>CM070593.1:8230112-9464854 GCA_036346395.1 Hsuehochloa calcarea | reverse complement strand
ATAAATTAGATTGAAAGCGAAATTTTGTTCCAGGATGTTGGTATTGGTTATTGGTTAGTGACCACATGTGCAACAATGCCACATGTGCAAAAATTAGAACAGTTGATATTGGTAATTGATCACATGTGCATTTGTCCTGATTCTGTTCTCGGATGTTTGGTAGTAAAATTCCTTTTCCATGTTGCTTCGATGTAGTCTTCCTTCATCATGCAATTTTGTCGGACCCAGATTTTATAATCCCGAATCCTCTGTGAAAGACACTGTGCTATTCCCTGGATCGGTAGATAGCACTCACAGATACATCACAGAATCATTTCATACATGACGTAAAACCATATCATTCACTAATTAACACATCAGAGTTTACATACATCGCATCGGGCCAAGTTTTACAATAAGGGCCGAACAGGCCAAATAATTACTTTACAAAAGTAGCGGAAGCGACAACGGAAGCAAAAAAGGGTGAGAGTATATCTCTCCACAGGCAAGCAACTAGGGAAACCCGTGTGCGTCCGATGTTACCCAAAGACTCAGATAATATAGGATGCATGCAAGCACCGACGTAGACAACAGGACTGTGGCGAGACTAGAACAGTTAAAGACTAAACTGCGCTTCAATAACTCTTGGGCCTTCAGGCTTCTGATTCCTCGTAATAGTTGTAATCTCTATGATTTTCTGCTTTTGAGGGGTTTGGGGGAAAGAGCGAGAATGAACACAACTTCCGTTCTCGCGAGCCAACACACAGGATGCAATACTATACATGCAAGGCTTAACAAGGACGGCTCGGGTTCTTTTATTTGCTAAAGCAATGTTTTCAATTATCATAATTATAAATTCCTATCTGAGAGACCATGTGAGAGGTTCTCCTTTGTGAGTGATGAGTATTTGACAGCGTGTTGAATAGTTTGAGAGTTGAGTTTTTCGGTTTGGACTGTTTCTGTGCTGAATCAGGATAATCGGAACTACCGCTGTGTATGGAGCGGAAGTTTCGATAATCGGAACTACCGGCGTTGGAAATAGAAACTTCCGATTAGTCTGGGTTTTGGGTTCGGTTGAAGTAATCGGAACTTCCGCACCTGGGGTCGCGGTTTGTCCGATAATTCTGACGTGAGTTTTTCCTCTGAGACGAAAATCGGAATTGAAAATCTGGGAGTCCGGACGTTCCGATAATCGGAAGTTCCGCAATGGTAAGCGCGGAACTTCCGCTCATACTGACAAGTGCGGACGTTCCGGAAATCGGAACTTCCGCAAGGTAAAGTGCGGAACTTCCGATTGTGTCCAGAACTGAGCAGAGAAGAAAAGTTTGTGATTTTGGGTTTGTATGAGTTTGAGTCTTGTACAATTTTTGATGCTATGATATTGGGCAATGCTATGTGATGTGTTTTTGTCTGTGTTGACTGCAGGACATCGAGACGAAGTCGTGGCGAGACACGAGGCGATCGGACTAGGCGCAGGCGGCGTTGAGGTCAGAACGGTCGAGATGTGTCGAAGACGGCGTGAATCTTGAGGTGGTTGCGAGTCAAGGACAGCAAGGCGTATGGGAGGCTTCCAGAAGGTGCGCAAGGGGCGAAACGGTCTTTTCGCAAAGCGGCACAAGTGGAGGCGATTCCATTCGGGTGTAGCGGGCTTAATGGGTTGGAGGCCCATTAGCCAAGGGCTATAAATAGAGGTGAACCCCTGGTGCTAGGGTTAGAGACTTTGAGAGAGAAAATTAGGGTTAGCCTTAGTAAAAGGGTGTGTTTTGCTTTTTGAGAGTTTGTTGGTTTGGAGAGGATGAACTGAAAATCTTTGTAATCATTCCTCTGAGTTTCCTCTGTAATCTCTTGACTTCTATCAATGAAACTCTGAGTTTTTGATTACGTGTTTGTGCCTCTCTTATTCCCTTCCTGTTCATGTTGAATATTTAGGGTTTTGGTGTATCTTTTGATTCGTCTTATGAAATAGCATGAAACTTGATATCTAGAGTCGTTTTGATATTGCTAATATATCCTCAAAGTTTCATGAGCTAAGAATCTGAGAATCTTGTCTATTGAAGATTTTGGTCTTTCATGCCCCTTCTTCAAGAAATCCGATTTTACTTTGATTAATGAATCTTTGTTTGCGATTTCTCTCCATGAGGTCAAGATGTTGTTTAGGATGATGTCCTGTGAAACTTGACCCGAGAAGAGCATTCAAGATTTAGTATTTTGAATTTTGGGAAAACCCGAGCGAGACTGTTTCTGGTCAGACAATCGAACTTCCGCTTGTCCACGGCTGAACTACCGCAGCGGAACTTCAAGATGAAGCCGGAACTTCCGCAGCGCGGAACTATCACGTAGAATCGGATCTTCCGATTTCGACGTAACAAATCAAGTTTGTTTTCGCTTCTCGATTTTGATTCACTCTTCTTGAGATATCCAGAGGGCTTTGTTGGTTTGTTTTAAAATACAGTAAAGGGGAGTTCTTAATTTTAAAGGCACCATTCACCCCCCCTCTGCTGCCATTTCGTCCTTCAATTGGTATCGAGCCGGTTAGCTCTTCTCTATAGATCTTAACCGGCCGCTTGAGCCATGGCAATGGACAAGTATTCCACCAAGCCTCCGCTTTGATGGCCCGGATTACCCTTCCGAAGAGCCGAATGGAAACATACATCCAGGCTCAGGGCTATGCCATCTGGAGAAAGGTGAAGGTTAGATTCGCTGTTCCTGCCGATGAGAACATCAATATGGGAAACATGCCCGATGTTGAGGCCAATGCTAAGGCAAGGAACATTATCATTCAGGGTTTGAGCAGAAGTGAGTTTGATCGCATTTCTCATTTGTCTTCGCTATGACATCCGGGTGACCTCGATGCATACCATGAGGGCACCACCAAGTTAAGACGGTTCGACAAGACCAGCCTGCTAGAATACAGAAATTTGAGATGCTTGCCGGTGAATCTCTTGACGAGTGCTTTTCGCTTCCATAAGATTTTGAGCAACCTCCGAGCGGTCTTACATACCCCGACTCGGATAACGCCGATGATGCTGCTCGCACTTGATCTTCGTGTTTGGGAGATGAAAGTGACTACCATCAAGGATAGCACGGACCTCTCGACCGACTCTTGATGCGCTTTACTCGCGCCTCAAGACTCACGAGATTGACATTGTCTCTCAAGGTCAAGTCACAATCGATGGCTTTAGTCACCGATCCCACCTCTGGATCTTCTTCGAGTCGATACATAGGTTCTCCCTTGTCGCGCTCTCGTGACATAACCGATGATCGCTAGAGCAGCTTGAGGATAAAAAACTAGCCCTCCTAGCTCGGAAATTTTCCCATGCTTACAAGAGGAGGAGGGATGGAAAAGAGGAGGTCCTGTGATTTGCTTGAGTGTGGTGGCCCCAACCACATCCGAGCAAACCGCCCAAGCTTGGGAAGGGCAAAGGTGACTCTGGCGGTTCGGGCAAGAACGACTACATCGACAAGAACCGCAACACAAAGCCCTCAAAGACTGACCAAGGCAAGAAGAAGTTCCGCAACTTTGGGAAGGCAAAGAAGTTGCTCCATCGCGCCCTCACCGCCTTGACGAACCGGACACCAATGAGGTGGAGGGGTGGAGGACGATGATGGAAAGGACGATCAAGATCCCAAGGACGACGGCAACTTCTCCGGCATGTGCTTCATGGTCAACGACACCGACATCACGACAAATGAAATGCAGATCCGACTCGATGAGGTTAGTCCCACTTTCGACCAACTTAATGATGCTTTTCTTAAGCTAGGTAGATTTCATGCTAAGTCTAGGGCTAAGTGTACTGAGTTGGAGAAGGAAGTAGCTAGATTATCACGGGAGCTTACCTCACTTACATCTGCTCCCTCCCGTGATGATTGTGACACATGCTGTGTTTTGCTTGATGACATGGAAAAACTAAGGACCTTGCATGATAGTGTGTCCTCAGAATTAGACTTGATCAAAGTTGAGAACATTAGTCTTCTTGCTGAACTAGAGATGAGTAGGGTAGCACCTCCTTCATCTACTACGGTTGAGGCTACTGCTTGCACCTCATGTGAGGACAAGGACAACTCATTTAGAGGTCTATATAGTATGTTGCTTGATCTGCCCGAGATTTGTGAAAACTGTAATAATCTAAAGATAAACCTGAAACGGGCAGACCATAAAATTACTGAATTACAAGCATTCTTACTTGAGCCTATTGATTCATGTGTGAATTGTCCCAAACTTACTGCTGAACTTGAAGCTGTCTCCAAACAGTTTCAAGAACTAGTTGATGAAAATACCAAATTGGCCAAATATGCTTCTAAGGACCCTGCTAGCTCACCATGTGATCATTGTAACAAACTAAAATATGAATTGATTGCTCTAGATGAAAAATGTGTGAAGCTAACTAAGGACCTCCTAGAGAAGCAATCATATGCTTGTGATGTGTGTGCTGGGAAGAAGCATGAGGGTGTGGTAGAGACGCCTAGCAACGTGAACCAACTGCTAGTAGTAGGACTGTTCCCCCAAAGTCGGCTGTGCATGCACAAGCCAATCTTTCCTCTGCTGTTGGTTCTTCTTCTGCTCCCTTACCTTCTGCTGTTCCTTCTTTCCCCTGCTCTTCTTGCACCTCTTTTTTCCAGGAGTGTCAGTATCTTATGAACACTCTTGAGAAGTTTGTAGGAGGCAAGAAGAAGCTCAATCTCATTCTAGACCAATCTAAGATTTACAGATTTAATCAGGGTCTAGGATATGATTTTCATGATGATATGAGGAAGCATCCACCTGCCGTGCTCAGAACCATAGCACGTGTGTGATCAAAACTAAGCCCGTGATCAGAAAGTAAATTTCAAATCGCGGTTTTGTTCAAAGGATCTCTCGATAAAGAAGGTGATTCCACTCGCAGCTTCGCCCTCGTATATGGTATCATTGCACCTTCTCGCTTAAGGATGGATATTTGTTGATCATTGCTTTAGGCGAGCCAAGATCGCGCAGAGATCATGTTGAGTCCTCTAGGCGCATTCGTGGTCGCCTGCCAGACCATGAGTGCACCTAAGATTAACATGAGGTCTAGGTTTGATACAACTGATGTTTTAGGCAGATCGAGGACTTGGTTTTTCCGAAGTTTTCGATTTTCGCCCTCATGCTCCTTTCGGTCGTGACTTTCGCCGCTTTGAGGGTAGATCTCGGTTTCCCTTCGAGGTGACTACTCACGGGCGTGATCAAGATGTTGCCGTAATCTCACTCGCTTCTTCCATAGCAATGGATTCAAGATGCAGCCTTCGTGTCCGCACACGCACCTTCCGACTTGTTGAGTGACAGAGAGCGAGGGTAGATAGAGGTCGGCCTTGCTTGACTACTTCATCCGCTCGACGTGTTACTCAAGATTGGGTGCCAAAATCATCGCTGATTCACCCCAAGATCGAGACTTTACTGCTTGACTCGTGTTCACGGCCGGGAAGGGAAAGGTTTGGATTGTAGACTCGGGTGTTCTCGCCATATGACCGAGTCTCGCTGGTTTTCTTCCTAGCCCGTGCTCGAGGTGATGAGACGATCACCTTCGAGATGCTTCATTTGGGCGCGCCATCGCTAAAGGTACTGTGAGCATTAATGATTCTTTTATTTTGAAAGATGTTGCCTTAGTAAGTAAGCCGCAGATAACCTCGCTTTGGGCCTCTCACCACCGATGACGGTTCTGAGGTGAGCTTTAAGAAAAACAATTGCAAAATTCTTGATTCTTCTGTAGCCTAGTTTATGGATTTCACGATATGGGAGGATCTTTCGTGCTGATTTTTCCGAGTCTTCCGTGATCCTCTCCTGTTTAATTGCTTCTGAATCCCGTGATTTGACCTTCTGGCATAGGAGACTAGGTCATATAGGCTTTGATCATTTGACACGAGTTAGCGGCCACGATCTCATTCGTGGTTTGCCAAAACTCAAGATGGTCAAGGATCTAGTTTGCTCTCCATGCCAAGCGCGGCAAGATGGTTGCCGCTCACTCCAAATACAAGTGACTATGATCGATGCACTGTGACAATCGCTCCATATGGATACAGCTTGGTCCAAATGAAAGCAGCAAGCAGGAGGGAAGTGGTATATTCTTGTAGTGGTCGATGACTTCTCGAGGTACTCTTGGGTGTTTTTCTTAGCCTCGAAGGATGAGACGTTTACTCTTTTTCGTGGTCTTTTTAGTAGGCTTTCTGTTGAGCTCGCAGGTGCATTACGAGCAATTCGCAGTGATAATGGCACCGAGTTCAAGAATTCCTACTTTGAGAGTTTCTGTGGTGAGACAGGTGTAGAGCACCAGTTCTCGTCTCCATACGTCCCCCAACAAAATGGCGTTGTGGAGAGGAAGAACCGTACCTTGGTCGAGATGGCCAGGACAATGCTTGATGAGTACTCTACACCTAGGAAGTTTTGGGCTGAGGCCATTGCTACTGCTTGTCATGTTTCTAACAGAGTCTTTCTTCGAGCACTCTTGCATCGCACTTCTTATGAGTTGAGATATGGGCGAAAACCCAGTGTCTCGCATTTTCGTGTGTTTGGTTGCAAGTGTTTTTTTTCTGAAGTCTGGGAACCTAGATAAGTTCGAGTCACGATCTTGTGATGGGATCTTTCTGGGTTACTCGACTTCTTCTCGTGCCTATAGAGTCTGGAACTGCGAGTCCGCCAAAATGGTAAAACCTGTTGGGGTGATTTTTCGATGAGGCCAGTCCAGGGACTAGGCCTGATATTTCAGGTTCTCTAGAGCAGTCTGAGTCCATCTTTGTGGACGATGAGGAAGACGGTGATGAGGGTTGTCTACCCGATCCAGTTCTTCCTCCTCCTCTTGAAGTGCCTTCTTCCACCGCACCTCGAGAAGACCAGCCCTTACCTTCGCTTCTTTCAAGCTAGTGGCTGCTCCTATCTCATCCGCTAATGAGATAGAGGCCACTTCTTCATCTCACCCCGACCTCCTAGACACATTCAAAAGGACCATCCTTCAGAGCAGCATCATTGGAGACCTCTTTGAGCGTGTCACACGTTCTAAAGCTGGTTTGTCTCTCTTCTGTCTCCATTCTGCCTTCGTTGCCTCATTTGAACCCAAAGACGTTTGTCATGCTCTATCAGATGTGTCTTGGATAAACGCCATGCATGAGGAGTTGGAAAACTTTGAAAGAAACAAGGTCTGGTCCCTTGTTGAGCCCCCTCAAGGTCACAATATCATTGGGACCAAATGGGTGTTCAAGAACAAGCAAAGTGAAGATGGGTTAGTCATTCAAACAAGGCTAGGCTGGTAGCTGGGTACTCCCAAGTTGAGGGTCTAGATTTCAAGAGACCTTGCCCTCGTAGCTGACTTGGAGCTATTAGAATTCTGCTTGCCTTTGCAGCCTCTAAGGGTTTCAAGCTTTACCAGATGGATGTCAAGAGTGCCTTTCTCAATGGCCTTATTGAGGAAGAAGTCTATGTCGATGACCTCCCGTTTCGAGAACCCCAAATACCCTAACCATGTCTACAAAGCTTTCCAAAGCCTTGTATGGACTCAAGCAGCTCCCGAGCTTGGTATGAGAGGCTTAAGTCCTATCTCGCTAAGTCATGGTTTTGAGATGGGTAAAATAGACAAGACCTTGTTCATCCGCTGCCTTGGCACCGATCTTCGCTTCGCCCAGATCGATGTGGACGACATCATCTTTGGCGGCTCCTCACATACTCGTGTCTCGGTTTTTCGATGTTATGAGCTCGAATTTGAGATGAGCATGATGGGCGAGTTGAGCTTCTTCCTTGGCTTCCAAATCAAGCAGACTGGAGGGTACCTTTCTTCATCAAGGCAAATACACTCGAGACCTCCAAGCGCTCGACATGAATGATGGAAATCCAAAGATCAACTCCGATGGCATCTACAATGCTCGATCCGTGATGAAGACGGCGAACACGTTGACCAAAAGGAGTTCAGAGCATGATTGGCTCTCTCTTGTACCTTACGTACTCGAGACCGGATATACATTTCTCTCAGGTGTCTTTGTGCTCGGTTTGAGCTTCTCCTCACAGATCTCACCGTCAAAGCGGTGAAGTGCATCTTCTGTACCTTCGAGCTACCATTGACTATGGTATCCGTACTCTTCCTCTTCTTGTCTATCTCTTAGAGCCTTCTCCGATGCGCATTTCACGGGTGTAGGATAGATAGGAAGAGCACTTCCGCACATGACAATTCATTGGCACTTCTCTTGTCTCCGGTCGCCAAGGAAGCAATCCGGTGTTGCTTGCGATCCACCGCAGAGGCCGAGTACGTTGTCGCAGGGTTCTGTTGTAGCCAAGTGCTTTGATGGTCTCGACCTGCAGGATTTTGGGTTATCTATCGATCGTGTTCCACTCTTTTGTGATAACACGTCTGCGATTTGCATTGCCAAGAACCCAAAGGCAACATTCTCGGACCAAGCATATTGATATCGATATCACTTTCTTAGAGACCATGTAGAGAAGGGTGACATTGTGCTCCAGCCAGGAGAGTGAGCACCAGCTGGTGATATCTTCACTAAGCCTCCGGACAGCTTCTCGGTTTTCACTCTGAGGGAGAGCTTGGGGTGGTTTGTCCTTACGGACTGTTGTGAGGGGGAGCTTGAGTTTTACTATTGTATTATATTTGAATTTTGCTTACTCCTGTCTGGTTGCATTTCTTTTAATATTTTGGGTCGAAGTCCTTCCAGCATAGGTTAGAGTGGTTCTCTTGCTAAATTGCTTTGACTGCTATTTCTTATCTTATGCTTCTAGGATGCTGCTTATTAGCTGTCTCTCCCTTCTCTAAGTAGAGCTTACTCACTTCTTATAGGTTCTAGCAGGGGTCGGGCCACCCTTGGGTAGACAGGGACAGTGTTTGCTCCTTAGTGTATGAGTTGTTCAGCTGATAGTCCTAGAATCATATGGGGTAGATAAGAACCTGTCTGAGCGATAGTTTTCTCTATATCTTTTCTATGCTCTAAAGGACTGCCTTTTCTGTTTTTCTTATCAGATTCTCGTTTTTGTTCCTTTGGTTCAGGGGGAGTTCTTCTTGGTTATTCCATTTCTTAAATCTGTCATAACTCAACCTGAATTAAAAGATGCATCTCATTCTGAAGGGAATCTGGATTTTCGTGCATTTCATCCTGCATTGCACTATAATCAAATGGAGCCTTGTTTATTATCCCTTATGATCTGTGGTCACTGTTTTACCTCTTGCCATGATTTATGCTAAACTGCTAGATCCATCATGACTTTTTATGTGTAGTTTAGTCTTTGCCATGCTAAGGCAATTAAAAATGCTAAACGTGAATTAAAATCTTGTCATGATAGCTCTTGAGACTAGTCTGGTTGAAGCTATTCTTTTATGATTTTCGCCATGTCAAGTAGGCTGAGTTGAGTCTTGAATCTCCGTTGAACTTTTGAGTAAGCTATGTCAGTTTGTTAAGAAACTTGACTTATCTTTAAATCGCTGGTCTAAAAACTTCAAAAGCAAAAATGATCTCTTTTGTGCGAAAAAACTGATCTCACCAAATCTTTCTCATGAGACTGCTTGCCATTGCACTAGGCATGAACTCAGGGGGAGCCTTGGATGACCTAAGATCACCTCCTTATGTTTGTTGCTTGGAGTGGTCGCATAAGGCTTGGGATCTAGCACATGGTTACAATTTGAAAAATGGTTGAAGCTCAGTAGGCAGTTGTGGATGGCACCTAGTCCAGAGCTTGCTTTACTGAGATAAAACCATAAAAGCCTTCAGAAAAAGAAAAATGTGCTAAAATTGCTTATCATTAAAAAGACCAAGTTCTGGATAAAATGAGTCCTTCTTCAACTGGTAGCACTCTAAACTGTTCAGTATGAGTCTTCTTGGTTCAACTTAGATTATTTGACATGGCTTGTATCATCCTTGGATATCTTTAGCTAGACTTCCATCTTGGTTTATTTGACTTGCTAAAAAATTGGATCATTAATCAGTTTTTGGACTTACTGTCTTAACTATTCTATACATCAATTGTCATGATCTTGATAGCATTCTTCTGTGTTATGGCTTGGTGTAATATTCTAATAGTCATTTTGGATAATCTACATGGCTCCTAAATGCTTAAAATGAACTTCATGTAGTCTTTTCCTCCCTTTTCTACATCTTGATGATTTTATTGCCAAAGGGGGAGAATTTTTGGAGAGAAAAAGCCTTCTGGAGAAAAGCCTTGAGTTTTGTGAAAATTGCTCTTTCATAAAAGCCTTGAGTTTTGCGAAAATTGCTCTTTCATCTCATCTCAAGTCTTTCTCTTTTTGTCAACATGGTCTTGACCTTAACTACTCTTGTTTAGACCTTGGTTGACTTTAAACTCAAACTCATCTTATGCTTTTTCGGTGATTGTCAATATACTCATCAAGGGGGAGATTGAGAGACCATGTGAGAGGTTCTCCTTTGTGAGTGATGAGTATTTGACAGCGTGTTGAATGGTTTGAGAGTTGAGTTTTTCGGTTTGGACTGCTTTCGTCTTTCAATCGGGATAATCGAACTACCATTGTGTATGGAGCGGAAGTTCCGATAATCGGAACTACCGGCGTTGGAAATAGAAACTTCCGATTAGTCTGGGTTTTGGGTTCGGTTGAAGTAATCGGAACTTCCGCACCTGGGGTCGCGGTTTGTCCGATAATTCTGACGTGAGTTTTTCCTCTGAGACGAAAATCGGAATTGAAAATCTGGGAGTCCGGACGTTCCGATAATCGGAAGTTCCGCAATGGTAAGCGCGGAACTTCCGCTCATACTGACAAGTGCGGACGTTCCGGAAATCGGAACTTCCGCAAGGTAAAGTGCGGAACTTCCGATTGTGTCCAGAACTGAGCAGAGAAGAAAAGTTTGTGATTTTGGGTTTTTATTGTAACACCCTGACTATAAGGAAGTCAAGATGTCACCTACAATCACTACTCTTCAAATGAATAACATCAAATCGCATGATAAGGTGAAGCAAGTATTAAGAATATATGGAAACAAGTATTCATCCTCAAGTCTTAATCAACGAAATGGAAGTAAACAGTTCAGAAAGATATGGTAAACAAGGCCATGATGGCTTATTACAATACAACACAAATCATAATTAACGACAATAAAAGTCCTCAAATTGTTTGATATATGATAGTGAGTGCAACGTGATGAACTACCCTCCACAAGATCATTCTTCCTTGTCATTTACCTAAATAAGACAATAAAGCAAGAATGAGCCAAAGACTCAAACAAAAAGCTGTATGTAACAATCAAACATACAATGAGCAATATATCACAAACATAATTTGAACAACTACTGGAAACGAATTTATGAATGGATGAAGTGGAATGGTGCATTGAAGGAAATGGACATATTGCAGCATATACCAATATAGCGAGTGAATCACCCGTCGGTGTTCACTTAAAGTAATCGTATGAAGAACGTTTCATACGACCGTCCAACGTGGCCCACATTGGAATGGTGGACTCACGTAACGTGGCCCACATTGGAATGGTGGACTCACGCACTCCATCTTGGAATTGATGGGATTTCAAGTGCCCATTTGGAATTGATGGGTCTTACCAAAATAATGTATGCATGTCATGATGATCCCATGTCAATATTGAATAGTACTCATGAATTAAAAGAACACATGGCATTCATCTACAATACGAACCAATGTAAGCATTCATTCACCCATCATACATGACATCAATCATTGAATACAAATTACTTGCCTGCCGCGCTGCAACGGGTTGGGAGGTAATTGAGATACCCCTCCACTCACCGCTTCACCGCCTACAATATAAAATAATCGAAATGAGGACAAGCGAGTATGAAAATGCTACACGAGTCCTCCCTCAATCTCTAACCCAAACTAACCAAATAAAAGTTCAATTGGATCAATTTACCCAACCATTTCAATTATCCCTAATCTGGCAGTTTTACTAGCAAATTCACCAATAAAAAACCGTAAGTCCAAAAGACCTGAAACTAGTGCTCAAATTTTCTTAACTTAACTGGCTACAAAACTCTAGTTGATGGTAAACTCTAATTCGGCCAATACAGAGGTCTAACCATCCAATGAAAAACTACAACTGCAGTCTGCCCAGAATTCAGAACAGCCCTAAAGAAAATGCTCTAACTTTTAAACCACTGATCCAAATAAAGTGATTTTTATCAGCCTGGAAACATGGTGAAATTAGCTTCAAAAACCTAGTTGGGTGGCCGACCTGATTCTGACTCTAACTAGATCAAAACCTAGGTGCAACCGACTATACCCAGCAGTTCTGACAGACAGAGCAGTACGTACTAAAACAGTCATAACTTTTAATCTACTGGGTGAAAAATCGTGATCCAGGTGCCAAAAGAAAGCTAACGAAACCAGGAACAATTCTCCAGAAGGCGAAGACCTCCAATTCTGCCTCTAAGACACCCAAAACCGAGTCACAACATTCTGGACCGAATCAATCTACTAACAGAAATTAAACGATGCTACTAAAATCATTGAATCGACAACTCAAACGCAATCTAACAGCGATGGGGGCTCTTGTTACCCTTGTAGACCCGAAGAACGACGAGGATCAACTTTCCGAAGACTTCCCCTCTCCTTCTTTGGTCAGCCCCAAATCCACACACCCGATTGGAATGCAAGCGCTGCACGGAGGAAGAGTCAAGATGACGCGAGGAGGACCGGGTGTGCAACTCCGGGATCTCAATGGCAGCCACCAATGGAGGGGCGCCTAGGAGGGGGAGGAGGAGATGGGGCGGCACAAGGGGAGGAGAGGCGGCTCAAGGGGGAGGGTGGAAGGCACTAGGGTTTGGGGGAAGTGGTGCCCCCCTGGCCGCCCCTACTTGGGTGGCCGGCCCACTAATGGGCCTCTGGTGAATCACTGCCCGGGTTGCTGACATTAACGTATACCCCGACGATTGGAATTTTCCGCGAAAACAAATTCTTTTACTCTCTCCGACCTCTTTCTTTCTACTAGAACATTTAGGAGTATTCCGCTCTACCCCTTAACAGATTAGGACCTCGAATCTAATCAACGATCAACGAGAAAGAAATAAATACGGAAATTACAACTTAAACAATTTACCTTAAGCGAGAAGTGTCGGGTAATGCTCTCATGCGGGACTCCAACTCCCAAGTGGCCTCTCTCTCGATGATGCGACCAAAGAACTTTGACATACTTTAGAGTCTTATTCCTCGTAACCCGTTTGATTCTTCTAATATCTTCACCGGCGGGACTCAAGGTAAGGTCTTGCTTGACAATCAACGGCTCCAAAGGAATGACATGATCTGGGTCTCTCGAAACTTTCTCAAAGATCGAAACATGAAACACGTTGTGAACCCCACTCATAGAATCGGAAGGTCCAAGCGGTAGCTAGCTTCCCAATTCGTACCCACGATTGGGAAGGGTCCAACATACCTTGGACTAAGTTTCCTTTGGTGCCGAACGCACCACGCCTTTAGATGGCGATACTCTCAACGAACTTCATTTCCCACCTCGAATTCCAAATCTCGTCTTCGACATCGGTGTAGCTCTTCATCGGCTTTGGGCGCCAACAAATTCTCGCTAACCTCTACCACTCTAGGCCATTGTCTGCTTGAACCGGTCGGGACCCAAGATCGCCCGCTCTCAACATCATCCCAAAGACAACGGGACTGCACTTACGCCCATAAAGAACCTCGTATGGTGCGGCTCGAATCTTGGAATGATAATCGTTGTTATAAGCAAACTACGCCAAGGCTAAATGCTCTTCCCAATTCCCTTTCAGGATAAAACACAACACTGAGCATGTCTTCTAATGTCTCAATAGTGCGCTCGATCGTCCATCTGTTTGGGGATGAAAGGTTGTGCTAAGGCGGAGTTGTGTGCCCAATGCACTCGCAAACTTTCCCGAATTTGGAAACGAACTTGGCATCTCGGTCGAGACACAATGGTCTTTGGCACTCCGTGCAAACGCACAATTTCTCGTACATAAAGAGGAGCCAAATCGCTTGTCAATTGGTTGTACGAATAGGAATGAAATGTGCGAGACTTCTTGAACCGTCCACCATTACCCAAATGGCATCCTTTCCTCATTGCGTGCGAGGTAAACCAACCACAAAATCCATAGATATATCGTCCCATGGCGGCCCGGTACCTCAAAGGGTTGCAACACCGCTGGTCGCTTGTGCTCACCTTGACCTACCGGCACACCCCACATGAAGCCACATTCATGCGATATCAATTTTCATCGTTTCCACCAAACTTTTCTTTAAATCTTTGTACATCTTGGTCTCACCGGGATGTGCGGTATATAAGGGTACGATGGGCCTCTTTCAAAATCTCCAATTTAACTCGAGACTCTGTGGCACACAAAGGCGCCCTTTAAATCGCAAAGAATCAAATTTGTCCACACCGAAGTGACCACGCTGCCCTCGGCAAGCGCTTCCTCACTCGTTGGAACATCGATCTTGTTGTTGTGCTACTCGCACCCGATCAGGAAGGGTCGACTCTAAAATCAAGCGAGTCTCGATGCAGGCGGTACCCGCATAAGCGTAAAGAAATATCCATACGCCAAAGTCGCAATAAGACAAGCGAGGATAGGAGGTGTCGCCTTGCGACTCAAGGCATCGGCTACCACATTAGCCTTGCCGGATGGTCTTGAATAGTAAGATCATAGTCCTTGATCAACTCTAGCCATCTCCTCTCGTCTCAAGTTCAAGTCCTACTCGGTAAAGATGTATTTGTGCTCTTGTGGTCAAGGAACACATCACAAGATTCACCATACAAATAATGACGCTGATCTTCAAAGCATGAATAGACCGCAGCAAGCTCTAGATCATGGGTGGGATAATTGCATTCATGCTTCTTGGTGTCTCGATGCATAGGCAATCACTTTACCATCCTGCATGAGTAAACAACCAAGTCCAACTATGGACGATCCGAATAGATAGTGAATCTCTTCCCGTGCTCGGAAGAGTAAGAATTGGAGCGATCACTAATCTATCATTCAAAGAGCAAAAGCTCGCTCACAAGCATCGGACCACTGGAATCTAACACCTTTCGTGTCAATCTGGGATATCGGTTTAGCAATGGTTGAAAAACCCTCCACAAACCGCCGGTAATAGCCACTAAACCGAGAAAACTCCTTACTTCTTTAACATTGGTTGGTTTCTTCCACTCAACCACCGCCAAATCTTACTAGGATCAATCAAATACCCTTCGATTAATAACGTGACCCAAAAATCCAACTTCGTAAATCCGAACTCACATTTCTTGACTTGGCATAGAATTGATTCTCTCTTAAAGTTTCAAGTACCAACCGCAAATGGTGGGTGTGATCCTCCTCTGCCTTGGAATAAATCAAGATATCATCTATGAATACCACAACGAAATCATCAAGGTATTGATGCGACATCTTTATTCATGGCTTCCATGAAGCTGCAGAGAGCATTCGTTAGTCCAAAAGACATAACTTTATACTCATAATGACCATACCTCGTAGAGAAAGCCGTTTCTCAATATCCCGCTCACGAACTCGAATCGATTATAACCCGATCAAGATCAATCTTAGAAAATATTCTAGCTCCTTTCAATCGGGTCGAAAAGATCATCAATGCGAGGCAAATGATATTTGTTCTTCACGATCGCCGATTAAGCGCCTAGATAATCTATGCACATACGCCACCGCCATCTTTCTTCTTAATAAAAAGAACAGCGCCCCCAAGGCGAACGCTGTTGAATCATACCTTTGGACAAGCAGTCGTCAATTGTTTCTTCAATTCTTCTGAAATGGCCGAGCCAAATGGTAAGGAGACTTGGACAACGGCCGAGTTCCCGGAACAAGATCAATCCGGAACTCCACTTTTCTCACCGGAGGCATTAGGAAGTTCTATAGGAAAGACATCGGAAAACTCCTTCACAATGGAATCTCCTCAATACCGCAAAGAATCGGTCTTTTCATTGAGGAGCAAAGTAATCCGATGGTCGATGCACGACGGCTAGGAATAGATTAGCCGATACAAATCTTGAATCGGATGGTGCGCGCCTCGAATACGAGTTCTTCAGGAAGGAGCTAGCAAGGTCACCGTCTTCCGAAACAACAAATCTTGCACGGTATTGGAATAACGGTCCATACCGAATAACATCGAATGGTGCCAATTGAATAACCATAAGATTCGCAGTGAAAACCTCATCATCTATCAAGTATAGAACAACCGGACAGACGGTAGAGCTAGAAATAAGTCCTCCGGGAGCCGACTACCACCGACTCGAAATAAGTGAAAACTCAAACCCACTTTTCTAACAAACTCCAAAGACACGAGCGAGTAAGTAGCCCCGAATCAAAGCAGTACAAAGGCATCATGCGAATCAACAAGTAAAGTACTGTCACCACATCGGGACGTCCCAAGGTCTCGAGGGTGGGCATGGCGTAAACCCCCGATGCCGGTGCGAGAAGACGCACCAACGCTGCGTCGGAAAGTGGAAACAAATTTGGAGGAACAAGCGAGCGGAGGGCGATGGTGCGGGATTCCAATAGAACCTCGCAGAGGCGCGGAGTAAAAGCTGCAGTGGACCCCATCTTTGGAGGGTACTGTGGTGCAGGAACCGCCGTCAGTCTGAATCAACCTCTGTGGAACTGGAGGAAGAAGGCTGCTGGGGTGTCTCCCATTTGATGATACTAGCTGGATTTTGCTTGCACATCGAGGACTTGTGGCCCTCCGACCACTTCTTGGCATGTTCCTTGAAGGAACATTCAAGCTCGATGCCCGTCACCACACCGAAAACACTTCATGCCCCGACACAGAGCAGACGCAAGCGTGGGGCGAAAGATGAAGAACGTGGCGCCAAGAAGAAGGCGCCCTTCTTGAACCGGACGGGAGGGTTGGTTCTTGTGAAACCTCTTAGCAATGGTGTTTGAAAAGACCCACCACCTCCACGAAACTCCGCTTCGCCAACGCCAGATCCACCGATAGCAGCAGAACCACTAACAACATGCCCTTGCGGACGAAGGAGCTCTTTCCAACTCCATCCTCTAGCTTTGCTCAACCACCGAGCTAAAGTCACGTGAACTGTTGCTCCCAGTCTGGCGATACTCTGATTGAGGCCCCACGAACCTCTTAGCCTTCTCTTTATCATCACTTGCCACGGTGGGACAAAGCGCACAGATTGTTAAATCCGCCTCATACTCGATATCCGACATTTTCCTTGCACATAGGTCGGAGTGATTGCTCCATCTTCTCGATGAAGGAATCAGATAAAGCGTGTCCGGAACCTCTCCACAAAAACCTCCCAAGTAACAAGACCTGCTTTGGAGTCACGGAAGCGGGACCCCTTCCCACAGATGTCGGCTGGCCCTTCACCGAAGGCCACAAATCGCGCTTCGCGCGGATGCCACTCTAGGGCACCAAAGCGGCGCTCCATGTACCTCAACCAGTCCGCGGCTGAACCGTGTACCGCCGTCAAAAGTGTCCAGACGGCGACATCCACTCAAGGCTCATCCTAGCCTCGGGTGGAGCAAAGAAGACAGAGTTCCGCCACAGTGCGGCCGCAGAGAATGGCGCATCCGCAATTGTTGGCGGAGTTGTTGATTCTCCTTATTAGGTTACGAATGAGATCAGCGGTTGCGGCCGGTGGCTCAAGAACGGAGGCGCGGTGAGGCAATCTCCTCGATGCGACCACCAACCCTTCAGACGAAGACGATGTAGCTGCCGGACCGCGGCCACGACTACCACTACGGGTCGGTGGACGACCACGACCACGGCCTCTACCTCTTGCCATCTAAGAACAACAACACAACAGAACGAAAATCAAATACTTAGCTCAACGAACTGATAAACAAAATAATTGGGACATAACCAAGCAATTGCGGAAAAACAATGGTGTACCCAACCCTTCCTATCGTGCACAGTGTGTCATTTTAATATTATTACCACGGACCTGACGCCCGCTCTGATACCAACTGTAACACCCTGACTATAAGGAAGTCAAGATGTCACCTACAATCACTACTCTTCAAATGAATAACATCAAATCGCATGATAGGGTGAAGCAAGTATTAAGAATATATGGAAACAAGTATTCATCCTCAAGTCTTAATCAACGAAATGGAAGTAAACAGTTCAGAAAGATATGGTAAACAAGGCCATGATGGCTTATTACAATGCAACACAAATCATAATTAACGATAATAAAAGTCCTCAAATTGTTTGATATATGATAGTGAGTGCAACGTGATGAACTACCCTCCACAAGGTCATTCTTCCTTGTCATTTACCTAAATAAGACAATAAAGCAAGAATGAGCCAAAGACTCAGCAAGCAACTGTATGTAACAATCAAACATACAATGAGCAATATATCACAAACATAATTTGAACAACTACTGGAAACGAATTTATGAATGGATGAAGTGGAATGGTGCATTGAAGGAAATGGACATATTGCAGCATATCTGCATATAGCGAGTGAATCACCGTCGGTGTTCACTTAAAGTAATCGTATGAAGAGCGTTTCATACGATCGTCCAACGTGGCCCACATTGGAATGGTGGACTCACGTAACGTGACCCACATTGGAATGGTGGACTCACGTACCCATCTTGGAATTGATGGGATTTCAAGTGCCCATACTGGAATTGATGGGTCTTACCAAAATAATGTATGCATGTCATGATGATCCCATGTCAATATTGAATAGTACTCATGAATTAAAAGAACACATGGCATTCATCTACAATACGAACCAATGTAAGCATTCATTCACCCATCATACATGACATCAATCATTGAATACAAATTACTTGCCTGCCGCGCTGCAACGGGTTGGGAGGTAATTGAGATACCCCTCCACTCACCACTTCACCGCCTACAATATAAAATAATCGAAATGAGGACAAGCGAGTATGAAAATGCTACACGAGTGCTCCCTCAATCTCTAACCCAAACTAACCAAATAAAAGTTCAATTGGATCAATTTACCCAACCATTTCAATTATCCCTAATCTGGCAGTTTTACTAGAAAATTCACCAATAAAAAACTGTAAGTCCAAAAGACCTGAAACCAGTGCTCAAATTTTCTTAACTTAACTGGCTACAAAACTCTAGTTGATGGTAAACTCTAATTCGGCCAATACAGAGGTCTAACCATCCAATGAAAAACCATGGCAAGATTGAATAGTACTCATAAATGAAAAGGTACACATGGCATTCATATACAAATACGAACAATTATAATCATTTAGTCACACATCACATAATGCATCAATCATAGTATACAAGTTACTTGCTCACGTACATGAGCAGGTTGGGAGGTAATTGAGATACCCCTCCACTCACCGCTTCACCGCCTACAATATATAATAATCGAAATGAGGACAAATGAGTAAGGCATTGCTACACGTGTCCTCCTACAATCTCTAGCCAAACCAACCAAACAAAAGGTTCAATTTGATCAATTTACCCAAACATTCCAAATATCCCTAATCTGACAGTTTTACTAGAAAATTCACCAATAAATAACCGTAAGTCCAAAAGACCTGAAACCAGTACTCAACTTCTCTTAACGTAATTGCCTACGAAACTCTAGTTGATGGTAAACTCTAATTCGGCAAAAACAGAGGTCTAAACATCCAATGAAAAACTATAACCGCAGTCTGCCCAGAATTCAGAACAGCCCTAAAGAAAAGGCTCTAACTTTTAAACCACTGATCCAAATAAAGTGATCTTTATCCGCCTGGAAACATGGTGAAATTATATTCATAAACCTAGTTGGGCGGCCGACCTGATTCTGACTCTAACTAGATCAAAACCTAGGTGCAACCGACTATACCCAGCAGTTCTGACAGACAGAGCAGTACGTACTAAAACAGTCATAACTTTTAATCTACTGGGTGAAAAATCGTGATCCAGGTGCCAAAAGAAAGCTAACGAAACCAGGAACAATTCTCCAGAAGGAGAAGACCTCCAGTTCTGCCTCTAAGACACCCAAAACCGAGTCACAACATTCTGGACCGAATCAATCTACTAACAGAAATTAAACGATGCTACTAAAATCATTGAATCGACAACTCAAACGCAATCTAACAGCGATGGGGGCTCTTGTTACCCTTGTAGACCGGAAGAACGACGAGGATCAACTTCCCGAAGACTTCCCCTCTCCTTCTTTGGTCAGCCCCAAATCCACACACCCGATTGGAATGCAAGCGCCCAGCGGAGGAAGAGTCGAAGATGAACGCGAGGAGGACCGGGTGTGCAACTCCGGGGATCTCCAATGGCAGCCACCATTGGAGGGGGAGGCGCCTAGGAGGAGGGGAGGAGGAGATGGGGCGGCACAAGGGGGAGGAGAGGCGGCTCAAGGGGGAGGGGTGGAAGGCACTAGGGTTTGGGGAAGTGGTGCCCCCCGCTGGCGGCCCTACTTGGGCCGGTCGGCCCACTAATGGGCCTCTGGTCATGACTGCGGCCCGGGTTACCCGACATTAACGTATAGCCCCCCGACGATTGGAATTTTCCGACGAAAACAAATTCTTTTACTCTCTCCGACCTCTTTCTTTCTACCGAACAGTTCCGGAGTATTACATTTATGAGTTTGAGTCTTGTACAATTTTTGATGCTATGATATTGGGCAATGCTATGTGATGTGTTTTTGTCTGTGTTGACTGCAGGACATCGAGACGAAGTCGTGGCGAGACACGAGGCGATCGGACTAGGCGCAGGCGGCGTTGAGGTCAGAACGGTCGAGATGTATCGAAGACGGCGTGAATCTTGAGGTGGTTGCGAGTCAAGGACAGCAAGGCGTACGGGAGGCTTCCAGAAGGTGCGCAAGGGGCGAAATGGTCTTTTCGCAAAGCGACACAAGTGGAGGCGGTTCCGTTCGGGTGTAGCGGGCTTAATGGGTTGGAGGCCCATTAGCCAAGGGCTATATATAGAGGTGAACCCCTGGTGCTAGGGTTAGAGACTTTGAGAGAGAAAATTAGGGTTAGCCTTAGTAAAAGGGTGTGTTTTGCTTTTTGAGAGTTTGTTGGTTTGGAGAGGATGAACTGAAAATCTTTGTAATCATTCCTCTGAGTTTCCTGTGTAGTCTCTTGACTTCTATCAATGAAACTTTGAATTTTTGATTACGTGTTTGTGCCTCTCTTGTTCCCTTCCTGTTCATGTTGAATATTTAGGGTTTTGGTGTATCTTTTGATTCGTCTTATGAAATAGCATGAAACTTGATATCTAGAGTCGTTTTGATATTGCTAATATATCCTCAAAGTTTCATGAGCTAAGAATCTGAGAATCTTGTCTATTGAAGTTTTTGGTCTTTCTTGCCCCTTCTTCAAGAAATCCGATTTTACTTGGATTAATGAATCTTTGTTTGCGATTTCTCTCCATGAGGTCAAGATGTTGTTTAGGATGATGTCCTGTGAAACTTGACCCGAGAAGAGCATTCAAGATTTAGTATTTTGGATTTTTGGGAAAAATCCGAGCACACTGTTCTTCGGTCAGGACAATCGGAACTTCCGATTGTCCACGCAATTACTATCAGCGGAACTTCCATGATGAAAGTGGAACTTCTGCGGTCTTGGAACTATCACGGGTAGAATCGGATCTTCCGATTTCTGACAGAACAGTCTGAAGTTTGTTTTCGTTCTCTGATTTTGATTCACTCTTCTTGAGATATCCAGAGGGCTTTGTTGGTTTGTTTTAAAATACAGTAAAGGGGAGTTCTTAATTTTAAAGGCACCATTCACCCCCCCTCTGTTGCCATTTCGGTCCTTCACTATCACTGAGCATTTTAACCAAATTACATTTTAATAAAAAAAAGTAATTGTGCAATATTTAATAATAGCAGAGGTTCCCTCCATTGGAAACTATACCTTATACTTCTTTTGATTGGGGCTACCCCCACTTATTAACGCTACTGAGTTCGACGACCTAAGAAAAATTCAAACCTCAGGTTAGGTGAGCCGACCTGGTTTTCATACCACCCATAAAGGTTTTTAAAATAGAACTAACTCTAGTAAAGTTCCTATGTCTGCCTTTGACCGTAGGCACAACTGTTTAAATAGTTTAGACTCTACAGAGGTTGTACACTGTACCCACAGGAGATAATCATACTCGTTACCCCACATGATTCCGTAGTCATGTAGTTGAGCGATCGTCACAGTAACCTTTCAAATTACCTCGGCCCTTCCTTCATTTCACCCATATGGGGTTATGCCCATACGTTGTGCGGGATGTTCACCTCAGCGACTGGTGTAGTTGGACTACACCTTAGGGACTGGCAACTTCACCTTGCATCGGTGTCCCTTTCAAGTCGATCGCAACACGCGCTTAAACGTTCCCGTTAACCGTCCAGCGAGATGACGTTCAGGGTTTAATAATTTTAATATGCCAAACTGTACTTTGCAGACTTACGGTTGTACTTGTTTTACATAGGAAGTTATGACAAGATTAAGTCCTTAATCTATCCGGGTGGTTCATGCCACAAACCAACCATTCTCGTGCCCGACGTCACCCACCACCATTCCATCCGCCCAGATATGGTAATAGCAAGTTATTAGGGTTTTTGAGGAGCAAGAAATACAATAACCCAACCATTTCAGTCATTTACCCATAATGACTGCCCGAAACCACTTTCATGTTTAAAAGATGATGATTGATATATTTAATATCCCGGTACTTAAGCAAGACTAGCATGTCGCTTAAGTACAACCTATAACTTGTACTTATCACATAGTTACTATGGTGACATGGAATAAGAGATTCATTTGTCAAGGGATGGTATTATAATTAATTAATCATCGAATGGATGTTTAACTACCTTAAGATTTAACATACATTTGCTTAGAGAATTGAAGCATGCAATTTTTGTAATTTAAAGGAATATAATTTGCATAAAATGTAGGCTCAGAATGATCAAAGTATTGACTCACCTTGGTTATAGGTAAGAGGGTCTTGATATTCTTGTTCTTGATCAAGTTGGAGATCTTTCACTTCTTCAAATCCTAGTCGGGCAAATGTACAGGAAAAAGACACAAACAAGCAAAGAGAGAAAATAAATATAAAAGAGATAACAAATTAACTCTAAATTAAACAAGACCTATGCCATTAGCAAGATCTTGAATTTACAAAATTTTGGAAACAAATTTCATAATTTTTGGAATTACGACGAGGGAGAACGGGACTTCCGAAGTTTGAATTGGAATTAAATTAAAAGGATATAGAGAGGAGAGAGAATTGGTTCATCGCACAGTGCATGGACCAAGTCTATGCGCCCTGGTCCAGGGGGGTGTACTGTTGCGGGCCCACTTGGAAGAGAGAGGGAGAGGGGCTTAGAGCATATGATAGGTGGGGGCCACTTCAAAGCAAACCAACTCGTCCCCAATTGATATAAGTCGGCCACAGAGGGAGGGAGGCAGAGGACGGTGCGAGCGGTAGGGAGGGTGGTGATGGTGCTGGCTGGTGGAGGCGCGGGGTGGTCGGCGAGCGGGTGGAATGGAGCCCCAAGATGGCGGCGACTGTATTGGCAGCGGCGGCGGTGCTGGGGAGTGTGAGGACCCCGGGTTATTTTCGTAAGATCGAGGCCTTCTCGGTCTTGTGGAAATAACTCTAGGCCTCAAGTAAATCGATTCCATCTTAACTCCATCTAAGTGAGAAGGTTTGAATGAAACTAGAGATAGGACGATTATGCATACTGCTCCCTTGCAAGCACTACATGATAACCGGTCCTCCAAACAATCAAAGTTCACACTTAGTGAGTTAAAATAGAATTCATGTAGGACCGGAAAGGCGACTAGGGGGGGGTGAATAGGCGCTTTCAAAACTTTCTCGCCTAAATCAAAAACAACACGAACTTTACTCCTTTAGCTATCAGAGCTAAGAAGTTCAGTGAGCACACAACGGAAGCCTTGTGTTGAATTTGATTAACCCCTCAAGCACACGACACAAAAGGAAGAAAAGAACTCAATGTTCTTCACTGGGCATGGGCGGTCGACCGCTACCACAGGCGGTGGACCGAGCAATCAACCAATGATCTCGACCAAGCAACTAACCAATGGCCGGACGGTGGGCAATGATTCGACCCGGCAAAACCAGCGGTCTGAAAACACGGGCGGTCGAACCGCCGTTGTAAGGCCGGTCGGACCGGTAGAGTCCAGTACTGAAAACTCCACCCAAAACCAAAACGAAATTTGATCCAACTTTTGATTCAACCAATAAAACTTGACCAAATTTCTAGCACACCTCCCTAATGATATTAGAGACCTATTTCTAGCGACGATCCGTCAGATCCACTTCGCAGAATTGATCTCTTGAGATTTTATCAAAGTGGTGCTCAAACCCTAGAAATGAGAGAAACTTGATTCAACACTTGCTTGTGGGGGTTTGAGGATCTAGAAGACTCTAGGAGTAATCCCACACATCAAAGCAAGGTAAAGTAGGCCAAGAGACCAAGCATGAACCTTTGAATCAAGGAAGCACCAAAAACATTCAAAAGAGAGAAGAACACAAGGGAGCAAATGATCTTTCAATTAAGCATCACAAGATTGTTCACTCACAATAGATGCTTACAAAGCCTCTCCACCAAGGAGGGCAAGAGCTCAACAAGGAGCACACTCCAAACCCTAGTTTTCCTCTCCTCTCCTCCAAACCCTAGAAAAAGGAAGAAGGGGGCTAAATGAATGCTTGCTTAGGTTTTCTACCTCTCCCCTTCCTATTTATACTAGAGAGCTAGGGTTTCCCTTTTTGGGTCTCTTACACATGGGACCCACACACAAAAAACCCTTGAAGCAATCGCCTGCTTCACCACGTGTAGGTTGATCAGCGGTTTTCATCGACGCCAAGCCTCTCTTGTCCGAATCCCATCGGAACCTCCCAGAGACTCGCACCGATATCCGCACCGCCTGATCCAACCAGTTGTTTCGAACCACCCGTTCGATCCATCTTGTCCATTCTGCTCCATGCTTGAGTCACACAACCTCACCCGGTATCCCTGATCGTTCTGGACCTCCGCTCTCCAAGCGTAGTCCCGATCCACTCACCGTTGACGTCGTTGACCTGCAAGCCACCTGCACAGCAATAGACAAACAAACCGTTTCCGGGAACAAGTTCTTCACAACTTGACCCACGTCGGGCCGCAATGCAATATACATCAATAAAGCATTGAAGTTCATAGAATAACACACTCGTAACAAACTCAATGCAACACTTGGCTCACCTCCAGTGATTGCGGTCCGATCATTTACCCCGGCGGTCCGACCGATTCATGCTTGATCGGACCGCTCCTACAACGGCGGTCGGACGGTCCAAAGGACTTAGCCAAAATTCAAGCGAGAAATTCCGAAACCTTCTGGAAATTTCAATCGAATAGAACTTTTGACTCGGAGCTCCAAAAATTATGGGACCACATCCAGAGACTCTCACTTGCCTACACAACCTATTTTTGGCCCACTCAAAACCCAAATCTCAAATCGTGGTCGGACCGCCACCATGGCGGTCGGATCGCTTCCACAAGCGGTCGACCGCCAAGACAACTGATCGACCGCCTGGCCTTTGACAACCTTGGAACAAACCCGAAACGCGAGATTTTGCAAACCAATAACGCCATTGCCAATTGACTCATCATCACGAGATCGTGCACATATCCTCACGATATCCACAATCTCCCCTTGATGAACACATTGGCAATTTTCAAGAAAATGTGGTTTTCAAAATGAAAAGTAAAAAATACGCGTTTTCGCATAAAGGCACAACTTGATCCATAAGCAACAAAAAGCCTAGGAACCAGACCAAGTCGTCTTGTAATAGTGTAAGCAAGTGAGATAAGGCATTGAAAGCACAAAAGAATTCAAATTCCAGAAAGTAGCCAAAAATCTCACTTAGGTCCAAATGAAAGGCACATTGTTCTATTTGACCTTTGATCATTGTGAGTATTCTTCAATTTCAAATCAAATCAGGAAAAGGCAATAAACCCAGAAGCTCAACTCACCATGATCACAAATTTTCAAAAGGTTCACAAAAGTTTTTTTTTATGTGTGTTCTTTATGTATGAAACCTGTAACAGCCCAGTTTAAATAAACAGTAGCAAGATGTTAAAACATAACATCACTGTTTATTTGAAAACTTAGATATGTTGTTACAATCCAAAATATTGATTTGCTATTTCTTTTTGTCTCCTTCAATCTCAGCCATCCATTTTTGATTAAGTGGCTGGTTTTCTTTTGAATTTTGTTGCTTCCTTTGTCTTTGCTACGAATGCAACACAGGCATTGCTGACTAATCTCTATTCCATCCCTTTCTTCTTTTGGCTGAGAGCAAAACAGCTGATCTCTTTTCTCTCTTCTTTCTTCGGCTGGGTATAGCAACCAGTGCAGAGCAGCAACTTCAGCACAGCAGCAGCTCTGTTTTCTTTCCTTTCATTGGCTGGAGAGCAATGCAGCCGAGCAGCAAGTCTCAATGCAAGGCAGCAGCTAGTGCTAGTTCTTTTCTTTTCCTTCTTGTCGGTTGGGCAGCAATGCAATCGGCCAGAGGCAATACAATCTGGTATGGTGATCTTTTCCCTCTCTCTTCTTTCGGTGAGGCGGGCGGCCGGTCGTGATCTTGATGGTCGGCAGCACCACCTCAAAGAACTCTAGAATCCTCTCCTTTGCTCAGGAGCTTTAACCCTTCCCAAGCCTTAGTGTTAGCCTCCTGCCTTTCTAGATTGCAAGTGCTGCTCATCTGCTGCTCATGCCTTCTTCCTTATCCGTGAAAATGGAGCAGCTCCCCATGAACCGAAACTGGTTAGAATACTGCTTGGGGTTTTCCTGTTTCGGTGAAGGGAAGTGGTTTTCAAAGCTTTCTTGTTCAGCTGAAAGATTTCATTTTCTCCTCTAGCTGTAGCTGGTAAGACATGATCTTATGTCTTTTCTTCTTGATATTCTTAGGAGACTCAATAGCTGATCTAAATCACTACTGTGCATGTGGTGCACAAGTTTTGTCTTGACAAAACTTTTGTTTTTAGCTTTTCGGTCTTTCATATCATTGCAAGGTCTAGGGTTTCTCTTGTCTCTTTTCAGCCTATTTAGGTCTTATTTGAACCTGAGAATCGTTAGTAGCAGACTTCAATTGTTGCTAGAGGTCATTAAGTGGTCGGTGTGTAATTGTCCATTTTGGTTATACTAGCAGACAACGCAAAAATTGAAATCGATAATCTTTTCAGTAGATTTGTGCATTGTCCATTTTAATTTGGGCTAGTAGTGCACAAAGAACATCATTTTTCTTGTCAATTCTGTTAGCAAATGGTGGGTTAACTTCCTAATCTAATTAGGAATACCTAAGCTAAAGTATAGCACTTTACTTGTGATCTTTTAACTCAGCATTTTGCATTTGGTGTTTGTCTGTTCAGCTTTTAAAACTCAAAGCGCATCTTGTTTGAACCAAACACGGTAGTTGAGGTTAGCTAATGATGGTGAGGAGTTAGACTTTCAAGCATACTCTTTTAGATGTAGCTTGATCTGAAATATTATTTTCTTTGAGTCAAATGAAGTAGCAAGTTTACATTTATGAATCTGTGCAGTTTTCAGTTTTGACAAATCTGAAAATTTCATTTTGGTTGAGTGAAATGTGCTAATCGGTGTTAAGGGATGCTAGGTGATAAGTTAAACATGTATAGGTACTTATCTAGCTATAACTCCATCTTGTATGTCAATTTTGTTATAGTCTAATGGAGCTTCAAGTTTGCATCTCTAAATCTGTCCAGATTTTCAGATTTCAAAATCTGATTTTTGCCTTACTTTGTAAGCCTCAAATCTTGATATCTACTAGTATTTAATGCTAACTAGTATGCTAGGCTATAAGTTTTACTCATTATCTAGTTATCTAAGTAAAATCATTGCTTGGTTCTTAGCAAAATTCAGCAAGCCATCACTTTGTAATCAGCTCAAATCTCATTTTTGCTAATCCTGAAACTGTAGCAGTCTAAACTGAAATTGATGTTGGTTGATAGCTGATAGTAGGAGATGAATTAGACTTAGTATATTTCTCATTTAGTTGGGAATTAGTCCAGAATATCATTTTCTTCTAATGCCCTAGTTCCTCAATCCGATTTTTGAAATTCTGCCCAGTTTTCGGTTTTGTCAAAAGTCTGAAACCTGTAGTTCAGATTTTGATCTTGCTGCTAGGGAGTGTTAGCTGATGCTATGTGATGAGTAGGTTTTAAATATTGCCCAATTAGTTGTAGCTTTATCAAAACATCATTCTCTCTTAATCTAATGAGACATCTAACTTTTCTTTGCAATCAATCTAGATTTACGGTTTTGCTAAAAGCCAAAGCGTAGTTTTTTCGATTTCCATTTCAGTTTAGCTATTGGTGGTCATGCCGCCACATGTAACCTTTGTTAGCTTCTATTCCTTCTAGTAAAGAATGCAAGTGTTAAGTTAAATTTCAGATTTAAAATTTGAAACTCTAGTTCTTTATTAATCAAATCCGAACCTGTAATGCTTTTCTCACCCATTAAATTCTGATAACATGTAGTAGTAGCTATTATATATGGGGTATTGTCCTTGAGTAAGGTATGACTTAAGCATGTTGTTAAATATGCATCGAGCTATTGATCATGACTTCTTTTATGCATTGTTTCTTGCCATTTTCTTGCTATTCATTGGACTTTTGTGTTTTAGATACTGGTTCTTCTGAGATTGTTGAATCTTTTGTTGAGCCACCGTAATCGAACAAGAGGTTATCTATTATTACCAAGGCAAGCTTCCTCTCTGCACCATGTTGATCCTAATCTTTTGAACTGTAGATTTATAAAATACAGTGATACTGTTGCATGCAATTTTCTAAAAGACTATTTATGTTCTGTTCCTAGTTAGCTATGACCAAAACTTATGGCTTACCTTGAATTGATCATACACTCAACCTACGATAGTTTGTGGTGATATAATGCTAAATTTTCAATTTTGCTTAGCCATGCGATCCATAGAAGCGGTAATGTTTGTGAGCTTATCTTGTCAAACACAGGGAACAACAAATACATTTTTATTTCATTGATTCTTTGTTCGGTTTCTTTAAATATGATATGAATCTAAATCTTGTGGTTAAACTTAATTCAAATCTGGACAAGTGGATGCTAGTGATGGTGCCTAGTGCGAGAATGGGAAATGTGGATGTCTTATGCAGGTTGATTAAGGATGAACTCGACGGCCCAATTCAAGCACCAACGTACTTCCACATGCGATTGTATGGGGTATTGTTTGGTTAAGTAAAGGGTTAATATTATTGAGTTGGATACAGGAGAGTAAGGACATGTGTATTGATTTCATATGGCATAGATGCTTAAGTCTTCGGGCCGTGTCGTATGCCATGTGGAACCTATATCAATATCAGATGTTCTTAGAAGGGTAAGGCGTAGATGTGTTACATCGCATATGCGTACCTTCGGGCCCGCTCATGTGTAATATGTGTGGCTAACACGAGTTTGCATTTAATTGGTAGGTCGGCATTCCTGTACAACATGTGAACCCCGGTTGAATATATGCTATCGATCGTTGTTTAAGCGGGATCGATGTCACATGGGTCATCCAACTCAATAGTGTTAACTTGTTGAAAAATACCGAATCTTAGTTTACCCGGCCGGCATACCAAAGGCAGTGTGCTATTATCCTAGGGGCTACGGGCTAACTAAGTCATGTGGGTAAAGATGTACACCCCGCGAGGATTAAAACTATTGAATAGCCGTGTCCACGATTGCTACGGACAACGCTTGGATTGATGTCACTGTATAGAATTTGCTCTCATTTGGGTTTTGGAAATTTTAATTTCGGCATGAGGAGGGTCATGATTGGTTTGGTAATGATCGGTGATTATTATTGATCTTGTTTATGCTTATGTTCAATAACTTCTGCTTTTAGTCCAAATTGAATTATCAAAATTGCTTTGTCAAAATTTAGCAATGGTAGGTTAATATGTATCGCTTTATGCAAATTGAACCATTTAAGCCTTACATTGATAACCTTATGCATATAAAATTCTATTCCTTTGTATAGGTTCTCCTAAACACGTTCTTTTATTAGTTTGTGTAAGACTTCTTTGAGTACCTTTCGTACTCAAGGTTTATGACCTCTTGTTGCGGTGAGGATGGATATCTTTATGAGATGCCCGTTAGCGCCGATCCGGGTGACGCTAACGAGTAATGCTAGTTCTAGCCTCCACGCAATAGCTCTGGGATAATGGGGCCATTGGTGGTTTTACTTTTATGTTTTTGTTTCCGCTGTTGCTCTTTTTGCTAATGACCCAAGGTCATCTGTTTTTATTCGGTCCTGTAGCAACCGAAAGTAGTGATGTAAGTATTGATGTATAATTATGTGAATGTATGACTTGTATGTGAATGATGCAATGTTGTTTTAGGATATATGTGCAATATTCACTGATCCTGGGAAATATTGCATGACATATATCCGAGAGCCTGAATGTTGAAATTGTTACTTGTTATCATTATGCTTTTAGTATGATTCTTAATAAAGGATTTGCACTGTTCCTTAAATAAGAATTATGCTATCAGTATAATTTTAATAAGGCACATTTCAATATTGAGGGTCTTCTGACGTTAATATCGAGCATACGTTTGTCTGTAGGATAGAATTAGCATGGTTGTTGCCTTTAGTGAGTCTCTGTAATACTATTTTAACATAATTAATTTCTAAAAGATCTAAGCATGCTGTCTTTTACTTCTTATCTTCTTTTAGTATCAATTCTTATCTACCTTTCAATTGATTTTTTTTTAAAGACCAGTTTCTTACCCACCTTGCCTTTTATCTGTAGATGAGTGGCTGGTATTTGATTAAGGAGACTCGCGCCGAAGGTGTGGATGGGTTTCCGCCTTACTTCGAGACATGATGTGGCGAGCTAATTTCACTTATCAGCCAGAGTATGCCATTTACCGTAGAGACCGAGGGCCTGGTATGGAAGAGTACCAAGCTATCATTAATGTGATCGCTGACGGTGGTGGGTAGTGTTCCCATGCATCCATGTGCGTGCCACCTCCGAGTCTATGGCTGTGCAGGAAGCTGCGCGTAGGATGATGAGCCTCCTTCGTCATGATTTGACGGAGCTGTCTCAGCCACCCTATGTGCACTTCCCAAAGCAAGGCCCTAGATCGGATGTGGTTACGTTTGATGAGATCTGATTTGGAGAGGACCCATCGACGCTGCGAGTTAGCTAGGTTGGTCCGTATCATGGCCCAAACCTATCACTGTCTCGTGTACGAGTTATGGGAGACCCGCCATCGTTTGCACGAGGCACAAGAATATTTGAGGCTTGGTGTTGTCACAAACCGCGTTCCTCGTAACGTGCTTTATGGCAACAATGAGATTCCACCACCGCCATCTTGTACCCCAAGGATGGCGACTTCGAAGTTCGGATGGTTCTGTTCTTGGTCAGTGTCGTCAGGCCAGGATGTCTGCTGGATTTCCTCGCACTCAGCGGCCTACTCACTCTGGTGGACATCATCTGCTGTTGGGTTCTCCCACTCGTCTTATTAGCCCATCGAACCCTTTAGATACTGGTTCACCTGAGGCTCATTTGCTAAATGAGTTTCGGTGAATTTTAACCAGGGACGACCATGTTTAGGGTGAAGGATGTGAGTGGCTTTAGTTGTGTAATAGGCTAGTAGTTGTCTATTAAGTAGTGTGTAATAGCATAGCCTATGTCGTATAAATATTGTGTGCTAACGTTTGTACTTTAAAACATGGTGAGGTAGTGGCCGACTTGTGTATTTTGGGCATAGCATGTTTCTGTTATTTGTTAATAAAGTGGATCTGAGGCTTTTGTTTGTAATTGAATTTGTCATGGTCTTTGTTCATTGACATTTCATGGGATGGAAGCCGCACCTTTTATTGTATTTTGTCTTTGTTGTTTTGGTGTTAATTGGTTGCATATCATGACATCTTGCATGCTTAGGTTTAGTATTTAATTATTTTCTTTCTCCAAAGCTTGTATGTGTTAGCACGAGTGTATCCTTGTTATAATGTTCACCATTATATGGCAAGGATGTGGGACCAACCACTCGATCGCGAACACAACAAGAGGAGAGGTTCTCCACCCTGTTCTTGGACTGGGGGCGAGACGGACCCTTCGGATCCCATGGTCCGCAAGGTGGTAGGCGGGAAGAGGAGCTTCCTCCACCACCCACTATGGCGGATGTGCTCATGCAAATTGAGCGCAACCGCATGGACGACAGCGCATCTTGGAGCGGTGCGCTCAATACCTCTTCCATCACTCCACCGGTTGGTAGAGCGGGAGTTCCGCATGGGGGGAAGTCTTGCGACTTTCAATGACTAATCCGCCAAACATTCTCTAGCTCCGAGGATCCTTTGGAGGCGGAGGATTGGCTTAAGGAGATTAAAAAGAAGCGACCATTGCCCGGTGCTCGAAAGGAGAAGGTCTGTATGCTAGCTACCGATTGGTCGGGCGGCTAGCAATTGGTGGGATAATTATCGGCTATCAACCCGCCGGATGTACTCCTACGGCTTGAGTTCATGGAGGCCTTTCGCGAGGCCCATATACGAGGGAGTGATGATGCTCAAGCGGCGAATTTCTCGCTCTCAAGCGGCGAAAATCGATGACCGAGTACCTTCATGAGTTTAATTTTCTTGCGGTATGCTCGGCGATGTTTGACGGACGCTCGTCGTCGAAACCGTTCATGAATGGTTTATCGAAGAGTTGCGATTGGCTTTGGCGGTACAAGATTTGAAATTTCCAACATCTTGTGGACAAAGCCATCATTCTTTGAAACTAAAAGCAAGGCATTGGAAGAGTCGCGAAGCGGCGAAGGTTACCAATTCGCATCCGAGAGCCGTTCGATCAAAGCGCGTCTGTGGCGGCCTCGGCCTTCCGGCGCGATTTGGTTCCACCAGGCGCCGATGTTTGCTTTTCGCCCACCGCCACCTTCTGGTCAGTCCCGACCTAGTGGCCACAGACCACCTGCTGCCATCAATGTCGGACCGGTGTGATATGCTATCATTGTGGACGCCCGGGGCATTTTGCAAATCAGTGTTTTGTTAAGGCAAAGGGTTACCACTGTTGACCATCTCCGGCTCTTGTTAAATCCTGCACCTTCTCCAAAGGCAATTGCTAAGCTCGATCGATTCGGCCAGCGCCGTAAATCAATTAACTGCTGAAGAAGCGGCCGAGGCACCTGAAGTTATCCTTGGTATGCTCCTAGTTAATTCCAGTTCGGCTACTGTTTTATTTGACTCTGGAGCATCCCATTCTTTTGTTAGTAGGCAGTTTGCTACTCAACATCAGTTAATTATGCACCATCTTCATCCACCTCATATTATTCATTCGCCTGGGTCGGTATTTTTAACTGATCAAATCTGCCTTAATGTCAATATCATTATTGAAGGGGTAGATTTTTGGGCAGACCTGATTGTGATAAATTCACAAGGGATAGATGTTATTTTGGGAATGGATTGGTTGACCAAGAATCTGGGGCAAATTAATTGTGCCCAACGAACCATATCCGTCACTAATAAAAATGGCCTTTCAGTCATTTTTCAATCTAGAACGGTTCATTCTCATCTGGGTGCGATGAAAATGGATACCACCCCTACTTTGGAGTCAGTACCGGTAGTATGTGAATATCCGGACGTTTTTCTCAAGACCTTCGGTATGCCACCAGATACGGAAGTGGAGTTCGTGATTGAACTAGTTCTGGTGCTTGCTCCCATATCGAGAAGACCTTATCGCATGCCTTCTAATGAGTTGTTTGAATTGAAGAAACAACTGGGAGAATTGCTTGACAAAGGATTCATTAGACCGAAGTTCCTCACCATGGGGATGCCCGCCATCTTTGTCCAAAAGAAAGACAAGACTTTACGGATGTGTGTGGATTACCGTCAGTTAAATGAAGTCACTATCAAAAACAAATATCCTTTACCTCGAATCGATGATCTGTTTGACCAGTTGACTGGAGCCCGTATCTTTTCTAAGATTGATTTGCGATCGGGCTATCATCAGATCAAGGTTAGAGCTGAGGACATTCCAAAGACAGCATTCTCTACTCGCTATGGGTTATATGAATATACTGTCATGTCCTTTGGCCTAACCAATGCTCCAGCTTATTTTATGAATCTTATGAATTCAGTCTTCATGGAATTCTTGGATAAGTTTGTTGTTGTGTTTATTGACGACATTCTTATCTATTCCAAGTCTGCCGAAGAGCATGATCAGCATTTGAGACTTGTGCTAGATACACTTCGCAAGCATCAGCTGTATGCTAAATTTAGCAAGTGTGCTTTCTGGCTCAAACAAGTTGCATTCTTGGGACATGTATTATCGGAAGGGGGTATTACGGTTGATCCCAGCAAGATACAAGATGTATTGGACTGGAAGCAGCCTCAGAATGTTCATGAAGTTCGGAGTTTTCTTGGACTTGCGGGTTATTACCGTCGGTTCATTGAAAACTTCTCTAAAATTTCTAGGCCTCGACCCGACTTCTAAAGAAGGAGAACAAATTCTTTTGGTCGGTGGAGTGAAAAACAGATTTTGACTCGAGAAAGCTCCTGACCAAGCTCCTGTTCTCACTCTTCCATATATCCATAAGACTTTTGATATCTATTGTGATGCGTCTCGCCATGGACTTGGCTGTGTACTTATGCAAGAAGGCCGAGTTGTGGCATATGCATCCAGGCAGTTGCGACCTCATGAGGTGAATTATCCTACTCATGATTTGGAATTGGCGGCCGTAGTCCATGCATTAAAGATTTGGCGACATTACCTTCTCGGTAATCGTTGCGAAATATATACTGATCATAAAAGCCTGAAATATATATTCACTCAAGTGGACCTGAATATGAGGCAAAGAAGATGGCTTGAATTGATCAAGGACTACGATATGGGTATTCACTACCATCCTGGCAAAGCCAATGTTGTGGCTGATGCTTTAAGCGAAAGTCACATTGCAATTGCTTATCAACAATTCCCGGCTAAGAGCTTATGTGCTGATTTTGGTAGCTTAAGTCTCGAAATGGTAGCGATGGATTTCTTCTTTGCTTTGAAGTGAAGTCAACCCTCGAAGATCGATTAAAGCTCGTAAAGCGATGCGAAGTATCGAAATCAAGGAAAATTTGAAGGCGAGTAAAACCATCGAATTCTCTCAAGATGCCGATGGTCTCCTTGATATCGCAATCGTTTGGTGGTACCTTCAAATTCTCAGTTGAGAGAGCTAATTCTCAAAGAAGCTCATAATTCCAAGTTTTCTATACATCCTGGAAGTACTAAGATGTACCAGGACTTAAAGAAGACATTTTGGTGGAGCAGGATGAAAAGGCAAATTGCTCAGTATGTTGCTGAGTGCGATATTTGCCAAAGGGTTAAAGCCGAGCATTTAAAACCTCTTTGGTACCCTTCACCCTTGCCTATTCCACAATGGAAATGGGAAGAAGTCGGTATGGATTTTGTTTAGGACTTCCAAAAACTCGTAATGGGTTTGATGCCATTTGGGTGATCATTGATCGTCTAACAAAAGTGGCTCATTTTATTCCTGTCAAAACCATTTTCAATGGCAAGCAGTTAGCAGAGCTCTATATTGCTAAGATTGTTTGTCTTCACGGTGTTCCAAAAGTCATTGTCTCAGATCGTGGACCTCAGTTCACATCTCATTTCTGGAATTGTCTCCATCAAGCCATGGGGACTGAACTCTCTTTCAGTACTGCTTATCATCCTCAAACCAGTGGTCAAACTGAAAGGGTAAATCAAGTGATGGAAGATCTTCTTAGAGCCTGTGTGCTATCATATGGCAAGAACTGGGAAAAATCTTTGCCGTATGTGGAGTTTTCCTACAATAATAGCTATCAAGCAAGTATTCAAATGTCACCTTTTGAAGCCTTGTATGGAAGAGCTTGTAGGACTCCATTGAATTGGTCCGAGTCTGGTGAAAGACCCTTTTATGGTCCAGACTTGGTAATAGAAGCCGAAGAGCAAGTTCGTCTGATTCGAGACCGTTTGAAAACTGCTCAGTCTCGTCAGAAGAGCTATGCTGACCATCGTCGACGTGAGTTAAGTTTTGAAGTAGATGATTATGTCTACCTCAAAGTATCACCGATGAAGGGCACTCATCGTTTTCAGGTGAAAGGAAAGCTAGCACCTCGTTATATCGGACCCTTCCGCATCATTGCAAAACGAGGAGCTGTAGCTTATCAATTAGAGCTACCTGAATCTCTCTCGGCAGTGCATGATACTTTTCATATTTCTCAGTTGAAGAAATGCCTTCGTGTTCCTTCTGAAGCCACTACTTATGAGCATCTTGATCTCCAACCAGATCTTTCCTATCAAGAGCAACCGGTGCGTATTCTTGATGAAATGGAACGCAGAACAAGAAACCGCACCGTCAAGTTCTTAAAAGTTCAGTGGGCTAATCATTCAGAAGATGAAGCCACGTGGGAGCGTGAAGATCTGATGAGGATTGAACACCCCCATCTTTTTGCTGTTTAAAAAAAAAATTGTCTTTGAGACAAGAAAGGCAAGATTAAACAAAGCAATGTAAAGGAAGGATGTAATAACAACACTATGTTGTCTATTAGAATCTTTCTTTGCTATCTTTATCGGAAATCAAAACAACATGTGTTTTATCTCCAGAAAGAACCATTTCAGCTGAATTCCTTTGCAACTTTTGAACTGTCCGAAATCTCGGGACGAGATTCTCTTAAGGGGGGTAGGTTTGTAACAGCCCAGTTTAAATAAACAGTAGCAAGATGTTAAAACATAACATCACTGTTTATTTGAAAACTTAGATATGTTGTTACAATCCAAAATATTGATTTGCTATTTCTTTTTGTCTCCTTCAATCTCAGCCATCCATTTTTGATTAAGTGGCTGGTTTTCTTTTGAATTTTTGTTGCTTCCTTCTTTGCTTTGCTACAAGAATGCAACACAGGCAAATTGACTAATCTCTATTCCATCCCTTTCTTCTTTTGGCTGAGAGCAAAACAGCTGATCTCTTTTCTCTCTTCTTTCTTCGGCTGGGTATAGCAACCAGTGCAGAGCAGCAACTTCAGCACAGCAGCAGCTCTGTTTTCTTTCCTTTCATTGGCTGGAGAGCAATGCAGCCGAGCAGCAAGTCTCAATGCAAGGCAGCAGCTAGTGCTAGTTCTTTTCTTTTCCTTCTTGTCGGTTGGGCAGCAATGCACTGACCGGTAGGCAATACAGCTGTAGCTGATCTTTTTCCCTCTCTCTTCTTTCGGCTGAGGGCAGTGCAGCCGGTCAGCAGTGCAGCCGGTCAGCAGTACCACCTCAGCAACTCTAGAATCCTCTCCTTTGCTCTGGAGCTTTAACCCTTCCCAAGCCTTAGTGTTAGCCTCCTGCCTTTCTAGATTGCAAGTGCTGCTCATACTGCTGCTCATGCCTTCTTCCTTATCAGTGAAAATGGAGCGACTCCGATGAACCGAACTGGTTAGAATACTGCTTGGGGTTTTCCTGTTTCGGTGAAGGGAAGTGGTTTTCAAAGCTTTCTTGTTCAGCTGAAAGATTTCATTTTCTCCTCTAGCTGTAGCTGGTAAGACATGATCTTATGTCTTTTCTTCTTGATATTCTTAGGAGACTCAATAGCTGATCTAAATCACTTCTGTGTGCATGTGGTGCTCAAGTTTTGTCTTGACAAAACTTTTGTTTTTGTAGCTTTTCGGTCTTTCATATCATTGCAAGGTCTAGGGTTTCTCTTGTCTCTTTTCAGCCTATTTAGGTCTTATTTGAACACGAGAATCGTTAGTAGTGAGACTTCAATTGTTGCTAGAGGTCATTAAGTGGTCGGTGTGCCTTTGTCCATTTTCGGTTATACTAGCGAGGACAATCGCAAAATTGAAATCGATAATCTTTTCAAATCAAATTTGTGCATTGTCCATTTTAATTTGGGCTAGTAGTGCACAACAACATCATTTTTCTTGTCAATTATGTTAGCAAATGGTGGGTTAACTTCCTAATCTAATTAGGAATACCCTAAGCTAAAGTATAGCACTTTACTTGTGATCTTTTAACTCAAACATTTTGCATTTGGTGTTTGTCTGTTAGGTTTTGAGAAAAGCTGACATCTTGTTTGAACCGAAACCTGGTAGTTGAGGTTAGCTAATGATGGTGAGGAGTTAGACTTTCAAGCATACTCTTTTAGATGTAGCTTGATCTGAAATATTATTTTCTTTGAGTCAAATGAAGTAGCAAGTTTACATTTATGAATACATGCGGTTTTGGTTTTGACAAATCTGAAAATTTCTGTTTTGGTTGAGCTGAAATGTGCTAATCAGTGTTAAGGGATGCTAGGTGATAAGTTAAACATGTATAGGTACTTATCTAGCTATAACTCCATCTTGTATGTCAATTTTGTTATAGTCTAATGGAGCTTCAAGTTTGCATCTCTAAATCTGTCCAGATTTTCAGATTTCAAAATCTGATTTTTGCCTTACTTTGTAAGCCTCAAATCTTGATATCTACTAGTATTTAATGCTAACTAGTATGCTAGGCTATAAGTTTTACTCATTATCTAGTTATCTAAGTAAAATCATTGCTTGGTTCTTAGCAAAATTCAGCAAGCCATCACTTTGTAATCAGCTCAAATCTCATTTTTGCTAATCCTGAAACTGTAGCAGTCTAAACTGAAATTGATGTTGGTTGATAGCTGATAGTAGGAGATGAATTAGACTTAGTATATTTCTCATTTAGTTGGGAATTAGTCCAGAATATCATTTTCTTCTAATGCCCTAGTTCCTCAATCCGATTTTTGAAATTCTGCCCAGTTTTCGGTTTTGTCAAAAGTCTGAAACCTGTAGTTCAGATTTTGATCTTGCTGCTAGGGAGTGTTAGCTGATGCTATGTGATGAGTAGGTTTTAAATATTGCCCAATTAGTTGTAGCTTTATCAAAACATCATTCTCTCTTAATCTAATGAGACATCTAACTTTTTCTTTGCAATCAATCTAGATTTCTGGTTTTTGCTAAAACTGAAACTGTAGTTTTTCTGATTTCCATTTCAGTTTAGCTATTGGTGGTCATGTCGGCCACATGTAACCTTTTGTTAGCTTCTATTCCTTCTAGTAAAGAATGCAAGTGTTAAGTTAAATTTCAGATTTAAAAATTTGAAACTCTAGTTCTTTATTAATCAAATCCGAACCTGTAATGCTTTTCTCACCCATTAAATTCTGATAACATGTAGTAGTAGCTATTATATATGGGGTATTGTCCTTGAGTAAGGTATGACTTAAGCATGTTGTTAAATATGCATCGAGCTATTGATCATGACTTCTTTTATGCATTGTTTCTTGCCATTTTCTTGCTATTCATTGGACTTTTGTGTTTTAGATACTGGTTCTTCTGAGATTGTTGAATCTTTTGTTGAGCCACCAGAATCTGAACAAGAGGTTATCTATTATTACCAAGGCAAGCTTCCTCTCTGCACCATGTTGATCCTAATCTTTTGAACTGTAGATTTATAAAATACAGTGATATCTTGTTGCATGCAATTTTCTAAAAGACTATTTATGTTACATTCCTAGTTAGCTATGACCAAAACTTATGGCTTACCTTGAATTGATCATACACTCAACCTACGATAGTTTGTGGTGATATAATGCTAAATTTTCAATTTTGCTTAGCCATGCAGTCCATAGAACGGTAATGTTTGACAGGCTTATCTTGTCAAACACGGGAACAACAAATACATTTTTATTTCGTTGATTCTTTGTTCGGTTTCTTTAAATATGATATGAATCTAAATCTTGTGGTTAAACTTAATTCAAATCTGGACAAGTGGATGCTAGTGATGGTGCCTAGTGCACGAGAATGGGAAATGTGGATGTCTTGTCTGGGTTGATTAAGGACTGAACTCTGACGGCCCAATTCAAGCACCAACGTACTTCCACATGCAAGGTATGGTATTTGTTTGGTTAAGTAAAGGGTTAATATTATTGAGTTGGATACAGGAGAGTAAGGACATGTGTATTGATTTCATATGGCATAGATGCTTAAGTCTTCGGGCCGTGTCGTATGCCATGTGGAACCTATATCAATATCAGATGTTCTTAGAAGGGTAAGGGCGTAGATGTGTTACATCGCATGTACGTACCTTGAGGCCCGATCATGTGTAATATGTGTGGCTAACACGAGTTTGCATTTAATTGGTGGTCGGCATTCCTGCATACAACATGTGAACCTCGGTTGAATATATGCTATCAGTCGTTGTTTAAGCGGGATCAGTGTCACATGGGTCATCCAACTCAATAGTGTTAACTTGTTGAAAAATACCGAATCTTAGTTTACCCGGCCGGCATACCAAAGGCAGTGTGCTATTATCCTAGGGGCTACGGGCTAACTAAGTCATGTGGGTAAAGATGTACACCCCTGCAGGGATTAAAACTATTCGAATAGCCGTGTCCACGGTTACGGACAACGCTTGGATTGATGTCACCTGTATAGAATTTGCTCTCATTTGGGTTTTGGAAATTTTAATTTCGGCATGAGGAGGGTCATGATTGGTTTGGTAATGATCAGTGATTATTATTGATACTGTTTATGCTTATGTTCAATAACTTACTGTTTTTAGTCCAAATTGAATTATCAAAATTGCTTTGTCAAAATTTAGCAATGGTAGGTTAATATGTATCGCTTTATGCAAATTGAACCATTTAAGCCTTCTGTTGATAACCTTATGCATATAAAATTCTATTCCTTTGTATAGGTTCTCCTAAACACGTTCTTTTATTAGTTTGTGTAAGACTTGCTGAGTACCTTTCGTACTCAAGGTTTATGACCTCTTGTTGCAGGTGAGGATGGATATCTTTATGAGATGCCCGTTAGCGCCGATCTGGGTGACGCTAACGAGTAATGCTAGTTCTAGCCTCCACGCAATAGCCTGCGGGATAATGGGGCCATTGGTGGTTTTACTTTTATGTTTTTGTTTCCGCTGTTGCTCTTTTTGCTAATGACCCAAGGTCATCTGTTTTTATTCGGTCCTGTAGCAACCGAAAGTAGTGATGTAAGTATTGATGTATAATTATGTGAATGTATGACTTGTATGTGAATGATGCAATGTTGTTTTAGGATATATGTGCAATATTCACTGATCCTGGGAAATATTGCATGACATATATCCGAGAGCCTGAATGTTGAAATTGTTACTTGTTATCATTATGCTTTTAGTATGATTCTTAATAAAGGATTTGCACTGTTCCTTAAATAAGAATTATGCTATCAGTATAATTTTAATAAGGCACATTTCAATATTGGAGGGTCTTACAAAACCAATCTTTATGTATGAAACCAAAAGCTCCAACAGCATTTTCTTCACAATCTTTCTCCCCCTTTGACAATGAATTCATCAAGATGCATGAAAAAGAAAGAGCATGAAGGAATGACTTTATTTTTAAGCTTTAGTAAAAAGGAGCAATGACCATTATACATGTAGACAGTACAAGTATTATACCAAGCCATATAAGGAGAAGACGCTATATTCAATCATGGCAAAACGTGTACGGCAAAGCTAAAACCAAGATAATGTAAACTGAGATTAATGAATTAAAACCATGAAAGGTTGCTCAATGTCATAGATTCACTAAAAGCAACCAAAAATGAGTCAAGCCATGTCTATAAGTAAAAAGAGACTCAAAACAAGAGTTGAGGCATTTTGAGCATTAAGAAAATTCTTTTGAAGCAAAGCTCAAGCACTTAGCCCTTTTTGGGCAAAATCTCTTTTTCTTTCTCTCCCTTTTTGCTGTGCTAGATCTCAAGCCTTGCCGCGACCATCTCAAGCGATAAGCTTAAAAGAATGATCTAGGTCATCCAAAACTCCCCCTGAGTTCATGCCTAGTGCAATGGCAAGCCGTCTCATGAAAGAGGATTGGTGAGATCAGTTTTTTCGCACAGAAATTTTTCTTTTTCTTTTGCTTGACTTAAGAAGGTAAAAAGCTCATTTTCCATCTCAAAATAAGTTCAAGACTCAATTCAACTTGTAAGACATGGCGAGAATCATAAGCGGATCACTAGAGCAAAACTAGTCACAAGATCCAACAAGACATGATTTGATTCAGATTTCTCAAGGATATAAAGCTAGCAAGGCAAAAGCTGAGCCAAACACGAAGAGCCATAAAAGAGGTCTAGCAGTCTATCACTCGATATGACAAGGTATAAAATATGAAAACAAGTCATACAGGGATAATAATCAAAGCTCCATTAGTTTTAATATACAATGCAAGACAAATGAAATGAAACATGCATTATGATACAATGAATGCAAGCAGAGCCACTTCCCCCTCAAAACAGCCCAATAGAACTAATAACCCCTAACTCTCCTCGCAAAGCAGCAAAACGCGAAGAGTCAAGAGCCTTAGTGAAAATATCTGCAAGCTGTTGCTCAGACTCTACAAAGTGAAGCACAACATCACCTTTCTCAACATGGTCTCTCAGAAAATGAAATCGAATGTCAATGTGTTTAGTCCTGGAATGTTGCACTGGGTTTTTGGCAATATTAATTGCGTATGTTGTCCGTAAAAGAGGAACACTTCCCAAAGACAACCCATAGTCCCGCAGCGTGGATAAAATCCAAAGAACACGAGAGCGACCATCGGCGGCTACATACTCGATTTCACTCGAGATCAGGCATAATGTAAGACTTTCTAGAAGACCAAGAAACAAGAGATGTGCCCAAGAAATGACAAGTGCCGTAAGTACTCTTCCTATCCACTCTACACCGTGAAATCAAGATCGAAAATGCTCGAATCGAAAGAGCCAAGAGGAAGAATACGAGTCCAAAGTCAAGCGTATCTTGAAGGTACACGAATATGCGCGCATCTTTGACGATGAGAAGCACGAGGAAGCTCGAAGCGAGCGCACGGACATACGGCGAATTGTATGTCGGCCTCGATTTGTAAGATAGAGGAGGAGCCAATCATCTCGCGATACTCCTTCTGATCCACTGACTCTCCATCCTCATCAGGATCCAGCACGGTGGTTGTTGCAATGGGAGTAGACATTGGCCTACTACTTCCCATATTGAAGCGCCGAAGAAGGTCCTTTGTATACTTACTCTGGTGAACGAAGGTGCCTTCTTTCAGATTGTTTGATTTGAAGACCAAGGAAGAATGTCACTCTCCCATCATGCTCATCTCAAATTCACTGCTCATAGAATCTGAAAATCTAGACACCAAAGCATGAGAGGAACCACCGAAAATAATATCATCCACATATATTTGAACCAACAAGAAATCACTGCCATGCCTGAGAGTGAACAAGGTTTTATCAACCATTCCCATTTTGAAATCATTTTCAAGCAAGAAACTCTTAAGCCTGTCATACCAAGCTCTAGGAGCTTGTTTCAATCCATACAGGGCTTTAGAGAGTTTAAAAACATGGTTTGGGAATTTTTGATTTTCAAACCCAGGAGGTTGCTTGACAAAGACCTCTTCTTCTATGAAGCCATTCAAGAAAGCACTTTTAACATCCATTTGAAAAAGCTTGAAACCCTTGGATGTTGCAAATGCTAAAAGAATGCGAATGGCCTCCAACCTAGCTCTTGGAGCAAAGGTCTCTCAAAGTCTAAGCCTCTCACAGGAATAACCTTGAGCAACAAGTCTCGCCTTATTGCGAACAACCAATCCATCCTCACTTTGCTTATTTTAAAAACCCATTTTGTTCCAATAACATGAGAATCGAAGGTCGCTCAACTAAAAACCAGACTTTGTTTCTTTCAAAATTTTCAAGCTCTTCATGCATGGCATTGACCCAAGAGGCATCAGACAAAGCATGGGTGATATCTCGGGGTTCAAAAGAAGCGACAAAAGCAGAATGTGCATGGGAATCAGGAGAAATAAACCTGGAGCGAGTTACTCGCTCTTGAAGATCCCCAATCATCTGTTCAGGAGGATGTTGTCGCTGAATGCGAAGAGGTGCTCCTGGTGCAGAAGTGGCCTCTACCCCATGAGTTGTGGAGGTAGGAACAGAGCCACTCAGATCGTCGGTGGGGATAGGAGGAGCGCTCACCAAATCAAGTAGTAGTAGCAGGCTCTCCACCCTCTCGTGAGGTGGCGGAGGATGGTTTGGGTCTTCATCCTCGAGAATCATCATCGGCGAAGATGCTTTCTTGAGTTTCGGAACTGTGTACCAAGCATCGGTCTAGTACTGGGACTAGCCTCATCAAAAGTGACTTCGCAAGTCTCAACAATTTTGTTAGTATCAACATTAAAAACACGATAGCCACGAGAATGAGCAGGATATCCAAGAAATATGCCATCAAAACATCTAGACTCAAATTTATCAAGATTGCCATGTTTAAGAATGAAGCACTTGCAACCAAAAATCTTGAAATGAGAGACCTTGGGAGAATGACCAAATCTAAGCTCATAAGAAGTCTTCCCGACCACAGATCTCAAGAAAACCCTATTGGAGATATAACAAGCAGTAGAGATCGCCTCAGCCCAAAATCTCCTCGGAGTAGAATGCTCATCTAGCATGGTCCGAGCCATCTCTACAAGGGTTCTGTTCTTCCTTTCTACAACACCATTCTCACGAGGAACTCTAGGAGAAGAAAAAGCGATGCTCAATTCCCTATCACAGAAGGTAGAAAAAGAAGAGTTCTTGAACTCGTCCCATTATCACTCCTAATGGCTCTCAAAGCTCCGGTATATCAACAAACAATTCTAAGGACCAAATCTTTAAAGAATCCAAATGCTTCGTCCTTAGAAGCAAGAAAATAAACCCATGAATACCTGGAGTAATCATCCACAACCACCAGCACATACCATTTCCCACCAGCTGACTGAACTCTAGAAGGACCAACTGTATCTAAGTGAAGAAGTCGTCACGGTCCATCAGTCATTACCAAAGTAAGAGGTGGGTGGGAAGCGGACAACATCTTACCATGTCTCTGAGGTGAGCACACAAGATCTCTCGATGACCTTGACTGGGCAAACCTCTAATCAAGTCCTTGCAACCGACTCTAGACAAATGATCAAAACCTATATGCCCAAGTCTACGATGCCACAAAACAAGGTCATGAGAATCGGAGGCTACAAGACACCTAGGACTAGAAGCGGAAGAAATCTGAAATTTGCGAGAAATTCTTCTCAAACTGGAGATCTCAAAACAAGCTCACCGAGGAATCTAGAACTCTGCACTCACCTCTCTTAAACCTCACTTCTAGACCCTCATCAAGCGGTGAGAAGCAGATAGAAGATTATACCTCGACTTACTTACCAAAGCGACGTCTTTTAGCATGAACTTGTCGTTGACGCCAACAGTGCCCTTTGCAATACGGTCCCCAGAGAAGCATCCCCAAATGTAATCAATTCATTGCGGATGCACGTGTGAGGAGGAGAACCATCTAGAATCTCCGGTCATATGTCGAGAACACCGAGTCAACAAGCCACTTGTCCTCCTTCCTCGCACGACGGACCTAAAAGGCACAATCGAGAAAACATCCGTGCCTCAAGATGGGGTTAGTGATAAATGAACGAGGAATCCAGTACTGAGAAGCACGATGTCTGGGAGCAGAAGTAGAAATAGCTGAAACATGATCAGGAATAAAATCATAAGAATGCACATGAGAACCACCTAGACCTCTCCAAACGATCTACCAAAAGATCGATACTCCCCTGCCTAGGTGCTACCGGTGTCTCTCCTCACGATGTCCTAATCCAACATGCTGCCTAGACCCACCAAAAGAGTCTACAAAGTTCTCTACAAATCTAGGCCTACGTGTGGTGCGATAAACAGGCTGCCTAGTTCTAGAGACTACATCTGGAGAAGGGACTCCTCTAATGGATCTTAGGACGCCATCCTCTCTTTTCTCTCAAGTTTTGCTCTCCCAAGGTAACTCAACAAGATGGCCTTCTTTCTTGCAGAAGGTGCAATGGTCTTCGACCTTTGAGGGTGCATGCAGAATGAGTGAAAGCACCTTTCTTGCCGTAAAGAGTTTGAGCAAAACCGCGGATTTGAAAACAACCCTGATGGCTTAGGAGGTTCTAGCTCAAACAAACCATTCTTCACAACTCTAGCAATCTTAGGTGGGTTTTTCTTGGAATGCTCTAGGGGGTTGAAACCTAGACCACTATTTTTCACGCTCACCTTAGATTGATCAAGAATCATGTTGAGTTTCTTTTTCCCACTTGAAAATTTCTCAAGAGTCACCTTGAGGTAATCATTCTCTTTCATTAACTCCTCACATCTAGAACACTTGCTAGACTTGATTACCTCATTGCGCTTACTCTTAAGAAGGGCCACTTCCACTTTGAAGGCCTCACAAGACACACAATAGGATTCTGAATCCTACTCAATCGCCTCCTTAAACTTGACTCTAAAAGCCTCTTGTATCTGACTAACCATGGTTTCAACTTCAGCATTCAAAACACAAGAGTTAGAATCAATAACCTTTTTAGAAGCAGTAAAAGACATGGATCTTTCAATTTTAGCCTTTTCTTCCAGGGTCTTGTTTAAGGCTTCAATTTCAATTGTAAGCTTGGGACAATTTTCACAAGATGCAACTCTAGAGTAAATCAATGTTTCTGTCATCTCTTGCATCTTAATCCTATTATCCTTACAATGAGAGCATGTGTGACTAGCATCAAACTTTTGCAATTCTTTTAAGGAGCTATCCAATTTTAATTCTAGCAAAGCACAATTAGAGCAAGTTAAAGGGATAGCTTCCATGGCAAATCACATCAAGAGGAATGACATCTAAACAAGCGGATCTAGACTTGAAAGATTCTAGTTCATCGAGAGCATCTTTTAGTTGATTTGTGACAGAGGAATGAGCGATTTCAAGCTTGTCAAATCTTTAAGCAAGCTAGTGCAGGAATCACAAATATCAGCAGGATTGATAGATTTAAGCTTAACAACTTCAAGATTCAAATTATCAATCATAATGTCCTGCTTCCTAATCATTTTTACTTGCTTATGCAATTTCATTCAAAGAAGCACCAAAGCCCTTTTCATATCGGCAATAGAAGGGCATACCTCATCAGGATCACTAAAAGGATCCTCATTGTTGGAGGAGTCGCTATCGTGGTCGTTCTTGGCCATGAAACACATGCTGGGGTGAAGTCATGCGCCTTCTTCTTGCCACGAGAATCACTCTCGCCGTCCTCCGATTCGAATCCACATCGCTCATATTAACATTCTCAAGAGCGGCAGGACCCTACCGACAAACTTCCGATAGTTTGTCTTCTTGGGTTTTGCATCCCTCTCCGGGATGTCTTCTTGTCTCCTTCTCCTCCTTGCCCTTTAGCACAGGGCACTTGGAGCGAATGTGGTTTGGCTAACCACATTCGAAGCACGTGATAGGTCCACTCCTCCTCCTATTTCTCACCTTGTTGTACGCTCTTGTGAATTTGGTGGAAAGGAGGGCTAAGTCATCCTCGGGCAATTTCTCAAGTTGCTCATCACTCAAAGAATGTAAAGCAGATAATGAAAAGCCAGATGAGCTACAATCAAGAGAATCAGAAGAGCAACCCTTGGATTTGTCGACCACCAAAGCCATCGACTGTCTTGGGAGACGCGAGATAAAGTCAATCTCATGCGTCTTCAACCTCGAATAGAGCTTATCCATGGTAAGCTCACTCATATGATGTTGTCATTGATGGAAGTGATCTTCATACCCTGACCTTCACATCAAGAGCACCCAGAAGCTGGCGTGCATTTTCAGACTCAGAAAATATCAAGTCAACAGCGCGGAGATCATGAAGAATTTTAGAGAATCTTCCCCACAGCTCATCCAAAGACTCACCAGGCCTTTGTTCGATCTTCGAGTAAACCTTTTTGAGCTGGTTCTGTCTCACTTCCTTGATCGCAGTGGACCCTTCGTGATAATCACAAAGTGTCCGCCAGATCTCGTGAGCAGACCGCAAGTGAGCAACACGCTCAAACTCAGATCGACTAAGGCCTTGGATCAAATAATTCGAGCCTTCTTTGTTGGCCTCCACATCCGGAGTGATCGATCGTCATCTACCGTGCACGACATAAGGATTTTTCACCTTTAGCCAAGTAGCGTGCCCTTGAGCCTCGATATACGCTTGCATACGAGCCTTCCAGTATGCAAAGTCAACTCCCTCAAAAATGTGTGGCTTTGGTTAAGTATTTGTAATCGCCATGGCTCCAAAGACCGGTTAAGATCTATAGAAAAGAGCTAACCGGCTCTGATACCACTTGTAGGACCGGAAAGGCGACTAGGGGGTGAATAGGCGCTTTCAAAACTTTCTCGCCTAAATCAAAACCAACACGAACTTTACTCCTTTAGCTATGAGAGCTAAGAAGTTTAGTGAGCACACAACGGAAGCCTTGTGTTGAATTTGATTAACCCCTCAAGCACACGACACAAAAGGAAGAAAAGAACTCAATGTTCTTCACTGGGCATGGGCGGTCTGACCGGCTACCACGGGCGGTCGGACCGACAGTCAACCAATGGTCGACCGGCAACTAACCAATGATCGGACCGGTGGATACGTTCGACCCGGCAAAACCGGTGTCGAAAACACGGGCGGTCGAACCGCCGTTGTAAAACGGTCGGACCGGTAGAGTCCGAAGATCAAAACTCCACCCAAAACCAAAACGAAATTTGATCCAACTTTTGATTCAACCAATAAAACTTGACCAAATTTCTAGCACACCTCCCTAATGATATTAGAGACCTATTTCTAGCGACGATCCGTCGATCCACAGAAATCGATCTCTTGAGATTTTATCAAAGTGGTGCTCAAACCCTAGAAATGAGAAAACTTGATTCAACACTTGCTTGTGGGGGTTTGAGGATCTAGAAGACTCTAGGAGTAATCCCACACATCAAAGCAAGGTAAAGTAGGCCAAGAGACCAAGCATGAACCTTTGAATCAAGGAAGCACCAAAAACATTCAAAAGAGAGAAGAACACAAGGGAGCAAATGATCTTTCAATTAAGCATCACAAGATTGTTCACTCACAATAGATGCCTACAAAGCCTCTCCACCAAGGAGGGCAAGAGCTCAACAAGGAGCACACTCCAAACCCTAGTTTTCCTCTCCTCTCCTCCAAACCCTAGAAAAAGGAAGAAGGGGGCTAAATGAATGCTTGCTTAGGTTTTCTACCTCTCCCCTTCCTATTTATACTAGAGAGCTAGGGTTTCCCTTTTTGGGTCTCTTACACATGGGACCCACACACAAATAACCCTTGAAGCAATCGCCTGCTTCACCACGTGTAGGTTGATCAGCGGTTTTCATCGACGCCAAGCCTCTCTTGTCCGAATCCCATCGGAACCTCCCAGAGACTCGCACCGATATCCGCACCGCCTGATCCAACCAAATTGCTTTGAACCACCGTTCGATCCATCTTGTCCATTCGCTCCATGCTTGAGTCACACAACCTCACCGGTATCCCCGATCGTTACGGACCTCGGCTCTCAAGCGTAGTCCCGATCCACTCACCGCTGACGTCGTTGACACGCAAGCCACCGCACAAACAATAGACAAACAAACCGTTTAGGAACAAGTTCTTCACAACTTGACCCACGTCCGGTTCCATAATGCAATATACATCAATAAAGCATTGAAGTTCATAGAATAACACACTCGGAACAAACTCAATGCAACACTTGGCTCACCTCCAAGTGATCGCTGGCCCGATCAGCCACAGGCGGTAGGACCGATTCATCTTGATCGGACCGCTCCTACAACGGTCGGACCGGTCAAAGACTTAGCCAAAATTCAAGCGAGAAATTCAAACCTTCCGGAAATTTCAATCGAATAGAACTTTTGTTGGGAGCTCCAAAATTATGGGACCACATCCGGGAGACTCCTCACTTGCCTACACAACCTATTTTGGCGGCTCAAAACCCAAATCTCAAATCGTGGTCGGACCAGCCACCATGGCGGTCGGATCTCCACGGGCGGTCCGACCGCCAAGACAATCGAACCGCCCGGTGCTTTGTGACCTTGGAGCAAACCCGAAAACGCGAGATTTTGCAAACCAATAACGCCATTGCCAATTGACTCATCATCCTGAGATCGTGCACATATCCTCACGATATCCACAATTCATCAACAGTGAGCATGAGATTATGTTAGCTCCCAAGATCAGCGACCAACATGCTGATACTCTCATTCAACGTTAATCACATCCATAAAACATTCATACATAGACAATTCAAAATACATACATCAATAATAGTCAAGTCTACAACTATTACAAGTGGCCGATTGCCAAATTCAGATGATACCATTAAGTAGCAGCAGAAGTAATATAAATAAACCAAAAGTCCAGCATAGTGTGCCCCATAACCCATGGCAACCGATTGGGGGTTAAATAATAACACTACTCGTCATTGTCACCTAAATCGGCACTAACGAGCTCATCAGGCTTGAAGTCGTCTGTAATACTCCAGAATAGAATTCGGTAAAGAGAAAGAAACTGGAGGGGGAAAAAGACAAATGCAAACTCGAATTTCCGATTCGTGGGGTTTTGTGTGCTGACGAAGGCCAAGAGGAAGTGGGAGCCGGCCAAAAAGGGGGGGTGCCTCCCCCCCAAACCCTAGCCGCCACTCCTCCTCTCCCCACCTCCAAGCCGCCGACCTCCCCTCCAGATTGGCGCCTCCCCCATTGCTGCCCCACCCTGGTGGTGGTGATCCTCCTCCCAGGCGTCGAGTGCTCCGCCAATTTGTCCCCGGCGGCGTATCGCGTTCGGTGACCGGCCAAGTGGAGGAGGAGAGGAAGAAGAGGGTGAGGAGTAGGGAGATCGTCTTCCCCAAGTGCCGTCATCACCTCCTTGCGGATCTTCAAGGGTAACGAAGAGATTACATCGTTGTTTGATACTATTTGGAGGAAGGATTGATTGTTTGGAGTAAACCGACATGCTGTAGCAGAAATTCCAGAACCTGTCCAGGTTTTTGTGTGCTCGTTTTTGGCCTCTTAGAAGCCGATCTGGAGATTTTTCCCTGCTAGCGTTTTGTAGCCTTGGTTTTTATCTTTCCATAGGCACCAAGATCATGAAATTCTGCCTTACGGTTTAGGAGATATGATATTTTCTTTGCACACTGTTCTGTCTGTCTGATGAGAAGGAATAGTCAGGTTATTCCTTAGGTTTGACTCTGTTAGAATAAGATTCAGAACTTCCACCCAACTAAGTTATTGTATCCCTTTAAATAATATTTCTAAATTGATAAATATCACCTCCAGTGGATCTGTAGAATGAAAGTTATGCTATTTTCCTTACTGCTGTTTTGTAGTCTGGACAGTTGTCTGTCGGGTAGTTTCAACTGATGTTTAGCCAATTGTTTTGGCCGATTCAATGAACCTCGTCATCTAGAATTTTGCAGTTTGGGGAGTTAAGTTTCGTTGGGCACTGGTTTCATCTCGTTTCGAGTCCCAGAGAATTAATTATGATTTTCTTGTCTGCTGCCAAAGAGAGCCGTAAGTCGGTTGAATAGTTTGTTTTCAATTGAATTGCATGCGTTATATTGGGTAGTCAGGGTATATTGTAGAACACTGATAGCAATATCATATCACATTATTCTTATTTCAGGAACATACTTGTGTAGGCGGCGAGGCATCGCGTGTGGTCACACTTTCGTTGCTTGCTAACGCGTCGCAACGCGAAAGGCAAGTACATTGAAATCCTTTACACTGATGAATGATGTGTGTTTGTATTAATGCTAATATTTTCATGATCCATGTTTTCAATCAAAGATGTTAATCAATATTGCTATTCCATTACGTGCAAGTGCAATGTGTTAAGACATATTAAATTTCTGTTGAATGCTCGTTGAAGGTTGATGTGCCGGTAATGTTATGATCCATGTTCATATTCTATGTTATACATTCCGTTCCTATTTGATAATCCATGAGGAAGAAAGTGATAATATTCATTGCATATGTTCATTCCATTCATGTGTTGTTCATGTTCCTTCCACGGGAGTGGATTTGTAAAGACCTATCAACTCCAGTATGAGCATGTAAGACCCACCATTTCAATGTGGGCAGTTTCGAACACCCGTATGAAACGTTCTTCATACGGTAATTGGGTCCCCGGGCTTTGTTAAGTACGGGCTTAAGTGAACACCGACGGGTGTCTCACTCGCTATACCGGTATGAGCATGTGTTACTCCATTCCTTTCAATGCATCTATTCATTCCATTCACACACATAAGTTTTCAGAGATTAATTCATAATTCGTATTGAGATTGGCTTGTTCATAACATGGTATGTTCAAATTGTTTATCAGACTTCTTTGAGTTTGACTCATTCTTGTTTTCTGTCTTTATTTAGGTGAACGTTGATGATGGCTTTGTTGGGAGGGATTAGACAAGCACATTTCACTCAGATCACTATTATTCCTCTTCATTGATTACGTTCGATTATGTCTTTCATTTGTTAACTGAGAAACTGTAATAAATAAGTCTAAGACTGAAGGTTACTTCATTTGTTAGATGCTGCAAGTAGTTCTTTAAATTACTCCTTGATCATATTCTGATGTATTCAGTCTTAATTCCTGCCATGTTTCTATTAAAGTTGGTCTCTTCATGTACTTAGAGGAGTTACAGTTTAAGTTCTTTCGCAATTTGATTGTATGTTAGTTCTTTTAGGTAACATCTTGGATTCCGAATAGCCAGGGTGTTACAGTTGGTATCAGAACGGGCTTTAGGTCCGTGGTTCATTCAAACATGTTAAATTGACACACTGTGCACACTAGGAAAGGGTTGGGTAAACTGTTGCTTCCACATTTCATTTGTGTGACTCGATTAATGAGTCGTTGTTGAATTACTTTGTGCTATGATGTGTTAATCTATGATATGATGTGATATCCTATATCTATGAATTTATTCTATGATTGTCATGAGATGATCCTATATATATATTCATAATTGAATACATTGGTTATGCGTATTAGTAGCAGACGTTGAGCAGTTGAGTTCGTGGTTGTTGTCCTAGGTTTTGCCAGGCTACACCACTGTTCGTGGTATGAAATTAGAAAAGTTCTTACCCCTGTTCTGTAAGTTCTGCGTTGAGCATGAGCTCGTTGACGAATTTGTTGTCTTTCTCGAGCTTGTATTTTGTTTACTGGTTGTAGTTTCTTGCAGTTCATGAATTTCCTTTACATGGGGGGTTATAATGAAGTGGGCAAGCTCCAGTGGGTCTCGGATCGTTCTTTGAAACAATTATTGTTCTTTTGATTTTTGTGATAGTTCTGCTCTACGTGAGCATAGTTAAATTGCAAGATTTATCTTTTCACGGAAGTTCTGCTTTACCCCTGTTGGAAAAATTTAACTCATTTGTTCGCTTAGAATTTCAGACATTAGAAGGTTTCTTTTGCAAGTTCTTTATTAAGTGTGCATTGACCTTGCATATTTCTTTTGGATTACTTTAGAAAGTCGTTCTCTTCCTTGATTTCTGAATTTGACAAATTCTTGTCCAGTGGTGATTGATGAATTTCTATTGGGTTTATGATTCATGGTAGATGAGTTTCAATATGCCTTTAATGGTTCTCTAAAACTATTATTGTTTTTCGACTGTTGAGTTGCTTTTACTACTGGTGATCTTCATCAATTAGCAATATTGATATTTCCATGGTTGTTTCTTCTTTCTCATTGGAAACGAGAGACTCATTTACTCGTTTGATAGTTTGGATAATGAGAGTTTTCCGTTGCTAGTTCGTTGACATGAGTGACATCTTGGCTTCCGAATAGCCAGGGTGTTACAGTAAAGCTGTGGCTCCATGAATTTCTTTTGGATCATTCCGCATGTTGAAGTTTAATGCATCTCCTTTCTGAAGAAACATGTTAAAACCCTTTTGTGGTGCCTTGGTATGGTTAAGTCGGATATTAAACAAAATGGTTGGCTACGAGTTCCATTGGTCCTTATTTGTTTTCCAAAATAATTCTTGTCTTTCTAACTGCTGAGCTCTCTTTGCTACCTTCAGATTTCTAGCTTTCAAAGTCAGTACCTTCTTCTCATTTGGAGTTTGATCTTCTTTTCGTGCGGGTCATGTGACCTCAACTGTGGACTTCCCACACCACTACAGAAAAGCTCATCACAGACGGTTCGTAACAGTTATCACAGACGATTTTTGAATCATCTGAAATTTTATGTCTGTGATAACAGGCGGTTATCACAGACGGTTGAAAAACCGTCTGTGATAAGTCTTATCACAGACGGTTCCAACCACGAACCGTCTGTGATACTAAAGAATCACAGATGGTTCGTGGTTGGAACCGTCTCTGATAAGTCTTTAGATCTAATTAATTTTTATCGTATTTTCAGCTAGCCTCAGGAATTGCTAGCCATGCCCTCTGAAAACTAGCAAGCAGAAACATATCACAGATAATTGTTGACAACTCAAAGTGATCATTTAACTCAAAATCAATTACAGAAGAATGTTTCAAGTATATATTGTCGCTAGAGTTACAAATTGAATTACAATCAGTCAAAGTGAATTACAATATTGAATCAATTGTTTCGAGGTCGTTCATCGGTGTCGACGGCGTGAAACACTCTGGTGGTGTTAACTATGTCTACCTTGATGAAGCCGCAGAGCTCCCCTCGAACGTGCGTGACCTGGTCCATCTCGAGTGCATTTAACTCTATGTTCAAGCCCTGTCGCTAGCAGGAGTAAAGTAGTAAGCATATATATTTAAATTTATAATTAGGAAATAATTATTATGAGATTGACAAACATGGGGATCGTGCGTCCTAGAAGCAATCAATAGCTGCATATGATGGCATACGTAGAATGCGCATAGGTGATCTCGCTTTCTTTGGTGACTTTGCAAAAATAGAATTACATATATATGTACAGTCAGTTCGAGACGCAATATTACGGAGTATGATATATGATTATTGTGTTGTAGCGCGTACCGAAAATCGCATCCTGTGAGTCACTGTGGTGCTCGTTCCCTTGTATAAACCTCCCTCAGCAACATAGCCGATGAACGCCCTACATGATTCAAAATAGTTATCCTCGTCCATTTCAAACGAAGGAAGACTACAATAAAGTTATGTGCGAAGGAAATGAACATATCTGTCGAGTATTCCTTTAAGAAGGGTGAAGTCATGATTTTTGTTGAGTAGAGAATCAAGGTACAATACCATGTTCCTCTTTGGCTTAAGAATGAGAAAAATCTAGTGGAACCTACTCGCGTATGTCGCTATAGTCATAAACCTATGTTGAAACGTAATTTGTATAGCAAATATTGAAGCACTTACTTCTGGTTGTAGGGCACCATTATGTAGTCCTTGTCGTCCAGAGCAAGCAATCCCATTTTTGTGTAATTCTCGACGTAGGATGCGTCTTGGTTGATTGTTTGCTCAGAGACCACATGTGGGTCGAGGAAACCCACTGATTCTTTGATTCGACGGGTACATTTCATAATTTATCTGTACATAAGCAATGAGTTATGATATTTACCGGTATCACGTGAGTGTAGAAATTGATTGTACACACTTACGATTGTCGGTCCAAGATAGAAGTGAGGCGTCGAGGCGCTTAGGTTGTATAGGTCAAATAAGTCTTGAAGCCCACGACAAGTGGCGTGCTCGTGAAGAAAATGCTCCCTCCGTGTCGGCGGTGATTCAAGATGACCCCCTTCTCTCGGGTCTTGCGCAAGTACCAATCCTACAAAACTTGACAAGCTACTCCTGAGCTCTCTATTTCTACGCCGGAGACCAACGAACTTCCGAGGGAGTATTTCACGGATTTGGGAGGTGCCTTAATGTTCTTCTATTTTGATTTCTCCTTAACGAGGTGGCTGAGGGACGTCTTCCCGTGAGACGCCTTAGGGACCGATATGGTGACATGCTTGTCTTGTCCCTTCGCCGTCTTCTCGACGGGAAGCGATGTGGCGGCCTTCTGAAGCTTTGGCTGAGGCGGACTCATCGAGGGTCCTATTGGAGAGGCGAGGTCTGTCGACATCAGCACTTGAAGGGTCGGTCGATGTCCTTCTTGGGCCACTGGATAAAAGTGTGTGTGCCATCCCCTAGTGTTCTGATTTCTTCGTTTGGGGGAATCTCCAGCGGGATGGCCATGAAATTGTCATGTACCATGTCCACCTGCACCCTGGCCTAACCCTACGCCAGCTGGGCACCGTGATGCACTGTCCCTTCCTGGTATGGATACACCATACCCCGCCCAGCCTCAATAGGAATCGACCCAACCATCCTCACTTGGAGCTTGCAGGGCGTCGGCTCCTACAAAACGGTACACAATTAGCTAAGGCGTCCTATAGGTCTATCTTTGGAGCACTCCAGAGATGTACATTACCTCGATGTCGTCGATCGGTAATTGCACGTCGTCATGTCCAGAATTATTTGTGGACGTGAAGCTACTCCGATGTCGAGGAGGACTTGCTCCCAAATTAACAGGGGCGGCTTGCGCCTGCATGAGTTGATTTACTTGGTTCTGCAAGTTTGTTATTTGTTCTTGAAATTTTCCAACAATCATATGTTCCAACCGAGCATCGTACTGGTCCTTGGATCTCTTCCTACTCCTATACATGTCGGAGTTGTGTGGGAATCCATCCCTCCATGGTATGTAAACCCCAACGCCTCGCGTGCGACCCGGGTGCTCCTTGTTTCCCAGGGCCGTAGACAGTACATCCTTCTCCCTGTCTACTTCGAAGGAACCTTGGGAAGATGCGGAAGTCAATGCTTCCTGCAAGAGAACATCATGTTATTGTAGACACCATGAAGTTATGGACTTATTAATAATTAAGTGGTTCGAGAAATTTACCAGGCGTTGAGACACTACCTCGTCTGCCGGGTTTGTGAAAGAGATGCTGCCCGAAGACGTGGCTGATGCCCTCGCTCTTAACCAGGCTCGAGCGCACTTGTCTGAGATCTCAGCAAACGGTCGTGCAGCAGTCTCATCCTGCGCCGCCCACTGTGTGGCTTTACCCGCATACCCAACGGTGCTGAGTCTGTTGGGGTGAGTGTTTTGTGCCTGGATAGCTCAGTGCGCCGCACTTTGCTCCTGAAATTCGGCAGTCGTCTTCATCTGCACGAAGGCGTCCCATGTATCCCGCGACAAAAATTGATATGTCGTGAAGGGCGTCCGACCCGTGTTTATGTACTGCATGACAAGCAGGCTCTTGAAGGTCCTCCACGCGTGGGACATCGCCAGCAGCGCGTGCCATCGCTGCGATGCGGTCTACGCCGTGGAAAGTGAACGAGGCAGAAAGTTTAGTCCACAACTGGTCACTCTGTACATCCGTCAGGGACTTCCAGGTTGGAGTGGTGATGGGGACCCGTTCCCTTGCAAGTACCCCGCAGACGGTCCGGAATCTCGCAGCTGCTTTCTTGGGACTCAGTGGGATCCCGACATCACTGACCTCCGTGATCGTCATGCGGCACGAGGGCAATTTGGAGATTCCTCTGCCTTCTCGCCTGCGTACCACCTTGATCAGAGATCCAGACGCATTTGGCGACGTCGCTGACGGCGGTGAAGACGATGCCTCTGCCCTCTATATAAGTTACGCACGCAATGATTACATAATCAAATATAAGTTACCCATTGAACCTAAATATATGATATGTAGTAAATAAAATATATGAAATTGCCCTCGATACAGGAAACTCCTAGGGATATCAGCCCTACACACTAAATTAAAAGGAAACACAACCCCCAAACCACACTAACAAATTTTACCCCTAATCAGAACATCCAAAAGAACATTCAGCAACTAAACTCGTTTCTTCATCTACTTCTCGACGTTGTAAATATAATAATATGCCTTGTAAATATAATAATATGATGTCATTCATATCTGTGTATCGCAGTCAGATATTACATAGCTAAGACGCATACAAGAATCCTCACAATCTTTCAAAGTAAAGAAGTCACACAAGTAATAATCATCGAACATATCAACGATAGCATATCATATCAATGGCTACCTATGTATATGTGTTCCAAGAATCAATTGCCCAAGACAACTTCAGAAACTGCAAAGTGTAACAACTGAATGGATGTCCATGTTCATGGTTACAATGAATTATCCAAAGACTGACACAACAAGAACTTGTTAAAGTTAGAACACTCCAACCATCCACTATAAACAATCCCACTATTGCCATCCATCCATTGACTACCACAGAAAACCTCAAGAAAAGAAACTGCTTTCCCCTAAATCACCAGCCTAAAAACTATTTTGATGTGCCTATGTGACGCTGACAACTAATGTCTTAACATGTCAAGAAAAACACAATCAATTGAACCTATGGTTGGACATTCAACACATTGCTTCCAGACAAAAAACTTAAATCAAACCTTAGAACAACCTGTTGCATCTGAAACAAATTGGCAATTATAAAGACCACCCAGATCAATACTTAAAACAAACCGAGAGTCTGTCCATTCAGATTATTGTGTAGTTATAGTTAAACAGCCAGTAAGCAATTAAGCACACACCCTGACACCAGTCTATGCAGCGAGTCTCAGGATACATACGGAGATATGGTAGAGCACACAAGAGGATATAGCAACACTTAGCCCGCGGAAGAGGACGGTGATGGTGGACTGGTGGTGGGGGGGTTGGGGTTGGGGTTGAGTTCACGCAGAGTCGGTGAGGCGGGCAACGACGGGGTACTTTGCCTGGAACTTGGTATCCCAGTCAGTGAGGACGCCGAGCTCCTTGTCGGAGGGGCGCGACAGGTGGAGGCCACAGCGGTGGGGCGTCGGTGGCTTGCGGGGATGGTGAGGCGGTGGTCGGCTTCGTGACACCGAATCGGCCAGAGGAGCACCGGTGGCCAGAACAGGGGAGGCGGCGTTGGGTGGCGCCGGATCGGGGGAGGCGGCGTTGGGCAATTCAGGGAAGTGTTAAGATCTAGGGCAACTGCACAACCATTCGAGCGGAGCACTTATATAGACTAACATCACAGATAGAACCGTCTGTGATGATTTATCACAGACGGTTCTATTAAAGAACCGTGCGTGATCTTCTCTTTATCCTGAGCGGTTCTTTAATAGAGCCGCTCGTGATGTAGTAATCCTGAGCGGTTCCATTAAAGAAGCTATGCATGCCGTGCTGATCTGTCTTGTGAGTAATCGTGATCGAGCGGTTCAAGTGAGCGAGGCGTCGGCCGTCCGATCGGCCACTCAATCCAGGCCGTTGATCTCCAAATCGTACAATTCAAGTGAAAGGGGCGATCGGTCGGTCCGATCGGCCACTCAATCCAGGCCGTTGATCTCCAAATCAGACGGCTCGGGTGAAAGGGCGATCGGTCGGTCCGATCGACCACTCAATCTAGGCCGTGATCTCCAAATCGGACGGCTCGAATCCAGGAGCGGGAAGGCCCGAGTGGTCCGAACGGGTACGAGATTTGGACTGGAGGATCTCCATCGGACAGCTCACACACGACGCAGTTAGGCGGTTGAGCTGAACCGCGAGACTCGGGTTCGAGCCTGAGGAACAGTGATTCCAGATTTTGAATTGAAAGGCTGAGATGATTTGGGAATTTTCAGAGGTATCTCCACAGCTCGAAAAATTCTAAAATTTATACTGAGTGATCTTGACTTCAAGATCAACCGTGTATGAATTTTCCAGAATTTCTCATGTAGTGCATTGCCCGCTAGAAAATTTACAAGCTGCTGGACAGGGGGTTTGACCAGGGAGACAACAGGTTTGACCAGCCCTTCAGAAATAGCAAATAATTTCTAAAAATTATGAAATTTCTCAGGGAGGTTACCCAGATGATCAATAGTTTAGGAAAAAATATTTCCCGAGGATGATCACAAGGTTTGTCTAGAAGACCTTGAATTGCAACACTTCGAGTCAATAACCTTAATTGAATTTGAAGTCCACATTTCAAGGAGATAAATTCTAGAAAATTCAAATAACAACAAGGATGCATCTAAAAGTTTTAATTTATAATCATTTTCATACATTTGAAACAGAACTAATTGCTGGTCTGACCGCCGCCAAATCGATCAGACCGCCAAGGGTGGCCGGTCCGACCGCCCGACACATGGCAGTTTAACCGATTTAGCACCGGTCATACCGCCAGGCCACAGAAGTAATGCACTTTTAACTTTGCTCAAATGACAAAACACATTTGCCAATTTGTGTGCATTTCCAACAAGGTTTCAAAGATGATATTCTCAACAAGTTGATAACTCTAACTTGTCCGCATTAACATCAACATTAGAGATGACAAGTCCATAACACATGTTAACATCAAATTACAATGGAATACAAGCTTAATTGAAATATAGTCCTTCATGATGATCGACGCGCACATAGCTAGCTTCCTCACTGGGTTCTTCCTCCAGTCTGATGTCGTCTCCGAAAGGAGGCAACTCGTCAAATTGATTGTACTCTTCCTCATCCACGACATTCTCAACTCCGACAATCCTTCTTTTCCCATGAAGAACTACGTGGTGGTTCTTATTTGCTGAGTCCGTTACATAAAAAACTTGAACAACTTGCTTAGCGAGTACGAATGGTTTGTCCTTGTATCCGACATGTTTGAGGTCCAGAGTAGTGACGCCGTACTTATCAACCTGCACACCCTGCGGAAGTTTAACCCAATGACATCGAAACAGGGGGATCTTGAAAAGTACATAGTCGAGCTCCCAAATCTCCTCTACGAACCCATAGTACGAGTTCAACCCGCGTGCCCCCGTGGTATTGAACCCCTCGTGAAATGCATCTATCACGGACACATTTGCTCGGGTGTGCTCTTCCTATCCTAAGCTGCCGTATAAAATGTGTACCCATTTATGTCGTATCCTTGACATGTCACAATTGTAAATATTGGTCCTTTGGCCAACCATAGCAGCGTTTCATCACTTGATGACCTCCAAGTGAATCGCATCTTTAACCATTCGTTGAAATGACGGTTGTGCTCTCTCGTTATCCAAACCTTCGACCGGTCTGGATTCTGTTGGCGTACCATGTCTTTGTGCTCGTCGATGTACGGGGACACTTGGGTCATGTGTGGCAAGACCGTGAAATGGTCCTGCGCGTATGTATCTAGATCGGGAGTGATTGCTTTCCTCCCGATGGTCCCGATACACTACAGTCTCCCTTCGTGACGAGATAGAAGCACACCTATCGGTTGGAAATATGCCCTAGAGGCAATAATAGAGATGATGATATTTCATTATGTTCATGACTTTTATAATATGTTATCATGTTCCTTGAATGAATCATTTGTTATAGATCAATAAGTACGTGACTTGTTGGTGAAACTATTTAACTTATATGATGTCATTCTAAATGTATCCCTGGTCGGAGATCACTGGTCGGAACACTAGTGACTATGTGACTAGCACATGTATTGATTGATGACCTGGTTTCACCAGTCATAGATATGGAGATATGGAATCAATAATGTGAACACATGTTAGAGAACATGGTGTTTGATAGACCCATCATTGAGACACTATTGAGATTGTTATGAATCTTTGTGTCATTAGTTTGTCTCAAAGAATGATGATGTATAATTCTTAGACCTGAGATCAGCATGGTTTCCTACATGTGTAATAGCACTCTTAGGGGTTGCCAAACGCTACTCCGTAACTGGGTAGTTATAAAGGTAGCTTTCAGGTATGCTATGAAATATGCGGAGGGATGTGACTGGTCGAGATGGGATTTGCCCCTCCTAACATAACAGGAGAGATGTCTCTGGGCCCCTCGTGGTGATCAGATAATGAAAGTGCATGGCCATGCCACTAGTGGTCGAAGTGTCGACCACATGATGTTATCCGACACTCAATCGAGAAAGTATTGAACAGTCCATGGATGACACATCATCTCACCTGGAGTTCAACCAGACATCGTGAGGCAAAGGGAGAATGCATGAGTAGGTCGCTTAGTTCGATCAGTTACGGACCAGTCGTATGGAGATACGTGCTAGTCGTAGACAGGTCGAACGTAATCACATAATGGTAAGAACCTAGTAGTAAGGAGTTACGAACTGGCCGTGACCAATTACAACCTGATCGTATAGAGATACGAACTGGTCGTAAGTGATGAGGACCTGATCATAGATCATATTACATCAAGCTTCGTCCGATTTATTCTATGTGTCTTTGGGAATCGTTATGTGCTGCTAGGTACCGCTAACGACTAGTGATCGGAAAAGTGTTTCCGAGTCATAACCGATTACACATGAACCTGTGGGGTCGCACACTTAAAGGGCAAGGATCTGTTTTGGATGGTGATCCAAATTCGTATAGGCCACGAGTTCCTAATGGGCCTTAGGTACGAGACCCATCATGGATGCCTATATAAAGAGGGGCGGTGGCATGGGGTAAAACGATGAGGATGATCTTTGGAAGAACTCCTGAAATCCTAATAGCCGCGCCTTCTTTACCACGCTGCTGGAGCTAGCACTCCAATGCGTGGTGATCCTGCCTCGTACATGTGGATACCTCGGAGGTGTTGTTGCGAAGCATCAGCACTAGGACGACCCGCGACTTGTGTTGATCACCGGAGTCGGGAAGAAGTCGCGTGGTGGGTACGACCACTCGAAGAAGCAGACGCGCATCGAGTACCACTACTCGAAGGAGGAGACGCGTCGTGAGTACGACTACGACTGCATCAACTCGCTACAACGACTCTACTACCGCTACGAGTCGGCGCGTCTAGCGGTAATCTCGTGATCTATTACTTGCGGTGGTTCCTTGGTTGTGCGGAAATTTTTGTTTGTGCTATCGTAGCATTGCCGCGTATCATTACACCTCGTCCTGTAGAGCGTCAAGTACTTGGGATAGATGACATTTTGAGCAATTGAGTTAAAGAAATAACACAGCCTAAAGATTGCCACTCGGACCTTGTTTGGCAAGATACTCTTAATTGCAACAGGAAGCATCTGTGTCATCAGCACATGACAATCATGAGACTTCATACCAATTAATTTCAAATCTTTAGTGGAAACAAGTTTCTTAATATTGGCGGAGTTACCGGACGGAACTTTCACACCATGTAAGCTTTGACACAGTTCATTTCTCTCTGCCTTGGACAAAGTGTAGCAAGCTGGGGACCGTTGTGCTGGGTAATCGGACCGTCCTTTTGAAGTGTGTGTTCTTGTTGCCCGTTAGAATGCTATTCCATGCCTAACTTGTTTCTGCAGGTTGATGTGAATAGTATGACCTGTGAGGACCCCGGATTATTGGGCTTGTAATTCTTAGTCACCAATTGACCCTAGCATCACAAACGAAACAACCCGTGTCTTCGAGACATGTATACTTCCCAGAAATGCAGTATACACACCTCTTTACAAAATTCATGCATCAATTCCATTCATTCACATAGAACCGAAGCAAAGCAACAACCAGAAGATAACATTAATAAAGGATAGTTATTACACAAGAGAGGCCGACCGGCCAAATGACATATACATATAGAAATTGAAAAGCGGAAGCAAAAGTGCCATAAGATGACCATAAACCAAAAGAGCCAATCAGTGTGCCTTTAACCCACAAGGCAACCGACCGGAACGCCAAGCTAGTCGTCGAATCCACAGCACATTTCACAAAACTGAGGCCCTTGGGGCTCACCCTCCTCCTCTGCAACAAATAGTTAAGCAAAGCAAATGAGTACAAAAATTGTACTCCGCAAGACTTACGTGTAGAGTAACAGACCTATACATATGCTACATGCAAGCTTATTTAAGTGGAGGCTGTATGTTTCATTTTTGGCACAAAGCAATCTTTATTTGCAAAAATGTAGTACAGTTAAAAAGCAAGTTAACAAATCTATTTTTAATGTTCAAATAATCATAAATGACAATAATATAACAGAAGATAGATGACAACAACAATCCTTGAAGTGACTAAACCATTAGCCACCACAACAATAGCATGAATTACCCATTCATACCAACCATGTCAAATTTTAATTTAAAAGGTTGTAGTCTAACTCTTGCAAAACCTAACCAAGCGTGTCCATAACCTAGGACGAGGCTATTCAAATAGTTTTATACCCTGTAGGGGTGTACCAATGTACCCACACGCCAGACCACCTTTTTGCCACATGATTAGCATACTTCCTTTGGTATGCCGGCACAGCTAAGTCCTACGAGACATTTCCAATATTGTGTATTAACTACGAGTCGCCCGTATGAATATAAACCCATACGTTGTGTCGGAGTCATTGTAAAGCTTCGGTCAACTACCCGTCTCAAGTAAAACCTTGGACAACTACAATGCTCCTCGAGGTGGAGAACCTACCCGGAATCTCCACCACCGCACACCCAACACAAGAACACATATCCTTTTTCACACAACACACACAACCCCCTCCTGCGATTCGGAGATAACCCACGCCAAAGTACTAAGTCAAGAGAGGTCCCATATCCCTCTCGCGTGGTTAGCACGCAAAAATGCTTGGAGAGTGTGACACAAGATGTTCGGTCCTTGTTGACTTAGGCAAGACATCCGCAAACCCAATAACCCACCATCCAACCACTTGCCCAAGTCTAAAACAATGTTTCATTTTCAGACTTTTACTTTTCCAAAATAACAAAGCACAAGTGCTAGACATAAAGGAATAATATTTAGATGTGTGATCAAAATCATCGACTAAAATCGATGATCGCCCATTACTACCGACTAAGCATTTCTAAGCATTTTCCATTCGTACTCTACTAAGTGACAAGAGCTCATCCATCGAACTCAAATCACAGCAAATAACCTACGCTCATGGTAGTAGAGGATAAACAATTCCTACAGATTATGCAACTATAGGATACTAACCATAATTTAACAACAAAATAGCAATGCATACATACAAGCTGAAATCAATATATTAGACTTGAAAAATAATGGGATTAACATGATCAAACTGCTTGCCTATTTGCTGTGGGTCAAGATGTTGCTGAGGATCACTTATATTGTCAATGTGCTCTTCGGATCCTAACGAGAAAGCGAAAAACATCCGATAAGAACGAAGAAAACGCAAAGACCCAATAGTAAACTTTATCTAAAAATTCTGAAAATTTTACAGTAGCAGGATCATGATTTATAAGGAATTTAGCAACAAGAACCAATTGATTTGGATTCTTAATGCAAAAGATATGACCAAAACAATTTTGCTCAGCTTTTATAAATAAAAAATGCTACTATTTATTAGCAAAATTTTCTGGAGCTATACTGAGGTTGGAAACATTTTTAGATTAAAGTTTAGTTAAAAATATAACCAACAAAATTTGAATCAACCGAAAAGGATTTAAAATGAATTAGTTATGCATTTTACAAGTTATCACATTTTTCAGTTGATAAATAAATCCTTTCGGGAAAAAAAGAAATTTGAAATGACGTGGACGAACGTGGAGCGTTGATCTTGGATCCAACGGTCCATGTCCCTGTGCTGATGCGCGCGCGCGTGCGGCCCCGAAACCCTAAACGTCAACCGTTGGATCTGGATCCAACGGTTCACGTGGATGATCCAACGGTTCACGTGGATTAGAGCGTTCGGACGGTCCGAACGTTCACACGCACGCGAGCCGTGGATCTGGGATCCAACGATCCAAGCGGACTCAAATCGGGGCCGTTGATCTTGGATCCAATGGGTCACAGACCGAAACACGCGACAAATTCAAATTTCCGCGCGAATGTGGGCCGTAGATCTAAGGATCGACGGTCCAAAACGACTCACGTTCAAGCGCCCGTCCTGTTATCGTCCGGCAAAAACGACGGGGAAGAACGGCTCGCCGTCGACGGCTCTGGCCGCGGCTGTGCGAGTAAGTGCCCAAAATGGGTCCCAAACATCATTGCGCACCTAATGGTACCAATGGATTTGGCTGCGGTGGTCTAGAACGCTGGCAAGCTGGAGAGAACCGAGGAGACCGAAAATGACAAAAATGAAAATCGGCGTTGAGCTCAGCTGCGGTTCAAGGGAGCAGGTGCCAGGCCACTAGGGACTAAAGAGGGGTTACCTGAGCGCAAAGATTGCACCGAGGAGAGTCGAGGCAGCTCGGGCGAGGAAGAATGCAGATTTCGGCCGAAATTGGGGACATCCGAATTCAGTTCAACCCTGAGCAAATTGAACCAAATTGAGTGAGGGTTTAGCTTCAGAGAGTAAAGGGGGAGCAGAGGGAGCAAAGACTCGAAGAAGAAAACCCCTGCTGCACCAACTCCACCGAAGCTCCAAAACCGACAATGGCGGCCGAAGGATTTTCGAGGATCTGCAGCTCCAGCAAACTTGTGAGTGCTAGCTAGAGTTGCGGAGGTGCTAAAGGAAGCTAAGGGAGAAACAATGGAGCTTAAATAGCCGAGGATGGCGAGAACAGCGGCGATATCCTCTCGGTCAACACGGCCATTTGAGCGCGAGAGCGACGGGAGCGATTGGAGAGTGGGCGCTGAGGAGGAGCACGACGGGCATTTAATGCGCGTGAGCTAGCCGTTTAAAGCGGCCGGAGAGTGGGATCGCGCCGCGGCTTTTCTCCTCTGCGCACGCCATGGTCGAGCTCACGCGCTACCGACCGGAGGAAGGAGACGACGTCGACCGTCGGATTGAAATCGAGCTACCGAGTTAGAACGGGTGGATTAAAACGATTCCATCGTTCGGTTGATCAAGGACTGTTCGATGCTGATCCAACGGCTCACAACGCCCGCGCCCGATCGACCGCGCCGGTGCATTTAGTTGACTGGACCGAGTCAAGTGGCTCGAGCCCGAGTCCGATTCGAACCCGATGAACAGTGCAAACCAGTTAGAATTTAAATTTTAAATATCTAATTTTTGAGGAATTATTTGAGGTAGCAAACAAGCTCCAACAATTATGAAATTTTAACTGAAGCTTGCTGACAGCAGGAGGAACCTCCCATAAAATTTTTAGAGTTTTTCATGCACTAAATTTTTCTCCAGAAATTCCAGAGGAGGAGAAATAGGGTTTGACCAAATTTGACTTGTCTCCAAAATTTATCAAATAATTGCTAAAAATCATGAGATAATTCAGAGGTGTTGCCAAGCCTCACTAGAACTCAGGAAAAATCTTTCCAAGGGTTTGGCACAAGATCTATGCCAAGGAGATTTTTGAGTAGAGTCAAATGAGGATTTAAATTTGATTTTCTATAATTCTTTTTAAAAGAATTACAAAAATGACCAAGGGCTTCAAGATGCAAGAAAAGTTTTAATTTCTTCTTATTTTCTTACATTTGAAACACAAATCCATATTTGGGATGTTACATGACCCATGATGTATGAGATGCATGCATGTGTGTAATGTTCATGACCTGTGTGTCATGTTTATTACAACCCAAGGCTGTCTATATTTGTATAACGGCCTGCGTGTCGACTTGTGGTGCTAAATTCACTCCTTGTAATTTAATCACTAGTGCTGTTAGGAGTAATGGCTTAGTGGGTGTACTTGGAGGAATTGGCCACCTGGAGGCATGTTGAATAGGAAGCTCGGCGATGGAGATCACATTGAGGAAGGATCATACTATATCACAAAGCAATTTGATTGTCTGTGAATGCCCTTATATTCCTGTTCATTTATTTCTATGCATGCTTTAATTGCTTGAAAATGCTTTCAACATGGTAGAAGTAATTTTCCCTCAGGTAATATTAAGTTAAATTGTTGCCCTCCCAATGAGCTGCACCATCCAAAGTAATGTAGTTTAATGGTAGGTCTTGCCAAAGAAAAGTGCCATTAATACTCCTTGACTAGATGGGTTTGTGTCGGACACTTACACGCAAGCGTTGGTTTAACTTGACAAGGTCATCATAACGGTTATGGACCTTGGGGCATAGGTTGGGTGCCGAAGCATAGAGATGCTGCCCAACAACAAGAGTCATATAGAGATATGATTAGCAAAGGGTTGCTTACCATATTCACTAATCTTCTAGCAGTGATGCCAAAGCTCACTAGTAGATTAACTGTTTGTGGGTCTTGAATCACTAAATGTCAAAAGAGGGATATGGTATTCAGTGGGAGTATCTTCATTAAATTGTTTAATAAAAGTTACTTTTCTTGAACATATGTCTTAGTGTTGCATATTTCTGTTGTAGATCATGGCACCATCTGCTGTACCTACATCCAGTTTTGCTTTACGTTCGATTCTCGATAAGGAAAAACTGAATGGAACAAATTTTACGGATTGGTCCCACAACCTGAGAATTGTTCTTAGGCAAAGATAAAAAGGAACATGTTCAAGAGGAACTGCAAGAAATGCCTAGCTGATCTGAAAAGGAATGGTGGGACTAAAACTTCCACTTCAGGTATTAATGGTATAGATGTTTTTCTTGCTGATTCTTATGTTAACTCGTGGGTATTTGATACCGGATCAGTTGCTCATATTTGCAATTCGATTCAGAGTCTAACAAGGAGTAGGAGATTAACAAGGGGTGAGATGGATATTCGCGTTGGGGATAAAGCAAGAGTTGCTGCATTAGCCGTTGGGACTTTGCCATTGCTGTTACCTTGAGGATTCATTATGGAACTAAATAATTGTTATTACGTTCCAGCCATAAGTAGAAATATCATCTCTGCATCATGTTTGATGGTAGAGAGTTATAAGTTCATTATAGAGAACAATGGTTGTTCTATATATTTGAATGAAATGTGTTATGGCTATGCTCCCGATTTGAACGGGTTGTTTATTTTGAATCTTGATGTTGCACCCATCTATAATATTAATGCAAAAGGGCTTCGACATAATGATACGAATTCCACATTCATCTGGCATTGTCATTTGGGTCACGTTAGTGAAAAACGCATGAAAAGGCTCCATAGTGATGGAATTCTAAACTCATTTGATTTGGAATCATTTGAAACGTGCGAATCTTGCCTGATCGGAAAGATGACCAAGACACCTTTCACTGGTCGGAATGAAAGGGCGTCCGACTTGTTGGCACACATACATACTGATGTGTGTGGACCAATGAGCACGACAGCTAGAGGTGGTTTTCAGTACTTCATTACTTTCATCGATGACTTTAGTAGATATAGATATATCTATTTAATGAGGCACAAGTCGGAATATTTTGAAAAGTTCAAGGAGTTCCAGAATGAGGTACATAATCAACTTGGCAAGACAATCAAGTGCTTACTGTCGAACCCGGGAACGAAGGATCCCGAATTCTCTGTGTTCATACACTAGTCCAGGATTTCCAGTGTACACAGTCACAAAAATGTTAGCACAAACATATCCAACGTGTTTATTAATAAGCATAGAGTTTATTACAATTTGGGCCTGAGGCCAAATAAAATATTAAGCGGAAGCAAAATATAATGGTAAGCCACACGATACGCCACAGGCAATCATCTGGAGGTCGCTGCCTAATTGTCCTGCTCCTCACCTTCCGGATAGTAGTCTTCTCCTGAATAATAATATTCAGCAAGAGTGAGTACTACAACAGTGCTCGCAAATTACACCCAATACAGATTTTAGAATGCATGCATAAGTTATTCAAAGGGAGGTTGTAAGGTTTATTAATTTAGCATTTTTGGGTTTTAAATAGTTATACTAAGTTTCAAGGCACATTTTTATTCCATAGCTAAAATCAGATTTTAAAATTTATCATTGTATAGTGGATAACCTCCATATGAAACATGGCGAATGATACCCTCCTATCACAAGGCTACCCGCCCAATTTTAACACAAGGATTAACCATCCTCAAATCATGTTCAAAGTTATTTTAAAACCAAAAACAAAATATAACTTAGAGTGGCTTTGCTCAACATGTCCATGACTGTGGACACGGCTATTCGAATAGATTTACACTCTGCAGAGGGGTAGAACTTTACCCACATGAGATAATTTGCCCGTTATGTCGGCCAATGCACGCTTCCTTAGGCGTGTGACTAGGCAATTATCACAAGGCGTTTCCAATGCACTACCTCACTATTAATATGTCCGCTAAGGTTTCACTTCCATTAGGCTAACCACCTACCGGAAGCCCCCTCTTGCACCAAGTGGAAATAAAGTCTATCCGACACCCACACAACAAAAATGGCACAAACAATAATGAGGTAAGACAAATTATTAAGCCTGGTTCTGCCCATACAGAACATGTGGTAGTACGGTGGAGCTTTGCAAGATGCGGCTCAAAGACCGGTCCTTAACCTGCTTGGGCAACTTTCAATAAAAACCCTGGGTCTCAGCCCTAACCAGACGAGCCCAAGCATAAACCCGCACCCACCAACGGTCCATTTTTGCCCAAGTACAAACCATTTTCTTTTATTTTTATAATTTTCAAATACATTTGCAAAAGTCCACCATGACATAACAATGTCATAGGCTTTTTATCAAATTTTGAAGTTTTGGCTAAATTCTCCCAAAATCAAATATTTCCTGGTCTAAATATTTGCTAAGCATATATTTATTTTTAAATTCATTTGACTAAGGTGACAAGGAATTGGTAATACAACATTCAAATGTGGCTATACAAAGGAATTGGAATAATTAAGTATTTAAAACAGGAATTTAAAATAATTAAATACAATTATGCATGCAATAATAATTTAAAACAGAAATTAAATAATTTTAAATATTGGGGGCAAAATGGTCAATGGTGTAACTTGCCTTGCTCAAAATCTTGGTATTCTACTTCTTCAATAGGGTCAAGCTCTCCGGAGTCGTCAAAATCTATACGCGAGAATAGCCCCAAATTCAAACAGGATTCAAATGAACTTAAATAAATTAAAATAAAAATACAAACTAACTCTAAATTAAATAATTTTGGTTTAGTTAGCTAGATCCTAATTTTATACAAATTTAGAAATTTGAATCACCTAAATCGGAGTTTGTACAAAGAAATACGAGCTCCTGGAAGTTTAAATCTAAATTAAATTCCAATTTTAGAATTTCTTTTAATTTTTGAATTATTTTTCTATAAGAAATTCGATTTATTGCGCAAGCGGGCTGTAACACCCTGACTATAAGGAAGTCAAGATGTCACCTACAATCACTACTCTTTAGTATAATAACATCAAAACGCATGACAAGGTGAAGGAATTAATAAGGATATACGGAAACAAGAATTCATCATCAAGTTTAATCAACGGAATGGAAATAAACAATTCAGAGGGATACGGTAGTTATGACCAAAATGGCTTATTACAATTCAACACAAGACATAAATAACGACAATAAAAATTCTCAAAATATTTGGATTATGGTAGTGAGTGCATCGTGTTGAACTAACCTCCACGAGATCATTCTTCCTTATCATTTACCTAAAAAAAACAACAAAGCAAGAATGAGCCAAAGACTCAGCAAGTACTTGTATGTAACAATCAAACATACCATGAACAATTTATCACAATCATAACTTGAACATTGATTGAAAACAACTTTATGAATGGATGAAGTGAAATGATGCATTGAAGGAATTGGACATATCGCAAAGATATCTGCAGTATAGCGAGTGAAACACCCGTCGGTGTTCACTTAAAGTAACCGTATGAAGAACGTTTCATACGGCCGTCCAACGTGGCCCACATTGGAATGGTGGACTCACGTAGCGTGGCCCACATTGGAATGGTGGACTCACGTACCCATTCGGAATTGATGGGATTTTCAAGGGCCCATCTTGGAATTGATGGGTCTTACAAAGATAATTTATGCATGTCATGATGTGATCCCATGGCAAGATTGAATAGTACTCATAAATGAAAAGATACACATGGCATTCATCTACAAATACGAACAAATATAATCATTCATTCACACATCACATAATGCATCAATCATAGTATACAAGTTACTTGCTGTGGCTATGACGGTTTGGGAGGTGGCGAGGTACCCTCCACTCACCGCTTCACCGCCTACAATATAAAATGATCGATAAGAGGACAACCGAGTAAGACAGTGCTACACGTGCCCTCCCACAATCTCTAACCAAACCAACCAAACAAAAGGTTCAATTTGATCCTATACACAAAAAGTCCAGATTACCTATCTTCTGGCAGTCGTACGAGAAAATTCACCATTAATTGTATGTAACTCTAAAAGACATGAAACCAGTGCTCACTGATTCTTAACTGATCAGGCTACAAAACATTAGTTGACGGAATCACCTTATTCGGCCAAAACAGAGGGCTAATTACCAGTTAAACACAACCCATCTACGTCTGTCCAGAATACAGATCAGTAATAAAGAAAACGGCGCAAATTTTAGCCTACTGATCCAATGAGAATGATCCTTATCAACATGGAAAGATAAATTCGAGAACTACAATAACTTAGTTGGGTGAAGGTTCTAATTCGGCCCCTAATTTGAACAAAACCGAGGGACAAACCTACTGACCCCAGTTTTCAGGCAGACTGAAAAGATCGCAATCAAAAATTCATATCTCCCAAACTACAGATCGGATTTACCTGATCTCGGTGCCAAAAGAAAGCTAACGTTCCTAGAAATAAACCTCTAGAAGGGCAAAACCCCAGATTCGGCCTCTATAGTAGTCTAAACAATAGATGAAAACGCTAACATTTATCTGCCCAGAATTCAGAACAGTGGTAAAGAAAATATCATAACTTTCATTATACAGATCTAATGGAGATGATCTTTATCAGCTTTGAAAGATAATTTAAAGGGCTACAATAACTTATTTGGGTGGAGGTTCTGGAAATGCCTCTAACTAAATCAAAACCTAGAATCAAGCCGACCGATCCTTCGCGTTAGACAGACAGAATAGCGCGCACTAAAAAAATCATATCTCCTAAACCGTAAGGCGGAATCACGTGATCTTGGTGGCTATGGAAAGCTAAGAACAATACCTACAACTTTCGAAGAGATGGACAGGACAGAAAACGAACGAATCTTACCCAAAATCGACGTACAAGGTGGCGCACATCAATGGAGAAGGGTGGCGGCGGCTCCAAAGTGGGGGAGGGTGAGAGGAATGTGGAGTTTAGGGTTTGGGGGTGGGAACCCCCCCCCCTTATGGCCAGCCACCACATGGGCCCCTCCTGGGCCGTGGCCCAGGCCCAGGTTGCCGTGAAATCACAGAAAACCACCCGGTGAAAAGATGATTCTGGTTTTTCAATTAGCTCCCTCTTCCGAAACTTCTTCTAATAAGCCGAATCACCCTCGGGCTATTACACGGGCGTCAGCGGTACTGTTCATAGAAGATGACAAGTGGGCCCGCACAGTATGGACTGAGTCCACGGCGCCTTCCGAGTCCACAGTGGACTCGGCTCACAAGACTGATCTTGGGAAACGCTTTGGCCGGGCGCGGCCGTCCACGCTGGCGCCCATGCGGCTGCTACGTCGGCTAAAGTGCCGATGTGGCGCCAGTGGCACCGACTTGGCGCCACGTCGGCGCCGGGAGGGGCGGCGCGGGTGCCGATGGAACCAATGAGCGGCGTGGCGAGCTCGGCGAGGGGTGCAAAGCGATCGAGGAGTGATGTTGATCGCGATGCATTACCCGGCGACGCGAGGGCGTGGCGAAGGTGGTCGATGACGGAGAGAGGCGGTGTGGTTCGATCGTCGGTGGCGAAGGAGCTCGAGGCGTCCGGCGAGGAGGTGCGCACCAGGTTCGCGGCGACGAGGCAATGCCAGAGGTGCGGACGAGGTGGCCGGAGGAAGCCTGGTGGCGCCGGAATCGGAGAAGAACGAGCTTCGGCCGCCGGCGGGGGAAGCTCGAAATTCCAGCGATTGGCTGAAGGAGAGGGGTGGAGTCTTGGTGCGTTGGATTGCGGGATGGATGGCGCAGTCGAGGCACGCTTAAATAGGGCCGGGGCGAGGTCAGGGTGGCGTGTAGCGCACGAAGGTCCGAGCGGTCGCCGGCGAAGTTTCGGGGATTTGCGATGATGAAAACGGAAAGTAATGCCAGATTTGAACGCGGAATTGATTCGGTGAATTAATGCCTCAAAAATCCCGGAGAATCCGAGTTGATTTGCCGAGTTTTGGAAACTCCCGTGCAGCGGTAATGGCGGAGCCGTCTTGGTATGTGAGGAAGAACGGACGGGAAGAAGCACAGTGCCGAGAGCCCACCTGTCGGCGAGACAGAGAGAGGGAGAAGGGGCGCGGGGAGGATTGATGTCGGCCGTCCGATTTCGATCGGATGGCCCGCATTAATCATGCGCGGGAAGAATGGGCCGAGGCGCGCACAGTGCTGGGCTTCGGCCCAGTACTGTTGCCGAGGATTTTAAATTCCTTTTCCAATTTATTTAATCCTATAAATTCAAATAAGCTTTATAAATTATCAAATAAAGTCCAAAATTTTTGAGAAAATTCACAGAAATTCTCAAGAGCATTCTGGACTTAAATAAAATAATTCCAACTTTTAATTGGTAATAGATTTTGCACATAAATTAGTTTAGCTTTAAAATAATTAGGGAAAAGTTTTTAAAATTTCCAAAGAAATCCACAAAAATAATTAAAGTCTTATTTTCAAATGAAACTGAAATTTTGGGCTGTTACAAACCTACCCCCCTTAAAGGGAATCTCGACCCCGAGATTCAGTTTGGGTTAGCTAAGAGGTGGGGGTACTCGGCTCTTAATATTTCTTCTCGCTCCCAGGTAGCTTCTTCTTCTGAATGATTGCTCCACTGAACTTTGCAAGAACGGATGACTTTGCTTCTGGTGACGCGTTCTGCCACATCGAGAATCTTGATTGGCTGCTCCACATAGGTGAGATCTTCCTGAAGATCGATGCTCTCGAGCGGTGTTTCTTCCATTGGTGTCTGAGACATTTCTTTAAGCGGGATACATGGAAGACATTGTGAGCAACAAATGAGATCTTTGGTAGTTCAAGCGATAAGCAACTTCACCTCTCTTTGCCAAAATCTTATAAGGTCTGGGAAATCTGGGAGCGAGTTTTCCTTTAGTCTGAAATCTCCTCACTCCTCAGAGTGGAGATACCCTGAGATAGACAAAATCTCCCATCTCGAAGGATAGTTCTCTCCGACGATTGTCGGCATAACTCTTTTGTCGGGATTGAGCCACCTTGGATGTTCTCTTATTGCTTTTACCTTACTTTGACTTCTTTTATCAATTCAGTGCGAAGAATTGGTGTTCTCCTACTTGAGCCCAAAGGAGAGGGTTCTACACTTTCTTCCATACAATGCTTGAATGGCGACATCTGCGAGCTAGCTTGAAAGTTGTTGTTGTAGGAGAATTCTGCATAGGGTAAATTCTTATCCCAACTTCTTCAGTAATCTATAGCACAAGCTCGAAGCATATCTTCTAGGACCTGATTTACACGTTCGGTCTGGCCATCTGTTTGGGGATGATATGCTGTGCTGAAGTTGAGTCTGTTTCCCAAAGCTTCATGTAGACTCTGCCAAAATCTTGATGTGAGCTGCGAACCTCATCGGACACAATTTTCTTGGGTATACCATGAAGACAAGCGATCTGGCCATGTACAGATTACGCTAACTTATCGCTTCGTAAGTGGTCTTGACTGGAATAAAAATGAGCCACTTTGGTTAATCGGTCAATTATCACCCAAATAGAATCATATCCTGTTTGGGTCCTAGGAAGTCCGGTGATAAAATCCATACCAATATCCTCCCATTTCCACTCGGGAATTGGTAATGGTTGTAACGATCCGCGAGTCTCGATGTTCGCCTTAACACGCCGACATACATCACAACGTGCAACAAACTCAGCGATCTCTCGCTTCATCTTGACCCACCAATACTTTTCCTTGGATCTGGTACATCTTGGTACTCCCGGGATGGATAGAGTAAGGTGATTCATGAGCTTCTTTCTGAATCAGTTGTCTTGTTTCATGATGATTAGGTACACAGATGCGGTTGCCAAACCATACTGTTGCTTGCTCGTCCTCAGAAAATCCTGGGGTTTGCCTCTTCTCATGTTCTTCATGATTTCTTTGATGTCTTCATCTTCTAGTTGTTTCTCTCTGATCTGATCTTGTATGGTTGGTTGGACTTCCACTGTGTTGATATAGCCTTGACTGACAATTTCCAGGTTCAGGTGCTTCAGTTCTTCATACAATTCTGGTTGATTTTCTTGAACTAACACCGTGTTGCAGTATGCCTTCCCTCGAGAGCATACGCTCTGACGTTGGCTTTACCCGGGTGATAATGAATTCCAAGGTCATAATCCTTTATCAGCTCCAACCATCTTCTTTGCCTGAGATTAAGTTCTGACTGGGTGAAGATATATTTCAGACTCTTATGATCTGTGAAAATCTCACAGCGGTTACAAATGAGACAATGCCGCCAGATTTTCAAAGCATGCACAATTGCCGCTAACTCTAGATCATGAGTTGGATAATTTCCTTCATGTGGCCTTAACTGACGATATGCATAAGCCACGACCTTTCCTTCCTGCATCAGTACACATCCTAGCCCTCAAGTGGATGCGTCCTGAAAACTTCAAAATCCTTACGTATATCTGGTAAGACTAGCACTGGTGCAGAGACTAGTCTTTTCTTTAGCTCTTGGAAACTATGTTCACATGCACTTGTCCATTCAAATTTCTTTTCCTTCTTCAGAAGTTGAGTCATGGGTTTGGCGATCTTGGAGAAACTTTCAATGAATCTGCGGTAGTACACAGCTAAACCGAGAAAACTTCTCACTTCTGTGACAGACTTGGGTTGCTTCCAGTCCATTACAGCTTCAACCTTTGAGGGGTCTACTGCAACTCCTCTTGCTGAAACAATGTGTCCAAGAAAAGCCACTTGACTGAGCCAAAATTCACTTTTCTGAATTTTGGCATAAAGTTGATGTTCTCGGAGTTTGTCCAAAATAATTCTGAGATGTTTTCATGCTCTTCCACATCTCTTGAGTAGATGAGAATATCATCTATGAATACTACCACAAACTTATCCAAGAATTCCATGAATACTTTGTTCATCATATTCATGAAATAAGCAGGGGCATTTGTTAGTCCAAATGATATTACTGTAAACTCGTACAGTCCATATCTCGTGGTGAAGGTCGTCTTTGAATATCTTAGGTCTGATTTTTAACTGATGGTAACCTGACCTCGAATCAATCTTGGAGAAAACACTGGCTCCTTTAAGGTGATCAAGCGGATCATCTATCGAGTGTAACGGTACTTGTTTTTGATTGTTACCTCGTTGAGTGATCTATAGTCCACACACATTCTCATACTATTGTCTTTCTTTTTGACAAATAGTACTGGAGCTCCCCAAGGGGATGAACTTGGTTGAATGTAACCTTTGCGTTGCAATTCTTCGATCTGCTTCTTCAACTCTGCTAGATCATTGGCTGGCATTCTATATGGTCGCTTTGAAATTGGAGCAGTCCCTGGGACTAAATCGATTAAAAACATTATGTCCCGGTCCAGTGGCATACCAGGTAATTCCTCTGGAAAAACATCTGGATATTCTTGTACCACGGGTATATCTTCCAATTTTACTTCCTTTAAGCTGGTCAAGATAGAACTTCTTCCCGTAGAAGTCTTGGGTCGGAACTCTACTGAAATCCCTTGTTCATTGGTGAGGTTGATAGATCTACTAGCACAATCTATCCTGCCTTGATTTTTGGCAAGCCAATCCATTCCAAGAATTACGTCCAATCGTTGCTAACGCAAGACTATTAAGTTTGCCGAGAAAGTTACTCCAGAGATTTCAAAGGTAAGATTTGGGCAAAATAAACTAGCCCTCATTTCTGAGCCCGTGGAATGGATTAACATGGGGTTAACTAAGGGGGAGATAGATAACCCATACTTTTCCACAAACTTATTTGACACAAAAGAATGTGAAGCTCCGGAATCAAATAAAGCGGTCTTTGATGCTTGAGTTGACAAGGAACGCGTCGAGGACAACATCCGTGTCTTTGCATAGGCTTCCTCTGCGGTGGCGTGATTCACACGTCCCTTCATGGCTGGCCCATTGGTTTTGAGGATCGCGGAGGACCGAAGCTCGGGAGTTGGCTTGACGGGGGTGGCAGTCTGCTGCTTCTTGGGACACTTATTGGCATAGTGACCCAACTCGTTGCAGTGAAAGAAAGTGATTCCGCTGCGAAATAGGCCGGCCTCACTGAACCGACCTCGGATAAACTACTACGAAATCCGGGAGTATTTGGGCGCGGACCTGGAGTTGGAACTCTCGGTGTAGTAGGCTGGAATCTTCCACGCTGAGGTGGCTGAGACTGAGTGAAACGAGGCTTGGGCAGTCCTCCTGAGTTAAATTTCTGAGCGGCCATCCTCCGCTTACGGTTCTCCGTTTCTTGATGTTTGCCTTCCTGGTGTATTGCCTTATTTACTAACTGCTGAAAGTCGGTGAAATCTTGAGAAATCAAACGAACAGAGAGTTCGTCGTTCAACCCTTCCAAAAATCGCTCCTGCCTGTCTCCATCTCTGGCTACATCCTCGGGGGCATAGCGAGCAAGTTGGTTGAACTTATGCGAATCTGTATTGTTGAGCGATTTCCTTGGCGAAGAGGCGAAATTCCTTCTTCTTGATGTAATCATGCGGATGGAATGTGAGATCGTGGAAAGCTTGCATGAACCCATCCCAAGTGATTTCTTGGGCATTAGCATGGGACATCTGAAGTTATCCACCATTACGATGCGGGACCAATCAAGCGATGAGAGGCAAACAAAACTCTCTCACGATCTGTGCATTGAGCAATATCCAGCTTCTTACCAATAGCCCTGAGCCAATCATCTGCGTCCATGGGTTCCGTGCTACTAGAAAACGTCGGCGGACGCATCCTCATGAACTTTGACAAAGTCACTCTGGCTGGAGGTGGAGGAGCATGATGAGCTGCTGACTCTTGAGTACTCTGGTTGCTGTTGAGAGATTGGGCTAGCAATTCAATCAGATGAGTCTGATTGGCCATCATTTGGCGCCAGTCGGGGGCTTCAGTTGGAGGAGGTGGTGGCTGTTGAACTGGGTTTTCTTGATAATCAGCATTCTCATTTCCTTGCCCTCTAGCACTGCCACTTCCAGTGCGGGGTGGTCACCATCTGCTGGACTCTTTATAGATTAGACAAGAGAGACAGAATTTCTAAGGGGTATAGGTCTAAAATAGCCCAAAACCAACAAACGCAAAGCAAGAACACTTCGGTAAAATAATTTATTTTATTTTATTTTATTAATTTCATTACGGCTACCACAAGGGTATTGTAGCTCATAATTCGCAACTAAAGGACAATTTAAGAACATATCTATGGGGTTACTGGGGTATAATCTGACTCACTAGAACTAGCCTCGCCTGCCTTGTAGTAGGCCAGTTCTTTTTCTGCAGCCTTCAAATTTTCTTCTGTGTCTTGTAATTTCCCCTGTATGAGAGACAACTCATCTAGGGTATTCCCGTAGGCATAATCCATGGCTCTGGCCAGATCCACCTGATGCGTGAGATCGGGACAGTCTTCATCTCTAGTTGAGCGAAAAGTACTGTCATGCCGGGTTGGGATGTGCATCGGGTAATAGTGGAACCCAATGCCGTTGAGGCGGTGATCGTAGATGTAGCGAAGTCGGCGGGTTGCTTCCCTGGCTGCATCCTGGATGCCTTCGGCGAAGGTGTCTCGTCGCATTGGGGCATCGAAGATATGGAAGTCTGTGTTCGGTGATAGACTGGAGTAGAGGATCACCTCTACCCTCCACCGACCCTGATTTCCCACCTTATACTTGTATCCTTGATACGTCGGTCTTTCTTGAAAGTCCAAGTGCTGCACGATCTTCCAGAGAACTGCGGCCCAATGACCAGCAAAAACACCATGGGAAATGGCATTTGGAACTTCAGCCATCTACAATTTTTGAGAAGGAGATGAGTTAGTAATATTTTTGAAGAGAAAAGTTGAGAAATGACTCCAGAAGACCAAGTTATTTTTAAATTTCAAAAATAAATCCTTAAGGGTTTGATTTCCTTCTAGGTCACGACCTACAGTCGATATGGCTCTGATACCACTTTTGTCGAACCCGGGAACGAAGGATCCCGAATTCTCTATATTCATACACTAGTCCAGGATTTCCAGTGTACACAGTCACAAAAATGTTATCACAAACATATCCAACGTGTTTATTAATAAACATAGAGTTTATTACAATTTGGGCCTGAGGCCAAATAAAAAAGTAAGCGGAGCAAAATATAATGGTAAGTCACACGATACGCCACAGGAGGTCGCTGCCTAATCGTCCTGCTCCTCACCTTCCGGATAGTAGTCTTCTCCTGAATAATAATATTCAGCAAGAGTGAGCACTACAACAGTGCTCGCAAATTACACCCAATACAGAATTTAGAATGCATGCATACGTTATTCAAAGGGAGGTTGTAAGGTTTATTTGCGTAATTCAGCATTTTTGGGTTTTAAATAGTTATACTAAGTTTCAAAGCACATTTTTATTCCATAGCTAAAATCAGATTTTAAAATTTATCATTGTATAGTGGATAACCTCCATATGAAACATGGCGAAGGATACCCTCCTATCATAAGGCTACCCACCCAATTTTAACACAAGGATTAACCATCCGCAAATCATGTTCAAAGTTATTTTAAAACCAAAAACAAAATCTAACTTAGAGTGGCTTTGCTCAACATGTCCATGACCGTGGACACGGCTATTCGAATAGATTTACACTCTGCAGAGGGGTACAACTTTACCCACACGAGATAATTTGCCCGTTATGTCGGCCAATGCACGCTTCCTTAGCCGTGTGACTAGGCAATTATCACAAGGCGTTTCCAATGCACTACCTCACTATTAATATGCCCGCTAAGGTTTCACTTCCATTAGGGTAACCACCTACCGGAAGCCCCTTCTTGCGCCAAGTGGAAATAAAGTCTATCCGACACCTACACAACAAAAATGGCACAAACAATAATGAGGTAAGACAAATTATTAAGCACAGTTACGCCCATGAGAACATGTGGTAGTACGGTGGAGCTTTGCAAGATGCGGCTCGAAGACCGGTCCTTAACCTGCTTGGGCAACTTTCAATAAAAACCATGGGTCTCAGTCCTAACCAGACGAGCCCGTGCATAAACCTGCACCCACCAACGGTCCATTTTTGCTCAAGCAAAAACCATTTTCTTTTATTTTTTATAATTTTCAAAGACATTTGCAAAAGTCCACCATGACATAACAATGTCATAGGCTTTTTATCAAATTTTGAAGTTTTGGCTAAATTCTCCCAAAATCAAATATTTCCTGGTCTAAGCATTTGCTAAGCATCTATTTATTTTTAATTTCATTTGACTAAGGTGACAAGGAATTGGTAATACAACATTCAAATGTGGCTATACAAAGGAATTGGAATAATTAAGTATTTAAAACAGGAATTTAAAATAATTAAATACAATTATGCATGCAATAATAATTTAAAACAGAAATTAAATAATTTTAAATATTGGGGGCAAAATGGTCAACAGTGTAACTTGCCTTGCTCAAAATATTGGTATTCTACTTCTTCAATAGGGTCAAGCTCTCCGGAGTCGTTAAAATCTATACGCGAGAATAACCCCAAATTCAAACATGATTCAAATGAACTTAAATAAATTCAAATAAAAATACAAATTAACTCCAAATTAAATAATTTTGGTTTAGTTAGCTAGATCTTAATTTTATACAAATTTAGAAATTTGAATCACATAAATCGGAGTTTGTACAAAGAAATACGAGCTCCTAGAAGTTTAAATCTAAATTAAATTCCAATTTTAGAATTTCTTTTAATTTTTGAATTATTTTTCTATAAGAAATTCGATTTATTTGCATGGCGTCGTGATCTTGTTCTGAAGGCGACAAGTGGGCCCCCGCGATCTGATGGACTCGGCTCACGGCGCGGTCGAGGGGAAGCGCGCCGGCACGGCCGTCCACGCTGGCGCCCATGCGGTACGCTCGTCGGCTAAAGTGCCGATGTGGCGCCAGTGGTCTTGACTTGGCTGCCACGTCGGCGCGGGAGAAGCGGCGCTCGGTGCCGATGGAACCGTGAACGGCGGCGCGGCGAGCTCGGCGAGGGTGCAAAAGCGATCGTGGAGTGATCGCGTCGCGATGCATTACACGGCGCGGCGAGGGCGTGGCGGAAGGTGGTCGGCGGCGAGAGGCGGTGTGGTTCGGTCGTCCCGTCGGCGAGGAGGTGCGCGCAGTTCGGCGATAAGGCAATGCCGAGAGTGCGGGACGAGGTGGCGGAGGAAGCTGGTGGCCGGAATCGGAGAAGAACGAGCCGACCGCCGTGAAGCTCGAAATTCCAGCGATTGGCGGAAGGAGAGTGGTGGAGTCTTGGTGCGTTGGATTGCGGGATGGATGGCGCGGATCGAGGCGCGCTTAAATCTGATCGGGGCGGTCGGGGTGGCGTGGAGCGCCACGAAGGTCCGCGGTCGCTGCGGTTTCGGGATTTGCGATGATGAAAGCGGAAGTAATGCCGATTTGAGCGGAATTGATTCGGTGAATTAATGCCTCAAAAATCCCGGAGAATCCAAGTTGATTTGCCGAGTTTTGGAAACTCCCGTGCAGCGGTAATGGCGGAGCCGTGCGTGCACGCGCGCAGGGAAGAACGGGACGGGGAAGAAGCCGCGATCTTGAGGCCCACTGTCGGCGAGACACGAGAGAGGAGAAGAGGCGCGGGAGGATTGATGTCGTCCGTCCGATTTCGATCGGACGCCCGCATAATCATCTTGCGGGGAGAATGGGCGAGGCGCCTGATCTTTGGGCTTTGGCCCGATCTTGTTGCCGAGGATTTTAAATTCCTTTTCCAATTTATTTAATCCTAGAAATTCAAATAAGCTTTAGAAATTATCAAATAAAGTCCAAAAATTTTGAGAAAATTCACAGAAATTCTCAAGAGCATTCTGGACTTAAATAAAATAATTCCAACTTTTAATTGGTAATAGATTTTGCACATAAATTAGTTTAGCTTTAAAATAATTAGGGAAAAGTTTTTAAAATTTCCAGAAAATCCACAAAAATAATTAAAGTCTTATTTTCAAATGAAACTGAAATTTTGGGCTGTTAGACTTACGATCTGATCGTGGAGGAGAGTTTTTGAGCCAAGAGTTTGGTGATCATTTGAAAAAATGTGGAATTATTCCACAGCTTACACCACCGGGTACTCCATAGTGGAATGGAGTGTCCGAGCGGCATAATCGGACCTTGTTGGACATGGTTTGGTCAATGATGAGCCAATCAGATCTGCCATTGTATTTTTGGGGTTACGCTCTAGAAACTGCTGCTTTCACTTTGAACAGGGTACCATCTAAATCAGTAGATAAGACACCGTATGAGATATGGACTGAGAAGAATCCTAGTTTGTCTTTTCTAAAGATTTGGGGTTGTGATGTCTATGTTAAACGTTTGACGTCTGACAAACTCACACCCAAGTCGGATAAATGCTTCTTCATAGGATATCCTAGGGAAACCAAAGGATATTATTTCTACAATCAAGAGGATGGCAAAGTGTTTGTTGCCCGAAATGGTGTCTTTTTGGAGAAAGAGTTTCTTTCAAAAGGAGTCAGTAGGAGAAAGATGCAACTCGAAGTGTTTCAACTCCTACTGAACCTGTACAGGACGAACAAAGTGTTGTTGAACCTGTAGAAGAGACATCAGCCCCACGTAGATATAAAAGGCCGCGTCAATTGCCTATAAGGTATGGGCATGACGTATTATTGTTGAATAATGGTGAGCCTAACACTTATGAGGAAGCGATGATGGACACAGACTCTGAGAAATGGCTTGGAGCCATGAAGTCTGAGATAGACTCTATGAGTGTCAATCAGGTTTGGAACCTGGTCGAGCCTCTTGATGGTGTTAAAACCATTGAGTGCAAATGGATCTATAAGAAAAAGATTGATATCGATGGAAATGTTCACATTCATAAGGCTCGACTTGTCGCAAAGGAGTTTCGACAAGTTCAAGGAGTTGACTACGATGAGACTTTCTCACCAGTAGCGATGATTAAATCTATTCGGATCATTCTAGCTATTGTTGCATATTTCGATTATGAGATATGGCAAATGGATGTCAAAACGGCTTTCCTTAATGGAAACCTAAGTGAGGATGTGTACATGACACAACCTGAAGGTTTTATCGATCCAAAAAATGTTAGTAAAGTGTGCAAACTTCATAAATCTATTTATGGGTTGAAGCAAGCATCTCAGAGTTGGAATCCGCATTTTGATGAGGAAATCAAAAGGTTTGGTTTCGTCAAAAATAAAGAAGAACCTTGTGTTTACATGAAGGTTAGTGGGAGCGCACTTGTGATTCTAATCTTATATGTGGATGACATATTATTGATTGAGAATGACATTCCTATGCTGGAATCCGTTAAGGTATCATTGAAAAATAGTTTTTCAATGAAAGACCTAGGAGAAGCAGCAGATATCTTGGGAATAAAGATCTATAGAGATAGATCAAGAAGGCTAATTGGATTAAGCCAAAGTACTTACATTGACAAGGTGTTGAATAGGTTCAACATGCATGATGCCAAGAAAGGTTTCTTGCCTATGTCACATGGCATAAATCTTAGCAAGAATCAGTGTCCTTCGACCACTGATGAGCGAGACCATATGAATATTATTCCATATGCTTCGCCCATTGGATCTATTATGTATGCCATGGTTTGTACCCGACCAGATGTATCATATGCTCTAAGTTTTACGAGTAGATACCAGGCTGATCCCGGTGAATGTCACCGGACAACTGTGAAAAACATTCTTAAGTATTTAAGAAGGACTAAGGATGTGTTACTAGTTTATGGTGGTGTTGAAGAGCTCATTGTAAAGGGTTAAACCGATGCAAGCTTCCAAACCGACAAAGATGATTATCGTTCGCAATCTGGTTTTGTATTCATTTTGAATGGAGGAAGCGATGGTGGAAAAGTTCAAGCGAGAAGCGGTTCTTTGGTTCTCTGACGGAGGTGAGTACATTGCGACTTAGAAGCTGCAAAAGAAGGTGTTTGGACAAGGAATTTCCTTACTGAGTTGGGTGTAGTTTCGAGTGCCTTATGCCCATTGGATCTCTATTGTGACAATAAGGGAGCCATTGCGCAGGCTAAGGAGCCGAGATCCCATCAGAAGTCCAAACACATACTGTAACACCCTGACTATAAGGAAGTCAAGATGTCACCTACAACCACTACTCTTTAGAAGAATAACATCAAATCACATGACCAGGTTAATCAAGTAGGAAGATTATACGGAAACAAGAATTCATCATCAGGTTTAATCAATGGAATAGAAACAAACAATTCTGAGAGATAAGGTAGTTATGACCAAACTGGCTTATTACAATTCAACACAAGTCATAATTAACGACAGTAAAAGTCCTCAAAATGTTTGGTTTATGGTAGTGAGTGCATCGTGATGAACTACCCTCCACAAGATCATTCCTCCTTGTCATTTACCTAAATAAAACAACAAAGCAAGAATGAGCCAAAGACTCAGCAAGTAACTGTATGTAACAATCAAACATTCCATGAGCAATATATCACAATCATCATTTGAACATTTCTTGAAGCGAATTTATGAATGGATGAAGTGGAATGATGCATTGAAGAATTGGACATATTGCGGCATATACCGGTATAGCGAGTGAAACACCGTCGGTGTTCACTTAAAATGTCGTATGAAGAGCGTTTCATACGACCAGTCCAACGTGGCCCACATTGGAATGGTGGACTCACGTAACATGGCCCACATTGGAATGGTGGACTCATGTACCCATTACGGAATTGATGGGATTTTCAAGTTCCCATCTTTGGAATTGATGGGTCTTACAAATGTAATTTATGCATGTCATGATGTGATCCCATGGCAATATTGAATAGTACTCATAATTGAAAAGAAACACATGGCATTCATCTACAAGTACGAACACTATAATCATTCACTCACCCATCACATTTTTGCATCAAACATAGTATACAAGGTACTTGCGATATATCAACATCATGAACAAGGCACAAAACATTCATGTAAACAACATATCATTATGCATACGAGACTTGCCTTTTGCGTAGTGACTCGTTAGCGAGCAGCGGGTGTTCCACACGGGATGTCTCACCGCCTACACAAGCATGTTCCCAAAGAAGAACAACGATATAACACTGCTACCGATGTTCTACAATAACCCCGACTATTCAATATACGCATAGACCCAAATTGAAAATAAACTATTCTGCCAGATTTCAGCCCTTATGAGCAGCGGTACGAGAAAAAGCATATTTAATTATCTGGAACTCGAAACAACACGAAACCAGTGCCCAGATTTTCTTAACTTAACTGGCTACAAAACTCTAGTTGATGGTAAACTCTAATTTGGCCAAAACAGAGGTCTAACCATCCAATGAAAAACTATAACTGCAGTCTGTCCAAAATTCAGAAGAGCCCTAAAGAAAAGGCTCTAACTTTTAAACCACTGATCCAAATAAAGTGACCTTTATCAGCCTGGAAAGATGGTGAAATTATCTTCATAAACCTAGTTGGGTGGCCGACCTGATTCTGACTCTAACGAGATCAAAACCTAGGTGCAACCGACTATATCCAACAGTTCTGACAGACAGACCAGCACGTAGTAAAACAGTCATAACTTTTAATCTACTGGGTGAAAAATCGTGATCCAGGTGCCAAAAGAAAGCTAACGAAACCAGGAACAATTCTCTAGAAGACACAGAGGTCCAATTCGGCTTCTAAAAGGCCCAAAACTGAGGTACAACCTACTGGACAGAATCAATCTATTAACAGAATCAAAACGAAACTACAAATCCAATCGGAACCTCAATTCTAATGGAATCAAACAACGAATCGGAGGTCTAATTACCCTTGTAGACCAGTAAAACGATGAAGATCCGCTGCACAAGGGTCTTCCTCCCTTCTCCTCTCTTTCTTCTCTTAGGGCCGGCCACCGGGGCGGCACGAGCGGCCGTCGGCGTCGGCGGGGAACGGACTTGATGGAGAAGAACTTGAGGAGGAGCGACAGGGATCACCGGAGATGGCACCACCTCCAAGGGGCAGCAATGGGGCCCGGTTTGGGGAGAGGAGGAGGCGGCCAAGGGGGAGGGAAAGGGGCAAGGGGGTGGCGGCTAGGGTTTTGGGGAGTGGTGCCTCCCCTTTGGCGGCCACTACATGGGCGGCGGCCCCTCTTGGGCCACACAGGTCGCGACTGCGGCCAGGTTTCGTCAATATCATTTACCCCCGCTGTTTGGAAAAATCCGCCGAAAGTTGTTTCTTTTACTCCCTCCTACTTCTTTCTTTTTACCGATTCGTTTCCGGAAAGTTTTAAATCTCGTTTTCGAATAATATTCCCAGACATTCGAAATGGTACAACCTAGCTGGATTTAAGAGGTATTACACTCTATCCCCTTAGAAAGATTAGGCCTCGAATCTACGCGCAATCTACTCGTAAGGAAGCTGCGTGCGGAATAAAACAACGATATTTCAAGCTTGGAATTGCTCGGATACTAAGCAACACTCGAGCACACCGGACGATGCGTGCCGCATAGGACCGGGGCGATCAGCGCGATAAGCCAACGTCCTAATTTCTACAACTTTCAAGAACGAAGAGAATCCAACTAGAAATAGAGAGTCCTCATCGCATCCACGTAATGCTAACTCTCACCAAAATGTTAGATTCCAAATTTGACAATTCATCTCGAAAATAAATCCATTTTACAACCAAAGGAGAAATCACTCGAACGCCCAAACCAAATACTTGCGGTTTGTCTGAATTTTGGAAAGAATCAACACGACAACACAGCGCCAACTCAAATTGCGGAAAATACAAGTCAACGACACAAAACTCAAACGAGAATCAAGAAAACGCCTCATTATCCGATGAACATTCCTTTCCACAGTTTCTTTCTTCTAGGAATAAAATTTCTCTCGAGCCTTGAAATTCGAATTCACTGACTACCACATGAGCTAAAACCTCTTAGTTAAACATCCTCAAATTATACTCAAATTGAAATACATCATCCACACCATTGTGGAGAGGCTATATTGAATCCACCGAATACTCTAGACAATTCATTCTACTAACCAAAATCGATTTAATAGAAGGCGTTCAAGGCACCACAGAATAGGCTCCACACCATCACATTACCTCCAATTTCCAAGAACAACAACTCAGAATCCTTAACCCGCACAATCATGTACTACATCAAAAAGGGTTCTATCAATTATCATTATACTGATCAGGAAACTCCATTATTCCACTTTCTCTACACATAATCATTGTGTGACCAAAGGTCTAGCATAACAATGCAAACCCAAATTTAACCTCCAAGATCTCTACCACAAATTTCAATTATAATATATAGGAAATCAGCGGATTGACTCTCAACATTTTCCCCAATTGAGCATACTCACTCACTTGCATACTTAGAAATTTCTCGCCTAATCTCGCATCATTATCCAATTGCGTTGCTTTATAAAAGTAATCAAGGTTTCCATACTTTCGATAATCACCGACCATTCAATCATGAATGAAGTTACGAAGTTTCACTATACCATAGGTTCTACTCGATCGTAACACTTTTCGGACTTACTTGAAACCAAACATTCCATGTGAATTAATTTTCCCCAAGAATCAGATCAAAACCATTCTACATTCTACTACTCCTCCAATAACTTGGTAGTAAAATATCACCGCTTCGATTACTCATCTACCACCAAGCGGTTGCCAAACTTACCCTTTGCAAACCCTTTGCAACCCAAAGCTGTGATCCTTTCTCAAAAGAAAGAAGCGAACAAAGATAAGTTTATTCACCGAGAAAGGCGTTGCTCATCACGAAAGGCGAAACCAAAAGAAATATTCGATAAAGGTGATCTTGGAAAGCGAAAGTGAGTTCATAAATGGAGGCACACATCCCTTAAAGAGAATAGCAAATAACGGTGACACGAAAGAAAGATATTACGTTTGAAATTCGCCATCTCTTGGCGGAAAGAGCAACAAATTTAGGGACGCTTCAAATAACCACAAGATTTAAATTAAGAATCGATAAGATCCTTCAACAGCCAACTTGCTCAAAGCAGTTCATCTACTTGGGAAACACGAGATCCAAATGTTCTCGACCATAAAACTGAAACATTTCCCTTTACGAGATTTCACGGAAAGCAAGCGGATTAACCGTCTCGAAGAGATCAACGAAAATATTCTTTTATTGCCACCTCACTTAGGGAACTCAAACCAAGGAGCCTTTGGACTAAATCACACGAAATCTTTAGAAACAATAGGTTAATCCAATTCCTCAAGTTACCCAAAATAATATCGATTACGATTAATTCCACGAGCTCCAAGGTGCAGTGAAAGCTAAACTTGAAATATTCTTATTTGAGCGATGCCACTAAAGCGATCAATTTACTACAGTGTACTAACATCAAGCCCATAACAACACTTAGAAAACTTTTGGAAGACCCACGTGGAATGAATGGGTTGATTCCTTCTCGAAAGAAGAGGCAAATAGAAGCGATCTTTACCAAGCGAAAAATCACTTACCACTCGCAAGGAACACGAACTCGGGGAAAACCAATTAGGCAACGAACTCGAAAACATATGGGAAGTCCACGATTGAAAACATAAGCCTCACAAAAAATAGAATATCCGACCTTAACCGTTAGGAACAAACGGGTATTCAAGATCAAAACACCCGCATCATGGAAGAACTATTATAATTTTTCAACATATCGCTTTACTCGACAAACTATGTTTACCACAAAGAACTTGAATTTCCCCAAAAGAGCAAGAACACAAAACTGGAAATTTGATCATTTTAGAAATATTACGAAAGGCGGACAACTCTCTTTCTTTATAAAGGAATCAACATTGCCATCACATTACTGATCATGTCAGTAAACCTTCTAAAGGAACATGGCAAATTGTGTTATAGAATTTTTTTTTTCAGCATCAAGTGGAATGGTAATAACAACTTATTCTAGGAATGAAAATTAGTACGAAAACCACAAAGCTGAAACAAACCTCTTACACAATTCCACCATAACATTAGAAAAGGGTTTCGATATTTTTTTTTTCAAGAGAGGTTCTAAACTCCAACATTCCAACTACTCCAAAAGAAACGAGTAGAGTCAAGACTTTCTTCGACAAACTTTGTAAAAGCTAATTCCGTTCCCAAAATACCAAGCAGTTAACGGGTCCCCTTAATCAACAAGTGAGATAGGACCCTTGCCAAAAAGAATGATCTTGTCAATAATATCGTGTACAAGTAGCAAAGAAAGCTCAGCAATCAGAAAGACAAGATTTGTTTTGAAAAACATCTAGGGACCAATAGGAACCCGTAGCCAACCAATTTGTTTGATTACCATCTCTGACTTAATCACCACAAGGCACCCAAAAAAAAGGTTTTAACACTAATCCTCAGAAAAGAGATGCGTTAAACTTCAAGACGCGGAATGATCCAAAGAAATACATGGAGCCAATGCTTCCTCGTGTTAACGAACTTACAATGAAAACTCTCATTATACAAACTATCAAGCGAGTAAGCAGTCGCTATTTTCCATTGAGAAGGAAGGAACAAACAGGGAAATATCCATATTGCCAACTGTCGAAGATCATTTAAAATAAAAGAAATTCAACAACTGAAAAATAATAATATTTTCAGAGAATCATTAAAGACCTATTGGATCCCATCAACTACCATGAATCATGAACCTAGAGAAATTCAACAACTACCACCGGACAAGAATTTGTCAAAATCGAAATCAAGGAAGAGAACCCTTTGTCTAAAGCATCCCAAAAGAAATATGCAAGATCATTGTGCACTTGATAAAGAACTAGCGGAAGAAATGCGCCAATGCACGAAACCCTAGCGAACACACGGGTTGAATTTTCCAAGCAGGTAAAGCAGAACTTAGTGAAAAGGTAAATCTTGCAATTTTTTTAACTACGCTCACGTGGGCGAAATATCACAATAGTAGAAAGAACAATAATTGTTTCAAGAACGATCAAATCTACTAGAGATTGCCCACTTCATTATAACCCTCCATTCAAAAGAAATTCACGAACTATCAGAAACCACAACCAGAAAACCAGATACAAACTTGAGAAGGACAACAACTTCATCAATGAGCTCAGGCTCAACACAGAACTATAGAGCAGGTAAGAACTTCTCTACTATTACAATACTGACGAGTGGTGTAGCTTTGGCAAAACCGGGGCGACAACCACGAACTCGATTGCTCGGCGTCCGCTACGACACGCATAACTAATGCAATAAATTATGAATATATAGGATCATCTCATGAAAATCATAGAATAATTCATAGATATATAGGATATCGCATCACGTCATAGATTAATAACAAGAAAGATAGTACAGAAGCAATTCTATACCATACAACATAATGAACAACATCACTAGAAATGCGGAAACAATGGATTTCCCAAACCCCACCTACTGTGCACAGTGTGTCATTTTAATACCTTATTTACCACGGACCTAAAGCTCGCTCTGATACCAACTGTAACACCCTGACTATAAGGAAGTCAAGATGTCACCTACAACCACTACTCTTTAGAAGAATAACATCAAATCACATGACCAGGTTAATCAAGTAGGAAGATTATACGGAAACAAGAATTCATCATCAGGTTTAATCAATGGAATAGAAATAAACAATTCTGAGAGATAAGGTAGTTATGACCAAACTGGCTTATTACAATTCAACACAAGTCATAATTAACGACAGTAAAAGTCCTCAAAATGTTTGGTTTATGGTAGTGAGTGCATCGTGATGAACTACCCTCCACAAGATCATTCTTCCTTGTCATTTACCTAAATAAAACAACAAAGCAAGAATGAGCCAAAGACTCGACAAATGGCGTATGTAACAATCAAACATTCCATGAGCAATATATCACAATCATCATTTGAACATTTACTGGAAACGAATTTATGAATGGATGAAGTGGAATGATGCATTGAAGGAATTGGACATATTGCAGCATATACCGGTATAGCGAGTGAAACACCCGTCGGTGTTCACTTAAAGTAATCGTATGAAGAGCGTTTCATACGATCGTCAACGTGGCCCACATTGGAATGGTGGACTCACGTAACATGGCCAACATTGGAATGGTGGACTCATGTACCTATTACGGAATTGATGGGATTTTCAAGTGCCCATCTTTGGAATTGATGGGTCTTACAAATGTAATTTATGCATGTCATGATGTGATCCCATGGCAATATTGAATAGTACTCATAATTGAAAAGAAACACATGGCATTCATCTACAAGTACGAACACTATAATCATTCACTGACCCATCACATTTTTGCATCAAACATAGTATACAAGGTACTTGCAGTATATCAACATCATGAACAAGGCACAAAACATTCATGTAAACAACATAACATTATGCATACAGTACTTGCCTTTTGCGTAGTGACTCGTTAGCAGGCAACGGGGGTGTTCCCACACGGGATGTCTCACCGCCTACACAAGCATGTTCCCAAAATAAGAACAACGATATAACACTGCTACCGATGTTCTACAATAACCCCTGACTATTCAATATACCGCATAGACCCAAATTGAAAATAAACTATTCTGCCAGATTTCAGCCCTTATGAGCAGCGGTACGAGAAAAAGCATATTTAATTATCTGGAACTCGAAACGACACGAAACCAGTGCCCAGATTTTCTTAACTTAACTGGCTACAAAACTCTAGTTGATGGTAAACTCTAATTTGGCCAAAACAGAGGTCTAACCATCCAATGAAAAACTATAACTGCAGTCTGTCCAGAATTCAGAACAGCCCTAAAGAAAAGGCTCTAACTTTTAAACCACTGATCCAAATAAAGTGATCTTTATCAGCCTGGAAATATGGTGAAATTATCTTCATAAACCTAGTTGGGTGGCCGACCTGATTCTGACTCTAACTAGATCAAAACCTAGGTGCAACCGACTATATCCAACAGTTCTGACAGACAGACCGGCACGTAGTAAAACTGTCATAACTTTTAATCTACTAGGTGAAAAATCGTGATCCAGGTGCCAAAAGAAAGCTAACGAAACCAGGAACAATTCTCTAGAAGACACAGAGGTCTAATTCGGCCTCTAAGATGCCCAAAACTGAGGTACAACCTACTGGACAGAATCAATCTATTAACAGAATCAAAACGAAACTACAAATCCAATCGGATCCTCAATTCTAATGGAATCAAACAACGAATCGGAGGTCTAATTACCCTTGTAGACCAGTAAAACGACGAAGATCCGCTGCACAATGGTCTTCCTCCTTCTCCTCTCTTTCTTCTCTTAGGGCGGCCACCGAGAGGCGACGAGCGGCCGTCGGCGTCGGCGAGGCGGAGTTGATGGAGAAGAACTTGAGGAGGAGCGACGGGATCACGGAGATGGCACCACCTCAAGGGGCAGCAATGGGGGCGGTTTGGGGGAGGAGGAGGCGGCCAAGGGGAGGAAAGGGGCAAGGGGTGGCGGCTAGGGTTTTGGGGAGTGGTGCCTCCCCCTTTGGCGGCCACTACATGGGCGGCCGGCCCCTCTTGGGCCACTGGTGCGACCTGCGGCCCAGTTTCTGTCTAATATCATTTACCCCGCTGTTTGGAAAAATCCGCCGAAAGTTGTTTCTTTTACTCCCTCCGACTTCTTTCTTTTTACCGATTCGTTTCCGGAAAGTTTTAAATCTCGTTTTCGAATAATATTCCCAGACATTCGAAACGGTACAACCTAGCTGGATTTAAGAGGTATTACACATACTCAGGCGTTATCATCTCCTTCGCAAACTGGTCGATAGAGGAGATATTAAGATATGCAAAGTTCATACGGATTCAAATGTTGCTGATCCGTTGACTAAGCCTCTTCCACAACCTAAGCATGAGGCGCACACAAGAGCTATTGGTATTAGATACTTAAATGATTGACTCTAGTGCAAGTGGGAGACTGTTTGAAATATCCCCTAGAGGCAATCATAGAGATGATGATATTTCATTATGTTCATGATTTTGATAATATGTTATCATGTTCCTTGAATGAATCATTTGTTATAGATCAATAAGTATGTGACTTGTTGGTGGAACTCTTTAACTTATATTATATCATTCTAAATGTATCCCTGGTCGGAGATCACTGGTCGGAACACCAGTGACTACGTGACTAGCATATGTATTGATTGATGACCAGGTTTCACCAGTCAAAGATATGGAGATATCGAATCAATAATGTGAACACATGTTAGAGAACATGGTGTTGGATAGACCCGTCATTGAGACACTATTGAGATTATTATGAATGTTTGTGTCATTAGTTGGTCTCAAGTAATGATGATGTATAATCCTTAGACCTAAGATCAGCATGGTTTCCTACATGTGTAATAGCACTCTTAGGGGTTGCCAAACGCTACTCCGTAACTGGGTAGTCATAAAGGTAGCTTTCGGGTATGCTATGAAACATGCGAAGGGATGTGACTAGGCGAGATGGGATTGGCCCCTCCTAACATAACAGGAGAGATGTCTCTAGGCCCCTCGTGGTGATCGGATAAAGAAAGTGCATGGCCATGCCACTAGGGGTACAAGTGTCGACCACATGATGTTATCCGACACTCGATCGAGAAAGTATTGAACCGTCCATGGATGACACATCATCTCACCTGGAGTTCAACCGGACATCGTGAGGCAAAGGGAGAATGCATGAGTAGGTCGCTTAGTTCGATCAGTTACGAACCAGTCATATGGAGATACATGCTGGTCGTAGACAGGTCGAACGTATTCACAGAATGGTAAGAACCTGGTCGTAAGGAGTTACGAACTGGTCGTGACCAATTACAACCTAATCATATAGAGATACGAACTGGTCGTAAGTGACGAGGACCTGATCATAGATCATATTACATCAAGGTTCGTCCGATTTATTCTATGTGTCTTTGGGAATCGTTATGTGCTGCTAGGTACCGCTAACGACTAGTGATCGCAAAAGAGTTTTCGAGTCATAACCGATTACACATGAACCTGTGGGGTCGCACACTTAAAGGGCAATGATCTGTTTTGGATGGTGATCCAAATTCGTATAGGCCACGAGTTCCTAATGGGCCTCAGGTACGAGACCCATCATGGATGCCTATATAAAGACGGGCGGTGGCATGGTGTAAAAGGATGAGGATGATCTTTGGAAAAACTCCTAAAACCCTAATAGCCACGCCTTCTTTACCACACTGCCGGGGCTAGCACTCCAATGCGTGGTGATCCTGCCCCATACGTGTGGATACCTCGGAGGTGTTGTTGCGAAGCATCAGCACTAGGATGATCCGCGACTTGTGTTGATCACCGTAGTCGGGAAGAAGTCGCGTGTTGGGTACGACCACTCGAAGAAGCAGACGCGCATCGAGTACGACTACTCAAAGGAGGAGACACGTCGTGAGCACGACTACGACTGTATCAACTCGCTACAACGACTCTACTTCTGCTACGAGTCGGCGCGTCTAGTGGTAATCTCGTGATCTATTACTTGCGGTGGTTCCTTGGTTGCGCAGATATTTTTGTTTGTGCTATCGTAGCATTGTCGTGTATCATTACACCTCGGCCTGTAGAGCGTCAAGTCCTTCGGGATCGATGACCTGTTGAGCAATTGAGTTAAAGAAATAACACAGCCTAAAGAATGCCACTCGGACCTTGTTTGGCAAGATACTCCTAATTACAATAGGAAGCATCTGTGTCATCAGCACATGACAATCATGAGACTTCATACCAATTAATTTCAAATCTTTAATGGAAACAAGTTTCTTAATATTGGCGGAGTAACCGGACGGAACTTTCACACCATGTAAATTTTGACACAGTTCATTTCTCTCGGCCTTGGACAAAGTGTAGCAAGCTGGGGGAAGGTACGTTCGTCCTTTATCGGTCTCTTTCAGTGCTAACTCGATTCTTATGTTCATATCAACCAAGTCACGCTGTGCGTTAACACCGTCTTTTGTTTTGCCACTAATGTTCTGTAAGAGACTAATCAAGCTATCACATACATTCTTCCCCACGTGCATGATGTCGATGCACTGGCGAACTTCTAAGTGCTCCCAATAAGGCAAGTCCCAAAAAATTGACAGCTTCCTCCAGATGTTTTTCTGAGGGGTCTTTAATTTACGTCTCTTTCCAAGGACAACATCGATATCCTTAACCATATCATAGACCTCTTTCCCTCTAAAAGCCCTTGGAGCTGAACCGTCCTTATTTCTGTCGAATTGTTTCTCCATCTTGCGGTATGGGTGAATCCTGGGAAGGAACCTACGGTGGCCATATACGATTTTCTTGAGTTGTTCAGCCATACACTCTCGGTACCATCTAAGCAGTGCGGACAGGGTTTGGCTCCTTTTGTACTGAACCCCGATAGGTTACCAAGGGCAGGAAAATCATTGATGGTGAAGTTCTCTCGTTTGTACGCATCCCATACTTGTACCCCTTCATTCCAAAGTGTCACAAGATCTTCCAGCAATGGTGCTAGGTACACATCAATATCGTTCCCAGGTTGCTTCGGCTCTTGGATAAGTAGTGACATGAAAATGTATTTCCGCTTCATACACAGCCAAGGAGGAAGGTTGTAAATACATAGATTCACGGGCCAGGTGCTATGTTGGCTGCTCATGTTACCGAAAGGATTCATTCTGTCCGTACTCAACCCTAACCTTATGTTCCTCGGTTCCGCACCAAACTCTTCGAAGCTCCGATCGAAGTTTCTCCACTGGGCAGAATCAGCAGGGTGTCTGAGCTTCCCATCTTTCTTACACTCCTCCGAGTGCCAACGCATCAATCTTGCCTCCTTTGGTTCGCAAATAAGCGCTTCAAGCGTGGGATCACAGGAGATACCACAACATCTTAGCAGGAGGTCCTTGCTTCGCCTTAGCAGTATTCTTACGCTTGTATCGGGATGCTTTGCACACAGGACATACATGCATGTCTGCATACTCTTTACGGTAGAGGATACAATCGTTCGGACATGCATGTATTCTTTCTACTTCCATTCCCAATGGACAAAGAACCTTTTTAGCTTGGTAGGTCGTGCTAGGCAACACGTTTCCCTCTGGAAGGATGTCAGCTAAGAGACCTAACAACGCCGTAAAACTCTTGTCGGACCAACCATTGCTTGCCTTCAATTTCAGCAGTTTAGGCACGGTTGACAACCTTGTGTATTCCGGCTTGCAGCTAGGGAACAACGGTTTCCCCGAGTCCTCCATTAAGCCCTCGAATCTACAAAACTCTCTCTCACCGTAGTTCCCTTCTGCATCGCGTAGCATCTGATCCAGATTGTCATCATGCGACCTATCCTCATCAAAAGCACATTCGATACCTTGCATATCGTTGACTTCCTCGGCGATGTTGTCATTACTAACTTCCGGTATAATCTGCTCTTCACCGTGACTGCTCCAACATGTATATCCTTTTTTGAAACCCCTTCGTATTAAGTGAGCTTTGATCTGCGCCGGGTTGTTAAACATTTTCATATTACCGCAATCAATGCATGGATAGTACATAAATTTTATCCATTCTTCAACATATCGTTAAATTATATACTCTTCACTCACACGGTTCTCAATGTACATCCAGTTTTGGTCCATCTACACGTATACGCATGTAACAAATTAATTAGTGTTAAATTATATTAATAAACCGCAAGTACCCTTCATAATGACCAAACACATTAGTGATTAGTCTAGAGAAAATATAAAGGGTTACAGATCGTTACACATTACTGATTAGTCTAGAGCAAAAATAAAGGGTTACAGATCATTACCCTTCTCTCCAAGGTGGTGTAATGTGGGAGGAGGCAGCAGAGGTGCCGCAATGGGGGAGGAGGAGGCACGGGTAACAGCTCAAAACACAATGGGCAGTAATGTGCATGGAAGGAGGCAGCAGTAGCAGGGTGGCGCAACAGGGGAGGAGGCAGCAGCAGCAGCAGGGTGGCCAATGGGGAGGAGGCAGCAGCAGCAGGGTGGCGGCGCCTCAAATGGAATGGAAAGGGGGCCTGTCGGGGCATCTATTTATAGTGCTTGTATATCACGACGGTTCTTTACAAAGAAATGCAGTGATAAATAAATATCACAGACGGTTCTTTATACGAACCGTCTGTGATACTTCCTGACGGTTCGTATAAAGAACCGTCTGTGATACTTATTTATCACAAACGGTTAACGAACAACCGTCTGTGATAATTTTATCACAGCCGGTTGGGGTGTCTAGTATAGCATGCTTTGTAGTAGTGCCATATGTTTTTTGAGTCCATTGTCAAATTGGTGTTTCCCTTGGTCATGTATTCCTTGCGAGTGGTAAAAGATTCGACCCATTCTTTTCGCGTGAGACTTTCGAGGTATTTTCTAATTGTTGTTGTGAAACTGATGTTAAAACTTGTATTGAATTGATCGCCCATGGAGTTATCGCTTAAATGAGAATACTTCAAGTTTAGCTTTCGTGACCTTTTGGAGTTCGTGAATAATCTGGTAACTGAAATCATTTTACGTAAAATGGTGTATGGAGTTGTCCTATTGCTTCTTAAGAGTTTTTTGTGATTTAGTCCTAAAGGCTCCCTGGTTTGAGTTCGCAAAGAGAGGTTGCAATCAAAGGAAAATTTCGTTGTTTCTTCAAGAGGAAATTAATCCGTTTGTTTTGCGTGAAATCTTGTAAATGAAAATATTTCGAGTTTTGTGGCTGAGATCATTTGGATCTCAGGCTTCCTGAGTAGATGAACTGTTCTGAACAAATTTGGTGTGTTGAAGAATTTTATTGGTTCTTAAGTAGTTCTGTAGGTTGGACTAAAGAACTTACCTTGTTCGATGTGGCAATGTGTTATTAGTTCAAGGACTAAATGCTACGTTAAAGGAAGGAGTGCAGTAGAAGTATTTGAGAATTTAAGTCAAGTTTTGTAACATGTGGTTATTTGAATCTTGCCTACACTTTCTGTTCTTTCCGCTCAAGAGATGTCGAGTTTGGACCATAATGTCATTTTCCTTATTAGTTGTTACTGGTTAATTCCTTTTTTTGAGGGATGTGTGCCCTCAGCTGTGAGTTCAACCTTTGTTCCTTTTAAGGTCCTCCTTACCGGATTCTTCCTTTTGGTTTCGTGCTCGCTGTGAGGAGCAACGTTTTTCTGTGTGACGAAGCTTGTTCTTATTCGCCTCTTACTTTTGAGAAGGACCCAGCAGTTTTTGTTGCAAAGTTTTGCAAAGCGTAAATTGGCCTCTGTTTGGTGGTGGCTAAGTTTTGGTAATAGTCATATTTTGCTACCAGGTTATTAGAGGAGTAGTAGTATGGGAAATGGTTTTGATCAGTTTTTCTTAGAGGAAAATTTTATCCACAGGGAATGTTTGGTTCCGATGTAGACCTGAATAGTGTTATGGCTGAGTAGAACCTATGGCCTAGTGAAATTCCAGAACTTCAGTTCATGTTGAAAGGCCGAGGATTATCGAAGGTATGGAAACCTTGATTAATTTTATAGAGTAACACAATTAGATATAATTGCGAGATTGTGTGGGTGATTTTCGATGATGTCAATGAGTGAGTATGATAGAATTGCGGGAATCAGAGATATTTAGTCTGATGAATTCACTATTTGTTATAAGAGAAATTTGTTGTAGAGGTCTTGTAAGTTAAATCTCGGCCTTGCATTTTTATGCTAGACCATTGGTCACACGATGAATGTGTGTAGAGAAAGTGGAATAATAGAGTTTCCTGAGCAGTGAATGATCATTGATAGAACTCTTCTGATGTAGTACATAAACGTACGTGCTAAGGATCTTGAGTTGTTGTCCTTGGAAGTTGGAGTTAATGTGATTGCGTGGGACCTATTATGTGGTGTTTTGGGTGCCTTCTATCAAATTGATTCTGTTAGTAGAATGAGTTACCTATAGTATTCAGTGGAATCCATAGAGGCTCTCTACAATGGTGTGGATGATGTATTTCAGTTTGAGCATAATTTGAGGAAGTTTAAATAAGAGGTTTAAGCTCATATGGTATGCGATGAGTTCTAATTTCAAGGTTTGAGAGAAGTTTTATTCCTAAAAGAGAAACTTAGAAACAGGATGTCCCCTCGGATAGTGAATCGTTTTCTTGATTCTCGGTTGAGTTTTATGTTGTTGAATGGTGTCTTCCGCAATGCCTGTTTGATTCTTTCCAATTCAGAAAAAAAAATATTTGATTTTGGCATTCGAGTGAGTTTCTCCTTTGACTTTCATGGTGTTCATTCGCGAATTGCCTAATCAGAAGTGGAATTGCTTTCATGAAGAGTTTTCAATTTTGGATATGACCCTTTTGGTGGAGGGCTATCATTTCATGGTTACGATGAGAACTCTTTAATTTCAGTTAGATTCTTTTTGCAAAGTAGTTATTTAAGAACGAGTTCTGTTGTGCATTCTTGTTTAAAGGAGGTGCTCCTTGTTAAATAAAGAGTTCGATTCTGAGTATGTGGTGTGCTTTTGTACCAAAGGGGAAGTTGACCCAGGTGCACTCGTTCATTTCCGACAGTGGTAGAAATTAGGAGGTTGGCATATCTCTTTGACTATTTCGGGTGACATCTTGGCTTCCGAATAGCCAGGGTGTTACAGTTGTACGCAACGTCGGTCGTGTTCTACTGCTGAATGAGCAGATGAGCTATTCAAAGTTTGAGATTTAGTTAAAGAGATTGACCATCGAGTAAGGTCTTACCTTCGATCCTATTCTGATGAGTGTACCTAGAAAGTTCAGGTTGATTGTTAGGTCAGGCGTCGTTTTGCGTTTGGGTTGTGGTTTTCTCTAGTTCGAAAGAGAGGCCGCTTGAGAGCTAGAGTCCTCGTGCGTGTCAGCGATATCGGCACTGCTCGTTTACGCACGTGTTTATCGTTAATAAATTCAGTCGTAGTTTTCTTTCGAATAGATTTGTATTTAGATTCGAGGTCGAATCCTGTTAAGGGGGGGGGTAGAATGTAATACTCCGGAATAGAATTCGGTAAAGAAAAAGAAGTTGGAGGGGGAAAAAGACAAATGCAAACTCAAAATTTCCAGTTCTGCTTTTCTTCGCCAACCTGGGCCGCGGGCCGCAACCTAGAAGGCCCAAGAGGTAAGTGGGGAGCCGGCCAAAAAGGGGGGGGGGCCTCCCCCCAAACCCTAGTCGCCACTCGCCACTCCTCCTCTCCCCACCCTGGTGGTGGTGATCTTCCTCCCCCGACGTCGAGGGCTCCGACCGATTCCTCCCGTTGCTGTCCCCGGGCAGCGTATCGCGTTCGGTGACCAGCCAAGTGGAGGAGGAGAGGAAGAAGAGGGTGAGGAGAAGGGAGATTGTCTTCCCCAAGTGCCGTCATCACCTCCCTGCGAATCTTCAAGGGTAACGAAGAGATTACATCATTGTTTGATACTATTTGGAGGAAGGATTGATTGTTTGGAGTAAACAGACATGCTGTAGCAGAAATTCCAAAACCTGTCCAGGTTGTTGTGCGCCCTGTTTCGGCCTCTTAGAGGCTGATCTGGAGATTCTTCCCTCATTGATTACGTTCGATTATGTCTTTCATTTGTTAACTGAGAAACTGTAATAAATAAGTCTAAGACTGAAGGTTACTTCATTTGTTAGATGCTGCAAGTAGTTCTTTAAATTACTCCTTGATCATATTATGATGTATTCAGTCTTAATTCCTACCATGTTTCTATTAAAGTTGGTCTCTTCATGTACTTAGAGGAGTTACAATTTAAGTTCTTCCGCAATTTGATTGTATGTTAGTTCTTTTAGGTAACATCTTGGCTTCTGAATAGCCCGGGTGTTACATCGTCCTCACCCGAAAACCAGTAGACAAACTTGTTGAGTACAAAGGTACTCGCAAGTCTTATACAAAGAAAAATTAGTTATGAATATTGGGCAATCTAAGGATAGCATTAGTGGTTCTAGTTTTGCATAAAACGCAACCTCATACATTTCTGGACCATCTAGTTTTCAAAAGCCAGGTTGTAAATCGTTTCTTGAAGAAAGGATTTCACAAGACATATGTAATTGTATAGATCAATCAATATCAAAGTGGCTGTCCCCTTTGATAAACTAAGATGCATGAACGCCCCATTCATGCCGTAACCAAGTTATAACTAAGTCAACTTTTAATTTCAAGTCTAATGATGACGCATACCAAACCAAGTGTTGTCAATCACCGTGGACATGGCTATTCGAATAGATTATCTCTGCAGAGGTGTACTACTTTACCCACACGACTCGACTAGCTTGTAAGCCTCCGAAAAATGAGACACTTCCTTAGGTATGCCGGACGGGGAGAATGAGATACAATCATTTTTAGCAAGAAATCCCTATTGAGATAAGTCCCCCTTATGAGTTGTTCCCATACTTAGTACAAGCTACGGATAGTGCCTGCTAAGCGGGTTCACAAGTTGCATTGGAATAATACCGATGTAATGTAAATAACCAAAAACGGTGCTCCCATGCACACTATAGAAAATTGCATCGGCTCTTCCGAACAAATGATCAAACACAAATATCCTCACACCACGATGGGACTTAACACAATAAAACTCCCCCTTACTTAACCATACAATACCCATATCCCGCGTGTGATAGCACGATCGGTACTTGGAATGAAAGCCCATGGCTCGGTCCTTAGTAGTCCGGACAAGACAACCACAAACCCGAGTCTCGTGCATAATAGCACCCACACTACAACCACTTATCCAGACCCAAAACCATTTAACAATAACAATTTTTTAACTCAATAACCAGATATAACAATCTGGACCAAATGAAACATAGGAATTGTTATGTGTCTCCCACAATTGATGAGCTAATCCCGTTAATTGATCTATTGCGTTTTCTAGAACCGCAATGGCTAAGTATTCAACACACACCCTTCACATCATCACAAGCATATATCTTAAGCATAATTATAAGGGAAATTATCAAGAATAACTAGCAAGTGTAGGATATAGCTAACTACTCACAACATAATGATATATTGAAAGTAGCATGCAAGCAACATCATTGCATTTTGAACGCTAGTGTATTAAAACTAGGATCAATATGATGCAAAAAGAAAGTTCAAATGATGCTTGCCTTGCTGGAAGCTCAGTTGCTCACTCTCAGTGGCGTAAGAGTCTACGTTGATCGCTTCGGGCTCTATAGAATAAATATACCGATAAACATAGAGAAATACAATGAAAATTAAAGTGCTAAAGAATGCATGATTTTTCCAAAGTAGCTAGTTTATGGTTTTATATGAATTTAGGTGAAATAATTATTCCATTTGCATTTAGTTTGTGAAAGTTATCGTAGCTTAAATTTCAAAATTCCAGTAAATGTAATTTATTCAATTTAACTGTTTGGCAAAAATTTGTATAACAATGGGGAGACAAAGGGTTACATAGGTAAATAGATAATAATATTATAAGTCCAATTCAACTTGGTTCTTCTCATTTGGAGTTTTTATGCATTAGTTATGAATTTCAAAGTTATCAGCCGTTTTCTATTGCAAAAATAATAGATTTATGGATCATATTCCATAACTTTATTCTCTGATAAATAGACATGTTTGAAATATATTTTGAAATAAAGTACATCAAAAATAAAAATTATTAGCACTGGTTTCATTCAATTTCGAGTTAAGATGAATTAGTAATGCATTTTTGAAGTTATTCACATTTTTCAATGTATAAATAAATGGATTCCGAATTTCCTTAACCCTTTATTACTTTTCTTACCGATAGCCATGCTAGCCATAGTCACTGACGGGTGGGGCATAATTAACAGTCCAATTTTTTATTTTAACTTCAGATTTAAACCGTACTAACAGGTGGGGCCCGCATGTCAGCGATACGGTCGACAGCATCGTGCATGGACCGCAAACACACGGGACGGTTCATAGGGTCTACAACTGTGTACTTTACTCCCGGGCTCACCTGTTAATCTCAGGCTTAAACCGTCATTTACCCTTGTTTTCCGTTCATGGGGCCCACATGTAATAGACTCATCTATTCCCTTAAGACAGCAATTAACGCTTAGGTCAATCATTAGCAGTAAATGACACTAATTAGCCTAAATGGTGTTGCTATAGTCGTGCCAGACGGCCCGACAACAGAGCTCTGGGCTCTCCGGCGTCTTGCCGGTGCTACATGCCACGATGGCGTGAACCATGGGCATGGGAGTGTGCACAATAGCAGTGCGAACCTATGCGTGGTAATCTTGACGGCTGAGCCGACCTGTACCGGCGGCGAGTCGGAGAGAGACGGCGACGCAACTACGACAAAGGTGCAACCACAAGAAGAGCTTCGCAGCGTCTAGAGCAGCGGGTGTGTAGGACGGCAAAGGCGACTAGAGGGGGGTGAATAGGCGTTTTCTCAAATTTCTCGCCTTAATCAAATTCAACACGAACTTTACTCCTTTAGCTATGAAAGCTAAGAAGATCAGTAAGCGCACAGAGGAAGCCTTGTGTTGAATACGATAAACCCCTTAACCACAAGACACAAATGTGGAGAATTGATCTCACTGGGTCGGTCTGGGCGCTGGCGGTCTGACCGGCTACCAAAGGGTGGTCCGACCGATTTAAATTGGTTCGACCGGCCGTTAACGGGCGGTCCGAAAAGCGGGTGGTCTGACCGCTGTTGATAAATCGGTCAGAACGATTTAGTCCAGTACTGAAACACAATGCCCAAAACCAAAACGAAATTTGGTCCAACTTTTGATTCAACCAATGAAACTTGACCAATTTTGGAGCACACCTCCCTAAGGATATTAGAGACCTATTTCTAGCGACGATCGATCAGATCCACTTCGTAGAAACGATCTCTTAAGGTTTAACCAAAGAAGTGCACAAACCCTGGAAATATGAAAAACTTGATTCAAGACTTACTTGTGGGGGTTGATGATCTAGATGATTCCAGGAGTATTCCCACACATGAAAGCAAGATAAAATAGGTCAAGAGACCAAGCATAAACACTTGAATCAAGGATGCACCAAATTCATCAAAAGAGAGAAGAACACAAAGGAGACAATCGATCTCTTAAGCAAGCATCACAAGATTGATTGATCCCACAATATGCTTACAAAGCCACTCCATCAAGGAGGACAAGAGCTCAACAAAGAGCACACACAATCTCACCAAACCCTAGCTTCTCCTCTCCTCTCCTCTCCAAACCCTAGAAAAAGGTGGAGGGCTCCAAATGAATGCTTCAAGGGGTTTTACATCTCCCCCTTTCTATTTATAGGAGAGCTAGGGTTTCACTTATGGGACCCACACACACAAATCTGTTGAAGCAATCGCCTGCTTCACCACGTGTAGGTTGATCAGCGGCTCTCATCCTGTCGGCAAGACTCTCCCGTACGAATTCCATCGGAACCTCCCAGAGACATGCACCGACATCTGCACCGCCTGATCCAACCAGCTGCCACGAACTGCCCGTTCGATCCATCTTGCCCATTCTGCACCCTGCTTGAGTCACACGACCTCACCCGGCATCCATGATCGTTCTGGACCTCAGCTCTCCAAGCGTAGTCCCGATCCACCTCACCGTTGATGTCGTTGACCTGCAAGCCACCTGCACAGCAATAGACAAACAAATCGTCTCCAGGAACAAGTTCTTCACAACTTGACCCACGTTAGTTCCACAATGTAATATGCAACAATAAAGCATTGACATCCATACAATAACCACATTCAAAACACATCAATGCCAACAAGGCCATGCTTCAAGTCATCGGCGGTCTGACCGCCCCACACGGCCGGTCAGACCGATTTCAGGCCGGTCGGACCGATTTCATAACGGCGGTCGGACAGCCCGAAATGACTTAGCCAAATATTCATCTCGAAAATCCAAAACCTTCTGGAATTTTCAAATGAATAGAACTTTTGACTGGGAGCTCCAAAAATTATGTGACCACATCCAGGAGACTCCCCTCACTTGCCTACACAACTTGTTTTTGGCTCAGCTCCAAAAACCACTTTGAAACATACCACGGGCGGTCAGACCGCCCCTGCCATCGGTCAGACCGCCCGTGGTCTGACAGACTTAAGCAAAACCCGAAAACACGAGATTTTGCAAACCAACAAAGCCATTGCCAATTGACTCATCATTCTAAGATCGTGCACATATCCTCACGATATCCACAATCTCCCCCTAGATGAACACATTGGCAATTTCCCAGAAAATGTAGTTTCAAGGTTTGAAAAGTAAAAAATTTGCCATTTTCGCATTAAGGCACAACTTGGTCCTTAAGCAAGAAAAAGCCTAGGAAACGACCAAGCTGGCTTCAGAATAGTATAAGCAAGTGAGATAAGGCAATGAAAGCACAAAAGGATTCAATTTCGAGAAAGTAGCCAAAAATCTCAGTTAGTTCCATATGAAAGATAAATGTTCTATTTGACCTTTGATCATTGTGAGTCTTCTTCAATTGCAAATATAATCAGAAAAAGGCAATAAAACCCAGAGACTCAACTAACTATGATCACAAATTTTCAAAAGGTTCATATTTTTTTATGTGTTCTTTTATATGAAACCAAAAGCTCCAAAACAACATTTTTCTTCGCAATCTTTCTCCCCCTTTGACAATGGATTCATCAAGATGCATGGGAAAAGAAAGAGTATGAAGGAATAACTTTATTTTTGAACTTTAGTAAAAAGGAGCCATGACCATTATCCATGTAGACAGTACAGGTATTACACCAAGCCATATAAAGAGTAGAAGCTATATTCAATCATGGCAAATCATGTATTGCAAAGCTAAGACCAACATAGCAATATTCTGAGATTAAATGAATTGATACCATGAAAAGTTGCTCAATATCATAGTTTCACAAAAAGCAACCAAAAATGAGTCAAGCCATGTCTATAAGTAAAAAGAGACTTAAAACTGGAACTGAGGCATTTTGAGCATTAAGAGTTCAAATATGAAGCAATATTCAAGCACTTAGCATTTTTCTAAAAAGGATTCTTTTCATTGTGCTAGATCTCAAACCTTTCCGCGACCATCACAAGCAAGAAGCTTAAAAGAGTGGTCTAGGTCATCCAAAACTCCCCCTGAGTTCATGCCTAGTGCAATGGTAAGCCGTCTAATGAGAAAGGATTGGTGAGATCAGTTTTTTCGCACAGAAAATCTCATTCTTCATTTGCTTGACTTAAGAAATTAAAAAGCTCATTTTTCTTCTCAAAATAAGTTCAAGACTCAATTTAACCTATAGGACATGGCATGAATCATAAGAGGATCACTAGAGAAAAACTAGTCACAAGATCCAACAAGACATGATTTGATTCAATTTGCTCACAGAAATAAAGCTAGCAAGGCAAAAGCTAAGCTAAACAAGAAGAGCCATAAAAGAAGTATAGCAGACTATCACTTGACATGAAAAGGTATAGAGTATGAAATCAAGCCATACAAGGATAATAATCAAAGCTCCACAAGTTTTATTAAGCAATGCAAGACATTTGAAATGAAAAATGCATTATGATACAATGAATGCAAAAAGAGTAAAATCCCCTCAGAACATCCATGCCTCAGTACTGGGGTTAGTGATAAACGATCTAGGAGTCCAGTACTGAGACGCACGATGCCTGGGAATACCAGAAGAAGAAGCAGAAAAATGATCAGGAATAAAATCATAAGAATGCACACGAGAACCACCTGGACCTCTCCAAAACGATCTACCAAAAGATCGATACTCCCCCTGTCTAGGTGCTACCCGTGGTCTCTCCTCACGATATCCTAAACTAAAATGCTGCCTAGATCCACCGAAAGAGTCAACAAAGTCCTCTACTAATCTAGGCCTATATGTGGTATGATAAACAGGCTGCCTAGCTCTAGAGACTACCGCTGGTGACGGGACTCCTCTAATGGATCTCAAAGTGCTCATCCTTTCTTTTCTCTCAATCTTTGCTCTCTGGAAGCAAAACTCAACAGTGTGGCGTTCTTTCTTGCAAAAAGTGCAATGGTACTTGACCTTTTGAGGGGTCTGTACTGATGAAACAGAAGCACCTTTCTTACCAGAAAGAGTTTGAGCAAAACCTGCAGCTTTAAAAGCAACCTTGGAAGTCTTAGGAGGTTCTTGCTCAAACAGACCACTTTTCACAACTTTTGCAACCTTAGGTGGGTGATTCTTGGAATGCTCTAGGGAATAACAACCTAGGCCACTATTCTTCTTACTCACCTTAGATTGATCAAGAATCATATGGAGTTTCTTTTTCCCACCAGTAAACTTCTCAAGAGTCACTTTGAGGTAATCATTCTCTTTGGCTAAAACTCCACAATTAGAGCGCTTTCTAGAATTGATTGCCTCATCATGGACTTTCTTGGAAGCAGTAAGAGACATGGATTTTTTAATTTTAGCTTTCTCCTCTAGAGTCTTGTTTAAAGCTTCAATCTCAATGGTAAGCTTGGGACAATTTTCACATGAATCAGCTCTAGAGTACACAACCATTTCAGTCATCTCTTGCATTTTAATTCTATTTTTCTTACAATGAGAGCAAGTGTGACTAGCATCAAATTTTTGCAATTCTTTCAAAGAGCTATCCAATTTTACTTCAAGCAAAGCACAGTTTGAGCAAGTTAAAGGAATAGCATCTAAAGCAGTCACAACAAGAGAAATGGCATCCATGCAAACAGAACTAGACTTGAGAGATTCTAGTTCAAGAAGAGCATCTTTTAATTGATTTTCAATAGAGGAATGAACAGTTTTCAAGCTTGTCATATCATTAAGCAAGCTAGAGCATGAAGCACAAATATCGTCAGGATTAATGGATTTGAGCCTAACAACTTCTAGGTTCAAATTATCAATCATAGTGTCCTGTTTCTTAATCATTTTAGCTTGCTTATGCAGTTTTTGTTCAGCAAGCACAAAAGCCCTTTTCATATCAGGAAGTGAAGGGCATACCTCATCGGGATCACTAAAAGGATACTCGTTGTTGGAGGAGTCGCTGTCGTGGCTGTTCTTAGCCATCAAACACATGCCCGTGAAATCACAAGCCTTCTTCTTGCCACGGGAGTAACTCTTATCGTCCTCCACCTCCGAGTCCACATCGCTCATGCTCACATCCTCTAGAGCTTCAAGGACCCGGCTGACAAACTTGCGATAGTTTGTCTTCTTGGGTTTAGCATCCCTCGCTTGAGGATGCCTTTGTGACTCCTTCTCCTCCTTGCCCTTCAGTTTGGGGCACCTAGAGCGAATGTGGTTTGGCTCACCACACTCGAAGCATGTGATAGGTCCACCTCTCCTCCTACTCCTCACCTTTTTGTAAGCCCTCGTGAATTTGGTGGATAGGAGGGCTAAGTCATCTTCAGATAGTCTCTCAAGTTGCTCATCGCTCAAAGAATGCAATGCAGATAAAGAAAAACCAGATGAGCTACACTCCAAAGAATCAAAAGAACTACCCTTAGATTTGTTGACCACTAAAGCCATTGGATCTGTCTTGGGGAGACGCGAGATAAAATCAATCTCATGCGTCTAAAACCTCGAGTAAAACTTATCCATGGTAAGCTCACTCATTACAGTGTTGTAATTTATGGCAGTGATCTTCATCCCCCAGACCTTCACAACAAGAGCACCCAAAAGCTAGCGTGCATTTTCAGACTCAATGAAAATAAGATCAAAAGCGCGGAGATCATCAAGAATCTTAGAAAATCTTCCCCACAGCTCGTCTAAAGACTCACCAGGCCTTTGCTCGATCTTAGAGTATGCTTTCTTCAGCTGGTTCTGTCTCACTTCCTTGATCGCAGTGGACCCCTCGTGATAATCACAAAGAGTCCGCCAGATCTCATGAGCAGAACGCAAATGAGCAACACGCTCAAACTCAGATCGACTAAGACCTTGAATCAAAAAATTTCGAGCCTTGCTGTTGGCCTCCACATCTGGAATGATCAAATTGTCATCGGCTGGCACGACATAAGGGTTTTTCACCTTAAGCCAAATTACGTGCCCTTGAGCCTCGATGTAGGCCGGCATTCGGGCCTTCCAATAAGCAAAATAATCTCCATCAAAAACATGTAGCCTGATTGAATACCTGTCAGTCGCCATGGCTCCAAAGACCGGTTAAGATCTATGAGAAGAGCTAACCGGCTCTGATACCACTTGTAGGACCGCAAAGGCGACTAGAGTGGGGTGAATAGGCGCTTTCTCAAATTTCTCGCCTTAATCAAATTCAACACGAACTTTACTTCTTTAGCTATGAAAGCTAAGAAGATCAGTAAACGCACAGAGGAAGCCTTGTGCTGAATTCGATAAACCCCTTAACCACAAGACACAAATGTGGAGAATTGATCTCCTTTGGGTGGTGCAGGGGATGGCGGTCCGACCGCTACCAAAGGGCGGTCCGACCGATTTAAATCGGTTCGGCCGCCGTTAACGGCGATCGAAAAGCGGACGGATCGGGCATCAGTTGATAATCGGTCGACCGATTTAGTCGATCTTGAAACACAATGCCCAAAACCAAAACAAAATTTGGTCCAACTTTTGATTCAACCAATGAAACTTGACCAAATTTGGAGCACACCTCCCTAAGGATATTAGAGACCTATTTCTAGCGACGATCGATCAGATCCACTTCGTAGAAACGATCTCTTAAGGTTTAACCAAAGAAATGCACAAACCATAGAAATATGAAAAACTTGATTCAAGACTTGCTTGTGGGGGTTGATGATCTAGATGATTCTAAGAGTATTCCCACACATGAAAGCAAGATAATATAGGTCAAGAGACCAAGCATAAACACTTGAATCAAGGAAGCACCAAATTCATCAAAAGAGAGAAGAACACAAATTAAAGGAGACAATCGACCTCTTAAGCAAGCATCACAAGATTGATTGATCCCACAAGATGCTTACAAAGCCACTCCCTCAAGGAGGACAAGAGCTGAACAAAGAGCACACACAATCTCACCAAACCCTAGCTTCTCCTCTCCTCTCCTCTCCAAACCCTAGAAAAAGGTGGCGGGCTCCAAATGAATGCTTCAAGGGGTTTTACATCTCCCCCTTTATATTTATAGGAGAGCTAGGGTTTCAGTTATGGGACCCACACACACATGGGACCCACACACACAAATCTGTTGAAGCAATCGCCTGCTTCACCACGTGTAGGTTGATCAGCGGCTCTCATCCTGTAGGCAAGAGTCTCCCGTCCGAATCCTATCGGAACCTCCCAGGGACTTGCACCGACTTCGGCACCACCTGATCCAACCAGCTGCCATGAACTGCCCGTTCTATCCATCTTTCCCATTCTGCACCCTGCTTGAGTCACACGACCTCACCTGGCTTCCATGATCGTTCTAGACCTCAGCTCTCCAAGCGTAGTCCCGATCCACCTCACCGTTGACGTCGTTGACCTGCAAGCCACCTGCCCAACAATAGACAAACAAATCATCTCCGGGAACAAGTTCTTCACAACTTGACCCACGTTAGTTCCACAATGCAATATGCAACAATAAAGCATTGACATCCATACAATAACCACATTCAAAACACATCAATGCCAACAAGGCCAAGCTTCAAGTGATCGTGATCGGCCGCCTACACGCCGGTCCGACCGATTTGGGCGGTCGGACCGATTCCATAACACGGTCGGACGCTGAAATGATTTAGCCAAATATTCATCTCGAAAATCCGAAACCTTCTGGAATTTTCAAATGAATAGAACTTTTGACTGGGAGCTCCAAAAATTATGTGACCACATCCAGGAGACTCCCCTCACTTGCCTACACAACCTATTTTTGGCTCAGCTCTAAAAACCACTTTGAAACATACCCGGTCGGACAAGCAAGACGGCCGGTCGGACCTCCTGGCGGTCGGACCGCCCCCACCGATCGACCGCCGTGGTCAGACAGATCAAGCAAAACCCGAAAATGCGAGATTTTGCAAACCAACAAAGCCATTGCCAATTGACTCATCATTCTAAGATCGTGCATATATGCTCACGATATTGTCGAACCCGGGAACGAAGGATCCCAAATTCTCTGTGTTCATACACTAGTCCAGATTTTGATTGTACAGTACAAAATGTTATCACAAACATATACACGTATATATTTAATAATCATAGAGTTTATTACAAGCTGGGGCGGAGGCCAAATAAAACATTAGCGGAAGCAAATAATAATGGTAAGCCACACGATCGCCACAGGCAATAAATGCGGAGGTCATTGCCTAATCGCCCTGCTCCTCACCTACGGATAGCAGTCTTCTCCGAATAATAATATTCAGAAGAGTGAGCACTACAACGTGCTCATAAATTACACCCAATACAAAATTTAGAATGCATGCATAAGTTATTCAAAGGAAGGTTGTAGGGTTTATTTGCATAAATCAGCCTTTTTGGTTTAAATAGTTATACTAAGTTTCAAGGCACATTTTCATTACATAGCTAAAATCAGATTTTAAAATTGATCATTTTATAGTGGATAACCTCCATATGAAACATAGTGAAGGATACCCTCCTATCACAAGGCTACCCGCCAAATTTACCACAAGGATTAACCATCCTCAAATCATGTCCAAAGTTATTTTAAAACCAAAAACAAATCTAACTTAGAGTGGCTTTGCTCAGCATGTCCATAACCGTGGACACGGCTATTCGAATAGATTTACACTCTGCAGAGGTGGTATAACTTTACCCACACGAGATAATTTGCCCGTTATGTCGGCCAATACACACTTCCTTAGGTGTGTGACTAGGCAATTATCACAAGGCGTTTCCAATGCATTACCTCAATACCAACCTGCTGGAAACCCCCTCTTGCGCCAAGTGGGAATAAAGTCTAACCGACACCCACACAACAAAAATGGCATAAACAATACTGAGGTAATACAAATTATTAAGCCCGGTTACATTTATACAGAACATGTGGTAGTACGGTGGAGCTTTGCAAGATGCGGCTCAAAGGCCGGTCCTTAATCTACTTGGGCAACTTTCAATAAAACCACAGGTCTCGATCCTAACAGACAGGCCCGTGCATAAACCTGCACCCACCAACGGTCCATGTTTGCCCAAGTATAAACCATTTTTTTTTATTTTTAATTTTCAAAGACATTTGCAAAAGTCCACCATGACAAATCAATGTCATAGGCTTTTATCAATTTATGAAATTTTGGCTAAATTCTCCCAAAGTCAAATATTTCATGGTCTAAGCATTTGCTAAGCATAAATTTATTTTTAAATTCATTTGACTAAGGTTACAAGGAATTGATAAAACAACAATCAAATTTGGCTATACAAAGGAATTGGAATAATTAAATATTTAAAAACATGAATTTAAAATAATTAAATACAATTATGCATGCAATGATAATTTAAAACAGAATTTAAATAATTTTAAATATTGGGGGCAAAATGGTCAATGGTGTAACTTGCCTTGATCAAATTCCTGGTATTCTACTTCTTCAATAGGATCAAGCTCTCCGGAGTCGTCAAAATCTATACGCGAAAATATTCCAAATTCAAGCGAATTCAAATGAACACAAATAAATTTAAATGAAAATTCAAATTAACTCCAAATTAAATAATTTTGGTTTAGTTAGCTAGATCTTGATTTTATACAAATTTAGAAATTTGAATCACCTAAATCGGAGTTTGTATGAAGAAATACGAGCTCTTGGAAGTTTAAATCTAATTTTAATTCTAAAATCAGGATTTTCCTAAATTCCCGAATTAAATTTCTAAAGGAAATTCTATTTATTGCGCCGGTGACGTCAAAGATCTTGTAATCGAGGCCCGACATGTGGGCCCAAGACAGTATGGGTCGAGTCCACAATGAGGCGCAAGTCCACGGTGAACTCGGTGCCTTGATACAAAGGGTAGGCTTGCTTGTTGGCGTCTTGTATTCTTATTGGCAACCACGCTGTGCTTGACTTGGTCGCCACGCACGCAAAAGTGATGAGGTGGCGCTGAGGTGGTTGTCCACGTCGGCGCCGGAGAGGGGAGGTGCTCGGGTTCCAATGGTGCCGTGACGGAGCGTGGCGAGCTCCGGTGAGGTCGCAAAACATTCAGGAGAGGCGATCGAGTACGATCGCTACTGGCGACGCGAGTGGCGGAAGATGGTCGCGACGGCAGAGGCGGCGGTGTGGTTCGGTCGTTGGCGGCGAAGAGCTCGGCGATGTTCGAGGTGCGGAGGTGCGCACGAGTTCGCGATCTTGAGGCGGCCGTGGTGGTGCGATCGGCGGCCGGAGGTTCACCGATGGCGGCGCTAGAGGCAATGGAGCACAGCTCGGCGAGAGAGAAGAGCCAATTGCGGCAACCGGGAGCGAGGAGGTGTGGAGAGTTGGGGCAAAAGCTTGAGGAGTAGGCGCACTGGTGCTCCCTTTATAGGGCGAGGAGGCGGAAGGTGGAGATCGTGGGCGAGGTGGCAACGGCCGTTTATGAGGTGAGGCGGTGTTCTGTGAGTTATGGAAGGGTAATGGCGAGACGAGTGCGGGGTGAGCGGCGAGGCGAATGCGATTGAATGCGAGGAAAGAGAGGAGAGAATCACGGGCTTGATGAGCTCGAAGTAGCGCTAATGGCGGCGAGAGCAACAGACCTTGCGGAGAAGACAGCGCGAGGAAGACGGCCATTGTCTGTGGCCCCACTGACAATGAGATGCAGAGAGGGAGAGAGAGGCGCGGGCGGATTGATTGTCGGTCGTCCGATTTTGATCGGACGGCCCGCGTTACTCGCTCGCGGGATGAGTTGGGCGAGGCAGCCCGCAAGATCTTTGAGCTTGACCCGAGATCGTAGCGTAAGATTTTAAATTCTTTTTTAATTGATTTAATTCCAGAAATTCAAATAAGCTTTAGAAAATAGTAAATGAAGTCCAAAAATTTTGAGAAAATTCACAGAAATTCTATGAGGCATTCTGGACTTAAATAAAATAATTCCAACTTTTAGTTGGTAATAGATTTTGCACATAAATTCTTTTAGCCTTAATATACTTTATTGAAAAGCTTTTAAAAATTCCAGAAAATCCACAAAAATTAATAAAGTCTTATTTTTAAATGAAATTGAAATTTTGGGCTGTTACAGATATCCACAGGGTGCCACAGCTACTCTAGAGTCTAAGGGTGCTACCTGAGTGTCGAACAAGGTCGGTGAAGCTCTGAACTGAGTCGGCGTCGGAGGAGGTGACGACGTGTCGGGACCCAAATATGCAAATCTGAACCCTCTGTGTATTCTGCACTAGTCCAGGATCACGCTAGTGCAAACAGTGTCTAGATTGATGAAATATCAACTCCATACAAAGAAATATTAAATAAACGAGTAATTTGAGTAATAAATAATTGTTGTGACCGTAAGGTCGAGTTTTACACTTATTAAAACATGCAAGGCTGACAATAGAGAAATAAACTACAGCAAAAACAAAGTAAACTCAAGCGGATTCCCATCAATACAGCACAGGCAACTGACTGGTATCGAGAACTCCTCTTCTAACGATCAACCTTCGTAGAACTCCTCTTCGAAAGCAGGCGATGACTCCTCCACTTCTGTTGATTAGCAAGAGTGAGTACACGACGTAGTCGCAAGTCATACCACAGAATGCAATTATAGATGATGGCTTATTCCAAAGGAATAGCTTCTGTGGTTCTTTTGCAGAAATACAACATTTGTAATTGAATACAAATAGTAGATTGAAAACATAATTCAAAACAAATAAACAATAATAGATTAACATCTGATTTCACAAAGATCACAAAGTCTAATCAAGTTATTCACACAGCTGCACAAGTTATCTCACACAGCTGACCCTTCCCAATTGTTTTTACGAAAATCTACCCCTCGTGTGAAATTCCCGAGCATGTCCATAACCGAGGATGCGGCTATTCGAATAGTTTGATTTAACACTCTGCAGAGGCTGTACATTTTAACCACACGATACAATCAGTGTGGACAACACTGGCCATAACAAAACCTTTCAGAAACTTCATCTCAAACATTGATACTCCCGATGTGCTTTCCTGTCGACCAACCAATACACATAGTGTTTGGTTACGACACACATCGTTGGACAGGGATGCGTCGAACCGTCTCGCGATGTGACCTATCACACCTTCAGCCCATCACAAAGCTTAAAATACAACCTGAGTTATCAATATCAAGGCTCCATAACTTACTAAGTTAGGCCCAGCCCATACAAGGCATGTGGCCGTACAGTAAGGATCAGTTCAATGGCGCACAAAGTTAAGTCCTTAATTGACCACGGCAAGACTACTAGTTTTAACCCAAATCACATAGTTTGATAATTCTAGCACAAAGCTCCACCAATCACACAGAATCCACCACTTGCCTTAGTCTAAATCTTTTCCCACCCTGTTGGTTAAGTGCAACACATGCTATAAACGAATAATAGCACATATCACAATCAGTTTTATCACACAGTTCCATATTCCATTAATCAAATTTATATTTGCGACTCACATGAAATGATGATTCGTGGCATTGCTAAGCAGTATAATCACGTCTAACCAACCCATGTTGGTGCTACGATAATACCAACTATACTGAACCAATCTAGGGTGACAAAAAAATATGACATACAATTGACAAGGCGGATATAATAGATTGGATTATTAACTACACCCAAAAGCATTTAAATAAATACTTAAAGTAGAATGACATAATTTGAGTCCAAGTAATTTGAAAACTGGGCGCAACATGACCAAAGGTATAACTTGCCTTGGAATAGGTCAAGGTACTGGTCTTGATCTTGAGGTGCTCCTTCTTCCCCAAAATTTCCCGAAGTGTCGACGTCTACTCGCAAAAGAGGCAAAAGAAACCAAAAATAAATAAATAATAGAGGCAAAAAAACTCCAAAAATCAAATAAAATTCACCATTAAATAGATCTTGATTTTTATGAATTTACAAATTTGGATGGGCTCAATCGGAGTTTGGATGCAAAAGTTATGGGCTTTGGAACTTTGAAAATCAAATAAAACCCTAAATTAGATTTTAAATGAATTTCCAAATTATTTTTAATTAGAAAATTGAATTATTGTGCAATGCTTGCGTCAGCCGAAGAAAAAGAAATAATTAAAAATCCGACTGATAGGTGGGCCCCACCTGTCAGCCTCTCGGCCCACGGTGGACTGAGTCCACCAAGCCGAGGCAAGGCTGGCGCGGTGCACTGGGTGACCCGGCGCTGACGCGGCGACACGCGGCGCACACGTCATCGACATGCCGACGCGGGAGGGTGACACGGCTGTTGATGCGGTGAGTCGTCGGCGACGGAGGGTACCAGACTGATCCTCTCACTAATGTGCACCTGCTGGTGCCCTTACCGGTGGCTGGCAACGACGGCGGTGACCGGTGGCTTGGGATAAGAGGCGGAGCTGCTTCGGCTATTGTCAGACGGGCGATTCGACGAGGCTCCAACGGGTGTGAGGGGCGCCCGAGGTGGCCCTGGCCTTGCTGAGTGCGATGGTGCAGTCGGCGACGGAAGGGCGACGGCGGCGCAATCCAGAAATTACCAACGGCGGTGACAAAAGGGGAAACAGGGAATGCGGCGGCTCTGGAGCGAGAGAGAGGGCGATGGCGGCGGCGCTGGGTTGAGGAGGAGGAGGGGGACCCTAGGGAGGTACTTATAGGCTCGGGAGGCTCGGGATTGGAAACCCCCAATTCGGGGTGGTTTCGGATTACCGAATGAAAACAGAGATGGGGTTCGTTGGGATCCCGATTGGGTGCAGATACGGGTGCGGGAAGATCAGGGGGTTGTTTTGGTAAGGTCGGCGCGAAGAATCCAGGACGGGCGCGCATTTGTCGGACGGGAGCTCCGCGGGTGGCAATGGCGGACGTTCTGGCGAGGGGAAGAAGGAGACCGTGGGGACGATGACTCACGACGGTCCCACCAGTCAGCGGCTGGAAGCGAGCGCGAGTGCGACCGGTTGGATTGGCAGGAGCAGACGCGCGTCAGCCATTCAACGGAGGGAGGCGGGCGCAGGCGAGCGCGGGCGGTTGGATCAAAAGGGGAAGGGCACGCGTCGGCAATCCGACGGAGGGAGGCGCGTTGTGCGCACGGAACTGGGCTTGCGTGGTGTTGGGCTGCACAGTGTGCGGCCCAACACTGTGCTGAGGGATTTTAAATGGTTTTTCTTTTTAATAAATCCATAAAATGCAAATGCAAATTTAGAAAATAGCAAATGAACTTGGAAAAAATCCAAAAAATTCCAGAAAATATATCCAAGCCCACATAATCCAAATAAAATAGTTTTGGCAATTGTTGATGTTGGGATTAATCACATTAAATCATTTTGTCCATAAAGTCCAATTTAAGCTTTTAATTTAAATTTAAATAAAATACAAATGGTGAGTTTTTCAACTAGCAACTAAATAAAAGGATTTTTAAAGACAAAAAGTTGGGGTGTTACACGGCGGCTCTATGGCTTCACGTGGAGGAGGTGTTCTTTGCAACAAGAATAGACATGAAGCCTTAAGATAGCTCAAGTAGATCTAGTAGATGGTGGGAAAGCGTGGAATCGGGGAATGCCTCACCAGAACGACGTCGAGAAAGAAAGCGGTCCTCTCGGCTGTCAAATGTAATTCTCCCAAATTCGTCAACTACGAGGGCACATTGTCCAAATTAATTGGGGGGTAAACCTTAAGCACACTCAGGGACTCAAAATGACGCACAAAGAATAAGATGGAGCTCTCCGGAGACACTCGAACGAATCAGAGTGTCGGCGGTGCACGCTCTGGAATAGCAGGGAGCTTGATGGCATTCCGAAAGCTACAAGCAACGGCGAGCGCTGGCATCAGGCAAAATGGAGAGGGCATCGAAGGTAGAGAAGAGAGGAACCGAGAGCTCGAAGTTTACGCAATAATGGCGCCGGGGCGAGCTTCCCTCTCCTCAGTCAACAGGAGAAGTGAGGGAGAAGGAGGTGCTAGACGGGGTATAATCCCTAGGAAGATGATGGAGTGGAAGCGGTGTGAAGTGGCGAAGGCTCCGGAGTGGTCGGGACGGGAGGTGCGGTCACGGCGTCAAGATGCGCGAGTAGAGCTCAGCGGCCGCGTGGCGCAGCTACTCTGCACGGGCACCAGCGCGAAGACGAAGGCCCTGTTGCAGTGGGCCCAGCGTGTCGTGTTGGAAATATGCCCTAGAGCAATCATAAAGATGATTATATTTTGTTACGTTCATAATATTGGATAATATGTTATCATGTTCCATGAATGAATCTTCAGTTCTATAGATCAATAAGTATGTGACTTGATGGTGAAACTCTATAACACATATATGATGTTGTTCTAAATGTATCCCTGGTCGGATGTTAATGATCGAAACACCATTGACTCTACGACCAGCACAAGTATTGATTGATGACCATGTTTCACCGGTCATGGATACAAGGACATCGAATCAATAACGTGAGCACATGTTATTGAGAACATGGGGTTGGATAGGCCCACCTTCAGACACTATTGAGATTGTTATGATTCTATGTGTCATTAGTTGGTCTCAAGTAATGATGATGTATAATCCTTAGACTAGAGATCAGCATGGTTCCCTACATGTGTAATAGCACTCTTAGGGGTTGCCAAACACTCGTAACTGGGTAGTTATAAAGGTAGCTATCGGGTATGCTATGAAACATGCGGGGGGATGTGACAGGTCAGATATGGAATTTGCCCCTCCTAACATAATAGGAGAGATGTCTCTGGGCCCCTCATTGTGATTGGATAAAGAAAGTGCATCGCCATGCTACTAGTGGTCGAAGTGTCGACCACATGAAGTTATCCGACACTCGATCGAGAAAGTATTGAACAGTCCATGGATGACACAACATCTCACCTGGAGTTCAACCAGCCATCATGAGGCAAAGGAAGAATACACGAGAAGGTCTTTTAGTTCGATCAGATACGGACTAGTCGTATGGAGATACGAGCTAGTCGTAGTCTGGTCGAACATGATCACTAAGTGGTCGAGACCAAACATGAACTGGTCGTATAGAGATAAGAGCTGGTCGCTAGTGATATGAACCTCATCATAGATCATATTACATTAAGGTTGTCTGATATATTCTTTGTGTATTCAGGAATCGTTATGTGCTGCTAGGTACCGCTAACGACTAATGGTCGGAAAAGAGTTTCCGAGTCACAACCGATTTCACATGAACCTGTAGGTTCACACACTTAAAGGGAAAGGATTTGTTTTGGAAGGTGATCCAAATTCGTATAGGCCACGAGTTCCTAATGGGCCTCTAGTTCGAGACCCATCATGGATGCCTATATATAGAGGAGCAGTGGCATGGGGTTAGATGATGTTGATCTTTTGAAGATCTCCCGAAACCCTAATAGCCACGTCTTCCTCAACCACGTTGCTGGTGCGAGCACTCCAGTGCGTGGTGTCCCTGCCCCGTACGTGTGGATACCTAAGAGGTGTTGTTGTAAAGTATCAGCACTAGGACGATCCGCAACTCGTGACGATCACTGGAGTAGGAAGAGAAGTTGCACGGCGAGTACGACCACTGGGAGGAACTGACGCGCAGGAAGTATGACTACGACTGCTTCTACTCGCTACACAGACTCTACTTCCGCTACGAGTCGGCGCGTCTAGTGGTAATCTCGTGATCTATTGCTAGCAGAGGTTCCTTGGTTTCGCGGTAAAATTTTATTTTATGCTATTGTAGCCTACCCGTAATCCAACAGTGGTATCAGAGCCATCCCGTATAGTTTTAGATTCGGATTAGATGCATATTGTGATATGTGGAAGTCATAGATATGATCTATCACTGTTTCTGCTGGTCGCAGATCGTTTTTGGCGATGGTCGATATGATCGTCCATGCGCGTTGGTCGTAAGATGGTTCATGACGTTATTCCGTGATTGTACTTTCATGGTTGTATCATGACTTGCTTCTACCGGTCGGTTTCCGCCATCGGGGCAGACAGTGGTCGTAAATCCATGGAGCACGCGAAGATCAATCTGGTTGATCGAATCGGAGTTGCGATCGAAAGGAGCAGATGGTTTATTGTGCTTGTTCACGATCACACTGCATAACACTCCTACTGGTCGGAAGTCCACCATCGGAGTATGCCGCAGTGTGTGGTCGTATCAAGGCAATGATTAAATTGATTCAGAATAGGGTTAATGTGATAAATCCAATGCGATTTACATGGACGGAACAATATATTGGATCTATGTAGTCCGAAAAATTTAGCAACCGGGGGCTGCCGCCCTTGTGACCCCGCTCCGCTCACCGATGAGCGGAATTACCGAAAAGGACATTGGTGATTGGTATTGCTAGTTCACTGTAATACTCCGGAATAGAATTCGGTTAATAGAACGAAGTTGGAGGGGTAAAAGACAAATGCAAACTCGGAATTTCCAGTTCAGCGGGGGGTTTTCTGCATTTCTTCGCCAACCTTGGCCGTGGGCTGCCACCTGAAGGCCCAAGAGGGGGAGAACAGCCCAAGGGGGGCCGGCCAAGGGAAGGGGGGAGGCACCCCCAACCCTAGCCGCCTCCCCCATTTCCCCTCTCCCTCCCCCTTGTGGCCGCCACCCTCGTCCCTGCAGTGCAGCACTTTTGTTCGTCAGTTTTGGGTAAGTTCTGTACGTTTTCTGATCTTCTCATCTCTTAGAAAGTTGTAGGTATTGTTCTTAGCTTTCCATAGCCACCGAGATCACATGATTCCGCCTTACGGTTTAGGAGATTTGATTTTTTTAGTGCGCGCTGCTCTGTCTGTCAAAAATTCTGGGTATAGTCGGTTGCACCTAGGTTTTGATCTAGTTAGAGTCAAAATCAGGTCGGCCACCCAACTAGGTTTTTGAAGATAATTTCACCATGTTTCCAGGCTGATAAAGATCACTTTATTTGGATCAGTGGTTTAAAAGTTAGAGCCTTTTCTTTAGGGCTGTTCTGAAATCTGGGCAGACTGCAGTTATAGTTTTTCATTGGATGGTCAGACCTCTGTATTGGCCGAATTAGAGTTTACCACCAACTAGAGTTTTGTAGCCAGTTAAGTTAGCAAAAGTTGAGCACTGGTTTCAGGTCTTTTGGACTTATGGTTTTTTATTGGTGAATTTTCTAGTAAAACTGCCAGATTAGGGATAATTGAAATGTTTGGGTAATTTGATCAAATTGAACTTTTATTGGGTTAGTTTGGTTAGAGATTGAGGGAGGACATGTGTAGCATTTCCATACTCGCTTGTCCTCATTTCGATTATTTTATATTGTAGGCGGTGAAGCGGTGAGTGGAGGGTATCTCAATTACCTCCCAACCCTGCTGCGCAAGCAGTAAGTAATTTGTATTCAACGTTTGATGTCATGTATGATGTGTGAATGAATGTTTACATTTGTTCGTATTTGTAGATGAATGCCATGTGTTCTTTTCATTTATGATTACTATTCAATATTGACATGGGATCATCATGACATGCATACATTATTTTGGTAAGACCCATCAATTCCAGTATGGGCACTTGAAATCCCATCAATTCCAAGATGGGTACGTGAGTCCACCATTCCAATGTGGGCCACGTTACGTGAGTCCACCATTCCAATGTGGGCCACGTTGACGATCGATGAAACGCTCTTCATACGAACACTTTAAGTGAACACCGACGGTGCTTCACTCGCTATACCGGTATATGCTACATTATGTCCAATTCCTTCAATGCACCATTCCACTTCATCCATTCATAAATTCGTTTCCAGTAGTTGTTCAAATTATGTTTGTGATATATTGCTCCTTGTATGTTTGATTGTTACATACAGTTGCTTGCTGAGTCTATGGCTCATTCTTGCTTTATTGTCTTATTTAGGTAAATGACAAGGAAGAATGATCTCGTGGAGGGTAGTTCATCACGTTGCACTCATTTTCATATATCAAACAATTTGAGGACTTTTATTGTCGTTAATTATGATTTGTATTGCATTGTAATAAGCCATCATGACATTGTTTACCATGTCTTTCTGAATTGTTTACTTCCATTTCGTTGATTAAGTCTTGAGGATGAGTGCTTGATTCCATATGTTCTTAATACTTGCTTCATAATATCATGCGATTTGATGTTATTCATTTGAAGAGTAGTGATTGTAGGTGACATCTTGACTTCCTTATAGTCAGGGTGTTACATTCACACCATTCGTTAGAATGCGATTCTATGCCTAACTTGTTTTTGCATGTTTTGTGAATAGTATGACCCATGATGTATGAGATGAATGTATGTGTGTAATGTTTAGGACCTACGTGTCATGTTTATTGCAGCCCAAGGCTGTCTATATTTTTATAACGGCATGCGTGTCGACTTGTGGTGTTTCGTCACTCCTTGTAATTTATTACTAGTGCTACTAGGAGTAATAACTTAGTGAGAGTACTTAGAGGATTTAGCCACATGGAGACATGGCGAATAGGAAGCTCGGCGAGAGAGATCACCATGTGGAAGGGGCATACTATATCACAATGCAATTTGATTTTCTGTGCATGCCTTTATATTCCTGTTCTTTTATTTCTATGCATGTTATTTAATTGCTTTAAATGCTTTTAACATGGTAGAAGTAAAATTCCGTCACATAATATTAAGTCAAATTGATGCCCTCCCAATTAGCTGCACCATCCAAAGTCATGTATTTTAATGGTAGGTCTTGCTAAAGCAGAGTGCCATTAATATTTCTTGACTAGATGGGTTTGTGTCGGACACTTAAACGCACAGCATTGGTTTAACTTGACAAGGTCATGATAACGGTTATAGGCTTTGTGGCATAGGATTGGGTGCCGGAGCATAGAGATGCTGCCCAACAACAAGAGTCATATAGAGATATGAGTAGCAAAGGGTTGCTTCCCAGATTCACTAATCTTCTAGCAGTGATGTCAAAGCTCACTAGTAAATTAACTGATTGCGGGTCTTGAATCACTAAATGTCATAAGAGGGATATGGTATTTAGTCGGAGTATCTTTATTAAATTGTTTAATAGAAATTACTTTTCTTGAACATATTTCTTAGTTTTGTATATTTTATGTTGTAGATCATGGCACCAACTACTATACCTACATCCAGTTTTGCTTTACATTCGATACTTGATAACAAAAAACTAAATGTAACAAATTTTGCGGATTGGTCCCGCAACCTAAGAATTGTTGTTAGGCAAGACAAAAAGGAACATGTTCTAGAGGAACCAATTCCTGATGTGCCTGCTGAGAATACTGCTGCTACTCTTAAAACTGCCTATAAAATGGCATATGATGAGTCCCTTGTTGTTAGCTGTCTCATGCTTGCTGCCATGAACTCAGACCTTCAGAAGCAGTTTGAGAATATAGAGGCATACGATATGATCGTGCCACTCAAAGGCATGTTTGAGACACAAGCAAGAACTGGGAGAAATGAGATCTCAAAGAAATTCTTTGGAACTATGCTAGCTGAGGGCAGTTTGGTGAGCCCACATGTAATCAAGATGGTTGGTTACACATAGAGCTTGAAAAAACTTGGTTTTCCATTTAGTCAAGAGTTAGCTAGATTTGATTCTTGCTTCGCTTCCTGCAAGCTATGGACAGTTCATTCTGAACTTCCATATGAGTGGTTTAGACAAGAATCTCACCGAACTGCATATGATGCTCAAGACTGCAGAAGACAATATTAAGAAAAGCAACAGTCATGTGATGATGGTGCAAAAGACTACAAGCTTCAAGAAGAAGGCTAAGACTTGGGTCAAAGGTAAGGGCAATGCTAAAGTTTCAGATGGGATCCAAACTAACAAGCCTAAACCAAAGACTAAGTCCAGCCCGACTCAAGAGACTGAATTCTTTTACTGCAAGGAGTCGGACTATTGGAAGAGGAACTGCAAGAAATACGTAGCTGACCTGAAAAACAATGGAGGGACTAAATCTTCTACTTCAGGTATTAATGTTATAGATGTTTTTCTTGCTGATTCTTTTGTTAACTCTTGGGTATTTGATACTGGATCGGTTGCTCATATTGGCAATTCGATGTAGTGTCTAACAAGGAGTAGGAGAATTGCAAGGGGCGAGATGGATCTTCGCGTCGGGAATAAAGTAAGGGTTGCAGCATTAGCCGTCACTTTGCCACTACTTTTGCCTTCAGGATTTATTATGGAATTAAATAATTGTTATTATGTTCCAGCCATAAGTAGAGACATCTTCTCTGCCTCATGTTTGATGGCATAGGGTTATAAATTCATTATTGAGAACAATGGTTGTTCTATATTTTTGAATGAAATGTTTTATGGCTACACTCCTGTTTTGAATGGGTTGTTTATTTTAAATCTTGATAACGCACCCATCTACAATATTAATGCGAAGAGGCTTCGGCCCAATGATATGAATTCCACTTTTATTTTGCATTGTCGTTTGGGTCACATAAGTGAGAAACGTATTAAAAAGCTCCATGATGATGAAATTCTAAACTCATTTGATTTGGAATCATTTGAAACATGCGAATATTGCCAACTTGGAAAGATGACCAAGACACCTTTCACTGGTCAGAATGAGAGGGCGTCTGACTTACTGGCACTCATACATACTGATGTACGTGGACCAATGAGCACGATAGCTAGAGGTGGTTTTCAGTACTTCATTACTTTCACCGATGACTATAGTAGATATGGATATATCTATTTAATGAGGCACAAGTCGGAATCCTTTGAAAAGTTCAAAGAGTTCCAGAATAAAGTACGTAATCAATTTGACAAGACAATCAAATCCTTACGATCTGATCGTGGAGATGAATTTTTGAGCCATGAATTTGGTGATCATTTGAAGCAATGTGGAATTGTTCCACAACTTACACCACCAGGCACTCCACAATGGAATGGGGTGTCCGAGCGGCGTAATCGAACTTTGTTGGACATGGTTCGATCAATGATTAGCCAATCAGATCTGTCGTTGTATTTTTGGGGTTACATTCTAGAAACTGTCGCTTTCACTTTAAATAGGGTACCATCTAAATCTGTAGATAAGACACCATATGAGATGTGGACTAGGAAGAGTCCTAGTTTGTCTTTTCTAAAGATTTGGGGATGTGATGTCTATGTTAAACGTTTGACATCTGATAAACTCACACCCAAGTCAGATAAATACTTCATTATAGGATATCCTAGGGAAAACAAAGGATATTACTTCTACAATCGAGAGGAGGGCAAAGTTTTTGTTTCCCGAAATGATATCTTTTTGGGGAAATAATTTCTTTCAAAAGGAGTGAGTAGGAGAAAGGTACAACTCGAAGAAATTCGGGAAGCATCTGAAAGTGTTTTAATTCCTACTTAACCTCTACAGGACAAACAAAATGTTCTTGAACATGTAGATGAGGTGTCAGCACCATGTAGATCTAAAAGGCCACGTCAATTGCCTATAAGGTATTAGCATGACGTATTATTGTTGAATAATGATGAGCCTAAGACTTTTGAGGAAGCGATGATGGACCCAGACTCTAAGAAATGTCCTGGAGCCATGAAGTCCGAGATAGATTCCATGAGTAACAATCATGTTTGGAACCTGGTCGATCCACCTGATGCTGTTAAAACCGTTGAGTGCAAATGAATCTATAAGAAAAAGATTGATATGGATGGAAATATTCACATTCATAAAGCTCAACTAGTCGCAAAAGGGTTTCAACAAGTTCAAGGAGTTGACTACGATGAGACTTTCTCACAAGTAGCGATGCTTAAATCTATTCAGATCATTCTAGCTATTGCTGCATATTTCAACTATGAGACATGGCAGAAGGATGTTAAAACGGCTTTCCTTAATGGAAACCTAAGTAAGCATGTGTACATGACACAACCTGAAGGTTTTGTTGATCCAAAGAATGCTAGTAAAGTGTGCAAACTTCAGAAATCCATTTATGGGTTGAAGCAGACATGTAACACCCTGACCCAAAATTGGCACAATGCCCAGCCCACCGTGGGGTGGACCCGTGCACACATAGAACCTCACTTACACTTTCGTCCTCGCTTCCTGTAAAAGGGTTAACCCGGAGGTGCTACATTTGGATCCAACAGGCATTATATACTACTACAACTCACTTGAGACAAGCAATGTGGGACTAATCCCACCACACAACTCCTCATGGGTGCAATTTGCGAGCATGGAAGTTGTGCTCACCCTTACTGAATATTATTATTCAAGAGAAGACTATTATCCAGACGGTGAGGATCGAGACGTTTAAGCCTACGCCTCCAAACGATTTGCCTGTGGCGCATCGTGTGGCCTACTACCTTTTGTGCTTTCCGCTGTATTATTTTGTTTGGCCTTAGGCCCATTTTGTAACCAACTTTGAATCTTATTAAATAAACGCTTGATATGATTGTGATGACATTTTTGTTAGACTGTGTACACTAGTAATCCTGGACTAGTGTGGAAACGTAGAGAATTCGGGATCCTTCGTTCCCGGGTTTGACAAACATGCTCATACTTTTATTCAACGTCAATCACATCGATACAACATTTATACATAGATAATTCAAAAGACGTACATCAATAATAATGAAGTCTACAACTATTACAAGTGGCCAACTAGCCAAATTCAAATGATACCATTAAGTAGCAGTGGAAGCAATATAAATAAATCAAAAGTCCAGCATGGTGTGCTCCATAACCCATGGCAACTGGCTGGGGGTTAAATAACAACACTACTCGTCAGTGTCGCCTAAATCGGCACTGACAAGCTCATCGGGATTGAAGTCGTCCTCACATGAAAACCAGTAGAAAAACTCGCTGAGTACAAAGGTACTCGCAACTCTTATAGAAAGAAAAATTAGTTATGCATATTGGGCAATCAAAGAATAGCATTAGTGGTTTTAGTTTTGCGTAAAACACAACCTCCTACATTCCTAGACCATCTAGTTTTTAAAAGCCAATATGTAAATCGTTTCTTCAAGAAAGGATTTCACAAGACATATGTAATTGTATAGATCAAATGTAACATCCCAAAGTTCTGTTACAAAAATAAAAATTAATAATTTATTATTTTATTGGATTTTACTGGTTGCCAAAGAATTTTCTCGATTTTCTGTAACCTAAAAAGAGTTTTCAATGTTAAAAGGAAAAAGAAAAAAAATAATTATTTAATTTCTTAGTTTTAAAGTCAAAAAGAAAATTTATTAAGTTTTATTAAATTTTCTGAGATTTTATTGGATTTAAAGTGAAAAATAAAATTTTAATTAATTTCTAGATTATCTGGGATTTTAAAATCCTTTTTCCTTAACTATTTTAAAGCTAAAAGAATTATTTTGCAAAAACTATTGCCAATTAAAAGTTGGAATTATTTTATTTAAATCTAGAATGCTTCAGAGAATTTTTGTGAATTTTCTCATAATTTTTGGATTTTATTTGCTATTTTCTAAAGCCTTTTTGAATTTCTATAATTAAATTAATTGGAAAAGAATAAAAAATCGCCAGCACAGTACTGGGCCAAATCTTTCCAGCCCAGCATTGTGCTATCGCGTTGGCCCGCCTCCGCCCGCGCATCGCCGTCACCAACCGTCCGATTAAAATCGGATGGCCATCATCCGCCCCGCGCCCGCGCCTTCGCCCCAGCCACGCGTTGCGCATCCGCGCCGCGCCGCCTCCATCTCGGCCGTCACTCACACTTAAACGCCACATGCCTTCCGATCGGCATCCAACGGCTGGCATCCATCCCATCCACGCCCCTCTCCTATCCTATCTCGCCGCCAGGTGGGCCCCCGCACAGGGTCATCTTCTCCCCCCTTTCTTCTCCCTCGCGCGGCCGAGACAACGCCGCCATTGCCGCACGCCCAAGCTCTTTCGTCTCCGCGTTTCCCGCCCCCATTTCTCTCGCCATCACGCGCAATCAACGCAGCCGTTCTCGCTGCGTCCGTTCCCAGCATTAAACCCCTTCAATGCGCCAGGTAACGCCGTCGCGCCCGGCCGTTCTCGCTGCGTCCATTCCCAGCATTAAACCCCTTCATTGCGCCCGGTAATGCCGTTGCGCCCGACGCCGCTGCCGTTACTCCCCCGCGTGAAGCTCGCCTCCCGGCCTCCGCTCGCCCTATAAAAGGGAGCCCCAGCTGCGCATCTCCTCCCTCATCCCATTCCCCACCTCTCGTCTCCTCCCTCGCCCCAAATCGCCCGCAATTCGAAGTTCCCTCTCTTCGGCCAAAAGCTCCTCCGCCGCCTCTAGCGCTGCCTCTGTAATACCCCGGAAACGAAAAGAGTAAAGAATCGAATCGAGTAATTTGAATGGAAGCCAGGGAAAGAAAAGACAATTAAAGGAGTAGAAATTCCTGAAAAATAGAAGGGTTTTCCATAAACTCGACAAACTGGCCTAGGCCACGGCCAGAGGGGCCCAAGTGGTGGCGGCCATAAGGGGGTTCCCACCCCCAAACCCTAAACTTCACATTTCTCTCCCCTCCTCCTTTGGAGCCGCCCCCTTCCCCTTGCTGCACCGCCTTGTACGTCGATTTTGGGTAAGATGCGTTCGTTTTATGTCCTGTCCATCTCTTAGAAAGTTGTAGGTATTGTTCTTAGCTTTCCATATCCACCAAGATCACGTGATTCCGCCTTACGGTTTAGGAGCTATGATTTTTTTTAGTGCACGCTGTTCTGTCTATCTGACGAGAAGGATCTGTCAAATAAGTTATTGTAGCCCTTTAGATTATCTTTCAAAGCCGATAAAGATCATCTCCATTGGATCTGTAGAATGAAAGTTATGATATTTTCTTTACCACTGTTCTGATTTTTGGGCAGATAACTGTTAGTGTTTTAGCCAACTAAGTTATTTTAGCCCTTAAAATTATCTTTCCAAGCTGATACGAATCATTCTCATTGGATCAATAGGTTGAAAGTTCGCCATTTTCTTTATCTCGATCCGTATTCAGATGGACATAGATGGGATGTGTTTAGCTGATAATTAGCCCTCTGCTTTTGGCGAATCGGGATTCCGCCAACTAATGTTTTGTAGCCTGATCTGTTAAGATTCAAGTGAGCACTGGTTTCACGTCTTTTAGAGTTACGATAATTAATGGTAAATTTTATCGCACCGCTGTTCGTAAGGGTGAAATCTGGCCAATAGTTTATTTTCATTTTGGGTCTATGCGGTATATTGGATAGTCAGGGGTTATTGTAGAACACCGGTAGAAGTGTTATATCGTTGGTCTTATTTTGGGAACATGCTTGTGTAGGCGGCGAGGCATCATGTGTGGGAACACCTCCGTTGCCTACTAACGAGTCACAACTTGAAAGGCAAATCTTGTATGTTAAGCGGTGTTGAATTCAAAGGAATGCATAATGATATGTTGTTTACATGAATGTTCTTGTGCTTTGTTCATGGTGTTGATATACTGCAAGTGACTAGTGTGGCCTTATTGGTACATTATGTTGAGTGTGAATACATACTTATACTTGTTTACACATGTTGTTGAATGCCATGTGTCTTTTCCACTAATGTGTGTTATTCATTCATACCATGAGAAATCATCATGTTCATTCATAAAATTCATTATGACCACTAAGTGGATTCTTTTGGTAAGTCCTATCAATTCCAAGATGGGCATTTGAAAGACCCATCAATTCCAAAGATGGGCATTTGAAAACCCACCATTCCAATGTGGGTAGTGTTGACCACCATTCCAATGTGGCATTTGGACACCCGTATGAAACGTTCTTCATACGGTGATTGGGTCCCGTGCTTTGTGAAGTACGGGCTTAAGTGAACACCGACGGTGTATCACTCGCTATACCCAGATATGCAAATGATAAGTCCATACCTTCAATGCGTTCTTACATTTCATCCATTCATGTATTCATTCCATACATACATGTATGTGTTCCAATAATTGTTCGTAATTCAACTGAATTGTGTTGTCCACTCCATGCTTGATTATTCTTGTTTAGTACTTGCTGAGTCTTTGACTCACCCCTGCTTTGTATGTTTTAATTAGGTAATTGAGGAGGACGACAATATGTTTTGGTGGGGTAGTTCGGCACACTACACTTCACTTTTATCCAATCGGAACAATTATTCTTGCCATTCAGTCAAGTCAAATTGTTGAAATAAGTTCCAGATTGTAATAATCCTATGTTAGTATCGTTTGACTGTTCGTGGTATTATGACCGTTTATCCATTCTTTACCATGATTCTAGTGATCGTTCATTGTCTTTCCTTAGGAATTTATGTTGATTGAATCTAGATAATCTAGTTTTAATGCTATGCTTAGTAGTTTGATAGGTTTGCGTGACATTTTGGCTTCCGAATAGCCAGGGTGTTACAGTTGGTATCAGAGCGGGCTTTAGGTCCGTGGTTCATTCAAATATATTAATTTGACACACTGTGCACATTAGGAGGGGTTGGGTAAACTGTTGCTTCCACGTTTCAATTGTTGTGACTCGATTAATGAGTCGTTGTTGAGTTGTTTTGTGCTATGATGTGTTAAACTATGATATGATGTGTTATCCTATATATGTATATGGATTAATTTTATGATTGTCATGAGATGATCCTATATATTCCTAATTGATTATTTTGGTCATGCGTTTCGATAGCGGACGACGAGAAGTTGAGTTCGTGGTTGTTGTCCTGGGTTTCACCAGGCTACACCACTGTTGGTGGTATGAAATTAGAGAAGTTCTTACCTCTGTTCCATGAGCACTGTGTCGAGCATGAGCTCATTGATGAACTGGTTGCCTTTCTAGAACTGGTATCTGGTTTCCTGGTTGTGGTTCCTGGCAGTTCGTGAATTCTTTTGAAATTGGGGTTTTAATGAAGAAGGCAAGCTCAGCGAGCTTCTCGATTCGTTCTTTGAAACAAATATTGCCCTTTCGACTATTGTGATATTTCTGCTCCACGTGAGCATAGTTCAAATGCAAGATTCCTCTTTTCACAAAAGACTTGTTTTACCCCTCTTGGGGAAATTTAACTCATTCGTTCGTTTTGGAATCTCGGTATTGGAAGACTTCTTTTGCATGTTCTTTATCAAGTGTGTATTGATCTTGCATATTTCTCTTGGGCTGCTTTAGTACGTCGTTCTCTTCCTTGATTTTCGAATTTGACAAATTCTTGTCCGGTGGCGATTGATGAATTTCTCTTGGGTTCATGATCTTGGTAGACAAGTTTAAATAGGCCTTTAATGGTACTCTGAAAACATTATTGTTTTTTCGATTGTCGAATTGCTTTTACTACGAATGATCTTTGTAAATTGGTAACATTGATATTTTCATGGTTGTTCTTTCTTTCTCATTGGAAAAGAGCGACTCATTTACTTGTTTGATAGTTTGCATAATGAGAATTCTTGTTGCAAGTTTGTTAACACGAGCAAGCATTGGCTCAATGTATTCCTTTTGGAACCCTCTGCTTGTTGAAATTTGATGCATCTCTTTTCTGAAGAAAAGCGTTAAAACCCTTTTGGACTGCTTGGTTATGCTTAAGTCGGGGGTTGCACCCAAACAAAGATTGTGGGCTACGGGTTTCTATTAGACCCTATTTGTTTTTCAAAATAGTTTCTTGCCTTTCTGGCTGCTGAGCTCTCATTGCTGTTTGTGAACGTTATTCTTGACAAGATCGTTCTATTTATGTTAGCCCTATCTCTCTTGTTGATAAGGGCAGCTCGGTTATCCGTTTGATAGTTCGGAGAATGAAAATTTCCTTTCACAAAGTTCATTGAAGAAATTTTGACTATGTTCATTTCTTTGGAATATTTGGAGTGTTGGAGTTTAGAACCTCCCTTTGAAAAGAAAAGTGTCGAAACCCCCTTTCTCTAGAGTTTTGTAGTGCTGGGTGTGACGTTTGTTCAACTTTGTGGTTTTCGTACCAGAATTCTTTTCTAGAACAAGTTGTTATTACAATTCCATTTGATGCTGAAAATTTTTATGACCCGATTTGTCATGTTTCCTTTAGAAGGTTTATTGACACGATCAGTAATGTGAGAGTAAGGTTGATTCTTTTATAAAGAAATAAGTTTGACCACCTTTCTTGATGTTTCCAAAATGATTCAATTTCGAGTTTTGTGTTCATGACCTATTGGAGGTCCCAGTTTATTATGATAAACGAAGTTTGCCACGTAAAACGATTTGTTGCAGAGTTATAATGGTTCTTCAGTGATGCGAGCGTTTTGATCTTGAATGCTCGTTGTTCTTATCTGTAAAGATCCGACATTCTCTTCTTGTAAGGCTCATGTTTTCAATTGTGGACTCCACCTATGTTCAATGAGTTCATTGCCTAATTGGTTTTCCCCTTGGTTCTGTGTTCACTGCGAGTGGTAAGCAATTCTCTAGTTGGTGAAGATCGTTTCTATTTGCCTCTTCTTTTGAGAAAGAATCAACCCATTCTTTCCACGTAGGTCTTTCGAAATACTTTCTAAATATTGTAGTGAGTTTGATGTTGATACGTGTGGAAATTTGATCGCCCTTGGTGATATCGCTTAAAATGAGAATACTTCAAGTTTAGTTTCCGTGACCTTTTGGAGTTCGTGAATATTACGTAATCAAATTGTTTTAAGTAAAATGGTGCATGGAGATATCCTATTGCTTCTTAAGAGTTTCGTGTGATTTAGTCCTAAAGGCTCCTTGGTTTGAGTTCGCAAAGTGAGGTTGCAATCAAAAGAAATTTTCGTTGCTTTCGTTGAGAATCCGTTTGCTTTTCGTGAAGTCCTGTAAAGGAAAATGCTTGTTTTGTGACTGAGGTCATTTAGATTACATGTTTCATGAGTAGATGAACTGTTTCGAACAAATTTGGCGTGTTGAAAAATTTTATTTGTTCTTAAGTAGTTCCGTGGGTTGAACTGAAGAACTTACTTTGTTCATGTGGCAAGGTGTTATTAGTTCAAGAACTAATTGTTGTGTTAAAGGAAAGAGTGCAGTAGAGTATTTGATAATTTGAGTCAAGTTTTGTAACTTATGATTATTTGAATCGTTCCTAAACCTCTTGCTCTTTCCGCTCAAGAGATGTCGAGTTTCAATCGCAATGTCTTTCTTTCGTATCAGATGTTATTTGCTATTCTCTCTTGAGGGATGTGTGCCCTCAACTGCGAACTTAGTTTTCGTTTTCCAAGATCACCTTTAGCAGAATATTTCTTTTGGTTTCTTGGCCGCCGTGGTGAGCAACGCTTTCCTGTATGAATGAACTTGTTTTTGTTCACCTCTTCCTTTCGAGAAAGGATCACAGTTTTGTGTTGCGAAGTGTTTGCAAGGTGAAAGTTGGGCAACTGTTTGGTGGTGGATGAGTAATCGTAGCGATGATATTTTGCTACCAAGTTATCGGAGGAGTAGTAGAATGTGAAATGGTTTTGATCTGTATCCTTGGAGGGAAATTGATTTACCTGAGATGTTTGACTTCGAAGTAAGTCTGAAAAGTGTTATGGCTGATTAACACCTGGTATAGTGAAATTCTAGAACTTCAATTCAGGATTTAAAAGGTTGGTGATTATCGGAGGTATGGAAACCTTCATTGAATTTTTAGAGTAACGCAATTGGATAGCATTGTGAGATGGTGTGGATGATGTATTTCAGTTTGAGCATAATTTGATAATGTTCAATTAAGAGGTTTAATCTCTTGAGGTATGATGAATTCAAATTCCAATATTGGAGAAAAGTTTTACTCCTCGAAGAGAGAAGCGGAAGAAAGGATGTTTTCTCGGAAAATGATGCGTTTCCTTGCTTCTCGTTTGGGTTTTGTGCTGTTGATAAGTGTTTTCTGCACTTTGAGTTGGGGCCGTGTTGGCATGACTGAATCTTTCCAATTCAGTAGGAGTAAAAGAAATATTTGATTTGAGTATTCAAGCAAATTTCTCTTTTGGTTTCCGTGGTGTTCTTTCGCAAATTGATTCATTGGAAGTGGAATTGCTTTAGTGATGAATTGTCACATTTGGGATTTAACCTTTTTTTGGTGAAGAGTTAACATTGCGTGGTTGCGATGAGAACTCTCCATTTTTTTCAGTTGGATTCTCTTCATTTCCGGCAGTAGAAGAAATTAGGAAGCTGACTTATCGCTTTGACCGTCACGGGTACATACGCCGGCACGCAACGTAAGGTGCGTCTTTGGTCCGAGTGAAGCAGCAGGACTATTCAAAGTTTGAGATTAAGTTAAAAACGTTGACCATCGAGTGAGGTCTTACCTTCGATCCTCTTCTGATGAGTGTACATAGAAAGTTCAAGTTGATTGTTAGGTCAGACGTCGCTTCACATCTTTGCTTTGTGGTTTCTCTATTCCGAGAGAGAGGCCACTTGGGAGATAGAGTCTCGCATGCGCGAGCAGTATCCAGCAGACCTGTTCGTTTCTGGTACGTGTTTATCCTTGATAATTTCCAAGCGTAGTTTTTGTTCGAGTGGATTGGCACGTAGATTCGAGGTCGAATCCTATTAAGGGGTAGAATGTAATACCGGAAGCGAAAAGAGTAAAGAATCGAATCGAGTAATTTGAATGGAAGCCAGGGAAAGAAAAGACAATTAAAAGAGTAGAAATTCCTGAAAAATAAAAGGGGTTTTCCATAAACTCTCGACAACCTGTGCCTGGGCCACGGCCCAGGAGGGGCCAAAGTGGTGGCCGGCCATGAGGGGGTTCCCACCCCCCAAACCCTAAACTCCACATTTCTCTCCCCCTCCCCCCCTTTGGAGCCGCCGCCCCCTTCCCCCTTGCTGTGCACCGCCTTGTACGTCGATTTTGGGTAAGATGCGTTCGTTTTATGTCCTGTCTATCACTTAGAAAGTTGTAGTTATTGTTCTTAGCTTTCCATATCCACTGAGATCACGTGATTCCGCCTTACGGTTTAGGAGATATGATTTTTTTAGTGCGTGCTGTTCTGTCTATCTGACGAAAAGGATCTGTCGGCTTGATCCTAGGTTTTGATTTAGTTAGAGGCATTTTCAGAACCTCCACCCAAATAAGTTATTGTAGCCCTTTAGATTATCTTTCAAAGCTGATAAATTTCATCTCCATTGGATCTGTAGAATGAAAGTTATGATATTTTCTTTACCACTGTTCTGATTTCTGGGCAGATAACTGTTAGTGTTTTCATCTATTGTTTAGACCACTGTAGATATCGAATCTGGGGTTTTACCCTTCTAGAGTTTTATTCCTGGGAACGTTATCTTTCTTTTGGAACCGAGATCAGGAAAATCCGATCTGTAGTTTGGGATATATGAATTTTTTGATTACGAACTGTCCGGTCTGTCTGAAAACTGAGGTCAGTAGATTTGTCCCTCAGTTTTGTGCAAATTAGGGGCCGAATCAGAACCTTCACCCAACTAAGTTATTTTAGCCCTTAAAATTATCTTTCCAAGCTGATACGAATCATTCTCATTGGATCAATAGGTTGAAAGTTACACCATTTTCTTTATCTCTGATCTGTATTCTGGACAGACATAGATGGGATGTGTTTAGCTGATAATTAGCCCTCTGTTTTGGCCGAATCAGGGGATTCCGCCAACTAATGTTTTGTAGCCTGATCTGTTAAGATTCAGTGAGCACTGGTTTCACGTCTTTTAGAGTTACAGATAATTAATGGTGAATTTTATCGTACCGCTGTTCGAAGATGGTGAAATCGGTGAATAGTTTATTTTCATTTTGGGTCTATGCGGTATATTGGATAGTCAGGGGTTATTGTAGAACACCGGTAGCAGTGTTATATCGTTGGTCTTATTTTGGGAACATGCTTGTGTAGGCGGCGAGGCATCATGTGTGGGAACACCTCCGTTGCCTACTAACGAGTCACAACTTGAAAGGCAAGTACTGTATGTTAACTGGTGTTGAATTCAAAGGAATGCATAATGATATGTTGTTTACATGAATGTTCTTGTACTTTTTTCATGGTGTTGATATACTGCAAGTGACTAGTGTGGCCTTATTGGTACATTATGTTGAGTGTGAATATATACTTATACTTGTTTACACATGTTGTTGAATGCCATGTGTCTTTTCCACTAATGTGTGTTATTCATTCATACCATGAGAAATCATCATGTTCATTCATAAATTCATTATGACCACGGAAGTGGATTCTTTTGGTAAGTCCCATCAATTCCAGTATGGGCATTTGAAAGACCCATCAATTCCAGCATGGGCATTTGAAAACCCACCATTCCAATGTGGGTAGTGTTGACCACCATTCCAATGTGGCAACTTGGACACCCGTATGAAACGTTCTTCATACGGTGATTGGGTCCCCGTACTTTGTGAAGTACGGGCTTAAGTGAACACCGACGGGTGTATCACTCGCTATACCGGTATATGCAGTCGATAAGTTGTAACGTCCCGTTTTTCGGAGTTTTTGAAAATTTTGAAAGAGAACCATTTGTTTCTATTTGCCCAAAGTTTAATTTTGAAATTTCAGAATTCAATTGCATGTTTAATATGAATTAATCAAACTTCAATTAAATTAAAGTCGGTTTGATTGAGTTTTCTGGAATTTAAAATCAAAATTATTATTTTAAGAATTTTCTTGGATTTATTGGATTTTAGAAATTCATTTTCCTTTTACCCGAAATTAAAAATTATTTTAATTGCAAGAGAAAAAGAAAAATTTAAAGTTAAAAGTATTTTTATTAAGTCTAGAATAATTCAAGGAATTTCTGTGAATTTTTCTAGAATTTTTGGAGTCTATTTGCTATTTTCTAAATTGCCTTTTGTTTTATTTGAATTTCTGAAATCAAAAATGAATTTAAAATCCTTTTTCTGTTTGTGGGCCGCATTCCTCCCGGCCCATCTCCTATTCCGCGCCCACTCTCGCTTGCCCGCGCGCGCACCGCGCCTCCTCGCTCTCCGCCGTTGGATCGAGATCGCGCGCTCCGTCGCCGCGCCCTCCATCTTCCACCGTCCGTCGAAATCGGACGGCGCCTCGTCTCCCTCGCGCGCTCTCCTTTCTTCTCCGCCGTTGGATCGCGATCCGGCGCCCTCCGCGCGCGCGCGCCTCTTCCGCTTCCACCGTCCGTCGAATCGGACGCGCGCTTCGCATCCGTTCGCCGCGCGTTGGACTTCCCACCGTCCGTCGAATCGGACGGCTCGTTCTGGCGCCGCCTCGCTCCCCACCGTCCGTCCGAATCGGACGGCTCGTTCATCGTCCCCCCGCGCGCCGCTCTCTCTCTCCCACGCGCGCGATCGCGCGCCGCGAATCTCGCCAAGGTCCGTCTCGCCACGCCGCAGCGTCGCGCGTCCGTCGCCTCTCGCGCGCCTCGCATCCGCCACGCCGCGCCGTGCCTCTCCTCGCCTTTAAATCCGCGCCCGCGTCTCTCTTCTCTCTTCTTTCTCTCTCTCTCTCGGCCGATTCGCCGCCGCTCCTCCGTCGTCTTCCGGCTCGGTCGCCTCTGCGTCGTCGTTCTCCGCCGCCACCGCCTTCTCCGCGCCGGTGCCGTCTTCCCAGCTCCGGCGCGCCGCCGCCCTGCGTCTCTCTCTCTCTCCTCTCTCTCTCGATCGCGGCCCGAAGCCGACGTGGCGCCCGCGTCGCCGGTCGTGCCGCGTCGCGCGCCTCTGCGGCGTGTACGCCCGCGTAAGCGCGCGTGTGTGCTTGCGCGGCGCTGACGTCAAAATCCGGTTTTTCAGTTGGAAAATAAATCCGAAAATCCGAAAAACCCTAATTTCATCATTTTATGTGATTTAAAACTTCTTTTGGCTATAACTTTCACATCCGAACTCCGATTTGGTGATCCAAATTTCTAAATTCATATAAATTCATCCTCTTTCATTTGGTACTGGTTTTGCAATTTTTGGAGTTCATTTGGTGCTGTTTTATTTATTTGTTGCTTTTCTCGCGTGTAGATTCCGCGTTTGGAAGATTTCTTGATTCGACGCATCAAGACCCTCTCCTCGTCAACGAAGGCAAGTCGTAGGCCTTTGACCATGTTGAACCCATTTTACAAATGTATATTGCTTTAAAGTATCATGCATGGCTAGTTTTATTAAAAATGGTTTTGGGAGTAGATAATTACCAAATTGCCATTATGCCTCCTTGATGAATTGAAAATGAAATGTCTCCTTGAATGACATATATCCTTGGACACCTTAGGATGGTTAATACTAGTTGGACATAATTGTATTACCAACTTGGGTGCGATATTGCTTAGACATGCTCTAGTTACCCGCGAGGCTTTCGATCACATGTTCATTGATTATTGAAATTTGACTAATGGAACTATGGAATTGTGGTGTGAGGCCACTTTTATTAAAAGATGTTGTGCCATGGCGAGGATTGCCATTTGGTCGGTATGAACAAAAATGATTTATGCTCGGGCTTGAGGTAGGAGCTAGAGTGGGTGCGTGATGCACATTGGGTTGTGGTAGACTTATGCGAGCGATCAACTAAGGACTTAACTTTGCAAGTCATTGATCCGGTCACCTCGTGCAACCATAAGTCCGGTATGGGACGGACCGCCAATTAACTAGGAAAGTTTTGAGTCGGTTCATTGTGGTCATTTATTGGCGCAAGAGGGGTGTGATGGCGAAACCTTAGCGAGCGTAACCGAGGCAAAATGGAACTTTGTAAAAGCCTTGTCACGTGCTCTAGACTACTCACCTAAGGAAGTGGCGGTGGTATCGACGGATGCCAAACAAACTAGAGAATTCGTGTCTTGTGGGTAAAGCCGTACAACCTCTGCAGAGTGTCAAAATCTATTCGAATAGCCGTGTCCCGATTACGGACATGCACAGTGATTTCGCGCAAAGGTAGTATTTTCAAAAATGTGGTTTGGTTCGATGGAAACGTTTGGTTGGAATGGTTGGGAAGTGAACGGATGTTCACCGCTTGATTCAAAAGAACTTGGTTATCTATGTATTATTCTTTTAAAATCGCTTTGCAATCTAATTATTGTATTTACTGTTAAACTTGCTTTCTGCAAATTAACCATAAAGCCATCCTTGCTTAAGCCTGACATGAATACTAAGTGCATACATTTCTCTACGACTTGCTGAGTACTTTATGTACTCACGGCTTTGTGCCCTTTGTTGATCAGTCCCAGCAGAAGGATCAGAAAATGTTGAGTACTATGAAGAAGGCTACTTTGAAGACTTCGCGAATTAGGTCACGTCCTCCACTCGATTGCCTGTGGGCATGTCGATTGGTCTCCACGTATTTTTGAGATTTCCGCTGCCAGATACTCTGTTGTTGCTAAGCCCTGTGTGGCGACTTTTGTAAGAACCTTGACCATAAGGTCTTTCTTGTTTTAATTAATATTACTTTATGCCTTCATTAGTTCGTTGTTGAATGGTTATGAATGCATCATTGTTGCTACTGTGCAAGCTAGCTACTGATCATGGGAATAGCTTGGTATGCACAGAGGGTCTCGGGGTTGTGTGAATCCCCGGGGTCCGACAAGAGATGGTATCAGAGCCATATCGACTGTAGGACGTAACCTTTAGTTAGCTTGGTCGTCTTAGTCAAAAATTCAAAATATATTTTCTAAATCAAACCAAGCAATTAACTTGACTAGGTATTATTCTCTTACCTTATTCCGTTCTTTCTTATCTTATTCTATTCTTTTCTTATCATCTTACCCTCTTATATCATTCTTGAGTTCTTTCATCTTATCTTTTCTGGAACTTGATTTTCAAATTTAAATTTGACTCCCTCATCTTTGGATTATCCCTAGGATCGAGCCCTTCAAGATCAAGAAATGGAAGTTTTGGAAGCTCAAGATCCGCCGTTTGATCCAAGTTGACCCTCCGTAAAGATTGGAATGGTAGCTGCCTCCCTAGCTTTAGTATCGTTTAGTCTGCGTAATAGTGCTTTCGTGCTTGAGTGTCCCTTTTGGTTTGCTTCTTGATAGCTTTCCGGCTATCCGTTCGTTGGGTAAAACCAATTTTGTCCGCATTAGGTTGATCCATCTATCTCCCTTGTTCCTCGCTCATCTCCGTGCTTTCCCTCGCATCTAAATTGCTTTCTTCTTCTCGTCTATTAAACCTGTGAAGCTTTGTCGCAGATGGTTCAGACCCGCAACTCCGCAAGCCAGGATGAGACTCCAAGCGCCAGTGCCCCGTCTTCCCAGGCCGCCAGTGCAGATCCGGGTTTGAGTCAGTTCATGGCAGCCCAGACGCAGCTGATGAGCTCTTTGATGCAGAATATGACTCAGATGATGAATCAAGAGAACTGCATCGCCGCCTCGCTCGCAATGATGAATCGTAGCGATCAGCGGTGCCACGCCTCCACCGCTCCACCCCTGTTTCCTCATCCGTGTTGGCGAGTTTTGAGGACCCATCCGCCCACTTTCTCTAGCTCCTCCGAGCCATTGGGCCTTGAATGGTAGTTACGTTCCATGGAAAGAAACTCGCTATCACCCGTTGTGATGATCGCGAGAAGGTTTCAGATGCCACTCACCAGCTTGAAGGTACCGCTGCAGAATGGGTGGGAGAACTATTGTGCCGCCCATGGAAACCCCGAGAGTATCACTTGGGCCGAGTTTTAGGAGCTTTCCGCCACTCCCATATCCCTGATGGAAAGGTGGAAATGAAGAAGAATGAGTTCCGTGAGCTGCAGCAAGGCAACACGTCGATGAGTGAATATCTTAATGATTCACTCGGTTGTCCCGTTATGCCCCGAGAGGACGTTGCCACAGATGATGCCCGCTAAGCGCTTTAGAGAGGACTCAACCCCGTTTGAAGGTGCAAGTCATTGGGAATGACTATTGATTTCAAAGCACTTGGTGAACAAGGCCATGCTCATCGAGGAATCCCGCCGTGAACTTGAAGAATCCCGCAAGAGAAAGATGATGCAGCACAGTGCCCATCAGTCTCACTCCCAGAGAGCCAGAATGAATGTGCCGCCTCCTGCCCGTGTTGCTCCTCTGTCACATTGAGCCCTCTAGCAAAGACTCGCCCGGCCAGTTCCAAAGAACCGCAGCTTCAACGGCAAAGCAACGGCAACCAAGGAATGGCAACCCCGTAGGGATCACTGTTTTAAGTGCCATCAGCGGGCACTTCGCCAATAGTTGCCCGCAGAGGCAAGGCCCTTCTCCTGTTCGTTTCAACATGGGAGCCACTCCGACCAGGACCCCCGCTCCAGGAGTCGCACGTGGAGCCCTCGGACTCAAGCGCACGGTCAAGTCTCCTCGGCCTTTTGGAAGAGGTCGTGTGAACCACACCATCGTGGAGGAAGCCCTGATGCCCCGACGTCGTCTTTGGGTAAGTTCCTTGTCAATTCAAAGCACCGCCTTCGCTTTGTTTGATTCTCGAGCTTCGCATTCGTTTGTTTCTGAGTTTTCTTTGAAAGGCACCGGTTGGAAGTTTTGCCTCTTAAAAGTGTTTTGTTGGTTCATCTCCGGCTCGAATTGAGTACGAACCAAGGTTGCCCTAAGGTTAAAGTGACCATAGAAGGGGTAGAATTCCTTGCTAATCTCATCATCTTAGACACCAAGTCTCTCGATGTGATTTTGGGAATGGATTGGCTTGCCAATCACCAAGCCCTCTTGGATTGTGGTGGTAGAAGCATCACTTTGGTCAGTCCGGATGGAACCAAGGTAAAGTTTGAAGCCTCCCCAGAGAAGCTAGCTGGATCTTTAGTCTGCAGTGCCAGTGTTGTGTCTTTGGAAGAAGTGCCGATGGTCGAGAGTTTTGGATGTCTTTCCTGATGACCTACCTGGAATGCCGCCAGACCGAGACTTGGAGTTTGTCATCAATCTTGTTCCAGGAACTGCTCCTATTTTCAAGAGACCCTACAGATTGCCTGTCAATGATTTGGTTGAACTGAAGAAGCAAATTGAAGAAATGCAAGAGAAAGGTTTTGTCCGACCAAGTTCTTCACCTTGGGGAGCCCCAGTGATCTTTGTTGCAAAGAAGGATGGCACCCAACGGATGTGTGTGGATTACCGAGCCCTCAATGAGGTCACCATCAAGAACAAGTACCCTCTGCCCAGGATCGATGATCCGTTTGATCAGTTGAAAGGAGCCGGTGTGTTCTCCAAAATAGACTTGAGGTCAGGATACCACCAGTTGAAGATTCGTCCAGAAGACATCCCCAAGACAGCTTTCTCAACCCGGTATGGACTGTATGAGTTCACGGTCATGTCATTTGGATTGACCAATGCCCCTGCTTACTTTATGAACTTGATGAATAAAGTATTCATGGAGTATTTGGATAAGTTCGTCATTGTCTTCATTGCCGATATTTGGGGTTATTCAAGAGTGAAGAAGAGCATGAAGAGCACCTCCGTTTGGTCCTGAATAAGCTTAGAGATCATCAACTCTATGCTAAATTCAGCAAGTGTGAGTTTTGGATGAAAGAAGTTACTTTCTTGGGACATGTCATGTCTGCTGAAGGAGTATCTGTTAACCCTAGCAAGGTTAAGGATGTGCTTAATTGGGAGTCACCCAAGTCAGTGCCTCAGGTCAGAAGTTTTCTCGGAATGGCAGGATACTATCGTCGATTCATAGAAGGATTCTCCAAGATAGCAAGACCCCTCACTCAGCTTCTTGAAGAAAGAAAAGAAATTTGCTTGGACAACAGATTGTGAGCAAAGTTTTCAAGAGTTGAAGAAGCGGTTGACCACAGCTCCGGTGTTGATTTTGCCCGATGTCCGGAAGGATTTTGAGATTTTCTGTGATGCATCCCGGCAAGGACTTGGTTGTGTCCTGATGCAAGAAAGGAAGGTAGTGGCCTATGCTTCCCGTCAATTGAGGCCTCATGAAGTGAATTACCCCACTCATGACTTGGAGTTAGCTGCCGTAGTGCATGCTTTAAAGATATGGCGTCATTACCTTATTGGTAATCGCTGTGAAGTCTACACGGACCATAAGAGCTTGAAGTACATTTTCACTCAGGCTGATCTTAATATGAGGCAAAGAAGGTGGTTAGAGTTAATAAAGGATTATGATATTGGAATCCATTACCACCCAGGCAAAGCTAATGTTGTGGCAGATGCCTTGAGCAGAAAAGTCTACTGCAATACCCTGTCGATCAAGGAAAATCAGTCAGCCCTTCATGAAGAATTCCTGAAGCTCAAGATAGAGTTGGTTGAAGAAGGTTATCTAGCTGCCCTAGAAGTTCAACCCACTTTGCGGAATCAGATCAAGGAAGCTCAAGTTGGAGATGCCAATATTAAGGAAATCAAGAGCAGCATGAAAAAGGGGAAAGCCCTGAGATTTTCAGAAGATGAGCAAGGCACCATTTGGTTTGACAAGCGAATCTGTGTTCCAGATCAGAAAGAGCTTAAGCAGCTGATACTCAAGGAAGCCCATGAAACTTTGTACTCCATTCACCCTGGAAGCACAAAGATGTACCAAGACCTCAAAGAAATGTATTGGTGGCCTAGCATGAAGCGTGAGATTGCCGAGTATGTAGCTCAGTGTGATGTCATCGGTGAGTTAAAGCCGAGCATCAAAGACTCTTTGGACTCCTGCAACCCTTGAAAGTGCCCGAATGGAAATGGGAAGAAATTGGCATGGACTTTATCTTTGGTTTGCCAAGGACAAGGTCGAGCTATGATTCTATCGGGTAATTGTGGATCGTCTAACCAAAGTTGCTCACTTTCTCCCGATCAAGACTACTTACTCGGTGATAGATCGCGAATTGTACATGGCAAAGATAGTGTGCCAGCATGGAGTGCCGAAGAAGATCGTGTCAGATCGAGGATCCCAGTTCACCTCAAGATTTTGGCAGAAGTTGCACAGTGTTTTGGGTACTAATCTAAATTTCATCTGACTTATCATCCCAGACGGATGGATGATGTAAAGAGTAAATCAAATCCTAGAAGATATGTTAAGGGCTTGTGCCTTAGCAAATCAGACCAGTTGGGATCAAATGCTACCTTATGCAGAGTTTTCCTATAACAACGGTTACCAGTCAAGCCTTCAGATGTCTCCATTTGAAGCTCTTTATGGAAGAAAATGCAGAACACCCTTGTATTGGAATGAAGTAGGCGAAAGACAAGTGTTTGGGCGAGATATTTTGGAAAAAGCCAAGAGCAAGTTCGATCAATCGAGAAAGGTCAAAGCAGCATGCACCGTGCGGAAGAGTTATGCTGATAACCGTCGCCGAGATCTAGCTTTTGCACCTGGTGATCATGTGTACCTGAAGGTGTCGCCTCTCAAAGGGATGCGTCGTTTCAGAGTAAGTGGAAAGCTTGCACCAAGGTACATCGGACCTTTCGATTCTAGCCAGAAGAGGAGAAGTCGCTACGGTTGGAGCTCCCGCCTCGGTATCGGATGTGCATAATGTCTTCCACGTGTCACAGTTGAAGAAGTGTTTGCGTGTGCCCGAAGAGCAGATGCCAATGGAAGCAATTGCCCTGCAAGAAGACCTCACCTACAAGGAGCATCCCATCAAGATCTTGGAAGTAGCAGAACGAGTGACAAGAAGCAAAATCATCCGTTTCGCAAGGTCGATGGAGCAACCACACAAGAAGAAGCCACTTGGGAACGAGAAGATGATTTGAAGGCTGAGTTTCCCCACCTATTCTCTAGTCAGCCTGAATCTCGGGGTCGAGATTCCCTTTAAGAGGGGTGGGTTTGTAACGTCCCGTTTTTCGGAGTTTTTGAAAATTTTGAAAGAGAACCATTTGTTTCTATTTGCCCAAAGTTTAATTTTGAAATTTCAGAATTCAATTGCATGTTTAATATGAATTAATCAAACTTCAATTAAATTAAAGTCGGTTTGATTGAGTTTTCTGGAATTTAAAATCAAAATTATTATTTTAAGAATTTTCTTGGATTTATTGGATTTTAGAAATTCATTTTCCTTTTACCCGAAATTAAAAATTATTTTAATTGCAAGAGAAAAGAAAATTTAAAGTTAAAAGTATTTTTATTAAGTCTAGAATAATTCAAGGAATTTCGTGAATTTTTCTAGAATTTTGGAGTCTATTTGCTATTTTCTAAATTGCCTTTTGTTTTATTTGAATTTCTGAAATCAAAAATGAATTTAAAATCCTTTTTCTGTTTGTGGGCCGCATTCCTCCGGCCCATCTCCTGTTCCCCGCGCCGGCCCACTCCCGCGGCCCGCTCCTGCCGCGCCGCCTCTCCTCGCTCTCCGTTGGATCGAGATCCGCGCTCCTGTCGCCGCGCCCTCCATCTTCCCACCGTCCGTCGAATCGGACGGCGCCTCTTCGCCCTCGCGCGCTCTCCTTTCTTCTCCGCCGTTGGATCGCGATCCGGCGCCCTCCAGCGCGCGCCGCGCCTCTTCGCTTCCCACCGTCCGACGAATCGGACGGCGCCGCTTTCGCATCCGTTCGCTTCGCGCCGTTGGACTTCCCACCGTCCGTCCGAATCGGACGGCTCTCGTTCATCGCCCCCGCCGCGCGCCTCTCTCTCTCCCACGCCCGCGCGATTCGCGCCGCCGCGAATCTCGCCGCGGCGTGCCGTCTCGCCACGCCGCAACGTGCGCGTCCGTCGCCTCTCGCGCCTCGCCGCATCCGCCACGCCGCCGTGCCTCTCCTCGCCTTTAAATCCAGCGCCCGCGTCTCTTCTCTTCTCTTTCTCTCTCTCTCGGCGATTTCGCCGCCGCTCCTCCGTCGTCTTCCCGGCTCGGCCTCTGCGTCGTCGTTCTCCGCCGCCATCGCCTTCTCCGCGCCAGCGCGCCGTCTTCCCCGGCTCCGGCCGCCGCCGCCGCGCCTCCCTCTCTCTCTCTCTCTCTCTCTCTCTCGATCATGGCCCGAGCCGAGCGTGCGCGCAGCGTCGTGCGCGGCGTGCCCGCGTCGGCGCCTACGCGCCGCGTGTACGCCACGTAAGCGCGCGCGTGTGTGCTTGCGCGCCGACGTCAAAATCCGGTTTTTCGGTTGGAAAATAAACCGAACATCCGAAAACCCTAATTTCATCATTTTATGTGATTTAAAACTTCTTTTGGCTATAACTTTCACATCCGAACTCCGATTTGGGTGATCCAAATTTCTAAATTCATATAAATTCATCCTCTTTCATTTGGTACTGGTTTTGTAATTTTGGAGTTCATTTGGTGCTGTTTTATTTATTTGTTGCTTTTCTCGACGTAGATTCCTGCGTTTGGAAGATTTCTTCGACCGACGATCAAGAGACCCTCTCCTCACAACGAAGGCAAGTCGTAGGCCTTTGACCATGTTGAACCCATTTTACAAATGTATATTGCTTTAAAGTATCATGCATGGCTAGTTTTATTAAAAATGGTTTTGGGAGTAGATAATTACCAAATTGCCATTATGCCTCCTTGATGAATTGAAAATGAAATGTCTCCTTGAATGACATATATCCTTGGACACCTTAGGATGGTTAATACTAGTTGGACATAATTGTATTACCAACTTGGGTGCGTATTATTGCTTAGACATGCTCTAGTTACCCGCGAGGCTTTCGATCACATGTTCATTGATTATTGAAATTTGACTAATGGAACTATGGAATTGTGGTGTGAGGCCACTTTTATTAAAAGATGTTGTGCCATGGCAGGGATTGCCATTTGGTCGGGTATGAACAAAAATGATTTATGCTCGGGCTTGAGGTAGGGAGCTAGAGTGGGTGCGTGATGCACATTGGGTTGTGGTAGACTTGTCTGAGCAGTCAACTAAGGACTTAACTTTGCAAGTCATTGATCTGGGTCACCTCGTGCAACCATAAGTCCGGTATGGGACGGACCTGGCCAATTAACTAGGAAAGTTTTGAGTCGGTTCATTGTGGTGTTTATTGGCGCAAGAGGGGCCGTGATGGCGAAACCTTAGCGCGTAACCGAGGCAAAATGGAACTTTGTAAAAGCCTTGTCACGTGCTCTAGACTACTCACCTAAGGAAGTGAGCGGTGGTATCGACGGATGCCAAACAAACTAGAGAATTCGTGTCTTGTGGGTAAAGCTGTACAACCTCTGCAGAGTGTCAAAAATCTATTCGAATAGCCGTGTCCCCGGTTACGGACATGCCCAGTGATTTCGCGCAAGGGTAGTATTTTCAAAAATGTGGTTTGGTTCGATGGAAACGCTTGGTTGAATGGTTGGGAAGTGAACGGATGTTCACCGTTTGATTCAAAAGAACTTGGTTATCTATGTATTATTCTTTTAAAATCCTGCTTTGCAATCTAATTATTGTATTTACTGTTAAACTTGCTTTCTGCAAATTAACCATAAAGCCATCCTTGCTTAAGCCTGACATGAATACTAAGTGCATACATTTCTCTACGACTTGCTGAGTACTTTATGTACTCACGGCTTTGTGCCCTTTGTTGATCAGTCCCAGCAGAAGGATCAGAAAATGTTGAGTACTATGAAGAAGGCTACTTTGAAGACTTCGCGAATTAGGTCACGTCCTCCACTCGATTGCCTGTGGGCATGTCGATTGGTCTCCACGTATTTTTGAGATTTCCGCTGCCAGATACTCTGTTGTTGCTAAGCCCTGTGTGGCGACTTTTGTAAGAACCTTGACCATAAGGTCTTTGCTGTTTTAATTAATATTACTTTGTCTGCTTCATTAGTTCGTTGTTGAATGGTTATGAATGCATCATTGTTGCTACTGTGCAAGCTAGCTACTGATCATGGGACTAGCTTGGTATGCACAGAGGGTCTCGGGGTTGTGTGAATCCCCGGGGTCCGACATAAGTCCATACCTTCAATGCATTCTTACATTTCATCTATTCATGTATTCATTCCACACATACATGTATGTGTTCCAATAATTGTTCGTAATTCAACTGAATTGTGTTGTCCACTCCATGCTTGATTATTCTTGTTTAGTACTTGCTGAGTCTTCGACTCACCCTTGCTTTGTATGTTTTAATTAGGTAATTGAGGAGGACGACAAGATGTTTTAGGGGTAGTTCGCACACTACACTTCACTTTTATCCAATCGTAACAATTATTCTTGCCATTCATCAAGTCAAATTGTTGAAATAAGTTCCGCATTGTAATAATCCTATGTTAGTATCGTTTGACTGCTCGTGGTATTATGACCGTTTATCCATTCTTTACCATGATTCTAGTGATCGTTCATTGTCTTTCCTTAGGAATTTATGTTGATTGAATCTAGATAATCTAGTTTTAATGCTATGCTTAGTAGTTTGATAGGTTTGCGTGACATTTTGGCTTCCAAAAGCCGGTGTTCTGACCTCGGTGGACTTCGGCGCGCGACCACCCTCCAAAGATCCCTCGCATCGCCGCCCTCGTGCGCGCTTTCCGCCCCCGAGCACCGCCAGAGCTGCATCGCCGCCGCAAGCCCGAAAGCGCCGCCGCCTCTCTCCGTTGCCGACGACCTTCCGGCCACGCCCTCACGTCGCCATGTAGCGCCAGACAAGACTTCCTTGAACATTTTGCGCTCGCGGAGTTCACCGCGCCGCGTTCGCCGACCCTCGGCACCAAGAGCGCCCGCCCGTCGCCGACGTGGCCGATCACGTCAACGCCACACCAGCGCCACCTCACGGCAGAGCGATGGCGTGGCGACCATGGGCGCCAAAGACACAGCCGCGCGCCACCACTCACCGCCACTCGCACTGCTATGCGTGGTGGGTGCACCGTGGACTTGCGCAGCGCCGTGGACTCATTACACGACTGTGTGGGCCCACATGTCAGCGTCTGTTGACCGTACCGCTGACACAAGCTTGCGCAATAAATTGAATTTCCTTTAGAAAAATAATTCAAAAATTAAAAGAAAATCTGGAATTGGACTTAAATTTAGTTTTAAACTTCCAGGAGCTCGTATTTCTTCATACGAACTCCGATTTAGGTGATTCAAATTGCTAAATTTGTATAAAATCAAGATCTAGCTAACTAAACTAAAATTGTTTCATTTGGAGTTATTTTTTATTTTCAATTGAATTTATTTGTGTTCTTTTTCTTTCTTTTTGAATTTGGTTTATTCTCGCGTATAGATTTCGACGACTCCAGAGAGCTTGATCCTACTAAAGAGGTAGATTATAAAGAGTTTGAGCAAGGCAAGTTACACCATTGACCATTTTGCCCCCAGTATTTAAAATTATTTAATTTTTGTTTTTAAATTACTATTGCATGCATAGTTTTATTTAATTATTTTAAATTCCTGTTTTAAATTCTTAGTTAATCCAATTCCTTTGTATAGCCAAATTTGAATGTTGAAATCATCATTCCCTTGTCACCTTAGCCAACTAATTTTTTTGAAAATACAAATATGCTTAGCAATTGCTTAGACCACAAAATATTTAATTTTGGGAGAATTTAGCCGAAATAGCAAAACTTGATAAAAAGCCTATGACATTGATTTGTCATGGTGGACTTTTGCAAATGACTTTAAAAATATAAAAATGAAAAAGGGTTTGTACTTGGGCAAAAATGGATCGTGGATGGGTGTAGGTTTATGCACGGGCTCAATCTGGTTAGGATTGAGGCCCAGGGTTTTTATTGAAAGTTGCCCAAGTAAGTTAAGGACCGGTCTTTGAGACGCATTTTGCAAAGCTCCACCGTACTACCACATGTTTTGTATGGGCAGAACCAGGCTTATTAATTTATCATACCTCACTATTGTTGTAACACCCTGGCTATTCGGAAGCCAAAATGTTACCTAAAGGATCTAACATGTAATCAACCAGCGGAAGAATTCAAACATAACTCCTATGAGGACATAAAGAATTCAAACAGTAATAAAGTAACTTTCATTGGAGGAATTGAAGAAGCAACTTGGTGAACTTCAAGAGAAGGGTTTCGTCCGCCCCAGCTCATCACCGTGGGGCTGTCCTGCACTCTTTGTGAAGAAGAAGGACAAGACTCTACGTTTGTGCATTGATTACCGTCCGTTGAATGCAGTGATGGTAAAGAACAAGTACCCGTTGCCTCGGATTGACGACCTTGTCGATCAGTTGACCGGAGCTCGAGTATTCTCCAATATTGATATGAGATTGGGCTATCATCAAGTCCGTACCAGGCCTGAAGATATTCTGAAGATGACTTTCTCTACTCGCTACGGGCTGTACGAGTTTATAGTCATGTCTTTCGGCTTGACAAATGCTCCTGCTCTTTTCATGAATCTTATGAATATGGTATTCATGGAGTATTTGGACAAATTTGTGGGGGTCTTCATTGATGATATCCTCATCTACTCGAAGAATGATGAAGAGCATACTGAACACGTGAAGCTTGTATTGGGAGAACTGCGCGAGCAGCAGCTCTATGCGAAGTTTAGCAAGTGCGAGTTTTGGTTGAAGGAAGTGGCATTATTGGGCCATGTTATTTCAGCGGGAGGCATAGCCGTGGACCCCAGCAAGGTCAGCGATGTGCTCTCTTGGTGTCAGCCCAAGTCCGTAACCGAAGTGAGGAGTTTTCTGGGTTTGGCGGGATACAATCGGCGCTTTATTGAGAATTTCTCCAAGATCGCAAAGACAATGACTGAGTTGCTCAAGAAGGATAAGAAGTTTGTGTGGTCCACTGTCTGTGAGGAGAGTTTTCAAGAACTCAAGAAAAGATTTACCACCGCTCCAATTTTTGTTCTTCCCTATGTCCGCCGAAGCTTCGATATCTATTGCGATGCTTCTCGTTAGGGACTCGGATGTGTTCTTATGCAAGAAAGCAAGGTAGTGGCATATGCATCGAGGTAGTTGAGACATCATGAACTCAATTATTCGACCCATTACTTGGAATTAGCTGTAGTGGTTCACGCACTGAAGATTTGGTGACATTATCTCATCGGTAGTCGTTGCAAGGTGTACTCGGATCACAAAAGTTTGAAGTATTTGTTCACCCAACAAGATCTGAACCTCAGGCAAAGAAGATGGTTGGAATTAATCAAGGTCTATGATTTGGGTCTCCAGTATCATCCGGGCAAGGCTAATGTTGTTGCCGATGCTCTCAGCCGAAAGGTTTATTGCAATACCTTGATGCTCAAGGAGCAGCAGCCCGCCCTTCATGAGGAATTCCAGCGACTCAACTTGGAAGTGGTTGAGCATGGTTCCCTCACTACCTTGGTTGTGCGACCAACCTTGGAAGATCAGATCAAGGTTGCTCAGCAAAAGAGTGAAGGAGTGAGCCAAATCAAGCAGAATATCAAGAATGAAATAGCCAAGTGCTTCTCTGAAGATGACAATGGTGTTCTATGGTTCGGAAAGCACCTTGTTGTTCCGAAGGACATGGAATTGCGGAAGAGCATCCTCCGTGAAGCCCATGATTCTCCTTTGTACATCGATCCCGGGGCCACAAAAATGTATCAAGACCTCCGTCAGAGATTTTGGTGGACCCGAATGAAGCGAGAGATCGCACGGTTCTTTGCCGAGTGTGATGTTTGTCGTCGTGTGAAGGCTGAACATCAACGTCTAGCGGGTTTGCTTCAACCGTTGCCCTTGCCTGAATGGAAGTGGGATTCTATCGGCATGGATTTCATCACGGGTCTGCCCCGTACCTCTAACGGAAATGATGCCATATGGGTTGTCATTGATCGACTAACTAAAGTGGCACATTTCCTACCAGTGCGAACCAGTATTCGTGTTGGTCTGTTGGCAGAGCTCTACATATCCCGCATTGTGAGTTTGCATGGGGTACCGAAGACGATCATTTCTGACCGTGGATCGTTCTTCACTTCCCGGTTTACTCTTGTGAGAACCCGGGGTATTTAACTTGTAATACATAACCATCCGAATGGTCCTAGCATTACAAATCAAATATCTCGATTCTCGATGCACATGTACTTCTCAGATTTGCAATACACATACCCCATACAAAAATTAAGCATCCAAACCATACAAGTCATTCATTAAACAGTATACAAGCTTACAACAAAAAAACATACAAGTCCACATTACAAAAGTAGGGCCGACCGGCCAAATGATAGAAGATAACCAAAGTAGCAGCGGAAACATAAGCCATAAGATGGCGATGACAAAAGCCAAACGGTTTGCCATTACCCAGAAGGCAACCGACTAGAAACGCCAAGCTAGTCGTCGAGAGCAAAGTCGAAGTCGGTCTCACAATAGTTAACCCCTTGGGGGTCAACCTCCTCTGCAACAATTAAGCAAAGCAACTGAGTACAAAAAGTACACGCAAGACTTACGAGTAACAAGCCTATACATAGCTACATGCAAGCTGAAACAAAGGAGGAGGTTATTGTTGGAAATATGCCGTAGAAGCAATCATAGAGATGATGATATTTCAATATGTTCATGATTTTGATAATATGTTATCGTGTTCCTTGAATGAATCATTTGTTATAGATCAATAAGTATGTGACTTGTTGGTGGAACTCTTTAACTTATATGATGTCATTCTAAATGTATCCCTGGTTGGAGGTCACTGGTCGAAACACCAGTGACTCTATGACTGGCACATGTATTGATTGATGACCTGGTTCCACCGGTCATAGATATGGAGATATTAAATCAATAATGTGAACACATGGTGTTGGATAGACCCATCTTTGAGACACTATTGAGATTGTTATGAATCTTTGTGTCATTAGTTGGTCTCAAGTAATGATGATGTATAATCCTTATACCTGAGATCAGCATGGTTTCCCACATGTGTAATAGCACTCTTAGGGGTTGCCAAATGCTACTCCGTAACTGGGTAGTTATAAAGGTAGCTTTCGGGTATGCTATGAAACATGCGGAGGAATGTGACTGGTCGAGATGGTATTTGCCCCTCCTAACATAACAGGAGAGATGTCATTGGGCCCCTCGTGGTGATCGGATAAAGAAAGTGCATGGCCATGCCACTAGTAGTCGAAGTGTCGACCACATGATGTTATCCGACACTCGATTGAGAAAGTATTGAACAGTCCATGGATGACATGTCATCTCACCTGGAGTTCAACCAGACATCTTGAGGCAAAGTGAGAATGCATGAGTAGGTCGCTTAGTTCGATCAGTTACGGACCAGTCGTATGGAGATACATGCTGGTCGTGGACTGGTCGAACGTAATCACAGAATGGTAAGTACCTGGTCGTAAGGAGTTACGAACTGGTCGTGACCAAATACAACCTGGTCGTATAGATATACGAACTGGTTGTAAGTGATGAGGACCTGATCATAGATCATATTACATCAAGGTTCGTCCGATATATTCAATGTGTTTTTGGGAATCGTTATGTGGTGCTAGGTACCGCTAACGACTAGTGATCTGAAAAGAGTTTCTGAGTCATAAGCAATTACACATAAACCTGTGGGGTCGCACACTTAAAGGGCAAGGATCTGTTTTGGATGGTGATCCGAATTCGTATAGGCCACGAGTTCCTAACGGGTCTCCAGGTCGAGACCCATCATGGATGCCTATATAAAGAGGGGCGGTGGCATGGGGTGAAGTAAGAGGATGATCTTTTGAAGAACTTTCGAAACCCTAATAGCCACGCCTTCTCAACCACGTTGCCGGTGCAAGCACTCCAGCATGTGGTGATCCTGCCCTGTACGTGTGGATACCTCGAAGGTGTTGTTGTGAAGCATCAGCACTAGGACGATCCGCGACATGTGTTGATCACCGGTGTCGGAGAAGAAGTCGTGTGGTGGGAATGACCACTCGAAGGCACAGACGCGTAGTGGACCCGAATGAAGCGAGAGATCGCACGGTTCATTGCCGAGTGTGACGCTTGTCGTCGTGTGAAGGCTAAACATCAACGTCTAGCGGGTTTGCTTCAACCGTTGCCCGTGCCTCAATGGAAGTGGGATTCTATCGGCATGGATTTCATCACCGGTCTACCCCGTACCTCTAAGGGAAATGATGCCAAATGGGTTGTCATTGATCGACTAACTAAAGTGGCACATTTCCTACCAGTGCGAACCGGTATTCGTGTTGGTCTGTTGGCAGAGCTCTACATATCCCGCATTGTGAGTTTGCATGGGGTACCGAAGACGATCATTTCTGACCGTGGATCGCTCTTTACTTCCCGGTTTACTCTTGTGAGAACCCGGGGTATTTAACTTGTAATACTTAACCATCTGAATGGTCATATCATTACAAATCAAATATCTCGATTTTCGGCGCACATCTACTTCCCGGATTTGCAGTACACATACCCCATACAAAAATTAAGCATCCAAACCATACAAGTCCTTCATTAAATAGTCTACAAGCTTACAACAAAAAGACATACAAGTCCATATTACAAAAGTAGGGCTGACCGGCCAAATGATAGAAGATAACCAAAGTAGCAGCGAAAACATAAGCCATAAGATGGCAATAACAAAAGCCAAACGGTTTGCCATTACCCACAAGGCAACCGACTGGAAACGCCAAGCTAGTTGTCGAGAGCAAAGTCGAAGTCGGTCTCACAATAGTTAACCCCTTGGGGGTCAACCTCCTCTGCAACAATTAAGCAAAGCAACTGAGTACAAAAAGTACTCGCAAGACTTACGAGTAACAAGCCTATACATAGCTACATACAAGCTGAAACAAAGTAGGAGGTTATATGGTTCATTTGACGCATAAAGCAACATTTCATTTGTAATAAGTAAAAGATTGAAAGAAATTTGACAAATCTGTTTTTAATTGATTAAATAACAGCGAGACAACAATAATAAACATAAATAACAACCTAGAGGTGACTTCCCAATAGCCACCACAACATAGCACGAATTACCCATTCGTACCACCCACAATCAAGTTTTTATCAAAAACTGTTGAGTCTAACTCTTGTAGAGACCTAAACAAGCATGTCCATAACCAAGGACTTGGCTATTCGAATAGATTATACCCTGCAGGGGTGTACCAATGTACCAACACGCCAGACCGCCTTGTTGTCATGCAATAGAGCACACTTCCTTAGGTATGCCAGCAATGCTAAGTCCAACGGGACGCTTTCCAATGGATTGTACTAATTACGAGTCGCACGTATAGGGGTTAACCCTTAGTGAACTGCCGTTACAGGCTCCCACTAAGGACCCACCGGTTGAGTCGGACGCACCGGTCCAGCCGAAGCAACTGCGGGTCCTCCTGGGTATGGCGAACCTAAAAAGGAACCCATCCCTATCAACTCAAAAAAACATTCTCTTTTTCATATCACCAGCGACTTCAATAATTAATACCTCCCAAAGTACTTAGTCAAGAGAGGTCCCATATCACTGTCATATGGTTAGCACGCAAGAACGCTTGGGTCAGTGTCCAAGATGTTCGGTCCTTGTTGACTCGGGCACCATTCACATACCCAATAACCACACCATCAAACCAATGTGCCCAAATCTAAAATATTTCACTTTCAGTTTTAGTTTTCCAAATACAATTACATACATTACTATCCATACTCAAATAATTATAGTGATGATAAAATGACCATCGCCGAAGCGATGATCCCCATTCTACCGTTCTAAGCATTTCTAAGCAACATCAACTCGCAACTATAAGTAAAGTGATTAGAGCCCATCATTCGAGCTCTAAACCACAGCGAATAAAACCTAGGCTCAGTGGTATAGAGGATGAACATTTACCTACAGTTTATGCAACTATAGGATCAACTACTCGATCGATAATTTAACAACAAAATAGAGCATGCATACATACACTTTGCAAACAAGATAATAGACTTTGAAAGTAATGGGATCAATATGATCAAATGGAAACAACTGCTTGCCTTGCTGGAGATAACTATCTTGCTGCAGAGGATCGCTCACGTAATCAATAAAGTCGTTAGAACCTATTCGAAAGAACCGAAAGCACAATAAGAACGAATAATACCGAAAAGACTAAAAAATACAATTTCGTCCAAAAATCATGAAAAATTCACAGAAGGTAGAGCATGATTTTAGATGAATTTAGCAATAAAAATCAATTGATTTCGATGCTCCATACAAAAGTCATGGCAGTTTGAAAGTCGGTTTTCCAGAAAATCCAATTAATTGCTAGCTGTCACTATTTATCCGAAAATAGAAGTTTTGCTGAAAATTTCCAGAGAGGTGGTACGCATGGAATTTTTATGGTAGATAGAGCACCACATGAGATGATCAACGAAAAATGATTCACCTCATTCGGAGCTAAGATGAATTTTCTATGATTTTTCAAAGACAGGAAAGTAGTGCACAAAATATTAGTAGAATCAGATTTTCAGAGATAGCAACATGCTCAAAACCTATTTTACACTAAAGTACAGTAACAGAGGAACATGACAAAATTGAGTTTACTAAAATTGGAGCCACAGAGAAATACTTGTGCATTTTTTAAGTTTAAATAATTTTTAATGCAATAAAAGTATTAAACCTAAAGCAATTTTGCCAAAAGTATTTTCTAGAACAGTAGCAAGGTTCAAACCATTTTTATAATAAAGAACATGCAAAAAGGAATCCAGCAAAGTTTGAATCATCAAATTTGGAGCTAAAATGAATTACTTATGAAATTTTGAAGTTAATGCATTTTTCAGTTCAAAAATAAAGCATTTTGGATTTTATAAAACATAAAATACTTTTTACATCCAGCCGATCCTAGCCACGGTCACTGACCAGTGGGCCCCTTAACCAGTGCATTTTCCAATTTTGAAACCGAATAGATTTTCTGGCCTGACAAGTAGGCTCCACAAGTCATAGTCACGGCTCACAGCACAGTACGTAGACTCATTGGCCCATGGCTGGTCCACGAGTTTCCACACTGTGCACTAAACCCTATGGACCACATGTCATACACTGCGAAAATCGGGATTTACACTCGCCATCGTGCTCGGCCCCACGTGTCGACCACAAAGAAGAACTGAATAAGATGACCATTAACTACTAAGCAATCATTAGCAGTTAATGAACGGGATTTGGTCTTAATTACCTAGCTACAGTATTGTCGGAAAACTGACAATACAGAGCTGGCTTCGCCGAGCTCTCGCCAGCGTTTCTGGGCACAGCGGCGCCAGCTAAGGGTATGGACGGGTTCACAATACCCTTGCGCACCAAACGGTGGTACACACGGTGGCTGAGCTGGCCCGAGGCGGAGGTGCACCGGAGAGAGGCGGCGGGGTGCTACGGCTAAACTCAAACAAGGCATAGCATCAACAAGGCATAGGGAGGCTACCTGAGCGAGGGAGAGAATCAGAGAAGGTCGGAGTTGTGACAGCGACGAGGAACGTGACGGCGAAGCGGTGCTTCACCGAGGAGGGCTCACTCTGGTGAAGGAGACAGAGAATGATTGGTAGAGAAAGCTCAAAGACAACCCACAGATGGTGTACAAACAAGGAATCGGCAAGGTGCTTACCACACCGGCGATGGGGAAGAACGGAAGCTCCGCGGCCAAAAATGGTTCAAACTCGGATTTCACGGGCTCTTGTGAACCGATGGCAAAATAGAGTGAGGGAAAAGATTAAGCAGGCCAAGGCGCGGCCGGTGATGCACTTGAGCGAGGATGGGACTCACCGGACACGGAGTTGGCACGACGGCGGCTCCGGGTGCGAGTTCTGCCACTGTAGAGAGCTCGACGGTGTTCTGGGTGCTACAAGACAAGGCAAGGCCTCACGTTAGCAAAAATGGAACCACGGATGAACGGAGATGGAGTAGGAGGCCAAAGCTTGAAGCTTACCCAAGAGAGAGACGAGAACTTGCCTCCTTTCCCTCGGCCACCGAGAGGGAAAGTGAGAGCTAGCAGGCGAAGAAGACGGGGTTATAGAGCTCCAACGGCCGGGAAGGAGACGGCGTGAAGAGGCGACGCTCTAGGATTGGTCGACCGGGGCAGTGGATCCACAGCGTCAACGGACAAGTGCAAAGCATCTGCGGCGCGTGGCGCGCAAGCTGGCGAAGACAGGTCTGACGAGCGGGCCCCGCGGTGTCAGCGACTCAGTCGCGTGAGAGAGAGAGAGAGAGAGAGTGAAAGGGGATTGGTGTGGGCCGTTGTATCGAGATTGAACGGTTCAAGTGAAAGGGGCGATCGGCCGGTCCGATCGGCCACTCAATCTAGGCCGTTGATCCAAAACGGACGGTTCCAATCGACGCGGGAACTTTCGGACCTAGCCAAAGGGTTCCGGGATTTGGACCGTTAAGTTTCCATCGGACGGCTCACAAGCGATGTGGTTAGTTGGTTGGGCTGAACCGAGGTAGCCGGGCCGGAGTCTGACTCGGGTTCGAGCCCGAGGAACAGTGATCCTAGATTTGGTTTAAAAAGGCTGAGATGATTTAGGAATTTCCAGAGGTAGTTTCACCAATTCAAAAAATCTGAAATTTTTACTGAGTGATCCTGACTTCAAGATCAACCGTGTGTAAATTGTCCAGAATTTTTCATGCAGTGAATTTCTTGCTAGAAAATTCACAAGCTGCTGGATAGGGGGTTTGACCAGGAAGACAACAGGTTTGACCAGCCCTTAAGAAATAGTAAATAATTTCTAAAAATTATGAAATCTCTCAGGGAGGTTACCAAGATGATCAAAAATTTAGGAAAAATATTTTCGAGAGGATGATCACAAGATTTGACTAGAAGATCTTGAATTGCAACACTTCGAGTCAATTAACTTAATTGAATTTGAAGTCCACATTTCAAGGAGATAAATTCTAGAGAATTCAAATGACCACAAGGATGCATCCAAAACTTTTAATTTATCCTCATTTTCATACATTTGAATCACAACCCCAGATCTTTGGGATGTTAGAAAACCTCCCCCTACAAGAATCTCGTCCCGAGATTTCGCCTACTCTGTAAAGAAGGACGGGTAGTCCGCACGGAGGCGATCCTCCCTCTCCCAAGTTGCTTTGTCCTCGGAATGATTCGTCCACTGAACTTTAAGGAATTTGATGGCTCGATTCCTCATTCTTCGTTCAGCTTCTTGAAGGATGCGAAAGGGACGCTCTTCGAAGGTCAAGTCTTCTTGCACATTAAGACTTTCCAAAGGAGCTTCCTCGGTTGGAATGCGAAGGCACTTCTTCAATTGGGACACATGAAAAACATCGTGAACACCATCAAGTGCAGCTGGCAATTCCAACTTGTTGGCGACTGCTCCTTTCGTCTCAACGATGCGATAAGGTCCAACATATCGAGGGGCTAGTTTGCCTTTGACGCCGAAACGTTGATGACCCTTCAGAGGAGAGACTTTGAGATAAACAAAGTCATTAGGCTCAAAGCTCAACCGCATATCTCTTTTGCCTTGATTGAGCTGTGCGCAGTCGGCCTCGAATCAACTGAACTTGACTCTCGGCCTCATTGATTGAGTCTGGGCCAAAGAATGATCTTTCCCCGTTTCTGACCAATTCAACAGGGTTCTGCACTTTCTCCCATATAAGGCCTCAAATGGTGCCATGCCAAGACTAGCTTCAAAGCTGTTGTTGTAGGAGAACTCGGCGAACGGCAAGTATTTCTCCCAATTCTTCCCGTATGATAGAACACAAGCACAGAGCATGTCTTCCAATACTTGATTGACTCTTTCAGTCTGACCATCGGTTTGCGGATGATACGCAATACTGAAGGAAAGACGGGTGCCCATAGCCTCTTGCAGACTATGCCAAAACCGGGAAGTACATATGCGCCGAGAATCGAGATATTTGATTTGTAATGCTAGGACCATTCAGATGGTTAAGTATTACAATTTAAATACCCCGGGTTCTCACGAGAGTTGGTATCAGAGCCATACTGACTGTAGAAACCCCTAGCTTGGTAGTCCTTAGGATGTTTGAAAAGCTTATGTTCAAATTATCAAATGGTTTATGAAAACTTAGGAAGGTTCTCAGATTTTACTCCTTACCTATCTTAGATGCTCATCTTACCTTTCTATTTATTGAGATTTGATAAGTTGTTTTCTCTCATCTTTATTTCAAAAGATAGTTGTTATCGTTAAATTCAGGTTGTGAGTTTTTGGGTATTGAGAGTGTGAATTGTTGGCTGTCCTTTGGTGAAGATTAGAAGCGTTTGGAGTTGGAAAATTCAGCTTGGAGCTTAGATGAAAATTCTAGACAGCAAGCACCTAGTCCTTCGTTGAGGCTTAGAATGAGATGGTAATTCAACTAGAACTTATGGGAATTATAAAGGGTAAGAGGTTGATGAGGACATCCCTCCTTCGGACACACGTACTACACAAGACCCTCCAGATTTGGGTGTTGAACTACAAGGTCCTATGACAAGAGCTAGAGCACGTGACTTAATCTATCAGGTAAAATCGTTTCTAGGGCTGAGTGAATTATTTGAGAACTCTATGATGCTGCCTAATGGAGACGATTTACTTGTACTCAGGAATCTAGGATTACGACCAGTTCAAGAAGGTCTACGACCACTTCAAGAAGGCCTACGACCAGTTCAAGAAGGTCCACGACTAGTTCCGCAGGGCCTACGACCACTTCAAGAAGGCCTACGACCACATGACTCGTTGGGAGCAATCGACGACCAGAGAGGCGAGCACAGTACTCCTTGGACACAATCTATGACTAAAGATAGTATGGACTCCTCAAGACCACCCTAGGACCAGTCCTACGACTAGGTCTTCGACCAGAAATACGCGACACAAGGTGTGCGCACACCGCTTTGGAAACTAATAAGACTTTGTAAACGTGGCGAGGTCGGAGTCCAGGTTGTGTACGCTTCATCCCACGGCCGCACAACCCTAGGTCGACCTCCTCACGTCCCCCTATATATATATACAGTAGCCGCCATAGTTTAGAGGCGGGTTTTTCTTAGATTATTCTCGCCAATTGCGGTTTCACGATTATCGGTTTGAGGAACCCCACTTGTAAACTTCATCCATATCCGCAATACGCATTGCATCTACCTTGTTCTTGTGAGTTGCTTCGATTGCTTGCGTGAACAATAACCTTCGTGGTAAGGTCGATCGCGCGCAAGCGTGGTCGATAACGACAGCGCGCGGGTGTAGCGAATTGCGCAGGTGACGAGTGTTGGTCGGAAGCCTCAAAGCGCCAACGCCCTCACGACGAACCAAATCGAACCTATCGGAAGATCGGGCGCGTGACTCATCAAGTGGTATCGAGCTAAGGTTGCCCGTTAGGTAATTTCGCTTATTCCCTTTTGTGAGTTTTGTTCCATCACCTAGAGTCCGTAAAATTGCCCTACAAAAGTTTTAGATCGTAATTATTCCGCTGTCCAAACCACTTTGTGCCTTCGCAATTGTGTTTTCAGTTTCGCGTTGTTGAATTCGAGTCCATCGTCGGTGTCTTTGTTGCTGGTCTAGTCGTCGTAATCTAGTTTCTAGCGTCGAGTTTTTGCTGTTTCGATCACCGAGACACCACCCCCATACGACCACCTACTCGGATTCTGCTTCTCCACCTGGTCGGAAACGAACGCCTGGTCGGATTCGACCGACCACTCGTGTCCGACAACCCTATTTATTATCTTGTTGCTCTCGGACACCCCACCACCTGGTCGGAAACAATCGACTGGTCGGATTTTTCCGTAGCTAAAGTTCAGAGAGAGAGAGAGAGAGAGTTTGTGACCCATATATATTACCTTTTTACTATCTTGTTGAGTCTTTTTATTACCTTTTTACCCTTGCTCTCCGGAAAAAGTTTGTGACCCATATATATCCATAAACCCAGAAAAGGGTTTTGAAGAGTTTTGAGTCAAGGTCACATTCGCAAAAAAAAAAAACCTAGGTTGGGTTTTTGCAGTCCAAAAAAAAGAAAGAAAAGAAAAGAAAGAAAGCAAAGAGTGCAAAAAAAAAGAAGAAAAGAAGAAGGAGTTGCTTTGTGATTTTGGATCCGATTGTGTTTGTATCTACCCTATCCTTCCGTTTTCTTGAGCTAGTTCTAGGAACGCGTTTGGGCCAAAGAATCGTGATTTCTTGTGGACTTTTATTCAGCTTTGCTAATCTGATTTCATTATTGCTATTCCTTGCTACTAAACATTGCCTATCCGAGCTCCACATACTTTCGGCCCTCAGATTGGATCCTCGCATTCGCCTCCGCCGTGATCGTACATCCCACCTTCGCCGATCAGACCACCTGCTGTAATTTGGTAAGAAACTCATAAGAGCTTGGTAAGACGCTTGTGAGTGTGTGTTTCCATCCTACGACCACCTAGTAGTGATAGGAATAATTCTTTTGTGTTGTCTTTTGTCTACTACTAACCATGTCAGGTGAAGGATTGGATGCGCAAGAGTGTGTTTTGAGGGAAGAGCTCATGACGCTATTGGATGAACAACGCACTACCGTTAATGAGGACATCGACAGGAAGCTTCAAGCTACCACGATCACATTACAACGCTCAATCAACGATAGTATTGCGCGCTCACTACACGCCAAAGAATGGTGAACCGACCACCAAACGTTGGTCTTGTGGAACCTCATGGTGCAGCCCATGACCATGAGTTTGATAATGATAATGAGATTCACGACCACGACCCCTTTGATGCACGACAACGGAACCGATCGAACTTCAACCGTCAAGGTATGAGAGGTAATAATGTTCAGCAACATAATGCACGTGTTAATGATGATCCCTATGCTAAAGTTAAGTTCTCTATACCATCTTTTGCGGGTGCTTATGATGCTGAAATATATTTAGATTGGGAGATGACGGTAGAACAGAAATTGAATGCTCACTTAGTTCCCGAAGTGCATAGAGTTAGGCAAGCCACAAGTGAATTTAAAAACTTTGCCATCATTTGGTGGAATAGGGTATGCACCGAAGGATTAGCGCCTACGACGTGGGATGGATTAAAGGTTGCTATGTGTAACAGATTTGTCCCACCTTCTTTTAAACGTGATTTGCGTAATAAATTGCAGCGCTTAAATCAAGGTAATAGATCCGTAGAAGAATATTATCAGGAGCTACCAATTAGCATGTTGCGTTGTGATATTATTGAGGATGAAGAAGCCGCAATAGCACGTTTTTATGGAGGATTAAGACGTGAAATTCAGGACATAGTGGATTACAAAGAATACGATAGTGTCCCTAGATTGTTCCAACTTGCATGTTTGGCAGAAAAAGAATTGCAGGGACGACAACAGAGGCAAAGGAACAATTTTGGGAGCATGTCTACACCACGACCAAAGTCTGGGGCAAGCCAAAACACCCCACTTTCGGCTACACGGTCCGCTGCCCTCCTCGAGTAGGGTGCGCTCAGCAAAGACTCCGACCACATCACATGCACCCGAGGTAAACAAATCTACTAGTGTATGAGCTCCACCAAGAGTTCTTCCTCGGTTGCTTCCTTCGGTCGTACCACCGGGATTATTTGCCACCGTTGTAAGGGAATGGGACACGCCATGAAGGATCGCCCAAGTCACGAGCATACCTTGCCACTACAGGCGGTGGATATGTAAGTACTAGTGATATTGAGGATGAATATGTACTTGCGGCTAACATTGCGGTGGAGGAGACGAGGCAGACGGTGATGCCGATGGTGTAGAGGAGCAAGTAGGCGCTATTGACACCGAGTATCATATGAGCCTTGTTGCAAGAACGAGAGTCTTGGCGCACAAGTGGAGAGAGCGGAGCAAAATCAACGGAACAATTTGTTTGCACAGATTTCGTAAAGGGCGGGGCCGCAGAGTCATCATTGATGGAGGGAGCAGCAACAACCTTGCAAGCTCCGAGATGGTCGAGAAGCTTGGCTTGACCACACAACCACACCCACGTCCCTACTACATCCAATGGTTCAATTCGTGTGGTAAGTTAAAGGTAAACAAAGTTGTGAACGTGCAATTTTCAGCTGGTAATTACAAAGATAGTTCGACTTTGATATAGTACCGATGCAAGCATGCTCTTTATTGCTCTGTGAGGCCTTGGATATATGACAATGATGTTTTGCACTATGGTAGAGCTAATACCTACTGCTCTTACACAAGGGTAAGCGATTAAGTTATTGCCTTTGACACCAGCTGAGATTTTGAAAGATGAAGAAGAGCGCGCTAAAAATGAAAGAAACACCGATAAGCATGATTCTGAAAATCAGCAAGTAGCAAAACGTGTTTTCCCACCTAAAAGGGAGAAAGTGGCGTCTAGTCCTAAGTCCGAGGGGATTAAATTGAAGGGATGTGTTATGATTGCCACTAAATCTGAACTTGCTGAAATTTATGATAATGAGCTGCCATGCTATGCTTTGATATGCAAAAATGCCTTATATTCGCTGAGGATATGGCTAGCTCTTTGCCTCTCATTGCTAACCTTTTGCAGGAGTATGTGGATGTATTCCCAGCTGAGGTACCCCCGGGATTACCACCTATTCGAGGGATAGAGCATCAAATTGATTTGATCCCAGGAGCGACTTTGCCAAACCGTGCTGCATATAGGACCAATCCAGAGGAGACTAAGGAAATTCAGTGACAAGTCCAAGATCTTTTGGACCGTGGGTACGTAAGAGAAAGCCTTAGTCCTTGTGCTGTTCCAGTTCTTTTGGTTCCTAAGAAAGACGGTAGTTGGCGTATGTGTGTTGATTGCAGAGCCATTAATAACATTACTATAAGGTATCGTCATCCTATCCCTAGGCTAGACGACATGCTTGATGAATTGAGTGGTTCTATTATTTTCACAAAGATTGACTATGCGAGTGGTTACCACAGATTAGAATGAAATTAGGAGATGAATGGAAAACCGCTTTTAAAACTAAGTTCGGATTATATGAGTGGTTAGTGATGCCTTCGGTCTAACTAATGCACCTAGTACTTTTATGCGATTGATGAACGAGGTTTTACGCTCTTTCATTGGAAAATTTGTGGTGGTTTACTTTGATGATATCTTGATTTATAGCAAGTCACATGAGCTACATTTGAATCATATACGTGCTTTTTTTAATGCTTTGAGAGATGCACGTTTGTTTGGTAACCTCGAAAAGTGCACCTTTTGCACCGATCGAGTTGCGTTTCTTGGATATGTTGTGACACCACAGGGAATTGAGATGGATGAGACAAAGATTGTAGCCATCCAAAGTGGCCGATGCCGACCATCGTGTCACAGTGCGGAGCTTCCACGGCCTTCTTTGGATTCTATCGGCGTTTTGTGCGGATTTCAGCACCATTGCCGCACCATTGAATGAATTAACAAAGAAAGGAGTGCCTTTCCAATGGGGACTCGCAAGAGAAGGCATTCAACTTGTTGAAAGAGAAGCTCACCCAAGCACCCCTACTCCAACTCCCTGATTTTGGTAAGACTTTTGAGATTGAATGTGATGCTAGTGGGATTGGAATAGGTGGTGTATTGATTCAAGAAGGTAAACCGGTTGCATATTTTAGCGAGAAACTAAATGGGCCTAGTTTGAATTATTCCACCTATGACAAAGAACTGTATGCTTTAGTTCGTGTGCTTCAAACTTGGCAACATTATTTATGGCCCAAAGAATTTGTTATACATTCTGATCATGAATCGCTAAAACATATTAGTAGTCAAGCTAAACTGAATAAACGACATGCTAATTGGGTAGAATTTATTGAGTCGTTTCCATATGTCATAAAGCATAAGAAAGGTAAGGACAATGTGATTGCTGATGCGCTCTCTAGACGTTATACCATGTTATCTCAACTTGACCATAAGATTTTTGGTTTGGAGGCCATTAAGAGTTTATATGTCACTGATTTGAACTTTAAGGAAGTGCTTGAACATTGTAAAGAAGGGAAGACATGGAATAACTATGTGCTGAATGATGGTTTGATCTATCGTGCTAACAAGCTATGCATTCCAGCTAGCTCTGTTCGTCTTTTGTTGTTACAGGAGGCACACGGAGGAGGTTTGATGGCGCATTTTGGAGCAAAAAAGACAGAAGATGTGCTGACCACCCACTTCTTTTGGCCAAAAATGAGGCGTGATGTCGAGCGCTACGTGGCTCGCTGCACTACATGCAACAAAGCTAAGTCCTGTCTCCATCCACATGGACTTTATATGCCTCTTCCTATTCCTAGTGCCCCTTGGGAGGATATTTCTATGGATTTTGTTTTAGGATTGCCTAGGACAAAGAGGGGGAGAGATAGTATATTTGTCGTAGTGGATCGATTTTCTAAAATGGCACATTTTATATCTTGTCACAAGAGGGATGATGCTACAAACATAGCTGATTTGTTTTCCAGGGAAATCATTCGCTTACATGGAGTGCCCAATACTATTGTCTCGGATCGCGATGCGAATTTTTTGAGCCACTTTTGGAGATCGCTTTGGAATAAATTGGGGACAAAGCTGTTGTTTTCTACTACGTGTCATCCCCAAACTGATGGACAAACGGAGGTTGTCAACCGCACGTTATCCACCATGTTGCGGGCTGTTTTAAAGAACTTGAAGATGTGGGAAGAGTGTTTACCGCTTATTGAGTTTGCTTACAATAGGTCAGTACACTCCACCACCAAGGTAAGTCCGTTCTGTAGTGTATGGTTTTAACCCCGTGCTCCTATTGATTTACTACCTTTACCAACCTCTAAAAAATAAATCTAGATGCTAAGAAGCGTCGCATTTATTCTCAAGTTGCATGAGACCACTAAAGAGAATATAGAGCGTATGGTGAAAAGTATAGGGTTCTTTGGAAATAAAGGTAGGAAAGTTGTCAAAATTGAACTGTGATTTAGTTTGGGTTCATTTGAGAAAGGATAGATTTCTAATTAAGAAAATCAAAGTTGATGCCTAGAGTCTGCAGGACCGTTTAAGATAATTAAGAAGATAAATGATAATGCATATCAGTTAGAATTACCTGCAGATTTTGGGGTTAGTCCCACATTTAACATTTCAGATTTGAAACCATACGTGGGAGAAGAAGATGAGCTTGAGTCGAGGACGACTCCAATTCAAGAGGGGGAGTATGATGAGGACATCCCTCCTTCGGACACACGTACTACACAAGACCCTCCAGATTTGGGTGTTGAACTACAAGGTCCTATGACAAGAGCTAGAGCACGTGACTTAATCTATCAGGTAAAATCGTTTCTAGGGCTGAGTGTATTATTTGAGAACTCTATGATGCTGCCTAATGGAGACGATTTACTTGTACTCAGGAATCTAGGATTACGACCAGTTCAAGAAGGTCTACGACCACTTCAAGAAGGCCTACGACCAGTTCAAGAAGGTCCACGACTAGTTCTGCAGGGCCTACGACCACTTCAAGAAGGCCTACGACCACATGACTCGTTGGGAGCAATCGACGACCAGAGAGGCGAGCACAGTACTCGTTGGACACAATCTATGACTAAAGATAGTATGGACTCCTCAAGACCACCCTAGGACCAGTCCTACGACTAGGTCTTCGACCAGAAATACGCGACACAAGGTGCTGCGTCACCGTTTTGGAAACTAATAAGACTTTGTAAACGTGACGAGGTCGGAGTCTAGGTTGTGTACGCTTCATCCCATGGCCGCACAACCCTAGGTCGACCTCCTCACGTCCCCCTATATATATATACAGTAGCCGCCATAGTTTAAAGGCGGGTTTTTCTTAGATTATTCTGCCAATTGCAGTTTCGCCGATTATCGGTTTGAGGAACCCCACTTGTAAACTTCATCCATATCCGCAATACAGATTGCATCTACCTTGTTCTTGTGAGTTGCTTCGATTGCTTGCAGGAACAATAACCTTCGTGGTAAGGTCGATCGCGTGCAAGCGTGGTCGATAACGACAAAGCGTCGCGGGTGTAGCGGTCAAGCAGGTGACGATCTGTTGGTCGGAAGCCTCAAAGCGTCAACGTCCTCACGACGAACCAAATCGAACCTATCGGAAGATCGGGCCGCCGTGACTCATCAGAGGTGGCATTAGTTGGTTAGTGTCTATAGCACCCTACATGGTTTTACCATGTTCTTTAGAGGCGTTAAGACTTGAGTTGTGTTATGAAATTTTCCTTCTCAAAACGATTGCTCGTTCATTCAATATAAGCTAGTTGTACCGAGAAGTTGAACCTTGTGACTTATGAGTTTTGCATTGAATTTTATGCCTATTTGCAATTATTTGGAGTTCGATTCTTGCTGGTTATTTGCTGTATTTGGGTTAGGGTAATACCTCTTTCTCCCCAGCCGGTAGCCTTCCTCCTGCTTTTCTCCGCCCTTGATTTCCGGGTTTTTGTTGCTAACCCACTTGTATGAAACAGGATGGCTGGAAGAACTCGCAACAGCCAAGGTCAGCCAGCTGGCCAGGATGAGGAGCTCCTGCCTCCTCCGACCATGGCTGAGGTTCTCGCCTAGATCGAGTGAAACCGCATGGACCAGACGACGATCCTTGAGGCAATTGCTCGGAATACCTCTAATCTTTCCAGTGTCTCCGGATTAGGGGGAGGAGGTGGTCACCATCAGAGGGGAGGACTCTCTGAGTTCCTGCGCACGCAGCCACCCACCTTCTCGCGGTCCGAAGATCCACTCGACACAGACGATTGGTTGCGTCTAGTCGAGCGGAAGCTCGATGTCGCTCAGTGCCAAGACCAAGACAAGGCACTGTTTGCGTCCCATAAACTTGAGGGAGCAACCCTTTCATGGTTGGAGAACTTCCTTGCCATGCAGTCTGCAGGTCGAGTCATCACTTGGGAGTAGTTTCGCACTACTTTCCGTCGGGCTCATGTTCCCGCCGGTGTGATCAAGCATAAGGAGTTCTTGGCGCTCAAGCAAGGGCGCAGGACGGAAACTGAGTACCTGCATGAGTCTAACCATCTCTCTAGGTACGCCCCTGAGGATGTGCCCACTGATGAGGCCAAGTAGGAGAAGTTCATGGATGGCTTGTCTGAGGAGCTTCAGGACAAGCTGTCTATCGTTGACTTCCCCGACTTTCAGACTGTGATTGACAAGGCTATTATCGCTGAGCACAAGGGGAGAGCACTCCGCGACTCTCGCAAGCGCAAGTGGGAAGCCCAAAACCAGCAAGAGCCAATCTTTCCCGTTCTCGCGTCGGGCTTGCCCCGGTGCCCTATTCTCAGGCTCCAGCACCACAGAGGCCACCGGCATTTCTACCTTGCCCACCGCAGGCCATGTCGCAACCACGTGCACCTGCGGAGCAGCAAGGAGGCCTCCGCAATCCAGCTGCCAATGTTACCTGTTTCTTCGGCCACAACCGAGGGCATTATGCAAATGATTGTCCTAAGTAGACTGGAGCGGCCCCTCGTCCTAATGGAGGACGCGGGCAAGGAAATGGTCAAGACCAGAAGGCTACTCAGAAGGCCCAGAATGTGGGCAACGGCCGATTCAATCATATCTCAGCCGAGGAAGCGCAGGTGGCACTTAACGCCGTGTTGGGTACGCTTCTTGTCAACTCTCGACCTGCTACCGTTTTATTCGATTCTGGAGCTTCTCATTCATTTATATCAAAGTGTTTTGCTGCACTTAGTGATCTTCAATTTGTTTCTATGCATGTTCCTTTGATTATTCGTTCTCCGGGGTCGGAAATGAGAGCTGAAATTGAATGTCGGGATGTTTCCATTGAGATTGGAGGAGTGGGATTTTTGGCAAATCTTATCCTCCTCAATTCAGCGAATTTGGATGTGATACTTGGCATGGATTGGCTATCCCAACACTCAGGACAAATAGATTGTGCTAAGAAATTCATCACCCTCACAAGTTCATCCGGCGAGCAAGTTGGCATTTCGCCAAAGCTGCAGGAACCGCATCTTTGTGCAGTTGAAGCGAAGCCGGCGATGGAGATTCATGAAGTCCCCGTAGTGTGTAACTTTGTAGATGTGTTTCCCGAAGAATTGCCTAGAATGCCTCCAGTCCGGGAAATCGAATTCGTCATCGAGTTGCTACCTGGTACCGCCCCGCTTTCAAAGAGGCCTTACCGGATGCCACCGAATGAATTGGAGGAATTGAAGAAGCAACTTGGTGAACTTCAAGAGAAGGATTTTATCCACCCCAGCTCATCACCGTGGGGCTGTCCTGTACTCTTTCCGAAGAAGAAGGACAAGACTCTATGTTTGTGCATTGGTTACCGTCTGTTGAATGCAGTGACAGTAAAGAATAAGTACTTGTTGCCTCGGATTGACGACCTTTTCGATCAGTTGACCGGAGCTCGAGTATTCTCCAAGATTGATCTGAGATTGGGCTATCATCATGTCCGTATCAGCCCTGAAGATATTCCAAAGACGGCTTTCTCTACTCGCTACGGGCTGTACGAGTTTACAATCATGTCTTTCGGCTTGACAAATGCTCCTGCTCTTTTCATGAATCTTATGAATATGGTATTCATGGAGTATTTGGACAAGTTTGTGGTGGTCTTCATTGATGATATCCTCATCTACTCGAAGAATGATGAAGAGCATGCTGAACACCTGAAGCTTGTATTGGGAAAACTACGCGAGCAACAGCTCTATGCAAAGTTTAGCAAGTGCGAGTTTTGGTTGAAGGAAGTGGCATTCTTGGGCTATGTTCTTTCAGCGGGAGGCATAGCCATGGACCCCAGCAAGGTCAGCAATGTGCTCTCTTGGGGTCAGCCCAAGTCCGTAAACGAAGTGAGGAGTTTTCTGGGTTGTGCGGGGTACTATCGTCGCTTTATTGAGAATTTCTCCAAGATCGCAAAGCCAATGACTGAGTTGCTCAAGAAGGATAAGAAGTTTGTGTGGTCCACTATCTGTGAGGAAAGTTTTCAAGAACTCAAGAAAAGATTGACCACCGCTCCAATTCTTGTTCTTCCCGATGTCCGCCGAAGTTTCGATATCTATTGCGATACTTCCCGTCAGGGACTCGGATGTGTTCTTATGCAAGAAGGCAATGTAGTGGCCTATGCATCGAGGCAGATGAGACCTCATGAACTCAATTATCCGACCCATGACTTGGAATTAGCTGTACTGGTTCATGCACTGAAGATTTTGCGATATTATCTCATCGGTAATCGTTGCGAGGTGTACTCGGATCACAAAAGTTTGAAGTATTTGTTCACCCAACCAGATCTGAACCTCAGGCAAAGAAGATGGTTGGAATTAATCAAGTTCTATGATTTGGGTCTCCAGTATCATCCGGGCAAGGCTAATGTTGTTGCCGATGCTCTCAGCCGAAAGGTTTATTGCAATACCTTGATGCTCATGGAGCAGCAGCCCGCCCTTCATGAGGAATTCCAGCGACTGAACTTAGAAGTGGTTGAGCATGGTTCCCTCACTACCTTGGTTGTGCAACCAACCTTGGAAGATCAGATCAAGGCTGCTCAGCAAAAGAGTGAAGGAGTGAGCCAAATCAAGCAGAATATCAAGAATGGAACAGCCAAGTGCTTCTCTGAAGATGACAATGGTGTTCTATTGTCCGCGAAGCCCATGATTCTCCTTTGTCCATCCATCCCGGGGCCACAAAAATGTATCAAGACCTCCGTCAGAGATTTTGGTGGACCCGAATGAAGCGAGAGATCGCACGGTTCGTTGCCGAGTGTGACGTTTCTCGTCGTGTGAAGGCTGAACATCAACGTCTAGCGGGTTTGCTTCAACCGTTGCCCGTGCCTGAATGGAAGTGCGATTCTATCGACATGGATTTCATCACCGATCTGGCCCGTACCTCTAAGGGTAATGATGCTATATGGGTTGTCATTGATCGACTAACTAAAGTGGCACATTTCCTACCAGTGCGAACTGGAATTCATGTTGGTCTGTTGGCAGAGCTCTACATATCCCGTGTGAGACCCCGGCTTATCGGGCTTGTAATGCTTAGTCACCAATTGACCCTAGCATCACAAATCAGATGACCCGAGACTCGAGAGATGTATACTTCCCAGAAATGTAGTATACACACCTCTTTACAAAATTCATGCATCAATTCCATTCATTCAAATAGAACCGAGGCATATCAACAAACCAGAAGTTAAGATAAATAAAGGATAGTGATTACAAAAGAGAGGCCAACCAGCCAAATTACAATAAATACAAGAATAAAAGACAGCGGAAGCAAAAGTGCCATAAGATGGCCATAAACAAAAGAGCCAATCAGTGTGCCTTTACCCACAAGGCAACCGACCGGACCGCCAAGCTTGTCGTCGAACCCGCAGCACATTTCACAAAAGTGAGGCCCTTGGGGCTCACCTTCCTCCTCTGCAACAAATAGTTAAGCAAAGCAAATGAGTACAAAAATTGTACTCCGCAAGACTTACGTGTAGGATAACATACCTATACATATGCTACATGCAAGCTTATTTAAGTGGAGGCTGTATGTTTCGTTTTCAGCACCAAGCAATCTTTATTTGCAATAATGTAGTATATTTGAAAGAAAGTTGACAAATCTGTTTTTAATGTTCAAATAACAGTAAATGACAACAATATAACAGTAGATAGATGACAACAACAATCCTGGAAGTGACTAAATCCATAGTCACCACAACAATAGCATGAATTAGCCATTCATACCAACCATGTCAAATTTTAATTTAAAAGGTTGCAGTCTAACTCTTGCAAAACCTAACCAAGCGTGTCCATAACCTAAGACGAGGCTATTCGAATAGTTTTATAACCTGCAGGGGTGTACCAATGTACCCACACGCCAGACCGCGTTTTTGCCAAGCTATTAAGCACACTTCTTTAGGTATGCCGGCACGGCTAACTCCTACGAGACATTTCCAATATTGTGTATTAACCACGAGCCGCCCGTATGGATAGAAACCCATACGTTGTGTCGGAGTCATTGTAAACCCTCGGTCAACTACCCATCTCAGGTAAAGCCTTGGACAACTACAATGCTCCTCGAGGTGGAGAGCCTACCCGGAATCTCCACCACTGCACACCCAACAAAATAACACACATATCCTTTTTCACACAACACACACAACCCCCTCCTGCGACTCGGAGATAACACACGCCAAAGTACTAAGTCAAGAGAGGTCCCATATCCCTCTCGCGCGGTTAGCACGCAAAAATGCTTGGAGAGTGTGACACAAGATGTTCAGTCCTTGTTGACTTAGGCAAGACATCCACAAGCCCGACAACCCACCATCCAACCACTTGCCCAAGTCTAAAACAATGTTCCATTTTCAGATTTTGACTTTACAAAATAACAAAGCGCAAGTGCTGGACATAATGGAATAATAAATAGATGTGTGATCAAGATCATCGACTAAATCGATGATCGCCCATTACTACCGAAACTAAGCATTTCTAAGTAATTACAGTTCGCAATCTACTAAGTGACAAGAGCTCATCCATCGAACTCGAATCACAGCAAATAACCTAGGTTCATGGTAGTAGAGGATAATCAATTCCTACAGATTATGCAACTATAGGATACTAACCATAATTTAGCAACAAAATAGCAATGCATACATACAAGTTGAAATCAATTTATTAGACTTGAAAAATACTGGGATTAACGTGATCAAATTGCTTACCTGTTTGCTGTGGTTCAAGATGTTGCGGAGGATCTCTTAAGTTTTCAATGTGCTCTTCGGAACCTAACGAGAAAGCGAAAAAGAACCGTAAGAACGAAGAAAACACAAAGACTCAATAGCAAATTTTCTCCAAATTTTCTGAAATTTTTACAGTAGCTAGAGCATGATTTATAAGTAATTTATCAATAAGAACCAATTGATTTGGATTCTTAATGCAAAAGATATGGGCAAAACAATTTTGCTCAGCCTTAAAAATCATAAATGCTACTATTCATTGCACTACATTTTAGCAAAATTTTCTGGAGATATAATGAGGTTAGAAGCATTTTTAGATTAAAGTTTAGTTTAAAATATAACTAACAAAATTTGAATCAACCGAAAAGGAATTAAAATGAAATAATTATGCATTTTACAATTTAACGACATTTTTCAGTTGACAAATAAACCTTTCGGGAAAAATTCAAAATTAAAACTACGTGGACGAACTTGGATCGTTGATCTCACATCCAACGGTCCAATTCCACGGGATAACGCGCGCACGCGCGACTTACAAACCCTAAACGCTTACTGTTGGATTTGGATCCAACGGTCCACGTGGACCAGAGCGTTCGGCGGTCCGAACGTTCACACGCACATGAGCCGTTGATCTTGGATCCAATGATTCACGTGGACCAGAGCGTTCGGCTGTCCGAACGTTCACACGCACATGAGCCGTTGATCTTGGATCCAACGACCCACGTGGACTCGAATCGGGACCGTTGATCTTGGACCCAACGGTCCACTGATCAAGGCGTGCGATCAATTCAAACGTTCGCGCGATCCTGGGCCGTAGATATAAGGATCGACGGTCCACAGCGAACCACGTTCAAAACTCGTACCTGTTTTCATCCGACAAAACGACGGTGAAGAGAGGCTCATCGTCGGCGACTCTGGCCGCGGCGGTGCGAGCAAATGCCCAAAATGGGTTCCTAACAACCTGGCGTACCCAATGGAACCAACAGTTTTGGCTACGACGGTCTAGAACGCCAGCAAGCCGGAGATGACAGAGATGGCCGAAAGTGACCGAAAACAAAAAATGCAAAAGAGCTCTGTTGCGGTCCAAAGGAGCGGGTGCCAAGCAACTAGGGACTAATAAGGAGTTACCTGAGCACAAAATATGCACAAAGAAGGGTCGAGTCTGCCCTGGTGAAGAGAGATGCAGATTCGGCCGAAAATGGGGAAATCCAAATTCAGTCAAGCCCTCAACGAATTGAACCAAATTGTGTGAGGGTTAAGCTCAAGAGAGTAAAGATAGAGCAGAGGGAGCAAGAAATGAAAGGAGAGAACCCCTGTTGTACCGCCTTCACCGAAGCTCAAAGCTTAACAATGGCGGCCGAAAGGATTTCGAGTGACTGCAGCTCAAACAAGCTCGTGGGTGCTAGCTGGAGTTGCGGAAGTGCTAAAGGAAGCCAAGGGTGAAGCAATGGAGCTTAAATAGCTGGGAATGGCAGCGTGCAACGGCGATATTCCTCTCGGGTCAACACTGCCATTAGAGCACGCGAGAGCGACGGGAGCAGTTGAACCATGGACTTCTGAGGGAGGAGCACAACGGGCATTTAATGCGCGCAGAGATAGCCGTTTAAAGGCGACCAAAGAGGTGACTGCACGCTACTCGTTTCACCTCTGCTCACGCCATTGCCGAATTCAGACGCGCGCTCCGACCCGAGGAAGAAGGCGATTTTTCTACCGTTGGATTGAAATCGAACGGTTCAAAAAGAACGGGTTTATTATAACGATTCGGTCGTTCGCTCAAATCTGGGTCGTTGATTTGGATCCTACAGTTCACGTTGCGCGAGGCGTTCGGACGGTCCGAACGTTCACACGATCGTGGGCCTTCGATTTAGAATCCAACGGTTCAAATGAATCAGCGCGCTCGGATGGTCTGAACGTTCACGCGATCGTGGGCCGTTTGATGCCGATCCAACGACTCACAATGCTCGCGTCCAAACAATCGAGCCGGTGCGTTTAGTTGATCGAACCCAGTCAAGTGGCTCGAGCCCGAGTCTGATTCGAACCCAATGAACAGTGAAAACCAGTTAGTGTTTGAATTAAACAGCTGATTTTTGAGATATTTGTTTAAGGTAGCAAACAAGCTCTAAAAATTATGAAATTTTAACTGGAGGTTTCTGACTACAGGTTAAACCTCACATAAAATTTTCAGAGATTTTCATGCAATGCATTTATCTCCAGAAATTTCAGAATGTGTGAATTAGGGTTTGACCAAGGTTTGACTTGCCTCCAAAATTATCAAATAATTTCTGAAAATTATGAGATAATTCAGAGGTGTCACATATCAGTCCTATATCCAAGGATAATTATTTCTAGAGGTTTGGCACAAGATCTCTGCAAAAGAGGTTTTTGATTGGAGTCAATTGCGGATTTTGATTTTTTATTTCCATAATTCCTTTACAAGAATTACAGAAATGCTCAAGGACTTCGAGATGCAAGAAAAGTTTTAATTTCTTCTCATTTTCTTACATTTGAAACACAAATCCACATTTGGGATGTTACAAAACTTCCCCCCCTTACAAAAATCTCATCCCGAGATTTGGCTCACTCGGTAAAGAAAGATGGATAGTCTGCACGGAGACGATCTTCCCTCTCCCAAGTAGCCTCATCCTCAGAATGGTTCGACCACTGAACTTTAAGGAATCTGATGGCTCTATTCCTTGTTCTTCGTTCAGCCTCATTGAGTATGCGAACAGGATGCTCGCGATAGGTCAAATCCTCTTGGACATCGAGAGTTTCCAACAGAGCTTCCTCAGTTGGAACACGGAGGCACTTCTTTAGCTGGGACACATGGAAAACATCATGTACCCCCTCAAGTGCAGCCGGCAATTCCAACTTATAGGCAACAGCTCCCTTCTTCTCGATAACGCAGTAGGGACCGACATATCGAGGAGCTAACTTGGCCTTGACGCCGAAACGCTGATGGCCCTTCAAGAGAGAGACTTTGAGATAAACAAAGCCATTAGGTTCAAAGCTCAACTCACGACGACGGCGATCCGCATAGCTCTATTGCCTAGATTGAGCTGTGCGTAAACGATCACGAATGAGCCGGACTTGACTCTCGGCCTCATTGATCGAGTCCGGACCAAATAAAGGTCTTTCGCCGGCCTCAGACCAATTCAACGGGGTTCTGCACTTTCTCCCGTATAAGGCCTCGAAAGTTGCCATGCCGAGACTGGCCTGAAAACTGTTGTTGTAGGAAAACTCGGCAAATGGCAAGCACTTCTCCCAATTCTTTCCACGGGAGAGGACACAAGCATGGAGCATGTCCTCCAACACTTGGTTGACCCTTTCGGTCTGACCATCAGTTTGGGGGTGATATGCTGTGCTAAAGGTAAGACGGGTTCTCATAGCCTCTTGCAAACACTTCCAAAACCTGGCGGTGAAAAGCGCACCGCGATCTGAAACGATTGTCTTTGGCACACCATGCAAACAGACGATGCGGGAAATATAGAGGCCCGCTAGTAGACTCACACTGAGGTTTGTCTGTACTGGCAGAAAATGGGCTACCTTCGTCAATCGATCGATGACAACCCAGATGGAATACTTGCCCTTGGATGTTCGGGGTAGACCGGTGATAAAATCCATCCCGATCGAATCCCACTTCCACTCGGGAATTGGCAAAGGCTGAAGCAATCCTGCTGGACGCTGATGCTCGGCCTTGACACGATGACACACGTCGCACTCGGCAACGAACTTCGCGATCTCCCTCTTCATTCGGGTCCACCAAAATCTCTGGTGGAGATCTTGATACATCTTCGTGGCCCCGGGATGAATAGACAAAGGTGAATCATGGGCTTCGCGGAATATCAAATTCCGCAATTCCATGTCCTTTGGAACCACAAGGCGTTGCCCGAACCTCATAACACCATGCTCATCCTTAGAAAAGCACTTGGCGGTTCCGGTTTTGACATTTTCCTTGATGCTGTTCACTCCAACATCCGATTGTTGAGCGATCTTAATCCGATCTACCAAAGTTGGTTGCACAACCAAGGTAGCGAGGGAACCATGCTGAACCAAACCTAAGTTGAGACGCTGGAACTCCTCCAGAAGAGTGGGCTGAAACTCCTTGAGCAACAAGGCATTGTAATGCACTTTGCGACTAAGCGCATCGGCAACGACATTAGCCTTCCCCGGATGGTAGTGAATACCCATATCATAGTCTTTGATCAACTCCAACCATCTCTTTTGCCTGAGGTTCATATCTGGTTGGGTAAACAAATACTTTAAGCTTTTGTGATCCGAATACACTTCGCAACGATTACCGATAAGGTAATGTCACCAAATCTTAAGTGCATGAATCACAGCAGCCAACTCCAAGTCATGGGTAGGATAGTTGAGTTCATGAGGTCTCAATTGCCTTGATGCATAGGCCACTACCTTGCCTTCTTGCATAAGGACACAACCGAGTCCTCGACGAGAAGCATCGCAATAGATATCGAAGCTTCGATGGATATCGGGAAGAACAAGAACGGAAGCGGTGGTCAAACACTTCTTGAGTACTTGAAAGCTTTCCTCACAAGCATCGGACAACAAGAACTTCTTGTCCTTCTTGAGCAACTCCGTCATCGGCTTCGCGATCTTGGAGAAGTTCTCGATAAAGCGACGATAATATCCTGCTAAACCAAGAAAACTCCGCACTTCGGTTACCAAAGTAGGCTGACTCCATGAAAGAACATCGGTGGCCTTGCTAGGATCAACGGCTACGCCACCTGCTGAAAGAACATGACCCAAGAAGGCCATTTTCTTCAACCAGAATGCACATTTATTGAACTTTGCATACAGCTGGTGCTCACGAAGCTTGCCAAACACAAGCCTTAGATGCTCATCATGTTCCTCATCATTCTTGGAGTAGATAAGAATATCATCGATGAAGACCACGACAAAAAAAGCTGACAGAAAGCAAAAAGCTAATGACTAGGAGAATGGAATATCACCCTAATCGAAGGCCAAAAACAGCAGTATATAAACTTAAACAGGCTTATAAAAAGACTCCAAAAACAGCAAGGAATCACCAAACCACAGCTCAACTTCCCAATGCAACAAACCCGTATTGAATGAACGAGTAATTGATCGAGAAGATAAAAATCAGAATATAACGTAAGATCTAATACCACTAAAGAGCAAGGTTAAATCAGCGAAATTAGTGTTAGATACATAGCTAACTAGTATCACATCTTACCCTTCTATTCCCATAAGTTTTAGTTGATTAACCTCTCATTTTCTACCCTGTTTAGAACCTTTGAGCTTGCTGTCCGAAAATTGAAAGACCGTTGTCCAGGTTTTGCATCCAAGCTTCTAGTCGAATCTATCCATTCCAGAAACTTCAAAACCTTGTAGAGGGCAGTCAACACTTCAATTTGCCAAACTCATTAGTTCCCAAAACCCAATTAAACGATAACAACTATCTTTGAAGAAACGAGAGGTAAACAATTTTTAAAACTCAAATTAGAGTAAGACGAGAGGAGAAAGTTAAGATTGGTAAGGAGTAAAATCTGAGAATTCCTTAAGCTTTCATAAATCATTTGATACTTTGAAAATAAGGTTTTCCAAAATATCCTAAAGACGACCAAGCTTGGGTTACTACGGTCAGTATGGCTCTGATACCAAACTTTGTGAGACCCCGGCTTATCGGGCTTGTAATGCTTAGTCACCAATTGACCCTAGCATCACAAATCAGATAACCTGAGACACGAGACATGTATACTTCCCAGAAATGCAGTATACACACCTCTTTACAAAATTCATGCATCAATTCCATTCATTCACATAGAACCGAAGCATAGCAATAAACCAGAAGTTAAGATAAATAAAGGATAGTTATTACAAAAGAGAGGCCAACCGGCCAAATTACAACAAATACAAGAATAAAAGACAGCGGAAGCAAAAGTGCCATAAGATGGCCATAAATAAAAGAGCCAATCAGTGTGTCTTTATCCACAAGGCAACCGACCGGACCGCCAAGCTAGTCGTCGAACACGCAGCACATTTCACAAAAGTGAGGCCCTTGGGGCTCACCTTCTTCCTCTGCAACAAATAGTTAAACAAAACAAATGAGTACAAAAATTGTACTCCGCAAGACTTACGTGTAGAGTAACAGACCTATACATATGCTACATGCAAGCTTATTTAAGTGGAGGCTGTATGTTTCATTTTCGGCACAAAGCAATCTTTATTTGCAATAATGTAGTACATTTGAAAGCAAGTTGACAAATCTGTTTTTAATGTTCAAATAACAGTAAATGACAATAATATGACAGTAGATAGAGGACAACAACAATCCTGGAAGTGACTAAGCCCATGGTCACCACAACAATAGCATGAATTACCCATTCGTACCAACCATGTCAAATTTTAATTTAAAAGGTTGTAGTCTAACTCTTGCAAAACCTAACCAAGCGTGTCCATAACCTAGGACGAGCCTATTCGAATAGTTTTATACCCTGCAGTGGTGTACCAATGTACCCACACGCCAGACCACCTTTTTGCCAAGCTATTAAGCACGGCTAAGTCCTACGAGATATTTCCAATATTGTGTATTAACCATGAGCCGCCCGTATGGATAGAAACCCATACGTTGTGTCGGAGTCATTGTAAAGCCTCGGTCAACTACCCATCTCAGGTAAATAGTTGGACAACTACAATGCTCCTCGAGGTGGAGAGCCTACCCGGAATCTCCACCACCGCACACCCAACACAAGAACACACATATCCTTTTTCACACAACACACGCAACCCCCTCCTGCGACTCGGAGATAACACACACCAAAGTACTAAGTCAAGAGAAGTCCCATATCCCTCTCGCGTGGTTAGCACGCAAAAATACTTGGAGAGTGTGACACAAGATGTTCGGTCCTTGTTGACTTAGGCAAGACATCTACAAACCCAATAACCAACCATCCAACCACTTCCCCAAGTCTAAAACAATGTTCCATTTTCAGATTTTTGACTTTACAAAATAACAAAGCACAAGTGCTGGACATAATGAAATAATAAATATATGTGTGATCAAGATCATCGACTAAATCGATGATCACCCATTACTACCGAAACTAAGCATTTCTATGCAATTACAGTTCGCAATCTACTAAGTGACAAGAGCTCATCCATCGAACTCGAATCACAACAAATAACCTAGATTCATGGTAGTAGAGGCTAATCAATTCCTACAGATTATGCAACTATAGGATACTAACCATAATTTAACAACAACATAGCAATGCATACATACAAGTTGAAATCAATATATTAGACTTGAAAAATATTGGGATTAAATGATCAAACTGCTTGCCTGTTTGCTGTGGTTCAAGATGTTGTAGAGGATCACTTAAGTTATCAATGTGCTCTTCGGAACCTAACGAGAAAGCGAAAAAGAACCGATAAGAACGAAGAAAACACAAAGACTCAATAGCAAATTTTACAGTAGCTAGAGTATGATTTATAAGGAATTTAGCAACAAGAACCAATTGATTTGGATTCTTAATGCAAAAGATATGAGCAAAACAATTTTGCTCAACCTTAAAAATCATAAATACTACTATTCATTACCCTACATTTTAGCAAACTTTTCTGGAGATATAATGAAGTTAGAAGCATTTTTAGATTAAAGTTTAGTTAAAAATATAACTAACAAATTAGGATCAACTGAAAAGGAATTAAAATGAAATAGTTATGCATTTTACAAGTTAACTACATTTTTCAATTGACAAATAAACCTTTCGGGAAAAATCCAAAATTAAAACAACATGGACGAACTTGGATCGTTGATCTCAGATCCAACGGTCCAATTCCACGGGATAACGTGCGCACGCGCGACTCACAAACCCTAAACGCTCACTGTTGGATTTGGATCCAACGGTCCACGTGGACCAGAGCGTTCGGCGGTCCGAACGTTCACACGTACATGAGCCGTTGATCTTGGATCCAACGACCCACGCGGACTCGAATCGGGACCGTTGATCTTGGATCCAACGGTCCACTGATCAAGGCGTGTGATCAATTCAAACGTTCACGCGATCCTGGGCCGTAGATCTCAGGATCGACGGTCCACAGCGAACCACGATTAAAACTGGTCCCTGTTTTCATCCGACAAAACGACGGTGAAGAGAGGCTCATCGCCGACGACTCTGGCCGCGGCGGTGCGAGCAAATGCCCAAAATGGGTTCCTAACAACCTGGCGCACCCAATGGAACCAACAGTTTTGGCTACGGCGGTCTAGAACGCAGGCAAGCCGGAGATGATAGAGATGGCCGAAAGTGACCGAAAACGAAAAATGCAAAAGTGCTCTGCTGCGGTCCAAAGGAGCAGGTGCCAAGCAACTAGGGACTAATAAGGAGTTACCTGAGCACAAAGAATGCACAGAGAAGGGTCGAGTCTACCCTGGTGAAGAGAGATGCAGATTTCGGTCGAAAATGGGGAAATCCTAATTCAGTCAAGCCCTGAGCGAATTGAGCCAAATTGAGTGAGGGTTAAGCTCAAGAGAGTAAAGATAGAGCAGAGTGAGCAAGAAATGAAAGGAGAGAACCCCTGCTGTACCACCTTCACCGAAGCTCAAAGCTTAACAATGGAGGCCGAAAGCATTTCAAGTGACTGCAGCTCAAACAAGCTCGTGGGTACTAGCTGGAGTTGCGGAAGTGCTAAAGGAAGCCAAGGGTGAAGCAATGGAGCTTAAATAGCTGAGAATCGTAGTGTGCAACGGCGATATTCCTCTCGGGTCAACACTGCCATTAGAGCACACGAGAGCAACGGGAGCAGTTGAACCATGGACTTCTGATGGAGGAGCACAACGGGCATTTAATGCGCGCAGAGATAGTCGTTTAATTGCGACTAAGGAAGTGACTGCACGCTGCTCGTTTCACCTCTGCTCATGCCATTGCCGAATTCAGACGTGCACTCCGACCCGAGGAAGGAGATGACTTTTCCACCGTTGGATTGAAATAGAACGGTTCAAAAAGAATGTGTTGATTATAACGATTCGGTCGTTCGCTCAAATCTGGGCTGTTGATTTGGATCCTACGGTTCACGTTGCGCGAGGCGTTCGGACGGTTCGAACGTTCACACGATCGTGGGACTTCGATTTAGAATCCAACGGTTCAAATGAATCGGCGCGCTCGGATGGTCCGAACGTTCACGCGATCGTGGGCCGTTTGATGCCGATCCAACGACTCACAACGCTCGCGTCCAAACGATCGAGCCGGTGCGTTTAGTTGATCGAACCCAGTCAAGTGGCTCGACCCGAGTCTGATTCGAACCCAATGAACAGTGAAAACCAGTTAGGGTTTGAATTAAATAGCTGATTTTTGAGGAATTTGTTTAAGGTAGGAAACAAGCTCCAAAAATTATAAAATTTTAACTGAAGGTTGCTGACTGCAGGTTTAACCTCACATAAAATTTTCAGAGATTTTCATGCACTGCATTTATCTCCAGAAATTTCAGAATGTGTGAATTAGGGTTTGACCAAGGTTTCACATGCCTCCAAATTTATCAAATAATTTCTGAAAATTATGAGATAATTCAGAGGTGTCACATATCAGTCCTAGATCTAAGGATAATTATTTATAGAGGTTTGGCACAAGATCTTTGCAAAGGAGGTTTTTGATTGGAGTCAATTGCGGATTTTGATTTTTGATTTCCATAATTCCTTTACAAGAATTACTGAAATGCTCAAGAACTTCGAGATGCAAGAAAAGTTTTAATTTATTCTCATTTTCTTACATTTGAAACACAAATCCACATATGGGATGTTACATTTGAAACACAAGTCCACTACTAAGCAATCATTAGCAGTTAATGAGCGGGATTTGGTCTTAATGACCTAGCTACAGTATTGTCGGAAAACCGACAATACAGAGCTGGCTTCGCCGAGCTCTCGCCGGCGTTTCCTTTGAACCGAGCGTGCGGCGAGCTGGAGAAGACAGGTCTAACGAGTGGGCCCCGCGGTGTCAGTGACTCAGTCGCGTGAGAGAGAGAGAGAGTGAAAGGGGATCAGCACAGGCCATTGGATCGAGATCGAACGGTTCAAGTGAAAGGGGCGATCGGTCACTCAATCCAGGCCGTTGATCCAAAACAGACGGTTCCAACCGGCGCGGGAACTTTCGGACCTAGCCGAAGGGTTACGCTATCTGGACCATTAAGTTTCCATCGGACGGCTCACAAGCGACGTGGTTAGTTGGTTGGGCTGAAGCGAGGGAGCCGGGCCGGAGTCTGACTCGGGTTCGAGCCCGAGGAACAGTGATCCCAGATTTGGTTTAAAAAGGATGAGATGATTTGGGATTTTCCAGAGGTAGTTCCACCGATTCAAAAATTTGAAAATTTTTACTAAGTGATCCTGACTTCAAGATCAACCGTGTGTAAATTTTACAGAAATTTTCATGCAGTGAATTTCTTGCTAGAAAATTCACAAACTGCTGGATAGGGGGTTTGACCAGGAAGACAACAGGTTTGACCAGCCCTTAAGAAATAGCAAATAATTTCTACAAATTATGAAATCTCTCAGGGAGGTTACAAAGATGATCAAAAATTTAGGAAAAATATTTCCAGAGGATGATCACAAGATTTTACTAGAACTTGAATTGCAACACTTCGAGTTAATTAATTTAATTGAATTTGAAGTCCACATTTCGAGGAGATAAATTCTAGAGAATTCAAATAACAACAAGGATGCATCCAAAAGTTTTAATTTATCCTCATTTTCATACATTTGAATCACAACCCCAGATCTTTGCGATGTTACACAACATTCCCACAATTCTAACATACTCACTTATTGACATCCTCAGAAATTACCCACATAATCTCGCAATATTATCAAGTTGCGTTACTCTATAAAAATTAATCAAGGTCTCCATACCTTTGTAACATCCCATATATTGATTTGTGTTTCAAATGTAAGAAAATAAGAAGAAATTAAAACTTTTCTTGCATCTTGAAGCCCTTGGTCATTTTTGTAATTCTTTTAAAAGAATTATGAAAAATCAAAATTCAATCCTCATTTGACTCCAATTAAAAATCTTTGTGGCAAAGGTCTTGTGCCAAACCCTTGGAAATCTTTTTCCTGGGTTCTAGGGAGGCTTGGCAACACCTATGAATTATCTCATGATTTTTAGAAATTATTTGATAATTTTTGGAGGCAAGTCAAATCTGGTCAAACCCTAATTCTCCTCTTCTGGAATTTCTGGAGAAAGATCTAATGCATCAAAATCTCTAAAAATTTTATGAGAGGTTCCTCCTGCTGTCAACCATCTCCAGTTAAAAGTTCATAATTTTTAGAGCTTGTTTGGTACCCCAAATAATTCCTCCAAAAATTAGATGTTTAAAATTCAAATTCTAATTGGTTTGCATCGTTTCCTGTTCGAACCGACATCGGCTCGAACCATCGGACTCGGTCCATCAACTAATCGCACCGCGCATCGATCGGCGCTGCTAGAACCGTTGATCAAGATCGAACGGTTCTCGATCAGCCGAACGACGGAATCGTTTTAATCCGCCCGATCTAACTCAGCCGCTCGATTTCAATCCGACGGCCGCGTCGCTCTCCTTCCTCCGGCCACCACGCGATCGGCGTCGGCCATGGCGCTGAGAGAAGAAAAAGCCACGGCGTGCCGTCCCTTCTTCGGTCACCTTTAAACGGCTCTTTCTGTGCGCATTTAATGCCCGTCGTGATCCTCCCTCAGGCGTCCCTTCTCCAACTGCTCCCGTCGCTCTCTCGCGCTCACATGGCCGTGTTGACCCGAGAAGTATATCGCCGTTGCTCTCTGCCATCCTCGGCTATTTAAGCTCCATTGTTTCTCCCTTAGCTTCCTTTAGCACCTCCGTAACTCTAGCTAACACTCACAAGTCCGCTGGAGCAGCAGATTCTCGAGAATCCCTTGGCCGCCATTGTCGGTTTTGGAGCTCCGGTGGAGTCGGTGCAGCAGGGGTTTTCTTCTTTGAGTCTTTGCTCCCTCTGATCCCCCTTTACTCGCTGAAGCTTAACCCTCACTCAATTTGGTTCATTTTACTCAGGATCGAACTGAATTTGGATTTCCCACTTTTCGGCCGAATTCAGCGTTTCTCCTCGCCGGAGCCGTCTCGCCTCTCCTCGGTGCATTCTTTGCGCTCAGGTAACTCCTCTTTAGTCCCTAAGTGGCCTGGCACCTGCTCCCTTGAACCGCAGCTGAGCTCTTTGCCATTTTTCGTTTTCATCACTTTGCGGTCTCCTCGGTTCTCTCTGGCTTGCCGACGTTCTGGACCGCCGCAGCCAACGCCATTGGTACCATTGGGTGCGCAATGATGTTTGGGACCCATTTTGGGCGCTTGCTTGCACCGCCGCGGCCAGAGCAGCCGGCGGCAAGCCGTTCTTCCCCGTCGTTTTTGCCGGACGAAAACAGGACGGATGTTTTGAACGTGAGTCGGTCTGGACCGTCGATCCTTAGATCTACGGCCCACATTCGCGCAGAAATTTGAATTCGTCGCGCGTCTCGATCTATGGACCGTTGGATCCAAGATCAACGGTCCCGATTCGAGATCACAGGGGTGGTTGGATCCAAGATCAACAGCTCATGTGTGTGTGGGCGTTCGGATCGCCCGCGCGCTCTAATCCACGTGGTCGTGGACCGTTAGATCCAGATCCAACGGTTAATGACCAGGGCTTCGGTGTCGCCCGCGCGCTCTGATCCACGTGGTCGTGGACCGTTAGATCCAGATCCAACGGTTAACGACCAGGGCTTCGGTGTCGCCCGCGCGCTTTGATCCACGTAGTCGTGGACCGTTTGATCCAGATCCAACGGTTGACATTTAGGGTTTCGCGGCCGCGCGCGCGCGCGTCAGCGCCGGGACTTGGGCCGTTGGATCCAAGATCAACGTCCCAGGTTCGTCCACGTCATTCCAAATTTCTGATTTTCCCGAAAGTATTTATTTATCAACTGAAAAATGTGAGAAATTGAAAAATGCATAACTAATTCATTTTAATTCCTTTTCGGGAGATTCAAATTTTGTTGGTTACGTTTTTAACTAAACTTTAGTCTAAAAATGTTTCCAACCCCAGTATAGCTCTAGAAAATTTTGCTAATGAATAGTAGCATTTTTTATTTATAAAAGCTGAGCAAAATTGTTTTGGCCATATCTTTTGCATTAAGAATCCAAATCAATTGGTTCTTGTTGCTAAATTCTTTAAAAATCATTATATTGCTACTGTAAAAGTTTCAGAGTTTTTGGAGAAAGTTTACTGTTGGGTCTTTGCGTTTTCTTCGTTCTTATCGGTTGTTTCTCGCTTTCTCGTTAGGATCTGAGGAGCACATTGACAATATACTTGATCCTAAACAACATCCTGACCCACAGCAAACAGGCAAGAAGTTTGATCATGTTAATCCCAGTATTTTTCAAGTCTAATATATTGTTTTCAACTTGTATGTATGCATTGCTATTTTGTTGTCAAATTATGGTTAGTATCCTATAGTTGCATAATCTGTAGGACTTGTTGTCCTCTACTACCATGAGCCTAGGTTATTTGCTATGATTTGAGTTCGATGGATGAGCTCTTGTCATTTAGTAGCATACGCATTAATTGCTTAGAAATGCTTAGTTTCGGTAGTAATGGGCGATCATCGATTTTAGTCGATGATCTTGATCACACATTTATTTATTATGCCATTATGTCCAGCACTTTTGCTTTGTTACTTTGTAAAGTCAAAAACTGAAAATAAAATTGTTTTAGACTTGGGCACAATGGTATGTTGGTGTGATCTGTTGGTGTGAATGAAATGGTGCCTAGGTCATCAAGGACCGAGTTACTTGTGTCACTAAGCCAAGCGCTTATGCGTGCTAACCACGCGAGAGGGATATGGGACCTCTCTTGACTAAGTACTTTGGCGTGTGTTATCTCCGAGTCGCAGGAGGGGGTTGTGTGTGTTGTGTGAAAAAGGATATGTGTTCTTGTGTTGGGTGTGCGGTGGTGGAGATTCCGGGTAGGCTCTCCACCTCGAGGGGCATTGTAGTTGTCCAAGGCTTTACCTGCGACGGGTAGTTGACCGAGGCTTTACAATGACTCCGACACAACGTATGGGTTTCTATCCATAAGGGCGACTCGTAGTTAATGCACAATATTGGAAATGTCTCGTAGGACTTAGCTGTGCCGGCATACCAAAGGAAGTGTGCTAATCATGTGGCAAAAAGCCGGTCTGGCGTGTGGGTACATTGGTACAACCCTGCAGGGTATAAAACTATTCGAATAGCCTCGTCCTAGGTTATGGACACGCTTGGTTAGGTTTTGCAAGAGTTAGACTACAACCTTTTAAATTAAAATTTGACATGGGTGGTATGAATGTGTAATTCATGCTATTGTTGTGGTGGCTAATGGTTTAGTCACTTCCAGGATTGTTGTTGTTCTCTACCTACTGTTATATTGTTGTCATTTACGGTCATTTGAACATTAAAAACAGATTTGTTAACTTGCTTTCAAAGGTACTACATTATTGTAAATAAAGATTGCTTTGTGCTGAAAATGAAACATACAACCTCCACCTAAATAAACTTGCATGTAGCATATGTGTCGGGACCCCGGGTGTCACACAACCCCGAGACCCTCTGTGCATACCAAGCTAGTCCCATGATCAGTAGCTAGCTCGCACAGTTGCAACAATGATGTAATCATAACCATTCACAACGAACTAATGGAGTGCATAAAGTAATATTATTTAAAACAAAGAAAGACCTTATGGTCAAGGTTCTTACAAAAGTCGCCTCACGTGGCTTAGCAACAACAGAGTATCCGCAATGAAATCTCAAAAAACACGTGGAGCCCAATCGACATGCCCACAGGCAATCGAGTGGAGGACGTGACCTAATTCGCGAAGTCTTCAAAGTAGCTTTCTTCAAGGTACTCTACGTTTCCTGGTTCTTCTGTTGGGACTGATCAACAAAGGGCATAAAGCCGTGAGTACATAAAGTACTCAGCAAGTCGTAGAGAAATGTATGCACTTAGTATTCATGTCAGGCTTAAGCAAGGATGGCTTTATGGTTAATTTGCAGAAAGCAAGTTTAACAGTAAATACAATAATTAGATTGCAAAGCAGGATTCTTAAAAGAATAGTACATAGATAACCAAGTTCTTTTGAATTAAACAGTGAACATCCCGTTCACTTCCCAACCATTCCAACCAAACGTTTCCATCGAACCAAACCACATTTTTGAAAATACTACCCCTTGCGCGAAATCACCAGGCATGTCCGTAACCGGGGACACGGCTATTCGAATAGATTTTTGACACTCTGCAGAGGTTGTACAGCTTTACCCACAAGAGATAAATCACTCGCAATGTCCGTCTGACACACTTCCGAGGGTGTGCGACTAAGTGACTATCACAAGGCCTTTACAAAGTTCCATTTTGCCTCGGTTCTGCTCGCTAAGGTTTCGCCATCACAGCCCCCTCTTGCGCCAATAATCAACCCTAACAGAACCGACTCAAAACTTCCCTAATTAGTTGGCCAGGTCCGTCCCATACCGGACTTATGGTTGCACGAGGTGACCCAGATCAATGACTTGCAAAGTTAAGTCCTTAGTTGGCTGCTCAGACAAGTCTACCACAACCCAATGTGCATCACACACCCACTCTAGCTTCCTACCTCAAGCCCGAGCATAAATCATTTTTGTTCAATCCCGACCAAATGGCAATCCCTGCCATGGCACAACATCTTTTAATAAAAGTGGCCTCACACCACTGTTCCATAGTTCCATTAGTCAAATTTCATTCATCATTGAACATGTGATCGAAAGTACTGCGGGTAACTAGAGCATGTCTAAGCAATAATACGCTCCCAAGTTGGTGATACAATTATGTCCAACTAGTATCAACCATCCTAAGGTGTCCAAGGATATATGTCATTCAAGGAGACATTTCATTTTCAATCCATCAACGAGACATAATGGCAATTTGGTAATTATCTACTCCCAAAACTATTTTTAATAAAACTAGCCATGCATGATAATTTAATACAATATACATTTGTAAAATGGGTTCAACATGGTCAAAGGCCTACGACTTGCCTTCGTTGACGAGGAGAGGGTCTTCGGTCGTTGGGTCGAAGAAATCTTCCGAAACGCCGGAATCTACACGTGCGAGAATAGCAACAAATAAATAAAACAGCACCAAATGAACTCCAAAAATTACAAAACCAGTACCAAATGAAAGAGGATGAATTTATATGAATTTAGAAATTTGGATCACCCAAATCGGAGTTCGGATGTGAAAGTTATGGCCAAAAGAAGTTGGAAAATCACATAAAATGATGGATTTAGGGTTTTCGGATTTTCGGATTTAATTTTCAACTGAAAATTCCGACTTTGACGTCAACAAGACACGCAGCGCCACGTGGCCGCCACGTAGGCAAAACGCCGACGCTGGCGCCGACGTGGCGCCACGTGGGTGGCCACGTGGGCTCGGCCCGCGGTCGAGAGAGGGAGAGAGAGAGAGACGGGGAGGGCGCGGTGGCGGCGGCGGCCGGAGCTGGGGAAGACGGTGGCGTCGGCGCGGGAGAAGGCGGTGGCGCGGAGACGACCGGAGGCGGGGAAGAACGGAGAAGCGGCGGCGAGAATCGGCCGAGAGAGAGAGAGAGAAAGAAGAGAGGAGAGAGGAAGAGGCGCGGCGGGTTTTATAGATCTCGCGGCGACGGACGGCGCGGCGACGGACAGGGCGCTTGGCGTGGCGGACGCGGCGAGGCGCGAGAGGCGACGGACGGCACGGCGCTGATTCGCGGGCGAGATTCGCGGCGCTTGCGCGCGACGTGGGAGAGAGAGACGGCGCCTTGGCGAAGACGACGACGACGCCGTCCGATTCCGACGGACGGTGGGGAGCGAGGAGGCGCGGCGAATGGAGAGCCGTCCGATTCGACGGACGGTTGGGAAGTCCAAAGGCGCGGGAGGAGATGAATCGGCGCCGTCCGATTTCGACGGACGGTGGGAGCGGAAGAGGCGCGGCGTGGCGATGGCGTCGGATCGCGATCCAACGGCGGAGAAGAAAGGAGAGCGCGGTGAGGGAGACGAACGGCCGCGGGCAAACGGGAACGGCCGGATCTTGATCCAACGGTCAGCAGCACGGGGCGACGCGGCGAAGCGAGGGCCACACGATGAGGATCCAACTACCGAGGCGGGCGCATGAGCGGGTCATGGAGTGGGCCGGAGGCGAGGAATAGGATTGGGGGGAGAGATTCGGCCCAAGAACAGTAAAAGGAATTTAAAATACATTTTTGATTTTAGAAATTCAAACAAATCAAAAAGCAATTTAGAAAATAGCAAATAGACTCCAAAAATTCTAGAAAAATTCACAGAAATTACTTGAATTATTCTAGACTTAATAAAAATACTTTTAACTTTAAATTTTCTTTTTCCTTTGCAAATAAAATAATTTTTCCATTTCGGATAAAACAAAAATCAATTTCTAAAATCCAATAAATCAGAGAAAATTCTTAAAATAATAAGTTTTGATTTTAAATTCAAGAAAACTCAATTAAACCAACTTTAATTTAATTGAAGTTTGATTAGCTCATATTAAACTGCAAATGGATTTCTGAAATTTCCAAATTAAGCTTTTGGCAAAAAGAAACAAACGGTTCTCTTTTAAAATTTTCAAAACTCAAAAACGGACGCTACAAACCTACCCTCTTAAAGGGAATCTCGACCCGAGATTCAGTCGACTAGAGAATAGGTGGGAAACTCACCTTCAAGTCATCTTCTCGTTCCCAAGTGGCTTCTTCTTCTGTGGTTGCTCCATCGACCTTGCGTAAACGGATGGTCTTGCTTCTTGTCACTCGCTCGCTACTTCCAAGATCTTGATGGGATGCTCCTTGTAGGTGAGGTCTTCTTGCGTGGCAATTGATTCCACCGCATCCGCTCTTCGCACACGCAAACACTTCTTCAATCTGCGACACGTGGAAGACATTATGCACATCCGACACCGAGGTGGGAGCTCCAACCGTAGCGACTTCTCCTCTTGGGCTAGAATCGAAAGGTCCGATGTACCTTGGTGCAAGCTTTCCACTTACTCAAACGACGATCCCTTGAGAGGCGACACCTTCAGTACACATGATCACCAGTGCAAAAGCTAGATCTCGCGACGGTTATCGGCGATAGCTCTTCCGCTCGGTCTTTGCTTTTTCACTTTCTCTCGATTGATCGAACTTGCTCTTCGGCTTTTTCCAAAATATCTGGCCCAAACACTTGTCTTTCGCCTACTTCATTCCAATACAACGGTGTCCTGCATTTTCTTCCGTAAAGGGCTTCAAATGGAGACATCTGGAGGCTTGACTGGTAGCTGTTGTTATAGGAAAACTCTGCATAAGGTAGCATTTGATCCCAACTGGTCTGATTTGCTAAGGCACAAGCCCTTAACATATCTTCTAGAATTTGATTTACTCTTTCTGTCTGTCCATCCGTCTGGGATGATAAGTCAGATCAAATTTAGATTAGTACCCAAAACATCGTGCAACTCTCGCCAAAATCTTGAGGTGAACTGGTTCCTCGATCCGACACGATCTTCTTCTAAGACTCCATGCCGCACACTATCTTTGCCATGTACAACTCTGCTAGTCTATCACCAGAGTAAGTAGTCTTGACTGGGAGAAAGTGAGCAACTTTGGTTAGACGATCCACAATTACCCAGATAGAATCATATACTGACCTTGTCCTTGGCAAACCAGGATAAAATCCATGCCAATTTCTTCCCATTTCCATTCGTGCACTTTCAAGGGTTGCAGAGTCCAAGAGTCTTTGATGCTCGGCTTTAACTCACGATGACATCACATTGAGCTACATACTCGGCAATCTCACGCTTCATGCTAGGCCACCAATACATTTCTTTAAGGTCTTGGTACATCTTTGTGCTTCCAGGGTGAATGGAATACAAAGTTTCATGGGCTTCCTTGAGTATCAGCTGCTTAAGCTCTTTCTGATCTGGAACACAAATTCGCTTGTCAAACCAAATGGTGCCTTGCTCATCTTCTGAAAATCTCAGGGCTTTACCCTTCTTCATGTTGCTCTTAATTTCCTTAATATTGGCATCTTCAACTTGAGCTTCCTTGATCCGATTTCGCAAAGTGGGTTGAACTTAGGCAGCTAGATAACCTTCTTCAACCAACTCTAACTTGAGCTTCAGGAACTCTTCAAGAAGGGCTGGCTGACTTTCCTTGATCGACATGGTATTGCAGTAGACTTTTCTGCTCAAGGCATCTGCCACAACATTAGCTTTGCCTGGGTGGTAATGGATTCCCATATCATAATCCTTGATTAACTCTAACCACCTTCTTTGCCTCATATTAAGATCACCGAGTGAAAATGTACTTCAAGCTCTTATGGTCCGTAGACTTCACGATTACCAATAAGGTAATGACGCCATATCTTTAGAGCATGCACTACTGCACTAACTCCAAGTCATGAGTGGGGTAATTCACTTCATGAGGCCTCAACCGACGGAAGCATAAGCTACAACCTTCCTTTCTTGCATCAGACACAACCAAGTCCTTGCCGGATGCATCACGAAAATCTCAAAATCCTTAGGACATCCGCAAAATCAACACCGAGTCGTGGTCAACCGCTTCTTCAACTCTTGAAAACTTTGCTCACAACTGCTGTCCAAGCAAACTTCTTTTCTTTCTTCAATAGTGAGTCGAGGGTCTTGCTATCTTGGAGAATCCTTCTATGAATCGACGATAGTATCCCGCCATTCCAGAAAACTTCGACTGAGGCATCGACTTGGGTGACTCCCAATTAAGCACATCCTTAACCTTGCTAGGGTTAATGACACTCCTTCCGCAGACATGACATGACCCAAGAAAGTAACTTCTTCCATCCAAAACTCACACTTGCTGAATTTAGCATAGAGTTGATGATCTCTAAGCTTATTCAGACCAAACGGAGGTGCTCTTCATGCTCTTCTTCACTCTTGAATACACCAAAATATCGCCAATGAAGACAATGACGAACTTATCCAAATATTTCCATGAACACTTTATTCATCAAGTTCATAAAGTAAGTGGGCATTGGTCAATCCAAACGACATGACCGTGAACTCATACACCCATACCGGTTGAGAAAGTCGTCTTGGGAATATCTTACGGCGAATCTTCAACTGGTGGTATCCTCGACCTCAAGTCTATTTTGGAGAACACACCGCTCCTTTCAACCGGTCAAACAAATCATCGATCCCGGGCAGAGGGTACTTGTTCTTGATGGTGACCTCATTGAGGGCTCGGTAATCCACACACATCCGTTGGGTACCATCCTTCTTTGCAACAAAGATTACCTGGGCTCCCAAGGTGAAGAACTTGGTCTGACAAAACCTTTCTCTTGCATTTCTTCAATTTGCTTCTTTAGCTCAACCAAATCATTGACAGCAATCAGAGGGTCTCTTGAAAATAGGTGCAGTTCTCGAACAAGATTGATGACAAACTCCAAGTCTCTGGCCTCGCGGTATTCTGTAGGTCATCGTGAAAGACATCCGAAAACTCTCGACCATCGCACTTCTTCCAAAGACACAACACTGCATCGCAGACTAAAGATCCAGCTAGCTTCTCTGGGGAGGCTTCAAACTTTACCTTGGTTCCATCCGGACTGACCAAAGTGATGCTTCTACCACCACAATCCAAGAGGGCTTGGTGATTGGCAAGCCAATCCATTCCCAAAATCACATCAAGAGACTTGGTGTCTATGATGATGAGATTAGCAAGGAATTCTACCCCTTCTATGGTCACCTTAACCTTAGGGCAACCTTGGTTCGTACTCAATTCCGAACCGGGAGATTGAACCAACAAAACACTTTTAAGAGGCAAAACTTCCAACTGGTGCCTTTCAGCAAAACTCCGAGAAACAAACGAATGCGAAGCTCCAGAATCAAACAAAACAGTGGCGGGTGCTGAATTGACAAGGAACTTACCCAGCACGACGTCCGGGGCTGTCTGGGCTTCCTCCACAGTGGTGTGGTTCACACGACCTCTTCCAAAAGGCTGAGGAGACTTGACCGGTGCAGCTGGAGTTTGAGGGGCTCCACGTGCGACTCCTGGAGTGGGGGTCCTGGTCGGAGTAGCTCCCATGTTGAAACGAACAGGAGAAGGGCCTTGCCTCTGCGGCAATCACGCGAAGTGCCCACCGATGGCACTTAAAGCGATGATCCCGCGCAGGTTGACATTCCTTGGTTGCCGTTGCCGGAGCCGCTGAAGCCGCGGGTCACCGAAGCGCCGGGCGAGGTGTCGCTCACAGGGCTCAAAGTGACAGTGGAGCAACACGGCAGAGGCGCACATTCATTCCGACTCTCGGGAGTGAGACCGATGGGCACCGTGGTCGCATCATCTTTCTCTTGCGGGATTCTTCAAGCTCACGGCGGATTCCTCGATGAGCATGGCCTTGTTCACCAAGTGCCGGAAATCGCATAATCATTCCCAATGACTTGCACCTTCAAACCGAGTTGAGTCCTCTCTTGAAACGCTCGCGGGCATCATCTGTGGCAACGTCCTCTGGGGCATAACGGGACAACTGAGTGAATCTGTTAAGATATTCACTCACTGACGTGTTGCCTTGCTGCAGCTCACGGAACTCATTCTTCTTCATTTCCACCTTTCCATCAGGGATATGGGAGTGGCGGAAAGCTCCCAAAACTCGCCCAAGTGATACTCTCGTGGTTTCCATGGCGGCACAATAGTTCTCCCACCATTCTCGCAGCCGTACCTTCAAGCCGGTGGGTGGCATCTGTAACCTTCTCGCGATCATCACAACGGGTGATAGCGAGCTTCTTTCCATGGAACGTAACTACCATTCTGCGTCCAATGGCTCCGAGGAGCTAGAGAAAGTGGGCGGATGGGTCCTCAAAAACTCTGCCAACCTGGACTGAGGAAAAACTGGGGGTGGAGCAGGCGTGGGCGTGGCAGCTGCTTGACTGTTCTGATTCATCATTGCGCGAGGTGGCAAGAATGTCCGGTTCTGGCGATTCATCATCCGAGTCATGTTCTCGCATCAAAGAGCTCATCACCGCGTCTGGCCGCCATGAATCGACTCAAACCCGGATCTGCACCGGCGGCTCGGGAAGACGGGCATCGGCGCTTGAGTCTCATCCTCGCTTATGAGTTGCGGTCCGAACCATCTGCGACAAAGCTTCACAGGTTTAATAGACGAGAAGAAGAAAGCAATTTAGATGAGAGGGAAAGCACGGAGATGAGCGAGGAACAAGGGAGATAGATGGATCAACCTAATGCGGATAAAATTGGTTTTACCCAACGAACGGATAGCCGGAAAGCTATCAAGAAGTAAACCAAAAGGGACACTTAAGCACAAAAGCACTATTACGCAGACTAAACGACTCTAAAACTAGGGAGGCAGCTACCATTCTAATCTTTACGGAGGGGCAACTTGAAACAAACTGCGGATCTTGAACTTCCAAAGCTTCCGTTGCTTGATCTTGAAGGGCTCGATCCTAGGGATAATCCAGAGATGAGGGAGTCAATTTAAATTTGAAAACCAAATTCCAGAAAAGATAAGATGAAAGAACTCAAGAATGATATAAGAGGGTAAGATGATAAGATAAGAATAGAATAAGATAAGAAAGAACAGAATAAGATGAGAGAAGAATATCTAGTCAAGTTAATTGCTTGGTTTGATTTAGAAAATATATTTTGAATCTTTGACTAAGACGACCAATCTAGCTAAAGGTTACGCCCCATATCGATATGGCTCGATACCATCTCTTGTCGGGACCCCGGTGTCACACAACCCGAGACCCTCTGTGCATACCAAGCTAGTCCCATGATCAGTAGCTAGCTCGCACAGTTGCAACAATGATGTAATCATAACCATTCACAACGAACTAATGGAGCAGACAAAGTAATATTATTTAAAACAGCAAAGACCTTATGGTCAAGGTTCTTACAAAAGTCGCCTCACAGGGCTTAGCAACAACAGAGTATCTGGCAGCGGAAATCTCAAAAAAAAACACGTGGAGCCCAATCGACATGCCCACAGGCAATCGAGTGGAGGACGTGACCTTATTCGCGAAGTCTTCAAAGTAGCTTTCTTCAAGGTACTCTACGTTTCCTGGTTCTCCTGCTGGGACTGATCAACAAAGGGCATAAAGCCGTGAGTACATAAAGTACTCAGCAAGTCGTAGAGAAATGTATGCACTTAGTATTCATGTCAGGCTTAAGCAAGGATGGCTTTATGGTTAATTTGCAGAAAGCAAGTTTAACAGTAAATACAATAATTAGATTGCAAAGCAGGATTCTTAAAAGAATAGTACATAGATAACCAAGTTCTTTTGAATTAAACAGTGAACATCCCGTTCACTTCCCAACCATTCCAACCAAACGTTTCCATCGAACCAAACCACATTTTTGAAAATACTACCTTGCGCGAAATCACTGTGCATGTCCGTAATCGGGACACGCTTATTCAATAGATTTTGACACTCTGCAGAGGTTGTACAGCTTTACCCACAAGAGATAAATCACTGCAATGTCCGTCTCGACACACTTCCGAGGGTGTGCGACTAAGTGACTATCACAAGGCCTTTACAAAGTTCCATTTTGCCTCGGTTCGCTCGCTAAGGTTTCGCCATCACACCCCTCTTGCGCCAATAATCAACCCTAACAGAACCGACTCAAAACTTCCCTAATTAGTTGGCCGGTCCGTCCCATACCGGACTTATGGTTGCACGAGGTGACCGGATCAATGACTTGCAAAGTTAAGTCCTTAGTTGGTCGCCGCATAAGTCTACCACAACCCAATGTGCATCACACACCCACTCTAGCTTCCTACCTCAAGCCCGAGCATAAATCATTTTTGTTCAATCCCACCAAATGGCAATCCTCGCCATGGCACAACATCTTTTAATAAAAGTGGCCTCACACCACTGCTCCATAGTTCCATTAGTCAAATTTCATTCATCATTGAACATGTGATCGAAAGTATCATGTAACTAGAGCATGTCTAAGCAATAATACACTCCCAAGTTGGTGATACAATTATGTCCAACTAGTATCAACCATCCTAAGGTGTCCAAGGATATATGTCATTCAAGGAGACATTTCATTTTCAATCCATCAAGGAGACATAATGGCAATTTGGTAATTATCTACTCCCAAAACCATTTTTAATAAAACTAGCCATGCATGATAATTTAATACAATATACATTTGTAAAATGGGTTCAACATGGTCAAAGGCTCACGACTTGCCTTCGTTGACGAGGAGAGGGTCTTCGTCGTCGGGTCAAGAAATCTTCCAAACGCCTAATCTACACGCGAGAATAGCAACAAATAAATAAAACAGCACCAAATGAACTCCAAAAATTACAAAACCAGTACCAAATGAAAGAGGATGAATTTATATGAATTTAGAAATTTGGATCACCCAAATCGGAGTTCGGATGTGAAAGTTATGGCCAAAAGAAGTTGGAAAATCACATAAAATGATGGATTTAGGGTTTTCGGATTTTCGGATTTAATTTTCAACTGAAAATTCCGACTTTGACGTCAAGACGCGCTGCAGCGCCACGCTGCTGCCACGTAGGCAAAACGCCGACGCGGGCGCCGACGTGGCGCCACGTGGGCTCGCCCGCCCGGTCGAGAGAGAGAGAGAGGAGAGAGAGAGACGGGAAGGCGCGGTGGCGGGCGGCGGAGCTGGGCAAGGCGCGCGACGGTGGCGTCGGCGCGGAGAAGGCGGTGGCGCGAGACGACCGGAGGCGGGAAGAACGGAGAAGCGCGGCGAGAATCGGCGAGAGAGAGAGAGAAAGAAGAGAGGAGAGGAAGAGGCGCGCGGGTTTTATAGATCTCGCGGCGACGGACGGCGCTGGCGTGGCGACGCGGGCGAGGCGCTGAGAGGCGACGGACGCACGGCACCGATTCGCGGCGAGATTCGGGCGGCGCGCGCGGACGACGTGGGAGAGAGAGAGACGGCGGCGCGGCGAAGACGACGAACGGACGCCGTCCGATTCCGATCGGACGGTGGGGAGCGAGGGAGGCGCGGCGAATGGAGAGCCGTCCGATTTCGATCGGACGGTTGGGAAGTCCAAAGGGCGCGGGGAGGGAGATGAATCGGGCGCCGTCCGATTTCGATCGGACGGTGGGGAGCGGAAGAGGCGCGGGCGCGGCGATGGCGTCGGATCGCGATCCAAGGGCGGAGAAGAAAGGAGAGCGCGGGTGAGGGAGACGAACGGCCGCGGGCGAACGGGAACGGCCGGATCTTGATCCAACGGTCAGCAGCACGGGGCGACGCGGCGAAGCGAAGGCCACACGATGAGGATCCAACTACCGAGGGAGCGCGCATGAGCGGGTCAGCGGTGGGCCGGAGGCGAGGAATAGGGATTGGGCCGGGAGAGATTCGGCCCAAGAACAGTAAAAGGAATTTAAAATACATTTTTGATTTTAGAAATTCAAACAAATCAAAAAGCAATTTAGAAAATAGCAAATAGACTCCAAAAATTCTAGAAAAATTCACAGAAATTACTTGAATTATTCTAGACTTAATAAAAATACTTTTAACTTTAAATTTTCTTTTTCCTTTGCAAATAAAATAATTTTTCCATTTCGGATAAAACAAAAATCAATTTCTAAAATCCAATAAATCAGAGAAAATTCTTAAAATAATAAGTTTTGATTTTAAATTCAAGAAAACTCAATTAAACCAACTTTAATTTAATTGAAGTTTGATTAGCTCATATTAAACTGCAAATGGATTTCTGAAATTTCCAAATTAAGCTTTTGGCAAAAAGAAACAAACGGTTCTCTTTTAAAATTTTCAAAAACTCCGAAAAACGGGACGCTACAAACCTACCCCTCTTAAAGGGAATCTCGACCCCGAGATTCAGGCTGACTAGAGAATAGGTGGGGAAACTCAGCCTTCAAGTCATCTTCTCGTTCCCAAGTGGCTTCTTCTTCGGTGTGGTTGCTCCACTGGACCTTGCAGAAACGGATGGTCTTGCTTCTTGTCACTCGCTCTGCTACTTCCAAGATCTTGATGGGATGCTCCTTGTAGGTGAGGTCTTCTTGCAGGGCAATTGATTCCACTGGCATCTGCTCTTCGGGCACACGCAAACACTTCTTCAACTGCGACACGTGGAAGACATTATGCACATCTGACAGCTGAGGTGGGAGCTCCAACTGGTAAGCGACTTCTCCTCTTCGGGCTAGAACTGGGAAAGGTCCGATGTACCTTGGTGCAAGCTTTCCACTTACTCTGAAACGACGCATCCCCTTGAGAGGCGACACCTTCAGGTACACATGATCACCAGGTGCAAAAGCTAGATCTCGCGACGGTTATCGGCATAGCTCTTCCGCTCGGTCGGTCATCTTTGTTTTGACCTTTTCTCGATTGATCGAACTTGCTCTTCGGCTTTTTCCAAAATATCTGGCACAAACACTTGTCTTTCGCCTACTTCATTCCAATACAACGGTGTCCTGCATTTTCTTCCGTAAAGGGCTTCAAATGGAGACATCTGGAGGCTTGACTGGTAGCTGTTGTTATAGGAAAACTCTGCATAAGGTAGCATTTGATCCCAATCGTCGATTTGCTAAGGCACAAGCCCTTAACATATCTTCTAGAATTTGATTTACTCTTTCGTCTCATCCATCCGTCTGGGATGATAAGTCAGATCAAATTTAGATTAGTACCCAAAACATCAGGCAACTTCTGCCAAAATCTTGAGGTGAACTGGGTTCCTCGATCTGACACGATCTTCTTCGGCACTCCATGCTGGCACACTATCTTTGCCATGTACAACTCTGCTAGTCTATCACCAGAGTAAGTAGTCTTGACTGGGAGAAAGTGAGCAACTTTGGTTAGACGATCCACAATTACCCAGATAGAATCATATCCTGACCTTGTCCTTGGCAAACCAGTGATAAAATCCATGCCAATTTCTTCCCATTTCCATTCAGGCACTTTCAAGGGTTGCAGGAGTCCAGCAGGTCTTTGATGCTCGGCTTTAACTCGCTGACAGACATCACATTGAGCTACATACTCGGCAATCTCACGCTACAATATGTATAGGTCTGTTACTCTACACGTAAGTCTTGCGGAGTACAATTTTTGTACTCATTTGCTTTGCTTAACTATTTGTTGCAGAGGAGGAAGGTGAGCCCCAAGGGCCTCACTTTTGTGAGATGTGCTGTGGATTCAACGACTAGTTTGGCGGTCCGGTCGGTTGCCTTGTGGGTTAAAGGCACACTGATTGGCTGTTTTGGTTTATGGCTGTAACACCCCAGCCCAACATTGAGCTTAGAATGCCACTAAACTACTATAACCATCTAATTTACATCAACTTACTATAAAATTTCAGCAAGCATAACAACATTAAAACCCATCCACGGGTCGCATTAACACAAGCATAACACTATGACAATCATAGATAAATTAGACCTAGGAGTATAGCAAAATAATAAACCAAGATTAACATAAACCAAGCATCTATGGTTATTCAATACCATCATGTCCTAGATATAAATATTCATGTTATTCTAAAAGTTTCTCATGTCCAATGAATCAAATAATTGGGTGAAGTGCATGATTCCATGTGCGCTAGCCCTTCCCGAGTAAAACGTCATCACTAGTCACCTAAAAATAACAATAGAGCAAGAATGAGTACAAGACTCAGCAATTACATAATAAAGCCATAAACAATAGTTTATTAACCATAATCAAAGTTATCATCATCATCCATTTAGTTAATGCCATTGTCATTCTCAAACAAACAAGCCATATTCCATATAGGTAAAGTTGCACAATTTAACAATTTACTTAGATATGCGAATGCACCAACATGCTCATGCTCATATGCATCTCATCAGCTGATACCGGTATAGCGGAGTGTTCTCCCGTCGATGACACACTCTATCCTTCACTCCCGTGAAGTCCCTACCGAAGTAGGATTTTATTCTGAGCACTCCGGATTAGTCATGTATCTTTCTCACCGACCTCACCGGAATAGTTACATGACTTTCTTACCGACCTGACTCGTGCAACTCCTGTCATGACGAATGTAAATGATGCAACATCTTTAATTACTCATCAACATAATTCATCTCATTAACTCAATATCTCATTCTCGTTAACTCAATATCATAATCTCATTCACTCAAGGCCATCAGTATCATGTATAAGAAGAAGCTTAACGAAAGCATAATAAATAGTATGATAAGTAATATCAATGATCATGGCGAACAACCCATTGTTCACCACTCTACCATGTACTTGCCTTCCGCGCTGTGACGAGTTAGGAGGCAACGACGGAATTTCTCCACTCCCTGCCCCACCGCCTACACAAATATTCATTCCAAATAAGAATAATAAGACATGACGTGGCTACAAGCATTTTACCATAACCCTCTATCTAATCAACAAAACCAAAAACTCAAAATGACGAATTAACTAATCAGCCAATATCGGCCCTTCTGATCAGCAGTACGAGAAAAATCGTAATTAAATATCTGTAACTCTGAATGACTTGAAACCAGTGCTCAAATACTCTTAATGTAACAGGCTACGAAACTCTAGTTGGTGGGGTTCTTTGATTCGGCCAAACTAGTGGTCTAAACAACCGTTGAAAACCATTGACAGACATCTGTCCAGAATACAGCACAGCAGTAAATAACATGTCATAACTTTCACTCTACAGATCCAATTGAGATGATCTTTATCAATTTGGAAATATTATTAAACAGGCTACAATAACCTAGTTGGGTAAGACTCCTGATTCAGCCTTCTAATAATCCTAATGTTCTAATGAAGTTTGCTGTTCCCTCAGTCCGACAATCAGACAACAGCGACCGTAAAAATTCAATAACTTTTGATTCACACCTCTAAAAAATATGTTCTTTATCAATCCTGAAAGCTTACTGGAATGGCTACAACTTTCGTGTTGGGTGTCTCTCCAGATTCAGGCTCAAAAAAAATACAATCTGACTAAACATGCAGACTGCCAAATCTCGTCAGGCTTCCTGTACAGTCGCACAAAAACGGACATATCTCCGAAACCGTAACTCCAAATCAGATGATCTTGGTGCCAAAAGAAAGCTAAGATCAAGGGCTACAACTTTCTAAAAGGTCGACAGATCAGAAAATGAACGCAACATACCGAAATCTGACGAGCAACGGCGCACAGCAGGGAGAGGTGGGAGAGGCGGCGGCTCAAGTGGGAGGAATGGGGAGAGGAGGAGGGGATTAGGGTTTTGGGGGGTGGGAACCCCCCCCCCCTTTATGGCCGGCCACACTTGGGCCCCTCCTGGGCCGCGGCCCAGGCCCAAGTTGTCGAATAAAAGCAGAAATCCCCCTTTATTTTTAGGTATTTTTCTCTTCTTTTATTGCCTTTTCTTCTCCCGGCTAAATTCCTAATTACCTGATTAAATTCCGGGGTATTACATTCTACCCCTTAAAATGTAATTCGACCCAATTCTAACCATGGGTAACGACCGTACCAAAATTTACTAACACTTTACCGTAATATCACGATCAAGTGAATAACTCTAGATAAAGTGGCGCATGCGGGACTTCAATTTCTGTGTCGCTCTCTCGATCGATGTGTCCACAACACCTTGACATACACCAACATCCCGTGCCTCAAAGACCCGCTCGACCTCTCCGAATGTGCACGGATGTGACTCAAGCGTGAGGTCTTGCTCACTAGTTCGTGGCTCCAAAGAAATTTTTATGCTCGGGTTTCTCAAAACTTTCTCAAAGACCAAGACATGAAACACATTGTAGCACGGCACATGGACTCGTAAAGGTCCGTGTTGGGCTAGCTTCCCAATTCTCGCTTAATCAGAATGGTCCCACGCACTCAGCCGAGCTTCCTTTGGTTCCAAATCATAGAATTTGCACGTAAACACATGGAACCCTTGTTCCATCTCTCGATCGATCTGCTCATCCTAACACGACAAACCTTCATTAAGTAGGGACGCACGACACCACTTATTTAAACAACTTTAAATAATCAGAACTCAACTGAAAACAAGGATTCACAATGCAACCCAACCTTAACCGTACTTCCTCTAAAGCACCCAGATCCAAAATCGAAGATTCATCAAGGGAACCTTTTCAGATTCCAACTAGACCGTTTTCAAATAAACACCACATGGGCCAACAGAGAATTCATTCAAATGCCCATATCAAACACTCCATTTACTCCCCTAAACCGGAAAGAACCACCTTGCTGATCATAAAGTCAACTCAAATTGCACATGATCCCCATCATAGAAACTCAACTGAAACAAACACCTCTCTGCTCGAGAAAACATTCTTTCCTCATAGGTTCTTTTAAGAAACAAATCCTTTCCCAAATCACAGGCTTCCAAATCATCACACTAATTCATTCTCTTAATCGACAATCCCACAATGACCCCCAAACCAAAGGAACAACCATACTCATTTAGAGGGACTATACTAATCCACAGAAGGTTTCTCTAGCCTCCACCTATACGAATGGAATTATTGTGACAAGTGGTTTCCCACAACTCAATAAAGATTGTTCACCCGCTGCCACAACACCTCATTCTACTACGGATAATCAACTGGAACTTCTCAGCGCACAATCTCATTTATTACATCAAAAGGGTTCTATCAAAGATCTTCACCCTATTGGAATCCACTTTTTTTTCTACTGCTACACATAGTCATCGAGCAACTAAGGGTCTAGTATAGATCACCAAACCAAAATTCCACCCCGAAGGCTCCTACAATTATGATTCCTTGTAACAGATACGAAACTGTCCAATCTACTGACTGAAAACTCACACAATCCAACATACTCAATCATTAGCACCGACCTGTAAACATATTATCGGCCCAATCAACTCTAGAAAGATTCTAACTTCCAGAGTATTACTCACTGAAACTATGTCATACTTAACAATGACTCCACAATTCCTGTTGTTTCTTTAACTGCCGTAATGATTAGATTACTCTGCTAATTCCCTCTCATTAAACCACACCATCATAAACCACCTACACAACCTTGCAAGTTCATTATCCATTTGTGATACTCTACTAAATTGATCAAGATTCCTATACTTTCGATAATTCCAACATTCCAGCATGAATGAGGGTTCCTGGATTTTAATTCGCTATGAGTTCCACTAGTTGCAACACTATCAATTGTATTCCAACGACAAACATTCCATGGATTCTCTCCAAAAGTTATAGGTCAAAACCAATCCACCCTCTACCGTTCCTTACCTAAATTGGTTCATAAAACTTCACCACTACCATATACTTGTCCACCACCAACCAGTCTCATATGGCACTTTATAAGACTTGGCAAGAGGAGTTAGTTAAACCCTTGCTCAAAAGGAAAGAGACAAACATACACAAATTTCAACACACAAGAAAACGTTGCTCCTTGGAGGGAGCACGAGACCAAGAGAAACAGTCAAATAGTAATGATCTCAAAAACAAAATATGGGTCCACAGTAACTACTCCTCCAATAGTTTGGTAGCAAAATCTCACCACTACCATTACTAAACCACTATCACTACTTAACCACTACCAAACAGTTGCCCATTTATACTTTGCAAAACTTGGCAACATAAAACTGTTGATTCCTTCTCAAAAGAAAATGACGAACAAGGACAAGTTTCGTCATACAGGAAAAAGTTACTCCTCACAGCGAGCACGAAACCAAAAGAAATAATCTGGTAACGAAGTTCTTGGAAAAACAAAAGTTGAATTCATGGTTGAGGGCACACATTCCTCAAAAGGGAATATAAAAAAAACAGTCGATAAGAAAAATGACATTACGATTAAAACTCGACATCTCTTAAGTGGAAAGAACATAAAATTTAGGCATGACTCAAACAACCACAGGTTACAAAACTTGATTCAAATTATCAAATATTTCTACCGCACACTTTTCTTTAACACAACAATTGGTCCTTGAACTAACAACACTAGTTCTTTAGTCCAACCCATGGAACTACTTAAGAATCAATAAAATTCTTCGACATGCCAAATTTGCTCAGAACTGTTCGTCTACTCATGAAACATGAGATCCAAATGACCTCAGCCACAAAACGCGAAACATTTTCATTTACAGGATTTCACAAAAAGCAAACAGATTAATTTTCTCTTCAAGAAATCAACAAAAGTTTTCTTTGATTGCAACCTCACTTTGCGAACTAAAATCAAAGAGCATTTAAGACCAAATCGCATGAAATGCTTAAGAAGTAATAGGACTTTCCCATACGCCATTTTATTTAAAATAATTTTAGATACCAGAATATTCATGAGCTACAAACGAGCACAAAAATTAAACTTGAAGTATTCTCACTTAAGCGATTTCACCAGTGGTGATTAATTTACTACAAGTTTTAATACCCAAAAATTTAATCGGGAAAGAACAAAAGAATTCGGGAGAAGGAGGTAATCGGAAAGTCAGAGTTTTCAGTTTTTCAAGGGGGGGTTGCTTTTTCTCGGTAACATGGGCCTTGGGCCGCATCCCAAGAGGCCCAAAAGGGGACCGGCCAGGGGAGGGGTGTCCTCCCCCCTAACCCTAGCCGCCCCAACCCTCTCCCCTTTCCCTCCCCACTCCCTCCTCTCCCCCCTTGGCAGCCGCCACCTCCACCCCTCTCGTCCCTAACCAGTGCCTACACCCTCCCAGGCGCCTCCCCCTCCCCTCGGTGCTGGTCCCCGGTGATCACTGTCGTCGACTCCCAAGCCCCAAGCTACTCCTCCCAACCGGTCCCTCCTCCTTCCTTCGGTTTTGGTGGTCGATCCAAGGTAGGAAGGGAGAGGGAGCAAGGGGGGTTTCGGTGGGAGCTTGATCTTCATCCCCCAGCGAGTCTTCAAGGGTAATGATCGAGTCTACTCACTGTTTGATTTCTTTTAGATGCGAAATTGCTCGTTATAGTCAAATCGATTCTTTGTTCCAGTCGCCCATTAGGTTCACCACAGCGCCAATTGAGGGTTGTTAGAGGCTGAATCTCGGGTTTTCGTCTCTTAGAGTTTTGTTCCTGAGGTCGTTAGATCTCATTTGGCACTGATATCATGAGATTCAACCTTACGGTTTAGGTGATATGAATTTTTAACCGCGCGCTGTCCCGTCTGTCTGAGAACTGGGGACTGTCGGTTTGTTCATCAGTTTTGGTCAAGTTAGAGTCAGATTCAGAACTTCCACCCAACTAGGTTATTGTATCACTTTAAATAATCTTTCCATGTTGATAAAGATCACCTCCATTGGCTTAGTAGAATGAAAGTTACATCATTTTATTTACTGCTGTTCTATATTCTGGACAAATGTCTGTCAGTTGTTTTCAACTGCGGTTTATCCATCTGTTTTTGCCGAATCAAAGAACCCTGTCAAATAGAGTTTCGTATTTTTCCGCGTTAATTTCAATGGGCACTGGTTTCATGTCATTTCGAGTTCCAGATAATTAATTATGATTTTTCTTGTACTGCTGCCCGGTAGAGCTGTAAGCTGGCTGAATAGTTTAGTTTCAATTCGGATTATGTGCGTTATATTGGGTAGTTATGGGATATTGTAGAACACCGGTAGCAATGTCATATCACGTTGTTCTTGTTTCGGAAACATACTTGTGTAGGCGGCGAGGCATCGCGTGTGGGAACACCTTCGTTGCTTGCTAACGCGTCGCAACGCGAAAGACAAGTACATTAAAATCCTTTACATTGATGAATGATGTATGTTTGTGTTCATGCTAATATTTCCATGATACATGTTTTCAATCAAAGATGTTAATCAATATTCATATTCCATTACATGCAAGTGCAATGTGTTAAGATATATTAATTTCTGTTGAATGCTCATTGATGGTTGATGTGCTGGTAATGTTATGATCCATGTTCATATTCCATGTTATACCTTCCGTTCCTATTTGATAATTCATGAGGAAGAAAGTGATAATAATCAGTGCATATGTTCATTTCATTCATGTGGTTTTCATGTTCTTTCCACGGGAGTGGATTTGTAAAGACCCATCAACTCCAGTATAGGCATGTAAGACCCACCATTTCAATGTGGGCAGTTTCGGACACCCGTATGAAACGTTCTTCATACGGTAATTGGGTCCCCGGGTTTTGTTAATTACAGGCTTAAGTGAACACCGACGGGTGTCTCACTCGCTATACTGGTATGAGCATGTGTTAGTCCATTCCTTTCAATGCATCCATTCATTCCATTCACATACACAAGTTTTCAGAGCTTAATTCATAATTCGTATTGATATTGGTTTGTTCATAACATGATATGTTCAAATTGTTTACTATACTTGCTGAGTTTCGACTCATTCTTGTTTTCTGTCTTTATTTAGGTTAACGTTGATGATGTCTTTGTTGGGAGGGATTAGACAAGCATATTTCACTCAGATCACTATCATTTCTCTTTATTGATTAAGTTTGATTATGTCTTTCTTTTGTTTACTGAGAAACTGTAATAAATAAGTCTGAGACTGAATGTTACTTCGTTTGTTAAATGCTGCAAGTAGTTCTTTAAATTACTCCTTAATCATATTCTGATGTATTTAGTCTTAATTCATGTCATGCTTCTAATAAAGTTGGTCTCTTCATGTACTTAGAGGAGTTACATTTTAAAGTTTCCGCAAGTTAGTTGCATGTTAGTCCTTTAGGTAACATCTTGGCTTCCGAATAGCCAGGGTGTTACAGTTGGTATCAGAGCGGGCTTCAGGTCTGTGGTAAGCAAAGTATTAACATGACACACTGTGCACAGCAGGTGGGGTATGGGAAATCCATTGCATCCGTATTTCTAATGATGTGGTTCATTTTGTTGTATTGTATGGAATTGCTTCTGTACTATCTTTCTTGTTGATTAAACTATGATATGTTGTGTTATCCTATATGTATGAATTTATTCTACGATTGTCATGAGATGTTCCTATATATATTCATAATTGATTGCATTAGTTATGCGTATCGGCAGCGAACGTTGAGCAGTTGAGTTCGTGGTTGCTGTCCTGGGTTTTGCCAGGCTACACCACTGTTCGTGATATGAAATTAGAGAAGTTCTTACCCCTGTTCGATAAATTCTGTGTTGAGGATGAGCTCATTGATGAATTTGTTGTCTTTCTCGAGCTTGTCTCTGGTTTCCTGGTTGTAATTTCTTGCAGTTCATGAATTTCTTCTGAATGGGGGGTTATAATGTAGTGGGCAAGCTCCAATAGCTCTCTGATCGTTCTTTGAAACAATTATTATTCTTTCGATTATTGTGATATTTCTACTACACGTGAGCGTAGTTAAATTGCAAGATTTATCTTTTAACGGAAGTTCTGTTGTAGCCCTGTTGGAAAATTTAACTCATTTGTTCGCTTGGAATTTTGGGCATTGGAAGATTTCTTTTGCAAGTTCTTTATTAAGTGTGCATTGACCTTGCATATTTCTTTTGGATTACTTTAGAAAGTCGTTATCTTCTTTGATTTCTGAACTTGACAAATTCTTGTCCGGTGGTGGTTGATGAATTTCTCTTGAGTTCATGATTAATGGTAGATGGGTTTCAATAGGCCTTTAATGGTTCTCTGAAGCTACAATTGTTTTTCAACTGTTGGGTTGCTTTTACTACTAGTGATTTTCGTTAATTAGCAATATTGAAATTTCCATGGTTGTTCCTTCTTTCTCATTGGAAAAAAGCGACTCCTTTACTCGTTTGATAGTTTGTATAATGAGAGTTTTCTGTTGCAAGTTCATTAAAACGAGAAAGCATTGGCTCCATGTATTTCTTTGGATCATTCCGCTTGTTGAAGTTTAATGCATATCTTTTCCGAAGAAAAATGTTAAAACCCATTTGTGGTGTTGTGTTGTGATTAAGTCGGAGGTTGTACCCAAACAAAAAAAATTGTAGGCTACGGGTTTCTATTGGTCTCTATTTGTTCTTCAAAGCAATTTCTTGTCTTTCTGACTACTGAGCTCTTTGCTACTTGTGAACGTTATTATTGACAAGATCGTTCTCTTTATGTTAGCCTTATCTTTCTTGTTAATAAAGGCAACTTGGTTATCCGTTTGGCATTTCGAAGAATGGAAATTTCCTTTCACAAAGTTCATTAAAGAAATTTCGACTCTGTTCATTTCTTTTAAAGTAGATGGAGTGTTGGAGTTTAGAACTTCCCTTAAAAAAAAGAGAGAGAAAAGTGTCGAAACCCTTTGTCAACTTTTGCGGTGTTTTGTGAGGAGTTGTAAGTAAATAAGCTAATTGATAATCTATAAGTTCAAGCTGGATTATTAGGGTGATGCATAATTAATCTTGACCGATGATCTCAGTAGCGTAGCTAGTTAACTAAATTTACCTATTTTTTCTTGGCATGCTAAGATTGATGAAACCTTATGCTTTCGCCATATTGAGATTTCTAGCTTTCAAAGTCAGTACCTTCTTCTCATTTGGAGTTTGATCTTCTTCTTGTGCGGGTCATGTGACCTCAACTGTGGACTTCCCATATGTTTTCTGAGTTCATTGTCAAATTGGTTTTCCCCTTGGTCATGTATTCCTTGCGAGTGGTAAAAGATTTTTTAGTTGACGAAAATCGTTTTCATGTGCCTCTTCTTTTGAGAAAGATTCGACCTATTCTTTTCGCGTGAGTCTTTCGAGGTGTTTTCTAATTGTTGTTGCGAGACTGATGTTAAAACTTGTATTAAATTGATCGCCATGGCGATATCGCTTAAATGAGAATATTTCAAGTTTAGTTTTTGTGGCTTTTTGGAGTTCGTGAATAATCTGGTAACTGAAATTATTTTAAGTAAAATGGTGTATGGAGTTATCCTATTGCTTCTTAAGAGTTTCGTGTGATTTAGTCCTAAAGGCTTCTTGGTTTGAGTTCGCAAAGAGAGGTTGCAATCAAAGGAAATTTTCGTTGATTTCTTCAAGAGAAAATTAATCCGTTTGTTTTGCGTGAAATCTTATAAATGAAAATGTTTCGAGTTTTGTGGCTGAGATCATTTGGATCTCATTCTTCATGAGTAGATGAACTGTTCCGAACAAATTTGGCGTGTTGAAGAATTTTATTGGTTCTTAAGTAGTTCTGTGGGTTGGACTAAAGAACTTACCTTGTTCGATGTGGCAAGGTGTTATTAGTTCAAGGACTAAATGCTATGTTAAAGAAAGGAGTGCAGTAGAAGTATTTGAGAATTTTAGTCAAGTTTTGTAACATGTGGTTATTTGAATCTTGCCTGGACTTTCTACTCTTTCCGCTCAAGAGATGTCGAGTTTCAACCGTAATGTAATTTTCCTTATTAATTGTTACTTGTTAATTCCTTTTTGAGGGATGTGTGCCCTCAGCTATGAGTTCAACTTTTGTTTCTTTTAAGGTCCTCCTTACCGGATTCCTTCTTTTGGTTTCGTGCTCGCTGTGAGGAGCAACGTTTTTTTGTGTGATGAATCTTGTCCTTTGTAATACCCCGAAGGTGAATCGGCTTATTAGAAGAACTTTCGGAAGAGGGAGCTAATCGAAAAACCAGAATTATCTTTTCACCAGGGGGTTTTCTGTGATTTCTCGGCAACTGGGCCACGGGTCGCGCCAGTGGCCCATTAGTGTGGCTGCCAAAAGGGGGCCCCTAACCCTAGCCGCCCCCCCCCCCACCTTCCCCACCTCTCCCACTTCCTCCCCCTTGTGGCCGCCGCCTCTCCCGACCTCTTTCCTGCACCACTATTGATCGTCAGTTTTGGGTAAGTTCCATACATTTTCTGATCTTCTCACCTCTTAGAAAGTTCTAGCCCTTGGTCTTCGCTTTCTTTTGGCACCGAGATCATCTGATTTGGAGTTACGGTTTAGGTGATATGGTAGTTTTACCGCGACTATCCAGGAGAGCTGACGTGATTTAGCAGAATTTCTTGTCGGGCCATTATGAATTACTTAGAGGCCGAATCTGGTATTTTCACCTTCTAGAGTTTTATTCCTGGGAACGTTAGATTTCTTTTGGCACCCAGATCTGGAAATTCCGATCTGTAGTTTGGGAGATATGAATTTTTGATTACGAACTGTCCGGTCTGTCTGAATACTGAGATCAGTAGGTTTGTCCCTCGGTTTTGTTCAAATTAGGGGCCGAATCAGAACCTTCACCCAACTAAGTTATTGTAGCTCTCGAAATTATATTTCCATGTTGATAAGGATCATTCTCATTGGATCAGTAGGCTAAAAGTTACGCCGTTTTATTTATTACTGATCTGTATTCTGGACAGACGTAGATGGGTTGTGTTTAGCTGATAATTAGCCCTCTGTTTTGGCCGAATCAGGGGATTCCGCCATCTAATGTTTTGTAGCCCGATCTGTTAAGATTCAGTGAGCACTGGTTTCAGGTCTTTTAGAGTTACAGATAATTAATGGTGAATTTTCTCGTACAACTGCCCGTGGATCGATAATCTGGACATTTGGCGTATAGGTCAAAACGATCATTTGGGCGTATGGGTTGATTAGAGGGTATCGTAGAACTCGTGTAACTATGTTATACCCTGTTATCCTTATTCTGTGACAAGGATTGTATAGGGGGTGAGGCGGTGAGTGGAAGGACACCTTCGTTGCTTCCCAGTACGTCACAGCACGGAAGGCAAGTGCAATGTTTAACTTGTGTGAATTTGATGAATGCATGATAATTTGGTAACACATGAATATTCCTGTGATTTGAGCATGATGTGGTAGATTTCAATACCTTCTTCTGTGATAAATTGAGATGAAGTTCAAGTTATGCATTTCATTCCATGCACACATATTTCCTTTGCTGTCCACGGGAGTGGAAACTTGATTAAGTCCCATTAATTCCAATATGGGCATGTGAGACCCACCATTCCAATGTGGGCAACGTTGACCACCATTCCAATGTGGCAACTTCGGACACCCATATGAAACGTTCTTCATACGGTGATTGGGTCCCCGTACTTTGTGAAGTACGGGCTTAAGTGAACACCGACGGGTGTGTCACTAGTTATACCGGTATAAATGTGTGAAAAGTCCATTCTCCTTCAATGCATTCATTCATACCATGCTTTCGCAAATTCATGGAAATAAATGTTGTTACTTGGTATGTTGTTCTGATTCAGTATTCTTTGTGATTTACATGTTGTGCTTGCTGAGTTTCGACTCACTCTTGTTTTTATTTGTTTTAGGTGAATTCCGGTGAAACTATTGCTAGCGGGAGGGTGTAGTCCAGCACGTTCCACACACTTGAATAAATCATTCATTCATTATGACACAGTTTTAGTTTATGTGGTTTAATTGATTAAGTATTGAATTGTAATAAAAGTCACTTTGGATGTTCCTCCATTCCTCTATGGTCATTCCTTGTTTTAATACATTGAGGATCTGTTAGTTAATTCTAGATTGTTATCTTGATTATTCGATATTGTCTCTTATTGTGATATTATTTTTATTAATTGAGTAGTATGTCGTCCCATTAGGTGGCATCTTGGCTTCCGATTAGCCGGGGTGTTACAGTTGGTATCAAAGCGGGCTTTTGGTCCGTGGTTCATTCAAACATATTAAATTGACACACTGTGCACATTAGGAGGGGTTGGGTAAACTGTTGCTTCCGCATTTCAATTGTGGTGACTCGAATATTGAGTCGTTGTTAAATTGTGTTGTGCTATGAATTGTGGTGTCTATGAAATTATTCTATGATCGTCATGAGATGATCCGATATATATATATATATATATATTCATAATTGATTGCACTAGTTATGTGTTTCGCTAGCGGGCGTTGATCAGTTGAGTTCGTGGTTGTTGTCCCGGTTTTGCCAAAGCTACACCTTGCTTGTAGTATGATATTAGAGAACTTCTTACCTGCTCCATAAGCTCTGATCGAGCATGAGCTCATTGATGAACTTGTTGCCTTTCTCGAACTGATATCTGGTTTCCTGATTGTGGTTCCTGGCAGTTCGTGAATTCTTTTGAAATTGGGGTTTTAATGAAGAAGGCATGCTCCAGCAGTTCTCTGATTCGTCCTTTGAAACGAATATTGCCCTTTCGACTATTGTGATATTTCTGCTCCACGTGAGCATAGTTCAAATGCAAGATTCCTCTTTTCACAAAAGACTTGTTTTACCCCTGTTGGGGAAATTTAACTCATTCATTCGTTTGGAATCTCGGTATTGGAAGAATTCTTCTGCAAGTTCTTTATCAAGTGTGTATTGATCTTGCATATTTCTCTTGGGCTGCTTTAGTAACTCGTTCTCTTCCTTGGTTTTCGAATTTGACAAATTCTTGTCCGGTGGCGATTGATGAATTTCTCTTGGGTTCATGATTTTGGTAGACGAGTTTAAATAGGCCTTCAATGATACTCCAAAAAACATTATTGTTTTTCGATTGTCGAATTGCTTTTACTATGAATGATCTTTGTAAATTGGCAACATTGATATTTTCATGGTTGTTCTTTCTTTCTCATTGGAAAAGAGCGACTCATTTACTCGTTTGATAGTTTGTCGAATGAGAATTCTTGTTGCAAGTTCGTTAACACGAGAAAGCATTGGCTCAATGTATTCCTTTTGGAACCCTCTGCTTGTTGAAATTTGATGCATGTCTTTTCTGAAGAAAAGCGTAAAAAGCCTTTTTGGAGTGCTTGGTTATGCTTAAGTCGGGGGTTGCACCCAAACAAAGATTGTGGGTTACGGGTTTCTATTAGACCCTATTTGTTTTTCAAAATAGTTTCTTGCCTTTCTGGCTGCTGAGCTCTCATTGCTGTTTGTGAACGTTATTCTTGACAAGATCGTTCTCTTTATGTTAGCCCTATCTCTCTTGTTGATAAGGGCAGCTCGGTTATCCGTTTGACAGTTCGGAGAACGAAAATTTCCTTTCACAAAGTTCATTGAAGAAATTTTGACTATGTTCATTTCTTTGGAATATTTGGAGTGTTGGAGTTTAGAACCTCCCTTTGAAAAGAAAAGTGTCGAAACCCCCTTTCTCTAGAGTTTTGTAGTGCTGGGTGTGACGTTTGTTCAACTTTGTGGTTTTCGTACCAGAATTCTTTTCTAGAACAAGTTGTTATTACAATTCCATTTGATGCTGAAAATTTTTATGACCCGATTTGTCATGTTTCCTTTAGAAGGTTTATTGACACGATAAGTACTGTGAGAGTAAGGTTGATTCTTTTATAGAGAAAGAAGTTTGACCACCTTTCTTGATGTTTCCAAAATGATTCAATTTCGAGTTTTGTGTTCATGACCTATTGGAGGTCCCAGTTTATTATGATAAACGAAGTTTGCCACGTAAAACGATTTGTTGCAGAGTTATAATGGTTCTTCAGTGATGCGAGCGTTTTGATCTTGAATGCTCGTTGTTCTTATCTGTAAAGATCCGACATTCTCTTCTTGTGAGGCTCACGTTTTCAATTGTGGACTCCACCTATGTTCAATGAGTTCATTGCCTAATTGGTTTTCCACCTGGTTCTGTGTTCACTGCGAGTGGTAAGCAATTCTCTAGTTGGTGAAGATCGTTTCTATTTGCCTCTTCTTTTGAGAAAGAATCAACCCATTCTTTCCACGTGGGTCTTTCGAAATACTTTCTAAATGTTGTAGTGAGTTTGATGTTGATACGTGTGGAAATTTGATAGCCCTTGGTGATATCGCTTAACATGAGAATACTTCGAGCTTTGTTTTCGTGACCTTTTGGGAGTTCATGAGTCATCTGGAAACTGAAAATATTTTGGGTAACTTGAGGTATAGGATTATCCTATTGCTTCTTAAGAGTTTCGTGTGATTTAGCCCTAAAGGCTCCTTGGTTTGGATTCGCTAAGTGAGGTTGCAATTAAAGAAAATTATCGTCGATTCGTTGAGAATCCGCTTGTTTTCCCTGAAGTCTTGTAAAGGAAAATGTTTCGAGTTTTGTGGCTGAAGGCATTTGGATCTCATGTTTCATGAGTAGATGAACTGTTCTGAACAAATTTGGCGTGTTGAAAAAATGTGTAACACCCTGACTATAAGGAAGTCAAGATGTCACCTACAACCACTACTCTTTAGAAGAATAACATCAAATCACATGACCAGGTTAATCAAGTAGAAAGATTATACGGAAACAAGAATTCATCATCAGGTTTAATCAATGGAATAGAAATAAACAATTATGAGAGATAAGGTAGTTATGACCAAACTGGCTTATTACAATTCAACACAAGTCAATATTAACGACAGTAAAAGTCCTCAAAATGTTTGGTTTATGGTAGTGAGTGCATCGTGATGAACTACCCTCCACCAGATCATTCTTCCTTGTCATTTACCTAAATAAAACAACAAAGCAAGAATGAGCCAAAGACTCAAACAAGTAATCAGATGTAACAATCCAACATTCCATGAGCAATATATCACAATCATCATTTGAACATTTACTGGAAACGAATTTATGAATGGATGAAGTGGAATGATGCATTGAAGGAAATGGACATATTGTCGCATATATGCAGATAGCGAGTGAATCACCCGTCGGTGTTCACTTAAAGTAATCGTATGAAGAACGTTTCATACGACCGTCAACGTGGCCCACATTGGAATGGTGGACTCATGTACCCATTCGGAATTGATGGGATTTTCAAGTGCCCATCTTGGAATTGATGGGTCTTACAAATGTAATTTATGCATGTCATGATGTGATCCCATGGCAATATTGAATAGTACTCATAATTGAAAAGAAACACATGGCATTCATCTACAAGTACGAACAAATATAATCATTCACTCACACATCTCATTTTTGCATCAAACATAGTATACAAGGTACTTGCAGTATATCAACATCATGAACAAGGCACAAAACATTCATGAAAACAACATATCATTATGCATACAAGATTTGCCTTTTATGTAGTGACTCGTTAGCAGGCAATGGAGGTGTTCCCACACGGGATGTCTCACCGCCTACACAAGTATGTTCCCAAAATAAGAACAACGATATAACACTGCTACCGATGTTCTACAATAACCCCTCACTATTCAATATACCGCATAGACCCAAATTGAAAATAAACTATTCTGCCAGATTTCAGCCCTTATGAGCAGCGGTACGAGAAAAAACATATTTAATTATCTGGAACTCGAAACGACACGAAACCAGTGCCCAGATTTTCTTAACGTAACAGGCTACGAAACTCTAGTTGATGGTAAACTCTAATTCGGCCAAAACAGAGGTCTAACCATCCAATGAAAAACTATAACTGCAGTCTGTCCAGAATTCAGAACAGCCCTAAAGAAAAGGCTCTAACTTTTAAACCACTGATCCAAATAAAGTGATCTTTATCAGCCTGGAAAGATGGTGAAATTATCTTCATAAACCTAGTTGGGTGGCCGACCTGATTCTGACTCTAACTAGATCAAAACCTAGGTGCAACCGACTATATCCAACATTTTTGACAGACAGACCAGCACGTAGTAAAACAGTCACAACTTTTAATCTACTGGGTGCAAATTCGTGATCCAGGTGCCACACTAAAGCTAATGAGACCAGGATCATATCTCCAGAAGACATCGACCTGATATTTGGCCTCTAAAGGCCTTCAATCTTCCGTGCAACCTACTGCTCTAAACTGGACAGATCTGGATTCGCAGACTAAACCAAATCAAACGAACAAAAGAGCAACAAAACTAATACAAACAGCGAATCGGAACCTTCGTTACCCTTGAAGACCCGTAGAACGACTATGATCCGCTGCACACGGCCTTCCTCCCTTCCCCTCTCTTCCTTCTCTTAGGGCGGCCACCGGGAGACGCACGAGCGGGCGCCGGCGGCGGCGGAACGGCGATGTTGGAGGGGACCTTGAGGAGGAGCACCGGGGATCACCGGAGATGGCACCACCACAGTGAGGAGGTGCCAAGGAGCAGCAAGGAGGCCGGCTTGGGGGAGGGGAGGAGGCGGCCAAGGGGGAGGGGAGGAGGCAAGGCGGCGGATAGGGTTTAGGGGGGGGAGTGGCGCCCCCCCCTTTTTGGCCGGCCCCTCTTGGGCCTCTCAAGGTTGCGACTGCCCAAAGTTGACGACAATAGCGTTTAGCCCCCCCCCCGCTGATTGGAAAAATCCGCCTAAAGTTGTTTCTTTTACTCCCTCCGACTTCTTTTTTTTACCGATTCGATTCCGGAAAGTTTTAAATCTCGTTTTCGAATAAAATTCCCAGACATTCGAAACGATACAACCTAGCTGGATTTATGAGGTATTACAAAATGTTATTGGTTCTTAAGTAGTTCCGTGGATTGGACTAAAGAACTTACCTTGTTCATGTGGCAAGGTGTTATTCGTTCAAGGACTAATTGTTGTGTTAAAAGAAAGGGTGCAGTAGAAGTAGCTGATAGTCTGAGTCAAGTTTTGTAACTTGAGGTATTTAAAACATGCCTAAATTTTCTGCCCTTTTCACTCTAAAGATTTCGAGTTTCAATCGTAATGCTGTTTTCTTATCGGTTGTTATTTGCTATTATCTTCTGAGGAAGGTGTTCCCTCAACTACGAACTTAGTTTTCGTTTTCCAAGATCACCTTTAGCAGAATATTTTTTTTGGTTTCTTGGCTACCGTGGTGAGCAACGCTTTCCTGTATGAATGAACTTGTTTTTGTTCGCCTCTTCCTTTTGAGAAAGGATCACAGTTTTGTGTTGCGAAGTGTTTGCAAGGTGAAAGTTTGGCAACTATTTGGTGGTGGATGAGTAATCGTAGTGATGATATTTTGCTACCAAGTTATCGGAAGAGTAGTAGAATGTGAAATGGTTTTGATCTGTATCCCTTGGAGGGAAATTGATTCACTTGAGATGTTGACTTCGAAGTAAGTCTGAAAAGTGTTACGGCTGATTAACACCTGGTATAGTGAAATTCTAGAACTTCAATTCAGAATTGAAAGGTTGGTGATTATCGGAGGTATGGAAACCTTCATTGAATTTTTAGAGTAACGCAATTGGATAGCATTGCGAGATGGTGTGGGTGATTTCTGATGATGTCAATGAGTGAGTATGTTAGAATGGTGGTAATGTTGGAGATTTAATTCGATGATTTCACTATCAGTTATAAGAGCAATCTGTTGTAGAGGTTTTGGAAGTTAAATCTGGGCTTTGCATTCGTTTATGCTAGACCTTTGGTCACCTACTGATTGGGTGTATAGAGGGTGGAATAAATGAGTTTCCCGAGCATGTTTATGCTAGGACCCTTTTGAAGCAGTACATTAGCATGTGTACTGACGATTCTGAGTTGTTCTTGAAAATTTGAGGTAATGTGATTGTGTGGTATCTATCCTGTGGCGTTTTGGGTGCCTTTAATCAAATTAAGGTTGAATAGTAGAACGAGATGTCTAGAGCAATCGAAAAATTCAATGGAGTCTCTCCACCATGGTGTGGATGATGTATTTCAGTTTGAGCATAATTTGATAATGTTCAATTAAGAGGTTTAATCTCTTGAGGTATGCGATGAATTCGAATTCCAATATTGGAGAGAAGTTTTACTCCTCGAAGAGAGAAATGGAAGAAAGGATGTTACCTCGGAAAATGATGCGTTTCCTTGCTTCTCGTTTGGGTTTTGTGCTGTTGATAAGTGTTTTCTGCACTTTGAGTTGGGGCCGTGTTGGCATGAGTGAATCTTTCCAGTCAATGAGTAAAAGAAATATTTGATTTGAGTATTCAAGCAAATTTCTCTTTTGGTGTCCGTGGTGTTCCTTCGCAAATTGATTCATTGGAAGTGGAATTGCTTTACTGATGAAATGTCACATTTGGGATTTAACCTTTTTGGTGAAGAGTTAACATTGCGTGGTTGCGATGAGAACTCTCTATTTTTCAGTTGGATTCTCTTCATTTCCGACAGTAGAAGAAATTAGGAAGCTGGCTTATCGCTTTGACCGTCACGGGTACATACGCGAAGTACGCAACGTAAGGTGCGTGCTGGTGCTGAGTGAGCAGCAGGACCATTCAAAGTTTGAGATTAAGTTAAAAAAACGTTGACCATCGAGTAAGGTCTTACCTTCGATCCTCTTCTGATGAGTGTACCTAGAAAGTTCAAGTTGATTGTTAGGTCAGACGTCGCTTCACATCTTTGCTTTGTGGTTTCTCTATTCCGAGAGAGAGGCCACTTGGGAGATAGAGTCTCGCATGCGCGAGCAGTGTCCAGACCCGTTTGTTTCTGGTACAGGTTAAATCCGTTGATTTCAACTCCTTGGAAATTCGTTCTGGTATTAGTTGCCGGTTAGAATTCAAGGTCGAATTATGTTAAGGGGGGTAGAATGTAATACCCCGAAGGTGAATCGGCTTATTAGAAGAACTTTCGGAAGAGGGAGCTAATCGAAAAACCAGAATTATCTTTTCACCGGGGGGTTTTCGTGATTTCTCGGCAACTGGGCCACGGGCGCGCCCTGTGGCCCATTAGTGTGGCCGGCCAAAAAGGGGGGGCTCCCCCTAACCCTAGCCGCCCCCGACACCTTCCCCACCTCTCCCACTTCCTCCCCTTGTGGCCGCCGCCTCTCCCGACCTCTTTCCTGCACCACTGTTGATCGTCAGTTTTGGGTAAGTTCCATACGTTTTCTGATCTTCTCACCTCTTAGAAAGTTTTATCCCTTGGTCTTAGTTTTCTTTTGGCACCAAGATCATCTGATTTGGAGTTACGGTTTAAGAGATATGGTAGTTTTACCGCGACTGTCCAGGAGAGCTAACGTGATTTAGCATATTTTCTTGTCGGGCCATTATGAATTACTTAGAGGCCGAATCTGGTATTTTCACCTTCTAGAGTTTTATTCCAGGGAACGTTAGCTTTTGTTTTTCACCCAGATCAGGAAAATCCAATCTGTAGTTTGGGAGATATGAATTTTTTATTACGAACTGTCCGGTCTGTCTGAAAACTGAGATCAGTAGGTTTGTCCCTCGGTTTTGTTCAAATTAGGGGCCGAATCAGAACCTTCACCCAACTAAGTTATTGTAGCTCTCGAAATTATATTTCCATGTTGATAAGGATCATTCTCATTGGATCAGTAGGCTAAAAGTTACGCCGTTTTATTTATTACTGATCTGTATTCTGGACAGACGTAGATGGGTTGTGTTTAGCTGATAATTAGCCCTCTGTTTTGGCCGAATCAGGGGATTCCGCCATCTAATGTTTTGTAGCCCGATCTGTTAAGATTCAGTGAGCACTGGTTTCAGGTCTTTTAGAGTTACAGATAATTAATGGTGAATTTTCTCGTACAACTGCCCGTGGATCGATAATCTGGACTTTTGGCGTATAGGTCAAAACGATCATTTGGGCGTATGGGTTGATTAGAGGGTATCGTAGAACTCGTGTAACTATGTTATACCCTGTTATCCTTATTCTGTGACAAGGATTATATAGGGGGTGAGGCGGTGAGTGGAAGGACACCTTCGTTGCTTCCCAAGACGTCACAAAGACTAAGGCAAGTGCAATGTTTAACTTGTGTGAATTTGATGAATGCATGATAATTTGGTAACACATGAATATTCCTGTGATTTGAGCATGATGTGGTAGATTTCAATACCTTATTCTGTGATAAATTGAGATGAAGTTCAAGTTATGCATTTCATTCCATGCACACATATTTCCTTTGCCGTCCCCGAGAGTGGAAACTTGATTAAGTCCCATTAATTCCAATATGGGCATGTGAGACCCACCATTCCAATGTGGGCAACGTTGACCACCATTCCAATGTGGCAACTTCGGACACCCGTATGAAACGTTCTTCATACGGTGATTGGGTCCCAGTACTTTGTGAAGTACGGGCTTAAGTGAACACCGACGGGTGTGTCACTAGTTATACCGGTATAAATGTGTGAAAAGTCCATTCTCCTTCAATGCATTCATTCATACCATGCTTTCGCAAATTCATGGAAATAAATGTTGTTACTTGGTATGTTGTTCTGATTCAATATTCTTTGTGATTTACATGTTGTGCTTGCTGAGTTTCGACTCACTCTTGTTTTTATTTGTTTTAGGTGAATTCCGGTGAAACTGTTGCTAGCGGGAGGGTGTAGTCCAGCACGTTCCACACACTTGAATAAATCATTCATTCATTATGACACAATTTTAGTTTATGTGGTTTAATTGATTAAGTATTGAATTGTAATAAAACTCACTTTAGATGTTCCTCCATTCCTCTATGGTCATTCCTTGTTTTAATACTTTGAGGATCTGTTAGTTAATTCCAGATTGTTATCTTGATTATTCGATATTGTCTCTTATTGTGATATTATTTTTATTAATTGAGTAGTATGTCGTCCCATTAGGTGGCATCTTGGCTTCCGATTAGCCGGGGTGTTACATCCTTATTGGCCTCTTTCTTTTGAGAAAGACCCAGCAGTTTTTGTTGTAAAGTTTTGCAAAGCGTAAATTGGCCTCTGTTTGGTGGTGGCTGAGTTTTGGTAGTGGTGATATTTTGCTACCAGGTTATTGGAGGGGTAGTAGTATGTGAAATGGTTTTGATCTGTGTCTCTTGGAGGAAATTTGATCCACAGGGAATGTTTGGTTTCGAAGTAGACCTGAATAGTGTTATGGCTGAGCAGGACCTATGGCATAGTGAAATTCCAGAACTTTAGTTCATGTTGAAAGGTCGAGGATTATCGAGGGTATAGAAACCTTGATTAATTTTATAGAGTAACGCAATTGGATAGTATTGCGAGATTGTGTGGGTGATTTCCGATGATGTTAATGGGTGAGTATGATAGAATTGCGGGAATCATAGAGATTTAGTCCGATGAATTCACTATTTTTTATAAGTGAAATTTATTTTAGAGGTCTTGGTAGTTAAATCTCGGCTTTGCATGTTTATGCTAGACCATTGGTCACACGATGATTGTGCGTAGAGAAAGTGGAATAATAGAGTTTCCTGGGCAGTGAATGATCAATGATAGAACTCTTCTGATGTAGTTTATGAATGTGCGTGCTAAGGATTTTGAGTTGTTCTAGGAATTGGAGGTAATGTGATTGTGTGGGACCTATTCTGTGGTGCTTTGAACGCCTTCTATCAAATCAATTTTGGTTAGTAGAATGAGTTACCTAGAGTATTCGGTGGATTCAATATAGCCTCTCCACAATGGTGTGGATGATGTACTTCAGTTTGAACATAATTTGAGGATGTTTAACTAAGAGGTTTATGCTCAGGTGGTATACGATGAATTCGAATTTCAAGGTTCGAGAGAAATTTTATTCCTAGAAGAGAGAAACTGAGGAAACGGATGTTTCATCGGATAATGAGGCATTTTCTTGATTCTCATTTGAGTTTTGTGTTGTTGACTGGTGTTTTCCGCAATTTGAGTTGGCGCTGTGTTGGCATGTTGATTCTTTCCAATCCAGATAAATCGCAAGTATTTGGTTGTCGTGGTGTTCATTTGTAACCTACCTATTTAGAAAATGGTTTTGTTTTTGAGAAGAATTGTCAAATTTTGAATTTAACCTTTTGGTGGAGAGTTAGTAGTGCGTGGATGCGATGAGGACTCTCTATTTCCAGTTGGATTCTCTTCGTTTTCGAAAGTTGCAGAAATTAGGAAGTGGCATATCGTTTTGTCCGTCTCGTGTACTTACGCGAAGTACGCAACGTCTGTTGGGTTCTAGTGATGAGTGAGCAGTTGAGCCATTCAAAGTTTGAGATTTAGTTAAAGACGTTGACCATCGAGTAAGGTCTTACCTTTGATCCTCTTCTGATGATTGCACCTATAAAGTTCCGATTGAGAGTAGGGTCAAACGTCGTTTTACGTCTTTGTGTTGTGGTCTCGCTAGTCCGGGAGGGAGGCCGCTTGGGAGCTAGAGTCCCACTTGCGCGATCAAAAATTCAGAAATGTTTATATCAAGTACGTGCTATTTGTTGTTGCCCTTCGAGTAGAATGACAGATAGAATTCGTGGTCAAATTCTGTTTAAGGGGGGTAGAATGTAATACCCAGAAATTTAATCGGGAAAGAAGAAAAGAATTCGGGAGAAGGAGGTAATCGAAAAGTTAGAGTTTTTAGTTTTTTGGGGGGTTTTCATTTTTTCCCAGCAACCTGGGCCTTGGGCCGCAGCCTAAGAGTCCCAAGAGGGGGGCCGGCCAAGGGGGTGGGTGTCCTCCCCGCTAACCCTAGCCGCCCCAACCCTCTCCCCTTTCCCTCCCCACTCCCTCCTCTCCCCCCTTGGCAGCCGCCACCTCCACCCCTCTACTCCCCAACCAGTGCCTCCTCCCTCCCAGGTGCCTCCTCCTCCCCTCGGTGCTGGTCCCCGGTGATCGCCGTCGTCGACTCCCAAGCCCCAAGCTGCTCCTCCCAACTGGTCCCTCCTCCTTCCTTCGGTTTTGGTGGTCGGTCCAAGGTAGGAAGGGAGAGGTAGCAAGGACGGTTTCGGTGGGAGCTTGATCTTCATCCCCCAGCGAGTCTTCAAGGGTAACGATCGAGTCTACTCACTGTTTGATTTGTTTTAGATGCGAAATTATTCATTAGAGTCAAATCAGATTGCTGTTCCAAATCGTCCAGATTAGGTTGAGTCTATTGTGCGGCCAATTGAGGGTTGTTATAGGCCGAATCTTGGGTTTTCGTCTCCTAGAGTTTTGTTCTTGAGGTCGTTAGATTTCATTTGGAACTGAGATCATGAGATTCCACCTTACGGTTTAAGAGATATGAATTTTTAACCGCGCGTTGTTCTGTCTGTCTCAGAACTGGGGACTGTCGGTTTGTTCATCGGTTTTGGTCAAGTTAGAGTCATATTCAGAACTTCCACCCAACTAGGTTATTGTATCACTTTAAATAGTCTTTCCATGTTGATAAAGATCACCTCCATTGGCTTAGTAGAATGAAAGTTACATCATTTTCTTTACTGATGTTCTGTATTCTGGACAGATGTCTGTCTGTTGTTTTCAATCCCGTCAACTAGAGTTTCATAGTTTTCCGCATTAAGTTTCAACGGGCACTGGTTTCATGTCATTTCGAGTTCCAGATAATTAATTATGATTTTTCTTGTATTGCTGCCCGGTAGAGCTGTAAGCTGGCTGAATAGTTTATTTTCAATTCGGGTCTATGCGTTATATTGGGTAGTTAGGGGATATTATAGAACACCGGTAGCAATGTCATATCACGTTGCTCTTATTTCGGGAACATGCTTGTGTAGGCGGCGAGGCATCGCGTGTGGGAACACCTTCGTTGCTTGCTAACGCGTCGCAACGCGAAAGGCAAGTACATTGAAATCCTTTACATTGATGAATGATGTGTGTTTATGTTCAGGCTAATATTTCTATGATTATGTTTTCAATCAAAGATGTTAATCAATATTCATATTCCATTACATGCAAGTGCAATGTGTTAAGATATATTAATTTATGTTGAATGCTCGTTGATGGTTGATGTGCCGGTAATGTTATGATCCATGTTCATATTCCATGTTATACATTTCGTTTCTATTTGATAATTCATAAGGAAGAAAGTGATAATATTCAGTGCATATGTTCATTTCATTTATGTGTTGTTCATGTTCCTTCCACGGGAGTGGATTTGTAAAGACCCATCAACTTCAGTATGGGCATGTAAGACCCACCATTTCAATGTGGGCAGTATCGGACACCCGTATGAAACGTTCTTCATACGGTAATTGGGTCCCCGGGCTTTGTTAAGTACGGGCTTAAGTGAACAACGACGGGTGTCTCACTCGCTATACCGGTATGAGCATGTGTTAGTTCATTCCATTCAATGCATCCATTCATTCCATTCACATACATAAGTTTTCAGAGCTTGATTCATAATTCGTATTGAGATTGGCTTGTTCATAACATGATATGTTCAAATTGTTTACTGTACTTGCTGAGTTTCGACTCATTCTTGTTTTCTGTCTTTATTTAGGTGAATGTTGATGATGTCTTTGTTGGGAGGGATTAGACAAGCACATTTCACTCAGATCACTATTATTCCTCTTTATTGATTAAGTTCGATTATGTCTTTCTTTTGTTAACTGAGAAACTGTAATAAATAAGTCTAAGACTGATGGTTACTTCGTTTGTTAAATGCTGCAAGTAGTTCTTTAAATTACTCCTTAATCATATTCTGATGTATTCAGTCTTAATTCCTGCTATGCTTCTAATAAAGTTAGTCTCTTCATGTACTTAGAGGAGTTACATTTTAAAGTTTTCGCAAGTTGGTTGTATGTTAGTCCTTTAGGTAACATCTTGGCTTCCGAATAGCCTGGGTGTTACACAAGTATTAACATCAATCTCACAACTACAATTAGAAAACACGTAGAAAGACTCATGCGAGAAGAATGGTTCGAATCTTTCTCAAAAGAAGAGGCACATGAAAATGATTTTCGCCAACTAGAAAAATCATTTACCACTCGCACTAAATACAGGACCAAGGGGAAAACCAATTAGGCAATGAATCCAGAAAACATATGTGAAGTCCACAGTTGAGGCCACATGACCCGCACGAGAAGAAGATCAAACTTCAAATGAGAAGAAAATACTGACTTTGAAAGTTAGAAATCTCAATGTGACCGAAGCATAAGGTTTTAATAATCTTAGCATGCCAAGAAAATAGGTAGATCTAGCACTTATGTAATATCAGCAAGTAGATGTTTATGAGGAGAACACTCCAACTACTCCAAAAGGAATGAGCTGAGTCAAAAATTTCTTCAATGAACTTTGTGAAAGATAATTCCCATTCTCCAAAATACCAAACAGATAACCAGGTCACCTTTACCAGCAAGAAAGATAGGACTATCATAAAAGATAACGATATTGTCAATAATAAGTTTACAAATAGTAAAGAGAGCTCAGCAGTCAGAAAGACAAGAAATTATTTTGAAAAACAAATAGGGACCAATAAAAACCCGTAGCCCACAATTTTTGTTTGAGTACAACCTCCGAGTTAATCACAACACAGCACCACCAAAGGGTTTTAACATTTTTCTTCAGAAAAAAGATGCATTAAACTTCAACAAGCGGAATGATCCAAAAGAAATACATGGAGCCAACGCTTTCTTGTGTCAACGAACTTGCAACAGAAAACTCTCGTTATTCAAACTATCAAACGAGTAAATGAGTCATCCTTTTACAATAAGAAAGAAGGAATAACCATGGAAATAACAATATTGCCAATTGACAAAGATCACCAGTAGTAAAAGCAACTCCACAATCGAAAAACAATAATGGTTTTAGAGAACTAGTAAAGACCCATTGAATCTCATCAACTACAATGAATTATGAACCCAAGAGAGATTTACCAACACTACCGGATAAGATTTTGTCAAATTCAGAAATCAAGGAAAAGAACAACTTTCTAAAGCACCCTAAAAGAAATATGCAAGGTCGATGCACCCTTAATAAAGAACTTACAAAAGAAATATTCAAATGCCTGAAATTCCAAGCGAACAAATGGGTTAAAATTTCCAACAGGGGTAAAACAGAACATCCGTGAAAAGATAAATATTGCAATTTAACTACGCTCACGTGGAGCAGAAATATCACAATAATCGAAAGAACGATAATTGTTTCAAAGAATGATCAGAGACCTACTGGAGCTTGCCTACTTCATTATAACCCCCCATTTAAAAGAAATTCATGAACTGCAAGAAACTACAATTAGGAAACCAGATACAAGCTCGAGAAAGACAACAAATTCATCAACGAGCCCATGCTCAACACAGAACTTATGGAACAGGGGTAAGAACTTCTCTAATTTCATACCACGAACAGTGGTGTAGCCTGGCACAACCCAGGACAACTACCACGAACTCAACAGCTCAACGTCCGCTACCAATACGCATAACCAATGTATTCAATTATGAATATATATAGGATCGTTTCATGACAATCATAGAATAAATTCATAGATATAGGATATCACATCATATCATTGATTAACACATCATAGCACAAAATAATTCAACAACGACTCATTAATCGAGTCACAACAATTGAAATGCGAAAGCAACAGTTTACCCAACCCCTTCCTAGTGTGCATAGTATGTCAATTTAATACGTTTGAATGAACCATGGACCTAAAGCCTGCTCTGATACCAACTGTAACATCCTGGCTATTCGGAAGCCAAAATGTTACCTAAAGGATCTAACATGTAATCAACCAGCGGAAGAATTCAAACATAACTCCTATGAGGACATAAAGAAGTCGAACTTTCATAAAGTAATGGCAGTAATAAATGTTGAATCCAAACGATTAAACAATAGAGTGAGCAAGGACCACCAACAGTACTAAAGCAACCATGGCAACGGGAGAGTTATCAGCCACAACAAAATTATTTATTACAATTTAACATTCTACGAATGAAAGTTATAATCAAATCTTAATATTAAAACGGAAGGAAGGTAAAAAGTGTGAATAGTGTGTGTGATTAGTCCCACCCAGCGTCATCATCAATGATCACCTAAATAAATAAAGAAAGCAAGAATGAGTCGAAACTCAGCAAGTACAATCAACAATTGAACATACAAGGTTATGAACAAGTCAATCTCAATTCGAATTATGAACTTATCTCTGAACACTTATGAGTATGAATGGAATGAATGGATGCATTGAAAGAATGGACTGCTCGACAACTTATACCGGTATAACGACTGATACACCCGTTGGTGTTCACTTAAGCCCGTACTTAACAAAGTCCGGGGACCCAAATACCGTATGAAGAACGTTTCATACGGGTGTCGAAGATTGCCCACATTGGAGTGGTGGGACTTACATGCCCATACTAGAATTGATGGGTCTTTTCGATTTCCACTCCCGTGGTCACAACGAAAACATGGCATGAATAGAATGGATGACATGAATTGAACTTTTATCACATAAAAATGAAGAATAATACTCAGCATATGAATATGACTAGCAAGTCTAGCATTACATCCACGCTCAATCATCAACATTCAGTAGAATCAAACAAGGTACTTGCCTTCCGCGTTGTGACGTGTTAGGAGGCAATGAAAGTGCTCCTCCATTCACCACCTCACCGCCTACACAAATATATATTCAAAATAAGGATAACACGGCACGACATAGCTACACGTGTCCTACCATAACCCTCTATCTATCAAACACATTCAACGGTTCAAACTGACAATCTAACTAATAAGCCAGATTACAGCTCTACCGGGCAGTGGTACAAAAAAACATAATTAAATTTATGTAATTTAGAATAACTTGAAACTAGTGCTCAATGAACCTTAACGAACCAGGCTACGAAACTCTAGTTGACGGGGTTCTTTGATTCGGTGAAAACAGTTGGCTAAACCGCAGTTGAAAACAACTGACAGACATCTATCCAGAATACAGAACAACAGTAAAGAAAATGATGTAATTTTCATTCTACTGATCTAATCGAGGTGATCTTTATCAACTTGGAAATATTATTTAAAGGGCTAGAATAACCTAGTTGGGTGGAAGTTTTGAATCTCAAGACAACAGGGTCAAACTTAAAGAACAAACCGACAGTTCCATCTCGCCAGACATACAAAACAGTGCACAAAGAATAATTCATATCTCCTAAACCATAAGGAGGAATCTCACGATCTTGGTTCCTATGGCAAGACTAAAACCAGGGATAGAAATCTCTAGGAGGGAGGAACCTCCATTTTGGCCTCGAAAATGGCGAAACTGGCCGCGCAAGGCGCCGGACAGGTTCTGGACTCTCCAGAACAGAACACCGATTTAATCCTAATCAACAATTATGCAATCAAACCGAACCTTGGGAGTCGACGTTGGGGATCACCAGGGACAGAAACCAGGGGAGGAGGAGACGCCAGGGAGAGGAGGACGCGCGGCTTGGGATAGGGGAAGATGGAGGTGGCGGCTCCCAAGGGGGGGAGAGGAGGGAGTTGGGGAGGCGGCTAGGGTGGGGCGCATCCCCCCACTTGGCTAGCCCCCCTTAGGCCGGCCTCCCCCTCAAGGGCCTCCTGGGCCGCGGCCCGCGGCCCAGGTTGTTGAAATTTTATGAAAATCCCCTCTCTCAAAAAGAAATTATATTTCTTTAATTGCCTTTTTGTCCCCGGTTTCTTTTAAAATCTCCCGCTTCGATTCTGGGATATTACAATTGTTTGTGCCGTTCTGTTGTGTGGGTGTCGCTTAGACAGTATTCCCACTTGGCCAAGAGGGGGCTTCTGGCAGGTGGTTAGCCCAATGGAAGTGAATGCTTAGCAGGCATATTAGTAGTGAGGTAGAACATTAGAAACACCTTGTGACAATTGCCTAGTCACACACCTAAGGAAGCGTGCATTGGCCGACATAACGTGCAAATTATCTCGTGTGGGTAAAGTTGTACCCCCTCTGCAGAGTGTAAACATATTCGAATAGCCGTGTCCACGGTCATGGACATGCTGAGCAAAGCCACTCTAAGTTAGACTTTGTTTTTGGTTTCAAAATAACTTTGTACATGATTTTAGGATGGATAATCCTTGTGGTAAAATTGGGCGGTTAGCCTTGTGATAGGAGGGTATTCTTCACCATGTTTCATATGGAGGTTATCCACTATAAATTGTCAATTTAAAATCTGATTTTAGATATGAATTAGAAATGTGCCTTGGAACTTAGTATGACTATTTAAACTCAAAAATGCTGATTTATGCAAATGAACCCTATGTAACACCCCAACCCATCAGAGGCCTGGGATGTTACTAAATACACAAGATAAACAATAAGCATATGGCATAGTTCTAATTTCGGTAGAACCTCCTTCACATAACTAGGTATACCGGAGGTTCCAACATATGCATATATTGTTATTAATATCTCAACATCCAAAGTTCATCAAAACATTCATAAATAATCTATTCAGCTAAAGCATAAGCAAGCGTAATTAAAACTTACCACTCTAATTATTACAAATAACCCAATGCATTCAGGCATAACTAAAATTAATCCTTAAACAATTTACTTATTATTAAGGTACGACCTAAATGATAATATCTTTAAAAGATTGTGTGGTAGTGAGTGCATCGAAAGCAGTTCTACTCCCTCCCATTAATGTCGTTCTTGCAAGTGGTACATAAAAGCACAACAAAGGCAAGAGATGAGTCCAAAGACTCAGCAAATATAATAAATGGCATCAACAACATAAAAGCATGTAACTCATCAACTATACTTCACAAAATCACATATCAATCACTTTACACATGTATGCTATGCAATATGCTCAACATGGTCTTTCTCTTTCTCTTACCCTTTTTTGCATTTTACCGGCCATGCAAAGTGCGCATCCGTCGATGCACACCCATGCATGTAACATCTGGTACAGGGACCTTTGCCCATACTCCACGTGTATGGAGACCTGAGCCAATGCTCTTCAAGCATGAGAGCCTTTAGCCCGTCATTAACATGACAGGGACCTCAAAAGTTGCTTGGCCCTCACATGACCAATACTTCAGTAAACCACCATAATGCATATGTATGAATTCTCAAAGTAATACAAATATGCGTCCACAACAACGTTGCGTATAAATAACCTAATCTTACTCCAAAACCTCATAACCATAGACCGACAACCATGAATACTACCAACTAAGCTATCATCATCACAAACATGAACACACAAGGACTCATAATATATACCAAACAATGTTATTCAATAGTACATAATATGGTCATCGTTATACTTGCCTTAACCACGAGAGATCGAGAGATGTACAGAAGGTGATGCTCCCGTGTAACAACCCTAATGTGGATTTGTGTTTCGAATGTATAAAAATAAGAAGAAATTAAAACTTTTCTTGCATCTTGAAGTCTTTGGACGTTTCTGTAATTCTTGTAAAGGAATTATGGAAATCAAAAATCAAAATCCTCAATTGACTCCAATCAAAAACCTCCTTGGCAAAGATCTTGTGCCAAATCCATGTAAATATTTTCCCTGAGTTCTAGGGAGGTTTGATAACACCTCTGAATTATTTCATGATTTTTAGAAATTATTTGATAATTTTTGGAGGCAAGTCAAACCAGTCAAAGCTTGGTCAAACCCTAATTCACACATTCTGGAATTTCTTCAGAAAAATGCATTGCATAAAAGTCTCAGGAAATTTTAGGTAAGGTTTATCCTGAACTCAGCAACATCCAGTTAAATTTTCATAATTTTTGGAGCTTATTTGCTACCTCAAGCAAATCCTCCAAAAATCAGCTGTTTAATTCGAACCCTAGTTGATTTTCACTATTCCTTGGGTGCGAGTCAGACTCGGGCTCGAGCCTCTTGACTCAACCCAGTCAACTAACTGCACCCGACGCAATTGCTCGGGCGCGAGTATCGTGGATCGTTGGATCCGAGATCAATGACTCATATGCGTGTGAACGTTCGGACCACCCGAACGTTTCGATCAACGAGAGTCGTTGGATCTTAGATCAATGGCCTGGATTGAAGTGAACGTTCGGACCGGCCGATCATCCCGTTCATTTGAACCGTCCGATTTGGAGATAACGGCCGGGATTGAAGTGAATGTTCGGACCTTTCCAATCATCCCTTCTCATTTGGACCGTTCGATTTAGATCCAATGGGGGCCGCGTCGTCTCCTTCCTCGAGTCTGAGCAAGCGTGCGGTTGAGTCAAAGCCATGGCGTGCACAGAACTAGAGTAGCGTAGTGTCACCTCGGTGACCACCTTTAAACAGATCTCTCTGCTCGCATTAATTGCCCGTCGTGCACCGCCCTCAAAAGTCCATTGCTCAACTGCTCCCATCACTCTCAGAGCTCCCATGGCAGTGTTGACCCGAGAAGGTTTATTGCCGTTGCTCTCTGCCATCTCAACTATTTATGCTCCCTTGTTTCCTCTCTTGGCTTCCTTTAGCATTTCCACAGCTCTAGCTAGCCACCTCGGTGGTTGTTTGAGCTTGATTCACCCGAAGCACTTCAGCCGCCATTGCCGCACCTCGGTTACTTTGGTGAAGGCGATACCGCAGTGGCTTTTCCTCTCAAATTCTTATTCCCTCTGCTCCCTCTTGTTTTTCTTGAGCTTAACCCTCGCTCAATTTCTATTATCATCCTTAGGGCTTGGCTGAATTGGAGATTTCCCATTTTTGGCCGAAAGCACCTCTTTTCGTCATCGGAGCAGGTCCAACCTCCTCTGTGTCTTTCCCGTGCTCAGGTAACTCCACATTAGTCCCTAGATGTTTGGAACACGCTTACTTGGACCACAGCGGAGGTTCTTTGTATTTTTCATTTTTCGGCCATTTTTGTCACCTCTGTAAACTCCGGCTTGCTGGCGTTCTAGACCACCGCAGCCGCAATTTTTGGTCCCATTGTGTGCGCAAAACTATTGCGGACCCATTTTGGCCCTTTGCTCGCGCCACCGTGACCAAAGTCGCCGGCGGTGAGCCTCTTTTTGCCATCGGTTTGATCGGACGAAGCTTGAACGTCGTTCTTTGTGGACCGTCGATCTTTAGATCAACGGCCCAGGATCGCGTAAATGTCCGGACCATCCGAACGCAGCGATCCCTGTGTATCGTAGGATTTTAGATCAACGGCTCAGATTCGAGTGAACGTTCGGACCTTCCGAACGTCTCAATCCACATGGACCGTTGGATCTAAATCCAACGGTGAATGTACGAGCCGCGCGCGCTGTGCTCTACGCGCGTGGGCCATTGGATTTCAGACCTACGGCTCAGGTTCGCGTGAACGTTCGGACCAGTCGAAGGTTCCTTCATTGTGAGTCGTCCATCTCTATATCAACGGCCCATATCTGTTTGGACATTCGGACCGTCCGAACGTTTCCATCCGTGTGGACCGTCGGATCTAAATCCAACGGTGGGGTTTGTGAGCCGCTTGAGAGCGCACTGTCCCGTGGACTTGGGCCGTTGGATCCAAGATCAACAGTCCAAGTTCATCCACGTCGTTTTAATTCCGGATTTTCCCCGAAAGGTTTATTTGTCAACTGAAAAATAAAATTAACTTGTAAAATGCATAACTATTTCATTTTAATTCCTTTTCAGTTGATTCAAATTTTGTTAGTTATGTTTTTAACTAAACTTTAATCTAAAAATGGTTCTAATCTCATTTTAGTTCCAGAAAATTTTGTGAAGATTTTAGTGGCAATAAATAGTAGCATTTGTGATTATAAGGCTGAGCAGATTTGTTTTGTTCATATCTTTTGCATTAAGAATCCAAATCAATTGGTTCTTATTGCTAAATTCCTTATAAATCATTCTCTTGCTGCTGGGAAATTTTCAAATCATTTGGATAAAGTTTGATGTTGAGACTTTGCGTTTTCTTCGTTCTTATCGGTTCTTTTTCGCTTTCTCATTAGGTTCTGAAGAGCACATTGATAACCTAAGTGATCCTCAGTAACATATTGAACAGCAGCAACCAGGCAAGCAGTTTGATCATGCTAATCCCAGTATGTATGCATGGCTATGTTGTGTTAAATTACGATTAGTCGATCCTATAGTTGCATAATATGTAGGAATTGATTATCCTCTACTACCTGAGCCTAGGTTATTTGCTGTGATTTGAGTTCGTTGGATGAGCTCTTGTCACTTAGAAGATTGCGATTTGGATTTTCTTAGAAATGCTTAGTTTCGGTAGTAATGGGCGATCATCGATTTAGTCAATGATCTTGATCACACAAATCTAATTATTATTCCTCTATGTCCAGCACTTGTGCTTTGTTATTTTGTAAAGTCAAAATCTGAAAATGAAAAATTGATTTAGACTTGGGCAAGTGGTTGGATGGTGGGTTATTGGGTTTGTGGATGTCTTGCCTAAGTCAACAAGGACCGAACATCTTGTGTCATACTCTCCAAGCAATTTTGCGTGCTAATCTCTCTTGACTGAGTACTTTAGTGTGTGTTACCTCCGAGTCGCAGGAGGGGGTTGTGTGTGTGGTGTGAAAAATGATCTGTGTTATTGTGTTGGGTGTGCGGTGGTGGAGATTCCGGGTAGGTTCTCCACCTCGAGAGGCATCGTAGTTGTCTAAGGTTTTACCCGCGATGGTTAGTTGACTGAGGCTTTACGATGACTTCGACACAACGTATGGGTTTCTATCCATACGGGCGGCTCGCAGTTAATGCATAATATTGGAAATGTCTCGTAGGACTTATCCGTGCCGGCATACCTGAGGAAGTGTGCTTAATAGCTTGGCAAAAAGGCGGTCTGGCGTGTGGGTACAGTGGTACACCCCTGCAGGGTTAAAACTATTCGAATAACCTCGTCCTAGGTTATGGACACGCTTGGTTAGGTTTTGAAAGAGTTAGACTACAAGCTTTTTATGAAAATTTGACATGGTTGGCATGGATGGGTAATTCATGCTATTGTTGTGGTGACTATGGGTTTAATCACTTCCAGGATTGTTGTTGTCATCTATCTATTGTTATTACTGTGGTCAACTTGTTATTTGAATATTAAAAACAGATTTGCCAACTTGCTTTCAGATATACTACATTATTGCAAATAAAGATTACTTTATGCCGAAAATGAAACATACAGCCTCCACTTAAATATGCTTGCATGTAGCATATGTATAGGTCTGTTACTCTACACGTAAGTCCTGCGGAGTACAAATTTTTATACTCATTTGCTTTGCTTAACTATTTGTTGCAGAGGAAGAAGGTGAGCCCCAAGGGCCTCACTTTTGTGAGATGTGCTACGGGTTTGACGACTAGCTTGGCGGCCCGGTCGGTTGCCTTGTGGGTAATGGCACACTGATTGGATCTTTTGTTTATTGTCATCTTATGGCATTTCGCTTCCGCTGTCTAATTAGTTATTTGTATGATTTTTGGCCAGTCGGCCTCTCTGTTGTAATAACTATTCGTAATTTAGTTTAACTTCTGGTTTGTGCTTTTGCTTCGGTTCGATGGGAATGAATGGAAATGATGCATGAATTTTTATTAAGAGGTGTGTGTACTGTATTTCTTGGAAGTATACATGTCTCGAGTCTCGGTTTATTTTGTTTGTGATGCTAGGACCGAGTGGATGGTTAAGCATTACAAGCGTGATAAACCGGGGTCCCACAAGAGTTGGTATATACCAGTCTACCACCTGAATAATAATTATAACACATGCCAAGACACAGCAGTGGACCAAAATAAATTATTTAACAACAACCATGGACTTGCAAAACTTCTAACTCGATCCCGTCCCCAAAATCCTAAACGTCGATCTGTCCCCTCGGTGGACAGTCAACTTCAAAAATCCATATCTATTAGTACAGGGGTCCAAATAAGATGTTCTTAGACTTTCTGGAAAGTAATTAAATTCTCCAATTATGTTTAGTCGGTGAGCCTTACTGAATCATCAAAGTAATACCACTACCCGGCCAATTAATAAAACATCAACTTCACGTCGGGTTCTCTGGACAGAGCACTAAAACCGCCATAACTTTTGCTACGCAACTCAGAACGGGGTGATCTTGGACTCTCTAGAATCACGACAAAACCAGCTATAATAGTCTAGTTATACAAGTGTCCTGATTCGGCATCCTACTAATTCTTATATTCAGGTAAAAATTTTCTAAGTTTTCTGTCTCTGTAATCTGACAATCAGCGAAACAGCAACGGTACAAATTCCATAACTTTTTATTGCCAACTCGAAAAATTGTGTTCTTTATCAGCTTCGAAAGCTTACTGAATCCTCTACAATATTCATTTTCGGTGGTTTTTCTAATTCGGCATCTAAAAATTCATAATTTCCAGACAAGACAATCTTTCAATTCTCGTCAGATCTCGAGGACAGTCACGGTAAAACTACCATAACTCCTAAACCGTATGGCCAAATCAAGTGATCTTGATGTTAAAAGAAAGCAAAAACCGAGGGATACAACTTTCTAAGAGGTGGACAGATCATAAAATATACGTATCTTACCCAAAACTGTCGAGCAACAGTGCCGAACAAATCTGATCTGCTATCTCTCCTTGACCGGCCCTCCAAAAATTGCCTCCTCGCCTTCCTTCCAATGGATCACGAACGGGCTTCGCCGGGAGGAGAAGGTGCTGTGGTGGAGATGGAGGCTAGGGAGAGGTGGTGGGCAAGACAGGTAGGGGAGGCGGCGGCTCAAGTGGGAGGAATGGGGAGAGGGGGAGGGGATTAGGGTTTTGGGGAGTGGGAACCCCCCCCCTTATGGCCGGCCACACTTAGGCCCCTCCTGAGCCGCGGCCCAGGCCTAGGTTGTCCAATAAAAGCAGAAATCCCCCTTTCTTTTCAGGTATTTTCTCTTCTTTTATTGCCTTTTCTTCTCCCGGCTAAATTCCTAATTACCCGATTAAATTCGGGGGTATTACACCCTACAACCTTCCTTTGAATACTTATGCATGCATTCTAAATTCTGTATTGGGTGTGATTTGCGAGCACTGTCATAGTGCTCACTCTTGCTGAATATTATTATTCAGGAGAAGACTTGTATCCGGATGGTGAGGACCAAGACGTTTAGGCTACGACTCTAGACGATTGCCTGTGGCGTATCGTGTGGCCTATCACTACTTTTGCTTCCTTTATGTTTTATTTGGCCTCAGGCCTTGCTGTAATAAACTCTGTTAATTATTAATAAAGCGCTGGATATGTTTGTGATAACACTTTTTGTGAGACTGTGTACACTAGAAATCCTGGACTAGTGTATGAACACAGAGAATTCGGGGTCCTTCGTTCTCGGGTTCGAAAAAGAAGTGGTATCAGAGCCATATCGACTGTAGGTTGTGGCCTAGTTAGAATGGCCGTTAGTTGAAAAACTTCAAAACTTATTTTATATAACAAGAAAAATAAATTGTTCTCTCCTCATCTTGGTCATCTATCTGTCCTTAGCTTTTTCTTAGCAATTATGCCTTACCAAATTCTCTCTTCACCATTTTGTAATGTTAAATGGATCCTCTTTCCCTTAAAAAACTTCTATAGATGGTCAACACGATTATTAAACCTTACGTTCAACGCCCCAAGACATGCATCATCGTCGCCACCATTCAAGGACAACGGACACGACCATTCAAGGACAACGGACATGATTAATCGAAGACTGCGAACTGAAGATCGCGATGTAGCCAAGCCATATAGTCTAAGTTTGCCAAGGCTCATTCTGTGTATTGAGTCCTTTCCCCAGCTTATGAGTATTGATAGAGTAGAACGTTGTATTGTTTCTTAACTTGTATATTATGTTTTCTTTTGGTACATCGTACATAGATCTTTTGATCTTGTGTACGACGATTGCTTCAAATGGGTAGACTTCTCTCCTCATAGCTTTCTTTCTCAACCGTTGCTATTCTCTCTTCTCTAACAATCCATTGGACTTCTAACCTATCGATGCACTTGGAACTTAAAAGACGAGTCGATAGTTCAAAACTTCGAACAACTCAAGACCCTAACCAACTAGAAGATAGACTCTATCTATCTCTCCATTCATTTATCCTATGTGCATATTCTTTCTTTCTAGCTTATCCAAATCTCGGGGACGAGATTCCTTTTAAGGGGGGTAGTTTGTGACATCCTAAAGTTCTGTTACCAAAATAAAAATAAATAAAGTTATTATTTTACTGGATTTTACTGGTTGCCGAATAATTTTCTCGACTTCTGTAACCTAAAAAGAGTTTTCAATGTCAAAAGGAAAAAAGAAAAAAAAATAATTATTTAATTTCTTGGTTTTAAAGTCAAAAAGAAAATTTATTAAGTTTTCTGAGATTTTATTGGACTTAAAGTGAAAAAAAAAATTTTAATTAATTTCTGGATTTTCTGGAATTTTAAATTCTTTTTCCTTAATTATTTTAAAGCTAAAATAATTATTTTGCAAAAAACTATTACCAATTAAAAGTTGGAATTATTTTCTTTAAATCCAGAATGCTTCAGAGAATTTCTGTGAATTTTCTCATAAATTTTGGATTTTATTTGCTATTTTCTAAAGCCTTTTTGAATTTCTAGAATTAAATTAATTGGAAAAAGAATTAAAAATATCCAAAGACAAGATCGGGCGAATCTTCACTGACCCAAAGATCTTGTAGCTAGCTGGCCCGCCTCGCTCACAAGATCGCCGTCAAGAATCAGTATTATTAAAATCGGACAGCCATCATCCGCCCCGCACCCGCGCCTTCGTCCCAGCCACACGTCGCTCATCCGCGCCGCGCCACCTCCATTTCGGTCGTCGCTCACATTTAAACGCCATATGCCTTCCGATCGACATCCAATGGTTGGCATCCATCCTATCTGCGCCCCGCTCCTCTCCTGTCTCGCCGCCAGGTGGGGCCCTGCACAGGGTCATCTTCTTCCCCCTTTCTTCTCCCTCGCGCGGCCGAGACAAAGCCGCCATTGCCGTGCGCCCGAGCTCCTTCGTCTCTGCGTTTCCCGCCCCCATTTCTCTCGCCATCACGTGCAATCAACGTGGCCGTTTTCGCTGTGTCCGTTCCCGGCATTAAACCCCTTCGTTGCGCCTGGTAACGACGTCGCGCCCGACGCCGCTGCCATTACTCCCCCGCGCGAAGCTCGCCTCCCGGCCTCCCCTCGCCCTATAAAAGGGAGCCCCAGCTGCGCATCTCCTCCCTCATCCCATTCCCCCACCTCTCGTCTCCTCACTCGCCCCCAGTCGCCGGCAATTGGAAGTTCCCCTTCTTCTGTCGAAAGCTCCTCCGCCGCCTCTAGCGTTGCCTCCGGTGGACTTCCGGCGGCCACGACCACCCCTCCAGCATTGCCTCGTCATCGCCGACCTCGTGCGTGCCTTCTCGCCCCCGGAACACCGCCGGAGCTCCATCGCCGCCGCAAGCCCGAAAGCGCCGCCGCCTCTCTCCGTCGCCGACGACCTTCCGACCACGCCCTCACGTCGCCAGGTAGCGCCTTCACATCAGAACTCTCCCCTGGACATTTTGCGCCCCTTGCCAGAGCTCGCCGCGCCATCGTTCGCGGGACCTCAAGACCCGCGCCGCCCCACTTCGCCTAAGACCGACATGGCCGACCATGTCGGCGCCACACGGCGCCACCTCACCTCGCAAAGAATCGTGGCGACCACGTGGCGCGCCCTTGTGGCAAGGCCGGCCGACTCATCCGCCTCGCAGATGCATTGCGTGAGTGGGTGCACTGTGGACTCGCCTGTCGTGGACTCACCCACGATCGCGGGTCCACATGTCAGCTTGTGTTGACCGTACCGCTGACATAAGCTTGCGCAATAAATCAAATTTCCTTTAGAAAAATAATTTGGAAATTAAAAGAAAATCTGAAATTGGAATTAAATTTAGTTTTAAACTTCCAGGAGCTAATCATACAAACTCCGATTTAGGTGATTCAAATTGCTAAATTTGTATAAAATCAAGATCTAGCTAACTAAACCAAAATTATTTCATTTGGAGTTAATTTTAATTTTCATTTGAATTTATTTGTGTTCTTTTGCTTTCTTGTTGAATTTGGTTTATTCTCGTGTATAGATTTCGACGACTCCGGAGAGCTCGATCCTGCTGAAAAGGTAGATTATCAAGAGTTTGAGCAAGGCAAGTTACACCATTGACCATTTTGCCCCCAGTATTTAAAATTATTTAATTTCTATTTTTAAATTACTATTGCATGCATAGTTTTATTTAATTATTTTAAATTCCTATTTTAAATTCTTAGTTACTCCAATTCTTTTGTATAGCCAAATTTGAATGTTGAAATCATCATTCCCTTGTCACCTTAGCCAAATAATTTTTTTGAAAATACAAATATGCTTAGCAATTGCTTAGACCACAAAATATTTAATTTTGGGAGAATTTAGCCAAAATAGCAAAACTTGATAAAAAGCCTATGACATTGATTTGTCATGGTGGACTTTTGCAAATGACTTTGAAAAATATAAAAATGAAAAAGGGTTTGTACTTGGGCAAAAATGTACCGTGGATGGGTGCAGGTTTATGCACGTGCTCAATCTGGTTAGGATTGAGGCGCATGGTTTTTATTGAAAGTTGCCCAAGTAAGTTAAGGACCGGTCTTTGAGCCGCATCTTGCAAAGCTCCACCGTACTACCACTTGTTCTGTATGGGCAGAACCATGCTTATTAATTTATCATACCTCACTATTGTTTGTGCTATTATGTTGTGTGGTTGTCGGTTAGACAGTATTCCCACTGGGCCAAGAGGGGGCTTCCGGCAGGTGGTTAGCCCAATGGAAGTGAAAGCTTAGCGGGCATATTAGTAGTGAGGTTGAACATTGGAAACGCCTTGTGATAATTGCCTAGTCACACACCAAAGGAAGCGTGCATTGGCCGACATAACGGGCAAATTATCTCGTGTGGGTCAAGTTGTACCCCCTCTGCAGAGTGTAAATCTATTCGAATAGCCGTGTACACGGTCATGGACATGCTGAGCAAAGCCACTCTAAGTTAGACTTTGTTTTTGGTTTCAAAATAACTTTGTACATGATTTTAGGATGGATAATCCTTGTGGTAAAATTGGGCGGTTAGCCTTGTGATAGGAGGGTATCCTTCACCATGTTTCATATGGAGGTTATCCACTATAAATTGTCAATTTAAAATCTGATTTTAGATATGAATTAGAAATGTGCCTTGGAACTTAGTATGACTATTTAAACTCAAAAATGCTGATTTATGCAAATGAACCCTACAACCTTCCTTTGAATACTTATGCAAGCATTCTAAATTCTGTATTGGGTGTGATTTGCGAGCACTGTCGTAGTGCTCACTCTTGCTGAATATTATTATTCAGGAGAAGACTTGTATCCGGAAGGTGAGGACCAAGACGTTTAGGCTACGACTCCAGACGATTGCCTGTGGCGTATCGTGTGGCCTATCACTACTTTTGCTTCCGTTATGTTTTAATTGGCCTTAGGCCCTTGCTGTAATAAACTCTATCAATTATTAATAAAACGCTGGATATGTTTGTGATAACACTTTTTGTGAGACTGTGTACACTAGAAATCCGGGACTAGTGTATGAACACAAAGAATTCGGGGTCCTTCGTTCCCGGGTTCGACATCAAACAATATCAAAGTAGCTGTCCCCTTTAATAAACTAAGATGCATGAATGTCCCGTTCATGCCGTAACCAAGTTATAACTATGCTAATTTTTAATTTCAAGTCTAACGATGGCGCATATCAAACCAAGTGTTGTCCATAACCGTGTATACGGCTATTCGAATAGATTATCTCTGCAGATGTGTACTACTATACCCACATGACTCGACTAGCCCGTAAGCCTCTGGATGCCTCTGGAACGTGATACACTTCCTTAGGTATGCCGGCCGGGGAAAATCTTAATACAATCATTTTTAGCAAGAAAGACTTATTGAGATAAGTCCCCCTTATGAGTTGTTCCCACACTTAGTACAAGGTACAGATAGTGCCTGCTAAGCGGGCTCACAAGTTGCATTGGAATAATACCGATGTAATGTAAATAACAGAAAACGGTGCTCTCATGCACACTATAGAAAATTACAACGGCTACTCCGAACAATTGATCAAACACAAATGTCCTCACACCACCATGGGACTTAACACAATTAAACTCCCCCTTACTTAATCATACGGTACCCATATCCCGCGTGTGATAGCACGATCGGTACTTGGAATGAAAGCCCATGGCTCAGTCCTTAATGGTCCGGACAAGACAACCCACAACCCGAGTCTCGTGCATAACAACACCCGCACTACAACCACTTGCCTAGACCCAAAACAATTTAACGACAACAAGTTCTTAACTCAATAACCAGATATAACAATTTGGACCAAATGAAAAATAAGAATTGTTATGTGTCTCCCACAATTGACGAGCTAATCCGGTCAATTGATCTATTGCGTTTTCTAGACCCGCAATGGCTAAGCATTCAACACGCACCCTTCACATCATCACAAGCATATATCTTAAGCATAATTATAAGGGAAATTATCAAGGATAACCAGGAAGTGTAGGATATAGCTAACTACTCACAACATAATGATATACCGAAAATTGCATGCAAGCAACATCATTGCATTTCAAAAACTAGTGTATTAAAGCTGGAATCAATATGATGCAAAAACATAGTTCAAATGATGCTTGCCTAACTGGAAGCTCATTTGCTCACTCTCGATGGTGTAAGAGTCTACGTTGATCGCTTTGGGCTCTATAGAATAAAGATACCGATAAACATCGAGAAATACGACAAAAATCAAATTGCTCAAAAATGCATAATTTTTCTACAGTAGCTAGCTCATGGTTTTAGATGACTTTAGGTGAAATAATTATTCCATTTGCATTTAGTATGTGAAAGTTATAGTAGCTTCAATTTCAAACTTCCAGAAAATGTAATTTATTCAATTTAACTATTTGGCCAAAATTTATAGAATAGTGGGAAGACAAAGGGTTACATAGGTAAATATATAATAATAATATAATTCCAATTCAGCTTGGTTCATCTCATTTGGAGTTTCTGTGCATTAGTTCTGAATTTTCAAAGTTATCAGCCTTTTTCTATTGCAAAAATAATATATTTATGGATCATTTTCCATAACTATATTATCTAGTATAGAGACATGTTTGAAACCTATTTTGAAATAAAGTTCATCAAAAATGAAAATTATCAGCACTGGTTTCATTCAATTTGGAGTTAAGATGAATTGGTTATGCATTTTTGAATTTATTCACATTTTTTAGTGTATAAATAAATGGATTCTGAATTTCCTTAACCCTTTATTACTTTCTTACCGATAGCCACGCTAGCCATAGTCGCTGATGGGTGCGGAATAATGAACAGTCCAATTTTCAATTTTAACTTCAGATTTAAACCGTACTAACAGGTGGGGCCCGCGCGTCAGCGATACGGTCCACAGCATAGTGCATGGACCGCAAGTCCACGGGGTGGTTCATAGGGTCTACAACTGTGCACATAACTCCTGGGCCCACCTGTCAATCTTAGAATTAAACCGTCATTTACCCTTGTTTTCTGTTCATGGAGCCCACATGTGATAGACTCATCTATTCCCTTAAGATAGTAATTAATACTTAACTCAATCATTAGCAGTTATTGACGTTGATTAGCCTTAATTGTGTTGCTACAGTCGAGCCAGACAACCCGACAATAGAGCTTTGGGCTCTCCGGTGTGTCGCTGGAGCTACGCGCCACGGCGGCACGAACCAAGGGCACAAGCGTGTGCACAATAGCAGTGCGCACCTATGGTTGGTAATCTCGATGGTTGAGCTGACCTGTATCGGCGACGAGCCGGAGAGAGGCGGCGATGCAAATACGGCAAAGGTGCAACCGCAAGAAGAGCTCCGCAGCGTGCAGAGAAGTAAGTGCCACAGCTACTATAGAGTCTAAGGGTGCTACCTGAGTGTCGGATAGGGTTGGTGAAGCTCAGAACTGGGCCGGCGTCAGAGGAGGTGATGGCGGCGCTAGGCTTCATGTGGAGGAGGTGTTCTTGGCAACAAGAAGAGACATGAAGCCTCAAGATAGCTCAAGTAGATTCAGTAGATGGCAAGAAAGCGTGGGATCGGGGAATGCCTCACCAAAACAGCGTTGGGGAAGAAAGCGGTCCTCTTGGCGGTCAAATGCAATTCTCAGTAATTCATCAACTGCAAGGGCGCATTGCCCAAATTAATTGGGGGTAAACCTTAAGCAAACTCAAGGACTCAAAATAACGTGCATGGAATAAGAAGGAGCTCACTGGAGACACTGGAACAGATCAGAGTGTCGGCGATGCACGCTCTAGAGCAGTAGGGAGCTTGATGGCGTTCCAAAAGCTACAAGCAACAGCGAGCGCTGGCATCAGGCAAAATGGAGAGGGCATCGAAGGTAGAGAAGAGAGGAAGTGAGAGCTCGATGCTTACACAACAATGGTGCCGGGGCGAGCTTCCCTCTGCTCGGTCAACAAGAGAAGTGATGGAGAAGGAGGTGTTGGAGGGGGTATTCTCCCCGAGAAGATGACGGAGTGGAGGCGGCGTGAAGTGGTTGTTGGAAATATGCCCTAGAGGCAATCATAAAGATGATTGTATCTCATTATGTTCATGATATTGGATAATATGTTATGATGAGTCACGGCGGCCCGATCTTCCGATAGGTTCGATTTGGTTCGTCGTGAGGACGTTGACGCTTTGAGGCTTCCACCAATGATCGTCACCTCGCATTCGCTACACCCAAGACGCTGTCGTTATCGACCACGCTTACACGCGATCGACCTTACCACGAAGGTTATTGTTCCCGCAAGCAATCAAGCAACTCACAAGAACAAGGTAGATGCAATCAGATTGCGGATATGGATGAAGTTTACAAGTGGGGTTCCTCAAACCGATAATCCACAAACTGCATTGGCGAATAATCTAAGAAAACCCGCTCTAAACTATGGCGGCCATCGATATATATAGGGGAACGTGAGGAGATCGACCTAGGGTTGTGCGGCCATGGGATGAAGCATACACAACCCGGACTCGACCTCGCCACGCTTACAAAGTCTTATTAGTTTCAAAACGGTGACGCAAAGACCTTGTGTTGCGATTTCGGTCGAGGATCGGTCCTAGGGTGGTCTTGAGGAGTCCATGCTATCTTTGGTCGTAGATTGTGTCCAACGAGTACTGTGCTCGCCTTTCTGGTCGTAGATTGCTCCAATTGAATCAGCTAGTCGTAGGTCTTCTTGTAGTGGTCGAGACCTGCTGAATCGTCGTGGACCTTCTTGAACTGGTCGTAATCCTAGATTCCTGAGTACAAGTAAATCATCTTCATTAGGCAGCATCATAGAGTTCTCAAATAATACACTCAGCCCTAGAAACGACTTTACCTGATCGATTAAGTGACGTGCTCTAGCTCTTGTCATAGGACCGTGTAGTACAGCACCCAGATCTGGAGGGTCTTGTGTAGTGCGTGTATCCGAAGGAGGGATGTCCTCATCATGTTATCATGTTCCTTTAATGAATCATCAGTTATAGATCATTGAGTATGTGTAACATCCCAAATTTCAGAGTTTAAAAAAAATCTGTTAAATAATGGTAGCAAGAAAATTCACCATTTGGATTTATTGAATATTAATTTAAAAAGCTTAATATGGACTTTAAGGACAAATTGATTTAATGAGCTTAATCCCAACATCAACAATTGTCAAAACTATTTTATTTAGATTCTATATGCTTGGATATATTTTATAGAATTTTCTGGAATTTTTCCAAAGTCATTTGCTATTTTCTAATTGCTATTTGCATTTTTCGGATTTATTTAAAAGAAAATCTATTTTAAATCCTTGAACGATCTTCGGGTCAAGCCCAACACTATTCCAGCCCGCTCACTCCCAGCCGTTGGATCAGCATCGCCCGGCTGCCGCTCGCCCGCTAGTTCGCCCGCCTTGCCCCGCTGGATCTTCGCCGCGTGTCACTTTCGGCCGATCCGCGCGCCGCCGCGCGCCTCGCGTCTCTCATCAAGTGGGACCGCCGAGGTGTCGCCTTTTCCACACACCTTCGTCCGAAAGCCGGCCGTGACAAGTGGGTCCCACCAAAACACTGTTCATCGCCTCCGACGGGACTTCGTTCCGATTCTTCCTTGCCGCCGCGCGCCGCCCTCGACATGGGTTCTAGGGTTTCTCGGCCCTATTTAAAGACGCGCCCGTGTCACGAGGATCGCATCCACCGCGGCGTTTTCCCCACACCGTTAACCCTAGATCGCCGTGCTTTCGCGGAATCGAACTCCAACCTCAAGACCGCCGTGAGCTTCTCGCCGGATTGCGCAGCCCACCGGTGAGCTTTGGCGCCACCGAGCCCACCCTCGAAGTTCGCCTCGCGCAAGGGCAACCCTATACGCTGCGTTCGTTGCCTCGGGAAGCCCTACCTCGCCGCCGCCGCCATCACCGCACCGCTCGCCGCTCCTTGTGTCGCCGCCGCCGCTCGGGTGGTCATCTCCGTGAGTAGCGGCCGCGTCTGAGATCGCCAGTCGCGATCGAGTCCAGAGCGCACCTCCGCCACCGCTAAGCCGCCGTCATCCGCCGTATCCGTGGTCGCCGGAGTGTCGCCGTCGTTCTGCCTCCGTGGCGCCACGTGTGCGACCACATCCCCTCTGTCTTTGGCGTGTCGCTGCGTGGTCAAGATCGCCGAGCCACGCCGCCCGGCCCACCGGCCGGTTCTCCTCGGCTCGGTGGATTTGGTCTACCGTGAGCCGTGCCACTGACAGTGGGGCCCACCTGTCAGATTTTTCCAGAAATTCTCGGCTGACGCAAGCATTGCGCAATAATCTGATTTTCCTTTATAAAAATAATTCGGGAAATTCGAGAAAATCCAAATTAGGGTTTAATTGATTTTCAAATCTTCCAAAGCCCATATCTTTTGCATCCGAAGTCCAATTGAGCCCATTCAAATTTGTAAATTCATATAAAATTAAGATCTATTTAATGGTGAATTTTATTTAATTTTTGGAGTTTGTTTTGCCTCTGTTATTTATTTGTTTTTTTCTTTTGTCTCGTTTGCGAGTAGACATCGATACTTCGGGGAATTTTGCAGAAGAAGGAGCACCTCAAGACCAAGACCAATATCTAGATCTATTCCAAGGCAAGTTATACCTTTGATCATATTGAACCCAGCTTTTCAAAATACTTTGTTTCAATGTATTGCATTCTATTTCAAGTACTTATTTAAATGCTTTTGGGTGTAGTTATTAATCCAAATTGTTATGCCACCTTGTCTACTGTATGCCATGATCTTTTGTCACCCTAGGTTGGTTAATTATTAGTTGGTATTATCGTAGCACCAACGTGGGTTGGTTAGATACGATTAGACTGCTTAGCCATGCCACGAGTCACCATTCCATGTGAGAGTTGCAATTATAAACTTGACTAAGTGATTATGGAACTGTGTGATGAATCTGTGTGTCTTTGTGTGCTATTACTCGTTGATGGCATGTGTTGCACTTAATCAACGTGGTGGGAAAAGATTTAGACTGATGCAAGTGGTGGATCTGTGTGAATGGTGGAGCTGTGTGCTTATTAAACTTTGTGATTTGGGTAAAACTGGAAGTCTTGCCTCGGTCAATTAAGGACTTAACTTTGTGTGCCATTGAATTGTGCCTTACTGTACGACCACATGCCTAGTATGGGCTGGGCCTGACTTAGTAAGTTATGGAGTCTTGACATTGACCACTCAGTTGTATTTAAGCCGTGTGATGAAATTTGGAGGTGTGATATGTCACATCGCGGGACGGTTATTGATCCCCGTCCAATGGTGTGTGTCGCTCCAAGGGTGTGTACAAATTGGCGTGAGAAAGCACACCAGGAGTGTCATTGTTTGAGATGAAGTCTCTGAAAGGTTTTGTTATGGTCAGTGATCGCTACACTGATTGTATCATGTGGGTAAAGTGTACAAACTCGCAGAGTGTTTAAATCAATCTATTCGAATAGCCGCGTCCTCTGTTATGGACATGCTCTGAATTTCACACGAGGGGTAGATTTTCATAAAACAATTGGGAAGGGTCGGTGTGTGAGATAACTTGTTCATTGTGTGAAAGAACTTGATTAGACTATGTGTACTTTGTGAAATCAATTGTTAACTTATTATTGTCTATTTGTTTTGAATTATGCTTTCAATCTATTATTTGTATTCAATTGCAAATGTTGCATTCCTGCAAAATAACCACAGAAGCCATTCCTTTGGAATAAGCCATCATGTATAAATGCATTCTGTGGTATGACTTGCGAGTACGGTGTGTACTCACTCTTGCTAAACAAATCAACAGAAGTGGAGGAGTCGTCGCCTGCTTTTGAAGAAGAGTTCTACGAAGGTTGAACGTTAGGGTCTTGATCCCGATGCGGTTCTGTGGTAAATTGATGGGAGCCACCGGAGTTTATTTCGTTTCCGCTGCAGTTATTTCTTTATTGTCAGCCTTGCATGGCTTAATAAATGTAAAACTCGACCATAAGGTCCCAACAGTTATTTGTTATTTAAAGTACTCGTTTATTCTTATATTCGTTGTATGGATGTGATATTTCATCAATGTTGACACTGTGTGCACTAGCGTGATCCTGGACTAGTGCAGAATACACAGAGGGTCCAGATTTGCATATTTGGGTCCCGACAGAGGTGGTATCAGAGCCATACTGACTGTAGGTCTTGACCCTAGTTAGATTGGCCGTTCTTAGTGAGTCCAAAACTATTTTCTAAAGCAAATATTAACTTGCAAGATTAATTGAACTCTTTAACTCATCTCATGTCTCTCTTGACTCAACTATTGCTGAAATTCTTTCTCTCCCCGCTGTTTTAAAGTTGTTTTCATATCCTTGTCCATCTTGACAGATGCCTCGTCTTCAGAGTTATGGAGAGCGCAAGGGAGGACTTGCCACGAGCTTTGGAAGTTGCTACAAGTACATGGAGGGTCTGATCGTCCATTGTACCGTGGGGTGCTTGGATTGTGAACGGCCGAGATCGTGGAGTGATCTGCCATTTGACCGTCTACGCCAGGCAGAACACCAAGGCAAGCAAACCACTGAACATCTCAGCTCGAAGGAGTATTTGGATTGAAGCAATCCAGGAGTCTTCACGCCTTGCCATCCTGAGGATCTGCAACATTTACTCTCGAGAGCTTCGTGACACAGTTTTTCGTTATCATCCCCGCACTTCCGACGTGGATCTTGCTGCACGTTTTCCGTCTACAGAAGGAGAAGACAACGCCACCGCAGTGCATCTCGCCAGATTCGCCGCTCGGAAGAATCGTTGGAGTTAGCCGCCACAGAGATGGAGGTACTAATGAGACTCTTCAGAGAGTCAAGAAAGGATCGCCATATTAGAAGAAACTCTTTATGGACGACACGATCACGAAGAAGACATCAAGAGGAAGACCTGTAAGAAATCGATGGACCGGTGAGCTGTAAGAGCCAAGACAGCAAGCAGAGCTGAAGCACCAAAGAAGACTGCACGTGGACACTGCTCCTATTGCACCATCCGGGACATCGGATCGGGCTTGCAAGGATCGCCACCACTTTCGTGTCTCACAAGAAAGGGAGCACCGTCAAGGCTACTGAGGCTATTTGATTGAGTAGTCTGCTCGCGTTGTTTGAGCTTAGCCGCTTTATGTCTTGAGTCGCCCTTTAGGCGGTAGTTTGGTGTGCTTAAATTCGCCCTTATTTTTGAGTGCAAGTATGAGCCGCAAAGGCCCTTAGGCATTTGTTGCAAGCCATACTATTATCTTAATCAATATAAGAGTTTCAGTTGAGCTTTCTTAAAATATGTTGTTGGGTTTTACCTCCCCGCTTAGTTCTACAACTTATCTTGTGCTTGCTACCTTATCTAACCCCTGGAGATTCACCAGATGGTTCAGACTCGTCAAGCTGCTGCAAATGGTTCCGATACTCTCAGATCGGAAGGACAGAGCAAACCCGGAGAAGCGGTTCCACCACAAGCACCTTCAATCGATCCGCAGAATTTTGGAGCATTCATGACAGCTCAGACCCAGCTGATGTACACCATGATGAATCAGATGCAGGCTATGAATAATCAGAACAACAATAATCAGCATCACAATGGAGCCCCAGTTGCTCATGGTCACAATGGATCATCCAAGTTGGCGGAGTTTATGAGGACCCGTCCACCAACCTTTTTCGACATGTCTCACCAAGAGAAGGCGATGATTGGCTTCGTGTTATTGAGAGAAAACGCTGATCACACAATGCAACGATCATGAAAAGTTCTCAGACGCCTCTCACGGATGGAAGGCATTGCGCACGAATGGTGGGAAAACTTTGTCTGGCGCATGGAACACCGCAAGATATTACTTGGGAAGAGTTCACAATCGCGCCACAAGATCATGTACCGAAGGAATCATGGATCTAAAGAAGGATGAATTCGTGCTCTCAAGCAAGGAGGAATGTCGCTGATCGACTACCTCAACAAATTCTCTCAACTTGCTCGATATGTCGCAGAAGATGTCGCCACCGACAAGGCTCGCCGTAGTCGTTTTTCAAAGGATTGAACATCGACTTCAAGTCAACTTGATCGCCCACACCTTTCCCGATTTTCAAGAGTTAATCAACAAGGCTTTGATTCTAGAGGATAAGCGCAAGGAATTGGAAGATCATCGTAAGCGCAGAATGGCTCAAAGAAGGAAGTCACCAACCCCAACCGAGGGCAAGAATGATTCCACCGCAGTTTAGCCGCTTTCCACCACGACTGCGCGGACCACCGCACCAACTTCAAAGACTCGCCCGCTTGCTCGTAACTTCGCAACCCCGCACTACCAACCCCAATCCAAAGAAGCAACCCACGTATACAACCGAGTTTGCTTTACCCGCGTCGGCTGTGGCATTTCGCCAACCGATGTCCGCAGAATGGGACTATCACCCAAAGACGCTTCAACCTTGGAAACACACCACCAAGACACCAAGACAAGGCAACCATCAAGGAACTTCTCAAGCTACCGGTCAATCCGAGGAGCACCGCCATCGCTGGTCGAGGTCGTGTCAACCACGCCACTCTAGAAGGAGCCCAAGAAGCACCGACGTTGTAATCGGGTAAGTTCCTAGTAAATTCAAGTACTGATCGCCTGCTTGATTCGAGCTTCGATTCGCTTGTTTCGGAATTTTGCAACTAAGAACAAATTGGAAGTTAGGCATCTTAAGCATACTCGTTAGTCTAGTACCGAGCAGAGCTAAGTTCTAAAGTTGGATGTTTAGGAGCTAGGCTACTCATAGCCGGAGTTGAGTTTCTAGCCAACCTAATAGTTCTAGACACTCGCACCATAGATGTCATCCTTGGTATGGATTGGTTATCCAAACATAAAGCATGCTAGATTGTGGTCAAGAGCCGTAACAATTGAGGATACCACAGAAAGAAAGTAGAATTTCTAGCCACCTCAAGACGTGATGGACATTTGGTAGTCAACAGTTTGAAGACAGTTTCCTTGGAAGACGTACCAGTAGTCAGAGATTATCCGGACGTATTTCAAGAAGAATTACCAGGAATGCCACCGACCGTGACATTGAGTTTGTCATCGATCTAGTGCCGTGAAAAAGACCAATTTCAAGAGACCCTATCGGATGCGGTCGATGAACTTGTGGAAATGAAGAAGCGGATAGAAGAACTCATTGGAGAAAGGTTTTGTAAGACCTAGTTCGCCGCCATGGGGAGCACCCGTTTTGTTCGTCAAGAAGAAAGATGGAAGTATGAGAATGTGTATCGATTATCGCTCTCTCAACGAAGTCACCATCAAGAATAAGTACCCATTGCCCGTAATTGATGATTTGTTCGACCGGATGAAAGGAGCCGAGTATTCTCCAAGATCGATCTGCGATCGAGTTATCATCGATTGAAGATTTGTCCTAAGGATGTACCAAAGACCGCTTTCAACGGTAAGATGGACATTATGAGTTTTTAGTCATGTCTTTTGGATTGACTAATGCCCCGCCTACTTCATGAACATGATGAACAAAGTATTCATGGAATATTTGGATAAGTTCGTGGTAGTGTTTATTGATGATATTTTGGTATACTCAAAGTCGGAAGAAGAACATGCGTAACATTTGAGATTAATCCTAGAGAAGCTCAGAGGACATCGGTTGTATGCCAAGTTCAGCAAGTGTGACTTTTGGAAGAAGAAAGTTGATTTTCTCGGTCATGTGATGACAAACCAAGGAGTAGCAATTGACCCGGAAGGTTAAAGTCAGAATGAATTGGGAGCAGCCCAAGACGGTTACTCAAATTCGTAGTTTCTTGGGAATGGCGGGGATACTATCGTCGTTTCATTGAAGGATTCTCAACGATTGCTAAGCCTCTTACGCAATTATTGAAGAAAGAGAAGAAGTACATTTGGACCCGACTTGTGAAGAGAGTTTTCAAGAATTGAAGAAACGTCGACTTCACCCAATGCTAGTTTTGCTGGGATATTAGTAAGGATTTTGATATTCACCGTGATGCTTCGCGCCAAGGATTAGGATGTGTCCTTATGCAAGAAGGAAGAGCCGCCGCTATGCGCCAAGGCAATTAAGGCCTCATGAAGAGAACTATCCTACCCATGATTTGGAATTAGGCTGCGTAGTGCATGCTTTGAAGATTTGGCGCCATTATCTCATCCAGAATCGTGAAGTCTACATGCATCATAAGAGCTCAAGTACATATTCACTCAGTCTGATTTGAACATGAGACAGAGAAGATGGTTGGAATTAATAAAGGATTATAATCTTGGAATCCATTACCATCCTGGTAAGGCCAATGTAGTTGCAGATGCACTGAGTCGTAAAAGCTACTGCAATGCTCTGGAAGTAAAAGAGATTTGCCCGGAACTTCAGGAGGAATTCCAGAAGCTACAGCTAGAAGTTGTCCCTGAAGGATTTGTGGCCAGCATAGAAGTGCAATCTACTCTGGAGAAACAGATTCGTGAAGCGCAACCCAAGGATTCTGAGTTTGCTGATCTCAAGAAGAAGATGTTAGAAGGAAAATTTAAAGACTTCACCATAGATGATCATGATATACTGTGGATCAATGGGCGTATCTGTGTACCAGATATTGATGGATTAAGACAGCTGATTCTGAAGGAAGCCCATGACTCAAAGTATTCAATTCACCCTGGAAGCACTAAGATGTATCAGGATGTTAAGAATAAGTTTTGGTGGCCAAACCTAAAGCGAGACGTCGCAGAGTTCGTTGCCTTATGCGACGGTGTCGAAAGTAAAGGCCGAACATCGAGGCCGCAGGATTGCTACAACCGCCAAGATACCGTAATGGAAGTGGGAAGAGATCGGTATGGATTTCATTACGGTTTACCTAAGACTCAATCAGTTATGATTCGATTTGGGTAATAGTGGATCGCTTGACTAAGGTTGCCCATTTCTTGCCACCAAAACCACTTACTCAGAGACCGCTTGGTGGAATTGTATATGACAAAAATCGCGACCGCACGGTGTGCCTAAGAAGATAGTGTCGATCGAGGATCTCAATTCACCTCGCTTTTGGCGTAGTCTACATGAAGCCCTCGAACTCATCCGAATTTCAAGATCGCTTATCATCCACGCATGGATGGACAGATCGAAAGAGTCAACCAGATATTAGAAGATATGTTGAGAGCCCGTGCCTTAGCAAATGCTACCGCTGGGATAAGAGTTTACCGTATGCAATTCTCGTACAACAACAGCTTATCAAGCGGTTTGCAGATGTCACCATTTGAAGCTCGTATGGTCGTGCTCGCAGAACTCCGCTGAATTGGTCGAGAGCACCGAACGTGTAGTGTTCGGGCCGATATTATTCAGAAGTCAAGAACAAGTTGCTATGATCGAGAGAGGTTAAAGATAGCCCATCCCAGCAAAAGAGTTATGCCGATAATCGTCGCCGTGACCTTAGCTTTGAACCGTAAGATTTTGTGTATCTTCGAGTTACTCCGCCGAGGTGTTAAGAGATTCCACACCAAAGGGAAGCTTGCTCCAAGGTATGTGGGTCCATTCAAGGTTTTGGAACGCCGTGGAGAAGTTGCGTACAGCTTGAGCTACCGCAACATCGTTAGCGAGGAGTGCATGATGTCTTTCATGTCTCTCACCAAGAAGTGTCTTCGTGTGCGGTAAGAGCACACCGTTGGAGTCAATTGAATCAAGGAAGATCTCACGCACAAAGAGCGACTGTGAGGATTTTGGATGTCGCAGAGCGCCGCACCAGAAGTAAGACCGTTCGTTTCTGCAAAGTCCAGTGGAGTAACCACTCATAAGGAGAAGCAACGTGGGAACGTGAAGAAGAGTTGAAAGCCGAGTTCCTAGCCTTTTCTCTAGCTAGCCTAATGTCGGGACGAGATTCGTTTAAGGGGGAGGTTTGTAACATCCCAAATTTCGAGTTTTAAAAATCTTTTAAATAATGGTAGCAAGAAAATTCACCATTTGGATTTATTGAATATTAATTTAAAAAGCTTAATATGGACTTTAAGGAGAAATTGATTTAATGAGCTTAATCCCAACATCAACAATTGTCAAAACTATTTTATTTAGATTCTATATGCTTGGATATATTTTATAGAATTTTCTCGAATTTTTCCAAAGTCATTTGCTATTTTCTAATTGCTATTTGCATTTTCTGGATTTATTTAAAAGAAAATCTATTTTAAATCCTTCGAAGCTGATCTTGGGCAAGCCCAACACTATTCCACCCGCTCACTCCGGTAGTGCTGATCAAGATCGCCCGCCGCCGCTTCGCCATGAGTTCGCCGCTTGCCCTCACCGGATCTTCGCCTTTGTCACTTTTGGCCGATCCCGCTGGCTTCGCCGCGCCTCGCGTCTCTCATCAAGTGGGACCGCCGAGGTGTCACCCTTTTCCACACACCTTCGTCCGAGCCGCCACGACAAGTGGGTCCCACCAAACTCTTGTTCATCATCTCCGACGGGACTTCGTTCCGATTCTTCCACGCCGCCGATCCTCGACATGGGTTCTAGGGTTTTCGCCCTATTTAAAGCCGCGCCGTGTCACGAGGATCGATCCACCCCGCCGCTTTTCCCACGGTACCGTTAACCCTAGATCGTCGTAGTTTCACCGAATCGAGCTCCAACCTCAAGACCGCCGTGAGCTTCCTCGCCGGATTGCGCAGCCCACCGGTGAGCTTCACCGCCACCGAGCCCACCTCGAAGTTTGCCTCGCCAAGGGCAACCCTGGCGCGTGGCGTTCGTTGCCTGGGAAGACCTACTCGCCGCCGCCGCCATCACCGCACCGCCTCGCCGCCTCGTGTCGCCGCCGCTCGGTCATCTCCGCGAGTAGCGACCGCGTCACCGGGATCGCCAGTCACACCGAGTCCAGAGCGCACCTCCGCCATCACCGAGCCGCCGTCATCCGCCAGATCCGTGGTCGCCGGAGTGTCGCTGCCGTTCGCCTCCGTGGTCGCCACGTGTGCGCCACATCCCCTCAGGTTGGCGTGTCGCTGCGTGGCCAGATCGCCGAGCCACGCCGCCGGCCCACCGGCCGGTTCTCCTCGGCTCGGTGGATTTGGTCTACCGTGAGCCGTGCCACTGACAGTGGGGCCCCCCTGTGAGATTTTATTTTAAATTTAATTCTTTTTCCAGAAATTCTCGGCTGACGCAAGCATTGCGCAATAATCCGATTTTCCTTTATAAAAATAATTCGGGAAATTCGAGAAAATCCAAATTAGGGTTTAATTGATTTTCAAATCTTCCAAAGCCCATATCTTTTGCATCCGAAGTCCAATTGAGCCCATTCAAATTTGTAAATTCATATAAAATTAAGATCTATTTAATGGTTAATTTTATTTAATTTTTGGAGTTTGTTTTGCCTCTGTTATTTATTTGTTTTATTTCTTTTGTCTCGTTTGCTTCGGGGAATTTTGCAGAAGAAGGCGCACCTCAAGACCAAGACCAATATCTAGATCTATTCCAAGGCAAGTTATACCTTTGATCATATTGAACCCAGTTTTCAAAATACTTTGTTTTCAATGTATTGCATTCTATTTCAAGTACTTATTTAAATGCTTTTGGGTGTAGTTATTAATCCAAATTGTTATGCCACCTTGTCTACTGTATGCCATGATCTTTTGTCACCCTAGGTTGGTTAATTATTAGTTGGTATTATCGTAGCACCAACGTGGGTTGGTTAGATACGATTAGACTACTTAGCCATGCCACGAGTCACCATTCCATGTGAGAGTTGCAATTATAAACTTGACTAAGTGATTATGGAACTGTGTGATGAATCTGTGTGTGCTGTGTGCTATTACTCGTTGATGGCATGTGTTGCACTTAACCAACAGGGTGGGAAAAGATTTAGACTGAGGCAAGTGGTGGATCTGTGTGAATGGTGGAGCTGTGTGCTTATTAAACTTTGTGATTTGGGTAAAATCGAAGTCTTGCCTGGTCAATTAAGGACTTAACTTTGTGCGCCATTGAACTGGCCTTCTGCACGACCACATGCCTAGTATGGCCGGGCCCGACTTAGTAAGTTATGGAGTCTTGACATTGACCACTCAAAGTTGTATTTAAGGCGTGTGATGGGTTGGAGGTGTGATATGTCACATGGCGGGGACGGTTCACGCATCCTCGCCCAATGGTGTGTGTCGCTCCAAGGGTCGTGTGTACAAATTGGCGTGATAAAGCACACCAGAGTGTCATTGTTTGAGATGAAGTCTACGAAAGGTTTTGTTATGGTCGGTGATCGCTACACCGATTGTATCATGTGGGTAAAGTGTACAAACTCGCAGAGTGTTTAAATCAATCTATTCGAATAGCCGTCCCCTGCTATGGACATGCTCTGAATTTCACACGAGGGGTAGATTTTCATAAAACAATTGGGAAGGGTCAGCTGTGTGAGATAACTTGTTCAGTTGTGTGAAATAACTTGATTAGACTATGTGTACTTTGTGAAATCAATTGTTAACTTATTATTGTCTATTTGTTTTGAATTATGCTTTCAATCTATTATTTGTATTCAATTGCAAATGTTGCATTCTCGCAAAATAACCACGAAGCCATTCCTTTGGAATAAGCCATCATGTATAAATCGTGCTCGTGGTATGACTTGCGAGTACGGTGTGTACTCACTCTTGCTAAACAAATCAATGTATGGAGGAGTCGTGCACCGCTTTTGAAGAAGAGTTCTACGAAGGTTGAACGTTAGGGTCTTGATCCGATCGGTTGTTCGTGGTAAATTGATGGGAGCCACCGAGTTTATTTCGTTTCCGCTGCAGTTATTTCTTTATTGTCAGCCTTGCATGGCTTAATAAATGTAAAACTCGACCATAAGGAGCTGTTGCCTATAAGTTGGAATTGCCAGCTGCACTTGAAGGGGTACATGATGTTTTCCATGTGTCCCAACTAAAGAAGTGTCTCCGTGTTCCAACTGAGGAAGCTCCGTTGGAAACTCTTGATGTTCGTGAAGATTTGACCTACAAGGAGCACCCTGTTCGCATCCTTGAAGAGGCTGAACGAAGGACGAGGAATCGTGCCATCAAGTTCCTTAAAGTTCAGTGGTCGAATCATTCCGAGGATGAGGCTACTTGGGAAAGGGAAGATCGTCTCCGTGCAGACTATCCATCTTTTTTTACCGAGTGAGCCAAATCTCGGGACGAGATTTTCTGTAAGGGGGGAAGGTTTTGTAACATCCCAAAATTGGTTTGTGTTTCAAATGTAATAAAAATGAGGAGAAATTAAAACTTTTTCTATGATCTTGATTCTTGTAATCAGTTCCATAATTCTTGTAAAGGAACTTATGTGAAATCAAAAATCAAATTATCATTTGGACACCAACACAAATATCCTTCATAAAAATCTGGTGCCCAACCTTTGGAAATAAATTTTCTTGGGTCTAGGGTTGATGTTTAACACCTCTGAATTATCTCATGATTTTTAGAAATTATTTGATAATTTTTGGAGGCAAGTCAAACTGGTCAAACCCCATTTTCCTCTCTTCTAGAATTTCTGTAGAATAATTCAGTGCATGAAAATCCCTGAAAATTTTATGGAAAGCTCCTCCTGCAGTCAGCAAGCTCCAGTTAAAATTTCATAAATTTTGGAGTTTGTTTGATACCTCAAATAATTCCTCAAAAATCAGATGTTTAAAACTCAAATTCTAACTGGTTTGCACTTCCTCGGGTTCGAACAGGACTCGGGCTCGAGCCACTTGACTCGGTCGAACTAACTAACCGCCGACCGCGCGCGATCGCGGCGCGGAGTTGTGAGCCGTTGGATCAAGATCGCACGGTCCAGATCGAGCGAGCGTTCAATCGCTTAAATCGAACCGATCTATTGCACCGCTCGATTTCGATCCAACGGTCGCGATCGTCTCCTTCCTCCGTCCGGCTCGCTGGCGTCGGCAAAGGCCATGGCGCGGCGCAGAGGAAAAGTCGCGGCGGCCGTCCCTTCCCGGCCGCAACGTCTTTCTCTGCAAGCATTTATTGCTCGTCGTGCTCCTCCTCAGCGCCCCTCTCCAACCGCTCCCGCCGCTCTCTCGCGCTCAAACGGCCGGTTTGACCCGAGCGGGTTATCGCCGGTGCCCTCCGCCATCCCGGCTATTTAAGCTCCTTGGGTTCTCCCTTAGCTTCCTTTAGCCACACCGCACTCTAGCTAGCACTCACAAGCCAGCTGAGCCATAGATTCTCGGGAGCTCTCTACCGCCATTGACGGTTTTGGAGCTTTGGTGAAGTCGGTGCGGTGGGGTCTTCTTCCACAAGTCTTTGCTCCTCTCGCTCTCCCTCTACTCATGAAGCTTAACCTCTGTCAATTTGGCTTTTGACGAGAAGGAGCACTCAATTTGATTTCCCCTTTCCGCCGAAATCGCCATTCTTCTTCGCGGCGAGCCTCGACTCTTCTCGGTGCATCCCTTGCGCCTGTGTAACCCTCTTTAGTCCCTAGTGGCTCGGCACCACTCCGTGGACCGCACTTAGCCATTTGCATTTTTTTTTCGTCACTTTGCGGTCACCTCGGTTCTCTCCAAACTGCGGCGTTCGACCACCTCACCAACGCCATTGGTACCATTGGGTGCGCAAGAGTATTAGGGACTCATTTTAGGCGTTTGCTTTCGCACCGCCGCGGCCGAGCCGCCGTGGCGAGCCGTTCTCCTCCGACATTTTTGCCGGACGAAAACAGACGTTGGTTTGAACGCGGCGTCATTTTGGACCGTCGATCCTAAGATCTGCGGCTCGGGATCGCGCGAAAAATTGAGTCATCACGCGCTCGATGCGGGTCCGTTGGATCCAAGATCAACGGCGCAGAATCGAGCGAGCGCTCGACCACCGAACCTCGATTCACGTGAACCGTCGGATCCCGGATCGACGGCTCGCAGGTGCGCGTGAACGTTCGGACCACCGAAAGTTCGGGCCACGTGAACCGTTGGATCCAGATCCAACGGTTGACGTTTGAGGCTTCGCGCGCGAGCGCGCTGTCAGCGCCGGGGCTTGGGCCGTTGGATCCGGGATCAACGCCCCGTGTTCGCCACGCTGCTTTAATTTCGAAATTCCGAGAGGATTTATTTATCAACCTGAAAAATGTGATAACTTGTAAAATGCATAACTAATTCATTTCAAATCCTTTTCGGTTGATTCAAATTTTGTTGGTTATGTTTTTAACTCATCTTTAAGTCAAAAATGTTTCCAACCTCAGTATAGCTCCAGAAAATTTTGCTAATGAATAGTAGCATTTTGATTTATAAAAGTGAGCAAAATTGTTTTGGTCATATCTTTGGCATTAAGAATCCAAATCAATTGGTTCTTGTTGCTAAATTCTTTATAAATCATTATCTTGCTACTGTAAAAATTTTGGAATTTTTGGAGAATGTTTACTGTTGGGTCTTTGTATTTTATTCGTTCTTATCGGTTGCTTTTGCTTTCGTTAGGATCCAAGAGCACATTTATAATCTTGTTGATCCACAAGAACACCTTGACCCACAGCAAGTAGGCAAGATATTTGATCATAAATGTCCCATTACTTTCAAAGTCTAATATCTTGTTTACAAACTATATGTATGCATTGCTTTTGTGTCCAATTATTTTTGCCTGCTTAGAGGTAGCTATTCCTAATGCATTGTTGCCATGAAAATGTTATCCCCGCCACAACCATAAGTTATTATCATCATTTGGTGAATTAGAGCCCGTGATTTAATTATGCTCTTTTCTTGTCTTTGCGATGTCATGCTTAGAAATGCTTAGTTACCTGTAGTAGAATTGGGCGGTTATCGACTTAGTCGATGACCTTGATCACACAAATCATTTTGTTTATTTTGGTTCAGCACCTTATGCTTTAGTTTTGTAAAACCAAAATGAAACAAGATGATTTGACTTGGGCACAATGGCATGTTGGTGTGATTGTTGGGTGTGACAAGGAAAGGTGCCTGTGTCCCTAAGGACCGAAAATGTTGCTTGCGCCATTGATCCAAGTACTTTTGCGTACTAACCACATGAGGGTTATATGGGACCCTCTTGACGTAGTACTTTGGCGTGTGTTATCTCCGAGTCGCAGGAGGGGTTGTGTGTGTTGTGTGAAACATGATATGTGTTCTCTGTGTTTTGTGTTGGGTGTGCGGTGGTGGAGATTAGGGTAGGCTCTCCACCTCGAGGAGCATTGTAGTTGTCCAAGGCTTTACTCGCGACGGGTAGTTGACCGAGGCTTTACAATGACTCGACACAACGTATGGGTTTCTATCCATACGGGCGGCTCGTAGTTAATACACAATATTGGAAATGTCTCGTAGGACTTAGCTGTGTTTAAGCATACCAAAGGAAGTGTGCTTAATCATGTGGCAAAAGGCGGTCCGACATGTGGGTAAGTTGGTACACCCGCAGGATAAAACTATTCAATAGCCTCGCCCTAGGTTATGGACACGCTTGGTGATTTCCAAGATCTAGACTTCAACAACTGCTTTTGTTTTAAAATTAAAACTTGATATGGTTGGCATGAATGGGTAATTCATGCTATTGTTGTGGTGACTAATGGTTTAGTCACTTCGTGACTATTTTATCGTTGTTGATACTTGATTACTACTGTTTTTATCAAATAAAATCAGATTGCAAAATTGCTTTCAATCTATTACATTATTGCAAATAAAACTTGCTTTATGCTTAAAAATTTGAGTCCTAACTCGCTCCACTTAAATAAGCTTGCATGTAGTTATTGCATAGATCTGTTATCATTCTTATATATCTTGTAGTACATTCAAAGTACTCACCCGATTTTTTGTGGGTGCTTTTGTTTGCAGAGGAAGAAGGTGAGCCCCAAGGGCCTCACTTTTGTGAGTTGTTTGTGGATTCACGACTAGCTTGGCGGTCCTGGTCGGTTGCCTTGTGGGTTAAAGGCACACCGATTGGCTCTTTTGTTTTATAGCCATCTTATGGCACTTTTGCTTCACTGTTAATTTCTTTATGTATTTGTCATTTGGCGGTCGGCCCTCTTTGTAATGACTATCCTTTATTTATGTTATCTTCCGGATTGTTGTTTATGTTTGGTTCTATGTGGATGAATGGAATTGATGCATGAACTTTGTAAAGAGGTGTGTATATCTCTGGGAAGTATACATGTCTCGAGTCTCGGATTATCCGATTTGTGATGCTAGGACCAAGTGGATGGTTAAGCATTACAAGCGGATAAACCGGGTCTCACTGAGTTTTGTATCGAGCCATCCGACCGTAGTAACCCAAGCATGGTCGCCTTTTAGGATATTTTGGAAAATACTATTTTCAAAGTATCAAATGATTTTGAAAGCTTAAGGAATTCTCGATTTTATTCCTTACCTATCTTAGCTTTCTCCTCTCATCTTACTCTAATTTGAGTTTTGAAAGTTGTTTTCCTCTCATCTCCTTTCCAAAGATAGTGTTATCGATTAAATGGGTTTTGGGAACCACCGAGTTTGGCAAATTGAAGTTCTTAGGGTTTTGAAGTTTCGATCAAGGTTTCGCTAGAGGCTTGGATGCGAATCAATAAAGACGCTTCAATTTCCAGACAAAGAAGCTCAATGGTTTCGATAGGACCACCGAGCTTGGCAAATTGAAGTGTGCGAGTTTTGAAGTTTCTAGAATGGAAGACTTTACCGAAGCTTGATGCTGAAATCGCTACAAAGAACCTCAATTTCCGGACAGCAAGCTCGATGGTTTCTAATGGGGTAGAAAATGAGAGGATAATCAACTAAAACTTGTGGGGTTAAAAGGGTAAGATGTGATACTAGTTGGCTATGTATCTAACACTATTTTCACTGATGTAGCCTTGGTCTTAAGTGGTATTAGATCTTACCTTGACTTTCTCGATTTTTATCTTCTCAAACAATTACTCGCTCATTCAATACGGGTTAGTTGCATTGGGGAGTTGAGCTTTGGTTTTATGATTCCTTGTCGCTTTTGGAGTCTTTTGTAAACCCGCCTAAGTTTATACACATACTTGTTTTGGCTTTCGGCTAGGGTGATATTCCATTCCCTAGTCGCTAGCTTTTCGCTTTCTTCGGCTTTTAATCTTTGAGTCTAGTTTTAACCAAAATTTCTTGTAACAGATGGCGGGGACGACTCGTAGCGGCCAAGGCGACCACCGTCGACGAGGATCTTCCTCCTCCTCCGACCATGGCCGAGGTCCTTCTTCAGATCGAGCGCAACCGTGCAGAGGACAGGAGGGTTCTTCTCGACGTCATCACGCGCAACACTTCCGCCCTTTCCGGTGCTTCGGGATCCGGGCAAGGGGGTGGACACCAGCCGCGTGGGGGACTTGCGGAGTTTCTTCGCACTCCACCCCACGCTCTCAGTCCGAGGACCGCTTGACGCAGCACGATCGCTTCGCCGTCGGTGGAGCGGAAGCCAGATAGCGCAGCGATGCCAGAGCACGAGAAGGCGCTGCTTGCATCGCACCACCGGAGGGTGCGGCTTTGTCTTGGTGGGAGAGCTTTCGCCATGCACCGACGGTCACACCGCCACTTGGGAGGAGTTCAGATCGCCTCCGCCGCTCTCATATTCCTTCCGCTTGATGAAGTCAAGAAGAAGGAATTCTTGTCGCCGAGCAAGGGCGCTGCTCACCACGGAGTATCTTTACGAGTTCAACCATTTGGCTCGTTATGCTCCGGAGGAGGTGGCCACTGATGAGGCCAAGCAAGAGAAGTTCAAGGATGGTTTGTCTGAGGAGCTGCAGGACAAGCTATCCATCGTTGACTTTCCGGATTTCCAGGCCTTGGTGGACAAGGCCATCGTTGCTGAGCACGCGGGGAGAGCACTTGTGGATTCCCGCAAGCGCAAGTGGGAGGCCCACAAGTCAGCGCAGGCCAGCTCTTTCCGCTCTCGTGTTGGGCAGTCTCCGGGGTCCCGTCCTCCGCCTTCAGCACTTCGAGGCCGTCAAGACTGTTCTTCGCCTTCGCAGCCGTGCCCCAATCACGCACTCGCGAGTCACCAGAGGCCTCCGTGACAGCCGCGGATGTCACCGCTTCTTCGCAACAACAAGGGGCATTATGCGAACCAATGCCCCAAGAAGGCGGAGCGACCCCTCGTCCTAATGGAGGACGCGGGCCAGGAGGTGGTTCTTCTCAGGACCTGAAGATAGTCCCTACTACCCAAGGCGTGGGTAGTGGTCGAGTCAACCTCATCTCAGCGGAGGAGGCACAGGAGGCACCCGATGTAGTGCTGGGTACACTTTCTGTTAACTCTTATCCTGCTACTGTTTTGTTTGATTCAGGAGCATCTCATTCTTTTGTTTCTGAGTCTTTTGCTGCTATTAGTGAGCTCCTCTTTACTCCCTTGTTGGTCCCATTGCTCATTCGCTCTCGGGTTCGGAGTTGAGGGTCAACTGAGTGTAGGATGTCCCAATTGAGATCGAGGGAGTAAGATTCTTACGAATCTTATCCTCCTCCATTCAGCAAGTCTAGATGTAATTCTTGGTATGGATTGGTTGTCTCAAAGATAAGGGACAAATCGATTGCGCCAAGAAGTGTGTCTCTATCTAGTTTTCCGTGGCGGGTTCGCTTCCGGTCGCTAGGTCCGATCTTTTCGCGCTTGAAGCGAAGCCCACTCTAGATATTAGTGAAGTCCCCACGTTCGTGACTTCGTTGATGTCTTTCCCAAGCTCTTCCCGGATGCCACCGCTCGAGACCTAGAGTTTGTCATTGAGTTGGTTCCTGTGACGCCTGATTTCAAGAGGCACTATCGGATGCCACCGAACGAGTTGGTGGAATTGAAGAAGCAACCGAATGAGCTGCAAGAGAAAGGATTCATTCGCCTAGCTCATCTCCGTGGGGTTGTCCGACCATCTTCGTAAAGAAGAAGGACAATACTTTATGCATGTGCGTTGATTACCGTCCGCTTAATGAAGTAACGGTAAAGAACAAGTATCCATTGCCCCGCATCGATGATCTCTTTGATCAATTAACTGGAGCTCGAGTATTCTCCAAGATTGATTTGAGGATGGGATATCATCAAGTTCGGATACGACCGAGGATATTCCAAAGACGGCTTTTCTACTCGCTACGGCTTGTATGAGTGTACCGTCATATCATTTGGCTTAACCAATGCTCCCGCCTTGTTCATGAACCTCATGAATTCGGTATTCATGGAGTATTTGGATAAGTTTGTCGTGGTCTTCATCGATGATATTCTTATCTATTCTAAGAACGATGAGGAACATGATGAGCATCCGAGGCTCGTGTTAGCAAGCAAGCCGTGAGCACCACCGTATGCCAAGTTCACAAGCGCGATTCGTTGAAGGAAGTGGCCTTCTTGGGTCATGTTCTTTCAATAGAGGCGAGCCGCTGACCTAGCAAGCAAGGTCGATGTTCTTTCATGGGTTCACCTACTTGTAACCGGCGCGGAGTTTTCTCGGGTTAGCGGGATATTATCGCCGCTTTATCGAGAATTTCTCCAAGATCGCGGCCGATGACTGAGTTGCTCAAGAAGGACAAGAAGTTCTTGTGGTCCGATGCTTGTGAGGAAAGCTTCCAAGTACTCAAGAAGCGCTTGACCACCGCTCCCGCCCTTGTTCTTCCCGATATTCATCGAAGTTTCGATATCTTCTGCGATGCTTCGCCGAGGACTCGGTTGTGTCCTTATGCAAGAAGGCAAGGTAGTGGCCTATGCATCAAGGCAATTGAGACCTCATGAACTCAACTACCCTACCCATGACTTGGAATTGGTCTGCGTGATTCATGCACTTAAGATTTGGCGACATTACCTAATCAGAATCGCTAGAAGTGTATTCGGATCACAAAAGCCTAAAGTATTTGTTCACCCAACCAGATCTGAACCTCGTGCAAAAGAGATGGTTGGAGTTGGTCAAAGATTATGACATGGGTATTCACTACCATCCGGGCAAGGCTAATGTCGTTGCCGATGCGCTCGATCGCAAAGCGCATTGCAATGCCTTGTTGCTCCGGGATGTCAACCCACCCTTCCGAGGAATTTCAGATCTCAACTTAGGTTTGGTTGAGCGTGGTTCCTCACGCCTTGGTTGTGCAACCAACCTTGGTAGATCGGATTAAGGTCGCCAAAGAATCGGATCTTCGGAATAAGCCGCATCAAGGAAAATGTCAAGAACGGAACGACCAAGTGCTTCTCGAGGATGAGCATGGTGTTGTAAGGTTCGGCGGCGCCTTGTGGTTCCAAAGGACATGGGCTGCGGATTTGATTCTCCGCGAGGCCCATGATTCGCTTTTGTCTATCCATCCGGGGCCACAAAGATGTATCAAGATCTCCGCGAGATTTTGGTGGACCCGAATGAAGAGGGAGATTGCGGTTCGTTGCCGAGTGCGACGTGTGTCGTCGTGTCAAGGCCGAGCATCAGCGTCCAGCAGGCTTGCTTCAGCCTTTGCCTATTCCAGAATGGAAGTGGGATTCGATCGGGATGGACTTTATCACCGGTCTGCCCACATCACAAAAGGGAATGATGCTATCGGGTAATTATTGATCGATTAACCAAAGTGGCACATTTTCTTCCGCCAAGACCAAGCTTCGGCCGATCGTCTAGCCGAGCTCTACGCCTGTGGATTGTAAGCTTGCATGGTGTGCCAAAGACGATCATTTCTGACCGTGGTTCACTATTTACCTCCCGGTTTTGGCATGGTCTGCAAGAAGCTATGGGCACTCGTCTTTCTTTCGGTTCAAAGCATACCATCCTCAAACTGATGGCCAGACTGAAAGAGTCAACCAAGTGTTGGAAGACATGCTCGTGCTTGTGTTTTCTCCTATGGAAAGAATTGGGAGAAATGCTTGCCATTTGCCGAAGTTTTCCTACAACAGTTTTGAGCCGGCCTCGGCATGTCACCTTCGAGGCCTTATACGGAGAAAGTGCAAAACCCGTTGAATTGGTCGAGACGGCGAAAGACCTTTCTTTGGCCCGGACTCGATCGATGAGGCCGAGAGTCAAGTCCATCTTATTCGTGATCGTTTGCGCACAGCTCAATCCAGGCAAAAGAGCTATGCGGATCGCCGTCGTCGTGAATTGAGCTTTGAGCCCAATGATTTTGTTTATCTCAAAGTCTCTCCTTTGAAGGGCCATCGCGTTTGGCGCCAAGGGCAAGTTAGCTCCTCGATATGTCGGTCCCCACCGGTTATCGAGAAGAAAGGAGCCGTTGCCTATAAGTTGGAATTGCCACCTGCACTTGAAGGGGTACATGATGTTTTCCATGTGTCCCAACTAAAGAAGTGTCTCCGTGTTCCAAGCGAGGAAGCTCCGCTGGAAACTCTTGATGTTCGTGAAGATTTGACCTACAAGGAGCACCTGTTCGATCCTTGAAGAGGTCGAACGAAGGACGAGGAATCGTGCCATCAAGTTCCTTAAAGTTCAAAGTGGTCGAATCATTCCGAGGATGAGGCTACTTGGGAAAGGGAAGATCGTCTCCGCGCACTATCCATCTTTCTTTATCGAGTGAGCCAAATCTCTGGACGAGATTTTTGTAAGGGGGAGGTTTTGTAACATCCCAAAATTGGTTTGTGTTTCAAATGTAATAAAAATGAGGAGAAATTAAAACTTTTCTCCGATCTTGATTCTTGTAATCGTTCCATAATTCTTGTAAAGGAACTTATGTGAAATCAAAATCAAATTATCATTTGACACCAACACAAATATCCTTCATAAAAATCTGGTGCCCAACCTTTGGAAATAAATTTTCTTGGGTCTAGGGTTGATGTTTAACACCTCTGAATTATCTCATGATTTTTAGAAATTATTTGATAATTTTTGGAGGCAAGTCAAACTGGTCAAACCCCATTTTCCTCTCTTCTGGAATTTCTGTAGAATAATTCAGTGCATGAAAATCCCTGAAAATTTTATGGAAAGCTCCTCCTGCAGTCAGCAAGCTCCAGTTAAAATTTCATAAATTTTGGAGTTTGTTTGATACCTCAAATAATTCCTCAAAAATCAGATGTTTAAAACTCAAATTCTAACTGGTTTGCACTGTTCCTCGGGTTCGAACCGGACTCGGGCTCGAGCCACTTGACTCGGTCGAACCAACTAGTCGGGCGCGGGAGTTGTGAGCCGTTGGATCAGCATCGCACGGTCCAGGATCGAGCGAGCGTTCGAATCGTTTAAATCGAACCGATCTATTGCAGCCGTTCGATTTCGATCCAACGGTCGGCGCAAGATCGCCTCCTTCCTCCGTCTCGCTGGCGTCGGCAAGAAGGCCATGGCGCTTGCGAGGGAAAAGTCGCGGCGGCCGTCCCTTCCCGATCGCCGCTAACGTCTTTCTCAGCGCATTTATTGCTCGTCGTGCTCCTCCTCAGCGCCCCTCTCCAACCGCTCCTGCCTCTCTCGCTCAAACGGCCGGTTTGACCCGAGCGGGTTATCGCCGTTGCCCTCTGCCATCCCCGGCTATTTAAGCTCCTTGGGTTCTCCCTTAGCTTCCTTTAGCCACACCGCAGCTCTAGCTAGCACTCACAAGCCCGCTGGAGCCATAGATTCTGGGAGCTCTACGCCATTGACGGCTTTGGAGCCGGTGAAATCTGCAGCTGGGGTCTTCTTCCACAAGTCTTTGCTCCTCTGCTCTCCCTCTACTCACTGAATCTTAACCCTCTGTCAATTTGGCTTTTGACAGAAAGGAGCAGCTCAATTTCGGATTTCCCCCTTTTCGGCCGAAATCGCCATTCTTCTTCGCCCGAGCAGCCTCGACTCTTCTCGGTGCATCCCTTGCGCCTGTGTAACCCTCTTTAGTCCCTAGTGGCTCGCACCGACCCCGTGGACCGCACTAGCCATTTGCATTTTTCGTTTTCGTCACTTTGCGGTCACCTCGGTTCTCTCCGGCTTGCCGGCGTTCTGGACCACCTCAGCCAACGCCGCTGGTACCATTGGGTGCGCAAGAGTATTAGGGACTCATTTTAGGCGTTTGCTCGAGCCGTTCTCCTCCGACATTTTTGCCGGACGAAAACAGGACGTTGGTTTGAACGTGCGTCATTTTGGACCGTCGATCCTAAGATCTGCGGCTCGGGATCGCGTTGAAAAATTGAGTCGCCGCGCGCCTCGATGCGTGGTCCGTTGGATCCAAGATCAACGGCGCAGTCTCGAGCGAAGCGTTCGACCACCGAACCTCGGATTCACGCGGAACCGTCGGATCCCAGATCGACGGCTCGCGTGCGGCGTGAACGCTCGGACCACCGAACGCTTCGGGTTGACGTGAACCGTTGGATCCAGATCCAACGGTTGACGTTTGAGGCTTCGCAGCAGCGCGTGCCAGGCCGGGCTTGGGCCGTTGGATCCAGGATCAACGTCGCAGGTTCGGCCACGTCGTTTTAATTTCTGAAATTCCCGAGAGGATTTATTTATCAACTGAAAAATGTGATAACTTGTAAAATGCATAACTAATTCATTTCAAATCCTTTTCGGTTGATTCAAATTTTGTTGGTTATGTTTTTAACTCATCTTTAAGTTAAAAATGTTTCCAACCTCAGTATAGCTCCAGAAAATTTTGCTAATGAATAGTAGCATTTTTGATTTATAAAAGCTGAGCAAAATTGTCTTGGTCATATCTTTGGCATTAAGAATCCAAATCAATTGGTTCTTGTTGCTAAATTCTTTATAAATCATTATCTTGCTACTGTAAAAATTTTGGAATTTTTGGAGAATGTTTACTGTTGGGTCTTTGTATTTTATTCGTTCTTATCGGTTGCTTTTGCTTTCTCGTTAGGATCCGAAGAGCACATTCATAATCTTGTTGATCCATAGCAACACCTTGACCCACAGCAAGTAGGCAAGATATTTGATCATAAATGCCCCATTACTTTCAACGTCTAATATCTTGTTTACAAACTATATGTATGCATTGCTTTTGTGTCCAATTATTTTTGCCCTGTTTAGAGGTAGCTATTCCTAATGCATTGTTGCCATGAAAATGTTATCCCCTGCCACAACCATAAGTTATTATCATCGCTGGTGAATTAGAGCCCGTGATTTAATTATGCTCTTTTACTGTCTTTGCGATGTCATGCTTAGAAATGCTTAGCTACCGGTAGAATTGGGCGGTTATCGACTTAGTCGATGACCTTGATCACACAAATCATTTTGTTTATTTTTGGTTCAGCACCTTATGCTTTAGTTTTGTAAAAACCAAAAATGAAACAAGATGATTTGACTTGGGCACAATGGCATGTTGGTGTGATTGTTGGGTGTGACAAGGAAAGGTGCCCAGGTCCCTAAGGACCGAAAATGTTGCTTGCGCCATTGATCCAAGTACTTTTGCGTACTAACCACATGAGGGTTATATGGGACCCCTCTTGACGTAGTACTTTGGCGTGTGTTATCTCCGAGTCGCAGGAGGGGGTTGTGTGTGTTGTGTGAAACATGATATGTGTTCTCTGTGTTTTTGTGTTGGGTGTGCGGTGGTGGAGATTAGGGTAGGCTCTCCACCCGAGGAGCATTGTAGTTGTCCAAGGCTTTACTGCGGACGGGTAGTTGACCGAGGCTTTACAATGACTCGACACAACGTATGGGTTTCTATCCATACAGGCGCTCGTAGTTAATACACAATATTGGAAATGTCTCGAGGACTTAGCTGTCTCAGGCATACCAAAGGAAGTGTGCTTAATCATGTGGCAAAAAGGCGGTCTGACATGTGGGTAAGTTGGTACACCCTGCAGGGATAAAACTATTCGAATAGCCTCGTCCTAGGTTATGGACACGCTTGGTGATTTCCCGCAAGATCTAGACTTCAACAACTGTTTTTGTTTTAAAAATTAAAACTTGACATGGTTGGCATGAATGGGTAATTCATGCTACTGTTGTGGTGACTAATGGTTTGGTCACTTCCAGGACTATTTTACTGTTGTTGATACTTGATTACTACTGTTTTTATCAAATAAAATCAGATTGCAAAATTGCTTGCAACCTATTACATTATTGCAAATAAAACTTGCTTTATGCTTAAAAACTTGAGTCCTAACCTGCTCCACTTAAATAAGCTTGCATGTAGTTATTGCATAGATCTGTTATCATTCTTATATATCTTGCGAGTACATTCAAAGTACTCACCCGCTTTTCTTTGGGTCGCTTTTGTTTGCAGAGGAAGAAGGTGAGCCCCAAGGGCCTCACTTTTGTGAGTTGTGCTGTGGATTCGACGACTAGCCTGGCGGTCCGGTCGGTTGCCTTGTGGGTTAAAGGCACACTGATTGGCTCTTTTGTTTTATGGCCATCTTATGGCACTTTTGCTTCCGCTGTTAATTTCCCTTATGTATTTGTCATTTGGCCGGTCGGCCCCTCTTTTGTAATGACTATCCTTTATTTATGTTATCTTCTAGATTGTTGTTTATGTTTCGGTTCTATGTGGATGAATGGAATTGATGCATGAACTTTGTAAAGAGGTGTGTATACTGCACTCTGGGAAGTATACATGTCTCGAGTCTCGGATTATCTGATTTGTGATGCTAGGACCAAGTGGATGGTTAAGCATTACAAGCCGGATAAACCGGAGTCTCGGATTATCTGCAGGGGTGTACCAATGTACCCACACGCCAGACCGCCTTTTTGCCACATGATTATCATACTTCCTTTGGTATGCCGGCACAGGTAAGTCCTACGAGATATTTCCAATATTGTGCATTAACTACGAGCCGCCCGTATGGATAGAAACCCATACGTTATGTCGGAGTCATTGTAAAGCCTCGGTCAACTACCCGTCTCAGGTAAAGCCTTGGACAACTACAATGCTCCTCGAGGTGGGGAGCCTACCCGGAATCTCCACCACCGCACACCCAACACACACAACCCCCTCCTGCGACTCGGAGATAACACACACCAAAGTACTAAGTCAAGAGAGGTCCCATATCCCTCTCGCGTGGTTAGCACGCAAAAATGCTTGGAGAGTGTGACACAAGATGTTCGGACCTTGTTGACTTAGGCAAGACAATCACAAACCCAATAACCCACCATCCAACCACTTGCCCAAGTCTAAAACAATGTTTCATTTTCAGATTTTGACTTTACAAAAATAACAAAGCACAATTGCTAGACATAATGGAGTAATCTTTAGATGAGTGATCAAGATCATCGACTAAAATCGATGATCGCCCATTACTACCGAGACTAAGCATTTCTAAGCAATTTCAATTCGCAAACTACTAAGTGATAAGACCCCATCCATCGAACTCAAACCACAGCAAATAACCTAGGCTCATGGTAGTAGAGGATAATCAATTCCTACAGATTATGCAACTATAGGATTCTAACCATAATTTAACAACAAAGTAGCAATGCATACATACAAGTTGAAATCAATATATTAGACTTGAAAAATAAAGGGATTAAAATGATCAAACTTCTTGTCTATTTGCTGTGGGTCAGGATGTTGCTGAGGATCAATTATATTGTCAACGTGCTCTTCGGATCCTAACGATAAAGCGAAAAACAACCGATAAGAACGAAGAAAATGCAAAGACCCAACAGGAAACTTTCTCCAAAAATTCTGAAAATTTTACAGTAGCAAGATCATGATTTATAAGGAATTTAGCAACAAGAACCAGTTGGTTTGGATTCGTAATGCAAAAGATATGACCAAATAACTTTTTGCTCAGCTTTTATAAATCAAAAATGCTACTATTCATTTGCAAAATTTTCTGGAGCTATACTGAGGTTGGAAACATTTTTAGATTAAATTTTAGTTACAAACATAACCAACAAAATTTGAATCTCCCGAAAAGGAATTAGAATGAATTAGTTATGCATTTTACAAGTTATCACATTTTTCAGTTGATAAATAATTCCTTTCGGGAAAATCAGAAATGAGAATCGACGTGGCCGAACTTGGAGCGTTGATCTTGGATCCAACGGTCCAAGTCCCTGCGCTAACGCGCGCGCAAGCGGCCCCGAGCCCTAAAAGTCAACCGTTGGATCTGGATCCAACAGTTCACGTGGATCAGAGCGTTCGGACGGTCCGAACGTTCACGCACACGCGAGCCGTGGATCTGGGATCCAACGATCCATGCGGACTCGAATCGGGACCGTTGATCTTGGATCCAACGGGTCACAGACCGAAACGCGCGATTTAATTCAAATTTCCGCGAATGTGGGTCGAGATCTAAGGATCGACGGTCCAAAACGACTCACGCTCAAACGCCGCCCTGTTTTTCGCCCGCAAAACGACGGAAGAACGGCTCGCCGGCGGCTCTGGCCACGGCGGTGCGAGCAAGTGCCCAAAATGGGCCCCAAACATCATTGCGCACCTAATGGTACCAATGGATTTGGCTGCGGTGGTCGAACGCGCAGCGGAGAGAGAACCCAAGTGGCCAAAAATGACCAAAAAAAAACGGCGATGCGCCACCGTGGTTCAAGAGAGCAAAGGACCACTATGGACTAAAGAGGAGTTACCGAGCACAAAGAATGCACCGAGGAGAGTCGAGGCGGCTCGGCGAGGAGAAACGCCGATTTCGGCCGGAAGGGGAAATCCAAATTCGGTTCAACCACGAGCAAATTGAACCAAATTGAGTGAGGGTTAAGCTTCAGAGAGTAAAGGGAAGCGAGAGAGCAAAGACTCAAGAAGAAAACCCCCTGCTGGCCGACTCCATCAAGCTCCAACCGACAATGGCGCCAAGGATTTTCGAGATCTGCAGCTCAAAGCAAACTTGTGAGTCTTTGGTGTGTTGAGGTGCTAAAGGAAGCTAAGGGAGAAACAATGGAGATTAAATAGCTGAGGATGGCAGAGAGCAACGGCGATATCCCTCTCGGGTCAACACGGCCATTAGAGCGCGAGAGAGCGACGGGAGCAGTTGGAGAGTGGACGCCCGAGGGAGGAGCACGACGGGCATTTAATGCGCGCAGAGCTAGCCGTTTAAAGGCGATCAAGAGTGGATCGCGACGCGCGGCTTTTCTCCTCTGCGCACGCCATGGCTGAGCTCACGCGCGCGCTGACCGGAGGAAGGAGACGACGTGTCGACCGTCGGATTGAAATCTAACGGTTGAGTTAGAACGGGTGGGTTAAAACGATTCCATCGTTCGGTTGATCAAGGACCGTTCGATGCCGATCCAACGGCTCACAACGCCCACGCCCAATCGACCACGCCGGCGCGTTTAGTTGACTGGACCGAGTCAAGTGGCTCGAGCCCGAGTCTGATCCGAACCCGAGGAACAGTGCAAACCAATTAGAATTTGAATTTTAAACATCTGATTTTTGAAAAATTATTTGAGGTAGCAAACAAGCTCCAGAAATTATGAAATTTTAACTAGAGATTGCTGACAGCATGAGGAACCTGTCATAAAATTTTTAGAGATTTTCATGCACTGAAATTTTCTCTAGAAATTCGAGAAGAGGAGAAATAAGGTTTGACCAAATTTGACTTGCCTCCAAAAATTATCAAATAATTTCTAAAAATCTTGAGATAATTTAGAGGTGTTGCCAAGCCTCCCTAGAACTCAAGAAAAATATTTCCAAGGGTTTGGCATAAGATCTATGCTAAGGAGGTCTTTGATTAAAGTCAAATGAGGATTTAAATTTGATTTTCCATAATTCTTTTTAAAAGAATTACAAAAATGACCAAGGGCTTCAAGATGCAAGAAAAGTTTTAATTTTTTCTTATTTTCTTACATTTGAAACACAAATCCATATTTGGGATGTTACATATATGATTAGCAAAGGGTTGCTTACCAAATTCACTAATCTTGTAGCAGTGATGCCAAAGCTCACTAGTGGATTAACTGATTGCGGGTCTTGAATCACTAAATGTCATAAGAGGGATATGGTATTTAGTGAGAGTATCTTTATTAAATTGTTTAACATAAGTTACTTTTCTTGAACATATATCTTAGTTTTGCATATTTCATATTGTAGATCATGGCACCAACTGTTGTACCTACATCCAGTTTTGCTTTACGTTCGATACTTGATAAGGAAAAACTAAATGGAACAAATTTTGTGGATTGGTCCCGCAACCTAAGAATTATTCTTAGGCAAGATAAAAAGGAACATGTTCTAAAGGAACCAATTCCTGATGTGCTAGCTGAAAATGCTGCTGCTACTCCTAAAACCGCCTATAAAAAGGCCTGTGATGAGTCCCTTCGTGTTAGCTGTCTCATGCTTGCTGCGATGAACTCATACCTTCAGAAGCAGTTTGAGAATATAGAGGCCTACGATATGATCGTGGCGCTCAAAGGCATGTTTGAGATACAAGCAAGAACTGAGAGATATGGGATCTCAAATAAAATGTTTGGGAGTAAGCTAGCTGTGGGCAGTACAGTGAGCCCATGTGTAATCAAGATGGTTGGTTACGCATAGAGCTTGGAAAAACTTGATTTTCCACTTAGCCAAGAGTTGGCTACAGATATTATTCTTACTTTGCTTCCTGCAAGCTATGGGAAATTCATTCTGAACTTCCATATGAATGACTTAGAAAGAATCTCACCGAAATACGTATGATGCTCAAGACTGCATGGGACAGTATAAAGAAAAGCAACAGTCATGTGATGATGGTGCAAAAGAGTACAAGCTTTAGGAAGAAGGCTAAGACTTGGGTCAAACGTAAGGGCAAGGCTAAAGTTTCGGATGGGATCCAAGCTAACAAGCCTAAACACAAGACTATGTCCGGCCCGACTCAAGAGAATGAATGTTTTTACTCCTAGGAGCTCGACCATTGGAAGAGGAACTGCAAGAAATACCTGGCTGATCTAAAAAGGAATGGTGGAACTAAAGCTTCCACTTTAGGTATTAATGTTATAGATGTTTTTCTTGCCGATTCTTTTGTTAACTCTTGGGTATTTGATACCGGATCGGTTGCTCATATTAGCAATTCGATGCAGAGTCTAACAAGGAGTAGGAGAATTGCAAGGGGCGAGATGGATCTTCGCGTCGGGAATAAAGCAAGGGTTGCTGCATTAGCAGTCGGGACTTTGCCATTACTTTTGCCCTTAGGATTTATTATGAAATTAAATAATTGTTATTATGTTCCAACCATAAGTAGAAATATCATCTCTACCTCATGTTTAATGGCAGAGGGTTACAAAATTCATTATTGAGAACAATGGTTGTTCTATATTTTTGAATGAAAAGTTTTATAACTATTCTCATGTTTTGAATGGGTTGTTTATTTTAAATCTTGATGCTACACCCATCTATAATATTAATGCAAATAGGCTTCGGCCTAATGATATGAATTCCACTTTTATTTGGCATTGTTGTTTGGGTCACATAAGTGAGAAAAGCATGAAGAAGCTCCATGATGATGGAATTCTAAACTCATTTGATTTGGAATCATTTCAAACGTGTGAATCTTGCCTACTCGGAAAGATGACCAAGACACCTTTCACTGGTCGGAATCAAAGGGCGTCTGACTTGCTGGCACTCATACATACTGATGTATGTGGATCAATGAGCACGACAGCCAGAGGTGGTTTTCAGTACTTCATTACTTTCACCGTTGACTATAGTAGATATGGATATATCTATTTAATGAGGTACAAGTCGGAATCCATTGAAAAGTTCAAGGAGTTCTAGAATGGGGTACAGAATCAACTTGGCAAGACAATCAAATCTTTACGATCTGATCGTGGAGGTCAATTTTTGAGCCATGAATTTGGAGATCATTTGAAGCAGTGTGGAATTGTTCCACAGCTTACACCACCGGGCACTCCACAATGGAATGGGGTGTAACACCCCGGCTATTCGGAAGCCAAGATGCCACCTAATGGGACGACATAGTACTCAATTAATAAAAATAATATCAGAATAGGAGACAATATCGAATAATCAGGATAACAATCTAGAATTATCTAACAGATCCTCAATGTATTAAAACAAGGAATGACCATAGAGGAATGGAGGAACATCCAAAGTGACTTTTATTACAATTCAGTACTTAATCAATTAAACCACATAAACTAAAACTGTGTCATAATGAATGAATGATTTATTCAAGTGTGTGGAACGTGCTGGACTACACCCTCCTGCTAGCAACAGTTTCACCGAATTCACCTAAAACAAATAAAAACAAGAGTGAGTCAAACTCAAAGAAGCACAACATGTAAATCACAAAGAATACTGAATCAGAACAACATACCAAGTAACAACATTTATTTCCATGAATTTGCGAAAGCATGGTATGAATGAATGCATTGAAGGAGAATGGATTTTTCACACATTTATACCGGTATAACTAGTGACACACCCGTCGGTGTTCACTTAAGCCCGTACTTCACAAAGTACGGGGACCAAATCACCGTATGAAGAACGTTTCATACGGGTGTCTGAAGTTGCCACATTGGAATGGTGGTCAACGTTGCCCACATTGGAATGGTGGGTCTCACATGATGAACAAGACCGATGCTTTCTTGAACCGTGCATTTGGCAAGGCTGCTAAAGGACATTGTCTAGTTTTGTGTCCCTGCAGCAAATGTGGAAACAGGAGAAGGGTAAACAAGGTGGACATGGGTAAACATCTTTTGAAGAATGGATTTACGCCGGACTACACCCGGTGGGTCCACCATGGTGAAGCCCATCGTATGAGAGAGGAGGTGGTGAGACCACGCGTCGATGCCGGGGTAGCAGACATGTTAGATGACTTTCACCAAGGACAGTTCGATGAGAGACGTGAGAAGGAGGAGATGGAGGCAACCGACAAAGCGTTCTACGACATGATGGACTCGCATGAAACCCTTCACGATCGGTCAACCTTGTCTCAACCGGATGCCATTGGACGCTTAATGGGGTTGAAGTCCGAGTTAAACTGAGTCGAGAAGGCTTCGATAAGATGTTGGCCGTGATTGGCACCACGCTCCGGAGGGCCACATTACGCCAAAGAGCATGTACGAGTCACGTAAACTCCTTCGTGCACTTAAGATGCCGTATGAGCAGATACATGCTTGTTCGAAGGGGTGCGTCCTATTTAGGAAAGAATACAAGGATGCAAAGTAATGTCCAAAGTGTAAATCCTCCGTGTACTGGAGGTAGACTCGTGATGGCGGAAGAGGCGACTACGATCCCGTGAAAATCCTACGGTACCTTCCGTTCCTACCGAGGATCCAACGGCTATACATGACCGATTTAATCCGCGAAACAGATGACATGGCACAAAAATGGCAAACGGTAAAATCGACAAGATGGTACATCCATCCGATGGTGAAGCATGGACCCGCTTTGATGACAAACATCGTGAGAAAGCAGATGAGGCTCGCAATGTACGTGTCGCGCTGGCAACAGATGGGTTCAATCCTTATGGACTGATGGCTGCCCCATACACATGTTGGCCCGTGTTCGTTATCCCCCTCAATCTCCCCCCCCCGGCGTCTCCTTTCAACGACATAACATATTCTTGTCGTTGATAATTCATGGACACCCGGGGAGTAATATGGGTGTGTTCATGGAGCCCGTGTTTGATGAATTGGTCCGTGCTTGGGACGAAGGGGTATGGACATACGACCGAGCTACAAAGACAAGCTTCAAAATGCACGTTTGGTACCACTACTCCCTGCATGACTTCCTGGCGTATGGGTTATTCTGCGCCTAGTGTGTTCACGGGAAGTTCCCATGCCCAATATGCAAGGAAGGTGTGAGGTTCATTTGGTTGCACAAGGGTGGCAAGTACTCGTCGTTCGACAGACATCGTCAATTCCTCCCTCTTGACCATCCATTCGGATAAGACATCAAGAACTTTACGAAAGGTGTCGAGTGATGCGGACCTCGCACCGGATGATGACTGGTGCCGAGGTTCATGCTCACATAGATGCTCTCGTGCCCAATCAAGAAGGTGGTTTTGTGGGATATGGTGAGCAACATATGTGGACTCATAAGTCGGGCTTGACTAGGCTCCCCTATTTCGATGACCTTCTTCTGCCACATAACATTGATGTAATGCACACTGAAAAGAATGTCACCGAGGCACTTTGGGCAACACTCATGGATACTAAAAAGTCTAATGACAACCCTAAGGCTAGAGTGGACCTGGCAACGTTATGCGATAGACCAAATCAACAGATGTAGCCTCCAAGTCGCGGCAAGACATGGAGAAGGCCTAAGGCCGATTTCGTCTTGAAAAAGGACCAAAGGAGGGAAGTACTTGAATGGATCCAGACGCTAATGTTCCCTGATGGGTATGCAGCGAATCTGAAGAGGGGAGTGAACTTAGGCACTCTGCGAATCAACGGGATGAAGAGTCATGACTACCACATATGGATTGAGCGGCTTCTTCCGGCGATGGTTCGAGGCTATGTCCCTGAGCATGTCTGGCAAGTGCTGGCAGAGTTGAGCTATTTCTTCCGCCAGCTTTGTGCCAAGGAGCTATCTCGGACCGTCATTGATGACTTGGAAAAAGTGGCACCCGTGTTGCTCTGTAAGTTAGAGAAGATCTTTCCACCCGGCTTTTTCTTGGCGATGCAGCATTTAATTGTGCACCTCCCGTATGAGGCACGTATGGGGGGGCTCGTGCAGTGGCGTTGGTGCTATCCAATCGAGAGATGTCTGAAGACTCTTCGCAAAAAATGTAGAAATAAAGCCAAAATTGAGGCTTCCATTGCAGAGGCATACATTCTGGAGGAGTTGTCAAACTTCACAGAGAAATACTACACTGAGAACCTTCCTAGCGTTTATAATCCACCCCCTCGTTACAATGCTGGCGAAAATGAATCGAACCTCAACCTTTTCCAAGGGCAACTCGGAAGCGCAAGTGCATCGACCACTAAGCAATTGAAAAATGAAGAGTGGCGCAGTATCATGCTATATGTGTTGACCAACCTTGTCGAGGTGCGGTTGCTCATTGGGTAAGTTTTCAACGAACTTGTTTCAATACGTCACTCCTTGTTTCTTCGCCCAACCCCTTGTTTTCGTTGGTATAGGGAATTTCTTCGTCAATCCCGCATGAATCAAGGGATCCTACCCGCAGAAAGCGATACCCTTCTTTCACAGGTGCGGGACCGTGGAGCCCGATTTCATTTCTTGGTTCAAACGAAGGTATTGTCCAATTTAGCTCGTGACTTAGTTCGACATTCCAAGTTGATCGTGCGTTCGAATAATATAACGATCTATCCCGCTTGAGCTTGCAGTGCCCAAACCGATCGTCTATAAGTGACGAGTTGAGACAGTTGCAAGCGGTACGTGTCGTTAGGGTCAAGTCATTTACCGGTTATGACATGAATGGATATCGTTTTCACACAGCAAGCTACGAGCAGAGTCGGCCCAATCGAAAAACCACAAACAGCGGAGTTTTAACGCCCGACACTGATGGCCTCGACTATTATGGAAGAATTGAAGAAATCTACGAACTTCCATTTTATGGTTCCAAACCTCTTAATCCTGTCATATTAAAATGCCACTGGTTTCATCCTGGAGTAACGAGACGAACCCCTAAGCTTGGGCTAGTCGAGATTCGACAGGATTCCGTCTATCTAGGAAAAGATGTCTACATTGTGGCTCAACAGGCCGTCCAGGTTTATTATACGCCATACGCGTACCAAGACAAAGAGCATCTTAAGGGTTGGGCTATTGTGCACAAGGTATCGCCACACGGTAAACTACCTGTCCCAAACGATGAAGATTACAACTTCAACCCAAACACATATGATGGAGAGTTCTTTCAAGAAGAGGGGCTACAAGGAGGTTTGAGATAGACTTAACCGGCGATAGGAATGGAAGTAGACAATGAAAGGGTTGATGACGAGGACGCTGGAGACGAGGTGCGAAATGTGAAGGACTTACAAATGCTTGAGCGATTACGTTTAGGCAATGACAATGAAGACAACATTCCTCCTTTGGATAGTGTTGATGATTTGGACAATGTTGATAGTGATGACGAGACCTATGATCCAGCTAATCCCAATCATGAAGATTATTTCTAATACATGTAATACTATGTTTTTGTAATTATGTTTTGTTCATTTTGCATCTATTTCTAATACATGTATTACTATGTTTTTGTAATTATGTTTTGTTTATTTTGCATCTATTTCTAATTACGCCTTGCTTATTCTTTTTAATTGCGGTGAGTGAACAAAGATGGCGGCGACCGTCGCAGGACGTGTCCTCGCTTACTGCAGACCACGACCGCGGAGGAGGAGGCGGAGGGGTCGGACAGGAGGAGGAGGAAGAGGACCACCGGCCGCAGGAGGGGGCCGTCTCCTCCCACGCCGCGTGAGGAGGTGCTGGAGGAGGAGGTGGCGCCCGTGGACGAGTTGGACGAGGAGCTGGTTCGGCAGACGGGCGAGGAGGAGGTGGCGCCCGTGGACGAGTTGGACGAGGAGCTGGTTCGGCAGACGGGCGAGGAGGAGGGGGCGCACGAGGATGACGACGAGGCGGTAGGCACGGGTTCCGCTTCCTCCTCTTCCTCTTCGAGTGTCTACTTGCCAGGTCCCGCGAGCCTCCCTCAGGTTCTGCATCCTCACCGACGCCCAGTGATTCGCCCCGAAGGGCAAAAGTAAGTAACTTTAGATGTTGTCACCACTACTTCATATGATATGTTGAAAAAAAAGAGAAACTAATAATTTTTCTTAATCACTTGTGCAGGAACTGGGTGGTTGTGTCAGGTGGTAGCGCACGCTCCGCCAATGGCATCCTGGGTCTTCTGTGCAGGCAACACTACCCCGGCATTATCACGTACACCGGGAAGACGGAGCCGGCCTACTCGTTTGACCACTACGCCGTCGGCCCCGATGCGGAGTACCCCAACAAGGCGGCGCGGGTGAAGGCGGAGTTTTGGGTAAGTCTCCCTCGCACAACATTGCTCAATACATCGCATTCATTGGACTTTTCTTGAAATAATGAATGGATACATCGCGTTTGTATGCAGACTTATTTCAGATGCGATGAGGGATTTGAGGCCAGGGCGGACCAGGTGGCTACCAAAGCCTGTAAAAAAACTCATCACCGACATGCATCACGAGGTGCGCATCCAGGCCATCGTAACCTACCACGGGTCGAAGCTTGGAGAGAAGGTCACCAAGAAAGACGCAAGAAACATGACGCTGACCGGGACCAGTACCTTGAGGTAGATGAAGAACATTAATATTGATTCGTTTTGAGATTAAGTACGTTTAATTTGATCTTCTTATATGTCAAATACTTGATGACGTGTAGATGATTCCCTGGTGGTGCCAATCGTATCCCGAGTGCTGGGCGATGATCGTGGACAAGTGGTTCACGGAGGAGTATCTCCAGATGCACAGTGATGCCCGGGCCTGTCGTTTGATGATGCAAGGTCCAGCACACCATCAAGGCAGCCGCAGCCTCTCCGCATACAAACAAGCATGGGTACACGAATTCATTTATCTATTGTGACGCTCAATTCTGCCTGATTTCTAATTATCTTGCTGTCTTTCTCGCAGTCGGCGTCACATAGTGGCCAGCCTTGCTCGGACTTCCAGGCATGGTGTATGGCCCACAAGGGCAAGGCGACGTCCGACGTCTCCTTCAACCTGGAGGACCCGCCCAGCGCGACACGAACCCGGCGCCCACACCGCATCGCTGAGTACATCGTCGGCGGTAAGGTCGGTCCATGGGCGGACCATGATCCGAGCACCCAGGACTTTGATGGAGAGATCGTCATGAGGGTGGGACAAGGCAAGAAGCATGGGCGGTTCTGGCTTGGCGACGGCCTCATCGACACGGCCTCTACTCCATCTCTCTCCCAGATCCGAGCACGGAGCACGAGCGAGAGCCCCGGCCAGACGCCACGGCAGCACCACTGCAAAGACCGGTCGACGCACTCGAGGTTATTCCTATTTTACTCGCCGTACATTGATCTTTACACACCTTTATTAGCTTTGCATTACATGAAACATTGGGTGAAATATTGCAGTCTTATTTGGAACAAGAAATGAGGCAACGTCGAGGCGGAGGCCGAAAGCGGCAGAGGATGTCGGCCACCGAGGCCGAGCAGGCCGAGCGGCAGGCCCAGACGCATAGGCTAGCGGACATTACGGAGTTCCTACAAGGTCTTGGGCAACATACGGTCTTTGCTGTGCCAGCTGGGCTGTTGGCTCCACCTCCGCCTCCGCGTCCTGCAGCTGCAGCTACTCCTGTGAGTATGAAAGTTTTTTGCTTTCGCTTGTGCGTTGCTTGTATGACCTCTACCTTCCTAGATTAGGTATCTAATGTAATCTTGTCTCACATGCAATCTCTTCTCCTTTGTGCAGCCTCAATCGGCGGGTTCGAATAATCCACCTCACGCGCCTCCGAATGATGGAGCTTTTCCTTCACCACAGTCGCAGTGGCCACCTTCGAGATTAATGGTAGTTGTATTTTCATTTGTTGTTCACTTGGTGATGGACTTGTGATATACTTGTGATGCACTTGTCGACTGTGATGAACTTGTGGATTTGTTTGGATGGACTTGAGCACTTATTGTTATATATGTGATATATGTGATGGATGTGATAAATATGTGATGGATGAGATATATATGTTATGGATGTGATATATGTTTGGATGTGATATATGTTTGGACGGATTTGTTTGTCGTGATGGAATGTAAAAAATAAATAAATAACGCAATTTTGGGTCACTTTGCCGAGTGCAACACTCGGCAAAGGACCCCTTTGCCGAGTGCCATGGTCATGGCAAAGCTGGGAATATGGGCACCTGAAACCCCAGTTTTCCAGCTTGGCCGAGTGCCAGCCATCCGACTCTCGGCAAAGAAATTTTCAAAAAAAAATTAAAAAATCTTTGCCGAGTGCCGGCCGGGTTGGCACTCGGCAAAGCGGTCGTCAACGGGGCTGGCGCCGTGACTGGGCCTTTTCTTTGCCGAGTGCTGACTCGGCACTCGGCAAAGCCTTTACCGAGTGCCCGACAAAAGGCACTCGACAAAGGTTGCTTCGCCGATAAATTTTTTTCCTAGTGCCCTTTGCCGAGTGTCGCACTCGGCAAAGCTTTTGCCGAGTCCAAAGGAGCCTTTGCCCAGTGCCTGAGGCACTCGGCAAAGAGCCGGAATCCAGTAGTGATGGCATGCATGGCACGGCTCGTAGCGATGCCATGCCAAGGTGGAGGTGGCCATGGCGAGTTCGAGGAGACGCATGCATGAGAATGACGGTGCATGCGTGCGAACGGCCTCGACGGCGTTAGCAAAGACGACACATGCATGCGACGTGGCCCAAGCGAGGAGAGGTGGTGTCGACGTGATGGCGTGGCGCATGCGGCACCACTAGGACGAGCTCGACGATGACTACAGTGGACACGGACGAGAAGCCGAACGGACACGGAAACGGCGACGACTACGGTGGATGTCGACACGTAGCCGAGAAGATGTCCGGTGATATTTCGCACGCCTAGTGCCACGGTAAAAATCTTAGTGTCAAATCGTGTTTACGATATTAGCTGTGCATGTTCCATATTAGTCATTAGCATGGCATATTTTTATGCATGTTTATTTATAAAAATGATTTGATAGTTTATGACCGGTATAATTCTCCGGTTAGGTTGTATTTGTGTGTAGGCATGATTATATATCGATATATTGGTGAATGCGGATAATTAGATTATTGTGGAAAAATGCGTGTATTATTGATCGGTAGATGCTAGAGTAAATACATGAGTGGATTATTTAATCAGATGATATTCTTTTGAAGTCGAATGGAAGTTGGTGGTGATCTTTGGATAATACATTAATTGGAGGTTTCATCTCATATTGGATTTGTAATTTTTGAAGATAGGACGTATAAGGATTTTTATAATTTATTATGTGATGGATGACATATGTGTTGATGATTAATGATATATCTTTTAGATATGTGTATTGTTGCTCGTTGGATGTCGGATTATGTACATTGTTGGATTAATTGAATTGGATGATTTAATTGAGCATGAGCAAACTGATTGGATGTCCGAAGTAATAGCTACGTGAGTCTTGTATGCTAGAATTTGGGAGATGGTAGGATGGATTATTTGATTGCGGATAAATATTTAGATTGTCGTGTATTTAGTAGTTAAGTCCTATAGTGCCGAGTTGGTGAAATTGTATCCTCTATTGGATTAGTAGATAAATGATTATTAGTCGATCGTAGAAGCACATATATGATGGGATTGGTGGAGGTCGTTCAAGACTAAGTTCGGTGCTATGAATATGAGTAATCGATTACTGAGCTATTAAGTATTGGAGGTGCATTTAAATTGTAATGCTCATTAGGTGTCGGTTAGCCTATTAACCCTCGGTCGGTGGAAATTTCGGGTGTATGCGAATATGAATTGCCGAGGTGAGACTAGTGGAGCTAGCTAGTTAGTATTAGCTTAAATAATATATCAGAGAATGATTGATGGATTTAGGCATGGTCTTATGCCCACAAGTTGGTGGATTTGGTACAATTATCGAATATGTTGTATAGTTGGAAGATCGTTAATCCGGGCATTGTGTGGTTGGATGGACTACTTTGATTATGATAGAGGCTAGGTTAGATTGAGTTTAACAATTATTTTTATGTGGTAGAAATTTCAGAAAAGAATTATTTTTACACTACAAAATTCTTTTAACTTTGAAAATTCATAACTAATTCATATGAACTACAAATGAGTTGAACCAAGTTATTTTGGGCTTATAATTTTATTATATAATTAGATATGTAATCATTTTATTCACCACTGTTTTACAAATTTTTGCTAAAAATTGGATTACGGATGAATAGTAACTGAAGCCCTTTTTTAGCATTTTTCCAAACACTAATTTTCAAACCGTTATAACTTTCACATATGAAATCCAAATGAAATAATTCTTTCACCTAACTTCATCTAAAATCATAATCTAGCTACTGTAAAAATTTCATTCATTTTTTAGCACTTTGAATTTTTGACTTTTCTCGGTGTTCATTCAATGTCGCTAATTCTATAGAGTCTGAGTTGTCACAAATAAACGACTACATAACCGACAGTGAAGAAGTGAACTCCCAGCAAGGCAAGTATCATTTGAACTTTCTTTTGCATCATATTGCTCCTACTTTCAATTAGATAGATGTAATGGTAATTGCTTGCAAGTTTATTTTGGGTTATATCGCTATTTTTGTGATGTGTAGTTAGTTATATCCTATCCATGAGGTTACCCTTGAATTGTTCCTGTACCTACATGCTTAAGTTAGGTTGTGTGGAATGTATTATTTGGGGTTGCTTAGCCATGCAAGTCAGTGCTGTAGTTTTGATTGTCGGGAGTAATCCGACAATCATGGGAGACACAACTTTCTTATTTTTCTTATATTTTAGATCTTTGTATCTGTTTATAAAGTTAAATTTTGTCATTTTAAAAGTGTTTTGGGTCTGGACAAGTGGTTGCTAGTGAGCGTGCCTTCGTGCACGAGATCGGGTATGTGGTTGACTTGTCCAGACCGCTAAGACCGAGCCATGGGTTGTCATTCCATGTAACTACTATGCTACCACGCGCGGTATATGGGTGCCGCTTGGTCAAGTAGGGGGAAGGTTTTATTGGTTTGGACCGCATGTGGTGTGAGGACATAGCGATCGTGAAATCCTATGTTCCTTAGGAACCCAGTGTAATATATATTGTGCAGGTGAGCATGATTTCTATGTTGGCGGTTTAACCAACATACTAATATTGTACACTGGCCCCTCCGACACAATGTGCACGCCCTCTTAGCATTCGCTATATGCGTAGTTTCATCTTGCATGGGTGGTCTAACTCAATAAGGTTTTCTTTCTGAAAAATACCGAATCTCGATTTCCCCGGCCGACACACCATTAGGAAGTGTGTTAATTTCGAAGGCTTACGGGCTAGTCAAGTCATGTGGGTAAAGTAGTACACCTCTGTAGAGATTAAACTATTCGAATAGCCGTGTCCACGGTTATGGACACACTTGTTTTCAGAAGACATCATCACTAGTCTTTTCTATTAAAATTTGATGGTTATAACTCGGTATTCGGCATGAACAGGTGTTCACGTACTTTGGCTTATCAAAGTGGGCTACCATTGTAATACCCCGAAATTTATTCGGGCGAATAGGAGAGTATTCGGGAGAAAGAGTTAAACAGGGATTACAATTTTCAGTGATCTCAAGGGGGCTTCCGCGAATTCCCGACAACCTGGGTATTGGGCCACGGCCCATGTGGCCCAAGAGGTGGCTGGCCAAAGGGGGGATGACCTTCCCCCAAAAACCCTAAACCCCCTTTCCCCTTCCCCCCACTTGGAGCCGCCACCCTCCTCCCTGCCGTGCGCCACCTTCTCCTTCCCCCTGCGATAGATTTGTTCATCAGATTTGGGTAATTTTTGTATATTTTCTGATTTGACCACCTCTTAAAAAGTTCTAACCCTTGGTCTTAGCTTTCTTTAGACACCGAGATCATCTGATTTGGAGTTACGGTTTAGGAGATATGGACATTTTCGTATGCATTGCTCGGAGAGGTGACGGATTTGGCGCTTGTTTGTCCGCCATTATGAATTATTTACAGGCCGAAACAGAAAGGTTATCGAAAATGAATATTGTATATAATTCAGTAAGCTTTCCAAGTTAGTAAAGAACACAATTTTTAGAGTTGGCAATCAAAAGTTATGGAATTTTAACCGCGCGCTGTTCTGTCTATCTGAGATCTGGGGACTGTCGGTTTGTTCCGCGATTTTGATCCAGTTAGATTTAGATTAAGAACTTCCACCCAAATAGGTTATTGTAGCCCTTTAAATAATATTTCCAAGTTGATATCATTTTCTTTACTGCAGTTCTGAAAGTTATAATTCCAAGAACTTCCACCCAAATAGGTTATAAGATTTTGATCCAGTAAGCTTTCCAAGTTAGTAAATAATATTTCCAAGTTGATATCACCTCCATTGGATCAGTAGAATGAAAGTTATATCATTTTCTTTACTACAGTTCTGAATTCCGGTCAGATGTCTGTCAGTTGTTTTCAACTGCGGTTTAGCCAACTATTTTTGCCGAATCAAAGAACCCCGTCAACTAGAGTTTTGTAGCGTTATGCGTTAATTTTCATTGGGCACTATTTCTAGGTCATTTCGAGTCCCAGATAATTATTTCTGATTTTATTTGTACTGCTATCCAGTTGGTTGGGCAGATGGCAGAAATGAGTATTGTCTGTTTATATTCGTGGTTTGTGTTGGTTAGTGGGAGGAATAGTGTGAGTCTCCCGTACCTAAGCCATGCCACGTTATTCTTATTTCGGGATCGTACTTGTGTAGGCGGCAAGGCATCGCGTGTGGGAACACATCCGTTGCTTGCTAACGCGTCGCAACGCGAAAGGCAAGTACATTGAAATTCTTTACATTGATGAATGATGTGTGTTTATGTTCATGCTAATATTTCTATGATCCATATTTTCAATCAAAGATGTTAATCAATATTCATATTCCATTACATGCAATTCCAATGTCTTAAGACATATTGATTTCTGTGGAACGCTCGCTGTTGGTTGTTGTGCCGATGAGTTGATGATCCTTGTTCATATTCCATGATGTACATTCCGTTCATATTTGATAATCCATGAGGAAGAAAGTGATAAAATTCATTGCATATGTTCATTCAATTCATGTGTTGTTCATATGCATTCCACGGGAGTGGATTTGTAAAGACCCATCAACTCCAGTATGGGCATGTAAGACCCACCAATCCAATGTGGGCAGTTTTGGACACCCGTATGAAACGTTATTCATACGGTAATTTGGTCCCCGGACTTTGTTAAGTACGGGCTTAAGTGAACACCGACGGGTGTCTCACACGCTATACCGGTATGAGCATGTGTTAGTCCATTCCTTTCAATGCATCCATTCATTCCATTCATATAGATAAGTTTTCAGAGATTAATTCTTAATTCGTAATGTGAATGACTTGTTCATAACCTGGTATGTTCAATTGTTTATTGTACTTGTTGAGTTTCGACTCACCCTTGTTTTTCTTCGTTTATTTAGGTGAACCTTGTTGATGATAATGTTAATGGGAGGGAGTAGACCAGCATGTTCTACACAGTTCATTACATTATATTTTCATTAATGGATTCAACTATGTTAATCTTTGATGAGAGATGAACTGTAATAAGTAATGTTTAGACTTCATGTCATGTCGTTCCATGACTAGTTCCTTGATTATTCACCATTGATGAATTGGTTATTTTCACCTCGTTACCATGGAATTGTTGTCTCGTTAGAGGCATATTGAACCTTATTCCGTAATTTGATGGTATACTGTATCTTTAGGTAGCATCTTGGCTTCCGAATAGCCAGGGTGTTACGGTTGGTATCAGAGTGGGCTTTAGGTCCATGGTTCATTCAAACATATTAAATTGACACACTGTGCATACTAGGAAAGGGTTGGGTAAACTGTTGCTTCCGCATTTCAATTGTTGTTACTCGATTAATGATTCATTGTTGCATTATTTTGTGCTATGATGTGTTAATCTATGATATGATGTGATATCCTATATCTATGAATTTATTCTATGATTGTCATGAGATGATCCTATATATATTCATAATTGAATACATTGGTTATGCGTATTGGTAGCGGATGTTTAGCAGTTGAGTTCGTGGTTGTTGTCCTGGGTTTTGCCAAGCTACACCACTGTTCGTGGTATGAAATTACAGAAGTTCTTACCCCTATTCCTTAAGTTATGTGTTGAGCATGAGCTCATTGATGAATTTGTTATCTTTCTCGAGCTTGTATCAGGTTTATTGGTTGTAGTTTCTTGCAGTTAATGAATTTCTTTTAAATGGGGGGTTATAATGAAGTGGGCAAGCTCCAGTGGGTCTCTAATCGTTCTTTAAAACAATTATTGTTCTTTTGATTATTGCGATATTTCTACTCCACGTGAGCGTAGTTAAATTGCAAGATTTATCTTTTCACGGAAGTTCTGTTTTACCCCTGTTAAAAAAGTTAACTCATTTTTTCACTTGTAATTTCGGGCATTGGAAGATTTCTTTTGTAAGTTCTTTATTAAGTGTGCATCGACCTTGCATATTTCTTTTGGGTTACTTTAGAAATTTATTCTCTTCCTTGATTTCTGAATTTGACAAATTCTTGCCCGGTGGTGGTTGATGAATTTCTCTCGGGTTCATGGTTCATGGTTCAGGGTAGTTGATGAGGTTCAATGGGTCTTTAGTGGTTCTATGAAACCAGTATTGTTTTTCGACTGTTGAGTTACTTTTGCTACTAGTCATCTTCGTCAATTGGCAATATTGATATTTGCATGGTTGTTCCTTCTTTCTCATTGGAAAAGAACGACACTTTTACTCGTTTGATAGTTTGAATAATGAGAGTTTTCTGTTGCAAGTTCGTTAACATGAGAAAGCATTGGCTCCATGTATTTCTTTTGGATCATTTCGCTTGTTGAAGATTAATGCATATCTTTTCTGAAGAAAAGTGTTAAAACTCTTTTATGGTGCTTTGTTGTGATTAAGTCGGAGGTTGTAATCAAACAAAATTGTGGGCTACGGGTTTCTATTGGTCCCTATTTGCTTTTTTCAAAACAATTATTATCTTTCTGACTGCTGAGCTCTCTTTATCACTTGTAAATGTTACTATTGATAATATCGTTCTCTTTATGATAGTCCTATCTTTCTTGTTGATAAAGGTGACTTGGTTATCCGTTTGGCATTTTGGAGAATGTGAATTTCCTTTCACAAACTTCATTGAAGAATTATTTGACTAAGCTCATTCCTTTTGGAGTAGTTGGAGTGCTCTCCCCATAAACATCTACTTGCTGATTTTACATATGTGCTAGATTTATCTATTTTTCTTGGCATGCTAAGATTGTTGAAAACTTATGCTTTTGGCACATTGAGGTTTCTAACTTTCAAAATCAGTACCTTCTTCTCATTTGTAGTTTGATCTTCTTCTCGTGCGGGTCATGTGGCCTTAATTGTGGACTTCACATATATTTTCCGAGTTCTTTGCCTAATTGGCTTTCCCCTTGGGCATGTATTCTTTGCGAGTGATAAATGATTTTCTAGTTGGCGAAAATCGTTTTCGTGTGCCTCTTGTTTTGAGAAAGATTCAACCCAATCTTTCCACATGGGTCTTTCAAGGTGTTTTCTAATGGTTGTTGTGAGATTGATGTTAATACTTGTAGCAATTTGATCGCCTCTGATGATTTCGCTTAAATGAGAATACTTCAAGTTTAGTTTTCGTGATCTTTTGGAACTCATGAATAATCTGGTAGCTAAAATTATTTTAAATAAAATGATGTATGGGAATGTCCTATTGTTTCTTAAGAGAGTCGTGTGATTTATCCTTAAAGGCTCTTTGGTTTTAGTTCGCAAAGTGAGGTTGCAATCAAACAAAATTTTGTTGATTTCTTCAAGAGGGAATTAATCCGTTTGCTTTCCGTGAAACCCTATAAAGGAAAATGTTTGGAGTTTTTGTGGCAAAGATCATTTAGATCTCATGTTTCACAAGTAGATGAACTGTTCTGAGCAAAGTTAGCGTGTTGAAGAATTTCATTGGTTCTTAAGTAGTTCTGTGGGTTGGACCGAAGAACTTACCTTGTTCGTCGTGGCAAGTGTTGTTAGTTCAAGGACCAATTGTTGTGTTAAAGAAAAGAGTGCAGTAGAAGTATTTGATAATTTGAATCAAGTTTTGTAACCTCTTGTTGTTTGAATCATGCCTAATTTTCTACTCTTTCCACTCAAGAGATGTTAAGTTTCAATCGTAATATCATTTTTCTTACCGGCTATTATTTGCTATTCCCTTTTGAGGGATGTGTGCCCTCAACCGTGAATTCCACTATTGTTTTTTTTCCAAGATCCTCGTTTCCAGATTATTTCTTTTGGTTTCGTGCTCGCTGTGAGGAGCAACGTTTTCCTGTGTGACGAAACTTGTCTTGTTCGCCGCTTTCTTTTGAGAAGGAATCAACGGTTTTATGTTGCCAAGTTTTGCAATGTATAGATTGGTAATTGTTTGGTAGTAGTTAAATAGTGGTAGTGGTGAGATTTTGCTACCACACTATTGAAGGAGTAGTAGAAGATGAATTGGTTTTGATCTGTACCTTTTGGAGGGAAATTGATATACATGGAATGTTTGGCTTCGAAGAAGTCTGAATAGTATTACGACTGAGGAGAACCTATGGTATAGAGAAATTCCAGAACTTCAGTCCATGTTAAAAGGTTAGGGATTATTGAAGGTATGGAGACCTTGATTAATTTTATAGAGTAATGCAATTGGATAGTATTGTGAAATTATGTGGGGAATTTCTGAGGATGTCAATAAGTGAGTATGTTAGAATTGTGGTAATGTTGGAGATTCAATCCGAAGATTTTCCTATCTGTTACGATTGAAAATTTATTGTAGAGGTCTTGGAGGTTACATCTGGGCTCTGAACTTTTACGCTAGACCTTTGGTCACACAATGATTGTGTGTAGAGAGAGTGGAATAATGAAGTTTCCCGAGCAGTAGAATAATCACTGATAGAACCATTTTGATGTAGTACAAGAGCGTGCGTGCTAAGGATTCTGAGTTGTTCTTGAAAATTAGAGGTAATGTGTTTGGGTGGGATCAATTTTGTGGTGCTTTGGGTGCCTTCAATCAATTAATGTTGATTAGTAGAACGAGATGCCTAGAGTATTAGGAGGATTCAATAGAGCCTCTCAAAGTGGTGTGGATGATGTATTTCAGTTTGAGCCTAATTTGAGGATGTTCAATTAAAAGGTTTAAGCTCATGTGGTATGCGATGAATTCGAATTTCATGGTTCGAGAGAAAGTTTATTTCTAAAAGAGAGAAAATGTGGAAAAGCATGTTTCATCGGATAATGAGGTGTTTTCTTGATTCTCGTTCGAGTTTTGTATTGTTGACTGGTGTTTTCTGCAATTTGAGTTGGTGCTGTGTTGGCATGATGATTCTTTCCAACTTAGACAAACCGCAAGAAGTTTTTGGTTTGGTCATTCGAGTGATTTCTCCTTTGGTTGTCGTGGTGTTTATTTGCAAATTGTTTACTTGGGAAATGGAAAAGGTTCTCGAGATAAATCTTCAACCTTGGATTTGATTCTGTTGGTAGGGAGTTGTTAATACATGGTTACGATGAGAATCTTTTATTTTCAAGTTCTGTTTTACCTTCCTGGTTTACGGTTGTGCTCCTTGTTAAAGTGAAAGAACTGATTGAGACGTGGAAAAAGAGTTCCAGGTGTTTTGTGTGGTTGTGTGATTTGGTACCGAAGAGAAGAGTGGTATAAGGAACAAAGGTTCATTTTTGGAAGCTGCAGTGATTTTGGAAGGCGGGGTTTCGCTAGGACCGTCTCGTGTCCTGGTGCAGGGTATACAATGTTTTGTGCCACCCGGTGTCGAGAGAGTACTTGAGGCATCTGGAGCGAGAGGTTTCATTAGAACTGTCGAACCACGAGTCAGACCGTCGAGTCACACCGTGCTATCGAGTCCTGCCTGTGGGGTGGTTCTAAAAAGATCGGGATGAATAATACAGCGTAAAACGTATGTTAGTAAAGGTGCGGTGGACGCATCAGATCGAGCGGAAAGCGACTTGGGAGCTCGAATCCCGCAAGCTAATTGTTGATGCCCTTTGAGTAGAACGGCAGATAGAATTCGGGGTCGAATTCTGTTTAAGGGTGGTAGAATGTAATACCCCGAAATTTATTCAGGCGAATAGGAGAGTATTCGGGAGAAAGAGTTAAACAGGGATTACAATTTTCAGTAATCTCAAGGGGGTTTCCGCGAATTCCCGACAACCTATGCATTGGGCCACGACCCATGTGGCCCAAGAGGGGGCTGGCCAAAGGGGGATGACCTTCCCCCAAAAACCCTAAACCCCCTTCCCCCTTCCCACTTTCCCCCACTTGGAACCGCTACCCTCCTCCCTGCCGTGCGCCACCTTCTCCTTCCACCTCTACCAGATTTATTCGTCAGATTTGGGTAAGTTTTGTACATTTTCTGATCTGCCCACCTCTTAGAAAGTTGTAGCCCTTGGTCTTAGCTTTCTTTAGGCACTGAGATCATCTAATTTTGAGTTACGGTTTAAGAGATATGGCCATTTTCGTGCGACTATTCAAGAGAGCTGACGGGATTTGGCAGTTTGCTTGTCTGGCCATTATGAATTAATTAGATGCCGAATCAGAAAGGCTACCAAAATTAATGTTGTAGATAATTCAGTAAGCTTTCCAAGTTGGTAAATAACACAATTTTTAGAGTTAGCAATCAAAAGTTATGGAATTTTAACCGCGCGCTGTTCTGTCTGTCTGAGATCTGGGGACTGTCAGTTTGTTCCTCGGTTTTGATCTAGTTAGAATCAGATTTAGAACTTCCACCCAACTAGGTTATTGTAGCTCTTTAAATAGTATTTCCAAGTTGATAACGATCACCACCATTGGATCAGTAGAATGAAAGTGATATCATTTTCTTTACTACTGTTCTGAATTCTGGACAGATGTCTGTCAGTTGTTTTCAACTACGGTTTAGCCAACTGTTTTTGCAGAATCAAAGAACCCCGTCAACTAGAGTTTTGTAGCGTTTTGCGTTAGTTTTCATTGGGCACTGGTTCCAGGTCATTTCGAGTCCCAGATAATTATTTATGATTTTATTTGTACTGTTGTCCAGTTGGTTGGGCACATGGCTGAAATGAGTATTGTCCGTTTATATTTGTGGTTTGTGTTGGTTAGTGGGAGGAATAGTGTGGGTCTCCCATACCTAAGCCATGCCACGTTATTCGTATTTCGGGATCATAATTGTGTAGGCGGCGAGGCATCGCGTGTGGGAACACCATCGTTGCTTGCTAACGCGTCGCAACGCGAAAGGCAAGTACATTGAATTTTTGTACATTGATGAATGATGTGTGTTTGTGTTCATTCTAATATTTCTATGATCCATGTTTTCAATCAAAGATGTTAATCAATATTCATATTCCATTACATGCAATTCCAATGTCTTAAGATATATTGATTTCTGTGGAACGCTCGTTGTTGGTTGTTGTGCCGATGAGTTGATGATCCATGTTCATATTCCATGATGTACATTCCATTCCTATTTGATAATCCATGCGGAAGAAAGTGATAAAATTTATTGCATATGTTCATTCAATTCATGTGTTGTTCATATGCATTCCACGGGAGTGGATTTGTAAAGACCTATCAACTCCAGTATGGGCATGTAAGACCCACCATTCCAATGTGGGCAGTTTCGGACGCCCGTATGAAACGTTCTTCATACGGTAATTTGGTCCCTGGATTTTGTTAAGTACGGGCTTAAGTGAACACCGACGGGTGTCTCACTCGCTATACCGGTATGAGCATGTGTTAGTCCATTCCTTTCAATATATCCATTCATTCCATTCATATACATAAGTTTTCAGAGACTAGTTCTTAATTCGTAATGTGAATGACTTGTTCATAACCTGGTATGTTCAATTGTTTATTGTACTTGCTGAGTTTCGACTCACCCTTGTTTTCTGTGTTTATTTAGGTGAACCTTGTTGATGATAATGTTAATGGGAGGGAGTAGACTAGCACGTTCCACACAGTTCATTATATTATATTTTCATTAATGGATTCAACTATGTTAATCTTTGATGAGAGATGAACTATAATAAGTAATGTTTAGACTTCATGTCATGTCGTTCCATGACTAGTTCCTTGATTATTCACCATTGATGAATTGATTATTTTCACCTCGTTACCATGGTATTGTTATCTCATTAGAGGCATATTGAACCTTATTCCGCAATTTGATGGTATGTTGTATCTTTAGGTAGCATCTTGGCTTCCGAATAGCCAGGGTGTTATAGCCACTTTGGTATTTGTTTGTTCACATTGTTTACAAATGCATCACTTTACTACCTCCTTTACTTCTACTTCAAATCTGATTTTTAATGGTAATGAAAATCTAGTATGTATAGGTTGGAAATGATTGTGTTTTTCTGCGAAACTAAGCCACTACTGCTATCCCTTGATTGCCCAATATGCATAACTAATTTTCCTTTGTGTAAGACTTGCGAGTACCTTTGTACTTAGCCAGATGTTTACTGGTCTTTCAGGTGAGGAGGACTTCTTGCTCGACGAGCTTGTCAGTGCCGATTTAGGTGACACTAACGTGTTGTAACACCCCAACCCAACACTGAGCCTGGAATGCCACTAAACTACTCTCTAAACCAATAATTATTGACACACTATATAATTTCAACAAGAAAACATCAATGGACATATCCCTGGATCACAAAAGAACATCCATAATTATGAATCAACCAAGAGTAAATAAGCAGGGGAAATATAACCAGGTAATCAATTCAGGATAGCACCAACTACTGAATCCAAATCATTGAAATAAATAATCTAGTCCAAAATGTGTCCTAAACTTTATTCAGCCTCTAACATGACCAAGAGTAATCCAACTGTAATATTCTGAAAATAATAATAATAGTAATAAGCTCTTAAGGGCCTATGCGTAATTAAAAAAGTAAGTACATGAAAATATTATTTTCTAGTTTTTACGGAGGGGCTAGACTGCGTGAGATATAAAAGAGAATCGTGGGGAGAGAAATCAGAAATTCTAAACCCTAGTTTTTATTCCTCCCGTGCGGCGCCGCTAATAGCCGCCACAAATTTTTCCTCCAGCCGCCTGCGTTGATTGCTGCCACTCGCCGCTGCCATTTGCCGCGTAGACGCCGTGGTTGCGCACGCCGCCAGCACGTTGCGCCTGCCCATGCATGCACACGCCCACGCCTTGCTGGTCGCGTGAAGCCGCCCACGCACCCACTTCAGCCTTCAGGCATCGACAACACCCGAGCGTGTGTGATCTTTGGTTGGATGCTTAACCGTCACGTGTAGACTTTGGGAGGTTTGTTGCATTCTCTTTTGATGCTGTCACTTGGCTAGTTAGTACTGCTTCTTTTTCTCATGTATGCTTGTGTTGGCAATTAGTAGCATTATTTTGCACACGTTGCTAGCTGGTGGTCAATTAGTGAAGCAATGTATTTTTTAGGCATGCATCCGGTTTGGATTAGTAGAAGAAAGAGTGCAGCTAGCACAAGGAATTTCAGAGATGGGTTTAGCCTGTTATTCTGTTGCACGATTTATTCGGATACCTTAATGGCAAATTTTGAAAATGTCATCTACTAGTTAATTGTAGATAATTTTGATATCTTTCTATAGAATATTTAAACATGTCAATCGGACAAGTAGAATTCGAGATATGAATTTTGGAAGGCTGCTGTCATTGTAGTTGTCGTCTTTCGGCGCTGTTTTCGTAGACTGCGGATTAAAAATAGTAATTAGACTAATTAGAGTTTTTGATCTACATGAAAGATGTAGATAATTGTCTAAGGGTTCTGTAGAATCTAAGAAATCGAATTTTGGTTGGGTAAAAGAAAAGTTATGAATTTAGTAAGACCCGCTGTTCCGAAGCGGACAGATCGGTTTTCTAGGCTAAAAACGGAGGGCTAGATGATTTAATTAGAAGGCTTTGTAATCTAAGAAAATGAGGAGAATTTTGTGTAGAATCCAGAACTGGGTGGTTTGTCGTGATCGGACTTTTGAGTCAAAAGTTATGTTCGTTTTAGTACCAAGACAGCAATGGGTAACTATTCGGTACCGGAGAAGCGTGGTATATTTGGGGACGGGTAGGAGCGATGTCTATTGATTGCTATTCTTGATGATGTAGTTTGTATTGAAATTTGTGTATATAATGTAGGAGAGGAGTCGTGCTTGTTGCCATCTTCTAGCCAAACCGTGCGTCGCAACTAGTAAAGGCAAGTGCATGGTAGACATCGATCAATGATTGATCACTGTTTTCTTTATCTTCCATTACCATTATTGTTGTGCTTTTATTTTATTTAATTGCAAACAATGGAATGGTATGGATTTATATTGCTAATGGACATGATGAAAAATTGGATATGATGAGTATTATGAAGTTATGCATGTTTGCATTCATAAGCATCTTTGCATATGAGCAGGTGATCATGAATGATCACAACTCCACGGGAGTGGAGAAGGTCCCCGATCCTTGTGGAGGAACGGGCTTGAGAGTGAATGTTGTCGCGAGCATTCACTTATGCTATACCGGTATACGCGAAAGAAGTGCATGTGGACATATAGATTAGAGTTGCATTGATATATGAGATTAATGGGTGTGAAACAACGAGAAGATAACAGCATGAGAATATTAATAGAAGTGCATGTGATGATAATGAAGCTATTGATTACTGTTGATCTATTATTGTTCGTTATATATTGATGTGTTTGCTGAGTCGTGGACTTACCCTTGCTCTTTTGTTGTTTTTAGGTGATCTTCGAGAACGCCGTGACTGAGAGCGAGTAGAGCACATGGACAACACATGATCATTTGCCATAAGAATCTTTTCATTCAAAAATTGGATTACTCTTGGACATGTTAGAGGTTGAATAAAGTTTAGGACAACGTTTTGGACTAGACTATTTGTTTTAATGATTTGGATTCATTGGTTGGTGCTATTTTGGACCATTTACCTGTTTATATTCCCCTTGCTTATTTATTATCGTTTGATCCATAATTATGCATGTTCTTTTGTGATCCATGGATATGTATATTGTTGTTTTCCTGCTGAAATTTTATAGTGTGTCGATAATTAGTAGTTTAGAGAGTAGTGTGGTGGCATTCTAGGCTCGGTGTTTAATGGGTGTTACAGATTGGTATCGAGCGGGCTTTAGGTCCGTGGTGAATAGATTAACAACTTAGGCAAACTAAAATTGTTAAAATTTGTTTTAGTATTAGTAAATCAACTAAAATTTGCTAATGGTTAAACAATCTAAAATTTGACACACTAGTGCACAGTAGGTTAGAGAGATGTACGATCATCGTTTTACGCTTCCGTTATGTTGTTTATTGATGGATGATTTTATTTTGACCTTTGAACTCATTGTGTATTGTTGATTGTGGTTGATAGCTATGCCGAGGGGTAGAGGACGTGGTCGTGGTGGCATGGTCGTGGAGGTCGGGGCCGCGGACGAGGTTCCGTGGAGCCACCTCTGAAAGTGATTTGTCGATGAGCCGAGGGGTTCTTTGTTGACCCGCCTCGGTTGGGGTCCAGGATGAGACCCCGCTTGGCCGAGAGTTGGTGGGAGAGATCCGTGCTCTTCGTCAACAGCACCGGCAACCCCGATTGTCGCGGCATCTGTTGTTGCTCTGCCGCACATCCACCGGTTCGAGGCGCGGATGTCACTGAGAGTGGATGGGGTTGAGGTTGGATCCGCTTGATGGGTGCACACCGGTCCGAGCAATGGACCTGGTTGCGCTATATGGAGAGGCGCTTGGAGCTTTAGAGATGTCCTCACATCGAGGGTCCGCTTTGTGGCCTTTCAAATTTGAAGGGCAAGCGGATATTTGGTGGAGGGCGTGTTGTCTTCGAGGACCGCCACTCAAGGGCGACCACTTGGGAGAACTTTGTTGATCAGTTCAAGGGAAAGTTCTACCCTACTCTTTTGTTGAGAAGATGGAGGTTGCCTTGACGACCTTTGCTCGGGAAGAGGTCTATTCTTGAGTATGAGGTGAGTTCAACAACTTGGTTCGCCGTCCCTTGGTTGCGAACGATGATCTTCGAAAGCCAAGAGGTTCCGTCGGGTCTCAATTCGAGTACCAGGCATGTGTTGGGAGCTACTCCACTCGGGACTACACTCTGTTGTGGAGCAAGCCGGGGCATGGAGTTGGAGATGCACTCACAAAGGCGACAAGCCTGGTGGATGGTAGCTTCGGTGGTGACCGAAGAGGAGCTCTAGTGAGGAAGTGGGTCTGCTCAACGACCCGCTTTAAGAAATTCAAGGAGGACCGCATCTTTCAAGTCTAAGGCCGAGGCCGTTCTCTTCTTGACACCTCGCCCTTTTGCAGTACTCAGCTCTTCGTCCTGTCCCGAGCGTGGCATGCTTTGCTTTAAGTGTGGTGATGGACACCGTGGCCGCTGAGTGCTCTTGGACGGGATTGCCGCGGTGTGCCGACCGGGTCACAAGGAGCGGTGTGTCGCGTAACCCCGCTTAGCGTGATCAAGTGGGAGCCTGTGCCATCTTCTTCTTGATGGGTCCGCCGAGGAACTTTCCGGATGATGACCGCTCCTCCAAGGTCGCCATTTCCTTCACTTGGGCGCCCAAGAGGGTACTACTGGCAACCGCCACCTTCGGCACCACTTCAGGTTGCACGACCGGCTTTACCTGCACCACCACAACAGATTGTTGGGGCTCTCACCGCCCCGGCGTCGTCTTCTTTCGCCATGGCGCCACCGAGTGTACGCCATGCCCACAATGAGTCCGCGGTCGCCCCGACGTGGTGCAGTACTTTGCTTGTGGATTCGTTTGATGCTTTAGTCCTTTTTGATTCAGGGGCTACCTTTTCGTTTGTCTCGACGGCGTTTGCTAGGAGAGCGAACTTGAGTATGAAGTGGATTTCTCAGTCAGTGTTAGTTAGCTCTCCTGGGGGAATTATTGCAAGCTCTACTGTTTGTCCTGGGTGTTCTATTGTCATTGATGGAGAGAAGTTCACGGCGAATTTGATAGTTATTCAAATGGAGCCGTTCGACGTTATCTTGGGTATGGATTGGTTGCACTCTTATCGAGCCGTGATATCCTGTTTCAGAGAACGGTCTCTCGTGCGCACTCGCCCTGGGAGACTTTGACCTTTCAGGAGTGCGCCCGCGCTCTCTTTCGATATTGGTCGGATCTGTTCCGGGTCGTCGCGCTGATGGCGGGCTTCTTTTAGCTCTTGCTGAGAAACCGAGCGTGGCTTCGCAGATTGAGGAGATTCCAGTGGTTAGTGATTACCCAGATGTGTTCCCAGCTGAGCTTCCGGGTTTGCCACCTGCGCGAGACGTGGAGTTTCGCATTGATCTTGTTCCGGGTACTCGTCCCATCTCTATGTCTCCATATAGACTAGCACGTCCGTTTCAGGACGAGTTGAAGAAGCAATTGGATGATTTGTTGGCTAAAGGTTTGATCAGGCGTAGCGTATCACCGTGGGGAGCTCCTGTCCTGTTCACAGAGAAGAAGGATGGGAGTTGGCGCATGTGTGTTGATTACCGTGCGCTTAATGCAGTCACAATCAAGAACAAATATCCATTGCCCCGCATTGAGGACTTGTTTGATCGGTTGAATGGAGCTCAAGTGTTCTCCAAGATTGATCTCCAGTCAGGGTATAATCAAATCCGTGTGCGAGAGCAGGATGTAGAGAAGACAGCTTTCTCTACCAGGTATGGGCATTATGAATTTAAAGTTATGTCCTTTGGATTGACTAATGCACCTGCCATTTTTATGGAGACCATGAACAGCATGTTGCACGAGTATCTAGATGACTTTGTGGTGGTGTTCATTGACGATATTCTTATCTATTCCAAGACCAATGAGGATCATGAGCATCATTTGAGGCTGGTTTTAGAGACTTTGAGAGAGCACAAGTTCTATGCTAAATTGAAGAAGTGTGAGTTCTGGATTTCAGAAGTGAGTTTTCTGGGTCATGTGATAAATCCTCAAGGTATTGCTGTTGATCCTAGCAAGGTCTCTACAGTGGTGGATTGGAAGAGGCCGACTAATGTGAAGGAGGTGAGGAGTTTCTTGGGCTTACCGGTTATTATCGGCGTTTTGTGCAGATTTCTATCATCGCCAAACCGATGTCTCAACTTACTCAAAAGGGGTAAGATTCGGTGGATCGATGAGTGTGAGCTAGTTTACGACTTTGAAAGAGAGGTTGGTGACCTCTCCTATTCTCACTCTTCCGAGCCGGGAAGCGGTTCACGATCTTTTCGGATCGTCTCGAGTGGGTCTTGGTGTGTTCTCATGCAAGACGGTAAGGTGATTGCTTATGCGTCGAGACAGTTAAAGAAACACGAGCAGAATTATCCCACTCATGATTTGGAGTTGGCTGCGGTTGTCTTTGCTCTCAAGATTTGGAGGCATTATCTTTACGGTGAGCCTTGTGATATTTTCACCGATCACAAGAGTCTCAAATATATCTTCACTCAGAAGGATCTGAATTTGAGGCAAAGGAGGTGGTTGGAGTTGATCAAGGACTATGATCTTACTATTCAGTATCATCCAGGCAAGGCCAATGTGGTTGCTGATGCTCTTAGTCGCAAGGCGACTCCCGCTACACTAGATTGCCTCATTGCTGATTTTGATCGCATGGGAATATCTTATTGTTATGCGGGCACATCACATGTTGAGACACAGTTGATTCTTGAGTCAGCTATTCCAGACCGTGTGCGAAAAGCACAACAGAGTGACCGGTTATTACAGGAGGTTAGGAAGCGTCTGGACGAGGGTAAAGAGGGTGATTTTAGCATGGACGACTCTGGTGCTTTGAGGTTTAAAGGCCGCCTTTGCGTGCCACAAAAGGCGGAGGTCAAAGATGATATCTTGAGGGAGGCACATCGCACTGCATAATCGCTCATCTGGTGAGACTAAGATGTATCGAGATCTGAAACAGAATTTTTGGTGGAAAAGAATGAAGGTGGACATTGCTAATTATGTAGCTTCTTGTGGTGTTTGTCAGCAAGTGAAAGCTGAGCACAAGCGTCCTGCAGGGTTGTTGCAGCCTTTGGAGGTTCCCCAGTGGCCTTGGGATGATATCTCTACGGACTTTGTGGTGGCGTTACCTGCACGCCGCGAGGAAGGATGCGATTTGGGTAGTGGTGGATCGATTCAAAGCAAGTCTGCGCACTTCATTCCTATTCGCACGACAAATTCAGCGAGTGATCTAGCTCCTATTTATGTGCGTGAAATAGTGAGACTGCATGGTGTGCCAAAGACCATTATTTCTGACAGGGACGCGAAGTTTGTCTCCAAGTTCTGGGAGAGTCTGCAGAGTGCATTGGGCACACAGCTCCGCCTTAGTACAGCGTTTCACCCACAGACAGATGGGCAGTCAGAGCGTACTATTCAGACTTTGGAGGACATGTTGCAATCTTGTGTTCTATCTTGGAAGGGTAGTTGGGAGGACCAGTTGCCACTTGCAGAGTTTGCTTATAATAATAGTTACCATTCCAGTATTAGAGCCGCGCCATTCGAGGTTTTATATGGGCGGAAGTGTAGATCACCACTTTGTTGGGATGCGATGGCGAGAAGGCGCTTTGGGTCCGGATCGATTGAAGACCGTTGAGCGCCGCCACGGTGAGGCGAATCATTAGCGGCTCGGAGCGCATGTAAAAGCTATCTTGATGTGAGGAGGCGTGACTTGGAGTTTGCGGTGGGTGACCAGGTGCTCTTGAAAGTGTCTCCCACTAAAGATATTGTTCGGTTCGGTACCAAAGGGAAGCTTAGCCCGAGGTACGTTGGACCGTTCTCGATTATTGCAAGAATTGGAAAGTTAGCCTACTGCCTGGACCTTCCTGAGTCCATGCGTGGAGTTCACAATGTGTTTCACGTCTCGATGCTGAGAAAATTTTTGAGAGACCCATAGCATAAGATTTCATTGGAGCCGCTGACTATTGAGCAAGACCTCACAGTTGAGTCGCATCCAGTGCGCATTTTAGAGAGGTCGGAGCGAGTGCTGAGGCACAAGACGTTGGTATACGTCAAGGTGCTGTGGACGCATCAGTCTGAGAGAGAGGCGACTTGGGAGTTGGAGTCTCGCATGCGCGAGCAGTATCCGGAGTTGTTCATGTCTGGTATGTATTATTTTGTTGTTTAATTTCAACAGTGTAGTTGTTTTTTTAGTAGTACGGCGAGTAGAATTCGGGGTTGAATTCTGTTAAGGGGGGTAGAATGTAATATTCTGAAAATAATAATAATAGTAATAAGCTCTTAAGGGCCTATGCGTAATTAAACAAAGTAAGTACATGAAAATATTATTTTCTAGTTTTTACGGAGGGGCTAGACTGCGTGAGATATAAAAGAGAATCGTGGGGAGAGAAATCAGAAATTCTAAACCCTAGTTTTTATTCCTCCCGTGCGGCGCCGCTAATAGCCGCCACAAATTTTTCCTCCAGCCGCCTGCGTTCATTGATGCCGCCACGCCGCTTGCAGCGTGAGCGTTGTGGTTGCGACGCCGCCAAAGACGTTGCGCCGCCATGCATGCACACGCCACGCCTTGTTTGGTCGCGTGAAGCCGCCCACGCACCCACTTCACCTTCAGGCATCGACAACACCCGAGCGTGTGTGATCTTTGGTTGGATGCTTAACCGTCACGTGTAGACTTTGGGAGGTTTGTTGCATTCTCTTTTGATGCTGTCACTTGGCTAGTTAGTACTGCTTCTTTTTCTCATGTATGCTTGTGTTGGCAATTAGTAGCATTAGTTTGCACACGTTGCTAGCTGGTGGTCAATTAGTGAAGCAATGTATTTTTTAGGCATGCATCCGGTTTGGATTAGTAGAAGAAAGAGTGCAGCTAGCACAAGGAATTTCAGAGATGGGTTTAGCCTGTTATTCTGTTGTACGATTTATTCGGATACCTTAATGGCAAATTTTGAAAATGTCATCTACTAGTTAATTGTAGCTAATTTCGATATCTTTCTATAGAATATTTAAACATGTCAATCAAACAAGTAGAATTCGAGATATGAATTTTGGAAGGCTGCTGTCATTGTAGTTGTCGTCTTTCGGCGCTGTTTTCGTAGACTGCGGATTAAAAATAGTAATTAGACTAATTAGAGTTTTTGATCTACATGAAAGATGTAGATAATTGTCTAAGGGTTCTGTAGAATCTAAGAAATCGAATTTTGGTTGGGTAAAACAAAAGTTATGAATTTAGTAAGACCCGCTGTTCCGAAGCGGACAGATCGGTTTTCTGAGCTAACAACGGAGGGCTAGATGATTTAATTAGAAGGCTTTGAAATCTAAGAAAATGAGGAGAATTTTGTGTAGAATCCAGAACTGGGTGGTTTGTCGTGATCGGACTTTTGAGTCAAAAGTTATGTTCGTTTTAGTACCAAGACAGCAATGGGTAACTATTCGGTACCGGAGAAGCGTGGTATATTTGGGGACGGGTAGGAGCGATGTCTATTGATTGCTATTCTTGATGATGTAGTTTGTATTGAAATTTGTGTATATAATGTAGGAGAGGCGTCGTGCTTGTTGCCATCTTCTAGCCAAACCGTGCGTCGCAACTAGTAAAGGCAAGTGCATGGTAGACATCGATGAATGATTGATCACTGTTTTCTTTATCTTCCATTACCATTATTGTTGTTCTTTTATTTTATTTAATTGCAAACAATGGAATGCTATGGATTTATATTGCTAATGGACATGATGAAAAAAAGGATATGATGAGTATTATGAAGTTATGCATGTTTGCATTCATAAGCATCTTTGCATATGAGCAGGTGATCATGAATGATCACAACTCCACGGGAGTGGAGAAGGTCCCCGACCCTTGTGGAGGAACGGGCTTGAGAGTGAATGTTGTCGCGAGTATTCACTCATGCTATACCGGTATATGCGAAAGAAGTGCATGTGGACATATAGATTAGAGTTGCATTGATATATGAGATTAATGGGTGTGAAACAACGAGAAGATAACAGCATGAGAATATTAATAGAAGTGCATGTGATGATAATGAAGCTATTGATTACTGTTGATCTATTATTGTTCGTTGTATATTGATGTGTTTGCTGAGTCGTGGACTCACCCTTGCTCTTTTGTTGTTTTTAGGTGATCTTCGAGAACGCCGTGACTGAGAGCGAGTAGAGCACATGGACAACACATGTGTAACACCCTGTCTATTCGGAAGACAAGATGTCACCTAACAGGCCAACCTACTATTCAATTCCTAAGATTAACATCGCATTCAATGCTAAAGAAACGATTAATCAAGGTAACAACCTATAGCTTAATAACAATTCATCAATAAATTAAAACAAGAATTAACCAAGGCGAGAATAATGAACCTCCAAGTGACAATTATTACAGTCCATTACATTATAATTAAACCGAATAAACGTAAATAGAATTTTTAACGAATGAAAGATTTATTCATGTGCGTGAAGCGTGCTGGACTACACCCTCCCGCTAGCAACCGTTTCATTGGAATTCACCTAAAACAAATAAAAGCAAGAGTGAGTCGAAACTCAGCAAGCACAACATATACATTCACAAAGAATACTGAATCGGAACAATCTACCAAGTAAATCATTTACTTCCATGAATTTACGAAAGCATGGTTTGAATGAATGAATGCATTGAAGGAGAATGGACTTTCCACATGTTTATACCGGTATAACTAGTGACACACCCGTCGGTGTTCACTTAAGCCCGCTCTTAACCAAGAGCGGGGATCCAAGTCCGTATGAAGAACGTTTCATACGGAATGTCCAAGCAGCTACATTGGAATGGTAGGTCTTACATGCCCATATTGGAATTAATGGGACTTAATCAAGTTTCCACTCCCGTGGACAGCAACTGAATTATGTATGCATGGAATGAAAAACTGTAACACCCTGACTATAAGAAAGTCAAGATGTCACCTACAACCACTACTCTTTAGAAGAATAACATCAAAACACATGTCAAGGTTAATCAAGTAGTAAGACTATACGGAAATAAGAATTCATCATCAGGATTAATCAATGGAATGGAAATAAACAATTCTGAGAGATAAGGTAGTTATGACCAAACTGGCTTATTACAATTCAACACAAGTCATTATTAACGACAGTAAAAGTCCTCAAAATGTTTGGTTTATGGTAGTGAGTGCATCGTGATGAACTACCCTCCACAAGATCATTCTTCCTTGTCATTTACCTAAATAAAACAACAAAGCAAGAATGAGCCAAAGACTCAGCAAGTAACTGTATGAAACAATCAAACATTCTATGAACAATATATCACAATCATCATTTGAACATTTACTGGAAACGAATTTATGAATGGATGAAGTGGAATGATGCATTGAAGGAATTGGACATATTGCAAAGATATATGGGTATAGCGAGTGAAACACCCGTCGGTGTTCACTTAAAGTAATCGTATGAAGAACGTTTCATACGACCGTCCAACGTGGCCCACATTGGAATGGTGGACTCACGTAACATGGCCCACATTGGAATGGTGGACTCACGTAACATGGCCCACATTGGAATGGTGGACTCATGTACCCATTCTGGAATTGATGGGATTTTCAAGTGCCCATCTTTGGAATTGATGGGTCTTACAAATGTAATTTATGCATGTCATGATGTGATCCCATGGCAATATTGAATAGTACTCATAATTGAAAAGAAACACATGGTATTCATCTACAAGTACGAACAATTATAATCATTCACTCACACATCACATTTTTGCATCAAACATAGTATACAAGGTACTTGCAGTATATCAACATCATGAACAAGGAACAAAACATTCATGTAAACAACATAACATTATGCATACAGTACTTGCCTTTGGCGTAGTGACTCGTTAGCAGGCAACGGGGGTGTTCCCACACGGGATGTCTCACCGCCTACAAAAGCATGTTCCCAAAATAAGAACAACGATATAACACTGCTACCGATGTTCTACAATAACCCCTGACTATTCAATATACCGCATAGACCCAAATTGAAAATAAACTATTCTGCCAGATTTCAGCCCTTATGAGCAGCGGTACGAGAAAAAGCATATTTAATTATCTGAAACTCGAAACGACACGAAACTAGTGCCCATATTTTCTTAACGTAACAGGCTACGAAACTCTAGTTGAGGGTAAACTCTAATTCGGCCATTACAGAGGTCTAACCATCCAATGAAAAACTTTAACTGCAGTCTGCCCAGAATTCAGAACAGCCCTAAAGAAAAGGCTCTAACTTTTAAACCACTGATCCAAATAAAGTGATTTTTATCAGCCTGGAAATATGGTGAAATTATCTTTATAAACCTAGTTGGGTGGACGACCTGATTCTGACTCTAACTAGATCAAAACCTAGGTGCAACCGACTATACCCAACATTTCAGACAGACAGACCAGCACGTAGTAAAACAGTCATAACTTTTAATCTACTGGGTGAAAATTCGTGATCCAGGTGCCAAAAGAAAGCTAATGAAACCAGAAACAATTCTCCAGAAGGCGAAGACATCCAATTCTGCCTCTAAGATAACCAAAACCGAGTTACAACGTACTGGACAGAATCAATCTCTTAACCGAATCAAAACGAAACTACAAATCCAATCGGATCCTCAATTCTAAAGGAATCAAACAACGAATCGGAGGTCTAATTACCCTTGTAGACCAGTAAAACGATGAAGATCCGCTGCACAAGGGTCTTCCTCCCTTCTCCTCTCTTTCTTCTCTTGGGGCCGGCCACCGGGAGACGAACGAGCGGCCGTCGACGTCGGCGGGGAACGGAGTTGAGAGAGAGGAACTAGAGGAGGAGCGACGGGGATCACCGGAGATGGCACCACAGAAGCGAGGACTCTGAGGAGCAGCAAGGAGCCGCCATGGGGTGGAGAGGTGGCGGCTCAAGGGTGGGAGGGAGAGGAGGAATGGGGAGGCGGCTAGGGTTGGGGCGCCGCCCTTCCTTGGCCGCCCCCTGGGCGGCCTCCCCTCTTGGGCCTCTGGGTATGCCCGCGCCCAAAGTTGGCGAATAAAATAGAAAACCCCACTGAATCGGAAATTGAATTTGCAATTGTCTTTACCCTCCGACTTCATTCTATTAACCGACTTCTATTAGGAGTATTACATTCTACCCTTAACAGATTCGACCTCGAATCTAAACACGATCTTATTCAAAGAAAATCGATCGAATTATTAATGAAAAACACGTACCATAAACGAACAGGTCTGGATACTTATCGCGCCCGAGGGTCTCCAGCTCTCAAACGGCCTCTCTTTCGGACTAGAGAAAACCACCACCCAAAGACCCAAAACGACGCCTGACCTAACATTCAACCTAAACTTTCTAGGTACCCTCATCGAAGAGGATCAAGGTAAGACCATACTCAATGGTCAACGCCTTAAACTATAACTCGAATCTTGAATAGTTCAATTGCCCACTCAAGACGAGAACACACCCGACGCTATGCATTGCTTGGCGTGTACCGAGACGGTCAAAACGAAATACCAACTTTCTAATTTCTGCAACTTTCGAAAACGAAGAGAATCCAATTGAAAATAGAGAGTCCTCATCGCGTCCACTCAATGCTAACTCTCCACCAAAAGGTTAGATTCCAAATTTGACAATCATCTCGAAAACAAATCCGCTCTCCAAATAAGGTTTACAAAGGAACACCACGACAACCAAAGGAGAAATCACTCGAACGCTCAAACCAACTACTTGCGGTTTGTCTGGATTTGGAAAGAATCAACACGCCAAAGGCGCCCACTCAAAATTGCGGAAGATACAAGTCAACGACACAAAACTCAAACGAGAATCAAGAAAACACCTCATTATCGATGAACATTCCTTTCCATGACTTTCTCCTCTAGGAATAAAATTTCTCTAATTTGAATTCATCGCATACCACAAGAGATTAAATCTCTTAATTGAACATTATCAAATTATGATCAAATCAAGGACATCATCCACACAATTGTGGAGAGGCTACATTGAATCCACCGAATACTCTAGACAATTCATTCTACTAACCAAAATTGATTTAATAGAAGGCGCTCAAGGCACCACGTAATAGGCTCCAAACCATCACATTACCTCCAATTTCCAAGAACAACAACTCGTAATCCTTAACTCGCACAAACATGTACTACATCAAAAGGGTTCTATCAATTATCATTTTACCGATCAGAAACTCCATTATTCCACTTTCTACACATAATCATTGGATGACCAAAGGTCTAACATAACAATGCAAACCCAAATTTAACTTCCAAAACCTCTACAATGATTGTTCTCATAATCGATAGTGAAATCATCGAATTAAATCTCCAATAGTACCACCATTCTAACATACTCCATCAATGACATCATCATAAATCACCCACACCATCTCGCAATGCTATCCAATTGCGTTACTCTAAAAATTCAATGAAGGTTTCCATACCTCCGATAATCACTAACTTTTCAATCCTGAATTGAAGTTCTAGAATTTCACTATACCGGGTGTTATTCAGCCGTAATACTATTCAGACTTACTTCGAAGTCAAACATTTTAGGTGAATCAATTTCCCTCCAAGGGATACAGATCAAAACTATTTCACATTCTACTACTCCTCCGATAACTTGGTAGCAAAATATCATCGCTACGATTACTCATCCACCACCAAACAGTTGCCAAACTTATCCTTTGCAAACACTTTGCAACCCAAAACTGTGATCCTTTCTCAAATGGAAGAGGCGAACAAAGATAAGTTTATTCACACAGAAAGACGTTGCTCATCACGGCGAGCAGGAAACCAAAAGAAATATTCTGATAAAGGTGATCTTGGAAAACGAAAACTGAGTTCATAATTGGAGGCACACATCCCTCAAAAGAGAATAGCAAATGACAACGTGACACGTAAAGAAAGATATTACGTTTGAAATTCGCCATCTCTTGAGCGAAAAGAGCAACAAATTTAGGGACGCTTCAAATAACCACAAGTTTTAATTAAGAATCGATAAGATCCTTCAACATGCCAACTGGCTCGAAACAGTTCATCTACTTGGGAAACACGAGATCCAAATGTTCTCAGCCACAAAACTCGAAACATTTCCATTTACAGGATTTCACGGAAAGCAAACGGATTAACTTCGTCTCGAAGAGATCAACGAAAATTTTCTTTTATTGCAACCTCACTTTGCGAACTCAAACCAAGGAACCTTTCGGACTAAATCACACGAAATCTTTAAAGAACAATAGGTTAATCCAATTCCTCAAGTTACCCAAAATAATCTCAGTTACCAGTTGATTCACGAGCTCCAAGGTACCGTGAAAGCTAAACTTGAAATATTCTTATTTGAACGATGTCACCAAAGGCGATCAATTTACTACAAGTAATAACATCAAGCTCACAACCACATTTAGAAAACATTTCGAAAGACCAACGCGAAAAGAATGGGTTGAATACATCTCAAAAGAAGAGGCACGTGAAAACGCTTTTCACCAACTGGGAAATCACTTACCACTCGTAATGAACACAGAACCATGGGGAAAACCAATTAGGCAATGAACTCATTGAACATAGGTGTAGTCCACAATTGAAAACATAAGCCTCGCAAGAAGAGAATATCGGATCTTTACAGATAAGAACAACGAGCATTCAAGATCAAAACGCTCGCATCACTGAAGAACCATTATAACTTTGCAACAAATCGTTTACGCTGCAAACTTCGCTTATCATAATAAACTTGGACCTCAAAGAGGTCATGAACACAAAACTCAAATTGAATCATTTTGGAAACATCAAGAAAGGTGGTTAAAACTTCTTTCTCTATAAAAGAATCAACCTTATTCTCACATTACCGATCATATCAATAAACCTTCTAAAGGAAACATGACAAATCGGGTTATAGAAATTTTCAAAGATCAAATGGAATTGTAATATCAACTTGTTCTCTAAAAGGAACCTAGTACGAATGCCACAAAGCTGAGACAAACCTCTCACACAACACCACAAAACATTAAAAAGAGGTCGCGACACTTTTCCTTTTCAAAGGGAGGTTATAAACTCCAACACTCCAACTACTCCAAAAGAATTGAACTGAGTCGAAATTTCTTCAATAAACTTAGTAGAAGATAATTCCCGTTATCAAAATACCAAACGGTTAATCAGGTCCCCTTAAACAACAAGAGAGATAGGACTCTTACAAAAAGAATGATCTTGTCAATAATATCGTGTACAAGTAGCAAAGAAAGCTCAGCAATCAGAAAGACAAGAATTGTTTTGAAAAACATCTAGGGACCAATAGGAACCCGTAGCCAACCGCTTTGTTTGATTACCATCTCCAACTTAATCACCACAAGGCACCCCAAAAGGGTTTTAACACTAATCCTCAGAAAAGAGATGCGTTAAACTTCAAGACGCGGAATGATCCAAAAGAAATACATGGAGCCAATGCTTCCTCGTGTTAATGAACTTGCAACAGAAAACTCTCATTATACAAACTATCAAACGAGTAAACGAGTCGCTATTTTCCAATGAGAAGGAAGGAACAAACATAGAAATATCAATATTGCCAACTGTCGAAGATCATTTAAAATAAAAGAAATTCAACACCTGAAAAATAATAATATTTTCAGAGAACCATTAAAGACCTATTGGATCTCATCACTACCATGAATCATGAACCTAAGAGAAATTCATCAACTACCACCGGACAAGAATTTGTCAAAATCAGAAATCAAAGAAGAGAACCTCTGTCTAAAGCATCCCAAAAAGAAATATGCAAGATCATTGTGCACTTGATAAAGAACTTGCAAAAGAAATCTGCCAATGCCCGAAACCTCAAGCGAACACACGGGTTGAATTTTCCAACAGGGGTAAAACAGAACTTCCGTGAAAAGGTAAATCTTGCAAATTAACTACGCTCACGTGGAGCAGAAATGTCACAATAGTTGAAAGAACCATAATTGTTTCAAAGAACGATCAAAAATCTACTAGAGATTGCCCACTGCATTATAACCCTCCATTCAAAAGAAATTCACGAACTATCAGAAACTACAACCGTAAAAACCGATACAAACTTGAGAAGGACAAAAACTTCGTCAATGAGCTCAGGCTCAACACAGAACTATGGAACAGGGGTAAGAACTTCTCTACTATTGCAATACGAACAGTGGTGTAGCCTGGCAAAACCCAGGACGACAACCACGAACTCGCTTGATCGACGTCCGCCACACGCTACGCATAACTAAGGCAATCAATTATGAATATATAGGATCATCTCATGACAATCATACAATAATTCATAGATATATAGTATATCACATCACGCCATAGATTAATAACAAGAAAGATAGTATGTACAATTCTATAACATACAACATAATGAACAACATCACTAGAAATGCGAAACAATGGATTTCCCAAACCCCACCCATCATGTACAAAGTGTCATTTTAATAACTTAATTACCACGGACCTAAAGCCCGCTCGATACTAATCAGTAACACCTCGACTATAAGAAAGTCAAGATGTCACCTACAACCACTACTCTTTAGAAGAATAACATCAAAACACATGTCAAGGTTAATCAAGTGGTAAGATTATACTGGAAATAAGAATTCATCATCGATTAATCAATGGAATGGAAATAAATATTCGAGAGATAAGGTAGTTATGACCAAACTGGCTTATTACAATTCAACACAAGTCATTATTAACGACAATAAAAGTCCTCAAAATGTTTGGTTTATGGTAGTGAGTGCATCGTGATGAACTACCCTCCACAAGATCATTCTTCCTTGTCATTTACCTAAATAAAACAACAAAGCAAGAATGAGCCAAAGACTCAAAGAAGTAATCAGATGAAACAATCAAACATTCCATGAACAATATATCACAATCATCATTTGAACATTTATCGAAACGAATTTATGAATGGATGAAGTGGAATGATGCATTGAAGGAATTGGACATATTGAAAAGATATACTAAGATAGCGAGTGAAACACCCGTCGGTGTTCACTTAAAGTAATCGTATGAAGAACGTTTCATACGACCGTCCAACGTGGCCCACATTGGAATGGTGGACTCACGTAACATGGCCCACATTGGAATGGTGGACTCATGTACCCATTCTGGAATTGATGGGATTTTCAAGTGCCCATACCGAATTGATGGGTCTTACAAATGTAATTTATGCATGTCATGATGTGATCCCATGGCAATATTGAATAGTACTCATAATTGAAAAGAAACACATGGTATTCATCTACAAGTACGAACAATTATAATCATTCACTCACACATCACATTTTTGCATCAAACATAGTATACAAGGTACTTGCAGTATATCAACATCATGAACAAGGCACAAAACATTCATGTAAACAACATAACATTATGCATACAGTACTTGCCTTTGGCGTAGTGACTCGTTAGCAGGCAACGGGGGTGTTCCCACACGGGATGTCTCACCGCCTACACAAGCATGTTCCCAAAATAAGAACAACGATATAACATCGCTACCGATGTTCTACAATAACCCCGACTATTCAATATACCGCATAGACCCAAATTGAAAATAAACTATTCTGCCAGATTTCAGCCCTTATGAGCAGTGGTACGAGAAAAAGCATATTTAATTATCTGGAACTCGAAATGACACAAAACTAGTGCCCAGATTTTCTTAACGTAACAGGCTACGAAACTCTAGTTGAGGGTAAACTCTAATTCGGCCATTACAGAGGTCTAACCATCCAATGAAAAACTTTAACTGCAGTCTGCCCAGAATTCAGAACAGCCCTAAAGAAAAGGCTCTAACTTTTAAACCACTGATCCAAATAAAGTGATTTTTATCAGCCTGGAAAGATGGTGAAATTATCTTTATAAACCTAGTGGTGTGGCCGACCTGATTCTGACTCTAACTATATCAAAACCTAGGTGCAACCGACTATACCCAACATTTCAGACAGACAGACCAGCACGTAGTAAAACAGTCATAACTTTTAATCTACTGGGTGAAAATTCGTGATCCAGGTGCCAAAAGAAAGCTAATGAAACCAGGAACAATTCTCTAGAAGGCGAAGACATCCAATTCTGCCTCTAAGATACCCAAAGCCGAGTTACAACGTACTGGACAGAATCAATCTATTAACCGAATCAAAACGAAACTACAAATCCAATCGGATCCTCAATTCTAATGGAATCAAACAACGAATCGGAGGTCTAATTACCCTTGTAGACCAGTAAAACGATGAAGATCCGCTGCACAAGGGTCTTCCTCCCTTCTCCTCTCTTTCTTCTCTTGGGGCCGGCCACCGGGAGACGAACGAGCGGCCGTCGACGTCGGCGGGGAACGGAGTTGAGAGAGAGGAACTAGAGGAGGAGTGACGGGGATCACCGGAGATGGCACCACAGCAGCGAGGACTCCAGGGAGCAGCAAGGAGCCGGCCATGGGGTGGAGAGGTGGCGGCTCAAGGGTGGGAGGGAGAGGAGGGAATGGGGGAGGCGGCTAGGGTTGGGGGCGCCTCCCCCCTTCCCTTGGCCGGCCCCCCTTGGGCCGGCCTCCCCCTCTTGGGCCTCTCGGGTATGCCAGCGCCCAGTTGGCGAATAAAAATAGAAACCCCCCCCGCTGAACTGGAAATTCGGAATTTGCAATTGTCTTTTACCCCTCCAGCTTCATTCTATTAACCGACTTCTATTCCGGAGTATTACAAAAGCATAACTTGAACTTCAACTCAATGTATCATCGAATAAGGTATTGAACTCTACCACATCAAGCTCAAATCACAGGAACATTCATAATTTTACCAAGTTATCATGCATTCATCGAATTCACACAAATTAAACATTGCACTTGCCTTCCGTGTTGTGACGTATTGGGAAACAACGAAGGTGTCCTTCCACCCACCGTCTCATCGCCTACACAAGCATTGCCACGGATTACGGATAATAGAATATGGCACAACTACAAGTGTTCTACGATGCTCTCTAATCAACCCGCACACCCCAAGGGTTCAATTTGACATCTACACAAAAAGTCCAGATTATCGATCTACGGGCAGTTGTACGAGAAAATTCGCCATTAATTATCTGTAACTCTAAAAGACCTGAAACCAGTGCTCACTGATTCTTAACTAATCAGTCTACAAAACATTAGTTGGTGGTAAACTCTAATTCGGCCAAAACAGAGGTCTAACCATCCAATGAAAAAACTATAACTGCAGTCTGCCCAGAATTCAGAACAGCCCTAAAGAAAAGGCTCTATTTTTAAACCACTGATCCAAATAAAGTGATCTTTATCAGCCTGGAAACATGGTAAAATTATCTTCATAAACCTAGTTGGGTGGAAGACCTGGTTCTGACTCTAACTAGATCAAACCCTAGGTCCAACCGACTATACCCAGAATTTCTGACAGACAGAGCAGTACGTGGTAAAACACTCATAACTTTTAAACTACTGTGTGAAAATTCGTGATCTCAGTGCCAAAAGAAAGCTAACGAAACCAGGAACATATTTCTAGCAGAGGTCAACCCGATATTCGGCCTCTAAAGGGTCGCAACTGGCCGCGCAAGGAGACGGATGCGTTCTGGAATCTCCAGGACAGAACCCGATTTAGATCTAATCCACCATTAATCATCAAAACCGAATCAAACTACCACTAAAACATTCGTTACCCTTGAAGATCTGCAGGGAGACGTGGATCCACCTCCCAAGAACCTCCCTCCCTTCTCCTCCCTTCCCTCTCCAAGACCGGCCACAAGATCGCCGGCGAACGGTCGGCGGCGCCGTTGGAAGGAGACGGCTTCGGGGAAGCTTGGCAACGCGGGATCTCAGCAAAGAAGACGCCGCCAAAGGGCAGCAAGAAACACCGGGAGGAAGAGAATGGGGTGGCGGCTCTAGGGGGGAAGAGGAGGGAGTGGGGAGGCGGCTAGGGTTGGGGCGCCTCTCCCTTGGCCCCCTTGGGCCGGCCCTCTTGGGCCGCTGGCAATGGCTCATGCCCAAAGTTGTCGTAAAAATGCGAAAACCCCCCTTCTCCATCAGAAAATTCTATTTATTAGCACTCTTTTTCATGCCCGACTTATTTTACAACTCCCGACTCAAAACCGGGTATTACAACATGATCATTTACCATAAGAATCTTTTCATTCAAAAATTGGATTACTCTTGGACATGTTAGAGGTTGAATAAAGTTTAGGACAACGTTTTGGACTAGACTATTTGTTTTAATGATTTGGATTCATTGGTTGGTGCTATTTTGGACTATTTACCTGGTTATATTCCTCTTGCTTATTTATTATCGTTTGATCCATAATTATGCATGTTCTTTTGTGATCCATGGATATGTATATTGTTGTTTTCCTGCTGAAATTTTATAGTGTGTCGATAATTAGTAGTTTAGAGAGTAGTGTGGTGGCATTCTAGGCTCAGTGTTGGGCTGGGGTGTTACACCAACATTGAATGAAAAGGTTCTTATGGCAAATGATCATGTGATTGAAGTATGGATCTAATCCATGTGCTCTACTCGCTCTCAATCACGCCGTTCTAGAATATCACCTAAAGACAACAAAAGAGCAAGGGTGAGTCCACGACTCAGCAAATACATTAATATACAACGAACAATAATAAATCAACAGTAATCAATAACTTCATTATCATCACATGCACTTCTATTAATATTCTCATGCTGTCTACTTCTCTTTGTTTCACACCCATTAATCTCATATAACAATGCAACTCTAATCTACATGTCCACATGCACTTCTTTCGCGTATACCGGTATAGCATGAGTGAATGCTCGCGACAACATTCACTCTCAAGCCCGTTCCTCCACAAGGATCGGGGACCTCCTCCACTCCCGTGTAGTTGTGATCATTCATGATCACCTGCTCATATGCAAAGATGCTTATGTATGAAAAATGAAAAACTCCATCATATTCATCATATCCAACTTTTCCCCATGATTGTCAACAAATATATAAACATAGCATTCCATTGTTTGCAATTAAATAAAATAAAAGCACAACAATAATGGTAATAGAAGATAAAGAAAACAGTGATCAATCATTGATCGCTGTCTACCATGCACTTGCCTTTACTAGTTGTGACGCACGGTTTGACTAGAAGATGGCAACAAGCACGACGCCTCTCCTACATCAAGTATTCAAATTTCAATACAAGCTACAGCATCATAAAAATAACAATCAATTGACATCGCTCCTACCCATCCCTAAACCTACCACGCTTCCCTGGTACCGAATAGTCACCTCCTGCTGTCCTGGTACTAAAAAGAGCGTAACTTTCGACTCAAAAGTCCGATCACGACAAACCACCCAGTTCTGGATTCTACATAAAACTCTCCATATTTTATTAGATTACCAAGTCTTCTAATTAAATCATCTAACCCTCCGTTTTTAGCCCAGAAAATCGATCTGTCCGCTTCGGGACAGCGGGTCTTACTAAATTCATAACTTTTGTTTTCCCAACCAAAATTTGAGTTCTTAGATTCTACAGAACCCTTAGACAATTATCTACATCTTTCATGTAGATCAAAAACTCTAATTAGTCAAATTACTATTTTTAATCTGCAGTCTACGAAAACAGCGCCGAAAGACGACAACCACAAAGACAGCAGTCTTCCAAAATTCATATCTCGAATTATACTTGTCCGATCGACATGATTAAATATGCTATAGAAAGATATCGAAATTATATACAATTAACTAGTAGATTATATTTCCAAAATTCGCCATTAAGGTATCCGAATAAATCGTTCAACAGAACAGCAGGCTAAACAGATCTATTAATCGTCCCCTTGATTAGAAATTCTAAAACCTCTCTAATTAATATCAATTCTAATATCTAAATAAATAAGTAAAACAGAGGGAAATAAAATTACAGATCGTTACCCACAAGAATCCGGATCATAGCTTCTTTTCTTCTATTTTTTCTCTCTTCTTTTATTTTCTTCCTTCTCTTCTTGATTGTTCTTTGCCCAGCCGTTGCTATACTAGTTATCTTGATTGTTTGCCCTTGCTTCATTGGTACAGCAAAGAACCACACGCCACATGCAAGCAGCCTCGCATAGCCGAAGCGCCAAAGCAAGCACCCGCAAGCACATGCACGTGCGAAGCGGCAAGCACATGCACAAAGAAGGCAATGGACGCGCAAACGGCCAAGGCAGAACGCTCGCTGGCTGTTGGCGACATGCCCACGCGGCAGCCGCGTCCCGGGCGATGGATTTTCACGCACTGGCCAATCGGGTAGATGGCAATGCGAAAGTGGCTTCACGTGGACGGCGCCGAGCAGCAACGCGGCGTATGCACTCGGCGACGTCACTCGCGGGGGCGGATGGTGATGTGTGGCCGAAACGTCTTCACACACGCGGCGAGGAAATTGTGGTTAGCGAAAATGGCTGGCGGTGCCCGGAAAAAAAAGAAAACACCGAGGCAGCCGCTAGGGTTTTCTAGAATTACCTCTCTCCACGATCCTTTTATATCTTGCACAGTCTAGCCCCTCCACAAAACTCCAAAATATTCTATTTCCACGTACCTACTTTGTTTATTTACGCACATGCCCTTAAGACATTATTATTATTATTATTATCGGAATATTACACGAGTAGTGTAGTTATCTAACCCCAGTCGGTTGCCTTGGGTTATGGGGCATACCTTGCTGGACCTTTGGTTTATTTATCTTGCTTTCGCTGTTATTTAACACTCTTATTTGAATTTGGCCGGTCGGCCGTTATGTAATAGTTGTAGACTTAACTATTATGTTGTATATCTTTTGGATTGTTAATGTATGATGTTGTATGGATGTGATCAATGTTGAATGAGAGTATGAGCGTGTTGGTCGTTGATCTTGGGAGCCAACACGACATCATACTCGCTGTTGTGAATCTCACTTTAACTTGTCCAAGCATTGGCTTTAACCGTTTGGAGAACCGATTATCATGTAGTGCTTGGAGAGGGGCGGCGCGCATGATCATTGGGGCTCTAGTTTCGGTCAGGCTCCTCACTTAGATGGAGCTAATGTGGAATTCATTTACTTTAGGCCCAGAGTTATTCCCATAAGACCAGGAAGGCCTCGGTCTTACGGAAATAATCCGGGGTCCTCACACTAAGAAACAACAACATAGTTAACTTAGCTCAGCTTTAGATGCATCCGAATCTAGAATGACCGAGGGAGTTAGGATTTGTAGCATCGGTTCTACCATCACGAGCAATTCACCTCTTTGTATTGTAAATTTGAGGCTTATTTGTGTTGAGAGCATCATATTGGTTTCTTTGTTGACTTGGGAACTAGAATTCAAGTTATATTTACCCCTTGAGTTTGGAATGTGAGAGTTGTTGTGGGCCTGTAGTTCCAAATTACGGTAGTGATAAACCGAGAATTGTTCTTGCATGTGATTCAAATTCAATTTTCCTGCCCCATTAGTTTTGAATGTGAGAATTGTGCTAATTTCATAGAATCAAAGTGGGGATAATTATGATCACCACCCTATTAAAGAATTCTTTGATCCATCTTGTTTCCTGTTGTCCTTGTTTTATTTTATTTTATTCTTTTGCAGAGCAAGTTATGAGTACTTAGTAGTGTAGTACCTTTAGGTGTATACTTTTTCAATCTAGCAACTACATTTGTTACTCACTACAGTAGTAACTCATTTGTGGGACTATGCTATTGCATTGAGGTATGATATGCATGTTTCAACTATAGAACTAGCTTTCTAAATTGGTTAGCGATCTGTGCTGTTTGAACTTATGCTATCTTGTTGCTATCATGGTAGTGAAACATATTGTTATGAATAAAGGAGCATATAAAGATTGGTTAACCAAAGTTCCTAATAGCGAAGGTACAATGGCTATTTGTCTGTAAATGTTTTATATGTTAGAGCGTTCTATCAACTAACTTGTATTATCTTGTGCATATGAAAATGGAGTGTGATCAGAGCCATGAAGCTGAAATATGTAACTCAGATAGTTAATGCTTTCCATGTGATGAGTGGATTCTGCTGTGCTAGGTGAATTATCCCTTATATATTATTGTTTGTCTACATCTTATCTTTAATTCTCATATCCTTTAGTGAGTGAGTAACCTTTTAGCTAGGACTTGTATTATCTAGTCCTATTCTTCTTAATATTCGTTCCCACCATTTGGTTAACTTCTTGAGAGTAATGTTCACATTCCAGTTAACCATATTTTTTGCCAAAACAATGAAACCAAAGTGTTTGCATGAATGAATTCAGCACTAGTTTTAAGTCGAGTAATTCATCTTTGCATTGCAGGATGTCCCAGTGTGATGTAGTAAAAGATTTGGTTTGATGTGCTTCCAAGTTCCATGCTCCTTGATTCATGGAACATCCATGCCATCTTCCATATTCAAGAGGATTGCTTTTTGTGTCTTGATATTGAGATTGTCAAGCAGAAGTTGCATTACTCTGTAAGAAGTATGGCCTGACTGAGAAGAATTTCCAACAATGTAGTTGTTATTTACTAAAAACTTTCAGATAATATGTATGATAAAGATGTAGTTTGATGTAATCCTAGAGATATATATACCTTAATTCGTGGTTACATATGGATGATGTATGTGACAATATTTTGTGTATTTTGAGTACTTTTGTGTTGATTTGATCATTCTGTGTGTTTGCTTCCCATGACATCTTTGATTGTATATTAATTGATTCATTAGCATTATTCTATGTGTCAAACTGTCTACCGGCAATACAACGTCTGTCGGTAATTCATTTGTATTATAAAATATTAATTGGTTTCTGGAACCCATATAATGACAAGCTGCCTATCGGTAATATTTCTAGTAGGTGTCAAACTATTTGCCAGCAATATAACGTCTGTCAGTAATTACTTGTCTGCCGGAAATAGACTATCTATCGGTAATAAAATGTCCACGGGAGAAAATCTAACCAACAGGGTCTAACCCTTTGCCGGGAAAAACGATGTCTATCGGTAAAAACAATTGCGGGCAACTGGGCCTCTGGCAGACGGTGTCGACGGAACGTGTGTCGAAAAAGTCGTTCCCGGCAGAGAATTTGTCCTTCAAGGCTATGTTTCCCGGTATAATGAGTGCCCTCGAAGCTGTGTTGTTGTGTATTGACCCTCCTCAATGACAATTGGATCATCGTGCAAGCCTTCTTCTCTTCTCATCAATTTCTTGCTTCATTTCTTGTTTCCTTACTTCTTGTGAGATATCTAGTTTCATCTTGAATTGGTTTATGCTAGTGAAATTGATCCTGATGGGTTCTGAATGTATACCAGAGGGCGGGAAACTTTACTAGGTGGAAACTAAAAACTTTAATCCTAGGTGGGGAAATTGTTATTCAAGTGTGATAATGGGTAAAGTTGTAAAGGGAAATTTACATAATTTGATAAACATATTGTTACGTTAAATTCGACACATGGGCACCACCTCTATTTTCATCCTAGCTTCGCCACTAGCCACTCACCTCTGCGTCACCCACCATCACCCCATTGCCCCGCCCCACTCCCTTTCCCCTGACCCCGCTGGTGTAGATCCGGTCGGATCTAGGAGGAAGCAGCGAACGAGGGGGAGGGGCAGAGGGGGCACACAGCAGTAGGGGGGAGAGGAGGAGGGGGAGGGGGAGGGGAGGAAGCATGGCCTTGGGCACGTGAATAGAACTAACTCTTATAAGTTCTTATATCTGCCCGTGACCTTGGGCACGGCTGTTCAAACAGTTTATTTATCTGCAAAGACTGTACACTTTACCCACAAAAGATAATTATCTTGATATATATACACATATTTTCTTAGACATGTGAATCAAGGGATATTACTACAAGGTCTTTACAATGCATCCCTCGTTGTTAGTTGCATCCGCTAAGGTTTCATCTGAGAGTGGTTACGTTCACACACATGCGTCAACCATGCCCCCAAACCCTCTCTTGCGCCACATAACGGCTTAACCCAGCATCCCAGCCTGTGTCCACAATGGCTTAAGCTACTGACACGACTCGTGGGTCTCTCTAGTGGTGCAACTCGCATTGGCGAATATAAATTATTTAGCCAGGTCGACACTATTATAGACTTGTGGTAGTACTGTATTACATTAGGAGGTCATCACATGATTAATTTCTTTAAGTTATTTGGGCGGTTCATTGCACGTACCAACCATTTACCAACATATCTTGGGCTACATTAGTACCCAACAACATACCCTCCAGCATACCATCCGCCCAGACGGGGTATTAGCAAGTTTTTAGAGTTTTGGGAAGGATAAATTAAATTATCTCAACCATACCCACCATTTCCCCCCAATGACTGCCTAAAACCAAATTTTTATGTTTAAGGGATGATGATTGGGGTAGTTAATACCCCGGTACTCAAGCAAGAATAGCATGCCGCTTAAGTACAACTACAACTAGTAGGTTACCATATATTTACTAGGGTGACAAGGATTAGGGAATTCAATTATCAAGGAATTGGTATAATAGTTATTTAGTCATCAAGTTGGCATTTAACTACCCTAGGATAATTTGACATACATTTGCATAAGAAATTAAAGCATGCAATTTGCTATTTTAAAAGAATATGACTTGCATAGAATGTAGGTTCAACATGATCAAAGTATTGACTCGCCTGGGTCAAAAGGCTAGAGAGTTTTGGTAATATTGAGCTTGGTCAAAATGGAGATTTCTCGCTTCTTCGAACTCTACTCAGATGAACGTACCAAAAAAGAAAAGACAAGAAAACAAAACAAATAAATACATAATACATAATAAATGAACTCCAAAATTAATTAAACTAGTACCAAAATTTAGATCTTGAATTTGCAAATTTTTGGGCACAAGTTTCATAATTTTTGGAGTTATAACGAAGGAGATATGAATTTTTGAAGCTTTTCAATTGAATTTTTAATTAAAAAAAGAAAGGCAGAAAAGAGAGGAGAGAGAAAAAGGCGGCTGGCACTACCGCAGATCGGCTCTTTGCCGAGTGCTTAGGGCACTCGGCAAAGCCCCTATTGCACTCGCAGAAAGGCTTTGCCGAAAGTGCCGACTCTAAACAAAAAGGGCAAAAGAACCCGTCAAAGAGTTTTTGCCGAGTGCCACATATCTGCACTTTAGTAAAGCCTTTGCCGAGTGTCACAAGACTGCAAAAAAATCCGACGCCAACTCGACGGTTCTTGCCGAGTGCCACTCAACGCACTCGAAGAAAGAATTTTTTCTCTTTTTTTTGAATGCTGTCGAGTGCCGACACTTGCACTCTGCAAAGAAATTTTTCTTTTTAAAAAGTTGCCGAGTGCCATGGATATGGCACTGCAAAGCTAGAAATTGTTTCGCTTTCACTTTGCCGAGTGTCATGGTCACAAGACTGGTAAAGTCTCTCTTGCCGAGTGTGGCACTCGCAAAGAGGGAAAATGCTATTTTTTTGGTTTTTGCTTTCCATCAAGACAAACAAAGAAATCACATATATATATCAACACACAAAGACAGATATATCACATACACATCCATATTCCATCACATACACATCCATAACCCATCACATACACATCCACCATCCATAATACATCACATACAAATCCATTGTCCATAATCCATCACATACATTCGCATCATCCATGACAATATCCATCACAATATATATATGTCTCTAGTAGTAGTCCAACATAAGGCTAAGTCTAACACAAGTCCATACAACATGAAAAGAAACAAATAAACGGAACCTACTGCCAGCCTCCCCACCCGGAGTGTGAACTGCCACCTTGAGGAGGGCTAGTTGGCCACCTGGCCTGTGGAGAAGGGCCACCTTGAGGAGTCGGGTTCAACCCGCCGACCGTGGTCGCACAAAAGAGAAGCGAATTCATGAGTATCTACAGAGGGCCGCACAAGCTAAAGGAATAAACAACCATATATACTCACCGAGTCCCTACAGAGGAGGAGGAGCCACAATCGAGCGAGCAATGATCGGGCACGACCACACCCGGCAAGGATCAAGGCTCGCCATGAAGTCAACATGTCCCGCAGCCTCGCCTCGGCCGCCTCAGGCTTGTATACCTCCATCTCCACTGGTGGGCCTCCGCTGGGCCGCTCATTGGCCTCCAACCTCCGCAAGTCGGCTCGCAACATTCCACCCGCAATGTTTAAACAATGCAAAGGCAAGGTAGATGTGTAAAAGCAATGAACGATTTAATAAAACAATACTAACCTGAGTTCCGCCATCCGTCATTGCGGAGCTCACGCCGAGAGCGTGATGGGGAGGAGGAGCTCGTGCTCCTTGCTCGAATCTCGCGAGAGTGGGAACAGAGGCGGAGTCGATCGGCTGTCCGCCATCCAAGACGGCCAGGCCGCTTCCTCCTCCCACCTCATCAGAGGTCAGGTCCGTGGGTCGGGTGGCCGGATCAAGTCCTCCCCATGGCGCCGCGGGCCGCCGAGGTGTACTCGCTAAGCTTGCTGTGGACGCGCGCTGGTGTACGCCCGGCCCGCCTCGCGGGTTGTAGGTGACTCGGCCGCCGCTTGCCCTTGTGTGCAGGCGCACGCTATGAACTCGCTGCATTCCGGCCTTGGTGCGCCTGGGACCGCGAGGAAAACACAAAGATGATTACAAGTAATGAGAATTGAGCGTTAGAATAAATAAATAAAGATGAAAACACAAAGAAGATTACCCATGTCCGGGCACGCTACGAGGCTCCGGCTGCCTTGATGGTGTGGCGCCCACCCATCTCGCAGCGGCAGCCCCGACGGATGTTGTGCTTCTCCGCCCACTCCTCCGAGAGCCACTCGCCCACAATGGCCTCCAAACAGAGGCGGTGCTCGCGCACTAATCGTGACATTGCCGCATACCATCAAGTTATTGATATGTCGAAGATGAAATGAAGCCTACCTATTCTTCATTGAAGGAGTCAGATAATGTTTCAGATTTACCGAGAGGTATCGCCTTGGTGAGCGCCCCGTCCTCGGCATCGGCCTTCCTCACCACCGACCAAGGACGCTTGGCGTAGTTGATGATGCACCGAGCCGCTGGCTCGTGGTACAGTCCGAGAGTCGGACCTATAGACCTTGTCCTGCACTCGCGCCGCCCGGCCTCAAACCCTTCGCCGCACTCAAGAAGTCCCGCACACGTACATCATGTATCGCTTCATTATTTCAAGAATGACCAATGAATGCGAGTATTGACCAATTTAGTGCGATGAAGACTCACCCGTAACTCGCCTTGATCCGCGCCGCAACGGTGCCGAACTCGCCGCCCCCGGCGGCGTAGAAGTGGTCCCACGCCCAGGCGGCGAAGTCACCGAGGCGAGGTGACCATGCCGTGGTGGTGCCGCCAATCAAGGCCTGTGGTGGCATTGATGTGCCGCTCTGCTCCTACACAACTTCCCGCTGTCGCAAGAGTCATTAAGAAGAATTGTTAGTCTCCGCTCGATTTTCAACATGTCATATGAAATAGTAGTGAAATAATACTTACTTGTCGCCACTGGTCGAATCACCGGGCGCGGTGAAGTGGATCGGCCGCGGAGCCGCGAGGGCCCGCGCAAGTAGACTCGACGAGGTAGAGCGAGGCAAGGCAAGTGGAACCCATCATTGCCGATATCGCCGCCCTCGTGGTCCGACGAGTCGAGGAAGTGCCACCCTCCTATGTGCAGCCCACCGCCTGTCGCCCTCGCCCACCGACGGGTGGCGCCACGCACTCGTCCCTGACGGCCGCAGGGCGGCCGCTACTCGCCCTCCTCGCCGGCTGCTCCAAAGAAGGGGTCGCCCGCATGGTAGTGAGCGCCCTCATGTAGAGGAGTTGACTCCGACGGCTTGCCTTCCGCCTGCATTTTGTCGAGTGCCCGCAATTTCAAAGAGTAAACCAATTAGCACAGCTTAAATTACAAGTACTTATAAAGAGATGCAAAATGAACGAAACATAATTGCAATAATAATAATAATAATAATGTAGTATTACATGAATTAGAAATATTCTTCACGATCGGCAATACCGGATCATAGGTGTCGCCATCACTATCAATATTGTCGAGTAAATCTGCTCATCTCCATCGTTGTCATCATTGTCATCGCCTAATCAGAATCGCCAAGCATTTGTAAGTCCTTAGCATTTTGCACCTCTTCTCCGTCGCCCTCATCTCCACCGCCCCGATCAATGTCATTGTCTACTTCCATGCCCATCAAAAAACATGTCTATGTCAAACCTCCTTCTAGCCCCTCCGTTGATAAAACTCCCGTGTTTGGGTCAAAGTTGTAATCCTCATCGCTTGGGATAGGCAAGCCACCGGCGGCGATACCAACCGCACAAGGTACCAACCGATAAGATTGGGGTCTTTTGGCATGCCCATGGAGATAATAAACTTGCGTGGCCTCGTTGAGCCACAATATAGACATCCTCTCCTTGATAGACGTAATCTCGTCAATTTCGACTTGTCCAATCTCGTGGGTGTTCTCATGACATTAGGATCGAACCAATGGCATTTGAATACGATCGATTAGGAGCTTTGCGACACTCAAAATTGAGCTCAGATATTTCTTCTACTATGCCGTAGTAGTCGCTACTCATCGGTGCGGGCGCATTTAACTCCTAGATTCGTGGTTTTCCGATTGGGCCGACTCGCCGTAGTTTCTTGTGTGAGTTTATAGCCATTCACATCATAAACGGTGAATGACTTGACCTTGTAGGCGGCCTTTCATGCAGCCCTTTCAACTCAAAGATCCATTTCAAGATCCTTGCGGGCTGCAAGGTGAGGCCGATAGATCGTTACATTACTCGCTCAGAGGAGCAAAGTGGGATGTCAAAGATTGAACGAGGTAAATTGACGGCACTTTCAGATCGAACCAGATATGAAATCGGCACACCATCTTTGAGAAGACTATCTTCTTCTTGAGGAAGGAGCCCTATTCCTCTCCCAGTATTTATTCGTAAATTCTCGAAAAACAAGAGATAAGGGGTTGGATAGATGGAGGATAGTGACAAGGGCGATGTAACAAGCTCATTGAGAACTTATCGCACATAAGGCTTCACTTTGTCAAGGTTCAACAACACATACAAAGATGATAGTGCGCCACTCATCATGCCGCAAGGTCTTGGTGCCCGATGTGCTTGCCTTCCGAGTTGCCCTTTGAAAAGGCCGAGGTTCGATGAACTCGTCCCGCTTGTAACGAGGGGGACGACAGTACGCTGGAAGGCCATCCTTATAGTATGTCGTTGTGAAGTTTGACACCTCCTCCGTAATGAATGCCTCGCCACGTAAGCCTCAATTTTGGCTTTATTTCTACACTTTTTCAAGAATCTTTAGACATCTCTCAATTGTATAGCACCAACGGCTCGCACGGCCCCCATTCGTGCCTCGTGACGGTAGGTGCAAAATCGATGTCAGATCGCTGTGAAGAAGCCGTGGGAAGATCTTTCCAACTTGCGAGCAACACAAAGCCACTTTCTCCAAGTCATCAATCACGCCCCGAGATAACTCCCTGGCACAAAGTCGTGGAAGAAATAGCTCAACTCGCCAAAGACGCCACACATGCTCGTGGACGATCCCCGTCATCGCAGAAGGAGCCGCCAATCCATATGTGGTAGTCATGACTCTTCATCCCTAAGACTCGTGATAGTGGACAAGTTCACTCCCTACTCAAATTCGCCGCATGCCCATCGTGGAACATTAACGCTCGATCCACCGCAGCATTTCCTTCCTTTGGTCCTTTTCAAGACGAAATCGACCGAGTCCTTCTCCATTTCTTGCCGGCGCGGAGGCTTCATCACTTGCTTTGGCCTATCGCACATCGCTTCCGTGTCCGCCTAGCCTTAACGTTGTCCTTGACTTATCGTGAATGTCCATGAGTATTGCAAAAGCGCCTCGCGATATTCTTTTCTCGTGTGCATTACATCAATGTTGTGTGGAAGAAGAAGGTCATTGAAATAGGGAGCCTAGTCAAGCCCGATTTATGAGTCCACCGTGTTCCTCACCATATCCAATAAAACCACCTTTCTCTTTATCATGTTTGAGAGCCTCTATCTCAAAGACGGACCTCAAAGACCGGCCATCATCCGAGGTGGTGGTCGGTGACTTGAACCCCTTTCTCAAGTTCTTGACGCCTCGTCTGAATGGATGGTCAATAGGAGGAATTGACGATGTTGGTCAAACGAAGAAAACTTGCCACCCTCTTCACCAAGTGAACCTCACAAATTGCCTTGCATATTGGGCATCGGAACTTCCCGTGAACACACCACGCAGAATATGCCATACGCCAGAAGTCATGCAGGAGTAGTGGTACCACACATGCATTGTGAAGTTCTTCTTTGTAGCTCGGTCAGATGTCAAGACCCTTTTTCCAAGCAAGGATCAATTCATCAATGAGAGGCTCCATGAACAAACCCATCTTGTTCCCCGGGTGTCCAGGAATTATCAGTGACAAGAATACGTTCTTGGGTTGAAACATGACGCCGGGGGGGAGATTGAGGGGGATCACGAACACGGGCCAACAAGTGTACGGGCCGCCAGCAATCCATAGGGGTTGAACCCATCTGCTGCCGCTACACGCACATTCCGAGCCTCCTCGCCTTTACCATGATATATGCCATCGAAATGGGTCCATGCATCACCATCCGATGGGTGTACCATCTTGTCAAGATTGTATCTTTTGCCATGTTTGTGCCATGTCATCTGCTTCATGACTCCTGTCATGTACAAAGTTTGATCCTCAGATGACAGAAGGTACCAGAGGACCTTCGCGGGATACCAAGTCGCTCCTTCTGCCATCACTAGTGTCGACCTCCAGATACCTAGAGGATTTGCACTTTGGACAGTGCGTTGCTTTCTCGTGATCTTTCCTAAATAGGACGCAACCATTCGGACAAGCATGGATGTGCTCATACGGCATCTTAAGGGCACGAAGAAGTTTCTGTGACTCGTACAAGTTCTTCGGCAGAATGTGACCCTCCAAGGTGGATCCAACAACCGCCAACATACCATCGGTTGTCTCGACTCATGCTACATCTGCGACTTGAACGCCATTAGGCGCCCAATGGCATCCAGCCATAAACCATTGTCTTTTCGTGAAGGGGCTTCGTGTCAAGACAAGATATCGTAGTACGCCTTTGCGGATTCCTCCGCTCGCCCTCTAATCCTTCACCGAACCGCGCCTCCCGAAAGTCATCCATCCAAATCGCTACCCCTAAGATCTCCATCAAAAGCCTCGAGGCGTGGTCTCACCACCTCCTCTCTAATACGATCGGCTTCACCATGGTGGATCCAAAGCAGTATAGTTTGGCGTGAATCCATACTTGCAAAGATCTTCCCCACGCTCTTCCTATTCTTTCTTACACGGTTGTCACATTTGCCGCAGGGACCAGATCCGACTCGACCTCTAGCGACCTCGCCAAATGAATGCTCCAAGAAAGCATTAGTCTTAGTCATCCATTCAAGCGTCATACTTATGCGGGTCCGTGTACATCCAATCACTGCTTCTCCATCCTCCGCATATACATATGTAAGCGAGTAATATAACCAAAGAATTGCATCCGCCTGCTGCTCCTACCATCTAATAGGTGAGGATAGGTCCTATTCACTCATGATGCGTGAGATGAGGTCATTTCAATGCTCGCTCCTATCCGAGATCAATTTTGAAGATTTTCCTCACTGCTCTCCCGATACACGCCCCGCAAGGGAGAGTGTGTATCAGGAGAACAACAGGAGGTGATGCCGAAAGTCCGCTCCTGACCGAGCGAACCATGGAAACTAACTCATCTACGCATCCGCTGGCCATCCAAAATACGTGGATAATCCGAAGAGATACGGCCGCAGATATGCAAAGATCTGCATACCTCCGACCGTATCTCTTTCGAACGGAGACGCCTTAAGCTGAGCTACGTGACCATATAAAACATGCATGCAAAGGAGGAGGGGTTATACCTAGGTGGCGTGGAGTCAAAGCTAGTGGGCAAGGGCGTGTCGGTGCGATGGCGAGGCGATGATGTGTGCAGATCAGCCAATACCGACGAAGACGATCGGGTCCTTCTCCTACATAAAAGGTAATAGGTTAGGCAAACATTATACCAAACATTATATAAATAACAATAATGAACATTAACAAGGAGCATCATTATATGCACGGCTAGCACTCGCTTCTATCCAAAGAAGACTAGAACAAGATAATCACATAAAAGAAAATTTGTCAAGATAACCAACGAAGACATATATAATTAAGTACAAAGCAAAGAAACTAAACCGTGACGTCAATATATATAGGCTATAGCAATCTCCCCTACCAACAAAGATTGTGGTGTAAGTTCATCCCGTAGAGAGTAATAATCACCTCACCAAATTAAAGTCCGCTTAGTTAATATACTCTTTTGCTCTTGCTCAACACTTAATATATATATAATGATCAAACTAATGAGGCGCTCCATTGTAATTATGTTCATGTATTCATGATGAAAATCAATCTTTGGCACATATATAGGAGATGTCATCTAATTAACATCATGCTACCTAATATTCTCGAACTGGATCGCCCAGCTAGACGTGTTGGCAAATATAGTACATTTTTCATTACAATATCAAGCAAAACTATATATAGCATGCTATGAAGTATCAGATATATACCAAGGCTAGGGGATCAAATATATTTTAACAAATAAAAAGGAGATCTAATGTATATACAATAATGTAAAATTGTATGTGGTGAATTGAAGTCATAATACGTAAAACAATCCAAAAAGAACCAAAGGATACCAACATTATTTTGTTTCAACACTCCTAGTATATCGACATGTTTATTGAAGGACGATGGTTTATAGCCAAGAAATGAGCACAACTAATCTTGTGGGCCAATTATGAATTGGCCGACGGTGCACAATGATCATTAGTCGTTGATTTGAGTACCATTTTCAAGTGATGTGAAATGATTTATAGGTATTTTATATATCTATTTTGTGGGCCAATTGCGAATTGACGGCGATCTTACCTAATTTTCTTAAGTGAAATGCATGTATACACATGCAATGCTTGTCGGGTCAATATATTGGTGGTGATTCATGCATGTCTTTTGTCATATATATGAATGTTTGGTCGACAAAGATGTAGACTTCATCCGTATTTTTTACCTTTAGCATGAAACTCGCATGCATGCTCTTAATTGGTAATTACTACGCTTTAGCTAAGGTTTGTGTTATACATATGGCCAGATGACATAACAATTAGCTAGGACAACTTGCTTCTCTTTCGGTGAATGGAAACAGGTACAAGAAGCTAGTATAAGCCTTTGAGATTCTTACCCCAGAAAGAAAGCAACAAACGCATGTGTCTAAGACGACTAAAAAACACGACAAACCAATTCAACATAACCACCCTCCTAGCTAGGACTCTATAGAGCATCATCCAGCTAGTTGTTTATATATATATATATGTGTGTGTGTGTGTGTGTGTGTGCATGTGCAGGAACTACCCTAGAACAACATATGAATGTAGCTAGCTCAGCCATATAATCTGTCACATGCACCAGGAAAAAAAACTATCATGCATTCATGCAACGGCATACTCATGGTGAAGTTCCCATGATTAATTACCTTCTTAATACCCCAATCAGATAGACCTACAAGAGGGGGGAAATAGACATACATAAAAGTGCGTGTATACTTCATAGATCAATATATAGCTACCTACATCTGTAGCTACAAGATACATGGCATGGTTTCACAATTCATGAACATATATGCAGATCAATTTATTAACCCGAGGCAAGGTCTCTCCCAACTCCTGCATCAAGGATATGTTACGGTTAATTACCTCTCTCTTTCTTGGTGTGGATCAATGTGTTCCCAACCGGAGGCAAGGCAGCCAGGAGGAGGCGGGCCACGAGACGAGGGAGCCGGAGGCGCGGGAGGCGCTGGGACGCGGGCCAGTGCTGGGAGGCGCGGGCCAAGGCGAGGAGGCGGGGCCACGGAGACGAGGGAGCTGGGCCATGGGAGGCGTGGGGACGCGGGCAGGCATGGGAGGCGCTGAGGCAGCGGGAGGCGGGGCGCCGAGACGAGGGAGCCGGGCCGGCGAGGGGAGGCGCGGGACGCTGGGTCAGGCTGGGAGGCGGGGCCAAGACGAGGAGCCGGGCCGGGGCGGAGGGCGCGGGACGCGGGACGCGGGCCAGGCTGGGAGGAGGCTGGGAGGGCGGGAGGCGGGCCGAGACGAGGGCGGGCGCATGAGGGCGAGGAGGCGGGGGCGAGGGGAGGCGCGAGGAGGCGGCCGTGCAGGGGAGGCAATGGAGAGGCGGGAGGAGGAGAGAGGTGAGAAATGAGAGAAATGAGCACGCCCGGTGAAGATATGGTGGCTTTGCCGAGTGCGGATCTGCGCACACTCGGCAAAGTTAATTTTCTTCGCCGAGTGCCGTGATCCGCACTCTCGAAAGTTATAACTCTTAGAGTGCCAACCCTAGGCACTCGACAAACTAATTTTTTTGGTTTTTGCCATCAATTTTTTGAAGCTTTAGTACACTACCACAAACAACATGTTTAAATTTGGGATATTTTCATTGCCTTTTGGCATATTTCTATAGTTTATTTTGTTTTGTTGAATTTTCCAAAAATGTAAGTTTGAGCTGCGGGTGCATCGAATAATGGATTACATTCGTTCAAAAATGTTATCCTTGTTTCTTAGTGTAAATTTAGGCTAAATCGAGGAATGTCTCTGAATTTCGATCAGCGTGCTCACGAGAACAGCCGCCAACTAACGTGGGAGTGGTTTTTAATTGTATAAAATCTGAGCAATTCGAAAATCATGAAACTTATCGAGTTGTGGCCGTATCGTATCGCATGCGTATCGAAAAAATTTGAAAAGTTTTGAGACGCATATTTATCAAACCAGAGATCTCACACATGTGATCACATGTGATCCACGAGATCTCCGGTTTGTGAGCATCGACGTGATCGTTCAAACTTTTTCAAATTTTTCCATGGCATACGCGATACGATACGGCGACAACTCGACAAGTTTCATGATTTTCGAATTGCTCGATTTTATACAATTAAAAACCACTCCCACGCTAGTTGGCGCTGCTGTTCCGTGAGCACGCTTGATCAAATTTCGAGACGCCTCGGATTTAGCCTAAATTTACACTAAGAAACAAGGATAACATTTTTTGAACGAATGTAATCCATTATTCGATGCACCTGCAGTTCAAACTTACATTTTTTGGAAAAATTCAACAAAACAAAATAAACTATAGAAATATGCCAAAAGGTAATGAAAATATCTCAAATTTAAACATGATGTTTGTGGTAGTGTACTAAAGCTTCAAAAAAAAATTGGTGGCAAAAAACCAAAAAAAAAATTAGTTTGCCGAGTGCCACACGTGGGGCACTCGGCAAAGAGGACGACGCTGGATGCCGTTATGCCCCTACCAATCTTTGCCGAGTGCCTACTTTTGCCGAGTGCCTGGCACTTGGCAAGGACCGTCTTTGCCGAGTGCAGGTATTTGCCGAGTACCAGGCACTCGGCAAAGGCCTCTTTGCCGAGTGCCATATTTTGCCGAGTGCGGTGCTCGGCAAAGCAGGTCTTTGCCGAGTGCCCGCAATTTGGCACTCGGCAAAGATTTTTGCACTCGGCAAATCACGTGTTTCCCGTAGTGTGGTGACGCGTGGCCCCAGTGTACATTTTTTCTAGTGCATGGAACAGTGCGTGGACCGAGTCCACACGTGGGCGCGCATGGGTCCACAGGCATAGTGCCACGCGAGGCCCACTGTCGGCCACAGAGAGGGAAACAGTTTAATTAAACAGTTGGCACTGTTCACCAGACCCACATGACAGCGACTCAACCGGGAATTAAAGCGTCATTAGCACCCAGCTAAACACTGATTAGACTTAATGATCAACAGTAATCCCGGCATTTACATGCTACAGTGCTTTTGTCTTTCTTCCAACGAAAGAGAGCCAGGAGGGAGGCCGGGTGGCGCGACGCGTCGCCGACGGAGGGAGGAGTGGCGACACCGGAGAAGGGCCATAATGGATTGCTCTCACTGAGGCGGAGCCGATGGCGGCGGAGGCGGTGCTAGAGAATCGCCGGAGTGGCGGCACGACAATCGAAAGCAGCGTCACGGCCATGACGGCTATGGCAAACCAGTGGTGCTCCAAGCTGGGGAAGAGGAGCATGGGCAAGAATGGAGCTCGGGGAACTCAGCAAGACAAGGAGGAGGGCCGGAGGTAGACTGTGGAAGGAGAACAGTGGCGAGGACGTTGTGGCCGGAGAGGAAGAAGAAACACGATTCCAGCGGCCTTGGTGGACGAAAAGTCAATTAGCTTGGTGGAATGCTTCCTCTGCTCCGGGGGCACGAGATGACGGTGGTGGTGCGGTGCGAGCTTCGTCGGAGCAGCCGATCGGCGTCGGTGTGCGGTTATCGGAACCGGGAGCTCCGCTTCCTTCGGTTCTTCTCGGCAACAGAGAGGGAGAGATGGGGCAATGGCGAGGAGGGGAGGCAGGGGGTGGCCATGGCTTCTTATAGCCAAAGGGGAGTGAAGACGACTATTGGAGGACATCACTGGCATGCAAGGGCCTAGGCGGTGCGGGACAGGCGGAGCCGGGCCAGAGGCGCACGCATGGGCGTAGAGATTACCGAGCAAGGGGAGCAGCGGGAAAGCAGGGAGTAGCAGAGAAGCTGGGATCCAACAGGGGCGTGCGAGGCGGCAGGCGACACCAGGAGACCCGGAGCGGCATAGTGGCAGGCGGCACTAGGTCCGGGGGTGGGGGAATCGGGGGCGGCGCTGTGGCAGGCGGCGCCAGGTGAACCGGAGTGGCACGGTGGTAGGCAGCACCGGGTCAAGGGGCGGGGTAATCGGAGGCGCGCTCTAGCGCAGCTGGGCGACAGAGGGAGGGAGAAGAAACGGGGGAGAGAGGCGAGGGAGAGAGAGGGAGAGGAGACTTATAGGATTTGGAAAATTGAAGATTTTGATACTCGAAACCAAAGCAAAAAACTTGAATTTGAAGTTTGAAGTTTGAAATTCGAAAGGCTTTTGAAATCAAAATTTCAAATTCTGAAATTACTATTTATTTACTGAAAACGGATGTAACAAAACCTACCCACCTAGGGTGTGACAATCTTTCGTGAGACGTCTGTTCATGTGATTAAGTGAAAAAAAATATTTAAGTCAAGGAAGAAAATGGCAGCAACTGCAGGCGAGGTGCTGTCTCTAATCACAAAAGGGTGGGTGTTTTGGGATAAAACTTCTAAACTCTGACTATTAATATCTTTTTGAATATTTGGATTTGGAAAAATAAAAATGATGTGTAAATTTGTCTCAAAAAATATTTTTGTAATATTATAATTTTATTAGATTTTATAAACATATTACAGTAGATATTGGATGTCAAATTTGTGTTATGAGATCACGTCGACGTATAAAACGTCACTCTCCTGTGGCCCGGGAGAGTATGTCTTTTATGTCTTCATATTAAGGAATAATGGCTCTGCTCTTTTTTTGGGGGTGATTACTATGTGAAAGAAACACGCCAAGTTTACTACTCGGGCAGTAATAAATTTGTGTTAAAGATCTAATTCTACATTTTCAGAAGATTTATCCTGCGTTTTGACTACATTTTCCTTTATAATATTTTTCACTATCTAATTGAGAGATAGATAGGAACAGGCCTGTAGCACAAGACAGACGACTCTCGCAATACCTCAAGAAGATCCAAACAATCTTGCCCTTGCTCATTGTCTTCATGTCCCTACTGTATGCCGGCAACGCGCAATACAGTCGAAACAGTCTATGCCGTGACTGATGTTTGGATTGTAGTGTCAGATTCCGACAATACAGCTTAAAAGGAGCATGACATCGAAAGAGAAATTAAAAGGAGAAAGTTAGTCCGAGAGGAGAAGTGGAGATGCATTTGGAGGTTCGTTTTTTGCTTCTGAGGTCTATCAATTCTAGTACGATTCCATGTAGATTTCCTCCCTCTCTAAGAAAAGCAGAAGCTTTTCTTATTTAAAAAGAGAGAAACCGGCGTGGCTTCACTCTTTTGTCACCATCATCTCTGTATATAATGTTTCTTTTCTTCTTTGCATTGTTGCTAGGACAGTCAAACGGTGAGATGTTAATCTGATTAGGCTTCGTTTTGCTTAAGTCTTTTTCATTCTTAATTCAACTCAGAGTTACATGGTGTCGGACCTCTGGACGTAGAATACCTAAATATCCTATGTGTAAACAGTACTAGTCCTATGATCAGTGGTTACTATGCACATTCACAATATTTGGTATTCACATCCATACAATCACATACAAAAAGTAAAGGGGTACTTTAACTTAAGCGATTACAAGTCATTACATCAACGTCCGACCGGCCAAATGAAAGCAGTCATCAGAGTAAAAATAAATAGCAGCGGAAGAAATGATAGAAGTAGCAAAATTCCAACGGTATGCCCATCCGATCCCACATGCAACCGATAAGAAACAAGGCCAAGATAGACCTGTCACCAAACCCTCCGGTTCTGGGTGCAAAGAACGTGTTGTCAGTCTCTTTTATCGCCATCATCTCTGTATATAATGTTTCTTTTCTTCTTTGGATTGTTGCTAGGACAGTAAAATAGTGAGATGTTAATCTGATTATGTCTCGTTTTGCTTAAGTCTTTTCATTCTTAATTCAACTCAGAGTTACATGGTGTCGGACCTCCGGACGTAGAATACCCAAAGACCCTATGTGTAAACTGTACTAGTTCTATGATCAGTGGCTAGTACACACATTCATAATATTTGGTATTCACATCCATACAATCACATACAAAAGTAAAGGGGTACTTAACTTAAGTGATTACAAGTTATTATCAAGTTATTACATCAATTGCCCACTAGCCAAATAAAAGCAGTCACTAGAGTAAAAAATATAGCAGCGAAAGAAATGATAGAAGTAGTAAGATTAAAACAGCATGCCCATCAGATCCTGCAGGCAACCGATAAGAAATAAGACCTGGATATACCCGTCACCGAACCCTCCGGTTCTGGGTGCAAAGAACGTGTCGTCAGGCGTCGGCTCATCTTCGAACTCTAAACAACAATATTAGCAAGATTGAGTAAAATGCATACTCAGCAAGACTTGTGGTATATCACAAAAATTATATTATATGCAAGGCTATCTGTCGGACACCCGGGCGTGGATTACCCGAAGGCCATATGTGTATACTGTACTAGTCCCATGATTACTGGCTAGTACACACATTCACAACATCTTGTATTCACATCCATACAATCACATACAAAAGTAAACGGGTACTTAACTTAAGCGATTACATGTTATTACATCAACGGCTGACCAGCCTAATAAAAACAGTCATCAGAATAAAATAATAGCAGTGGAAGAAATGATATAAGTAGCAAAATTCCAGTGGTATGCCCATCCGATCCCACAGGCAACCAACAAGAAACAAGACCTAGATAGACCCATCACCGAACCCTCTAGTTCCGGGTGCAAAGAATGTGTCGTCTGGTGTTGAGTCATCTTCGAACTCTAAACAACAATTTAATCAAAATTGAGTACAATGCATACTGAGTATGACTTGTAGTGTATTGCAAAAATGATATACATGCAAGGCTATCAAAGAGTGAGGCATACTCTACAAGTTATTTTGCTTAAAGCTATTTTTATTTGCAATAATCATAAATAGTAATTCGCAACAGAATTTGAAAGTGTAGTTTAAATATGTACAAGACAGTAAGTAAAGAACAGAACCAATAATAACAACATCTTGTAACCCTTCTCGGTTATGAGCACAAAAGAAATTATCATAACAACTTGTAACCCTCCTCGTCTGAGAGCTACAATTCAAGTTCAGCCATAGACATGCACTACTACAGAAAAAGTCATCACAAATGGTTCAAAATCATCATCACAAATGGTTTTTGAACCATTTGACTTTATAGGTCTATGATAATATGAGATTATCACAGAATGTTTTTTAACTGTTTGTGAAAAAAGCAATCATAGACAGTTTTGTCTGTGATAGTCAATTATCACATACGGTTCTTGTTTAGAACTATCTGTCAAAATAGACTATCACATACGTTTTTTTATTAAAAACTATTTATCATGGTTTTTTCTATTTAAAAAATCAAATTTTTAGCCAAACCAATAAATTGCTGGACAGTAGTTTCTATATGCTCTTTCGATAGTTTGTAAGAAGGTAATTAAAATATACTCTCCCTCTCTCAATCAATGGCTCATTCGTTGACGAGGACGAGATCGAGTAGAGGCATCCATCTCAAAGCGAACCGGCCTCTCTTGTCGACAACAGATGGGCATCACCGAACCGGCATCTGAGAACAAAATCTAACATGATGGAGAGGACGAAATCAGAGTGAGAAGGAAACCTAGATGGGGATTTGGGAGCAAACCTTCGTGCTCACCTGAGGCCAATATGGGGAGGCGGCGCCAACTGGTGGTATCGGTGGTGGGCAGACACCCGCTCATCGGAGGCACCATGAAACAATAGGCTGTGGACGTTTGTCGGCCTCCTGCGGCAGACATAGAGCTCTTGCGCGTCCCACCTCGTCATCATCGTCGGCTACGTCTCCTCTTCGAACCACCTCGGGGAATCGAGGGCAGTCGCTGGAGCTCAGCGTGGGGAGGGGAGATGGAGAGGGAGAGACTGACGGAGGACAAGGTAGGGGTGGCTATAATATATAAGGATAGCACCAAAATATTTCGTCTCCTCTGCACGCATCCAAAAATTTCCGCCCTCCCATGCTGTGATTTTATCATGATTTGGACACGCACATAAATGTCTAACCCTCTAATAACTTCCTGATTTTGCCATGACATAGTCTATTAATATAGGTAAGCATCCAAGTCATGGTAAAATCAGGGATAGTTGTAATTATCACAGATGGTTCTTGTTAAGAACCGTCTGTGAGACTACGCTGACAGTTCTTATTAAAAACCATCTGTGATAATGATGTATCACAGACAGTTCTAGCCATTGCTAGTAACATAGACAGATACGCTTGTAAATCTGTTGGACCGAAACGGCGACTAGATGCGGGGTGAATAGGAGCATAATCTCTTTTTCACTTAGATTTGATTCAACACGTTTTTCACTTCAATAGCTATGAGAGCTATGAAGATCAATGTACAAGTATAGCAGAAGACTTGTATAGAATCCAATCAAAACCCCGAAACAAAACAACCAAAAACTCAAATCCTAAAGAGTTAGGAGGTCAAACCTCTCAATTTGGCGAGTTGACTTTTACATGGGGCGGTCTGACCTCCAGCACGATGAACAGTAAAATCAGCCCGAACTCAAAATAACAAATTGGTCTAACTTTTGATTCACAACTCCAAACTTGACGAAACTTGGAACACACCTGCTGTAGGATGTAAGGAACCTATTCCAATCAAGGATCGTGAAGATCTTTGCCAAAGTTCCAACCTTTTTCCGTTTGAGTGAAGGTTGCTCCAAAACCGAGTTAAAACAAAAACATGATCCAAAAACTTACTCGTGGGTTATAGATGATCAAGATGATCCTAGATGTGTTCCCACATGTCACAACAAACAAGATCCAGACCAGAAACCAAAAGAAAAGCAACGGATCAAGGAAAGTCCCAAAATCACAAAATAGAGCGCAAGAACAAGAATGAAATCATCTTTGAGGAATCTTACTTGGATTGATTCGAGATAGATGTTGGTTTACAGCCATTCCATCATGGAGGACGAATACTCAACACTTGAGCAAACAATCAATCCAATCTCTAGAACCCTAAGCTCTCCACTCTCCTCTCCCTGAACACAAACTAGGATTTTTAACAATGCAAGTGTTAGGAGGTGCACAACCAGTACCCTCCCCTATTTATAGTGGAGGTTTACTTCTAGAAGTTATTCCCTAATGGGCTCCCCTTAAGCCCACACACAAACGGCTTTCACTTACGCACGTATTTCAAAGCGACATCTTCATCTTCTCTTGACCTAAACCACTTCTCCTTGAGCTGTCTTGCGCCACGGTATAGCCACGAGCCATCAATGCAGTATTTTAGTAAAGTTACCAAAATACCCCTACTCGATCCTTCTCCAAAGACCGAGTCCAATTTTCATTAAGCAATCACATGCTTCGCCACGTGTAGGCTGATCAACGACTCTCTTCATGTCGGCAAGTCTCTCCCATCTATCTCCCACCGAAACCACCATGACACTTGCAACGACCGCCATGCCGCTTGATGCAACCCATCGCACTTGAATCCACTAACTTCACTCGGCATCCTCGATCGTTCTGAACCTCAGCTTTCCAAGCCTAGTCCCGATCATCCTCGTCGTTGACCTCCAAGCTCCCTACAGAACAATAGACCAAGAAATCGATTTCGAGAACAACTTCTTCGCAACTTGACCTATGTTAGTCAAAATATGCATCATGCAACACATATCCACTGAAACCCATGAACTTGACCTAACCAACAAGCATCGCCGCCAAGCTGGCCGACGAACAATTCAAAACCGGTCAGATCGCCCAGCATGGGACTTAGCCAAATTTCTTTCCTAGAAATCCAAAACCTCTCTGGAAATTTCAAACGAATAGAACTTTTGACTTGAAGATCCAAAAAATATAAGATCAAGTGTAGGAGAATCCCCTCTCTTGCTTACACCCTCTATTTTTTGCCCAGCTCCAAACACAAAGAAACTCAATGGTCGGTCAGACTGCCGCCCATGGCCGGTGTGACCGCCAGCCTTTTTGGCCCAAGGCACTAGCTGGTCTGACCGCCAGAGGTGGCCAGCCTAACCGTCACCTGGTCAGTCGGACCGCTGCCCTAGCCGGTCTGACCGCCAATGACCTGACAGCACTTGAACTTTGCTGAAAACGCGTGATTCGACAAATCTTCAACGCCATTGCCATCCACAAACTCTTCCTAAGCTTCAACTAAGGAGATTAATGGCATATCTTAGTGAAGAAGATTCTGTACTAGGAGCAATCCACAAACTCTTTCTAAGCTTCAACCAGGGCAACAAATCTTGAGGTTCATGTCAATTTTGACAAGCAGTCCTAATGAGGGCATCCCTACAACACCTTCTCCTCCTCCACCTAATGCTCATAATATACGCCTCGAGTTGCCGACATGACCAATAACAAGAGCACGTGCCAAGAAACTACAATCTCAGGTGAACTTGCTCCTTAATGAATATGTCATTGATTTTAATGAGAATTATATACTAACTAAAAACAATGTTTTACTTCTGCTTAGATTTGAAGAGTCAGCGATGGATGGAGATCAATGATATGCGGCTGTCATCCAAGGAAGCACAAGTCCACGACATGAACAGCGATCGCTTGATGAATAGTACCATGCTACAGTACTCATGCTACAGTACCATGCTATAGTCCCATGAACAGTGCGCGCACTTGAATAGTACCACATGGAAAATTTAGTGCTGAATAGTCTTAGGCCGAGACTATATATTGTGGGGTAGACCCCCATTGTAAAGTAGACCATGTTTATGCATAAGAATAGAACACAAGTTATTGCTTGTTCTTTCAAAACAGAGTTCATGCGAGGACTTCTGAGAGAGAATTAGGCGATCAATTGTTCGTTCTGCTTTTTAAGGTCAAGTTTGCTTTTCCGCTGGGAATTGAGGGCTTGGCGATCTCTACTCGTGGTCTAGCGGCGATCAACTAGGTGCGTGTTGGCGAATATCCATAGAGCTACAAGTCCGTGCACTGGCGCGTGGTGTACAGCTGAGCGTTATTCGTCATCAAGCGCTATTTATCCATGGTTCTACTCGAGAAGATCGGGCCACCCCGTATCAAGTCCCCATGAGATCGTCTGGATCATCAAACTATCTCCAAGTTCATGTCTTTGACATGTAGTCTCGTGAGAATAGTTTGGCATAAATTTTGATTTTTTATTTTTTATTTTATTTTGCACAAGAGCAGTTTTAAATTCGCAAAGGAACAAGAACCTCAAGAGATGTTCAATCCTAGATTCACTAAAAAGACCACTAATTGTGCAACTAGCTAAAAGATCCACAAATTGTAATTTTTAGTTCAAATTGTCTTAAAGTTCTAGCTCATTTAGCAGAGACTTAGCTACACATGTGAAAGCATGATAATTCTAGCAAACCAAAAGACTAGATATGATATTGAGCAAGAATTGAAATATTAAAGCTCAAAAGGGTAATAAGCAAAGGTTTATCAATTTAAAAGATAAGCAGCAAAGCTTATATTACAATGCATCTTTTTGTGATTTTCATATGAATGCAATATAACACAATGAGATGCAAGAAAAACTTAAACGCCTAAAAATATCAAAAAGATCAGCAAGTTCATAAACAGATCAGGGAAAAATCAGATGAACAAGAAAAGCTCAGAAAGGAACCAACTCCCCCTCAAACTAACCCATAGGGATAAATTACCCCTAGCTCACTCCTCAAGGTGGCAAACCTAGTTGGATCTAAACGCTTGGTGAGGATATCAGCTAACTGAGCCTCAGACTCCACAAAATGTAGCACAATATCACTCTTCTCTACATGGTCTCTAAGGAAGTAATAACGAATGTCTATGTGCTTGGTCCAAGAGTGTTGCACATGATTTTTAGCAATATTAATGGTAGAAGTGTTATCATAGAGGAGAAACTCTAGCAAAAGATAATCCATAGTCCTTAAGGGTGGAAACCATCCACCGAATCTGACTATAGCAACTAGCGGTAGCTACATATTCAGCTTCTGCAGTGGATTGTGCAATAGAGGTCTGCTTCCAAGAAGACCAAGAGACAAGAGAAGTGCAGAAGAAGTGACAAGTGCTTTAGGTACTCTTCCTATCAAGCGAACAGCCTGCAAAATCAGAATCAGAAAACCCCCGAATGGACAAGGAAGAAGAGCAGTAATACCAAATGACATACTGGAGGGTAGAGTGAAGGTACCTGAAAATGTGCTTGACGGCTTAGCAATGTGAAGTCCCCGGAGATGCCTGAAACCTCGCATAGAGGCAGACCGCGAAGTGGATGTCCGGTCTTGAGGCCGTCAGATACAGGAGGGAGCTGATCATGCTGTGGTACTCGCGTTGATCCACGGCTTCACCTTCCTGATCTGGATCCATAGAAGTCGAAGTCTCCATGGGAGTGGAGATCGTCTTGCAGTCACCCATCTCGAAGCGCTTGAGCAAATCTTTAGTGTACTTTGTCTGATGGATGAAGATCCCTTCCTTGCATTGCTTGATTAGAAGCCCTAGAAAGTAGTTGAGTTCTCCTATCATACTCATCTCAAATTCTCTAGACATGGTCTCGGAAAAATAGAAAATTAGAGCATGAGAAGAACCACCAATGATAATATCATCTACATAAATCTGAACAAGCAGTAAGTCATTGTCATACCTAAGAATGAATAGAGTCTTATTGTTTGACCGAAACGACGACTAGAGGGGGGTGAATAGGAGCACGACCCCTTTTTCACCAAGATCAGATTCAACACGATTTTCACTCCAATAGCTATGAGAGCTATGAAGATCAATATTCAAACAAAGTAGAAGTCTTGTATTGAATCCAATCTAATCCCCGGAGCAAAACAACCAAAAACAACCAAAACTCAAATTTCAAGTGTTGCGCGGTCTGACCTCTATATCAATGGCGTTCGGACTGGTCACCTTGAGCAGTCGGACAGGTCACCTTGGGCGGTCTGACCTCCAGCCTGATGAACTGTGAAATCATCCCAAAAAATGAAGTTGCAAATAGTTCAAACTTTTGATCAACAACTCCAAACTCGATGAAACTTGGAACACATCTTCTCTAGGATATCAAGAACCTATTCCAATCAAAGATCATGAAGATCATTGGCAAAGTTCCAACTTTTTTCCGTTTGAGTGAAGGATAGTTCATACCCGAGTCAAAACGAAAACTAGATACAAAAACTTGCTCGTGGGTTAAAGATGATCCAAGACAAGTTCCCACATGTCACAATAAACAAGATTGGGGGCAGAAACCAAAAGAAAACTTGAGGATCGAAGAAAGCCCCAAAATCACAAAATAGAGAGTAAGAACGAAAAGAGACTTATCTCAAGAGAACTTGCATAGATTGATTTCTGATTGTTGCTGGTTTACAGCCACTCCATCAAGGAGGACAAAACTCAATACATGAGCACACAATCAATCTCCTCTCTAGAATCCTAACCTCTCCACTCCCTAATCTCGAAAGCAAACTAGGGTTTCAAGATAAGCAAAAGGATCAAGGAGGTGCTACAGCACCCTCCTATATTTATAGTGGAGTCTAACCTTCTAGAAGAGTTTCCTATTGGGCACCCGTATAGGTTGATCAACGGCTCTCATCATGTCGGCAAGTCTCTCCCATCCGGCTCCCACTGAAACCACCTTGGCACTTGCACCGACCGCCGCACCGCTTGATGCAACCCGTCGCACTGAACTTCCCGTTCGGTCGTCTTTGTCCATTTTGCGCCATGCTTGAAACCATAGACTTCATCTGGCATCGTCGATCATTCTGAACCTCAGCTATCCAAGCCTAGTCCCGATTATCCTCGCTGTTGGCCGTTGTTGACCTCCAAGCAACCTGCACAACAATAGACCAATAAATCGATTCCGGGAACAAGTTCTTCGCAACTTGACACATGTTAGTCAAAACATGCATGATGCAACACATATGCACTGAAACTCATGAACTTGACTCAACAAACAAACATCGCCACTACGAGAGCCGACGATACAAGTGAAAACCAGTCTGACCGCCATTCAATGGCCGGTCTGACCGCCCAGCTAGGGACTTAGCCAATTTTCAGCCCTTAAAATCCGAAACCTCTCTCGAAATTTCAAACAAATAGATCTTTTGACTAGAAGCTCCAAAAATTATGAGACCAAGTGTATGAGAATCTCCTCTCTTGCCTACACCCTCTATTTTTGGTCGAGCTCCAAACTCCAACGTTTGAAATGGCCGGTCGGACCGCCGCCTATGGCGGTCGGTTTGCCCCAACTCGATCGGCCTTGCGCTGGGTGGCGGTCATCACATCGCCAGCGATCGACCGCACTACTCGGCCGGTCATATCGCATGTGACCTGACAGAACTGAAGTTCATCCTAAGTTTAAAATGCGACTTTTAAAGCCATTGTTAATTGTAACATCATCCTAAGTTCATGAGCATATCCCCATGATGTCCACAATCTCCCCCGTGATGAACACATTGGCAATTTCCCAAAAATGTAAGTCTAAAGTTTGAAAAGTAAAACTACTCACGTTTTCATATAAAGGCACAAATTGGTCCAAGAGCAAGAGAAGGCAATGGAAATAACCAAGTTGGCTTCATATTAGTGTAGGCAAGCGAGATAATGCAAAAGAAAGTGAGAAATTTTCAATTTTCAAAGAAGACTAAAAAAATCTCACTTAAGGTCCATGTGAAAGAACAATCGTTCAATTTGACCTTTGATCATTGTGAGGTTCCAAGAATTGCAATTCATGTTCAGAAAAGGCAATAATATAATAAGAATGCAAATTAAAAGCTCCTCCACACTTTGATCATCATTTTTTCAGAAAATTTTATTTTCTCCAAATAGCTCCCCCTTTTTAACATTTTTGCTACTTCTTCTCCCCCTTTGACAATGGAGTCATCAAGTAATCACACCTTCCTCTCATCCAGAGATAATAAATGTGGAAATGAGGAAGAAACATAAGAAAGAGCATGCATGAAATGCAATGTAGTGGCTTCATTTTTTTTACTTTGCATATTTTGGTACAATACGCTTTGAAGATTACCCAAGAGAACAAGCTAGCATTTCTATAATCACACAATACATATTAAGCCTGAAAGTGCTAGCAAGATCATCTTAAGACATATATATCAAAGCTAAGCTAGAAGGCTCAAAGTAAAAGCGATGAATTGTAATATTTTAAGCAAAGCTTAAAAACTAGCAAGTTCATCAACAGAGATCCTAAATTAATAATGTCCATGATAGAATGTCAATGTGAGATCAAGAAGCTACAACGACCATTCTAGAGACAAAAAGTCTGGAATTGAATCATTTTGCTCAAAGAACTGCAGTCACCCATTTTTATAATAGTTTTTCATTTGCAATGAATATTGATGTTGATTAAAGGTCTATCTTAGTGAACAAGATCCTGGACAAGAAGCCATCCACAAACTCTTCATAAGCTTCAACCAATGCAATTAACGGCCTATCTTAGTGAAAAAAATCCTGGATTAGGAGCCATCCACAATCTCTTCCTAAGTTTCAACCAGAGCGACAAATCATGAGGTTCATGTCAATTTTGACAAGCAATCTCCGTGAGATCGTCTGGATCATCAAACTATCTCCAAGTTTATGTCTTTGACAAGCAGACTTGTGAGAATAGTTTGGCACAGATTTTGAAATTTGATTTTTCATTTTGCATAAGAGCCCTTTTTGATTCACAAAAGAACAGAAAGCTGAAGAGATGTTCAATCCTAGATTCAATAGCAAACAAAGCAATTTTGACAGGGCCAATGTCACAAGAGAATCACTAATTGTGCAACTTAGCTAAAAGATCCAGAAATTTCAATGTTTAGTTCAAGTTGTCTTAAAGTTCTAGCTCATTTAGCAAAGACTTAGCTACACATGTGAAAGCTCAAGAGGGTAATAAGCAAAGTTTCATCAATTTATAAGATAAACAGTAAGTCTTATATTACAATGCATCTTTTTATGATTTTCATATGAATGCAATGAAAAAAAATGAGATGTAAGAAAAGCCTAAAAAAGATCAACAAGTTCAGAAAAAGATCAAGGAAAGATCAGATGCACAAGGAAAGTTCAGAAGAGAACCAACTCCCCCTCAAACCAACCCATAGGGGTAAATTACCCCTAACTCACTTCTCAAGGTGGCAAACCTAGTTGGGTCTAACGGCTTGGTGAGGATATAAGCTAACTAAGCCTCGGACTCCACAAAATGTAGCACAATATCACCCTTCTCTACATGGTCTCTAAGGAAGTGATAGAGAATATCTATGTGCTTGGTCCTAGAGTGTTGCACAGGGTTCTTAGTAATATTAATGGCAGAAGTGTTATCACAGAGAAGAGGAACACTAGCAAAAGATAACCCATAGTCCTTAAAAGTGGACACTATCCACAATATCTGACTACAATAACTAGCAGCAGCTACATACTCAGCTTCTACAGTGGACTGTGCAACAGAAGACTGCTTCCTAGAAGACAAAGAGACAAGAGAGATGCCTAAGAAGTGATAAGTGCATGTGGTACTCTTTCTATCTAGCTGACAGCCCGCAAAATCAGAATCAGAAAACCTCCGAATGGACAAAGAAAAAGAGCAGGAATACCAAATGCCATACTGGAGGGTAGAGTGAAGGTACCTGAAGATGCGCTTGACGGCTTGGCGATGTGAAGTCCTCGGAGACACCTAAAACCTCGCGCAGAGGCAGACGGTGAAATGCATGTCCGGTCTTGAGGCCGTCAGATACAGGAGGGAGCCGATCATGCTTCTGTACTCGCGTTGATCCACGACTTCTCCTTCCTCGTCTGGATCCAAAACAATCGAAGTCGCCATTGGAGTGGCGATCGGCTTGCAGTCACCCATCTCGAAGCGCTTGAGCAGATCCTTGGTGTACTTCGTCTGATGGATGAAGATCCCTTCCTTCCATTGCTTGATTTGAAGCCCTAGAAAGTAGTTGAGCTCTCCTATCATACTCATCTCAAATTTCCTAGACATGGTCTCAGAAAAACTAGAAACAAGAGCATGAGAAGAACCACCAAAGATAATATCATCTACATAAATCTGAACAAGCAGGAAATCATTGCCATGCCTAAGAATGAATAGAGTCTTATCCACCTTACCCATCTCAAAATTATTCTTAAGCAGGAAGGTCTTAAGTCTATCACACCAAGCTCTGGGTACTTGCATAAGACCATACAAGGTTTTGGATAGCTTGAAAATATGATGTGGATACTTGGGATTCTCAAAGCCGGGGGTTGCCTAACATACACTTCCTCCTCTATGTAACTATTCAGAAAAGCACTTTTGACATCCATCTGATGCAGCTAAAACTCTTAGATGCAGCAAAAGCAAGTAGAATGATGTAGGACCGTAAAGGCGACTAAAGGGGGGGGGTGAATAGGCGCTTTCTCAACTTTCTCGCCTTAATCAAATTCAACACAAACTTTACTCCTTTAGCTATGAAAGCTAAGAAGATCAGTAAGCGCACAGTGGAAGCCTTGTGCTGAATTCGATAACCCCGTTAAGCACACGACACAAATATGGAGAATTTATTTCACTAGTCCGGTCTGGGCTCTGGCGGTCAGACCGGCTGTAGACTGGCGGTCGGACCGGCTACTAACTGGCGGTCGGACCGGCTACTAACTGGCGGTCGGACCGTTGGATATCGGTTCGACCCGCCGCTACTGGACGGTCTGAAAGGCGGGCGGTCGGACCGCCGTTACAAAACCGGTCAGACCGATTTAGTCCAGAACCGAAAAGCCAAGCCCAAAACCAAAACGAAATTTGATCCAACTTTTGATTCAACCAATGAAACTTGACCAAATTTTGAGCACACCTCCCTAAGGATATTAGAGACCTATTTCTAGCGACGATCCTTCAGATCCACTTCGTAGAATTGATCTCTTAAGGTTTTACCAAAGAAGTGCACAAACCCTAGAAATACGAAAAACTTTGATTCAAGACTTGCTTGTGGGGGTTGATGATCTAGATGATTCTAGGAGTATTCCCACACATCAAAGCAAGACAAAAAGGTCAAGAGACCAAGCATAAACCCTTGAATCAAGGAAGCACCAAAATCATCCAAATGAGAGAAGAACACAAAGGGAGACAAATGATTTCTCAAGCAAGCATCACAAGATTGATTGATCTCACATGATGCTTACAAAGCCACTCCAACAAGGAGGACAAGAGCTCAACAAGGAGCACCCATAATTTTTCCAAACCCTAACCTCTCCTCTCCTCTCCTAACCCTAGAAAAAGGAAGAGTCCAAATGAATGCTTCAAAAGTGCTTAGGAGGTTTTCCATCTCCCCCCTTTCTATTTATAGGAGAGGCCTAGGGTTTCACTTTTGGGACCCACTCACACATGGGACCCACACACATATACAAATCAAACTGTTGAAGCAATCACCTGCTTCACCACGTGTAGGTTGATCAGCGGCTCTCCATGTCGTCAAGTTCCACCCAGGGACTTGCACCGACTTCCGCACCGCCTGACCCAACCAGCTCCACCGAACTGCCCGTTCGATCCATCTTGCCCATTCTGCACCATGCTTGAGTCACACGACCTCACCCGGTATCCATGATCGTTCTGGACCTCAGCTCTCCAAGCGTAGTCCCGATCCACCTCACCGTTGACGTCGTTGACCTGCAAGCCACCTGCACAGCAATAGACAAACAAACCGACTCCGGGAACAAGTTCTTCACAACTTGACCCACGTTAGTTACACAACGCAATATTGTTGGACCGTAAAGGCGACTAGAGGGGGGGTGAATAGGAGCACGCTCACTTTTTCACAAGTTATGAACTCAATACAATTTAACTCCAGTAGCTATTAGAAAGCTATGAAGATCAATATACCGATCAAATGGAAGACTAGTATTGAATCCAATTAAACCCTAAGCAATATAACAAAATCAACTAAGATTACCAAGACTCACAAGATCAAGGTCGACAGTTATCTTGAATCGGTCGGACCGATTGCTGTGATCGGACCGGCTTTGTCTTGGCGGTCGGACCGCTCCAAAATCGGTCGGACCGGTGATGACGGCGGTCGACCGGCCGACTCGAACCGATCTGCAAATAAAATCGGCTGATGGCGAAGTTGCAATTAGATGAAACTTTTGATTCTCAACTCCAATCTTTATGAAACTTTGCACACACCTTCTATATGCTATTGAGGACCTATTCAATCGAATATTATGATAATTCTTGGAGCGATCTTAAGCAATTGTCAATTGATTAACAGGAGGTCTAAAGCCGCAAGAACGAAAACTTGATCCTAAAGCTTGTTCGTGAGAGATTGATGAACAAGATGATGCTAGATAGATTCACACATATCACAGCAAGCTAATTCACGTGAAAGAATCAATCACAAACTCGCGGATCAAAGAAAGCCCTAAAAACACGAATTTGAAAGCAAGAGCGAAAAGAGACTTATCTCAAGCAAACCTTGCATAGATTGATTTCGTGATTGTTCTTTGGATTACATCCACACCATCATGGATCGATGGACAATCAAAGATCACAAAATTCTCCACAAACCATGAAAAGCCCTAGCCTCCACCTCAACTCCCTAAAGACAATTAGGGTTTTGAAACATAAAAGGCGAGAGAGAGAGGTGCAGCCACCATCTCCTCCTATTTATAGTGGAGGCCTAAAACTCTTAGGGTTTGACTTAATTGGGCTCCGTTAAGGCCCATTAACAAGCGGGTCACACACGCGCGCTTCGCGAGCGCCGTCTTTAACTTTTGACCTAAACCGCTTCACCATGTGCCATGGATTCGCCAATAGGTCACCCTTGTCCATCTTGTGTCACGCTTGAGTCGTTGACCTCACCGGCATCGTCGATCGTTACGGACCTCAACTCTTCAAGTCTAGTCCCGATCCTCCTCGCCGTTGACCGTCGTTGACCACCAAGCTACTGCACAACCACGGACAAGAAAACACGAATTCGGGAACAAGTTCTTCACAACTTGACCCATGTTAGTCAAAACATGCATCATGCAAATCATATGCCATGAAACCAATGACTTTGACCTAACAAAACAACATCGCCACGAAGTTGGCGGCGTTCAAGTAGTTACGGTCCGACCGCTCCGGTGAGCGGTCGGACCGCCCATGGCGGTTGGACCGCTCCTCGTGGCGGTCGGACCATATGAGACTTAGCCGAATTTCAACCTCCCAAAATCCGAAACCTTCGAAACTTTAAACCAATAGAACTTTTCTTGGAGACTCCAAAATCATGAGACCAAGTGCATTGGGATCCCTTACTTGTCTACAACACCTATTTTTGGCCCACTCGATTTGAACACTTTTGGTCATCGCGGTCCGACCGCCCGGATGGCGGTCCGACCGATATGGGACTGTCGGACCGCCGTGCAAGGACGGTCGGACCGCCTGAGCGATAAGCTTTGAACTTTGTCGAAAACGCGTGAAGCGACAAACCGTAAGCGCCATTGCCAATTGTCACATCATCCTAAGATCTGGAGCATATCCCTATGAAATCCACAATATCCCCTTGATGAACACATTGGCAATTATCCGAAAAATGGAAGTAAGAGGTTTGAAAGCGAGTTTACTTGCGGTTTAGCACAAAACACAACTTGGTCCATAAGCAAGAAAAAGCAATGAAAATGACCAAGTGGCATCGAATAGTATAGGCATGTGAGACAAAGCAAAATAAGCATAAAAACTTTAATTTCGAAAGCGGGTCAAAATTCTCACATAAGGTCCATATGATAGAACAATTGTTCAATTAACCTATGATCATTGTGAGGATAAAAGAATGCAATTCAAGTTCAGAATATTCAATAAGACAATAAGAATGCAACTCAAGAACTCCCCCTCACTATGAGCATCAAATTTCAAATTTTAAGTTTCTCCCCTTTGTATAAACTTCTCCCCCAATCTCCTCATTAACACATCTTCTCCAAATAAGAGTAGCAAAGAAATATTACACATCTTCTCCCAAAGAGATATCTTTTCATTTAACACATCTTCTCCCCCTTTGACAATGGATTCATCAAGGAATCACGCCTTCCTCTCATCCAGGGATAACAAATAGAGAATAAAGAAAGAAGCAGAAACAAAAAAGCATAAAGAGGAATATGCATGAAGTTCAATGGAGTGGCTTCAATTTTTGTATTTTTCAATTTTTGATTACAAGAAGCTTTGGAGATTACCCAAAAGAACAAGCTAGTATCTCGAATATTGCACAAGCAAACATATCAAGCCGACAATAGCTAGCAAGATCATGGTAAGACATATATATCAAAGCTAAGCACAAAGGCTCAAAAGTAAAGCGATAGATTTGATCAATTTAAGCAACGCTTCAAATTCAAACAAGTTCATCAACGAGGATCCTAAAGTGAAATTGGCCATGTCAAAATGTCAAAGTGAGATCAAAAATCTAACAAAGACCACATTAAGAGTCAATCAAGTCCCGTATTGAATCATTTTGCTCAATATTTTGTAAACGCCCATTTGTCAACATTTTTTTTTATTTGCATTGTATATTGAAGTTGACTAATGATCTAACTTAGTGACAAGATCTGGACTAGGAGCCATCCACAAACTCATCCTAAGCTTCGACCAAAAGTTGATTAAAGGTATATCTTAGTAAAGAAGATCCCGGACTAGGAGCCATCCACAAACTCTTTCTAAGCTTCTACCGGGCGACAAATCTTGAGGTTCATGTCATTTCGACAAGCGGTCCCCATGAGATCGTGCGGTTCATCAAACTATCTCCAAGTTCATGTCATTTGACAAGCGATCTCGTAAGAATAGTTTGGCACAATTTAAGCATAAGACAATCTTGATTTTCATTTTTCACATGAGCAGTTTTAGAATCTCAAGAACACAAAAGCTCAAGTAATGGTCAATTTTAGATCAAAGAGCTAACAAAGCAATTCTGACAGGGCCAATGTCACAAGAGGAGCACTAATTGTACAACTCGCTAAAACATCCACAAATTGCAATTTCTTAGTTTGAGTTGTTTAAAAGGTTCTAGCTCATATAGCAAAGACTTAGCTACACATGTAAAAGCATGATAATTCTAGCAAGTCAAAGAACTAGACATGACATTGAGCAAGAATTGAAATACAAAAGCTCTAAAGGGTAATAGGCAAAGCTTCATCAATTTTTAAAGATAAGCAGAAAATCTTATATTACAATGCATCTTTTTGGATTTTTCATACCACTTGTTGTAACCACTTGTTGTAATTTTCATATGAATGCAATATGACACAATGAGATGCAATTAAAAAGCCTAAAAACCTAAAAAGTTCAAAAAAATCACTAAGTTCAGAAAAAGACCAATAAAAGATCAAAAGAACAAGGAAAGATTAGAAAAGATCAAACTCCCCCTCAAACCAACCCATAAGGATAAATTACCCCTAACTCACTTCTCAAAGAGGAAAATCTGGTTTGATCTAAAGGCTTGGTAAGAATATCTGCCAGTTGAGCTTGGACTCTCTGAAGTGCATCACAATATCACCTTTTTCAACATGATCTTTAAGGAAGTGAAAGCGAATGTCTATGTGTTTAGTCCTAGAATGTTGCACTGGGTTTTTAGCAATATTAATAGCGAAGTGTTATCACGAAAAGAGGAACACTAGCAAAGTTTAACCCATAATCTTTCAAAGTAGGCGTCATCCACAAAATCAGCTCTGACAACTAGCGTGACTACATACTCCGCCTCAAAGATGGATTGTGCAATGTAAGACCGCTTCCTAGAAGACCAAGATACAAGAGAAGTGCCTAGGAAGTGACAGTGCACGAGGTACTCTTCCTATCTAACAAACTGACCCGCAAAATCGAATCTGAAAAGCCTCTAATGGACAAAGTGAAGAGCAGAATACCAAATGCCATATAAGAGGGTAGAGTGTAAATACCGAATATGCGCTTAACGGCTTGGCGATGGGAAGTTCTCGGAGGCGCTGAAATCTTGCACAAAGGCATACCGTGAAGTGAATGTCGGTCTCGATGCCGTCAAATACTGAGAAGGAGCCGATCATCTTTGCGGTACTCGCGTTGATCCACGACTTCTCCTTCCTCATCTGGATCCAAAGCGATCGAAGTTGCCATGGGAGTGGAAATTGGCTTGCAATCACCCATGTTGAAGCGTTTGAGTAGATCTTTAGTGTACTTCGTCGATGGATGAAAGTTCCTTCCTTGCATTGCTTGATTTGAAGTCCCAAAAGTAATTAAGCTCTCCCATCATACTCATCTCAAATTCCACGGACATAGTGTCGAAAAATTTGGAAACAAGAGCATTAGAGGAACCACCAAAGATAATATCATCCACATAAATTTGAGCAAGCGTAAAGTCATTGTCACGTCTAAGAATGAATAGAGTTTTATCCACTTTACCCATTTCAAAATTATTTTTAAGCAAGAAGGTCTTAAGTCTATCATACCAGGCTCTAGGGGCTTGTTTAAGACCATACAATGCTTTAGATAGCTTGAAAACACGATTTGGATATTTAGGATCCTCAAAACCAGGGGGTTGCTTAACATACACTTCCTCATCTATGAAACCATTTAAAAGGCACTTTTAACATCCATCGATATAATTTAAAACCTTTTGATGCAGCAAATGCAAGCGAATCGAATGACTTCTAGTCTAGCAACAGAGCAAATGTCTCATCAAAATCTAACCCCTCAACTTGGTGAAACCACAGAGCTACCAATCGGCTTTATTTCTAACCACGAACCATCCTCACCTTGTTTATTCTTAAACACCCAACGGGTTCCTATAACATTATGACCACTAGGAGGTTCTATTAGGTTCCAAACTTTGTTTCTTTCAAAATTCTCTAACTCCTCATGCATGGCATTTACCCAGCTAGAATCAGATAAAGCATGTGATATATCGCGGGGTTCAAAAGAAGCAACAAAAGCCGAATGAGAGTAGAGATTTGGATCATTATACCCGAGGCGAGTGACTCGCTCATGTAGGTTACCTATTATACATTAGGAGGATCTTTGTCTCTGAATGCGAAGTGGGCGCCGGGTGAGATGTCGTTTCTTCGACCTCCGCAGTATCGCTGATGATGATGATGCGGCAGAGCCTCAGCGAAGGTGAAGTAGGCGTAGCGAGTTCTTGTATCAATATGGGCGCCTCGGCAGCAGCAGATGAGGGAATGACATTTGCTTCGTCCTCATCTTCCTCCACAAAAATGCTCTCTGTCACCTGTAAATCATCTGTAGCAATTGATCTAGCTCCAGGGCTAGTCTCATCAAAAGTGACATTACAAGTCTCCTGAATAATGTTAGTCTCAGTATTAAAAACTCGAAACCCCCTCGAATGAGCAGGATAACCCAGAAATACCCCATCAAAAGTTCTTGATTCAAATTTATCTAAATTGCCTGTCTTAAGGATAAAACATTTTGATCCAAAAACTCGAAAGTGCGAAACAGAGGGTTTTCTATCAAAACGAAGCTCATAAGGAGTCTTGCCTAAAGAAGGTCTCAAAAAGACACGAGTTGCAATATGGCAAGCAATAGCAATAGCTTCGGCCCAAAATCTCCTCGGTGTGCTATACTCATCTAGCATCGTCCTAGCCATTTCGACCAAGGTCCTATTCTTCCTTTCCACCACACCATTTTGTTGAGGAACGTGTGGAGAGGAGAATTGATGCTCAATACCACGCTCAGCACAAAAAGAAGCAAAAGAAGCATTTTTGAACTCCGTGCCATTATCACTGCGAATCGCTCTTAAAGCACCAGGAAGCTCAGAAGCCAAACGAAGAACAAGGTCATGAAAATAACCAAAAGCTTCATCCTTTGAAGTAAGAAAGAACACCCAAGTATATCTAGAAAGATCATCAACTATGACAAGAATATACCATTTTCCACCGATCGGCCAGGACTCTAGCGGGACCAACGGTATCCATATGAAGCAAGCGTCACGGTCCGGTCACCATAACCATAGTCACGAGAAGGGTGTGAGGCGGCAACTTGTTTGCCATGCCTACAAGGCGCACATCTGACATCTTTGATGACTTTGAGCTTAGGCAAGCCTCTCATGAGATCAAGGTTGCTAACTCGTGTCGATGATCAAAACCAATGTGCCCCAAGCGTCGATGCCAAAGCGTAAATCGAGAAGAAGATGTAAGCAAACATTTAAGAGATCCGACAAGAGATTACGAAAAGTCGGCCCAAAAATTCTACCAACTCTAGAGATTCCAAACACAAGCTCACCAGTAGAATCAAGCACACGACAAGCATTTTTCTTAAAAACAGTCTCATAACCATCATCAAGAAGCTGAGAAACAGAAAGAAGATTATACCTAAGCTTGTCCACAAGAGCGACATCTTTTAGAATGAATTTGTTGTTTACCCTAATTGATCCTGTTCCTTCAATTCGCCCTTGTGTATCATCTCCAAAGGTGATGAAGTCATCACCTGTTGCTCGCGTGAAAGAGGTGAACCATTTTGAGTTCCCGGTCATGTGGCGTGAACATCCGAGTCAACTAACCACGTGTTCTTCCCTTTCGCGGTAATCCTAAAATCAAGGAGCAAAAACGATGTGTCTCAATCTTGGGATTAGATAAACAAGATTTAGGAATCGATCTTGAGACACGCGTCAAGGAGTATACAAACCAGAAGTACTATCCTTGATTTCATTTAACATTCGGTTATGAGCAATGTTTAAATTAAAATGAGACTTGAACTGTCCATGGGCGATCTGACCGGATTTGTGCTGGCGGTCAGACCGGTGACCAAAACGGTCAGACCGGTGACCACCAGCGGTCAGACCGCCAGTCTGATACACATTAGAATTAGGATGTCTAGAAACATAATGATTTGCATGAGATAAAAATCCTAATCCAGGTTTATTCTTTTCAGTGTTACCATGTCTCATAGAAGCTCTAGGTTGCATGAATGAAATTCTATCAAAATTTTTCTTATCATTTTCAACCTCGCCAACATATTCAATCAAATGTCCACCTTTTTGCAATAAGTGCAATGGTACTTGGTACCACTAGAAGACGCACCATTTGAATTAATACAAGGTTGGGCAAAACCTGCAGATTTAAAAGATGTTTTTGATGGTTGGGTTTTGAATTCAATTAAACCTTTTTCCAAGACTTGAATGACTTTTGGGTTTGAATTGTCTTGAAAAGAATTGAATCCTAAACCTTGCTTCTTATGAGGAGTTTTAGACTTGTCAAGAATCATGTTTAATTGTTTCTTACCTTTAGAAAATTTTTCTAATGTATCATGAAGGTAAGCATTTTCTTTTCTCAAGTTAACACAAGAATCACAAGTTTTATCCATAGATTTTTCCTTATACAAAGCAATTTCAAGCTTAAGAGTGGAACATGAAGCACAAGTAGTATTTTCAATATTGTCCTTAAGCTTAGCATATTTGACTCTAGCGACTTCTAAGATATCTTTGATTTCACGTTCTTTTCTAAGCATGAAGTGCAAGGGCTAGAATCAAAATATCAAAAGCAATCAATTTACTAGATTCTAAACATTTTTCACAAGGAGCACTTTTAATTTCATTTAGTTCAGATTTAGCATTCTCAAGTTGTTGTACACAAATATTATGAGTGATTGTAACTTGGTAATTTGAATGCATAGCATGACAAGATAAACATTCATCAGTTCAAGAGTCTTAGCAGTTTTAAGCTCTACTTTCGGTTTGCTAATTTTTGACTCTAATTTCTTATTTTTGTCATAACAAATTCAAGCGCTTCATCTTGACTAAGCAATTGCTCAACTATAGAATCATATTTAGCAGAAAGCTCATCATAAGAAAAAGATACCTCATTATCATCAATGTCGTCAGTGTCAGCCATGAAGCACATGCCAGTGAAGTCTTTGGCCTTCCCTTTCTTTTTACCTTGAGGGATCTCCTCCTCCTTGTCCTCCTCACTCCCGGTATCCACATCGCTCAAGGATTGATCCTCAAAAGCGGCAAGGACCGGTGGCGGCCTTCACAAGCTTATTAGCCTCATACCTTGATTTGTTGAAAGGAGGCTTCTTCCAAGCTGGCTTTCCTTCCTTATGATTGCTCTTACCTTTCAGCTTGGGGCAATTTGCCCGGATATGATTGAGCTCACCACATTCATAGCATGTCACCGGACCACCTCTCTTTTTGTTTCTCATATTATTGTAGGCCCGTGTGAATTTCTTAGCTAGAAGAGCTAACTCTGTTTCAGGAATACTTTCAAGCTCCTCTTCATGAATAGCAGATAAACAAGCAAATGAAAATCCAGAAGAAGATTCACAAGAGTCATCAAAAGCCTTTTGAGAGGATCGCTACCAAAGCTAAATTATCTTTCTTAGGATGATCAACTCTTTTAATTTCATGAGTCTTGAGTTTACTATAAAGCAATTCTAAAGTAAGACTTGAAAGATCAACATTTTCTTCTATAGCAGTAGCTTTCATCTCCCACTCCTTGGTGTTGATTGCAGCCAAGAGATGGGTGGCATTTTCAGATTGAGAATATTCAATATCAACAGCTTTCATTTGATTAATTACTTTATTAAGCGTGAAAATGTCATCGATGCTCTCTCCGGACGCATCTCGAATTTATTGTACTCACGCTTGTAAAGCTGTTTGGCGCACCTTTTTGATTTGGGACGAACCCTCATGATATGTTTCGAGAGTGTTCCAAATTTCATCTTGTGATTGAAAGATTGCATATTCTATCATATTCTTGTCTACCAAGTGCACCATATAAAAGATTCTTAGCCTTATTGTTGTTAGCCAAAAGAATTGCGAAGTGTGTAGCAATTTGGGAATAACCGGTGGGCTCTAACAACATCCCAAATAGCTTGTCCTCGCTCTCAAGAAAGACGCGATACGATTCTTCCAATAGGCATAGTCGTTCGATACGAGGATGCCCGATCTTCTCGGTGAGCAACCGTGGATAACTAATGCGAAGTAGACGATGTCGCTAGCTGAACACTCGCGCCAATGCACGAACCCTCAACTCTTTGGAATACGCCCAAAACACACCGGATAGTTGATCGTCGCGAGACCACGAACGACGATCGCCAAGTCCCCAATTCCCAATGGAACGACGGCTTGACCTTGAATTGCGAAGCTAACCAATGGATCGCCTAGTCCTCTCTCAAAGTCCTCGCATGAACTCGGTTTCAAAGAACAAGCAATAGCTATGTTTCTATTCTTATGCATAAACTGGTCTGAGGTTACAATGGGGGTCTAACCCTCAATATATAGTGCCCCTTCACCTCCTCATGGCTGGCCAAGAGGCCCTACTCCTACTTTAATTCGGAATTAGAACTCCTACTCCAATTCCGACTCAATCTATAACAAAAAGGAAACTCTAGTTTTACAACCGTCATATTGTTTCGGTCATATCTTTTGACTCCGGAGGAATTTCGGAGTGATCCAGGATCCGTTAGATCGGTCTTGAAGTTAGCTTTCCAACAAGCCCAAAAACACCTCAATCGGACTTTGTATGAGAAAGTTATGACCTTTTTACTCCGGACTGTCCTGCTGATTCCGAATCCGAATTTGAGGCTGATTCCGAATCCGAATTGAATTCTGAGTTTATTCCGAATTTGATTTCGGTTGGGGTTGTGGGAGATCTGAATTGGGCTTGAAAATCTTATCCAAAACTTGAGCTTTAAGTCTCCTTGTGCTCTCCCATCACACGGGCTTCTTTCCTCCTTTATCAGCCGCATGGACTGCTTGACTTTCTCCTTCCCAACCGCTTTGACCTTCTTGTCCTTCATCAGTAGGCAACAAATATGGTTACCTTCCTCCTTATGCTCCTCCATTACTTTGGCTCCGGCCTCCCTCTCGGTTCCAAAGACCTTAAGCTTGTCGAACCTGAGAATGGACAAAGTATTGCTTTTACGTAGTGTCCAATTCTCACGAAAAATACAAATAAACTTGTTAAGAAACAATTGCACCTGTTGTTTGAGAAATGTAGCTCTTGCTTCATAAACGGCCTCATAAGTAGTCCGGATATCCTCATCAGTGCCCATCGAAGATATGCGGTTTAGTAGAAAACTTATCCATCGCCAAAGTTCAGTGACCGGTTAAGATCAAGATTGAACTAACCGTGCTCTGATACCACTTGTTGGACCGTAAAGGCGACTAGAGGGGGGGTGAATAGGAGCACGCTCACTTTTTCACAAGTTATGAACTCAATACAATTTAACTCCAGTAGCTATTAGAAAGCTATGAAGATCAATATACCGATCAATGGAAGACTAGTATTGAATCCAATTAAACCCTAAGCAATATAACAAAATCAACTAAGATTACCAAGACTCACAAGATTGGCGGTCGACCGTTATCTTGAACTGAGTCGGACCGATGCCCTGTGATCGACCGGCTTTGTCTTGGCGGTCGGACCGCTCAAAATCGGTCGACCGGTGATGATGGCGATCGACCGGCCGACTCGAACCGATCACCTTGATAAAATCAGCCCGATGATGAAGTTGCAATTAGATGAAACTTTTGATTCTCAACTCCAATATTTATGAAACTTTGCACACACCTTCTATATGCTATTGAGGACCTATTCCAATCGAATATTATGATAATTCTTGGAACGATCTTAAGCAATTGTCAATTGATTAACAGGAGGTCTAAAACCGGGCAAGAACGAAAACTTGATCCTAAAGCTTGTTCGTGAGAGATTGATGAACAAGATGATGCTAGATAGATTCACACATATCACAGCAAGCTAATTCACGTGAAAGAATCAATCACAAACTCGCGGATCAAAGAAAGCCCTAAAAACACGAATTTGAAAGCAAGAACGAAAAGAGACTTATCTCAAGCAAACCTTGCATAGATTGATTTCGTGATTGTTGCTGGATTACATCCACACCATCATAGATCAGTGGACAATCAAAGATCACGAAATTCTCCACAAACCATGAAAAGCCCTAGCCTCCACCTCAACTCCCCTAAAGACAATTAGGGTTTTGAAACATAAAAAGGCGAGGGAGAGAGAGGTGCAGCCACCATCTCCTCCTATTTATAGTGGAGGCCTAAAACTCTTAGGGTTTGACTTAATTGGGCTCCCGTTAAGGCCCACTAACAAATGGGTCACACACGCACGCTTCGCGAAGCGCCGTCTTTAACTTTTGACCTAAACCGCTTCACCATGTGCCATGGATTCGCCAATAGGTCACCCTTGTCCATCTTGTGTCACGCTTGAGTCGTTGACCTCACCCGGCATCGTCGATCGTTCTGGACCTCAACTCTTCAAGTCTAGTCCCGATCCTCCTCGCCGTTGACCGTCGTTGACCACCAAGCTACCTGCACAACCACAGACAAGAAAACACGAATTCGGGAACAAGTTCTTCACAACTTGACCCATGTTAGTCAAAACATGCATCATGCAAATCATATGCCATGAAACCAATGACTTTGACCTAACAAAACAACATCGCCACGAAGTTGGCTGACGTTCAAGTAGTTCACGGTCGACCGCCCGGTGAGCCGGTCGACCGCCATGGCGGTCGAACCGCTCCCCGTGAGCGGTCGGACCGCCTTGGGACTTAGCCAATTTCAACCTCCCAAAATCCAAACCTTCGGAAACTTTAAACCAATAGAACTTTTCACTGGAGACTCCAAAAATCATGAGACCAAGTGCATTGGGATCCCCTTACTTGTCTACAACACCTATTTTTGGCCCAGCTCGATTTGAACACTTTTGGTCATCGCCGGTCCGACCGCCCCAGATGGCCGGTCCGACCGATATGGGACCGGTCGGACCGCCGTGCAAGGACCGGTCGGACCGCCCCTGAGCAGTAAGCCTGAACTTTGTCGAAAATACGTGAAACGACAAACCGTAAACGTCATTGCCAATTGTCACATCATCCTAAGATCTGGAGCATATCCCTATGAAATCCACAATATCCCCCTTGATGAACACATTGGCAATTATCCAGAAAATGGAAGTAAGAGGTTTGAAAACGAGTTTACTTGCAGTTTTCGCACAAAAACACAACTTGGTCCATAAGCAAGAAAAAGCAATGAAAATGACCAAGCTGGCATCAGAATAGTATAGGCATGTGAGACAAAGCAAAAATAAGCATAAAAACTTTAATTTCCAGAAACGGGTCAAAATTCTCACATAAGGTCCATATGATAGAACAATTGTTCAATTAACCTATGATCATTGTGAGGATAAAAGAATGCAATTCAAGTTCAGAATATTCAATAAGACAATAAGAATGCAACTCAAGAACTCCCCCTCACTATGAGCATCAAATTTCAAATTTTAAGTTTCTCCCCTTTGTATAAACTTCTCCCCCAATCTCCTCATTAACACATCTTCTCCAAATAAGAGTAGCAAAGAAATATTACACATCTTCTCCCAAAGAGATATCTTTTCATTTAACACATCTTCTCCCCCTTTGACAATGGATTCATCAAGGAATCACGCCTTCCTCTCATCCAGGGATAACAAATAGAGAATAAAGAAAGAAGCAGAAACAAAAAAGCATAAAGAGGAATATGCATGAAGTGCAATGGAGTGGCTTCAATTTTTGTATTTTTCAATTTTTGATTACAAGAAGCTTTGGAGATTACCCAAAAGAACAAGCTAGTATCTCGAATATTGCACAAACAAACATATCAAGCTGGCGAGCGCTAGCAAGATCATGGTAAGACATATATATCAAAGCTAAGCACAAAGGCTCAAAAGTAAAGCAGTAGATTTGATCAATTTAAGCAACGCTTCAAATTCAGCAAGTTCATCAACAGGGATCCTAAAGTGAAATTGGCCATGTCAAAATGTCAAAGTGAGATAAAAAATCTAACAAAGACCACATTAAGAGTCAATCAAGTCCCGTATTGAATCATTTTGCTCAATATTTTGTAAACGCCCATTTGTCAACATTTTTTTTTATTTGCATTGTATATTGAAGTTGACTAATGATCTAACTTAGTGACAAGATCCTGGACTAGGAGCCATCCACAAACTCATCCTAAGCTTCGACCAAAAGTTGATTAAAGGTATATCTTAGTAAAGAAGATCCTAGACTAGGAGCCATCCACAAACTCTTTCTAAGCTTCTACAAGGCGACAAATCTTGAGGTTCATGTCATTTTGACAAGCGATCCCCATGAGATCGTCTGGTTCATCAAACTATCTCCAAGTTCATGTCATTTGACAAGCAGTCTCGTAAGAATAGTTTGGCACAATTTAAGCATAAGACAATCTTGATTTTCATTTTTCACATGAGCAGTTTTAGAATCTCAAGAACACAAAAGCTCAAGTAATGGTCAATTTTAGATCAAAGAGCTAACTAAGCAATTCTGACAGGGCCAATGTCACAAGAGGAGCACTAATTGTACAACTCGCTAAAACATCCACAAATTGCAATTTCTTAGTTTGAGTTGTTTAAAAGGTTCTAGCTCATATAGCAAAGACTTAGCTACACATGTAAAAGCATGATAATTCTAGCAAGTCAAAGAACTAGACATGACATTGAGCAAGAATTGAAATACAAAAGCTCTAAAGGGTAATAGGCAAAGCTTCATCAATTTTAAAGATAAGCGTAAAATCTTATATTACAATGCATCTTTTTGGATTTTTCATACCACTTGTTGTAACCACTTGTTGTAATTTTCATATGAATGCAATATGACACAATGAGATGCAATTAAAAAGCCTAAAAACCTAAAAAGTTCAAAAAAATCACTAAGTTCAGAAAAAGACCAATAAAAGATCAAAAGAACAAGGAAAGATTAGAAAAGATCAAACTCCCCCTCAAACCAACCCATAAGGATAAATTACCCCTAACTCACTTCTCAAAGAGGAAAAACGGTTTGATCTAAAGGCTTGGTAAGAATATCGCCGATTGAGCTTGGACTCACGAAGTGCATCACAATATCACCTTTTTCAACATGATCTTTAAGGAAGTGAAAGCGAATGTCTATGTGTTTAGTCCTAGAATGTTGCACTGGGTTTTTAGCAATATTAATAGCAGAAGTGTTATCACAGAAAAGAGGAACACTAGCAAAGTTTAACCCATAATCTTTCAAAGTAGACGTCATCCACAAAATCAGCTCTGACAACTAGCGCAGACTACATACTCCGCCTCGTGATGGATTGTGCAATGTAAGACCGCTTCCTAGAAGACCAAGATACAAGAGAAGTGCCTAGGAAGTGACAGTGCACGAGGTACTCTTCCTATCTAACCGATGACCGCAAAATCGAATCAAAAGCCTCTAATGGACAAAGTCAAGAGCGGGAATACCAAATGCCATATAAGAGGGTAGAGTGTAAATACACGAATATGCGCTTAACGGCTTGGCGATGGGAAGTTCTCGAGACGCTGAAATCTTGCACAAAGGCATACCGTGAAGTGAATGTCGGTCTCGAGGCCGTCAAATCTGTAAGGGAGCCGATCATGTTGCGGTACTCGCGTTGATCCACGACTTCTCCTTCCTCATCCGGATCCAAAGCGATCGGTTGCCATGGGAGTGGAAATTGGCTTGCGATCACCCATGTTGAAGCGTTTGAGTAGATCTTTAGTGTACTTCGTCTCGATGGATGAAAGTTCCTTCCTTGCATTGCTTGATTTGAAGTCCCAAAAGTAATTAAGCTCTCCCATCATACTCATCTCAAATTCCTCGGACATAGTGTCGGAAAAGTGGAAACAAGAGCATTAGAGGAACCACCAAAGATAATATCATCCACATAAATTTGAGCAAGCGAAAGTCATTGTCACGTCTAAGAATGAATAGAGTTTTATCCACTTTACCCATTTCAAAATTATTTTTAAGCAAGAAGGTCTTAAGTCTATCATACAGAGCTCTAGGGGCTTGTTTAAGACCATACAATGCTTTAGATAGCTTGAAAACACGATTTGGATATTTAGGATCCTCAAAACCGGGGTTGCTTAACATACACTTCCTCATCTATGAAACCATTTAAAAGGCACTTTTAACATCCATCGATATAATTTAAAACCTTTTGATGCATCAAATGCAAGCGAGAATCGAATGGCTTCTAGTCTAGCAACAGAGCAAATGTCTCATCAAAATCTAACCCCTCAACTTGGTGAAACCCGAGCTACCAATCTGCTTTATTCCTAACCACGAACCATCCTCACCTTGTTTATTCTTAAACACCCAACGGGTTCCTATAACATTATGACCACTAGGAGGTTCTACTAGGTTCCAAACTTTGTTTCTTTCAAAATTCTCTAACTCCTCATGCATGGCATTTACCCGGCTAGAATCGGATAAAGCATGTGATATATCGCGGGGTTCAAAAGAAGCAACAAAAGCCGAATGAGAGTAGAGATTTGGATCATTATACCGGAGCGAGTGACTCGCTCATGTAGGTTACCTATTATACATTCGGAGGATCTTTGTCTCTGAATGCGGTGGAGCGCCGGGTGAGATGTCGTTTCTTCGACCTCCGCAGTCACTCGGCGATGATGATGATGCGTGAAGCCTCAGCGAAGGTGAAGTAGGCGAAAGTGTTCTTGTATCAATATGGGCGCCTCGGCAGCAGCAGATGAGGAATGACATTTGCTTCGTCCTCATCTTCCTCCACAAAATGCTCTCTGTCACTGTAAATCATCTCGTAGCAATTGATCTAGCTCGTGGCTAGTCTCATCAAAAGTGACATTACAAGTCTCTGAATAATGTTAGTCTCAGATTAAAAACTCGAAACCCCTCGAATGAGCGGGATAACCGTAAATACCCCATCAAAAGTTCTTGATTCAAATTTATCTAAATTGCTGTCTTAAGGATAAAACATTTTGATCCAAAAACTCGAAAGTGCGAAACAGAGGGTTTTCTATCAAAACGAAGCTCATAAGGAGTCTTGCCTAAAGAAGGTCTCAAAAAGACACGATTTGCAATATGGCAAGCAGTAGCAATAGCTTCGGCCCAAAATCTCCTCGGTGTGCTATACTCATCTAGCATCGTCCTAGCCATTTCGACCAAGGTCCTATTCTTCCTTTCCACCACGCCATTTTGTTGAGGAACGTGTGGAGAGGAGAACTGATGCTCAATACCTTTCCGCGACCATCTCAAGCCTTTCCGCGACCAAGGTTTTTCAATGTGCTAGATCTCAAGCCTTTCCGCGACCATCTCAAGCGATAAGCTTAAAAGAGTGGTCTAGGTCGTCCAAAACTCCCCCTGAGTTCATGCCTAGTGCAATGGCAAGCCGTCTCATGAGAAAGGATTGGTGAGATCAGTTTTTTCGCACAGAAAATCTCATATTTCATTTGCTTGACTTAAGAAGTTAAAAAGCTCATTTTTCATCTCAAAGAAAATTCAAGACTCAATTTAACCTATATGACATGGCCTGAATCATGAGAGGATCACTAGAGCAAAACTAGTCGCAAGATCCAACAAGACATGATTTGATTCAATTTGCTCACATATATAAAGCTAGCAAGGCAAAAGCTAAGCTAAACAAGAAGAGCCATAAAAGAAGTCTAGCAGACTATCACTCGATATGACAAGGTATAGAGTATGAAATCAAGCCATACAAGAATAATACTCAAAGCTCCACAAGTTTTAATAAACAATGCAAGACATTTGAATGAAACATGCACTATGGTACAAAGAATGCAAAAAGAGCAAAATCCCCTCAAAACATCCATGCCTCAGTACTGGGGTTAGAGATAAACGATCTAGGAGTCCAGTACTGGGATGCATGATGCTTGGGAATAGCATAAGAAGCAGCAGAAAAATGATCAGGCACAAAATCATAAGAATGCCCACGAGCACCACCTGGACCTCTCCAAAACGATCTACCAAAAGACCGATACTCCCCCTGTCTAGGTGCTACCCGTGGTTTCTCCTCACGATATCCTAATCCAAGATGCTGCCTGGACCCACCAAAAGAGTCAACAAAGTTCTCTACAAACCTAGGCCTATATGAGGTACGATGAATAGGCTGCCTGGCTCTAGAGACTACAGCTGGAGAAAAGACTTCTCTAATGGATCTCAAAGTGCTCATTCTCTCTTTCCTCTCAATCTTTGCTCTCCGGAAGCAAAACTCAACAGTGTGGCCCTCTTTCTTGCAGAAGGTGCAATGGTACTTGACCTTTTGAGGGGTCCGTACTGGTGAAACAGAAGCACATTTCTTGCTAGAAAGAGTTTGAGCAGAACCTGCAGATTTAAAAGCAACCTTTGAAGTCTTAGTAGGTTCTTGCTCAAACCGACCACTTTTCACAACTCTAGCAATCTTTGGTGGGTGATTCTTGGAAAGCTCTAAGGACGTAAAACCTAGGCCACTGTTTTTCACACTCACCTTGGATTGGTCTAGAATCAAGTTGAGTTTCTTTTTCCCACTAGAAAACTTCTCAAGAGTTATTTTGAGGTAATCATTCTCTTTTGCCAAAACTGCACAATTAGAACACTTTTTAGAATTGATTGCCTCAACATGTTTGCTCTTAAGAAGAGCCACTTCCACTTTGAGGACCTCACAAGACACACAATAGGACTCCCCAATCCTATTTAACTGCTCCTTAAATTTGACTCTAAAAGCCTCTTGTATCTTACCAACAACGGTTTCAATTTCAGCATGCAACATACAAGAGGAAGAATCAATGACTTTCTTGGAAGCAGTAAGAGACATGGATCTTTCAATTTTAGCTTTCTCTTCAAGAGTCTTGTTTAAAGCTTCAATCTCAATTGTAAGCTTAGGACAATTTTCACAAGATGCAGCTCTAGAGTAAACAACCATTTCGGTCATCTCTTGTATTTTAATCCTATTGTTCTTATAATGAGAGCAAGTGTGACTAGCATCAAATTTTTGCAATTCTCTCAAGGAGCTATCCAATTTTAATTCAAGCAAAGCACAATTTGAGCAAGTTAAAGGAATAGCATCCAAGGTAGTCACACCAAGCGGAATGGCATCCATGCAAACAGAACTAACCTTGAAAGATTCTAGTTCAACAAGAGCATTTTTCAATTGTTTTTCAACAGAGGAATGAGCATTATTTAAGCTTGACAATTCATTAAGCAAGCTAGAGCATGAATCACAGAAATCATCAGGATTAATGGATTTGAGCCTAACAACTTCTAGGTTCAAATTATCAATCATATTGTCCTGTTTCTTAATCATTTTAGCTTGCTTATGCAGTTTTCGTTTAGCCAGAACCAAAGTCCGTTTCATATCAGCAAGCGAAGGGCATACCTCATCGGGATCGCTGAAAGGATCCTCGCTGTTGGAGGAGTCGCTGTCGTGGCTGTTCTTAGCCATGAAACACATGCCCGTAAAATCACGAGCCTTCTTCTTGCCACGGGAGTCACTCTTGTCGTCCTCCACCTCCGATTCCACATCGCTCATGCTCACATCCTCTAGAGCTTCAAGGACCCGACTGACAAACTTGCGATAGTTTGTCTTCCTGGATTTAGCATCCCTCGCTTGAGGATGCCTATGTGACTCCTTCTCCTCCTTGCCCTTCAGCTTGGGGCACCTAGAGCGAATGTGGTTTGGCTCACCACACTCGAAGCAAGTGATAGGTCCACCTCTCCTCCTATTTTTCACATTGTTGTAAGCTCTCGTGAATTTTGTGGATAGGAAGGCTAAATCATCTTCAGGTAGTCTCTCAAGTTGCTCATCGCTCAAAGAATGCAAAGGCACAAGAAAAACCAGATGAGCTAACATCAAAAGAATCGAATATCTACCCTTAGATTTGTCGACCACTAAAGCCATCGGCTCTGCGCCGTGGAGACGCGAGATAAAATCAATCTCATGCGTCTTCAACCTCGAGTAAAGCTTATCCATGGTAAGCTCACTCATGACAGTGTTGTCATTGATGGCGGTGATCTTCATCCCCCAGACCTTCACATCAAGTGCACCCAACAGCTGGCGTGCATTTTCAGACTCAGTGAAAATAAGATCAACAGCGCGGAGATCATGAAGAATCTTAGAAAATCTTTCCCACAGCTCATCTAAAGATTCACCAGGCCTTTGCTCGATCTTAGAGTATGCTTTCTTAGGCTGGTTCTGTCTCACTTCCTTGATCGCAGTGGAACCCTCGTGATAATCACAAAGAGTCCGCCAGATCTCATGAGCAGACCGTAAATGAGCGACACGCTCAAACTCCGATCGACTAAGGCCTTGAATCAAAAAATTCCGAGCCTTGCTGTTGGCCTCCACATCTGGAGTGATCAAATTGTCATCGGCTGGCATGACATAAGGGTTTTTAACCTTAAGCCAAATTGCGTGCCCTTGAGCCTCGATGTAGGCCTGCATTCGGGCCTTCCAATAAGCAAAATCAACTCCATCAAAAATATGTGGCCTGATTGAATACCTATCAGTCGCCATGGCTCCAAAGACCGGTTAAGATCTATGAGAAGAGCTAACCGGCTCTGATACCACTTGTAGGACCGTAAAGGCGACTAAAGGGGGGGGTGAATAGGCGCTTTCTCCACTTTCTCACCTTAATCAAATTCAACACGAACTTTACTCATTTAGCTATGAAAGCTAAGAAGATCAGTAAGCGCACAGTGGAAGCCTTGTGCTGAATTCGATAACCCCATTAACCACACGACACAAATATGGAGAATTGATCTCGATGATCCAGTGCAGGCTCGCGGTCGACCGTCAGAGATCAAGCGGTCGAACCGGGTACTAACTGGCGGTCGGACCGGCTACTAACTGGCGATCGGACCGTTGGATATCGGTTCGACCCGCCGCTACTGGGCGGTCTGAAAGGTGGGCGATCGGACCGCCGTTACAAAACCGGTCAGACCGATTTAGTCCATAACCGAAAAGCCAAGCCCAAAACCAAAACGAAATTTGATCCAACTTTTGGTTCAACCAATGAAATTTGACCAAATTTCAAGCACACCTCCCTAAAGATATTAGAGACCTATTTCTAGCGACGATCCTTCAGATCCACTTCGTAGAATTGATCTCTCAAGGTTTTACCAAAGAAGTGCACAAACCCTAGAAATACGAAAAACTTTGATTCAAGACTTGCTTTGTTTCTAACCATAGAACCATCCTCACTTTGTTTATTTTTGAACACCCAACGGGTTCCTATCATATTATGACCACTAGGAGGTTCTACTAGGTTCCAGACCTTGTTCCTATCAAAATTCTCTAACTCCTCATGCATGGCATTAACCCAGCTCGAATCAGACAATACATGCGATATATCGCGGGGTTCAAAAGAGGCAACAAAATCAGAATTGGAGTAGAGACTCGGATCATGATACCTGTAGCGAGTGACTCGCTCGTGAAGCTGACCAATGATCTGATCCGGAGGGTGACTCTTCTGAACGTGAAGTGGAGCGCTCATGGGTGACAGTGTTTCTTCGACCTCCGCAGGTACTACTGATGATGAAGATGCAGCAGTAGCCTCAAATGAGGGTGAAGTAGTCACAGCAGGTTCTTGTGCTGGAAGAGGAGCCTCAACAGCAGTAGGTGGGAGACAAGTATCAGCTTCATCCTCATCTTCCTCCACAAAGATGCTCTCTGTCACCTGTGAATCACCTGAAACATCGAATCTAGCTCCAGGGCTAGTCTCATGAAAAGTAACATTGCATGTCTCCTCGACAATGTTAGTTTCAACATTAAAGACCCGAAATCCCATCGAATGTGCAGGATAACCCAGAAATAAACTATCAAAAGTCCTTGATTCAAATTTGTCTTGGTTTCCTATCTTCAAAATGAAACATTTGGCTCTAAAAACTCAAAAATGAGAAAGAGAGGGTTTTCTACCAAACCGAGCTCATATGGAGTCTTGCCCAAAGAAGGTCTCAAAAAGATACGATTTGCAATATGGCAAGCTGTAGCAATAGCTTTGGCCCAAAATCTCCTCGATGTGCTATACTCATCTAGCATCGTCCTAGCCATCTCGACTAAAGTCATGTTCTTCCTTTCCACCACGCCATTTTGTTGGGGGACGTGTGGAGAAGAGAACTGATACTCAACACCACACTCAGCACAGAAAGAGGCAAACGAGGTATTCTTGAACTCCGTACTATTGTCACTGCGGATCGCTCTCAAGGCACCAGGAAGTTCGAAGCCAAACGAAGAACAAGATCATGATAATAACCAAAAGCTTCATCCTTTTAAGCAAGAAAGAACACCCAAGTGTACCTCGAAAAATCATCGACTATGATAAGGAGATACCATTTGCCACCGACTGACCGAACCCTAGTACACCAACAGTATCCATATGAAGCAACTGTCTTAGTACGTCAGTCATGGCCATAGTCACTGATGGGTGTGAGGCGGCAACTTGCTTGCCATGCCTACAGGGCGCACATACTGTTGACAGCTTTGAGTTTGGGCAAACCTCTCATGAGATCAAGGTTGCTAACTCACGTTAGATGATCAAAACCAATGTGCCCCAACCGTCGGTGCCAAAGCTAGAAACCAGAAGAAGATGTAAGCAAACATTTGAGAGATCCAGCAAGAGACTCAGAGAAATCGGCTCCAAAGATTCTACCAACTCTAGAAATCCCAAAAACGAGCTTACCAGCAAAATCAAGCACACGTCAAGTATTTTTCTTAAATCTAGTCTCATAGCCATCATCAAGAAGCTATGAGACAGAAAGCAGATTGTACATTAGCTTGTCCACAAGAGGGACGTCCTTCAGGATGAATTTGTCATTCACCCTAATCGATCCCGTCCCTTCAATCTGCCCTTGTGTATCATCTCCAAAGGTAATGAATTCATCACCCGTCGCCCTCGTGAAGGAGGTGAACCATCTTGAATCTCCGGTCATATGGCGTGAACACCCGGAGTCGACGAACCACGTGTTCTTCCCCCTTCCGCAGCGATCCTAAAAATCAAGGCACAGAAGAACGATGTGTCTCAATACGAGGGTTAGTTAAACACGACATGGGATCCCAGTACTGAGACACATGTCTGCGAGTAGTATACAAAGCAGAAGTGCTATCCTTGATTCTATTTTAAGTTCTATCATTTGCAAAGGTCACACGGTCATGGGATGCATCCTGTCTAGGAACATGATAATGATTAGTATGAGAAACAGATCCTAGAACAGGTTTATTCTTTTCAAAATGACCATGTCTCATGACGGCTCTAGGTTGATGAGATGAATTTCTAACAAACCTTTTCCTATCATTTTTCAACCTACGTCAAAGAGAACTCAACCAAATGCCCATCCTTCTTGCAATAGGTGCAATACTACTTGGTACCACTGGGAGAAGCACCCTTTGACTTAACAGATGGTTGGGCAAAACCTGCATATTTTAAAATTATTTTTGTAGGTTGGGTTTTGAATTTAACTAAGTCATTTTCCAAGACTTGAATGACATTTGGCTCGGAATTGTCTTGGGCTAAGTTGTATCATAACCCTTGCTTCTTGTAAGGAGTTTTAGACTTGTCCAGAATCATGTTTAACTGTTTCTTACCTTTAGAGAATTTTTCTAATGTGTCCTTAAGGTAAGCATTTTCTTTTTCAAAATTAAGACATGATTCACAAGTTTTATTTTGAAAAGCCCTAGTATGCCTACTCTTATGGAAAGCTACTTCAAGTTTAAGAGCTTCACATGAAGCACAGGTAGCAGAATCAATTCTATCCTTAAGCTTAGCATACTTAGGTCTAACTGCATCTACTATGTCTTTTACTTTATGTTCGCGTTCAATGCAGAAAGAGCAAAGGCTGGAATCAACATTACCATAAGCAACCAAATTGCTAGATTCTAAACATTTTTCACAAGGAGCAGATTTAACTTCAATTAACTCAGTTCTACCATTTTCAAGTTGGTGCAAAGCCACATCATGAGCAGTTTGCAGTTTAGCAAGTTTGGAATGTAATGCATGGCAGGATGAGCATTCATCATCGTCAAGACCCTTAGCGTTCACAAGTTCTAATTTCAGATTATCAATTTGTGACTCTAAATCCTTATTCCTAGCCATGGTAAACTCTAAAGCTTCATCTTGACTAATCAGTTGCTCATACATGGTATCACATCTAGCAAATAAAATGTCATAGGATGGAGGTACCTCATTGATGTCATCGACATCGACGGAGTTGGCCATGAAGCACATGCCGGTGAAGTCCTTGGCCTTCCCTTTCTTCTTGTCTTGACGGATCTCCTCCTTCTTGTCCTCTTCGCTCCCGGAGTCCACATCACTCAAGGATTGCTCTCCAAAAGCGGTAAGAACCCGGTGAGCGGCCTTCATAAGCTTGGCAGCATCAAATTTGGGCATGTTCCCATGAAGCTTCCTCCAAGTCGCCTTCACCTCCTTGTGGTTTCCCTACCCTTTCAGCTTGGGGTAATTTGCCCGAATATGGTTGAGCTCTCCACACTCATAGCAAGTCACAGAGCCGCCTCTCTTTTTGTTTCTCACATTGTTATAGGTCCTTGTGAACTTTCTGGCCAGAAGTGCTAAGTCAGCCTCAGGAATACTCTCAAGTTCCTCCTCATGGATAACAGATAAACAAGCAAGAGAAAATCCAGAAGAAGACTCAGAAAAATCATCAGAAGCTCTCTTGAGAGGATCTTCTACCAAATCCATATTTTCCGTCTTGGATGGTCAACTCTTTTAATTTCATGGGTCTTGAGTTTGCTATAAAGCAACTCCAAAGTAAGACTCGAAAGGATGATGTTCTCCTCAATGGCGGTAGCTGTAACATCCCAAATGTGGATTTGTGTTTCAAATATATAAAAATGAGAAAAAAATTAAAACTTTTCTTGCATCTTGAAGTCCTTGATCAATTCTGTAATTCTTGTAAAGGAATTATGGAAATCAAAAATCAAAATCCCCAATTGACTCCAATCAAAAACATCCTTGGCAAAAATCTGGTGCCAAACCCATGTAAATCTTTTCCTAAGCTCTAGGGATGACTAGTGACACCTCTGAATTATTTGATGATTTTTAGAAATTATTTGATAATTTTTGGAGGCAAGTCAAACCAAGTCAAAGCTTGGTCAAACCCTAATTCACACATTCTGGAATTTCTGGAGAAAAATGTCTTGCATAAAAGTCTGTGGGAATTTTAGGTAAGGTTTATCCTGCAGTCAGCAGCATCTTGTTAAAATTTCATGATCTTTGGAGCTTATTTGCTACCTTAAGAAAATCCTCCAAAAATCAGCTGTTAATTCAAACTCTAGCTGGTTTTCACTGTTTCTTGGGTTCGAGTCAGACTCTGTCTCGAGCCAAGTGACTTGGTTCAATCAACTAACTGCACCCGGCGCGATCGCTCGGGCGCGAGCATCGTGGATCGTTGGATCTAAGATCAACGACTCATATGCGTGTGAACGTTCGGACCATCCGAACGTTTCGATCAACGAGGGTCGTTGGATCTTAGATCAACGGGCGGGATTGAAGTGAACGTTCGGACCGGCCGATTGTCCCGTTCATCTGAACCTTCCGATTTGGAGATAACAGTCTGGATTGAAGTGAACGTTCGGACCGTTCCAATCGTCCCGTTCGTTGGAGCCGTCCGATTTCAATCCAACGGTGATTGAGTCGTCTCCTTTCTCGAGTTCGAGCGTGCGTTTGAGTCAAGCTATGGCGTAAGCAGAGGAGAAGGGTGCAGCATTGGGTCACCTCGATGACCACCTTTAAACGGCTCTCTCTGCTCGCATTAATTGCCCATCGTGCACCGCCCTCAAAAGTCCATTGCTCAACTGCTCCCGTCGCTCTCAAGTGCTCTCATGGCAGGTTTGACCCGAGAGGGTTATTGCCGTTGCTCTCTGCCATTTCCTCTATTTAAGCTCCATTGCTTCCCTTTTGGCTTCCTTTAGCATCTCCGCAACTCTAGCTAGCACTTCAGTGTTTGTTTGAGCTGCATTCATCCGAAACCATTTCGACCGCCATTGTCGAGCTTCGAGCTTACGGTGAAGGCGGTACCACAGTGGCTCTCACCCTCCATTTCTTGCTCTCTCTGCTCCCTCTTTACTCTCTTGAGCTTAACCCTCGCTCAATTTTGCTTATCTTCCTCAGGGCTTGGCAGAATTGGAGGATCCCCATTTTCGGCCGAAAGCACCCTTTTTCGTCACCGGAGCAAATCCAACTTTCTCTGTGTCTTTCCCGTGCTCAGGTAACTCCACATTAGTCCCTAGTTGCTTGGCACTAGCTTAATTGGGTCGCAGCAGAGCTTCTTTGCATTTTTCGTTTTCGACCGTTTTTGGTCATTTCTGTCAACTCCGGCTTGCCGACGTTCTAAACCGCCGCAGCTGTAGAAATTGGTCCCAGGGTGTGCGCAAAGTTATTGCTGACCCATTTTGGGCCTTTGCTCGCACCACCGTGACCAGAGTCGCCGGCGGTGAGCCTCCTTTCGCCGTCGAGTTTTGTCGGTTGAACTGGGCGCGAACATTTTGAACGTGGTTCGCTGTGGACCGTCGATCCTTGGATCAACGGCCCACAATCGCGTGAATGTTCGGACCATCCGAACGCGGCGATCCATGTGTACCATAGTATTTTAAATCAACGTCCCAGATTCGAGTGAACGTTCTGACCATCTGAACATCTCGATCCACATGGACCATTGGATCTAAATCCAACGGTGAACGTATGAGCCGCGCGCGCGCTGTGCTCTGCGCGCGTGGGCCATTGGATTTCGAATCTACGGCTCAGATTCGCGTGAACGTTCGGACCGGTCGAAGGTTCCTTCGTTGTGAGCCGTCCATCTCAAGATCAACGGCTCATGTGCGTGTGAACGTTCGGACCATCCGAACGTCTCCATCCACGTGGACCGTTGGATCTAAATCCAACGGTCGGGTTGTGAGCCGCTTGAGTGCGCGCTGTCCCGTGGACTTGGGCCGTTGGATCCAAGATCAACAGTCCAAGTTCGTCCACGTCGTTTTAATCCCAAATTTTCCCCAAAAGGATTATTTGTCAACTGAAAAATGAAATTAACTTGTAAAATGCATACCTATTTCATTTTAATTCCTTTTTAGTTGATTCAAATTTTGTTAGTTATGTTTTTAACTGAACTTTAATCTAAAATGTTTCTAACCTCCTTATAGCTCCAGAAATTTTTGCTAAGATTTTAGTTGCAATGAGTAGTAGCATTTGTGATTTATAAGGCTGAGCAGATTTATTTTGCTCATATCTTTTGCATTAAGAGTCCAAATCAATTGGTTCTTGTTGCTAAATTCCTTATAAATCATGCTCTTGCTTCTGTAATATTTTCAAAGCATTCGGAGAAAGTTTGCTGTTGAGTTTTTGTGTTTTTTTTCGTTCTTATTGGTTCTTTTGCGCTTTCTCGTTAGGTTCCGAAGAGCACATTGATAACCTAAGTGATCCTCCGCAACATCTTAAACAGTAGCAACCAGGCAAGCAGTTTGATCATGTTAATCCCAGTATTTTTCAAGTCTATTATATTGATTTCAACTTGTATGTATGCATTGCCATGTTGTTATTAAATTATGGTTAGTATCCTATAGTTGCATAATCTGTAGGAACTGATTATCCTCTACTACCATGAGCCTAGGTTATTTGCTGTGATTTGAGTTCGATGTATGAGCTCTTGTCACTTAGTAGATTGCGAATTGAAATTGCTTAGAAATGCTTAGTTTCGGGAGTAATGGGCGATCATTGATTTTAGTCGATGATCTCGATCACACATCTATTTATTATTCCATTATGTCCAGCACTTGTGTCAAAAACTGAAAATAAAATTATTTTAGACTTGGGCACAATGGTATGTTGGTGTGATCTGTTGGTGTGAATGGAATGGTGCCTAGGTCATCAAGGACCGAGTTACTTGTGTCACTAAGCCAAGCGCTTTTGCATGCTAACCACACGAGAGGGATACGGGACCTCTCTTGACTGAGTACTTTAGCATGTGTTAGCTCCGAGTCGCAGGAGGGGGTTGTGTGTGTTGTGTGAAAAAGGATCTGTGTTCTTGTGTTGGGTGTGCGGTGGTGGAGATTCCGGGTAGGCTCTCCACCTCGAGGGGCATCGTAGTTGTCCAAGGCTTTACCTGCGATGGGTAGTTGACCGAGGCTTTACGTTGACTCCGACACAACGTATGGGTTTCTATTCATACGGGCGGCTCGTAGTTAATACACAATATTGGAAATGTCTCGTAGGACTTAGCTGTGCCGGCATACCTACGGAAGTGTGCTTAATAGCTTGGCAAAAAGGCAGTCTGACATGTGGGTACATTGGTACACCCCTACAGGGATAAAACTATTCGAATAGCCTCGTCCTAGGTTATGGACATGCTTGGTAAGGTCGTGCAAGAACTAGACTACAACCTTTTTCATTAAAATTTGACATGGTTGGCATGAATGGGTACTTCATGCTATTGTTGTGGTGACTATGGGTTTAGTCACTTCCACGATTGTTGTTGTCCTCTATCTATTGTTATTATTGTTGTCCTTTACTGTTATTTGAACATTAAAAATAGATTTGTCAACTTGCTTTTAAATGTACTACATTATTGCAAATAAAGATTGCTTTGTGCCGAAAATGAAACATACAGCCTCCACTTAAATAAGCTTGCATGTAGCATATGTATAGGTCTGTTATTCTATACGTATGTCTTGCGGAGTACAATTTTTGTACTCATTTGCTTTGTTTAACTATTTGTTGCAGAGGAGGAAGGTGAGCCCCAAAGGCCTCACTTTTGTGAGATGTGCTGCGGGTTTGACGACTAGCTTTGCGGCCCAGTCGGTTGCCTTGTGGGTTAAAGGCACACTGATTGGTTCTTTTGTTTATGGCCATCTTATGGCACTTTTGTTTTCGCCGTTTATTTTTGTATTTATATGTATTTGGCCGGCCGGCCTCTCTTTTGTAATAACTATCCTTTATTTAGCTTGTCTTATGGTTTTTGCTTTTGTTTCGGTTCTATGTGAATGAATGGAATTGATGCATGACTTTTTGTAAAGAGGTGTGTATACTGTTTTTCTGGGAAGTATACATGTCTCGAAGACACGGGTTATTCTGTTTGTGATGCTAGGGTCAATTGGTGACTAAGCATTACAAGTATAATAATCCGGGGTCCTCACAGTAGCCTTCATCTCCCACTCCTTGGTGTTGTTTACAGCCAAGAGGTGGGTGGTATTCCCAGATTGAGAATATTCAATATTAACCGCTGTTAGCTGGTTGAGCACCTTATTGAAGCGTGTAAAGGCATCATCGATGCTCTCTCCCGAACGCATCTTGAACTTGTTATACTCTCGCTTAAAGATCGTCTGATGCACTTGCTTGATCTAGGATGAACTGTCATGGTAGGTTTCAAGGATGTTCCAAATCTCGTGCGCGGTCTAAAGGTGACAGATTCTGTCATACTCCTGTCTACCAAGTCCGGCATATAGGAGGTTCTTTGCCTTATGGTTGTTAGCCAAGAGGGCTGCTGAAGCTGGCGTAGCAACCTCGGGCAAAACGAGCGGAGCTCGAACAACCTCCCATATGGCTTGTCCTTCACTCTGAAGGTAGACACGCATACGATTCTTCCAATAGGCATAGTCGAGCCCATCAAAGACATGCAGCTTCGTACAGTACTTCTCCATCGCCAAGTTCAGTGACCGGTTAAGATTAAGATTGAACTAACCGGGCTCTGATACCACTTGTTGGACCAAAACGGCGACTAGAGGGGGGGTGAATAGGAGCACGATCCCTTTTTCACCAAGATCATATTCAATATGATTTTCACTCCAATAGCTATGACAGCTATGAAGATCATTATTTAAGCACAGCAGAAGTCTTGTACGGAATCCAATCTAAACCCCGGAGCAAAACAACAAAAAACAAACAAAACTCAAATTTCAAGTGTTGGGCGGTCTGACCTCTATATCAATGGCGGTCAGACTGGTCACCTTGAGCGGTCGGACCGGTCACCTTGGGCGGTCTGACCGGTCACCTTGGGCGGTCTGACCTCTAGCCTGATGAACAGTGAAATCAGCCCAAAAAACAAAGTTACAAATCGGTCTAACTTTTGATCTACAACTCCAAACTCGATGAAACTTGGAACACACATTCTCTAGGATATCAAGAATCTATTCCAATCAAATATCATGAAGATCCTTGGCAAAGTTCCAACCTTTTTCCGTTTGAGTGAAGGATGGTTCAAAACCGAGTCAAAATAAAAACTAGATCCAAAAACTTGCTCGTGGGTTAAAGATTGGGGATAAGAAAGCCCCAAAATCACAAAATAGAGAGCAAGAATGAAAAGGGACTCATCTCAAGAGAACTTGCATTGATTGATTTGTGATTGTTGCTGGTTTACAGCCACTCCATCAAGAAGGACAAAACTCAATACATGAGCACACAATCAATCTCCTCTCTAGAATCCTAACCTCTCCACTCCCTAATCTCAAAAGCAAACTAGGGTTTCAAAATAAGCAAAAGGATCAAGGAGGTGGTATAGTGTCGAACCCGGGAACGAAGGATCCCGAATTCTCTGTGTTCATACACTAGTCCAGGATTTCCAGTGTACACAGTCACAAAAATGTTATCACAAACATATCCAGCGTGTTTATTAGTAAGCATAGAGTTTATTACAATTTGGGCCGGAGGCCAAATAAAACATTAAGCGGAAGCAAAATATAATGGTAAGCCACACGATACGCCACAGGCAATCGTCTGGAGGTCGCTGCCTAATCGTCCTACTCCTCACCTTCTGGATAGAAGTCTTCTCCTGAATAATAATATTCAGCAAGAGTGAGCACTACAACTGTGCTCGCAAATTACACCCAATACAGAATTTAGAATGCATGCATAAGTTATTCAAAGGAAGGTTGTAGGGTTTATTTGCGTAAATCAGCATTTTTGGTTTAAATATTTATACTAAGTTTCAAGGCACATTTTTATTCCATAGCTAAAATCAGATTTTATCATTTTATAGTGGATAACCTCCATATGAAACATGGTGAAGGATACCCTCCTATCACAAGGCTACCCGCCCAATTTTACCACAAGGATTAACCATCCTCAAATCATGTCCAAAGTTATTTTAAAACCAAAAACAAATCTAACTTAGAGTGGCTTTGCTCAGCATGTCCATGACCGTGGACACGGCTATTCGAATAGATTTATACTCTGCAGAGGGGTACAACTTTACCCACACGAGATAATTTGCCCGTTATGTCGGCCAATACACGCTTCCTTAGGCGTGTGACTGGGCAATTATCACAAGGCGTTTCCAATGCACTACCTCAATACCAATATGCCCGCTAAGGTTTCACTTCCATTAGGCTAACCACCTGCTGGAAGCCCCCTCTTGCGCCAAGTGGGAATAAAGTCTAACCGACACCCACACAACAAAAATGGCATAAACAATAATGAGGTAAGACAAATTATTAAGCCTGGTTCTGCCCATACAGAACATGTGGTAGTACGGTGGAGCTTTTGCAAGATGCGGCTCAAAGACCGGTCCTTAACCTACTTGGGCAACTTTCAATAAAAACCCTGGGTCTCAGTCCTAACCAGACGAGCCCGTGCATAAACCTGCACCCACCAACGGTCCATTTTTCCCCAAGTACAAACCATTTTCTCTTATTTTTATAATTTTTAAAGACATTTGCAAAAGTCTACCATGACATAACAATGTCATAGGCTTTTTATCATATTTTGAAGTCTTGGCTAAATTCTCCCAAAATCAAATATTTCCTGGTCTAAGCATTTGCTAAGCATATATTTATTTTTAAATTCATTTGACTAAGGTGACAAGGAATTGGTAATACAACATTCAAATGTGGCTATACAAAGGAATTGGAATAATTAAGTATTTAAAACAGGAATTTAAAATAATTAAATACAATTATGCATGCAATAATAATTTAAAACAGAAATTAAATAATTTTAAATATTGGGGACAAAATGGTCAATGGTGTAACTTGCCTTGTTCAAATTCCTGGTATTCTACTTCTTCAATAGGGTCAAGCTCTCCGGAGTCGTCAAAATCTATACGCGAGAATATTCCAAATTCAAACAGAATTCAAATGAACTCAAATAAATTCAAATGAAAATTCAAATTAACTCCAAATTAAATAATTTTGGTTTAGTTAGCTAGATTTTGATTTTATATAAATTTAGAAATTTGAATCACCTAAATCGGAGTTTGTATGAAGAAATACGAGCTTCTGGAAGTTTAAAACCTAAATTAAATCCTAAAAATCAGAATTTCCGAATTTCCCGAATTAAATTTCTAAAGAAAATTCCAATTATTGCACAAGCATGCGTCAGCAGATCGTCCCAGAGATCGACATGTGGGCCCATGCGGTCGTGGACTTAGTCCACGGCGCTTTCCAAGTTCACGGTGGACTCGGTGCACGCAAGGCGAGGGGGCTGTCTCCGGCCGCGGCGTCTTTGTCTTTGGCGCCACGTACGCCACGCACGCGGTAGGGGGTGAGGTGGTACTGGTGTGGCGCTGAGGTGGCTGACCACGTCGGCGCCGGAGAGGGGAGGCGCTCGGGTTCCAATGGTACCGGCGAATGGCGGCGCGGCGAGCTCTGGTGAGGTGCGCAAAATGCTCAGGAGACGATACTGATGCGAGGGCGCTACCTGGTGGCGGCGGAGAGTGGCTGGAAGATCGTCGGCGACGGAGAGAGGCGGCGGCGATGCTCGGTCACGGTGGCGAAGGGGCTCCGGGGATCTTCAGGCGACAAAGAGGGTCGCACGGAAATCGCCGGGAGACACTGAAGTTGATGGTGGCGGAGCCGGTGGAGGAGAGCCACTGGAGGCGGTGCTAGGGCAGCGGAGGAGCTACGGCCACCGAGGGGGAAAACTCCAATTGCCGGCGAGAGAGAGCGAGCGAGGTTACAGGAGTAGGTGGAATGGAATGCTGGAGAGAATGCACAGCCGGGAGCGGCTTTTATAGGGGCGAAGGAGGCCGGGAGGAGGAGATGGCGTGCGGCAGTAATGGCGGCGGTGAGAGAGGTGGGGGCGTTACCGGGCGAAATGAAGGGGGGGTAAAGCCGGGAATGAACGCGGCAGTAACGAGCGACTTGAACACGCGCAAATGCGGGAGTAAAGGGGGAGGGAATCGCGGAGAAGACGGAGCTCCGAGGCGCGGTAATGGCGGCGAGAGCGACGGGCGCGCGGGGAAGAAAGCGGGGAGGAAGAAGACGCCGGTGGGGCCCACCTGTCGGCGAGACAGAGCAAGAGAGAAGGGCGCGAGTGGATTGCTATCGGCCGTCCGATTTTGATCGGACGGCCCGCATTAATCGTCGCATGGGAGAAAATGGGCGAGGCGCAGACAGTCTTCGGGCTTCGCCCAAGATCTTTAGTGTAGAATTTTAAATTCTTTTTCAATTTATTTAATCCTAGATATTCAAATAAGCTTTAGAAAATATCAAATAAAGTCCAAAAATTTTGAGAAAATTCACTAAAATTCTCAAGAGTATTCTAGACTTAAATAAAATAATTCCAACTTTTAGTTGGTAATAGATTTTACACATAAATTATTTTAGCTTTAAATTAACTAGGGAAAAGTTTTTAAAATTTCAAGAGAATCCACAAAAATAATTAAAGTCTTATTTTCAACTGAAATTGAAATTTTGGGCTGTTACATATAGCACCCTCCCATATTTATTGTGGAGGCTAACCTTCTAGAAGAGTTTCCTATTGGGCACCCGTTATGCCCACACACAAACGGGTTTAACTCACGCACACATTTTAAAGCGCTATCTTCATCTTCTCTTGACCTAAACCGCTTCTCCTTGCGTCATCTTGCACCGCGGTTTAGCCAAAAGCAATCAATGCGGTATTTTAGTGATATTAGAAAAATACCCCTTCTCGATACTTCTCCAAAGACCGAGTCCATTCTTCATGAAGCAATCCCATGCTTCGCCACGTGTAGGTTGATCAACGGCTCTTATCATGTCGGCAAGTCTCTCCCATCCGGCTCCCACCGAAACCACCATGGCACTTGCACTGACCCCCGCACTGCTTGATGCAACCTGTCGCACCGAACTTCTCATTCATTCATGCTTGTCCATTTTGCGCCATGCTTGAAACCATAGACTTCATCCGGCATCGTCGATCATTCTGAACCTCAGCTCTCCAAGCCTAGTTCCGATCATCCTCGATGTTGACCGTCGTTGATCTGCAAGCAACATGCACAACAATAGACCAAGAAAACGATTCCGGGAATAAGTTCTTTGCAACTTGACCCACGTTAGTCAAAACATACATCATGCAACACATATGCACTGAAACTAATGAACTTGACTCATAAAGTGAAAACCGGTCAGACCGCTATTCAATGGCCGGTCTGACCGCCCCTTGGCCAGTCTGACCGCCTAGTTAGGGACTTAGCCAATTTTCAGCCCTTGAAATATGAAACCTCTCTTGAAATTTCAAACGAATAGATCCTTTGACTGAAAGCTCGAAAAATGATGAGACCAAGTGTATGAGAATCCACTCTTTTGCCTACACCCTCTATTTTTGGCCCAGCTCCAAACTCCAACATTTAAAATGGCTGGTCCGACTGCCGCCTATGGCCGGTCGGACCATCCCCGACCGGTCTGACCGCCAGGGGTGGCCGGTCAGACCGCCACCGGTCTGTCTGACCACCACCCTGGCCGGTCAAACCGCCTCTGACCTGACAGAACTGAAAACTTACCGAAAACACGTGATTCGATAAACCTTTAACACCATTGCCAATGGTAACATCATCCTAAGATCATGAGCATATCCCCATGATATCCACACTTATCCACCTTACCCATCTCAAAATTATTCTTATACAAGAAGGTCCTAAGTCTATCATACTAGGCTCTAGTGGCTTGCTTAAACCATACAATGCTTTGGATAGCTTGAAAACATGATGTGGATGCTTGTGATTCTCAAAGCCCAAGGGTTGCCGAATATACACTTCCTCCTCTATGTAACCATTCAGAAATGCACTCTTGACATCCATCTAGTGTAGCCTAAAGCCCTTAGATGCAGCAAATGCAGGCAAAATGTGAATAGCTTCTAATCTAGCAACATGAGTAAAGGTTTCATAAAAGTGTAACCCCTCAAATTTGCTAAACACTGGCTATCAATCTAGCCTTGTTTCTAACCACATAGCCATCCTCACTTTATTTATTTTTTAACACCCAATGGGTTCCTATCACATTATGACCACTAGGAGGCTCTACTAGCTTCTAGGCCTTGTTCCTCTCAAAGTTCTCTAACTCCTCATGCATGGCATTAACCCAGCTCGAATCAGATAAAGCTCGTGGTACCTGGAGCGAGTGACTCGCTTATGAAGATGACCAATCATCTGATCCGGAGGGTGACGCCTCTGATAAGAAGTGGAGCACCTGGAGGAGATAACACCTCTTCGACCTCCGCAGGTACTACTGATGATGAAGATGCAGCAGGAGCCTCAACTGAAGGTGAAGTAGTCACAGCAGGTTCTTGAGATGAAATAGGAGTGTCAGCAGCAGGTTGAAAAGCATCATCGACTTCATCATCATCTTCCTCTACAAAGATGCTCTCCATCACCCTTGTGTCACCTGAAATATCTGATCTAGCTCCAAGGCTAGTCTCGTCAAGAGTGACATTACATGTCTCTTGAAGAACGTTAGTATCAACATTAAAGACTCGAAAACCCTTTGAATGTGCAGGATAACCCAGAAATAAACCATGAAAAGTTCTTGACTCAAATTTATCTAGGTTTCCTGTCTTGAGAATAAAATACTTAGCTCCAGAACCTCAAAAATGAGAAACAGAGGGTTTTCTACCAAACCGAAGCTCATATGATGTCTTGCCCAAAGACGGTCTCAAGAAGACACGATTAGTAATATAGCAACTTGTAGCAATAGCATCGGCCCAAAACCACCTCGGAGTGCTATACTCATCTAGCATCGTCCTAACCATCTCGACTAAGGTTCTGTTATTCCTTTCCACCACGCCATTTTGTTGAGGGACGTGTGGAGAAGAGAACTGATGCTCAATGCCATGCTCAGCACAGAAAGAGGCAAAAGAGACATTCTTGAACTCCGTGCCATTATCATTGCGGATTGCTCTCAAGGCACCAAGAAGCTCAGAAGCCAAGCGAAGAACAAGATCTTGAAAATGATCAAAAGCTTCATCCTTCGAAGCGAGAAAGAACACCCAAGAGTATCTCAAAAAATCATCGACTATGACAAGAATATATCATTTGCAACCGACTTACCGAACCCTACCCGTACCAACAGTATCCATGAGAAGAAACTATCCCGGTCCGTCAGTCATGACCATAGTCAATGAAGGGTGTGAGGCGACAACTTGCTTACCATGCCTATAGGGAGCACATACATCATCCTTGACGGCCTTGAGTTTGGGCAAACCTCTCATAAGATCAAGGTTGCTAACTCGCGTTACATGATCAAAACCAATGTACCCCAAACGACGGTGCCAAGCTATAACTCAGAAGAAGATGCAATCAAACACTTGAGAGATCCAGCAAGAGATTCAGAAAAGTTAGCTCCAAAGATCCTACCAACTCTAAAAATTCCAAAACAAGCTCACTAGCTGAATCAAGCACATGACAAGTATTTTTCTTAAATCTAGTCTCATAGCCATCATCAAGAAGCTGTGAGATAGAAAGCAAGTTGTATCTTAGCTTGTCCACAAGAGTGACGTCCTTAAGGATGAACATGTCGTTCACCATGATCGATCTCGTTCCTTCAATCCGCCCTTGTGTATCATCTCCAAAGGTGATGAAATCATCACCCGTCAACCGCGTGAAGGAGGTGAACCATCTTGAGTTTCCTGTCATGTGGCGTGAATAGCCGGAGTCAACGAACCATGTGTTCTCCCCCCTACCACGGTGATCCTCATTGATGTCATCGACGTCGACGGAGTCGGCCATGAAGCACATGCCGGTGAAGTCCTTTGCCTGCCCTTTTTTCTTGTCTTGAGAGAGCTCCTCCTCCTTGCTTCTGGAGTCCACATCGCTCATAGATTGCTCTCTAAAAGCGGCAAGGACCCAGTGAGTGGCCTTCATGAGCTTGGTAGTATCAAACTTGGGCTTGTTCCCATGAGGCTTCCTCCAAGCTGCCTTATCCTCCTTGTGGTCGCCCTTCTCTTTTAGCTTGGGGTAGTTTGCCCGAATGTGATAAAGCTCTCCATACTCATAGCTTGTCACAGGCCCGTCTCTCTTTTTGTCTCTCACATTGTTATAGGCCCGTTTGAATTGTTTGGCTAGAAAGGCTAACTCAACCTCAGCGATACTCTCAAGTCCCTCTTCATGAATTGCAGATAAACAAGCAAGTGAAAATCCAGAAGAAGATTCAGAAGAACCATCAGAAGTTCTCTTGAGAGGGTCTGCTACAAAAGACATGTTCTCCTTCTTAGGATGATCAACTATCCTGATCTCAGGAGTCTTGAGCTTGCTATATAGCAACTCAAAAGTGAGAATAGAGAGATTAACATTCTCCTCAATGGCGGTAGCTTTCATCTCCCACTCCTTGGTGTTGATTGCAGCCAAGAGATGGGTAGCATTCTCAGACTGAGAATACTCAATATCGACCGCTCTCAACTGATTGAGCACCTTGTTGAAGCGAGTAAAGACGTCATCAATGCTCTCTCCAGGACGCATCTTGAACTTATTGTATTCTCGCTTGAAGACCATTTGACGCACTTGCTTGATTTGAGACGAACCCTCATGGTAGGTTTCGAGGGTGTGCCAAATCTCGTGCGTGGTCTCAAGTTGACAAATCCTATCATACTCCAGTCTGCTAAGTCCGACATATAGGAGGTTCTTTGCCTTATGGTTGTTTGCAAAGATGGTTGCTGAAGCTGACATAGCAACCTCAAGCAACACGAGCGGGGCTCGAACAACTACCCACATGGCTTGACCTTTGCTCTGAAGGTAGACACGCATGCGATTCTTTCAATAGGCATAGTCGAGACTACCAAAGACATGCTGGTGGAGTACTTCTCCATCTCCAAATTTAGTGACCGGTTAAGATCATGATTGAACTAACTGAGCTCTGATACCACTTGTTGGACTGAAATGATGCCTAGAGGGGGTGAATAGGAGCATAATCTATTTTCACTTAGATTGGATTCAACACTTTTTCAATCCAATAGCTATGAGAGCTACGAAGATCAATGTACAAGTATAACGGAAGACATGTATTGAATCCAATCAAAACCCCGAAGCAAAACAACCAAAAACTCATATCCTAAAGAGTTGGGTGGTCATACCTCTCAATTTGGCGGGTCGACTTTTACATGGGGCGGTCTGACCTCCAGCCTGATGAACTGTAAAATCAGCCTGACCTCGAAATCACAAATTGGTCTAACTTTTGATCCACAACTCAAACTTGACGAAACTTGGAACACACCTTCTCTAGGATGTCAGGAACCTTTTCCAATCAAGGATCATGAAGAACATTGCCAAAATTCTAAACTTTTTCTGTTTGAGCGAAGGTTGCTCCAAAACCAAGTCAAAACAAAAATATGACACAAAAATTTACTCGTGGGTTATAGATAATCAAGATGATCCTAGATGTGTTCCCACATATCATAGCAAGTAAGATCCAGGCCAGAAACTAAAAGGAAAGCAATGGATCAAAGAAAGTCTCAAAATCACAAAATAGAGATCAAGAACAAGAATGAAATCATCTTTGAGGAATCTTGCTTGGATTGATTCGAGATAGATGTTTGTTTATAACCACTCCATCATGGAGGGTAATACTCAACACTTGAGCACACAATCAATCCAATCTCTAGAACCCTAAGCTCTCCACTCTCCTTTCCCTAAACACAAAATTGTGTTTTCAACAATGCAAGGGTTGGGAGGTGCACAACCAGCACCCTCCCCTATTTATAATAGAGGCTAGCTTCTAGAAGGTATTCCCTAATGGGCACCCGCTAAGACCACACACAAACAGGTTTCAGTCACGCACACACCTCAAAGCGTCGTCTTCATCTTCCCTTGACCTAAACCACTTCTCCTCGCGCCGTCTTGCGCCGCGATTTAGCCAAGAGCCATCAAGGTGGTATTTTAGTGATGTTACGAAAATAGCCCTGCTCGATCCTTCTCCAAAGACCGAGTCCAATATTCATTAAGTAATACCATGCTTCACCATGCATAGGTTGATCAATGATGCTCTTCACGTCAGCAAGTCTCTCTTATCTTGCTCCCATCGAAACCACCATGGCACTTACATTGACCCACATGTCGCTTGATGCAAACCGTCACACCGAACTTCTCGTTCGGTCATCCTTGTCCATTTTGCACCTTGCTTGAATCCACTGACTTTACCTGGTATCCTCGATCGTTTTGAACCTTTTCTCTCTAAGCCTAGTCCCGATCATCCTCGCCGTTGACCGTAGTTGACCTCCAAGCTTCCTGCACAATAATAGACCAAGAAATCAATTTCGAGAACAAGTTCTTTGCAACTTGACCCACCTTAGTCAAAACATGCATCATGCAACACATATGCACTGAAACCCGTGAACTTGACCGAACCAACAAACATCGCCGCCAAGCTGGCCAGCGAACAAGTCAAAACCGGTTAGACCGCCACCCATGGCGGTCACCCGACCGCCTCTAGCTAGTTTGATCGCCACCGCGGTCCGACCGCCAAAGAAGGGACTAAGGCAAATTTTCTCTCTGGAAATCTGAGACCTCTCTGGAAATTTCAAACGAATAGAACTTTTGACTCGAAGCTCCAAAAAATATAGGACCAAATGTAGAAGAATCTCCTTTCTTGCCTGATATACTCTGTTGTCCCGATCTTTCGGTGAGAGGGGTAAATTCCGATTGGATGATGGTCAACTCTCACGATCCAGGCTACGAACGCAGCACGCACGAACCAAGCAATCGCTAAACTAACCACTGTCGTTATCGACCGTGCAAAGACCCGCTGACTGATCACGAGGATCAATTCCGCAAGCAATCAAGAACAAGCAAGAACGAGGTAAAAAGCAATCTGAATTGCAAATATATGATTGAGTTCAGAAGGTGGGATTCCGCATAGGTCTTTTACGGTTGGTCTAGTCGACACAAGCGAAGAACGAGAGTTTTCACAATGGAGAAACTAATCAAACGAAATCCAAGTTCTAGAAAAAAAGGATATGGCGGCTCCTATATAGGGAGACGGCCAGGGGGAGGCGGCCAGCGAAGTGGGCGCACGCCCCTAGGGTTACAAGGCCCATGGGCCCAAGTGGAGGTGACGCAGCACCCGTTTGACTCGGACTTAGAAATAGACGTGGACTCTTTTGATGATTGTGGCCGACTCGGATAGAGTTTGATGATGATCTTGGATCCGTTGGAAAGTAGACTTGATAAGCTTTCCATGAAGTCCAGAATCGGCCCAAACGGAGTCCGTATGAAGAAGTTACGACTGTTTGAACTTAGTACTATCGCAGCAGTCCGAATTCGAATCCAGAACGAGCCCAACTCGAACTCTTGCTTGACACGGACACAAAGTGACGTGGTGACCTTCATTATGTCTTCCATGCATGTCCATGACTCCAAAAGCCTCTCCTTGATCTGTTCCCATGTTCCTAAGTACAATTAAATCACTTGCATTGGTAGCGGTTTATTGTCAGTAATATATAAACATAGGAACGAATTCACCTGATAATTAAGTTGGCGAGCACGAGCTCGGGTAAGAGGTCCTTGTAGTGGATGAGTTGTATGTGTAGGTGCGGCTGTATCCATAGTAGGGATGTCCTCATCATTGCCTACACCCTCTATTTTTGGCCCAGCTCCAAGCTCAAAGAAACTCAATGGTCTGTCAGACCGTCGCCCATGGCAAGTGTGATCGCCAGCCTTTTTGGCCCAAGGCACTGGCCGGTGTGACCGCCAGAGGTGGCCGGTTGGACCGCCGCCATGGTCGGTCTGACCGCCAATGACCTGTCAGCACCTGAACTTTGCAAAAAAATGCGTGATTCAACAAACATTCAATGTCATTGCCAATTGTAATATCATCCTAAGATCATGAGCATATCCCCATGACAAAAACCATCTGTGATAATTACAACACTAGCGGTTAAAAGAAACCATCTGTGATAAGGCATCTAGTATAGCCTGTTTTGTAGTAGTGATGACAGTTAACTCAACAAAATAAAACCCCAAGTCATTGCCCATGATTTTGTGACAAAATAGTTTTTGAAAATCAAAGTATAGCCATACCAGCCGCACTAAGCACGCTCATGGCCGCGAGCACGACTATTTAAATAGATTTTTACTCTGTAGAGGTGTACAACTTTACCCAAAGTACGAGAATATTCCTGTTAGCTCGGAATTCTCTATATCACTGCTTACCACTATAGGTAAGCAGTCTAGAGCCCGTGACACAGCCTTTACATCATCTAGTCCCATCCTTGCACCTAGCCCATCAAATGTTTATCCTCATTCACCCAGATACTCTCTATCGAATGAGGAGCCTCGTTCACCCGAATACCCTCTGTCGAGTGAGTTCCTCACTTCATCCGAGTATACCCATCTTAGCGCTACGTTTTTCACACTTCACCCGGGTATACTCGTCATAGTGAGGCATTCGCCATTATGTCAGCATGCCTAACCGGTCATGCTCGCGCGTCTACTGCCTACCCCTCATGCAAGGCTAGTTTTTCATGACTTAGTTAGCTAAGGCCATCCCATACTAGCACATACGGTTGTACTATTAGGTCTTAGTCCCGGTGTTGCTGGCTTCAGTACTTAACCGACCACAGGCGAGAATCTCCACCCTAGCTATGAGTGAGACACAATCCTCACTTTTTCATTCTAGTTTCATACAAAATAATAGAGGTACCCCCTCTAGACATTTTTCAAAATATCCCAAATTCACAAATTAACATATTGTCATTTACCAGTTTATCAGAAAATCTATCGTTCTAGTTGCATTTGTGCGATAATCGCACTAAAAAAATTCTCAAATGACATTATATATCGTAAAAATCATATTCTAAAAGCTACAACAGTAAAGGATCAATATTCCAAGGAGATATATGTAGCAAATAGGATTACAACTACCAATTTCCCAATTATAGCATTTTCATACAAAACATACACGCATGCATAATAGATTTTACAAAATGAAGTACAACAAATAAAATATTGGGTTCAAAATGATTAAAGGTGGTGTTTGCCTTGCTCTTGCTGTTCTGAAAATATGGTTTGTTGGTCATCGAAATAATCACTCAAGCGATCGACGTCTAAATCAAAAAGAGCTGGAAACGGATTAAATAACACCAATAAATTCAACAGTGACCCACATCAAATATTTTTACATATTCTGGTAGTTCATTATATTAAATGAATTTAGAAAAAAAAATTACTCAATTTAGAATTTTTATGTGAAAGTTATTAAGGTTTGAATTCTATTCGGTTTGGAAAATCCAGAGAAAATAATACATTTGCTTTCTAATAGAGAAAGAGTATTCCCGCGCATGCACTATTGATGGTTACTCTTTTTAGTAAGGAAAGCATATTCTCCTCAGAACTAAAAGCGTATTTCCATTTTTGTTTGATTTTCTTTATTGATCTGACAAGTGGGGTCCACTTATCAGTGGCTCGGTTCATGCAACAGTGCATAGACCGAAGGTCCATGCGTAGAGTGCATGGTCCACGGAAAGGTGTGTTGTGCACTAGTCCATAGGGCCTGCATGTTAGTGTCCCATTACTGAAACCAGGTGTTCAAATGATTCTTGTTAATTGTTTGCGGCCCCACATGTCACTAAAACATTGCAACATTTAAACCGACTGGGATTTGGCTAATTAATTGCTGAGCTACAGTAATTGTCCCGTTCGGGCAGAGCAGAGCCGTGCGATGGTGCTCATGCCAGCGGTCGTCGCTAGCGTGCTGGTGCTCGGTGGTGCCGGAGAATGCCCAAAATGGGTTCTCCACACGCTTGCGCACCTTCAGGCACCGACGACGAGGGCTAAGACAGCTCCTAGAGTAGGTGCACTGTCGTTGAGCAGTGACGTTGCTACGACAACGAGCCAAAATGCAAACGAGTGATGCTTTCAACTAAACTACGCAAGCTACTAGAGGTATACCAGAATGATGCGGAGTGAAGGAGATGGCCGGAGGTGAGTTGGCACGACGAGCTTCAAGTGGAGAAAGACACTGGAGGTGATGAGGAAGCTTGGGGATCCATCAGGAAGTTCAGGGATGTCCTTGCGAAGCTCCTAGTGCAGCCAATTGATGTGGGGCTCACTAAGGTGGAGACGGGGGTGTAGGCGACTCCATCAACCGGAGTTGGGGAAGAAACACCAATTTGGCAACTCCTGAGGACCAATGGTGAAATTTAGTGAGGGGAAAAGACTAGAGAACTCTGAAACACGATATGACACAGATAACACGAAGAGGAACAATTCTGATCAGCGGTAATGGTGGTGGTGTTGCACGGCTAAAATGGATCTCGCGCTCTGCGAGCGTTTGAGCTCAATTGAGGAGGAGAGAATGGTAGGGGAGGTCTGCACTGGTGAGGAAAAGAAGGAATGGAGTTCATGGCAATTTTTTATAGATGGAGGGGCGGAGTAGAGCGAGGAGAAGCTCGGGGTGACCGCGGGCAAAAGTGATGGAGTCCACTGGTGTACGGGAAGGTATGGGTGTGGTCTGGGTAGGGATTGGTGCGGAGGTGACCAAGGAGGTGACGGGGAGTTAATAACTTGTTTAATCTGGAAAATAACTTGTAGAGTAGAGCATCTTACTTTGTTAGCCTTGCATGTATAATCATGTTGTGATACCGACAAAATGTACTCAATCTTGCTTAAATTATTGATCAGAGTATGAGGATGAGTACACGCCGGACGACACGTTCTTTGCACCTAGTACCGAAGGGTTCAGTGACAGGTCTTGCTAGGGTTTTGTCCTTGTCGGTTGCCTAAGGGTATGGATGGGCATACCGCTGGACTTTTGGGTTTCATTTATTATGCTTTCGGTATTTAACTTGCGACTTATGATACTTTTCTTTTATTTGGCTGGTTCGCCGTGTTTTGTAAATTATGTAATCACTTAAGTTTATGTACAATATTTGTTTCAAGTTGTATGTAATTGTGTATGAATATGTATGCCCATATTGTGGATGTGTATACTAGCCAGTAATCATTGGAATAGTATGGTACACACATAAGGGTTTCAGGTATTCAACGCTCGAGTCTAACAGGTATCTTGATTATAATCGGTTGTTTGTAGATATATACACTACTACACAAAACCTCATCACAGACGGTTCTAAACCATCATCACAGACGGTTTTTTTAATCGTCTGAATTTTTGTGTCTGTGATGACACGAGGTCATCACAGACGGTTTTTCAATGGTCTATGAAAAAGGTTATCACATCCGGTTATATTCACGAACCGTCTGTGATAGTCTACTTTCACAGACGGTTTTATTCATGAACCGTCTGTGAAAATAGACTATCCCAGACGGTTCGTGAATAAAACCGTTTGTGATAGTTTATTTTCACAGACGGTTCTGAACAAGAACCGTCTGTGATAGCTTTTTCTGTTGCAAAAAAAAATGAATACGGGTTTTCACTTCGTTTTGAGCCTCCCGAGCCTCGCGAATGAATCTGATATGGATTTTTGGATTGAACTTTTTGTTAGCTTTCCCACAATAGCCACAATATCACCCACATCACAGTAGTATCAAGTCAATCCATTCATAGAGTACTAACACATCACAGTAATAATCCACATTACAGAGCAAAAGGGGGGAGTAGAGAGAGTGAGGTCGTGGGAGGCTGGGGCGACGAGGTCGTGGGAGGCCGGCGACGACGAGGTCGGAGCGACGACGAGGCCGAGGTGAGGTGGAGGAGGCCGCGGGCGACGAGCTCAGGGGAGTACGGGTCGACGAAGTAGAGGAGGCCGGGGGCGACGAGGTCGTGGAAGGCCGGCGACGAGGAGGTCGTGGGAGGTCGGCGACGACGAGGCTGGGGCGAGGTGGAGGAGGCCGCTGGCGACGAGCTCGGGGGAGGACGGAGCGCAAGGTCAGGGCAAGATGGAGATGGCAGAGGAGAAATGGTAGAGGAGGAGATGGAGATGGCAAAGGAAGAGATGGAGAACTCTGTTAATATAAAGAGATTTTTGGCAACCCACCCATTAAGTGCAAATTTTCATTTTCCCGCACAACAAAACAAAAGTATCACAGACGGTTTTATACAAAAACCGTCCGTGATGAGATATCACAGATGGTTCGTATCATGAACCGTCTGTGATAAGCGTCTCATCACAGACGGTTCTTAATACTCATCATAGACGGTTTTTGTACAAAACCGTCTGTGATTTTAGGGTTTACCATGGCTTGGATTTTTCCTTACTCTTCGAATTGTGTGCAGAGTATTGTGTGCCACGGTAAAGGATTAGCTGCCCATGGTAAAAATCCAAGCCATGGTCAACCCTAAAATCACAGATGGTTCTAACCACGAACCATCTGTGGTATTCTCAGTATCACAGATGATTCGTGGTTAGAACCGTCTGTGATACTTCACAGACGATTCTAACCACGAACCGTCTGTGATATCTACATATCACAGACGGTTCTTCTTGGAACCGTCTGTGATGAGGCGTCTTTTATGGTTTGTTTTGTAGTAGTGATAGATTTATACGAGTCTGATTGTGTCTTATACGTATCCATTTACTGTACCTATTCCTCAACCAAACTATTCGATTATGTATAAAGATCTATGCCGTAGGTTGCACTGGTGTATATCTATTGGATGGCCAAGTTTTTTTTTCTTTTCTTGGATTAACATGGGAGTTTTTGGCTTTTTTTTATTTTTTTTCAGATTAATGTGTGATTTTCTAGCTTTTTACCTCCTAAAATTAATGTGCGGGCTCCCAAAGGAACATCCAAAACGTAGGAGTCTATTGCCCTAAGCCACACATCTCCACACAGGCTACATGGATTATGTAATATTTTTCATTTTATTTTTGAAATTATTTTAAAATCCATGATGAAATTAAATCTAATTATGAACTTCAGCTTAGATATTCTAATTTTGAATTTAACTCCCAATTTAGTTTAATTTTGTAATTTTCATGTGTATATATAATGATTTTTTTTAATGAAATACATTTAGGGAGCGTCTATGCTACAGGTGATTGAAATTTCTTTATGTATCTTCGGGCGAGGTCGTGGTTGGCCGGGCATGGTCGGGGGAGAAGGGAGAAGAAAGAAGGAAGGGGGACGGCACACTGGCCGAGGTCGGGGAGTGGGCCTGGGAAAAGGGGGAGCAGACTGGCCGGGCCGCCTAAGGAGAAAATTGGCCGAGCCAGGAAGGAGGAGGGGAATTTGAGAAGAGTTCAAAAATTCGAAAAGAGGGATTCAAACCTGGATTTTGAATTTGGGAAAAGTAAGGATGTTTGAAACACAAACCCGAGCTTAAAGGAAGTTAGGAGTTTTTGAAAATAATTGACATGTTGAAATACGATTGAAAACTTAAAATTTAGAATAGTAATTACTATTTACCATCTAAAAACGGAAATGTTACAAGTTATCAGGCAGAATAGGAAGGGAATTTTGCAAACAGTAAATTTAGAAGCTTGTAAAAATTGTACTAGTATATAGAAGTGACATAAAAGGCTGGATGATTATTCAACATTTTTAATTGCTCCATACTACAGGATCAAGAGAGCGCTTTCCCAGCCATTACTGCGAATAGAATCGTAGCAACTGCAACGCAGAAATGGGTGAAGAAGGAAGCAACATTGGCACTTTCCACCGTGGTCTTTGATTTGGCGTGTAAAAATTGTAGTAGTATATAGAACTGACATAAAGTAATAAAATTTTCACATTTTTACACAACTTCGAAACATCCAAATTTTGGGTTGTTGCAAATAGTGTATTGCCTCAATTCTTCCTGGGCTCGTTCTGTGCTTTCTTTGTATGAACGCCTATGCACCCCAAGTACGCACATCTTTCCATCCGAAAGAAACCAGTTGTACGTAGCTAGCGCTCAACATGCTTGCATGCGTATTAGGGACGACACAAGGGAATTTTTCTATCCTGCCATATCATGGATTCTTTTTTTATACGAGTCTGATTGTGTCTTGTACGTATCTCTGATCGAATGTCACTGTTGTTTCGACCAGTGACATTCGACCAGGGATACATCATATAAGTTAAAGAGTATACTCATTGATCTATAACTGATGATTCATTCAAGGAACATGATAACTTATTATCCAATATCATGAACATAAGGAAATACAATCATCTTTATGATTGCCTATAGGGTATATTTCCAACAAAATCCACGATGAAATTAAATCTAATTATGAACTTCAGCTTAGATATTCTAATTTTGAATTTAACTCCCAATTTAGTTCAATTTTGTAATTTGCATGTGTATAGATAATGATTTTTTTAATGAAATACATTTAGGAGCGTCTATGCTTCAGGTGATTGAAATTTCTTTATCTACCAGTTATCTTTCTTAGCTGTAGGATTTTGATTCAATGGATACTACAAATTCTGTGTTGAGACAAAAAAAAAAATCTGAACTAGACAAAAGTAAATGCAGGTAAACCCTATGAATACAAAAAAATATAAACTAGATAAAAGTAAATCTAATTGAACCTACAAATATTAAAAGTAACGTTTAGAATTCTTAGCCGTAGGATTTTTAACATATCCTCGAGTGGAATGTTGATACAGTGCTGCTCTTTTATTTTGTTAGGTTCGTGTTCGTGTGCATATATCGGTATTACTATTTTGCTGGAGTGTGATGTTACTGATTGATGAATGCATGTAATCAATCAGCTAGTATACGCACCTAAGCTAGCAGCTAACTAGCTCTCTCTAGCTTTCTTGGTCAACTTTATAAAAGAGTATATATGATATATATGTTAGAACCGCACGCAGCCTGAGTCAATATAAAAGATGGAGCATGTGAGGCCGGTTTCGCTGCAACATGGAGGGAACTATACGTGAGAGAGAGAGAGAGAGAGAGAGATTTCAACCTTTATTAATTCGATTTTGCTAGCTCTCAGTCGCTTGAATTTTTTTTTAAATCGAGTAATCTACAACTGCATAGTACTAAATCTAAAACAGCATTACCAAATAACATGTTATTTTAGTATATCTTTAACTTTTAGTTCTATTTGTTTTTGTATTTGTGTTTAGGGTTAGTCTATGCTTCGGGTGACTGAAATTTCTTTATCCATCAGTCACCTTTCTCACCATTGGATCAACATTAATTCTATGGGCTAGATTGTCTCTTTCTAAAATAGACAAAAGTAAATATAGGTGAACCCTACATTTACAGATTAATGTGTGATTTTCTAGCTTTTTACCTCCTAGAATTAATGTGTGGGCTCCCAAAGGAACCTCCAAAACGTAGGAGTCTATTGTCCTAAGCCACGCATCCCCACACATGCTACATGGATAATGTAAAAAAAAATTCATTTTTCATTTTTTTGAAATCATTTTTAAATCCAAGTTTAAATTAAATCTAATTCTGAACTTCAGCTTAGATATTCTAATTTTGAATTTAACTCCCAATTTAGTTCAATTTTGTAATTTGCATGTGTACAGATAATGATTTTTTTAATGAAATACATTTAGGGAGCGTCTATGCTTCAGGTGATTGAAATTTATTTATCTATCAGCCACCTTTATTAGCCGTATGATTTTGATCCAATTGATACTACAAGTTTCTGTGTTGAGATAAAAAAAAATCTAAACTAGACAAAAGTAAATGTAGGTAAACCCTATAAATACCAAAAAAAATTCAAACTAGACAAAAGTAAATCTAGGTGAACCCTACAAATATTTAAAAAATTACAAAAAAAAATCATACTAAAAGTTACAGTAGAGTTGTACTAAAATTGCACATCACATGGTACTGTAAGTTTAGGCTTAGTACTATGTAATTATAGGTAACTAATGGATAAAAAAATCAGACAACTGAAAATTAGTAAATCCGATACATTTATTCCTACATTTAATTGTTATTTCATATGTGAATTTTTCCCTAAATTACTTCTTATTTAGGAAGTAATCTCATTTGATTTTAATTTTAGTTCCTCAAATAAGTATATTTAGAAAGTTGATTACATATTCTAAAATTGAAATAGTATATTCCGAATTTTATTTTAGTTCCAATTCTATTTTGATTTAGAATTTTTTTATACATTAATAATTTAGTTTTCAATAAATTAAGTCTAATTCACCTTAGATTTAATTTAGTTCCAAAATTATTATTAGTTATAAATTCAATTTATATCTTGTAAATGTTAGTGTAATTCTCCCCCATTAATATAAATTCCAAATATACTTTCTATTTACAAAATAATTTGTTGTTTTGGACTCCTGTGTCCACGGTACATTGACCCCGAAATTAACTTGTATAAAAACTTAGATTCAAGCACGTCCTTTTTTTCTTCTAGAATACGGACTAAAACTCCTCATACATATACGAACGTATCTATGCGCTGGCGTTAGATTGAATGTATATAACAGTAGCTTCTATTAGCTTCCAAATATACTTTCTAGTGGAGTACACGTTTACATAATCATTGAGCCAGTGCACAATGCAGCGCCCAGTGGCTGGAGATTGGAGAGAAAGATAAAAACGGACGACTCTAAGGAGTCAGTCAATGCACGAGGTCACGCGCATCACCACCAGATTGACACCTCCTTTTTGTAAGTGGGAGCATGTTAGTTTGACGTCCTTATCTGTAGCCTGTGGTAGGCCTGTCGAGGCTGTACGATTGCTCGTGGTTTTGCTAGTGGTTTTGCTGAATTCGGTGCAGTAGATAGTAGTATAGCATCTCCACCGTTTCTGACTACTTTTGGAGTATCTGCTTCCTATTTTGTATCTCATAACATAGAAAATATCTTACGTAACTGAGAGTATATATGTGTAGTATACCAATATATAAAATCACTTAGTTGGTATTTACATCTTTTTGGGGTGATATGTACAATTTTTAATATATGCTAAAAACTATGAACTTTTTTGTAAATTTTTCGTGTGGTTCTCATTGGAATATCTAATAATTAGTATGTTTTTTGTCTTTTTCTCTGATTAATATCACCTCTCACAATATGGTGCACTTGGTGGTTTTGTGACCACTGACATTGCTTACGTCCCCTCTCGATTGGACGACGTTGCGACGACATCGCTGGTTCTGCCACGTCCGGAGGGTGCCGAGTGGGGTTCAATGAGGACACCGTCAGAGGCTGCTTTCCTAACAAGATCGCCGCACAACATGCTATTGCAAGATACGCCGTTAACATCGGTCGGACGTATCGGGTGCAGAGGTCCAACCCCGACACGTACATCGTCAGGTGTGTTGATGAATCCTGTGCTGGCAAGGTCCGTGTGCAGAGGTTCACGCATCACGCCATGGGCTTCCTGATAATGGTCTTTGAAGGACCACACATGCGAGTTAGTGAGCCGCCACACGTGCACCGCAACATAACGTCCTCGTATGTTGCCAGCTTGATAAGCCACCTCGTCGCTGCAGATGTGTCTATTTCGCCAAAGCTCCTGCTGGCGGATGTTGCCAATATGGTGGGGTTCTGGAGCGAATGTTCGGCACATTCGAAGAGGCTTATAACCTAGTACCAAGATTACTGCATCAAATCGCGGAATCTAATCCCGGGACGTACGTAAACAAGCTTGAGCGGGTGCATCCGACTGAGGGGCCCAATTGTTTTGTTCTTGAAAGGGTCTTCTGGGCCTTCCGTCAGGCGATCGAAGGGTTCAAACATTGTCGTCCCGTGCTCACCATGGATGGCACCTTCCTATGTGGGAAGTACAAGGGTACTATCCTCACTGCCGTTGCGGCCGATGCAAATGACCAGTTAGTCCCCGTGGCGTTCGCAATTGTTGAGAGCGAGAACACGGAGAGCTGGTTGTGGTTCCTGTGCAATGTGAAGTAGGCGGTGGTCCAAGATCGGCCAGATGTGTGTGTCATCTCGGATCGCAATGCTGGGTTGTTGTCTGCGTTGTGCATGATGCAAAATGGGACGCAGCCGCCGTACCAGTGGAACGATGTTAGGAGCCGTTGGTGCATGAGGCATCTCGCGGCCAACTTCCTCACAAGGTTTCGGAGCAAGGACCTCATGAAGATGTTCAAGAAGCTCTGCATGCAGAACCAAAGGAGGAAGTTCGAAGCGGTGTAGAGACAGCTCGATGAGGAGACCGGGAAGCATGTAAGGGACTCAGCGCATGCCGAGGCAGGGGCAGCGGCTAGAGGGTCCGCGAGAGTTGGGGAGTTCACACAGTGGGTTAACTCGCATGCACCTGACCTGGAGAAATGGTCCCTGCTGCACGACACGGACGGTGCAAGGTACGGGATCATGACGACCAACATGTCGGAGGTGTACAACGATGTGCTCAAGGGTGTCCGCTCTCTGCCGATCACTACGATCGTGGAGGAGAGCTGGAACCGTACCATCGGATACTTTGTTAACAGAGCCATGATGGCCAAGAAGCATTTGGAGGACGGGAAGCAATTCTCCGAAGTAATGCATGCCTACATGGAGAATAAGATCAGCAAGGCTCGATCGCACGCCGCTCGTACCATGGATGGCGTCAGGCAGAAGGTCGAGATCAGGCTCAGGGAGAAGTACGTGATGGGCCATGCTAGAGGGGATCGTAAGCAGGTCTGCACGATTGGTGAAGAAGCGTCGTGCACCTGCAACAAGCCGCAGCTTCTGCACAAACCATGCTCCCATGTGTACGCGGCATGCGTAGCGTGGCGGCAAGCCTCGGAGCGTTACATCTCCGAGTACTATGACATCCACCACCAGATGCAACTTGAGTGCCGAAGTTCCATTCAGACAGTGGACACGCACTCTGAGGACCTTTGGTGGGCGGTGAAGTGGGTGCCCAACGACGCACTAAAGCACCCCTACCGTGGAAGGCAGCGGCCCCGACGAACTGAACGACATGGACGACGGCCAGTAGCGGCAACGAGTTCGCCGGCCCGTTGCATCATGTAAGACCGTTGGGCACTCCATCACCACGCCCAAATAGACCCGCACAAGCAAAGGCAATCGTAGCGAGGAAGATATAATTACTACGCCGTGATGTCGCTTGCTTATTTCAATGTCTTTGATGGACTCTGTTGTCGTTAATCCATGCCTTTATGTACTACTTGTTGTTGTCCGGTTTGTTGTTAACTCATTATGATCATATTGTATTGTTGAATTTTTATCGTATGTCTTGCCTTATTTTCTGTGCCACATAATATGTTTTACATGCGTGTAATCGACATGTTGTTTCCTGGCGGGAGATGGCGCAGCTCTAGTTGACGACGCAGCACGAGCCGCCGACCCACGTTGGGATGTGGGACACCGCTGTCGGGCGTGGTCGCACGGCCGCCCTCCGAGCCCGGGTCCCGCGCCCCTGAGAGAGATGGCCCCTTGACGAGCGAGACGCCCCAAAGCTTGACACAGGCCTCCGCCGCTCGCCGGATGTTGGACCTCCCCGACGCGCCGCAGCTTTGACGCGCACTCTGCTCGCGCCGTGGACCGTTGGAGACCGAGACTCACACCTTCCACTTCCGATGGGGAGATGACCATTACTCGAGGACGTGTCTCGCCATGTGTCTACCTCGCGTGGTCTTCCAGTAGTGCCCTCCGAGGGCGATGACCGGAAGGTCCGTTTGGCTATGATTTGGTCACCCGATTGCCGCGAACGCGCCCGTGTGCCACATTCCCGGCGCTGGCGGTACATGATCCGCCCGAGCATGCGACTCGGACGAAGTGAGGACACATTTAGTCGCTGCACTGTTGTTCTTGTTCGGATGGATCCTGTTTCCTACCACGCAGGGAGACTGCGTGTACCCGAGCTACATCCATCTGGCACAGTCTTTGGCGGATGCCTGGCCCGACGAGATTCCACAGTACAGTTGTGGCTCTACAGTGCTTTGCGCCACGTACCGAGGGTTGTGTGACGCTTGTTAGCGCAGCACGGGCGAGGAGCCAGTCCTCGCGGTATGCTACGCCCTGCTACAGTTATGGTCGTGGGAGCACTTTTCAGTCGGACGACCGTACTTCCGCACCAGCGTGCACCCTTACCAGGTTACCACCGAGCTTTACGGGAACACTGCAGGGGACGACCCCGTCGACGGGCCTACGATGGGAACACGTTGGACACGTGCTACCCTAGGGTGGGCTAGGGAGAGACCGAGGCGCGTATACCCAGAGTTCCATAACCTTTTCGAGACTCTCCACGAGGACGAGATCATCTGGTGGCCATGGACAGCACAGTTCCTTCACGACACGGCCCCCTTCGGATTATCATCCCAGTGCAATCTGGACGAGGCACTCTGGATGACGACCTGCCACTTGGTCTTCTCGCATATGGTCAAGCAGTACAATCCGCAGCGGGTCATGAGGCAATTCGACCTTTACCAGGAGGTACCACCGCCCGCGGGACGACCTCTCACAGCAAAGGCTCACCGGTATGTCATTCTTTGGTGTCGTTTTGAGGGCATGTTCGAGTAAGATTTTCTGACATGTAAATTCAATTGCAGGCAGACGAGGAGAGAGCGGAGGAGCGACGACTGGAGGCAGACACAGAAGCCCTGGACGACGCTGTGGATTGACAGGGTTACGACGGACGTTGTGCTGGAGTGTCGCGGCTACGCCATCCAGACGTACGCGGCGTACTTGCGGTGGTACGTTCCGCGCACTAGGTGCAGGCTTATTGGGCCAGCGCCGCAGCGTCCAGTGGACGCCATGCAGGACGACGTCGTACTAGCTGGTCCGGACCGTCACCGGGCGGCCCGCCTCGACGAGACGGTAAAATATTCTTCGCATAATTTCGCTCAAAGAACACTTTTCGCACTTACTATCGGTTTTCGTGGCAAGATTACCGCTTGGAGCGTATCCGCCGCCAGATGACTGAAGCTATAGACCGTGGAAACAACAACACATTAGATCGTCTCATAGGCGCGATGCGCACGATACGCGAGGACGTAATTTCTGCGATTAGATCCGTAACTTGTGGTCGCCACAGCGATGTTCACGCACAAGATCGCAGACGCGCCGCACCTTCCACCACCTCGCCTCCGCACCTCCGTTAGCACCGCCTCCGCACGCCGTCGCACCGGAGTCGTGAGCTACGATCGCCGGCCTCGACCCGCCTCGGGCCACGTGTATGTCATCTGTCAACGGTTCTTGTCGTGAGTACCTTTCCATGCACTCATTTCGGACGATTCGACATTACCCTTTGTTCTTGCAAAGCGATTGCGAGGACAACACTCTGCCGCAACCATCGCCATCACGGAGGAGGCGCAGTTCCGACTTCTCGCACGGCGCTCAATCACACCTACGGAGCGCGACCGGTGGTTCGGCGACACGCACGGAGGGTACACCGTGCAAAGACTATGGCTCGACCGCCGGAAGGATCCTCGCCAACACAACAGCCTACTCGGTACACGGAACGCATTTTACACCAATTTTCCCGTCGACAAAACCAATGACTAACTCACCATGTACGCCCAGCAGGAAGAGCACCAGTGGGTTGACGACATGCTCAGGCCTCAGCCGGACCGCCACGATGATATCACCCCAGATTCGCCTCCCAGACAGGGCCCGTACTACGGCCTTCGAGACGTACACCACTCTCCGAGACAGTTCACATTCCCCGAGGATCAACTACGCCGTCCGGCAGTTTACACCGACCATGCGCCTAACTAATTTCATGGCCGTAAAACTTGATATGTAATGCCATTATGCATCTCGCCTTTCTGATATATGTAATGTCCATGTGCGTTACGACTGTTAGATTTATGTACACAAAATGTTCTCTGAAATATTTAGTACTAACAACTATAACTCCCGATTTTAACTTACTAAACCTTAAAGACATAACGCAATGCTGCCCCACGATACATCCTCGGCCCTGCTACCTCGCGGACGCGAATTTTCTTCAACCAAATTGCAATTTACCAACAGCTATATATATGCATGATTTGGCTTCCATTCCACTCACTCTTCGATTCCTCTTCTCCTTCCTTCCGCCTTAAACGGATGTCTACGGCCTCATCAAACTTTTGAGTGAGCAGCAATTAGAAGCACTAAGACAAGACTTGGATTGCCCTCGTTGGTGGATCCGTGAATGTGTTCACCTCCCATACGCCAACGAATCCATCTCGAGTGTTCATGAAGTGTTCGAATCTTACGGTAACTTATGTCTGATCATCCCCATTGAACTTCTTTCCAAACATCATATTTTTCACTTGTATTCCCAATTATTTTTATAGAACACAACATGTCGGTTCCGGGTCGTGGGTGATGAAGCTGTGCTGAGGTTCGAGGCATTGCAATGCAAATTGCACCTTGCAAGAGGACACACGTCGTAGGATCGCATTTCGTCAAGTGCCTCGACCATCGGATGAACCGACGGAAAATAAAGATAATGTTCTTAAAGGACCGGATGAAAGGATGGAAAGGGTTGAGAAATCGCTATGTAAATTAGTTAACATGGCGGTTTGGTAATTTTTCTTCTATTATTTCTTGTTCTTGCTAAGTAGAAGTTCGCCAATAAGATTGTAATATCCACTTTATCTATGCATCCTCGCACTACGTGATGCATGCCTTTGCGGCGTTGTGGTACTAGCTTGTATCATGTATGCATCTATCTAATTCCGCTCAACACTTTGCGTGTGAATTAATCAAACAAGAATTTTAAATCAGCATGAACTATCGCTATCTAATTTGCGGTATTTCGATTATCGAAGTACCGCAAATTTCTTATGCACTACCGCTCTTAAATGAAGCGCTAAAAGACCATCTTCGAAACAAACGCTCGCGAAAATCAACTTCGGTGCGTGAGTTCCGCTCCGAACATGGCGGTAAGAACCACGCTTGTAGAAAATCAGCTAAGTCCCAAAAGAGTGCTCTTTGAGAGAAAAAACATTCCGCAGATTTTTGGAAGTTCGCGAGAGGTAGTTCCGCACTTATATCGTCGAACTACCGATCATCCTAACAAAGCAAGCAGATGGCTTTCAAAACAACTTCAATTGCAAAACAAATTTACGAACTTATGACAACACACGCCTCGCTTGACTTTTCGGACCAAATGACAAAGACTCGCAGAGTAGGACGTGACAACACACCGCTCGCCAACTTTTCGATCAAATGACAAGACTCTGCAGAGTAAGACGTGATAACTCACCGCCTCGCCGATTTTTCAAACCGAAATGACAAAGACTCTGCAGAGTAATACGTGATAACACACCGCCGCCAAATTTTTCAGCGAAATGACAAAGACTCGCAGAGTAAGACGTGACAACTCACTACCTTGCCCGACTTTTCAGGCGAAATGACAAAGACTCGCAGAGTAAGACGTGATAACTCACCGCCGCCGACTTTCCGCATCGAAATGACAAGACTCGCAGAGTAAGACGTGACAACACACCGCCTCGCCGCCTTTCGGATCAAATGACAAGACTCTGCAGAGTAAGACGTGACAACACACCGCAAAAACTAGGACGAGAGGACTCGCAACGCAAAACGTGACAACACTCTGCCTCCAAAGCTTTTCCTACCTAAAATATAGCACTTAAAAAAAAGGGGCATGACTACTCTCTGCAGAAAGATTAGACAACACTCGCCAACCACGCCATGCCAACCCTCCGCTTATAAAAGGAGGTGCAAGTCATCTACGAGAAACCACACAACCAAACCAAACACTACACCGAGCTTGCTTCACCACGCGGGATGGACAACCTCAAGAAGCAATGGGACGAGATCCGTGATCTAGCAAGGGCTTCTCTTGACGGCCGAACAAGCTAGGGTCAGCTGATGCCCGGTCCAAGAAGAGCGGCTTGCCAGATGGCAGCTCCGCAATGAAACCCCGTACCAACAACCCCCGCTGAACGCTCCAAACGAGCCTTCGCGCAACACCCGCCAGAGGGGAGACGCCGCCTCTGCTGGTGCAGGACACATGCAAGTTCTTCAAATCCAAGCACCACCGGCCTCGGCATGCGCATCGGGATGTCCTAACTACTCCTCCGACTATCCCGACCGCCGTTGGGATACGAGCACCATCTATCAAAATGTAAGGAGTATTACAAGAATATATCGTACCAATTCTCTTTTAGAGTATGCACTAACAATCTCTCCCGTCTACCCGCAGTCCCCGGAGCCGCTATGTGGCTTCCGCAAATGGATCGACCTAGAGATCCACCGACACGACCAGTGGCAGCTCGACTTCGAGGAGTGGAATGCAGAAAGGGGACGCGAGATCCGGGAGGAGGATCGTCGGATCAAGACCACAACGAGCGATCCGCCGGAGACTCGGGCCCATCTCGAGGCGTGCAGGCGCAGGGAGCGCGAGGCACGCGAGAGGGAGCGCGAGAAAAAGCGGGAAATGGCGGCCGAGGCCAGGGCGGCAGGCGAGGACTACAATGCCGAGCTCGCAAGAAAGGGCAAATGGCCCCGGTCCATGCAGTAGGTCGGGCTAGTCCGTAGTAGACCCCCTCCTATTCGCCATGTTTTAGCTATCCCCTAAAGGCATGCGTACTTATATGGTCCGGAAGCTCGTGTCGCAAGTTACCGTAGTAGTAGCATCCATGGTAAAGTAATTAGCCGAACCATCATGCCATGTGACCACATGTAACGTGCTTTTGTCCGCACGCGGGCTGCAATGTAGTTCTGGTGCTGTGCCTCCGCTGAGCCATCAAAGTATGCCTTTTCTGGTGGAATTCCAGAGATAGCCATTCACATCGGTATCGATTCTGCTATGTTTTAGGGTTTCAACGTAATCGCAACGTTCTCAGCCCCTTCAGTTAAGTTAATTTCCGTACTCTGCTTTTCTATACTCTACTTTCACAAAAGAAATGTGATCGAGAACCATATCGACCAAGACTAGTCATGTCGTACCAAACTACGCACATTTCAAGTCACATGAAATCATAAAACCCTAATTTCCGAAACGTCTCGTCCTAATTTTTGAAACCTAAACCCTGAATTTTCGAGATAATTTCAAAGCATATAAAATTTTGTAAAATTTACACAATCAAGTCCACCGTGTAGGGAGTATGGAAAAAAAATCATAATGTTTGGACCTCATTTGCTATATTATAAAATTCCTACAAACATTACACTTTAAAGAATTTTGCAAAAAAAAAGAATGCATAAAATTTCAAAAAAATTACACAACCATAAAAACTATGCCAGGCGGCTCCACAAAAAATTTCATAATTATTTGAGCTCATTTTTCATATTTAAAAAATCATCCAACAAATATTATTAATTAATTTTTTGAAAAAAAACAAAAAAAAAATTTGCCACGTAAGGCACCACCAAGGTCTTGCCTCGGGACAACGAAGATTTTGGTATCGCCGTCCCCAACGGCAGCAACCTAGTCGGGGGGCAATTTCTGGAAATTTGAAATTATCGGGGCTATTTTTGGAATTTTTGTTGCGCAATGGGGCTAAAAAAGTCCAGAATTCGTTAGTTTGACGTCCTTATCTGTAGCCTGTGGCAGGCTTGAGTCTGTATGATTGCTCCTGGTTTTGCTGAATTTTTCTTTTTCCACTGTTAATACGTTAATATCTAGCTCTTTTAACTCTTACGATTAACGCGAAGGCTCCTTAAAAAGAATATACAAATATATATACGCACACATATACATATATATACACATGAATATAATTGGATGGTTCACCGAGTAGATATAATACATATTTTTCTTCAATTAATATGGTAATTTCTAGTCTTTTTCGTATTCTCCGATTAATATGGTACTTTCTAACTTTTTAACTCCTAGAATTAATGTAAAGCGATACTAATGTTTAGTAAAGTAGCATACTGCTTTCTCTCTTCGTATCGCTTTCCCCTTTGCTGTTCTTCGTATCCAAAAAAAAATTCTTCAAAAACTATTTGGAGAACAACCCAGATTCGTTTCGAGCCCTCACACTACAGCAAGGTAGTGAGAGTCGAGATCGTAAGTTGGATCGATTTGCCTCTGGTAGGATCGAATAGTAGTATCAAATCGTAGAATCGGCAATTCTACTGAATTGTAAAAATAGATATATTTAACATCTATACTACAAGTTTATCTGATTCTTATATGGTTTACCACTTACTTATAACCGAAAAAGGGACAAAGCACTTTTTATCGCACAATTGAAAAACATAATGGTACTGATATGATGGGTGATATAGTTCTGAACTACAGGAGAACAACCAATGGACATGACTAGTTTACTACAATTACATGAGAAATGTTCACAACTCTTGTAAATCAATATCTAATTGCAACGCTAGCATGTTCCTTAAAAGCAGCTAGACATACTCTAGGAATAAAAATAGCTTATCATTATCAAGCTCGAGATTGCTCATGTCATCATATAGATATTTGTACTAGTATTACCATACTGATATAATATTTTTGCATAATCCTTGTTTATTTATAGTTTCATTCTCAGAAATTAATATCAACAAATTCTGCTCTAAAACAAAATATCAACAAATCCCAGCCTCTAAAAAAATATTTAAAAAATCGCAAAAAAACATGCATTTTTTTGCCCAAACGGCTCTACCGCGATTTTACTATGCGATTCTACATGATTCTACTATTTGGATTGCGACTCTACCATAATTCTACCTGATTCTGATTCACGGTGCGATTTGGATATATAGGTTGTCGTGAGTTCGTAGAATCGTAAGACTCTACGAGTAGGACCGTGATTCTAACTACCTTGCATGACGGTACAACATATTGCATGCATCTTGCATGCTTCATATGCGTTCCCCTATTTATTGCCAGCACATAAACCGATTTAAGTCCTGATGCTATTGTTCGCTGACGGATACAACGCCTCTACAATTTGTAGCAACTTAGGTCCAGTTTGAAACGTAGGAGTTTACTCGGTTATGTCATAGGCTAATGGATATGATCCACTTTGTTACCAGGTAAAAAAAAAATTGTGAGCCTCCACTATATAAGGGGGCATTAGAGCTAGTTTGAAACCTTAGTGTTTTGTCCTCATGGCGGAGTGGTTGTAATCATTCATCTTTAAGTGGTAATAGAAGATCAAACTTGGTTCTCCATGTCTTATGTGTGTTCTTGTTTGATTGTCTTGTCTTCTTTAGGTATTCTCGGTGATTCGTAGTTCTAGTGTGATTCGTGCTAAGATATAACTTGTAATGGCTTGTAGGAACCTATCTAGGATTATCTTGGCTACCAAAATCTCACAAGCTTGAGTAGATCAAGTTTCCCCCTTTTTTGCTTAGTTCTTGAGCACTCTTCCCTAAAATGGATAAAGGTAGGAAATTTGACAAAAAATTCTTGGTTGAATAGGTTCCAAAGATCCTAGGGTAGCTATGTTTCAAATTTGGTGTGATTTGAATAAATAGATCAAAAGTTATGTGAAATTCCCTGTTTGAAATCGTGTTGTTTTCGGTTTGTCATATGGGAGCGGTTAGACCACTCGATGGTTGCTGGTTTGACTAGCCACCGATCTAACCACCCAACAGTTGATGGTTAGACCGGTCACGCAATGTTGCTTGTGGTTTTCTTTGGTTGTTGCTTGTGTGTGTTGGTTTCCATTGGTCGCAAGTTCAAATTTGATCTTCTTAGCTGTTTATAGCTATTAAAGTGAAAAAGATTGTCAAATCCCTAGGGGACGATTAGCTGAGGTGTGCCCATTTCAATGTTAGCGACGACCAATGGCGCGCAGACGAGCAGCGCACGACTCGCGGTTGGCAAGAGCATGTCGCGGAGGCGACACCGAGTCGATCTCGGCGACGGCGCCTAGGCAGAGGCATATGGCCTATCGGCCGGGGGAATGGCGTGGCCAATGCACACGAGAAGGTGTGCGCCGTCCACCCAGCGAGGGTAGGGTAGGGCGAAACCAAGCTACAACAAAAATATCATCGCAAAACTTCAATTGACATGCTAGATCAAAGACAACATACCCGGTAGCCTTAGCGAGAGCATTAGCATGCTGATAGCGTGTTGTGAATTCGGGGTCGCATTGCCAACGATGAAGCACTCAACTCATATGAATATAAAAGTAGAAAACGAGACATGATGTAGTTATAAGTTTTGTCTCAACTTTATTACTCTTTTGACTGTAGACTTTTGTGTACAATATGCAACCCCTACATACCTTCCTTATATAGGGGGAGGCGGGGTGCCTTTACGATAGAGTAAATAATATGGGACTAAACTACGGTAATGGATCTCGTGGGCTAGCTTCCTATAATGGGCATTCGTTTAGGTAAAGTGTCCACACAATCGGTCATTTGTAAACCGGCCCATATATAAGAAATATTACCGGTTATTTGTAGATATATAGATAGGTAATAATAGATAGATGATTAAGTAATCTCCTTAAAAAAGAATGTTCAACTAATCGTGAGTTAAGTTTGCTAGTTACTGCTATTTAACTACTGTTGGCCGTGTGTTTTGAAGTTGGATATTGCTGCAGATATCAGGCAGAATTTCGCTAAGCAGTAAATTTAGAAGCTTGTAAAAATTGTAGTAGTATATAGAACAGACATAAAAGGCTGGATGATTATTCAACATTTTCAATTGCTCCTTACTACAAGATCAAGAGAGCGATTTCCCAGCCATTACTACCAACAGAATCGTAGCAATTACAATGAACAAATGCGTGAAGAAGGAAGCAACATTGGCAGAAATCCTAGTCTTTAATTTGAAGTGTGTCAGGAGCCTCCATGCGAGACCAGAAACAATAGCTCCTGCTGCAAATAGTAGGAACCAGTCGGTCTCGGTCCACTTGTTGGGCGAACGTGACTTGCTGATGGTTGCTACCGACACGGCCAAGAATCCGGCAAACGTGACTTTGGTCAGTTCCAGCGACGCCGGTTTAGACTCTTCGTTGGCGTTGGCGTTGGCGTTGGCGTTGTTGCCAGCAAATTGTTCCAACACAAGTTGCAGGAGAATTAGAAATGCAGGAGCGGATAGCAGCAACGCTGGACGTCCCATGCGTTCAAGCGTAATTACCACTAGCACTGCGATGGCACCGAGAGCCATGATGCCGTCGAAGATCAGCAGAGTAAAATGGGCAATGTTGGTCCTTCCCATGTTCATCTCGAGGAACATAAAAAACACCCCGAAGGCGCATGCAAGGAAGCTGATGACCATGGGAATCTGTATTCTCTGGATGCTACTGATCTGACCTTGCAATGCCAAGCCTTCCAGCCCCAGAAAGAGAATTCCCGTGACACCAGACAAGAACTCAACTGAGTTGTCGAGTTTAGAGTAGAATTCTGCCTCAGCTTCCCGCCGCGCTCTGGCTGCTTCAACGTCCTGCTGCGCTATGGCACCACCATTCTCTGCCTCAACTTCCTGCTGTGCATAGCAGTAGCAGACCATACGAATCACGATGCAACCTCCAAGCATGGTGCCAATGGAGATCACAATGCTTTTGGGGATAATGAGTTGTGCAATCAAGGAGGCAAGGATGAGGAGGAAAGCAGAGGAAAAGGGTGTCAGACTCCTGGTCACAGGGGTCGGTATTTCACCTGCGGTGGGGAATCTCTCGTAGAAACTGCAGGCTAGCACGGGGCAGATACTGGATATTAAAGTAACACCTGCAATGACGAGCATGGCGATTGGTAAGGCAGGTCCATGCTCCATGCTCTTCAAGTCGACCATCTTCTGAGCGAGAGCGAGCGCGAGAAGCACCGGGCACACCATAACCACCACTCCTTCGGCGAAAGCACGGCAACGGTTCGTCAATTTGTCCTGATACATGGTGAACGTCACGGTGAGTACGTTTAGGAATTTTCACTGTGTTCTGTTATCAGAGGAAGAACATTTAGCCTTTGGAAAGGATACACGAGCAGAAACCTAAAATATCAACAAAAGACGCAGTCAGTTCCAGGGACAGAGGCTGCTTACCATCTCAAAACCTCTGAAAACAGTCAGAGATAACTTGGGAGTGTTTGGGTCCGCACGGAAGATATCTGATCAATTGAATTGGTTAAGTTCCTTCAGACAGATCATATTTCATTTCCTCGAGGTGTCTCAGCTCTCAACTCGGGTTGATCGTATCGCCAAAAACTTGACACATACAAAACAAAAGAAAGGAATGAGTAGAAAGAGAAACAAGAAGAGGAGGCCAAGAGCAGAGCTTACTCTGCTTGAGCTGAGAATTGAAGTTGCTTGCCAGACACTTCAATAATGCAGTTGCAGGCTTGCAGCACAGACATTTTTAAACTGAACTGGAAAGCAGTGCACGCGGAAAAGAATACCGCGGCAAAGGATGGGTGTAACACTTAAATAACGCGGTTGCAGCCTTGCAGTTCACGCGGAAAATAATACCGCGACAAAGGATGGGTGTAACACTTCAATAACGCGGTTGCAGCCTTGCAGCACAGAAAACATTTTTAAACTGAACCGGAAAGCAGTTCACGCGGAAAAGAATACTGGCAAAATTCACTAAAAACCCAGCACACCCACGAGGCGGACAGGCATGTGTAAGTCTTTCTCGGACTTTCATCCCCACTTCGTCCAAATAAATTAACTCAAAAGTGCTATAATTTAAACCAATATATATTATATACTAGTGTAACTCAATGTGAACCGGTAATATGGTACTAAACGATGTGTTACAATTTTTACCTCTCCTTTTTTTTAAATCTTAGTTTTTTTTTTGTGAGTGATTTCTCTTTTTATTTGCTCCAATACAAAATGAATTTAAAACTTTTGAGTCTTCACCTTGTGACTAAGTTGATAGAAAATGTCAACCTAGAAAATGAACCAACCCAACTTTTAGTTAGAGAACAATTGATCTAATACCACATGGATACTCAGTATTTCACAATTCAAAACTCCTAATTTGCTGTTACCCGCATATAATAAATCTCACAAACATCCCTCTTGACCGCGGCACACATTGCCTGACATTTCACCTTGTGACGACATGTGCTCCAACTCGCCCGCACTCTCCCCTCCTTCCCTCTCTTTCCCCTTCAGGCCTTATCTCGCAAGTCAAAATTCTCAGCCCAGTACATGGGCCGAGAATGGGCCGGGAATTTTGGCTTGCCAAACAAGGCCTTATTGTCTCTCATGCGCAGCTGCGTGCTACGCTCCCCTGCCACTCATCACTTATCTTGCCACTTTGTCTCGCTGAGCCGCTACACTTCCTAGTCGACTGGCCACCACGCATCATACTTGTTGCGTCGCACGTCGTGGCACCTCCTTCTCCCAACTTCCCTCCGCGCTGCCATGACTACTCCCCATCCTACTGTAACATCCCGTTTTCGGTTCAGGAATAGTATTTCTCTGTTGCCATTTTGGAGTTCAAAACTAGTTCAAGATAATTGTGTATTTTCAAATTTCTCAACTTCGACCTTAATTCAAAACATCAGAATTCAAATCTCCATGTGGATCCTCTTTTAAAATTTGATTTTGAGTCCCTTTTTAATTTCAAATCCTCTTCAAACCTCCCCTTGGGACGGCCCATCCCTCCTTCTGGGCTCAGCACACATTTTCCCCCGCCCAGCCCCTTGCCACCCTCCCTGCTCTTTCTTCTCCCACGGGCAAGTGCCCGTGTGCCCGCCATGCTGCCCCGTGCGCCTCCTACGCCCCACGCCGCCGGGCGCCAAAGCGCTCGAGCTCCTTGCGGTCACGCCGCCTTCCGCCGCGCCCCACCGCCGCGTCGCCACTCTGGTCAGCTCCATCCCTGGCCGACCCCGTCACGAGGTGCCCTAAGAATCCTAGAAGGTTTCCCCCACCACGCTGACCTTCTTCCTCCTCCTCGACGAACTCCCCGCGCAAAGCTCCCCCACCGCCACACCAGCCCGCGTCGCTAGACCGCCCGAGCACCTCGACTCCCGCCCGGCTCTTCGCCTCCTCGTGGCCACGCGTCGCCTGCGCGCGACACGCCTCGCCATCAGGCGCCCACGCAGCCGCTGCGTGCCGCTGCTACTTGTCTTCAACCACGGTGCGCTCACCGGTACGCCGCCGGCCGTGGCACCGCCTCCCCTAGGTGAAGGATCTAGAGCCGCCATTATAAGTTAATGGAGTGTTTGCTGATTAATGACAAATCTAATTATGAGACTAACATTTCTATCGTTATATCTAGTGTGTAGTCTCATTAGGATATAAAGGTGAAATTCAACGAGGTATGCATTCGACCTTATTCTCTTATATATTGTTGCATTTCTCGGATCCAAAATATAGGTTGAACTCCACCATAAGTATAACTTGAATATGTGCATATGTTTCTATTACACATTTTTGTATGCACACATTTAGAGGGAGTTTATTCTATATTTTATGGTTTTATTAGTATTGATCCATATTCTGTTTTCCATATATATTTGGGATCTTTACTTTGAAATATATCCGTTTGAGTATACAAAACTTGTGTAGTTCTTGTATACTCATGTTTTGAGTATGTAGAACTTGTGTAGCTCTCGTATACACATGTTGTGAGCATATAGAACTTGTGTAGTTCTTACATACTCATGCTTGAGTATATATAACTTGTGTAGTTCATATATACTCATGTTGTGTTACATTATCTACATTCAATTTATGTGCAATTGAAGTGGTTATCATTAATTACAAAAAAGAGAAAGATTGAAGTATCTTGTCCCACCATTATGAGTTAATGGTATAGTGTGGTAATTAATGACAATCATATTGTGGAACTAACATTTTCCATGAGTTGGATGAATAGGTTATTGATGAGTAACGCGCCCGATCTTCCGATCGGTTCGATTTGTTTCTGCCGTGAGGACGTTGACGCTTTGAGGCTTCCGACCCGCAGATCTTCACCTCGCAATTCGCTACACCCGCACAACCTGCCGTTATCAACCACGCTCGCACGCGATCGACCTTACCACGAAGGTTATGGTTCATGCAAGTAATCGAAGCAACTCACAAGAACAAGATAAATGCAATCTGAAATATATTACGGATTTGTATGAAGTTCACAAAGTGGGGTTTCTCAAACCATAAACGGCGAAACTGCAATGGCAGAATAATCTAAGAAAAAACCCAACCTTAAACTATGGCGGTTGCATGCAATATATAGGGGGAGAACATGAGGAGGTCGACCAAGGGTTGTGCTGCCATGTGGAGAGGCGTACACATCCTGGGCTTTGACCTCGCCACGCTTACAAGGTCTTATTAGGTCCAAAACGGTGACGCAGTACCTTATTTCAATGTCTCTGACTAACTCCCAACGTGGTCGTCACTGGTCGTGGGCCTGGTCGTAGAACTTGAGACCGGTCGAGATCCGTAGTCCGTCGAGGACCGGTCATAGAGCTTGAGACCGGTCGTGGATCCGCAGATCTGGTCGTAGAGCTTGCGATCGTAGAGAATCGGTCGAGACGGTTTGGATCCTTCCATCATTCCTGGCAATGTAAGATCACAATTTTTAGGTAGCATACCATTCTGCATAGATAAATTATTAGCACCTAGAAACGAGCTCACCTCATAGTTTAAGTAACGTGCACGAGCTCTTGTCATAGGACCTTGTAGTTTAGCAGGATCTGGAGGATTTTGTGTAGTGCGTGTATCCGAAGGAGTGATGTCCTCATCATCCTACCCCTCTTGAATGGGAGTCGTCCTCGACTCAAGGTCATCCTCTTCCCCCACGTATGGCTTCAAATCTGAAATGTTAAATGTGGGGCTAACCCAAAAATCGGTAGATAGTTCCAATTGATAAGCATTGTCATTGATCTTCTTAATTATTTTAAATGGTCCATCAGCTCTAGGCATCAACTTTGATTTTCTTAATTATTTTAAATGGTCCTCTCTTGAAGCGCTTCTGGCGAGCATCATCTGTGGCAACGTCCTCTGGGGCATAACGGGACAGCTGAGTGAACCTATTAAGATATTCACTCACTAACATGTTGCCTTGTCGCACTCACTAACTCATTCTTCTTCATTTCCACCTTCCCATCGTGGATATGGGAGTGGCGGAAAGCTCCCAAAACTCGCCCAAGTGATGCTATCGTGGTTTCCATGGGCAAGACATAGTTCTCCCACCATTCTCGCAGCGGTGCCTTCAAGCCGGTGGGTGGCATATAGAACCTTCTCGCGATCATCACAACGGTGATAGCGAGCTTTTTCCATGGAGCGCAACCGGTCATTGGCCCAATGGCTCGGAGGAGCTAGAGAAAGTGGGTGGATGGGTCCTTAGAAACTCGCCACCGACCGAGGGAAAGTCGGGGTGGAGGTGGCAGGGCGTGGCACCGCTTGATCGCTCGATTCATCATCGCGAGTAGGGCAAGAATGTCCGTTCGGTGATTCATCATCCGAGTCATATTCTCGCCTCATAGAGCTCATCACCGCGCTCTGGCCGCCATGAATCGACTCAAACCCCGACCAGATCAAGGCGCCCGGGAAGACGGTCCATTACGCTGGGGTCTCATCCTCGCTTATGGAGTTATGGTCCGAACCATCCGCACTAAACTTCCCGGGTTTAATAGATGAGAAGAAGAAAGCAATTTAGATGAGAGGGAAAAGCATTTAGATGAGTAAGAAACAAGGGAGATAGATGGATCAGCCTAATGCGGACAAAGTTGGTTTAACCCAACGAACGGATAGCCAGAAAGCTATCAAGAAGCAAACAAGAAAGAGACACTCAAGCACAAAAGCCCTATTACGCGGACTAAGCGATACTAAAACTAGGGAGGGCAGCTACCAATCTAACTTATATGGAGGGTCGACCTGAATCAGGCGGTGGTTCTTGAACTTCCAAAACTTCCATTGCTTGATCTTGAATGGCTCGATCCTAGGGATAATCCAGAGATGAGGGAGTCAATTTAAACTTGGAAAAACAAGTTTCAGAAAAGATAAGATAAAAGAACTCAAGAATGATATAAGAGGGTAAGATGATAAGAAAAGAATAGAACAATGTGAGAAAGAACAGAATAAGATGAGAGAAGAATATCTAGCCAAGTTAATTGCTTGGTTTGATTTAGAAAATATCTTTTGACTTTTTGACTAAGACGACCAAGCTAACTAAGGGTTACGCCCCATACGATATGGCTCGATACCATCTCTTGTCGGCGCCCTGTATCACACAACCCCGAGACCCTCTCGTGCATACCAAGCTAGTCCCATGATCGTGAGCTAGCTCGCACAGCTTGCAACAATGATGTTATCATAACCATTCAACAACGAACTAATGAAGGCATAAAGTAATATTAGTTAACAAGAAAGAACCTTATGGTCAAGTTCTTACAAAAGTCGCCTCACGTGGCTTAGCAACAACAGAGTATCCGCAATGGAAATCTCAAAATACGTGGAGCCCAATCGACATGCCCGCAGTAATCGAGTGGAGGACGTGACCTAGTTCGCGAAGTCTTCAAAGTAGCCTTCCTCATAGTACTCAACCCGTCCCGATTCTTCCACTGGACTGATCAACAAAGGGCATAAAGCCGTGAGTACATAAAATACTCAAGAAGTCGAGAGAAATGTATGCACATAGTATTCATGCAAGGCTTAAACAAGAATGGCTTTATGGCTAATTTGCGTAAAGCAAGTTTAACAATAAATACAATAATTAGATTGCAAAGGTGATTTTAAAAGAATAATACATAGATAACCAAGTTCTTTTGAATCAAACAAAGGAACATCCTGCTCACTTCCCAACCATTCCAACCAAACCTTTCCATCGAACCAAACCATATTTTTGAAAATGCTACCCTTACGCGAAATCACTGTGCATGTCCGTGAATCGGGACACGGCTATTCAATAGATTTTGACACTGCAGAGGTCAGCATGCCTTTACCCACAAGAGATAAATCACTTGTAATGTCCGTCGACACACTTCCGAGGGTGTGCGACTAAGTGATTATCACAAGGCCTTTACAAAGTTTCATTTTGCCTCGGCTCGCCGCTAAGGTTTCGCCCTCACGGCCCCTCTTGCGCCAATAATCAACCTAAACAGAACCGACTCAAAACTTCCCTAATTAGTTGGCCGTGTCCGTCCCATACCGGACTTGTGGTTGCACGAGGTGGCCTGATCAATGACTTGCAAAGTTAAGTCCTTAGTTGGTCTTTCAGACGAGACTATCAGGAGACCTCTGCTTATCCGGCTTGTAATGCTTAACCATCCACTTGGTCCTAGCATCACAAATCGATAATCCGAGACTCGAGACATGTATACTTCCCAAATGCAAGATACACACCTCTTTACAAAGTTCATGCATCAATTCCATTCATCCACATAGAACCAAACATAAACAACAAACCGTAAGATAACATTAATAAAGGATAGTCATTATAAAAGAGAGGCCGACCGCCAAATGACAAATACATAAAGAAATTAACAATGAAGCAAAAGTGCCATAAGATGGCTATAAAACAAAAGAGCCAATCAAGGTGCCTTTAACCCACAAGGCAACCGACCGACCGCCAAGCTAGTCGTCGAATCCACAAAGACAACTCACAAAAGTGAGGCCCTTGGGGCTCACCTTCTTCCTCTCAGAACAAAAGCAAATTTCAAAGAAAATCGGGTGAGTACTTTGAATGTACTGCAAGATATATAAGAATGATAATGATCTATGCAATAGCTACATGCAAGCTTATTTAAGTGGAGCAGTTAGGACTCAAATTTTAAGCATAAAGCAAGTTTTATTTGCAATAATGTAATAGATTGAAAGCAATTTTGCAATCTGATTTTATTTGATAAAAACAGAGTAATCAAGTATCAACAACAAGAAACAGTCCTCGAAGTGACTAAACCATTAGTCACCACAATAGCATGAATTACCCATTCATGCCAACCATGTCAAGTTTTAATTTTAAAACCAAAAACAGCTTGTTGAAGTCTAGATCTTATGGAAATCACCAAGCGTGTCCATAACCTAGGACGAGGCTATTCAATAGTTTTATCCCCGCAGGTGTACCAACTTACCCACATGCCGCATCGCCTTTTGCCAAGCTATTAGCACACTTCCTTAGGTATGCCTGCACACGCTAAGTCCTACGAGACATTTCCAATATTGTGAATTATTCACGAGCCGCCTGTATGGATAGAAACCCATACGTTGTGTCTGAGTCATCGTAAAGCCTCGGTCAACTACCCTTCCCTGTAAAGCCTTGACAACTACGACGCCCTCGAGGTGGAGAGCCTACCGGAATCTCCACCACCGCACACCCAACACAAGAACACCGAGAACACATATCATGTTTCACACAACACACACAACCCCTCTCCGCGACTCTGAGATAACCCACGCCAAAGTACTAGGTCAAGAGGGGTCCCATATAACCCTCATGTGGTTAGTACGCAAAAGTACTTGGATCAATGGCGCAAGCAACATTTTCGGTCCTTAGGGACCTGGGCACCTTTCCTTGTCACACCCAACAATCACACCAACATGCCATTGTGTTTAAGTCAAATCATTTTGTTTCATTTTCGCTTTTACAAGACAAAAGCATAAGGTGCTAAACCAAAAATAAACAAAATGATTTGTGTGATCAAGGTCATCGACTACGTCGATAACCGCCCAATTCTACCGGTAGCTAAGCATTTCTAAGCATGACATCGCAAAGACAGTAAAAGAGCATAATTAAATCACCGGCTCTAATTCACCAAATGATGATAATAACTTATGGTTGTGGCAGGGATAACATTTTCATGGCAACAATGCATTAGGAATAGCTACCTCTAAACAGGGCCAAAATAATTGGACACAAAAGCAATGCATACATATAATTTGTAAACAAGATATTAGACTTTGAAAGTAATGGGACGTTTATGATCAAATATCTTGCCTGCTTGCTGTGGGTCAAGGTGTTGCTGAGGATCAACAATATTATGAATGTGCTCTTCGGATCCTAACGAGAAAGCAAAAGCAACCGATAAGAACGAATAAAATACAAAGACCCAACAGTAAACTTCCTCCAAAAATTCCAAAATTTTTACAGTAGCAAGGTCTTGATTTATAATGGATTTAGCAACAAGAACCAATTGATTTGGATTCTTAATGCCAAAGATATGACCAAAACCATTTTGCTCAGCTTTTATAAATCAAAAATGCTACTATTCATTAGCAAAATTTTCTGGAGCTATACTGAGGTTGGAAACATTTTTAACTTAAAGATGAGTTCAAAACATAACCAACAAAATTTGAATCAACCGAAAAGGATTTGAAATGAATTAGTTATGCATTTTACAAGTTATCATATTTTTCAGTTGACAAATAAATCCTTTCGGGAAATCAGGAATTAAAACGACGTGGCCGAACGAGGAGCGTCGATCAAAGATCCGACGGTCCGCGTCCCAGCGCTAACGCGCGCGCGCGGGATTCACAAATCCCTAAACGCTCACCGTTGGATCTGGATCCAACGGCTCACGTCGGATCGGACGTCGGGCGTCCGAACGCTCACACGCATAGGAGCCGCTGATCTTGGATCCAACGGTCCACACGGATCGAACCTTTCGACGGTCCGAACGTTCACTCAGATCCGACCGCTGATCAAAGGATCGACGGTCCACATCAATTCACGCTCAAAACTCGCTACTGCTTTCATCCGACAAAACGACGGAAGAGAGGATCACCGCGACTCGCCGCGGGCGGTGCGAGCAAGTGCCCAAAATGGGTTGCTAACAAACTTGCGCACCCAATGGAACTAATATTTTAGCCGCATGGGCGTTTAGAACGCCGCAAGCCGAGATGATGAGATGACCAAAACGGTAAAAACGAAAATAGCAAATGAGCTCACGCGTCCAACCGAGGGTGCCAAGCAACTAGGGACTAAAGAGGGTTACCCGAGCACGGAGAAAGCACAGAGGGACTGGAGCCGCTCGATGAAGAAAAATAGGGCTTTCGGTAAAAGGGGGAAATTCAAAATTGTCGCTCTCCTCAAGGGAAAACCCAAATTGAGTGAGGGTTAATACTCTTAGAGATGGTAAGTAATCGAGGAAGCAAGGGTTTAGAAAGAGAAGGCCCGGAGCACCACTTTCACCGAAGAGGTTGGAGCTTCAACAATGGCGGCCGAGAGCAATTTTCGAAATGGAGCTCGAGCAATGCACTAACAGTGGTGCTGGAGCTCAAGAGTATTCAAAGGATGCTAAGGAAGCCTACTGGGGGAGTTTTATAGCCGAAGGAGCAAGGAAGAAGCAACGGAAGAAAATGGTGGGGCTCGTGTTGAGGCCGATCGAGGCGACGGAGCAAGTGCACTCGAGGAGGACGAGGACTTTGAAGCGCGGACGGAGCAATAAATGCCGAGAGTCGCTGGTCGAAGTAGAGAAGACCGACGCCGACACGCCCGCCATTTTCACCCACTACGCTGACCATGGCCGACGGCGCGCGAAGCGAGGAAGACGAAGGCGACACCGCTGGATTTAATCGGACACCAAAAGAACGGGTCGAGAATAACGATTCAAACGCCACTCAATCTCGGACCGCTGATCTCGATCCTACGGTTCACGCTGCGCGAGGTGTTCGGACGGTCCGAACGCTCCGCCAATCAACCCTTGATTTAGAATCCAACGGTTCACGTGGATCGGCGCCGGATGGTCCGAACGCTCATGCTATCGTGAGCCGCTCGATGCCGATCCAACGACGCACAACGCCGCGCCGAACGATCGAGCCGGTGCGCTTAGTTGATCGGACCTAATCAAGTGGCTCGAGCCCGAGTCCGATCCAACCCGAGGAACAAGTGAAAACCGTTAGGGTTTGAATTTGAATACTGATTTTTGAGGAATTATTTGGGACAGCAAACAAACTCCAAAATTTATGAAATTTTAACTCGAGCTTGTTGACTGCAGGAGGAGCTTTCCATAAAATTTTCAGAGATTTTCATGCACTGAATTATTCTACAGAAATTCCAGAAGAGAGGAAAATGGGGTTTGACCAGCTTGACTTGCCTCCAAAAATTATCAAATAATTTCTAAAAATCATGAGATAATTCAGAGGTGTTAAACATCAACCCTAGGCCCAATGAAAATTATTTCCAAAGGTTGGGCACCAGATTTTCATGAAGGATATTTGTGTTGGTGTCCAAATGATAATTTGATTTTGATTTCACATAATTTCCTTTACAAAAATCATGGAACTGACATAAAAATCAAGATCGAGAGAAAAGTTTTAATTTCTCCTCATTTTTATTACATTTGAAACACAAACCAATTTTGGGGTGTTACAAAACCTCCCCTTACAAAAATCTCGCCCCGAGATTTGGCTCACTCTAAAGAGAGATGGATAGTCCGCACGAGACGATCTTCCTTTCCCAAGTAGCCTCATCCTCTAATGATTCGACCATCGAACTTTAAGGAACTTGATGGCACGATTCTCGCCCTTCGCTCACCTCTTCAAGGATGCGAACAGGTGCTCCTTGTAGGTCAAATCCTCCGAACATCAAGAGTTTCCAACGGAGCTTCCTCGCTTGGAACACGGAGACACTTCTTTAGTTGGGACACATGGAAAACATCATGTACCCCTTCAAGTGCAAACGGCAATTCCAACTTATAGGCAATGACTCCTTTCTTCTCGATAACACGGTAAGGGCCGACATATCGAGGAGCTAACTTGCCCTTGACGCCGAAACGCTGATGGCCCTTCAAAGGAGAGACCTTGAGATACACAAAGTCATCAGGCTCAAAGCTCAACTCACGACGACGGCGATCCGCATAGCTCTTTTGCTCGGATTGAGCAGGCGCAAACGATCACGAATAAGCCGGACTTGACTTCGCCTCATCGATCGAGTCCGCCAAAGAAAGGTCTTTCGCCTGCCTCCACCAATTCAACGGGTTCTCGCACTTTCTCCCGTATAAGGCCTCGAAGGTGCCATGCCGAGACTGGCCTGAAAGCTGTTGTTGTAGGAAAACTCGGCAAATGGCAAGCATTTCTCCCAATTCTTTCCATAGGAGAGAACACAAGCACGGAGCATGTCTTCCAACACTTGGTTGACTCTTTCACCGCCATCGCTTGAGGATGATATGTCGAATCGAAGAAAGACGAGTGCCCATAGCTTCTGCGCACCATGCCAAAACCGGAGGTAAATAGTGAACCACGGCCGAAATGATCGCCTTGGGTACACCATGCAAGCTCACAACTCGAGACGAGCTCACCAGACGATCGGCACGAAGCTTGGTCTTGATCGAAGAAAATGTGCCACTTTGGTTAATCGATCAATAATTACCCGTATAGCATCATTCCCTTTGTGACGTGGGCGCACCGTGATAAAGTCCATCCCGATCGAATCCCACTTCCATTCCGAATAGGCAAAGGTCAAGCAAGCCCCGCCGACGCCGATGCTCTCGCCTTGACACGACGACACACGCCGCACTCAAGAACGAACTTCGCATTTCCTCTTCATTCGGTCCACCAAAATCTCGACGAGATCTTGATACATCTTTGTGGCCCGGGTGGATAGACAAAGGCGAATCATGGGCCTCATGGAGAATCAAATTCGCAGCCCATGTCCTTTGGAACCAAGGCGCCGCTCAACCTTACAACCCCATGCTCATCCTCGAGAAGCACTTGGTCGCTCCGTTTGACATTTTCCTTGATGCGCTTATTCCAAAGATCCGATTGCCGAGCGACCTTAATCCGATCTACCAAGGTTGGTTGCACAACCAAGGCAATGAGGGAACCACGCCAACCAAACCTAAGTTGAGACGCTGAAATTCCTCCGTAAGGGTGGGTTGACATCCCCGAGCAACAAGGTATTGCAATGCGCTCGCGATCGAGCGATCGGCAACGACATTAGCCTTGCCCGGATGGTAGTGAATACCCATGTCATAATCTTTGATCAACTCCAACCATCTCTTTCGCCCGAGGTTCAGATCCGTTGGGTGAACAAATACTTTAGGCTTTTGTGATCCGAATACACTTCACAACGACACCGATTAGGTAATGTCGCCAAATCTTAAGTGCATGAATCACAGCACCAATTCCAAGTCATGGGTAGGGTAATTGAGTTCATGAGGTCTCAATTGCCTTGATGCATAGGCCACTACCTTGCCTTCTTGCATAAGGACACAACCGAAGTCCTCGACGAGAAGCATCGCAAAGATATCGAAGCTTCGATGAATATCGGAAGAACGAGGACGGAGCGTGGTCAAACGCTTCTTGAGTACTTGGAAACTTTCCTCACAAGCATCGGACCACAAGAACTTCTTGTCCTTCTTGAGCAACTCCACATCGGCCGCGATCTTGGAGAAGTTCTCGATAAAGCGGCGATAATATCCCGCCAAACCGAGAAAACTCCGCACTTCGCCATCAAGTAGGTCAACCCATGAAAGAACATCGACCTTGCCAGGTCAACGGCCACGCCCCCGCCGAAAGAACATGACCCAAGAAGGCCACTTCTTCAACTGTAACGCGCACTTGCGAACTTGGCATACACCGTGCTCACGGCTTGCCTAACACGAGCCTCAGATGCTCATCATGTTCCTCATCGCTCTTAGAATAGATAAGAATATCATCGATGAAGACCACGACAAACTTATCCAAATACTCCATGAATACCGAATTCATGAGGTTCATGAACAAGGCGGAGCATTGGTTAGGCCAAATGATATGACGGTATACTCATACAAGCCGTAGCGAGTAGAGAAAGCCGCCTTTGAATATCCTCGTGTCGATCCGAACTTGATGATATCCCATCCTCAAATCAATCTTGGAGAATACTCGAGCTCCAGCTAATTGATCAAAGAGATCATCGATGCGGGCAATGGATACTTGTTCTTTACCGCTATTTCATTGCTTGACGGTAATCAACGACATGCTAACGTATTGTCCTTCTTCTTTACGAAGATGGTCGGACAACCCCACGGAGATGAGCTAGGCGAATGAATCCTTTCTCTTGCAGCTCATTCAGCTTGCTTCTTCAATTCCACCAACTCGCTCGGTGGCATCCGATAGTGCCTCTTTGAAATCGGGGCGACGGAACCAACTCAATGACAAACTCGAGGTCTCGAATCTGGTGGCATCCCGGGAAGATCTTCAGGGAAGACATCAATGAAGTCACGAACTGTGGGGACTTCACTAATATCTAGAACAGGCTTCGCTTCAAGCGCGGAAAGGTGTGGTCCTAGCAGCTTCGGCGAAAAGCGAACCTGCTCGCCGGAAAGGCTAGATAGAGAGACACACTTCTTGGCGCAATCGATTTGTCCCTTATGCTGAGACAACCAATCCATACCAAGAATTACATCTAGACTTGCGAATGGAGGAGGATAAGATTCGCAATGAATCTTACTCCTCGATCTCAATTGGGACATCCCTACACTCAGATTCAGCCCTCAACTCCGAACCAGGAGAGCGAATGAGCAACGGGACCAACAATGGAGTAAAGAGTAGCTCACTAATAGCAGCAAAAGACTCAGAAACAAAAGAATGAGATGCTCCTGAATCAAACAAAACAAAGAGCGTAATGATAGTTAACTGAAAGTGTACCCAAAGACAACGCCGGGTGCCTCCGTGCCTCCTCCTCGGAGATGAGGTTGACGCGACCACTACCCACGCCTTGGGTAGTAGGGACTATCTTCGTGTCCCGAGAAGAACCACCTCCCGCCCGCGCCCTCCATTAGGACGAGGGTCGCGCCTCGCCTTCTTGGGGCATTGGTTCGCATAATGCCCCTTGTTGTTGCGTATAGCTGTGTGACATCCGCGGCCGCGCGGAGGCTCTCCGGCCGACTCGCAGTGCACGTGATTGGGGCACGGCCGCGAAGGGCGAGGAACAAAGCCGACGGCCCGGGTGCCAAGGCGAGGACGGACCCCGAGACCGCCCAACACGAACGGAAAGAGCCGGCTCGCGCCGACTTCAGGGCCTCCCACTTGCGCTATGGAATCCACAAGTGCTCTCCCGCTGCTCAAGAACGATGGCCTTGTCCACCAAGGCCCGGAACCGAAGTCAACGATGGATAGCTTGTCCCGCAGCTCCTCGCATAAACCATCCTTGAACTTTCTTGCTTGGCCTCATCAAGGCCACCTCCTCCGAGCATAACGAGCCAAATGGTTGAACTCGTAAAGATACTCCGCGGATCGAACGACGCCTTGCTCGAGCGACAAGAATTCCTTCTTCTTCACCTTCACTGCCGGAAGGAATATGAGAGCGCGAAGGCAAGACGGAACTCTTCCCAAGTGACGGTGGCTGCCAGTCGCATGGCGAGAAAATCTCCCACCAAGACAAAGCCGCACCTCCACCGGTGCGATGCGAACAGCGCTTCTCGTGCTCCCGCATCGCGCTATGCGCGGCTTCCGCCCACCGCACGGCCAATCGTCAAGGCTAAGCGGGTCCTCGACCTAGAGAACGAGGGGGCTGAGTGCGAAGAAACTCCGCGAGTCCCCACGCGATCGATGACCACTCCTTGCCCGATCCCGATGCACCGTAAGGGCGGAAGTGTTGCGCGCGATGACGCCCGTAAGAACCTCCTCGCCCTCTCGCACGGTTGCGCCGATCCAAGAAGGACTCGCCATGGCCTGAGGAGGAGGAAGATCTCGTCCCGACCAATGATCGCCTTGGCCGCTACGAAAGCGCCCGCCATCCTGTTACAAGAAATTTTTGTTAAAACTAAACTCAAAGATTAAAAACCGAAGAAAGCTAAAAGCTAGCGACTAGGGAATGGAATGTCACCCTAACCAAAGCCAAAACCAGATGTGTATAAACTTAGGCAGTTTACAAAAGACCCCAAAACGGCAAGGAATCATAAAACTAAAGCTCAACTTCCCAATGCAACTAACCCGTATTGAATGAACGAGTAATTGTTTGAGAAGATAAAAATCGAAGGTCAAGGTAAGATCTAATACTTTTAAAGAGCAAGGTTCAATCAATAAAATAGTGTTAGATACTTAGCTAACTAGTATCACATCTTACCCTTTTAACCCCACAAGTTTTAGTTGATTATCCTCTCATTTTCTACCCCATTAGAAACCATCGAGCTTGCTGTCCGGAATTGAGGTTGTCAGAGCGATTTTGCATCCAAGCTCCCAACCAAGTCTTCCATTCTAGAAACTTCAAAATCGCACACTTCAATTTGCCAAGCTCTGGTCCTATCGTAAACCATTGAGCTCACTGTCTGAAATTGAGGCGTGTCGTCAGATTCCGCATCCAAGCCTCTAGCCAAATCTTCACCCGTAAACTTCAAAACCCTAAGCGCTTCAATTTGCCAAACTCAATGGTTCCCAAAACCCATTTAATCGATAACACTATCTTTGAAGGAAGAAGAGGTAAACAATTTTCAAAACTCAAATTAGAGTGAGATGAGATGAAGAAAGCTAAGATAGGTAAGGAATAAAATCGAGAACTTACTTAAGCTTTAAAATCATTTGATACTTTGAAATTAAGTTTTTCAAAATATCCTAAAGACGACCAACTTGGGTTACTACGGTCAAGATGGCTCGATACAAAACTCAGAGACCCTGCTTATCCGGCTTGTAATGCTTAACCATCCACTTGGTCCTAGCATCACAAATCGATAATCCGAGACTCGAGACATGTATACTTCCCAAAGTGCAAGATACACACCTCTTTACAAAGTTCATGCATCAATTCCATTCATCCACATAGAACCAAACATAAACAACAAACCGTAAGATAACATTAATAAAGGATAGTCATTATAAAAGAGAGGCCGACCGCCAAATGACAAATACATAAAGAAATTAACAATGAAGCAAAAGTGCCATAAGATGGCTATAAAACAAAAGAGCCAATCAAGGTGCCTTTAACCCACAAGGCAACCGACCGGACCGCCAAGCTAGTCGTCGAATCCACAAAGACAACTCACAAAAGTGAGGCCCTTGGGGCTCACCTTCTTCCTCTCAGAACAAAAGCAAATTTCAAAGAAAACGGGTGAGTACTTTGAATGTACTGCAAGATATATAAGAATGATAATGATCTATGCAATAGCTACATGCAAGCTTATTTAAGTGGAGCAGTTAGGACTCAAATTTTTAAGCATAAAGCAAGTTTTATTTGCAATAATGTAATAGATTGAAAGCAATTTTGCAATCTGATTTTATTTGATAAAAACAGAGTAATCAAGTATCAACAACAAGAAAATACCCGAAGTGACTAAACCATTAGTCACCACAATAGCATGAATTACCCATTCATGCCAACCATGTCAAGTTTTAATTTTAAAACCAAAACAGTTGTTGAAGTCTAGATCTTATGGAAATCACCAAGCGTGTCCATAACCTAGACGAGGCTATTCGAATAGTTTTATCCTCGCAGGTGTACCAACTTACCCACATGCCGCATCGCCTTTTTGCCAAGCTATTAAGCACACTTCCTTAGGTATGCCTACACGCTAAGTCCTACGAGACATTTCCAATATTGTGAATTATTCACGAGCCGCCTGTATGGATAGAAACCCATACGCTGTGTCGGAGTCATCGTAAAGCCTCGGCCAACTACCCTTCCCTGTAAAGCCTTGACAACTACGACGCTCCTCGAGGTGGAGAGCCTACCCGAATCTCCACCACCGCACACCCAACACAAGAACACCGAGAACACATATCATGTTTCACACAACACACACAACCCCCTCCCGCGACTGAGATAACCCACGCCAAAGTACTAGGTCAAGAGGGGTCCCATATAACCCTCATGTGGTTAGTACGCAAAAGTACTTGGATCAATGGCGCAAGCAACATTTTCGGTCCTTAGGGACCGGGCACCTTTCCTTGTCACACCCAACAATCACACCAACATGCCATTGTGTTTAAGTCAAATCATTTTGTTTCATTTTCGTTTTACAAGACAAAAGCATAAGGTGCTAAACCAAAATAAACAAAATGATTTGTGTGATCAAGGTCATCGACTAAGCCGATAACCGCCTAATTCTACCAGTAGCTAAGCATTTCTAAGCATGACATCGCAAAGACAAGAAAAGAGCATAATTAAATCACCGGCTCTAATTCACCAAATATGATAATAACTTATGGTTGTGGCGGGGATAACATTTTCATGGCAACAATGCATTAGGAATAGCTACCTCTAAACAGGCAAAAATAATTGGACACAAAAGCAATGCATACATATAATTTGTAAACAAGATATTAGACTTTGAAAGTAATGGGACATTTATGATCAAATATCTTGCCTCGCTTGTCTGTGGGTCAAGGTGTTGCTGAGGATCAACAATATTATGAATGTGCTCTTCGGATCCTAACGAGAAAGCAAAAGCAACCGATAAGAACGAATAAAATACAAAGACCCAACAGTAAACTTCCTCCAAAAATTCCAAAATTTTTACAGTAGCAAGGTCTTGATTTATAATGGATTTAGCAACAAGAACCAATTGATTTGGATTCTTAATGCCAAAGATATGACCAAAACCATTTTGCTCAGCTTTTATAAATCAAAAATGCTACTATTCATTAGCAAAATTTTCTGGAGCTATACTGAGGTTGGAAACATTTTTAACTTAAAGATGAGTTCAAAACATAACCAACAAAATTTGAATCAACCGAAAAGGATTTGAAATGAATTAGTTATGCATTTTACAAGTTATCATATTTTTCAGTTGACAAATAAATCCTTTCGGAAATCGTGAATTAAAACGACGTGGTCGAACGAGGAGCGCCGATCAAAGATCCGACGGTCCGCGCCCCAGCGCTTAACGCACGCCGCTGGATTCTAAATCTTAAACGCCACCGCTGGATCTCGGATCCAACGGTTCACGGATCGACGCTCGCGTCCGAACGCTCACACGCATAGGAGCCGCTGATCTTGGATCCAACGGTCCACACGGATCGAACCTTTCGGACGGTCCGAACGTTCACTTCAGATCTGGACCGCTGATCAAAGGATCGACGGTCCACATCAATTCACGCTCAAAACTCGCGCTGCTTTCATCCGACAAAACGACGGAAGAGAGGATCACCGCCGGCGACTCGCGGCGCGGCGGTGCGAGCAAGTGCTCAAAATGGGTTGCTAACAAACTTGCGCACCCAATGGAACTAATATTTAGCCGCGGCGTTTAGAACGCCGCAAGCCGTAGATGATGAGATGACCAAAACGTAAAAACGAAAATAGCAAATGAGCTCACATGGTCCAACTCGAGCGGGTGCCAAGCAACTAGGGACTAAAGAGGGGTTACTCGAGCACGAGAAAGCACAGAGGGACCGGAGCCGCCCGATGAAGAAAAATAGGCTTTCGGCCGAAAAGGGGAAATTCAAAATTAAGCGCCTCGCTGAAAAACCCAAATTGAGTGAGGGTTAATACTCTTAGAGATGGTAAGTAATCGAGGAAGCAAGGGTTTAGAAAGAGAAGGCCTGAGCACCACTTTCACCAAGAGGTTGGAGCTTCAACAATGGCGCCGAGAGCAATTTTTGAAATGGAGCTCGAGCAATGCACTAACAAAGGTGCTGGAGCTCAAGAGTATTCAAAGGATGCTAAGGAAGCCACTGGGGAGTTTTATAGCCAAGGAGCAAGGAAGAAGCAACGGAAGAAAAATGGTGGGGCTCGTGTTGAGGCCGATCGAGGCGACGGAGCAAGTGCACTCGAGGAGGACGAGGACTTTGAAGCGCGGACGGGAGCAATAAATGCCGAGAGTCGCTGGTCGAAAGTAGAGAAGACCCGACGCCGACACGCCCGCCATTTTCACCCACTACGCTGACCATGGCCGATGCGCGAGCGGAGGAAGACGAAGGCGACACCGCTGGATTTAATCGACACCGAAAAGAACGGTCGAGAATAACGATTCAAACGCCACTCAATCTCGGACCGTTGATCTGGATCCTACGGTTCACGCTGCGCGAGGTGTTCGGACGGTCCGAACGTTCCCGCGAATCTGAACCCTTGATTTAGAATCCAACGGTTCACGTGGATCGGCGCGCTCGGATGGTCCGAACGTTCATGCTATCGTGAGCCGTTCGATGCCGATCCAACGACGCACAACGCTCGCGCCCGAACGACCGAGCCGGTGCGTTTAGTTGACTGGACCTAATCAAGTGGCTCGAGCCCGAGTCTGATCCGAACCCGAGGAACAGTGAAAACCGGTTAGGGTTTGAATTTGAATACTGATTTTTGGAGGAATTATTTGGGACAGCAAACAAACTCCAAAATTTATGAAATTTTAACTGGAGCTTGCTGACTGCAGGAGGAGCTTTCCATAAAATTTTCAGAGATTTTCATGCACTGAATTATTCTACAGAAATTCCAGAAGAGAGGAAAATGGGGTTTGACCAGTTTGACTTGCCTCCAAAAATTATCAAATAATTTCTAAAAATCCTGAGATAATTCAGAGGTGTTAAACATCAACCCTAGGCCCAATGAAAATTATTTCCAAAGGTTGGGCACCAGATTTTCATGAAGGATATTTGTGTTGGTGTCCAAATGATAATTTGATTTTTGATTTCACATAATTTCCTTTACAAAAATCATGGAACTGATTACAAAAATCAAGATCAGAGAAAAAGTTTTAATTTCTCCTCATTTTTATTACATTTGAAACACAAACCAATTTTTGGGGTGTTACAACTACCACATCCAAATGTGCCTCACGCACCCACCTTCACCCCCTACCACAAGCCCGAGCATAAATTATTTTTGTTCATTCCCGACCAAATGGCAATCCCTGCCATGGCTCAACAAATTTTAATTATAGTGGCCTCACACCACAATTCCATAGTTCCATTAGTCAAATTTCATTATCATGAACATGTGATCGAAAGTCTCGCGAGTAACTAAAGCAAGACTAAGCAATACTACGCTCCCAAGTTGGTATACAACCATGTTCAACTAGTAATAACCAACCTAAGGTGTCCAAGGATAGATGTCAATCAAGGAGACATTTCATTTTCAATTTATCAAGGAGGCATAATGGCAATTTGGTAATTATCTACTCCCAAAACCATTTTTAATAAAACTAGCCATGCATGATAATTTAAAACAATATATATTTGTAAAATGGGTTCAACATGGTCAAAGGCCTACGACTTGCTTTCATTGACGAGGAGCGGGTCTTCGGTCGTCGGGTCGAAGAAATCTTCCGAAATGCCGGAATCTACACGTGCGAGAATAGCAACAATAAATAAAACAGCACCAAATGAACTCCAAAAATTACAAAACCAGAACCAAATGAAAGGGGCTGAATTTATATGAATATAGAAATTTGGATCACCCAAATCGGGGTTCGGATGAGAAAGTTATGGCCGATTGAAGTTTCAAATCACATAAAATGATAGAATTAGGGTTTTTCTGATTTTCCTAATTATTTTTCATCGAAATTGAAATACGCGTCGGCGCCCACGCGGCATTCACGCGGCCGCCACGCGGGCGAACCACGCTGACTGACATGACCGACGGCCACGTGCATGGGCCTCAGGCGTAGAGAGGGGCGAGAGAGAGAGAGAAAGAGAGAGAGAGAGAGAGAGAGAGAGAAACAGGCGGCGGTGGCGCCACCGCGAAGGAGGCACGGGGAGGGCGCTGAGGGCGACGGGCGCTGCGGGCAAGACGGGAGGCATGGAGGGCTCACCAGGTGGAGGCGGCCTGGCAAGTCAAGGCGGCACGGAGAGGAGGAAGGAGGAGGCACTACAGGGAAGAAAATGGCGAAGGAAGCAACGCGGAGAAGAAGAGAGGTAGGGGAAGAAGAGAAGGGTGGGGGGCGCCTGCTTTAAAGCCGAGGAGGGGAGAACTGAGGCGAGGAGGCGCCAGGAGGTCACGGGCGGGCGAGGCGCGAGGCCCGGCGTGAGGAGCCGGGCGCGATGCAAAGTGACCAGGGGCAAGCGCGATGGGACGGGACGGGGCAGAGAGGCGGACCGAGGCGGTAGAGGAGCGGCGAACGAGGGGAGCCGGCGCGTGGCGGCCGGCAGCATGCAGGCGCATACTGCACGCCTGTGAGAGAGAGAGAGAGGGATGGAGGAAGGAGAATAGGAGCGGGGCGGCGAAGATGCGCCGTCCGATTTTGATCTGACAAATGGGGAAAGGGGGAAGGCGCAGCGAACGGAGCGCCGGATGGCGAGTGGCGAGGCGAGTCTGCGCGACATGGACGCGCGAGGACGTCCGATGAGGATCGGGCATGGCGAGCTAAGCGCGCGGAGGCGGCTGACAGCTTGATGGGCCTGTGGGTTTCGCCCACCAACAGAAGGGAATTAAAATAATTTTTGTTTTTCAGAAATCCTACAAATAAAAAGGCAATTTAGAAAATAGTAAATAGAGTTCGAATATTCTAGGAAAATTCACAGAAATTCCTTGAATTATTATGGACTTAATAAAAATACTTTTAACTTTAATTTTTATTTTTCTTTTGCAAATAAAATAATTTTTAATTTTGGGTAAAATGAAAACCAATTTTTAAAATACAATAAATCCAAGAATACACTTAAAATAATAATTTTGATTTTAAATACCTGAAAACCCAATTAAACCAACTTTAATTTAATTGAAGTTTTATTAATTCAAATTAAAACACAATTGATTATGAAATTCTACATTAAGCTTTTGGCAAATGAAAGCAAGTGGTTCTCTTTTAAAATTTTGAAAATCTCTGAAAAAGCGGGGCGCTACACATACACTACGTGAAACGGACTTACCTTGGTGGTAGAGTGTACCGACCTGTTGTAAGCAAACTCAATATGTGGTAAACACTCTTCCCACATCTTCAAATTCTTCTTAAAACAAACCCACAACATGGTGGATAACGCATGTTGACAACCTCCGCTTGTCCATCCGCTTGGGGATGGCACGAGTAGAAAATAGTAGCCTTGTCCCCAATTTGTTCCAAAGTGATCTCCAAAAGTGGCTCAAAAACTTCGCATAGCGATCCGAGACAATAGTATTGGGCACTCCATGTAAGCGAACGATTTCCCTAAAAAACAAATCAGCTATGTTTGTAGCATCATCGCACTTGTGACAAGGTATGAAATGTGCCATTTTAGAAAATCGATCCACTACTACAAATATATTGTCCCTCCCCTTCTTTGTCCTAGGCAGTCCTAAAATAAAATCCATATAAATATCCTCCCAAGGGGCGCTAGGAATAGGAAGAGGCATATAAAGTCCATGTGGATTGAGACAGGACTTAGCTTTGTTGCATGTGGCGCAGCGAGCTACGTAGCGCTCGACATCGCGCCTCATCTTTGGCCAAAAGAAGTGGGCGGCCAGCACATCTTCAGTCTTCTTTGCTCCAAAATGCGCCATCAAACCCCCTCCATGCGCCTCCTACAACAACAAAAGATGAACGGAGCTAGCTGGAACGCATAGCTTGTTAGCACGATAGATCAAACCATCAATCAGCACATATTTATTCTATATTTTCCCTCCTTTACAATGTTCAAGCACTTCTTTAAAGTCTAAATCAGTAGCATATAAATCTTTAATGGTCTCCAAACCAAAAATCTTATGATCAAGTTGAGATAACATAGTATAACGCCTAGAAAGCGATCAAGAATCACATTGTCCTTACCTTTCTTATGCTTTATGACATATGGAAACGACTCAATAAATTCTACCCAATTAGCATGTCGCTTATTTAGTTTAGCTTGACTTCTAATATGTTTTAGCGATTCATGATCGGAATGTATAACTAATTCTTTGGGTCATAGATAATATTGCCAAGTTTGAAGCACACTAACTAAAGCATACAATTCTTTATCATAGGTAGAATAATTCGACTAGGCCCATTTAATTTCTCATCAAGTATGCAACCGCTTACCTTCTTGAATCAATACACCACCTATCACAATCCCGCTTAGCATCACATTCACTCTCAAAAGTCTTACCAAAATCGTGGAGTTGGAGTAGTGGTGCTTGGGTGAGCTTTCTTTCAATAAGTTGAATGCCTTCTTGCGCAGTCCCTATTGAAGGGCACTCTTTCTTGGTCAATTCATTCAATGGTGCGGCAATGGCGCTGAAATCCCGCACAAAACGCCGATGTAATCCAACAAGGCCGTGGAAGTCTGCACTGCACTGTCACAGTGGTAGGCGTTGGCCAGCTTTGGATGGCCACAATCTTTGCCTCATCCACCTCAAATCCCTATGGTGTCACAACATAACCAAGAAACACAACTCGATCGGTGCAAAAAGTGCACTTCTCGAGGTTACCAAACAAACATGCATCTCTCAAAGCATTAAAAACAACACGTATATGATTCAAGTGTAGCTCATGAGACTTGCTATAAATCAAGATATCATCAAAATAAACCACTACAAATTTTCCAATGAAAGAACGTAAAACCTCGTCCATCAATCGCATAAAAGTACAAGGTGCATTAGTTAGACCAAAAGGCATCACTAACCACTCATATAGTCCGAACTTAGTTTTAAAAGTTGTCTTCCATTCATCTCCTAATTTCATTCTAATCTGGTGGTAACCACTCCGCAAGTCAATCTTTGTGAAAATAATAGAACCACTCAACTCATCAAGCATGTCGTCTAGCCTAGGAATAGGATGACGATACCTTATGGTAATATTATTAATGGCTCTACAATCAATACACATACGCCAACTACCGTCTTTCTTAGGAACCAAAAGAATAGGAACAGCACAAGGACTAAGGCTTTCTCAGACGCACTCCACGGTCCAAAAGATCTTGGACTTGTCGCTGAATTTCCTTAGTCTCCTCCGGATTGGTCCTATATGCAGCACGGTTTGGCAAAGTCGCTCCTGGGATCAAATCAATCTGATGCTCTATCCCTCGAATAGGTGGCAATCCCGGGGGTATCTCAGCTGGAAATACATCCACATACTCCTTCAAAAGGTTAGCAACGGCAGGAGACAAAGAGCTAGACATATCATTAAATGAAAATAAAGCATCTTTGCATATCAAAGCATAGCATGGCAGCTCATTATTACAAATTTCAACAAGTTCAGATTTAGTGGCAAGCATAACACATCCCTTCAATTTAATTCCCCCGGACTTAGAACTAGGCACCACTTTCTCCCGTTTAGGTGGGAAAACACGTTTTGCTACTTACTGATTTTCAGAATCATGTTCATTGGTATTTCTTTCATTTTTAGCACGCTCTACTTCATCTTTCATAATTTCAGCGGGTGTTAAAGGCAACAACTTAATCTTCTTACCCATATGTGGGAATGAGTAGGTATTAGCTCTACCATGGTACAAAACATCATTATCATACATCCAAGGCCTACCAAGCAACAAAGAGCATGCTTGCATAGGCACGACATCAAAGTCGGTACTATCCTTGTAATTACCAGCTGAAAATTGTACTCTCACAACTTTATTTACCTTTAACTTACCACACGAATTGAACCATTGGATGTAGTACGGACATGGGTGTGGCTGTGTGGCCAAGCCAAGCTTCTCAACCATCTCGGAACTTACAAGGTTATTACAGCTCCCTCCATCAATGATTACTATGCGTGCTCTCTCCTTCACGAAATCGGTTTGAAACAAGTTGTGCCGTTGATTTTGCTCCGCCTTCCACTTGTGCGCCAAAGACTCGTTGCAACAAGGCTCATATGATTCTCTGTCAACCGCAGCTACTTGTTCCTCTATACCATCAAGATCACTATCTATCTTGTCTCCTCCACCGCAATGTTAGCCGCAAGTACATATTCATCCTCAATATCACTAGCACTTACATAACCACCGTCTTCTGTGGCAAGATATGCTCACGACTTGGGCCCTCATGACGTGGCCCATTCCTTGCAACGGTGGCAAACAATCCCAACAGACGGTTCGTGGAACCAACCAAGAAGAACTCTTGGTTGGGGCCTCGCACACTAGTAGATTTACTTACCTCGTGCATGTAATGGTGTCTGAGGTGTCACTGAACGCGCCTACTCGTGGAGGGGCAGCAGATCGTAGCTGAAGGTGGCAATATTTTAACTTGCCCTGCGTTGATCTTGGTGTAGACGTGCTTCCAAAATTGTTCCCGCCTCTCATTGCCGTCCCCCGCATTCCTTTCTCGCCAAACATGCAAGGTGGAATAATCTAGGAACACTATCATATTCTTTGTAATCAACTATGTCCTGAATTTCACGTCTTAATCCTCCATAAAAACATGTCATTGTAGCCTCTTCATCCTCAATAATATCACAACGCAACATACTAATTTGTAGCTCCTGATAATATTCTTCTACAGATCTATTGGCTTGGTTTAAGGACTGCAGTTTCTTACACAAGTCACGTTTAAAGGAAGGTGGAATAAATCTGTTACACATAGCAACCTTTAAAGCATCCCAAGTAGTAGGTGCTAATCCATCATTGCATACCCTATTCCACCAAAAGATGGTAAAGTTTTTAAATTCACTTGTGTCTTGCCTAATTCTATGCACTTCAGGAACTAAGTGAGCATTAAATTTCTGTTCTACCGTCATCTCGCAATCTAGGTATATTTCGGTATTATAAGCACCCGCAAAAGATGGTACAGTAAACTTGACTTTTGCATAGGGATCATCATTAACACGTGCATTATGTTGCTGAAAGTTATTACCTCTCATACCTTGACGGTTGAAGTTTAACCGGTTCCGTTGTTGTGCATCAAAGGCGTTGTGGTTTCGCATCTCGTTATCATTATCAATCTCATAGTTATGGACTGCACCTTGAGGATCCACACGCCCATTGTTCTGTGGTGGATTGGCCAAACCATCAATGCGTGTATTGAGCATTGCAATATTTTCATTGAGTTGTTGTAGTGTAGCATTTGTTTCCGTAAACTTCCTATCAATGTCGTCATTAATAGCATGGCGGTGCTCATCCAACACTCTCGTGAGCTCTTCCCTCAAAACACATTCTTGTGCCTCCAATTCCTCACCTGCCATGGTTAGTAGGAGACAAAAGACAACACAAAGATATTATCCCAATCAATTACTAGGTGGTGGAAGGTGGAAACACACACACACTCTCAAGCATCTTACCAAGCTCTTATGAGTTTCTTACCAAATTACAGCATGTGGTCTGATCGGAGAAGGTGGGATGTATGACCACGGCGGAGGCGAATGCGAGGATCCAAATCTGAGGACCGAAAGTATGTGGAGCTCGGATAGGCAATGTTTAGTAGCAAGGAATAGCAATAATAAAATCATATTAGCAAAGCTGAATCAAAGTCCACGGTACTCGTCACAGTTGCTAGCCCAAACGCGTTCCTAGAACTAGCTCAAGCAAGCTAAAAGATAGGGTAGATACAAGCACACTGGAACAAAATTCATAAAGCAACTGATTTCTCCTGTGGGTGGCCGTGGATCAACTGTGGGTTGTTCGTGGGCCACTTGAGCGTGGTCGTAGACAAACTGAGGATGGTCGTGAGCCAACTAGGGGTGGTCTTTCTCTTTTTTTTTCTCCTTTCACTTTCTTTTTATCTCTTTTTTCTGACTGTAGAAACCCAACCTATGGTTCCTCTTTTTTTTTGCGAGACCTTGACTCACAACTCTTCGAAACCCTCTTCTGGGTCTAGGGATATATATATGTCACAAACTTTTTTCGGAGAGCAGGGGTATAAAGCTAATAAAAAGGGTAGGTGGTCGGATCCGAGGAGGTGGTCGAGCCGACTAGGCAATCGAACCCGAGGAGGTGGTCGAACTCGAGTAGGTGGTCGAACTCGAAGAGGTGGTCGTATCCGACTAGGTGGTCGTATCCAACCAGATGGTCGAACACGAGGAGGTGGTCGTATGGGGAGGGGGTCTCACGATCTCTCGCCATACTGCATAAATCAAATGATGTAACTAAGGGCAGGCCGAGATACACAAAGACCAAAACAGCGAAGATTCGACGCTAGAAACTAGATCACGACGACTAGACCAGCAACAAAGACACCGACAATGGACTCGAATTTAACAACGCAAAAACTGAAAACTCAATTGTGAAAGGCACAAAGTGGTTTGGACAGCGGAAGAACTAAGATCTAAAACTTTTTTTTGTAGGGTATTTTTCTGGACTCTAGGTGATGGAACACAACTAACAAAAAGGGGATAAACAAGATTACCTAACGCAACCTTAGCTCGATACTAATCGATGAGTAAACGGCGCCCGATCTTCCGATATGTTCGATTTGTTTCACGTGAGGACATTGGCGCTTTGAGCTTCCGACCGCAGATCTTCACCTCGCAATTCGCTACACCCGCACAATCGCCGTTATCAACTACGCCGACGCGATCGACCTTACCACGAAGGTTATGGTTCCCGCAAGCAATCAAGCAACTCACAAGAACAAGATAAATGCAATCAAATATATTATTGGATTTGTATAAAGTTCACAAAGTGGGGTTTCAAGCCATAAACGCTAAACCGCAATGGCGTAATAATCTAAGAAAAATCCAACCCTAAACTGTGGCGGCTGCATGCAATATATAGGGGGGAGAACATAAGGAGGTCGACCAAGGGTTGTGCTGCCATATGGAGAGGCGTACACATCCTGGGCTTTGACCTCGCCACACAAACAAGGTCTTATTAGGCCCAAAACGGTGACGCGGCACCTTATTTCAATGTCTCTGACTAACTCCCAACGTGGTCGTCACTGGTCGTGGGTCTGATCGTAGAACTTGAGACCTGGTCGTAGATCTGGTAGCCTGGTCACAGGACTGGTCATAGAGCTTGAGACCTGGTCATGGATCTGGCAGATCTGGTCGTAGAGCTTGCAGATCATAGAGAACTGGTCGTAGACGGTTTGGATCCTCTCCATCATTCCTAAGTAACAGAAGATCACAATTTTTAGGTAGCATACCATTCTGCATAGATAAATTATTAGCACCTAGAAACGAGCTCACCTTATAGATTAAGTGACATGCACGAGCTCTTGTCATAGGACCTTGTAGTTTAGCTGGATCTGGAGGATTTTGTGTAGTACGTGTATCCGAAGGAGTGATGTCCTCATCAGTTATGTTCCTCAAAAGTTGGCAAATATGTTTTGCAACTTGTTGATAATATCACCTATAAATCTTGTTTAAATTGCACTCAAATGGGCAAATGAGTTTTGCAATTTGGGTTTGGCAAAGTGCATGTTCTTCTTCGAGTCCCGGTTCCGATCGCTGTGGGTCACCGGCTCGATCGGTGGCATATCACCGATCGCCATGTGTTGGGCGGTCCGACCGATTTCCTTTGAATTGGATTTATGTGCGGTAGTACCGCCATTGAGAATACGGTACTACCGGAGAGCGGAAGTACCAGAGTTTTCGCGGTACTTTTTTTTCTCCAAAGAAGCACCTTTTGGAACTCCGCTGATTTTCCTCGGGCGGTCTGATCGCCCACCCCTGGTAGTCGGACCGATTTGGTGGCGGTCCGACTGACCATTAGTTGGCGGTCCGACCGACCGTGAGTCCAACGGCTAGTTTTATAGCCGTTGGCGCATGGGCGGTCCAACCGGGCATTAGTTGGCGGTCAGACCGGCTCTGCACTAATTCGAGGGAATCTTTCCTCCAACGGCTAGTTTTTTATTGTGAGCTATATATACCCACCTTGGCCGGTTGGTGAAGGTAGCTGTTGTTATTGTTGAACCTCTATTGAGTCCCTTGAGCTAAGAGCAAGCCTCTCATCTCTTTTGTACATGTGTTGCACTTAGTGAACTTTGAGAGCAAACCCAAAGTGCATGGGTTGCCTTAGGTAGTGGATTGTGTATTCACTTGAGCTTAGACACTTGATTAGTTCAAGTGAGAGTTGAGATTTGTTTCTCTTGGTGTTTGCCTACACCTAGATGGTGTGGAGGCGTCGTGATTGGTGATCTTCTCAAGAAGCTTGTGAGATGGCCCGGCGTGGTTGTGAGTGGTTTGGTGCTCACCATCTCCAGAGTGGAGGAAGAGCAACCCTAGTGAAGCGAGGTGTTGGTTCGTGTTGGAACCAGTCCATGTGGTTGGACTTACCTCGGAAGTGTTGGATTAAGTAGTGGAGCCGGTCCAATTCGGTTGAGCTTACCTCAATGTGAATTAGGGGAGACCGGCAAGTCTCTGAACACCACGGTAAAACATTATTGTGTCATCTTGGTTTGTGCTTTACTTTGAGCAATTTACATTACTTGTTTTAATTGCTTATATATCCTTGTATGATTGCTCTTATTGTATTGTATTCATATTGTTGGTGCACTTAGTTGAGCCTAGTTGATTTATGTTTTTATTGTGCAAACCAATTGTCATTAGCTTCCGCATTAGATATTGGTTTTAGCCGAAAGAATGTTTAAAACCTCCTATTCACCCCTCTCTTGTCGGCCACCTCGATCTTACAAGTGGTATCAGAGCTTGGTCTCTCATTTTATTAGGCTTCATCGCCTAGAGAGTAAAGGATGGCGACTAGTGATATAGTGCACCTCGGTGAGACACCTCAATTTGATGGCACAAATTATGTTCATTGGAAAATCCGCTTGATTTGTTATTTTAAGTCCATGAGCCCTAAAATTTGGCAGATTGCAGATGCAGGTTTTTCTCCTCCAAATGATCCTCTTGCTCGAACCATTGAGAAAGAGAAATACTCGCATCTTGATGCTCAAGCTACTAACGCTTTATTTAGTGCTTTGAGTATAGAAATATTTGATGCCATATGCAATCTCAAGAGTGCTCAAGAAATGTGGACTTATATTCAAGATCATTATGAAATATCCACATCTACTAGTAATGATTGCACACAGAATGGACATCGGGAGAAGAATGCTCAATTTCAAACTCCGACGATGACAAGTCCTCAACTCCATCCATATCACCTCATTTCATCATGGCTAAAGGTAATAATGAGGTAAATAATGATAATGAGCCTAGTTATGATGAGTTGATGGACATGTTAGAAGAGCTTAATGAATATTTAGGAAAGGAGAAGTTAAAATTCAAAGTTTTGAAGAAAAAGTTTGTCTCACATCAAAATAATTATGATGTTTTAAAAGATGAACATGAAATGCTCCTCCTAAATAAGCTAAATAGCTCTAAGGTGGATATAAGCATTGCATGTATTTTATTAAATGATATGCCATGTGTAGTTCCCAACCCTTGCATTTCATCTAAGGTTAGCATATCCATCTCATGTGAGGATTTAATTGATATGCCTTGTTTCTCAAAATTAGATGCTCCTATTTCCTCTATGTCTTGTGATACTAACATTGTAGAGGAAAACAAAGAGCTCAAGGTCCAAGTCATCAAATTGAAAAATGACTTGACAAGAAGCTATAAAGGGAAGGCCACTCTCGACGATATATTGAGCAAGCAAAGACGCTTGCAAGATAAGAGTGGTATTGGTTTCACTCCTAAGAAGAATGAGAATAGCAAAACAAAGCACAATGCAAGACACACAAAGAATGTCAAGTGCCATGGATGTAATTGAAAGGGCCACTTTGCCTCTGTGTGCCCAAATCAAGTGAATAACAAGTCACGATCTTCAAAAATGAGGCAAACCGGCAAGAAGCGAGAAATGAAGATAAGTAGGGAAAGCAAAAACCCAACCTGCTACAATTGCCGGAAAAGAGACATCTAAATACGGATTGTCCCAAAGGTATCTCCCTAAGCCACTGCTTATAATGATCATTATTTGCTTAGGAAAGATAAATATGGCAATGTGTTTGCTAGAATTGTTAGTTCACCTAAAACTATTGCTAGGGCCATTTGGGTGTCCAAATCTATTGTGACTAACATTCGTGGACCCAACCAAGTATTGGGTACCAAAACGCGGTTTAATGCTTAATAGGTACTTGGAGAGGCATTGGAGGTTTGGCTCTCTCATGAAGAGATGGATTACATCACATATCAAAATTGGATCTAAGCTTGAAGATAATCTTTTCATATCAAGAACCAATGCCATCTCGGTAACAAGTACTTACATTAAAGTATCTAGCCCCTTATGCCTTGTGTAGGTTGCATTTCATGAAAATCATATTAAAAGGGGCGTTCTTGCTCTTGTTCATAATGTTCATTATTAATATCTTGAGTAAGATGGTAAGTGGCACATTAAGGGGTAGTGCTAAATCATGATCATGTATATCACATCCATAAGTGTGTCCAAATAAATTAAGTGCTAGTGTTGTTTTTAAAAAATGAGCCTTTTAGCCAAAAGTTCAAAATTTCATAACTATTAATAATTCTTTCAAAAATTAGTTGCAAAATATATACAAATGTTTTTCGAAGGTTCTGGCTCTAGAAAAACCTATTTTGAGTAAAAATGAGTTTCTAGCCAAAGATCAAAATTATAGTATCTTGTTTTTGACATAAACTAGATTTTTGTGTAAAATCAATTCTAAAAGGAATCTGAAAATCTTGCCAAAAGAAAAATCCTAGAGTTGGTTATTCCAAACCTTTTTGGTATTCAAAAGATTTTCAAAAGACCAACTCGAAAAGTTAGTTGATTTTGAAATTGGCCCAAAATCCTACTTTGACCTAAGTGGTCACTTTCTAGCACTTAAGTGAGTTTTACCATATGAGCCAAAATTATTCACATGAATATCTTCATAATGGTATTTATAACTCATACATGCAATTGGATGCTTTAAATTCTTCATATGCTCATTTTGGCATGTTTTGAAAAACTTCATGAAAATATGTTTCATTTGCGAAAACCAAAAGCTTAATTTATAAAAACTATTTTAGATTTGATTTCCATGGGCTATTTAAGTTTGAAATACTCCAAATATGTTTATTTGGCTGATTATGTAAAGGTTTGGAGTAAAATACAATAAATTACTCTTTTCATGGTATCAAATCTGTTATTCTGAAACTGTTTGTCAGATTTGGAGCTAAGCGGTCAGACCAGCCAGGCTCAGCGGTCCCGACCGCCAGCCCACCGGTCTGACTGCCATTTGCCCAGCGGTCATACCAGTTTTTCCTGAAAATTCTGTTAACTCAAGCCCGAAGAGGTTTCACCTCCTTCACTTCTTCTAAGAATCTTTTGTAGCTGCTTCCTATGGTCAAGTTGATCCTTGCTATCTTTGCTAGCTACCCACTGCTATTTTTCCTTGATTACAAATGCAATTGCATCTTTCAAGTTGTAATATTCTGAAGAAAAAAAACCTCCTAAGGGCTTGTGTGTAATTAAACAAAGTAGGTACGCAAAAATAGAATATTTTAGAGTTTTACGGAGGGGCTAGACTGTGCGAGATATAAAAGAAACGTGGGAAAAGTGGATTCTAGAAAACCCTAGCAGTCTTTTCTTTTCCTTCCCCCGTGCGCCGGCGCTCGTGTGTGTGAAGCTTTGGCCAATCGCTTGCCACATCGGTGCTGCTGTCTTCTTACGTGTAGCCGTCGACAGACAGCCGTGAGGTCACCAGCCCGACTGGTTTTCCTTGTTCGGCCAGCACCCCTGCCGCACAGCGCCCCTAATGCACGGTACTCAGATCAACCAGTGAGTCCTGCCGCGGCTTGACGCCTACTCGTGCGCACGTGAGATGTATCAGTAAGTAATATTAGCTAGCAATCAAGGCCTTCGGCTGTTTCGTTGTCTTGTGTGCACACCCAGCTAGTCATACGTAAGTGTTGTTTTCTTTTCATACATGCATGTGTTGGCACTAGCAGTTGATTAGTGCACACGTTGCTAGCCTCCCGAATAAGTAATCAACTAGTTAACAAATTGCTTGATCGGCTGTTTTGGTTGTGGTGATTAGAAAAAAGAGAAGAAGTCAAGATCCGATTGACCGGTATTGATCTGTAATTTTGTTTCTCTGTTTTCTAGGTTAATTAGAGATTAGAATCGAGATTAATTAGAGAGGGTTCTATAATTTTTAATCGAAGGGCCGATTAATAGATCTGTTTAGCCTGCTGTTATGTTGAATGATTATTTTGGGTACGATAATGACGCATTTTGGAAATGTCATCTACTAGTTAATTGTAGATAATTTTGATATATTTCTATAGAATATTTAATCATGTCGAGCAGACAAGTATAATTCGAGTTATGAATTTTGGAAGACTGCTGTCTTTGTAGTTGTCGTCATTCGGCACTGTTTTGGTATACCATAGATTAAAAATAGTAAATAAACTAATTAGAGTTTTTGATCTACATGAAAGATGTAGATAATTGTCTAAGGGTTCTGTAGAATCCAAGAACTTGAATTTTGGTTGGGTAAAACAAAATTTATGAATTTAGTAAGACCCACTGTCCTGAAGCTGATAGATCGGTCTTCTGGGTTAAAAACGGAGGGTTAGATGATTTAATTAGAAGACTTGGTAATCTAAAAAAAATAAGGAGAATTTTGTGAATAATCCAGAACTGAGTGGTTTGTCGTGATCAGACTTTTGAGTCAAAGTTACGCTCTTTTTAGTACCAGGACAGCAAAGGGGTGACTGTTCGGTACCGGGGAAGCGTGGTAGATTTAGGGACGGGTAGGAGCGATGCCGATTGATTGCTATTCTTGATGTTGTTGCTTGTATTGAAATTTGAATATTTGATGTAGGAGAGGCGTTGTGCTTGTTGTCATCTTCTAGCCAAATCGTGCGTCGCAGCTAGTAAGGGCAAGTGCATGGTAGACAGCGATCAATGATTGATCACTGTTTTCTTTATCTTCTATTACCATTATTGTTGTGCTTTTATTTTATTTAATTGCAAACAATGGAATGATATGGTTATATCTTGGTTGACAATCATGAGGAAAAGTTGGATATGATGAATATGATGGAGTTTGCATTTTTCATACATAAGCATCTTTGCATATGAGCAGGTGATCATGAATGATCACAACTCCACGGGAGTGGAGGAGGTCCCCGATCCTTGTGGAGGAACGGGCTTGAGAGTGAATGTTGTCGCGAGCATTCACTCATACTATACCGGTATACGCGAAAGAAGTGCATGCGGACATGTAGATTAGAGTTGCATTGATAAATGAGATGAATGGGTGTGAAACAAAGAGAAGATAACAACATGAGAATACTAATAGAAGTATCTGTGATGACAACGAAGTTATTGAAAGCTGTTGATTCATTATTGTTCGTTGTATATTGAAGTAGAGCATGTGTAATAGACTCATACTTCAAACACATGATCATTTGCCATAAGAACCTTTTTATTCAATGCAGGATTACTCTAGGACATGTTAGAGGTTGAATAAAGTTTAGGTCCATGTTTTGGACTAGACTATTTGTTTCAATGATTTGGATTCATTGGTTGATGCTATTTTGGATTATTTACCTAGTTATATTTCCCCTTGCTTATTTACTCTTGCTTGATCCATAATTATGCATGTTCTTTTGTGGTCCATGGATGTGTTTATTGATGTTTTTTTGCTGAAATTTTATAGTGTGTTGATAATTATTAGGTTAGAGAGTAGTTTAGTGGCATTCTAGGCTCAGTGTTGGGTTGGGGTGTTACACAAGTGGTATTCTTTTCAAAAGTGGTAGCTTCATTTGATCATCTTGATCCCGGCATGAGATTTATCTTTACAAGTGATATCATCTTATTCGTTAAAGTGGTATCTATAATTCTTCCTTGCCGATCAGTATCCTCTCTTATCTAAAAGCTCAAGTACTCTTTGTATATGAGTGGATTCTCTCTTTCTCTCTTCTCTTTAGATGCTTTCATAGAAGATCTTTTGCGAGAGAAGTTTAAGTACCTTGCAAACTTTAGTTATGTTTACAAGTGGTACCAAGTATTTACAAATGGAATCAACTACTCTTGGTATCAAGTGCTTTCCTCAAAGTGGTATCAAGTTTTTACAAAAAGAATCAATTGTCCTTGATATCATTTAATGTTGCAAGGTGTATCAAATGTCTGTAACACCCTAGCTTTTCGGAAGCCAAGATACTACCTAAAGATACAACATACAAACCAAATGCGGACTAAGAATCAATAGGCATCTCACCAAATAACAATAACAACGTAACGAAGTGTAAAGAAAAACAATTCATCAATGTTGAATAATCAAGGAACTAGTCAAAGAACGACATGACAAGAAGTCTAAGCGTTACTTATTACAGTTCATCTCTCATGAAAGAATAACAAGGTTGAATTCATTATTGAACATATAAAGTAATGATCTGTGTGGGACGTGCTGGACTACTCCCTCCCAAAAGCATCAACATCAGTGTGGATAATCATTTAATCATGGCATATTTGGACTAGATAAAAATTACACGTGTGAGTCGAAACTCAGCATGTACAATAATCATTTAATCATGGCATATTTGGACTAGATAAAAATTACACGGTCCATGCACCAATCATCAGAATTTTATGAATTTGAATGAAATAAATGTATGCACTGAAAGGAAATGGACTACTCAACTGTTTATACCGGTATAGCGAGTGATACACCCGTTGGTGTTCACTTAAGCCCAAACTTATCAAAGTTCGGGGACCCAAATACCGTATAAAGAACGTTTAATACGGTTGGACGAAACCGACCACATTGGAATGGTGAGCCTCACGTGCCCATACTGGAATTGATTGGTCCTAGCAAATTCCACTCCCGTGGACGAAAATTAAATAGTATATGAATGGAATGGAATGGAACAATTGATATGAATGTCGTTATCTTTACTCACAAGATTTATCAATTTGAAACGAAATAAACATCATGGACGAATATCAAAGACATACACAAAGGTAACACATCATCATGCAAACAATTGAAATCAACATATTTTAACATATAGTACTTGCCTTCCGCGATTGGTCGTACTAGGTGGCAAAGATGGTGCGCCTACACTCGCCGCCTACACCAGAAATAATTGAAATAAGAATAACACGATACGACGACACTACTGGTGAACTACAATGACTCCCGGACCACCCGACACAACTCATGGACCTAACGTTGGAACACGTGTTTCCCCTGTTTACTAAAATTTTGGACAGCGGCACGGAAAAATTCGTAACTTAAGATCTGGAACTCAGAATGACCTGAGACCTGTGCCAAAAGATACTTAATAGATAAAGATTCAAAACACTACAAGATAATATTTCCTAATTATGCCTAGACATAAGTCTAATCTGCAGTTGAAAGTGTCTGACAGACCTTTGTCCCGACAGCAGACCAGTAGCAAAACACTTAGCATAACTTTTAATCTATAAGTCCGAATTGAGTGCTCTTTACCAATATGGAATCATGAAAAAATTACCTACGGAAACTGTTTTGGGTGACCGACCTGATTCTGACTATAACGAGGTCAAATTTCGTTAACAAGTCTACTGATAATTATCGTCAGGATTTTCAGAATAGTACGAAAGAAATTATCATAACGTTTGAACCACAGATCGGAATTTAGTGATCTCAGTGTCTTTGGAAAGCTAAGAACCTCAGCTACAAAACTCTAGGAGACCAAAACCCGAGATTCGGCCTCTAAAGGCCCCAAACTGGACGCGCAACAAACTGATCTAATCTGGAAATACTGGAACAACAATCTGATTCGACCCTATTGATCAAACCCGCATCCAAGACAAATCAAACAGCGAGTTAGATCAATTGTTACCCTAGAAGACTCGCTGGAAGATGGTGATCAATCTTCCAAAGAATCCCCTCCTCTTCCATCTCCCTTCCTCCTTTATGGCCGCCACCTTGGAACCAAGGAGAGGAGTCGCAGGAGAAGAACAGGAGAAGGAGCTTGGAGCCTTGGGAGTCGACGTCGGGGATCACCGGGGACAGCACCCAGGGGAGGAGGAGACGCCAGAGAGAGGAGGAGGCACGGCTTGGGAGAGGGGAAGGTGGGGGTGGCGGCTCCCAAGGGGGGAGGAGGGATTGGGGGAGGCGGCTAGGGTTGGGCGCCTCCCCCCATTGGCCGGCCCCCCTTAGGCCGGCCTCCCCCTCTTGGGCCTCCTGGACCGCGGCCCGTGGCCCTGGTTGTCAAAATTTTATGAAAGTCCCCTCTCTCAACAAGAAAATACATTTCTTTAATTGCTTTCCGTCCCCGGTTTCTTTTAAAATCTCTCGATTCAATTCCGACCATATTGGAACCTCCAAAGGTTGCAGCAACGCTGCTGGTCGCTTGTACTCAGCCTTGACCCACTGGCAAACCCCACAAGATGCTACAAAATGAGCGATATCAACTTTCATTCTCTTCCACCATAAACTCTTCTTCAAATCCTTGTACATCTTGGTCTCACCCGGATGCATGGTATATGGAGTACGATGTGCTTCCCTTAGAATTTCATCTTTAACCTGAGACTCCTGTGGTACACAGAGGCGTCCTTTAAAACGTAATGCACCGGTCTCATCAACACTGAACAGGCCTCGCTTGCCCTCCGCAAAACATTTCCTCACTCGCTGGAACATCTGATCGTGCTGCTGTGCTTCCCGCACTCGATCAGGAAGGGCTGACTCAAGAAGCAACTAAGTCTCGGTCTGGGCGGTACCCGTAAAGCAAAAGAAAATATCCATATGCTCAAAATCAACAATAAGACAACTAAGAGTAGGAGGTGTCGCCTTGCGACTCAAAGCATCAGCATCAGATGTCTGTCAGTTGTTTTCAACGGTTGTTTAGACCACTATGTTGGCCGAATCAAAGAACCCCACCAACTAGAGTTTCGTAGCCTGTTACGTTAAGAGTATTTGAGCACTAGTTTCAAGTCATTCGGAGTTACAGATATTTAATTACGATTTTTCTCGTACTGCTGTCCCGGGAAGCATTATGCTAGACTGCCGTGAAATTTGTGTAGAACCTCTCTTTGAGTCATAGGTCGTGAGGAGTTAGATTAAGGGGGGTAAACGGAGTCCATCAGTCATCGTATTTATTGTTACCGCTATGCTTGTGTAGGAGGCGGAGTTCCAGAGTAGAGACACCAATTTTGCTTCCTCGTGTGCCGTAGCGGGAAAGAAAGAAACAGGCAAGTGCACCTATATTGTGGTTGTTATGTGATTGTTCAATATGATGAATCATGGTAACAAATGCTTGTTCGGTGTACTGATTTATGGTGATATATATTTGTTCATGATGGCTAGATTACTAAAATTCGATTATTGTCATTTTATTGTTCATCATGTGCACTCATGAATGCAAGTTGTGGACTTGCGACACCCACGGGAGTGGGTGGTGATTGTAAGACCCACCATTCCAAAGTGGGCATTATGGATCCCCGGTTGACTTGTTCTCAAACTGGCTTTGGATCCCCGCGTGTTGTAGAACGCGGGCATAAGTGAACACCGACGGGTGTTCACTCGCTATACCGGTATGAGCAAAAGAGAAGTGCATATGCATTCATTCATTCGTATGTTGATTTGATTCATGATGTTGATACACTGTTGGATAATGAATGATTTTGTTATGTTATGTATCATTGGCCTTGCTGAGTCTTGGACTCACCCTTGCCGTGTTGTTTTTTTTTAGGTACATTTGTTGTGGACGGCATGCATGGGCGGGAGTAGGAATTATCACGGTTGCACACTGGCACTAATAAAGTGAATAAATCATTTAAGTGATAACTTGGACTTTGAATAGCTTTATGTGAGGCTTACTTCCTTACGTTCTATGTCGTGGACAACCTCTATTGGAGTTGGATAGCGTTTTATGGCCGTTTCTTTCATGATCATGTTTAGTACGCAAGTTTGGATATTTGCTTATTATTGTTGTTAATTGCGCGAATGTCTGGATAGTTCAATTTACAAAGGAGACTCCGCCGAAATTTAGAAAGAAATGTCTTAGTTCCATTTGTAGACTTGTCACGGTGGTAGCATTCCAGGCTCAGGTTGGGCTGGGGTGTTACATGGACCCATGCGCATGGGCTTGGTTCATGTGCTGTAGCATGGACCAAGTTACTGCACAGCGGGCCCCACCTGTCAAAGAATCATCCTCTCTCTCCTCTTTCTTTTCTTTCTTGATTTAATTCAAAAGCTCAACTTTGAAAGTCCCATTCTCCCTCGTTTTAACTCCGATTCTATGTTAATTTGTTTCTAAATTTGTCTAAATTGTAGAACTTGCTAATGGAACTAGTATTGTTTAATTTAGAGTTCATTTACTATTTATTTTTGTATTTATTTGTTCTCTTTACTTGTTTGACATGTTTTCGATACGTTCGTCTTATTAGAGTTCGAAGAAGCGGGAGATCTCCATTTCAATCAAGCACAAGATTATCAAGACTCTCTTACCTTTAATCTAGGCATGTCGAGACTTTGATCATTTTGTGTAATACCTCATAAATCCAGCTAGGTCCTATAGTTTGGAATTTATTTGAAATCGATATTTAAATTTCTCCGGAATCGCATTCGGTAAAAGAGGGAAGTCGGAGGGAGAGAAAGACTTAGTTTTTTTTCAGAATTTTCCAGTTCGCAGGGGGGTTATCGATATTTTCCGGCAACCTAGGCCGCAGTCCACGACCCAGGTGGCCCAAGAGGGGGCCGGCCGGCCCATGAAGTGGCCGTCCATAAAGGGGGGGCGCCACTCCCCCCCAAACCCCTAGCCGCCTCCATCCCCTCCCCTCTCCACCCTCCATTGCCGGCGCCTCCTCCCCTGGTTGGGCGCCGCCTCCTCCCTTGGTCGCCGGCCATTGGTGCTCCCGAGGTTGCTCTCCAAGATCCCCGGGCGCTCCTCCTCCGATCTGTCCTCCGGCGGGCTTTTCCTCGCCGGTTGCTCGCTGTGGTGTGGCCGGCCAAGGAAGAAGAAGGGAGACCAGCGGGGAGTGGTTCTTCGTCGTTCTACGGGTCTTCAAGGGTAACGAGCACCTCGGTTAATTGTTTGATAGGTTTTTGTTGCGGTAGAGATCATTTGAGTCGCGTCAGATTAGAGTTCCAGAAATTACAGATTGGATCAGAATGTTGCGCGGCAAGTTACGGTATTTTAGAGGCCGAATATGGGGTTTTTCCCTTCTAGAGTTTTATTCCTGGGAACGTTAGCTTTCTTTTGGCACCAAGATCAGGAAAATCCGATCTGTAGTTTGGGAGATATGAATTTTTGAATACGATCTGTTCAGTCTGCCTGAAAACTGGGGTCAGTAGGTTTGTCCCACGGTTTTGTTCAATTTAGGGGCCGAATCAGAACCTTCACCCAACTAAGTTATTGTAGCTCTAGAAATTATCTTTCCAAGTTGATAAGGATCATTCCCATTGGATCAGTAGGCTAAAAGTTACACCATTTTCTTTATTACTGATCTGTTTTCTGGACAGACGTAGATGGGTTGTGTTTAGCTGTTAATTAGCCCTCAGTTTTGGCCGAATCAGGGGATTCCGCCAACTAATGCTTTGTAGCCTTATCAGTTAAGAATCAGTGAGCACTAGTTTCAGGTCTTTTAAAGTTATAGATAATTAATGGCGAATTTTCTCGTACAACTGCCCGTAGATCGATAATCTGGACTTTATGTGTAGAGGTCAAATTGAACCCTTGGGGTGTTCGGGTTGATTAGAGAGCATCGTAGAACACGTGTAGCTGTGCCATATTCTATTACCCGTAATCCGTGGCAATACTTGTGTAGGCGGTGAGACGGTGGGAGGAAGGACACCTTCGTCGTTTCCCAATACGTCACAACACGGAAGGCAAGTGCAATGTTTATTTGTGTGAATTCGATGAATGCATGATAACTTGGTAAATTATGAATATTCCTGTGATTTGAGTTTGATGTGGTAGAGTTCAATACCTTATTCGATGATATATTGAGATGAAGTTTAAATTATGCATTTCATTCCATGCATACATAATTCAGTTGCTGTCCACGGGAGTGGAAACTTGATTAAGTCCCATTAATTCCAATATGGGCATGTAAGACCTACCATTCCAATGTAGGCAGTTTCGGACATTCTGTATGAAACGTTCTTCATACGGACTTGGATCCCCGCTCTTGGTTAAGAGCGGGCTTAAGTGAACACCGACGGGTGTGTCACTAGTTATACCGGTATAAACATGTGAAAAGTCCATTCTCCTTCAATGCATTCATTCATACCATGCTTTCGTAAATTCATGGAATTAAATGATTTACTTAGTAGATTGATCCGATTCAGTATTCTTTGTGAATGTACATGTTGTGCTTGCTGAGTTTCGACTCACTCTTGCTTTTATTTGTTTTAGGTGAATTCCAGTGAAACGGTTGCTAGCGGGAGGGTGTAGTTCAGTACGTTCCACGCACACGAATAAATCATTCATTCGTTAATATTTTATTTACGTTCATTTGGTTTAATTATATTGTAATGGACTGTAATAATTGTCACTTGGAGGTTCATTATTCTCGCTTTGGTTAATTCTTGTTTTAAGATATTGATGATCTGTTATTGAGCTATAGGTTGTTACCTTGATTAATAGTTTCTTTAGCATTGAATACGATGTTAATCTTAGGAATTGAATAGTAGGTTGGCCTGTTAAGTGACATCTTGTCTTCCGAATAGACAGGGTGTTATAGTTGGTATCAGAGCGGGCTTCAGGTCCGTGGTGAGTAGATTGATAAAATTTACTAAACTAAAATTTGTCAACAGTTTATTTACTTAAAACATGACACACTGTGCACAGTAGGAAGGGTTGGGTATAACTTTGCTTCCGCATTTCTTTCAAGTCATTCCCTTATGTTCTGATAATTGAATTGTTTGATCTTTTGTGTGGTGGTGTTTAGATGGCGAGAGGCCGTGGCCGTGGTCGTCCACCGGTCCGTGGTCGGGGTCGGGGACGCGGTCCGGCCGTGTCTTCTTCTCGGTCTGAGGAGTTCTTTGAGGTCGCCACGGAGGAGATTGCCTCTGCCTCCTCCCCGTGTGAGCCTCTGTTGTATCTCGCAAAACTTATCCGTAACCTTATGAGAGAGAACTACTACTCTCGACAAAGAATCGCAGACGGCCATTCTCGCAAAGAATGCACCAGCAGTAGAACACATTGTCGCTCATCGTTCCACCCGAGGTTAGGATGAATCTTCGGGAGTGGATGTCGCTTCGTTTGGACACTTTTGATGGAGCTGGCACACCGGTCCAGGCTGCGGATTGGTTGAGATATATGGAGCGTCAGTTTGGGGCATTAGAGCTGACGTCAGTGCAGAGAGCGCGGTTCGTGGCTTTTCAGTTGAAAGGTCAAGCTGACATCTGGTGGGAAGGAGTTCTGTCTTCCAGGACTCCAGTTCAGGGTCCTGCCACTTGGGAAGTGTTCGTGGAGAAATTCAGGACGCAGTTCTATCCAGACTCCTTTGTTGAGAAGATGGAACAAACACTGTTGACTTTTGAGCAAGGGAAGATGACGGTATCTGAGTATGAGGCTGGGTTCAATAACCTGGTGCGCTTTGTACCAGCGGTGGCGAATGATGATAAAGAGAAGGCTAAGAGGTTCCGGCGGGGCCTCAACCAAGAGTATCGCCAGATTCTGAGGGCGACAGGACTGCGTGACTTCAGCTCGGTGGTCGAGCAAGCTAGAGGAATGGAGTTGGAGAAAGGTACTGCTCCGCAAGGTCAGGCTGCTGTTAGTTCTGTCACTACTGGCAATTCCGGTGGTGGGCAGAAACGGAGTTTTGGTGGAGGGAATGGGACTTTTCAGCGACCCGCTCCCAAGAGGTTTCAGAAGGGTCACAACACTCGTCCTGCCCGGCAGTGGCAGTCTTCCTCTTCGGCGCCCCGTCCTGTGTCTTCCATCCCATCGGTGCGTCCTATTCCAGGACAGGGCATGAAATGTTTCCGGTGTGGTGAGGAGCATCGAGCTTCGGAGTGTTCCTTCAGGGGGTCATGTCGTCATTGTGGTCGGGATGGCCACAAAGCGTCGGTTTGCAAGCAGAACCCGGCGAGTATCATCAGGTGGGAGCCCGTTCCAGCAGCTTCATCTTCCAGCGTTCACGGTGGTTCGGTTCAGACTCTGGCAGCATCTACGCACCACGATTCACCTGTGGTGGATTCCTCCTTGATGGTTCCTCAGCGCCCCGGCGAGGTTCTATTGGAACCTGTTCATTTGCACCTCCGTCGTCTGTTGCTCCCGCAGCGGTTTTTGGGCACCCTTCGCAGAGTGTCGGAGCTTCCTCCGCCCCGACGCCTCCAGGAGTCTACGCCATGCCCACTCCAGATACTATGAGGCGACCAGACGTGGTGACAGGTACCTTACTAGTTGACTCGCACGATGCTTTCGTATTGTTTGATTCTGGTGCTACGTATTCGTTTGTGTCCCTGGAGTTTGTCGGAAGAGTGAGTTTGAGTCTGATTCATCTCGAGTCCGTGGTAGTCGGTTCTCGGGGTCTTATTTCGACTCTCTGCTTTGTCCGGCCGTTCTATTGATATCGATGGTGAGGTTTTCACCGCTAACCTTATAGTAATTCAATTGGCACCTTTTGATGTCATTCTGGGTATGGAGTGGTTATTCCAATCTGGGCCAAGATCTGTTATACGGAAGACGGTGACTCGCAAGCTCCTTAGGTGAAGAACTAGTATTCCAGGAGTGCACCGTCGATTCAAGCGTTCGTCTTTGGCTAGTCTTCCCTAGCCGTGCATCAACCTATGGATTGCTTTGGTCCCTCAATGAAAAGATTGGCTCTTCATTGCGTATTGAGGAGATACCAGTTGCGAATGATTTTTCTGATGTTTTCCCTGCGGAACTGCCTGGGATGCCTCCCGTACGGAGAGTGGAGTTCCGGATTGATCTTATTCCGGGAACGCGACCCATATCGATGTCTCCTTATCGGTTGGCACGACCATTTCAAGAAGAATTGAAGAAACAGTTGGACGACCTGTTGTCCAAGGGTATGATTCGGCGTAGTGTCTCACCCTGGGGAGCACCTGTGCTTTTCACCAAGAAGAAGGATGGCAGTTGGCGCATGTGTGTGGATTATCGGGCTCTTAACCAAGCTACGGTGAAGAATAAATATCCATTACCCCGTATCGAGGATCTCTTCGACCAATTGAAGGGGGCCAAAATATTCTCGAAGATTGACCTTCAGTCAGGGTACAATCAGATTCGTGTCCGGGAGCAGGACATCGAGAAGACAGCTTTTTCCACGAGGTATGGCCATTATGAGTACAAAGTTATGTCTTTTGGACTGACGAATGCTCCTGCAGTTTTCATGGAGGCCATGAACAGTATGCTACACCAATACCTCGATGATTTCGTTGTCGTATTTATTGACGATATCCTGATCTACTCCAAAACAGAAGAGGATCACGCTCGACATTTGAAGTTGGTACTTGAAACACTGAGAAAGAACCAATTCTATGCCAAATTGAAGAAGTGCGAGTTCTGGATTTCTGAGGTGGGGTTTCTAGGCCATGTTATCAATCAAGATGGTATATCAGTTGATCCTAGCAAGATCTCTACGGTGGTGGAGTGGGCGAGACCAACCAATGTCAAGGAGGTGAGGAGTTTTCTGGGATTAGCGGGTTATTACCGGCGTTTCGTGGAGGGTTTCTCCATTATTGCTAGACCAATGTCCCAGCTGACACAGAAAGGAGTTAAATTTCAGTGGTCGGAAGCATGTGAGCGCAGTTTTTGTGCATTAAAGGAAAGATTGGTGATCGCCCGATTTTGACTCTTCCCGAGCCCGGGAAGCGGTTCACCATTTATTCAGATGCGTCGATAGTTGGTCTCGGTTGTGTACTTATGCAGGAGGGCAAAGTGATTGCGTATGCGTCGCGACAGTTGAAGAAGCATGAGCAGAATTATCCGACTCATGATCTCGAGTTGGCTGCAGTGGTTCTTGCTTTAAAAATCTAGCGCCATTATTTGTACGGCGAGTCTTGTGACATCTTCACTGATCACAAGAGTTTGAAATATATCTTTACCCAGAAGGATTTGAACCTGAGACTGAGGAGATGGTTAGAACTGATTAAGGACTATGACCTCACAATTCAAGATCATCCGTGCAAGGCAAGCGTGGTAGCGGATGCTTTGAGTCGCAAGGCGACACCATCTGTCGATTGTCTTATCGCTGATTTTGAGCGTATGGATATTTCCTATTGTTTTGCGGGTACCTAGCGGAGACTTCGGTTGCTTTTAGAGTTAGCACTTCCGGATCAAGTGCGAGAAGCACGCAAACATGACCGGATGCTTGACGGGTAAGCGTTGTATTGAGGGCAAGCAAGGCCACTTCGGTATAGATGATTTGGTACATTACGGTTTAAAGGCCACCTCTGTGTTCCCAGGAGGCTCGGAGTTAAGGATGAGATTCTGAAAGAGGCACATCGTACTCCGTATACAGTGCACCCTGGAGAGACCAAGATGTACAAAGATTTAAAGAGAAACTTCTGGTGGAAGAGGATGAAGGTTGATATTGCTCAATATGTAGCATCTTGTGGAGTCTGCCAGCGAGTCAAGGCTGAACATAAACGGCCAGCGGGATTGCTGCAACCTCTGGAGGTCCCGGTGTGGCCGTGGGATGATATATCTATGGATTTTGTAGTCGGTTTACCTCGCACGCGATGAGGAAGGATGCTATTTGGGTCATTGTGGACCGCTCATGAAGTCTGCTCATTTTATTCCTATCCGCACAACAAATTCGGCAAGTGATTTGGCTCCTCTTTATGTGCGGGAAGTAGTGCGGTTGCACGGAGTTCCGAAAACTATTATTTCTGATCGAGATGCTAAGTTTGTCTCCAAGTTCTGGGAGAGTTTGCAAAGTGCTTTGGGTACACAGCTTCGCCTTAGCACAGCTTTTCACCCACAAACGGATGGTCAGTCTGAACGCACAATTCAGACATTGGAAGATATGCTCAGGTGTTGTGTTTTATCCTGGAAAGGAAGTTGGGAAGATCATTTATCGTTGGCCGAGTTTGCTTATAATACAGCTTATCATGCCGATTCGAGCGGCACCATTCGAGGTTCTTTATGGACGTAAGTGCAGGTTCCCGTTGTGTTGGGATGAGGTTGGAGAGCGAGCAGTTTTGGGTCCCGATTGGGTCCGAGCAAGCAAATGGCTAGAGTGGCGGTTAGGCAAAATCATTGGCTCAGAGCCGACAGAAGAGCTATCAGAGATGTGAGAAGGCGGGATTTGGAATTCCAAGTGGGTGACGAAGTTCTGTTGAGAGTGTCGCCATCCAAAGGTGTGGTGAGGTTTGGCACAAAAGGAAAGCTTAGTCCAAGGTATGTGGGACCTTTTCCAATCGTGGCACGAATTGGAAAACTAGCTTACCGTTTGGACCTTCCCGACTCCATGAAGGGGGTCCACAATGTATTTCATGTGTCAATGTTGCGGAAATTTCTGAGGGATCCAGACCAAGTCATTCCTTTGGAGCCTTTGATTATTGAGCAGGATCTTACCATTGAATCCCGACCAGTGAAGATATTAGAAGAATCGGAACGGGTTTTGAGGAACAAAACCTTGAAGTATGTTAAAATCCTTTGGTCTCATCAGTCTGAAAGAGAGGCCACTTGGGAGTTGGAGTCCCGCATGCGAGAACAATACCCCGACCTGTTCACTTCAGGTAATTATTTAAGTTGTTCATCTTTCTTTCTCGAAGTTGTCACGTAGATTCGAGGTCGAATCTTTTCTAAGGGGGTTAGAGTGTAATACCTCATAAATCCAGCTAGGTCGTATAGTTTGGAATTTATTTGAAATCGATATTTAAATTTCTCCGGAATCGCATTCGGTAAAAGAGGGAAGTCGGAGGGAGAGAAAGACTTAGTTTTTTTTCAGAATTTTCCGATTCGCAGGGGGTTATCGATATTTTCAGCAACTTTGGGCGCGATCCATGACCTGTGGCCCAAGAGGGGGCCGGCCGGCCCATGAAGTGGCCGGCCATAAAGGGGCGCCACTCCCCCCCCAAACCCTAGCGCCTCCATCCCTCCCACCTAGCCGCCACCCCCTCCCCTCTCCACCCTCCATTGCCGGCGCCTCCTCCCCTGGTTGGGCGCCGCCTCCTCCCTTGGTCGCCGGCCATTGGTGCTCCCGAGGTTGCTCTCCAAGATCCCCGGGCGCTCCTCCTCCGATCTGTCCTCCGGCGGGCTTTTCCTCGCCGGTTGCTCGCTGTGGTGTGGCCGGCCAAGGAAGAAGAAGGGAGACCAGCGGGGAGTGGTTCTTCATCGTGCTACGGGTCTCCAAGGGTAACGAGCACCTCGGTTAATTGTTTGATCGGTTTTTGTTGCGGTAGAGATCATTTGAGTCGCGTCAGATTAGAGTTCCAGAAATTACAGATTGGATCAGAATGTTGCGCGGCAAGTTACGGTATTTTAGAGGCCGAATCTGGGGTTTTTCCCTTCTAGAGTTTTATTCCTGGGAACGTTAGCTTTCTTTTGGCACCAAGATCAGGAAAAGCCGATCTGTAGTTTGGGAGATATGAATTTTTGAATGCGATCTGTTCAGTCTGCCTGAAAACTGGGGTCAGTAGGTTTGTCCCTCGGTTTTGTTCAATTTAGGGGCCGAATCAGAACCTTCACCCAACTAAGTTATTGTAGCTCTCGAAATTAGCTTTCCAAGTTGATAAGGATCATTCCCATTGGATCAGTAGGCTAAAAGTTACTCCATTTTCTTTATTACTGAGCTGTTTTCTGGACAGACATAGATGGGTTGTGTTTAGCTGTTAATTAGCCCTCAGTTTTTGCCGAATCAGGGGATTCCGCCAACTAATGTTTTGTAGCCTGATAAGTTAAGAATCAGTGAGACTGGTTTCAGGTCTTTTAAAGTTACAGATAATTAATGGCGAATTTTCTCGTACAACTGCCCGTAGATCGATAATCTGGACTTTATGTGTAGAGGTCAAATTGAACCCTTGGGGTGTTCGGGTTGATTAGAGAGCATCGTAGAACACGTGTAGCTGTGCCATATTCTATTATTCGTAATCCGTGGCAATGCTTGTGTAGGCGGTGAGACGGTGGGAGGAAGGACACCTTCGTCGTTTCCCAATACGTCACAACACGGAAGGCAAGTGCAATGTTTATTTGTGTGAATTCGATGAATGCATGATAACTTGGTAAATTATGAATATTCCTGTGATTTGAGTTTGATGTGGTAGAGTTCAATACCTTATTCGATGATATATTGAGATGAAGTTTAAATTATGCATTTCATTCCATGCATACATAATTCAGTTGCTGTCCACGGGAGTGGAAACTTGATTAAGTCCCATTAATTCCAATATGGGCACGTAAGACCTACCATTCCAATGTAGGCGATTTGGACATTCTGATGAAACGTTCTTCATACGGACTTGGATCCCCGCTCTTGGTTAAGAGCGGGCTTAAGTGAACACCGACGGGTGTGTCACTAGTTATACCGGTATAAACATGTGGAAAGTCCATTCTCCTTCAATGCATTCATTCATACCATGCTTTCGTAAATTCATGGAATTAAATGATTTACTTAGTAGATTGATCCGATTCAGTATTCTTTGTGAATGTACATGTTGTGCTTGCTGAGTTTCGACTCACTCTTGCTTTTATTTGTTTTAGGTGAATTCCAGTGAAACGGTTGCTAGCGGGAGGGTGTAGTTCAGCACGTTCCACGCACACGAATAAATCATTCATTCGTTAATATTTTATTTACGTTCATTTGGTTTAATTATATTGTAATGGACTGTAATAATTGTCACTTGGAGGTTCATTATTCTCGCTTTGGTTAATTCTTGTTTTAAGATATTGATGATCTGTTATTGAGCTATAGGTTGTTACCTTGATTAATAGTTTCTTTAGCATTGAATACGATGTTAATCTTAGGAATTGAATAGTAGGTTGGCCTGTTAAGTGACATCTTGTCTTCCGAATAGACAGGGTGTTACATTTTGAGCCTACATTTTATGCAAATTATATTCCTTTAAATTACTAAAATTGCATGCTTTAATTCTTTAAACAAATATATGTTAAATCTTAAGGTAGATAAACACTCACTTGATGATTAATTAATTAATATACCATCTTTTGACAATTGAATCCATTATTCTTTGTCACACTAGTATCTATATGGTAATTACTAGTTATAGGTTGTACTTAAGCGACATGCTAGCTTGCTTAAGTACGGGGGCATTAAATGTCATAATCATCATATTTTAAACATGAAAGTGGCTTTGGGCAGTCATTGTGGATAAACGACTGAGATGGTTGAGTTAATGTATTTTGCTACTCAAAAACCCTAATAACTTGCTGTTACTATCTAGGCGGATGGTATGATGGATGGTATGAAGACGGGTGCTAATGCAGCCCAAGGAATGTTGGTTTATGGATTGTATGAACCGCCCAGATAACTCTAATGACTTAATCTTGTCAAGACATCCCATTGTAAAATATGTGCAACCATAAGTCTGTAAAGTGCAACTTGGCTTAGTAAATTAGTGGCCGAGTAAGGTAATGCAAGTAGTGGATACGATCCAGGTTGAATAGGACACCTAGGAAGGGTGAAGTTGCCAGCTACGTTAGTTGTGGTGGTGAACATCCCGCACAACTTATGGGACCCACCACAAGTGGGGTAGCCTATTGGGTGAGATGACGGAATAGGTGAGATGATTTGAAAAGTTATTGTGACGATCTCTCAACTACATGACCAATAAATCATGTAGGTGCAACGAGTATGATTATCTCTTGTGGGTACAGTGTACAACCTCTGTAGAGTCTAAACTGTTTAAACAGTCGTGCCTACGGTCAAAGGCGGACATAAGAACTTACTAGAGTTAGTTCTATTTCAAAAACCTTTGTGGGTAGGATGAAATCAGATCGGGCTCACCTAGCCCTGAGATTGGATTTTTCCTGGGTTGTCGAACTCAGTGGTGTTAATAAATGGGGATAGCCCAAATCAAAAGTAAGCATAAGGTGGAGGTAACCTCTGATGTTATTTAATATTGCATAATTATTCTCTTTAAAAAAATACAATTTGGTTAAAATACTAAGTGATAGAAATTTATAATTATGATAATAAAAAACATTGCTTGAGCAAATAAAAGAACCCGAGCCATCCTTGTTAAGCCTTGTATGTATTACTACTGTATCTTGTGTGTTGGCTCACGAGCACGGAAGTTGTGCTTATCCTCGCTCTTTTCGCCAAAACCGTCAGAAGCAGGAAATCACGAACATTACGACTACTACAAGGATCCATAAGTTGGAGGTCCATGAGATGATGAGTAGTAGTTTAGTTCTTTTAATCTATGTCTCATCTCAGTCCAGCCGACTCCGTCGGTGCTTGCGTACATCCAATATTTTCTAAATCTTTGGTTAATATCGGACGCACACGGGTTTCCCTAGTCGCTTGCCTATGGAGATATTTGCTCTACCCATTTTGCTTCCGTTGTCGCCTCCGCTACTTTTGTAATGTAATCTTTGGCCCATTCGGCCCTTATTGTAAAACCTGACCCGATGCGGTCTATATAAACTCTGATATGTTAATTAATGAATGGTTTAGTTTACGTTATGTATGAAATAATTCAGTGATGTATCTGTGAGTGCTATCTACTGATCTATGGAATATCATTGTATTTTTTTACAGAGTATTCGTAATTAGAAAATCCGGGTCCGATACCTACTGATCGTCGACGAGTCCCGCATCTTCACACCGTTGCACCTCCTCCACATCCCAAACCCTAAGGTGTGAGTTGAAACATGTGGGATTTGAGTTGAAATGTCTAGACTTTTTACAATGGAAAACTGTAATTTATGAGAAGGTTTGAATAATTTGAGTTAAAACATTTGGGATTCTGAGTTGAAACCTCTCGAATTTTTCAATTGGAAGGTGAAATTCTTGGTAAAAAAGTTTCGAATTTTGAATTAAAACCTTTTTTTTCAGATCCTGAGTTAGTAACTTCGAATTCGAGTTGAACCCTTTTCGGATCATGACTTGAAAGTTTGTTTAATGTTGAAAGTGTTCAATTGAAAGGTGAAATTTTGAGTGAAAAGTTTCGCGTTTTGTGTTATTGAAACCTTTTTTGGATCCTGAGTTGAAACTTTGAAATTGAGTTGAAACCTTTTCGGATCACGACTTGAAAGTTTGTTTAACGGGGAAAGTGTTCAATTGAAAGGTGAGACCACGAGTGAAAAGTTTCGCATTTTGGGTTGACACCTTTTTTGGATCCTGAGCTGAAATTATTCACTATATTATATGCGGGTCGAGGGTGTACAAAACTGAGTGAAAAGTTACTTTTAGGACTGTCCTATTTTTCAAACATTGTCCTCTATATTTTAGCATTGTCCGAATTTTTGTTTAAGGACATTTTGACAAAATGTGTGGGCTGCACGGGGCTGAACACCACTTTGTCCGAATCTACTAATTAGGATATTGTCCTAATTGGTACATTCGTAATGTCCGAATTATGTTTTTTCAGACATACTAACAGAATGTTGTCCTCGGCCATGACTGCAAATAGGATTGTCCGAGATTCAAGTTTCGGATTGTCCGAATTTTCTCTGTAACGGCTAGTCCTGTATTTAACGATGTGACCGTTAGCAATTCGGAATTTCCGATTTATGCGATTAGGAATTTCTGAATTTAGTTTTTCAGGAAGGTATTTGCAACGCCTCTTCTGAGATTGTGGGCTTCATACCCAGGCATTTGATCTCTCTTAGCACCACATAGCAATGGTCTTTTTTTCCACCAATCCACATCCTTCCTACCTAAAGGAGCAGGGGACGACAAAAGTGTTTTTCATTTACATAAAAAACGAATATTTGCATCAAAGTACTTATATTTATAATAGCCTAAATTACTTTTGAACACTTAGACTTATGCTTATTTCCTGGTGCCACGAAACTACCCTCTTCAACATACTTGGAACTCCCGCAACTTCGCTTCTGAGGATGCAAATCCTTAGGATCTGTTTGGTAGAGTTCCGTATTCTGTTTTTTCAACTTCTACTTCTGATTCTTCAAGAATCTACTCCTACGAGAATCTAGAGTTAGCCAAGGGAAGTGTTTTGTTTGATCACGCCGTCACAAGTGGCGTGATTAGAAGTGCTATTTAGCTATCTATACTTACCTTATGGTGTGGCAGTGTTGTGCTGGCTTGCCACGTCACGGGACGTGGTATTGCTAAAACGGTCAGATTTAAAAATAAAATTGACGAAGGGTCAGTAATAAAAATAAATGAATAATAGGTTAATTAATATAAGAATTCTAGAGAAACATGCGATGTTTTGTACCTAAAAAGTGTTTTCGTAACATAAAAACGTGCTTTTATTAGACCTTAAATTATGGGAAAAGAACGCGTATCTCGATTGATGTCACCTCATATTTAACTATCAACATGTACGAACCCACACATATATCTTCAATATATTATTCAGCGTGAATGAGCATATCGATCAAACTAGAATCATACAAAACAATAATTTTTTAATAATATTTTAAAGTTAACCCCTCGCTAACTTTATTTCTAATTCTGATCACATCTGATTGAATGAATGAATGACTTGACGGAGTATATGATAGTAGATGATCTATTGTGTATCAACAGATTGCTATTGCCACACCTTATACCTGACGTGGCAGAGCTGTCCAGTCATGCCAAGATACATGGAGTGACAGGACTTGGCACCATAAAGCAATGACGTTTTTGTAACTCATCTAGAACTGCACAAGCCCTGGCGTAGCAGCACAGTTATGCCACACCACGGCTCCTAGCATGACAGGGCAGTCCAGTCACTCCAGGCTACATGGCGTGACAGGACATGGCACTAGAAAGCGATGACGTTTTTGCAACTCTTTTGGAACTGCATAAGCCCTGGTGTGGTGGCATAGTCATGCCATAATACATGGCATGATAGGTCTTGCCACTAGAAAAAGCCAAGCATGCTGAAAAGAGATGGTGAAATAGTACTGATACCTCCTAATTAGCAACAACCTCTGTCCTCTCTCTCTCTCTCTGGCCCCTTCTTCCCTAAATCACTAGTTGATTCTAGCAGTGAAATCAACTGACAAGCAAATGATCATGCTGAACTTTCCATGGCGAGCTGAGACCTTCCAGCACTAGACACCTTACGTACCCGATCCTGACCCAACTGAAAAGGCATCGGACGAACCCGAGAAAGCAGATCAGTACTACAGGCCAAGCAGGCGGTGGACAAGGGGAAGACTCCTGCAAGTGAGATCGTGGGTCGTGTTACAGCTCCCTATCGCCCAGGCGCACTCCAGATTCAAGAGGTAAGTTATGTTTAGTATGAATCATAATTATTAATTTGACCCGATGTTAAGTTATCCTAACATCATTCTGTAAGGTTATGGGTAGGCTACACTAGCGCAAATTAATAAAAATTCTACCCGTAAACCAAGATCACTGCAGTTATAGATCACAGTCTTACCACTAGACGCGCAGTTGCGGAAACTGATGCAGCACATCAGGGCAGAGTAGTCGTACTAAGTTGATGCAGCACGTCGGGGCAGAGTAGTCGTACTACTTCCTCGTCCTCGTCGCGGCGTCCCACGTACAGCTCCGCTCTTGCGGTTCGTCCAAACGCTACAGATGCAGCGCCTCCAAAGGTATCCACACGTACGGGAGGAAGCGACGGACGCCGGTCTGCTAGATCCGCGCGAGCGACTAGGGCGTGGGAGAGGTGGCGGCCAGGGTTTGAGGATGTCACGAAAAACTTCCCTGCCATCCTGTGCGCCCTTGCCCTCCTTTTATAGACGTCCTTACAATGGGCTTCTACTAATAGAGGCCCATTAGAACTCAATGCCCAGTCTAATTCGGATCTAATCCGAATTAAGCTTCAGCCCCCTTAAGTATGTGACCCTCTAGGTTCACGTATGTTTAGACATAACACGAGTATACATACTGGGTCAATAGTTGGTAGCGGCCTCTAGCAAGACGTTCCAACTCCTAAACGTACACAAAGATTATATCGGACGAACCAACACAACGTTATGTACATGCCAATCCCTTTGCCTCACGATATTCGGTCGAGCTCCAAGCTGACCACTCTTTCTCAATCTTGTGATCCGGAATCCCTTACTAGGTTAACTCTTAACCTTAAGTAGCATGGCCATGCATTTACGGATCCGATCACCGAGGGCCAGAGATATCTCTCGTGTAGAGAGGGGCAAATCCCATCTTGACTGACCATGCCTCGCATCATGCTTCATGACAAACCCGAAAACTACCTTTATAACTACCCAGTTACGGAGTAGCGTTTGATAGCCCCTAAGTAGGTCGATTCACATCTCAAGTACATGCGACAATCTTAGGTCTAAGGACAAGGCGTACACATTGTGTAGAGAGAAACATAAGTATAATTGTTATGTCTCATGTTGGGTCGGTCCAACCCCATGTTCTAAACATGTGTCCACATTATTGGTTTGACATCTCCATGTCTATGACCTGTGAAACATAGTCATCAACCGATACATGTGCTTATCCACCATTCACATGTGTCCTCACATGAACTCCGACTAGGGACAACTTTAGAATAACCATACAAGTAAAGAGTTTCACAAACAAGTCACATACTTGTTAATCAACACAAAGGTAATATTCAAGGAACATTTATTAAATCATGGATACAACGAAATATCATCATCTCTATGATTGCCTCTAGGGCATATCTCCAACACATTCAACCATTTAGCCCGTCTCGCAGGACATGGATGACTTCGAGACTGGCCGCCGCTGCCCCCGGTAGCAAGGGGACAAGGGGAAGGCTCCTGCAAGTGAGGCTGCAGGCCGTACTACCGCTCCCCGTTGTTTGGGCCCATTCCGGATCCAAGAGGTAAGTTATGTTCAGTATGCATCATAATTATTAATTGAACACTATATTGTGTTATCCTAACATAATTCAACCACTCGCCCCATCTCGTACGACATGGATGACTTCGAGACTGCCCGCCGCCGCCGCCACGGGTAGCAAGGAGACAAAGGGAAAGGAGCGATGGGCCATAGAAACTAATGATCTATGTTCCAATCGACTTTGTTTCGATTCCAAAAAGGTGCATGTGTATCGTAGGTGTATTTCGGTTTGTTGCATCGTGCAAGATGTTGTTGCTTATGCACATAACCAAACCCTACACAACATGTAATTTGCAGTATTATTATAAAGTCTACTTCAATTCGCAACTACGTTGTAAAGCTGACTTCAAATCTCGTTCTCTTTTGGCATTCAATTCTTTGCGTAGCAAGGCAGGGAACAACATAAAAATAAATGTCCAGAAGGCATGTTCTGGAAATAGATACTAAATGGTCTTCGACCCCTAAGTGACGACGAGCACCACCAATCATTGCAATAGGATGGAATGTTCCCGCCTAATCATCTGTCTGTTCATTCAAACTGACAACATCGCAGGTTCAAAAATAATATCTACTGTCTAGGATTGTGCATTCACTTAGCACCGTTCTATTCTTGCTATCTCAAATCAGATTTAAACTTTTTGGAACATACGTCTGTGCAAAATCAAATACTAAGAACGAGGTACATGAGAGTGAACTTGTGCATTCAAATTTCATCTTTCGTGCCAAATGGTCAACATATCTTATGCAACAAATGTAAGATTTCTTCATCTGAGAACACCTTTAAATAAAGGTTGGCACTGTCATGCTACGAGAGTTGGCGTGACAAGTCAGGCTTGTCACACCATGGGTGTGGACGTGACAACGGCCATGCAAGCCCTCCACGCTAGCACAGTGCGCGGACGAGCACTTGCATGGCAGGTTTGGCCACACTAGGGACAATGGCGTGACATAGCAGTTTCGCCATGCCACGGATGATGGTGTGACCAAAGAGGTCATAATTAAAAATAAAGTTAGCGAGATGTTAACCTTAAAATATTAAATAAAGAATTTCACAAAACAACGACCTCATTACGTGCCTTTATTAGACATTAAAAAACTAGAAATTTTTGTGTAACAACCCACAATCCTAATTCTTGGATTATGTAATATAAATAAATTAGATAAATCACTTTGATCAATTGCATATGAATTTTGCCATGTTGAATTTGGTTTTTGAATTTAAAAGTAAAACTTAAACTACAATAAAAAATATGCAAAAAAGGAAATAGATAAAACAAAGTAAATATATTTGATAACAGGATTATTTTGGGCATATTATCCCAGGGATAATTCACAAAAGGATTTATATGAAATCTTGTTTAGAAAATTATTACAAAAAGAGAAAATAGAAATTTGTTGGAACTTTGTAGAAATTCCCAAAAAGTATTAACATCTTAACAATTTATAGAAGAAACTAAATCAGGTCACAAGCCTGCACAAAAAAATTCATTAAATTGTCGCTTTGTTTGTGTAGTATATAAAACCAAACAATAATTCAGTAGAAAATCTAAATCTAAATCTAAACTCACCTCTCTCCCTCTCTCTGACCCGTGGGCCCCACCCACAGGGTTTTTCGTCCACCAGCGCGCGAGAGCTCTACCCCGCCCGTCGGTTTCCTCGCCGTTCGTGGTTTTGCCGCTACCCAACCACCCGCGTCGCATCGCTAGTCAATACTCGGTTTAGTTAACACATGAGTCACTAACGAATGGGACCGAGTTAAAAACTTAAATCAAAACGTTATTTGTTGATAAGTCGCTGACATGCGGGTCCCACAATCACTTATGTGCATAGCTCACCACACCACGGACCGCACACTATGCACGTAGACCTTCGGTCTACGCACTATTCGCGTAGACCGAGTGACTAATAGTGGATCCCATATGTCAGTTTAAATGAAAATCCAATGAAAATAGAAAAAAAAATATGTTTTCAGTTATGAGGAAAATACATCTTCCTTTACTGGATGGCGTAAACCTCGTTAGAACAGACGCAAGAATACATTTTCTCTATTAGAAAAAGTATTTTTCATTTAAGTTGGATTTATCAAAATAAATGGAATTGAAACCTTAATAACTTTTTCTACAAAACTCTAAATTGAGTGAAATTTATCTCTAAATTCGTCTAAAATCATAATATACCTGAATATGTAAAAATATTTAATTTTGGATATTGTTGAATTTGTTTGGATGTTATTTAATTCGTTTTCAGCTCATTTTAGACATTGATTATTTGGGTATTATTGCAACCATCAATCAACCTTACCTCCAGAATTGCAAGAGCAAGGCAAGCACCTAATTTGATCATGTTGATCCCAATATTTTAGTTATTGTACTTTGTTTTGTAAATGCTACTATGCATTTGTGTATTTTTTTTGTATGAAAAATGCTATTATTGGGAAAATGGTAGTTGAAATCCTACTTGTTGCATTTATCCATTTGAAATATTGATCCTCTACTGTTGTAAGTATTAGAATATGTGTTAGACATTATGTAATATCAATTGGGGATTTTTGAGTGCGATTATCGCACAAATGCAACTAGAGCGATAGTTTTTTCTAAAAAATTGATAAAATGACAATATGAGAATTTGAGATATTTAAAAAATGGTCCAGAGGAGATACCTTTGTTATTTTGTATGAAAATGAAATGAAAACTCTACTTTTTAGACGCGGACGAGTTATATCGTATTCTGAACAAGTGAGGATTGTGACTCACTAGTAGCTAGGGTGGAGTTCTCGCCCGTAGTCAATTAAGGATTGAAGCCAGCGAATATAGGACTAAGACCTACTCGTACAACCATATGTGCCAAAATGGGGTGGTTGTAGCTAACTAAGTTATCGAACCATAAACTTGCTTGATTAAGTAGGCAAAAGTAGTGCGAGCATGAATGGTTAGGTATGTCGTCACAACTGTTGATGCCTCACTTCGATGGGTTTCTATTCGGGCAAAGTGAGGGACTCACCCAACGGGTTTCTATCCGGGTGAGTGAGGCTCCTCATTCGATGTGTATTCTTTTATTATTATCCGGACGGATAAGGATAATGATTCACAGGGCTAGTGCAAGGTTAGGGCTAGATAATGTAAAGGCCGTGTCGTGAACTCTAGACTGTTTACCTTTGGTAGTGAGCAGTGTGATATAGAGATATTTCAGGTAACTAGAATACTGCGTACTATGGGTAATGTTGTACACCTCTTTAGAGTGAAAAATCTATTTAAATAGCCGCACTCGTGGTCACGAGCATGCTTAGTGTGGCTGGTATGGCGATAGCTTTGCTTTTCAAACCATTTTGTCACAAAAGATTGGGGTAATAATATGTGGTTTTTATTTGTTGAGTTAACTGCTATGCCTATGGCTGGATTGTTATGTCTATAGTGGAGTTGTGTAGCGTCCCGCGTTTTCGGAGTTTTTGAAAATTTTAAAAGAGAACCATTTGCTTCTATTTGCCAAAAGCTTAATTGGAAATTTCAGAATCCATTTCCAGTTTAATATGAATTAATCAAGCTTTAATTAAATTAAAGTTGGTTTAATGGTGTTTTCTGGTATTTAAAAATCAAAATTATTATTTTAGGTGTTTTCTTGGATTTATTGGATTTTAGAAATTGATTTTCATTTTATCCGAAATTAAAAATTATTTTAATTGCAAAAGAAAAAGAAAGATTAAAGTTAAAAGTATTTTTATTAAGTCCAGAATAATTCAAGGAATTTCTATGAATTTTTCTAGAATTTTTGGACTCTATTTGCTATTTTCTAAATTGCCTTTTGATTTATTTGAATTTCTGAAAATCAAAAACTATTTTAAATCGCTTTTATCGCTATGGGTCGAAACCCCTTCGCCCATCCCTATTCCCGGCCCGGCTGCCTCCCGCTGCCCGCCTCCTCGCTCCGCCTGCTCGCGCTCCGGCCATTGGATCTTCATCCGTTGGCTCTTGATCGGCCGCGTCTCCCTTCACCTCACCGCCGATCCTCATCGGACGTCCCTCGACGTCCACGTCGCCGCAGCTCCGCCTCGCCGTTCGGCCGTTGGATCGAGATCCGCCGCTCCGTTCGCCGCGCCCTCTCTCTTCTCGCCGTCCGTCGAATCGGACGACGCCCGTCGCCGCGCCTCCTCGCTCCCACCGTCCGTCGAATCGGACGGCGCCCGGCTCGTCTTCCTCCCCACTCGCCGCTCTCTCTCCCACGTCGCTCGCCGGTCGCCGCCTTGAATCCCGCCCGTCCCTGCCGCCGTCTCCTCGCCTCGCGCGCCTCGCCGCCGCCGAATCCGCCGCTCTCCCCGTCCGTCGCGCCGCGCCTCCACGTCGCCGTGCTCCCTCCTCCGCCCTTTAAAGCCGGTTCCCTCCCTCTCCCTCTCTTCTTCCTCCCCTCGGCCCGCCTCCGCGCCGCCGTCTCCGTAAGCGCCGCCCGCCCTTCCCTCTTCTCCCTCGCCGTCGCGCCGTCATCTCCCTCGGCTCCGTGCCGCCTCGTCTCTCTCTCTCTCTCTCTCTCTCTCTCTCTCATGGCCTCGTCGGCCGTGGCGTGGCCGGGTCGTGCCAGCGTCGGCGCTTATTGGCCGGCGTGGCAATCAGCGTGTCTTGCTTGCATGCAGCATATGACGCCAGAATCGGAATTTTCAATAGAAAAATAATTCCAGAAAATCCAAAAAACCCTAATCTATCATTTCATGTGATTTTCCAATTTCTTTTGGCCATAACTTTCACATCCGAACTCCGATTTGGGTGATCCAAATTTCTAAATTTATATAAATTCAGCCCCTTTCATTTGGTGCTGGTTTTGTAATTTTTGGAGTTCATTTGGTGCTGTTTTATTTATTTGTTGCTATTCTCGCACGTGTAGATTAGGCGTTTGGAAGATTTCTTGACCGACGATCAAGACCCGCTCCTCGTCAACGAAGGCAAGTCGTAGGCCTTTGACCATGTTGAACCCATTTTACAAATGTATATTGTATTAAATTATCATGCATGGCTAGTTTTATTAAAAATGGTTTTGGGAGTAGATAATTACCAAATTGCCATTATGCCTCCTTGATGAATTGAAAATGAAATGTCTTCTTGAATGGCATATATCCTTGAACACCTTAGGATGGTTAATACTAGTTGGACATAATTGTATACCAACTTGGGAGCGTAGTATTGCTTAGTCTTGCTTTAGTTACCCGCGAGACTTTCGATCACATGTTCAATGATTAATGAAATTTGACTAATGGAACTATGGAGCAATGGTGTGAGGCCACTTTTATTAAAAGATGTTGTGCCATGGCGAGGATTGCCATTTGGTGGGAATGAACAAAAATGATTTATGCTCGGGCTTGAGGTAGGGAGTTAAGGTGGGTGTGTGATGCACATTGGGTTGTGGTAGACTTGTCTGAGCAGCCAACTAAGGACTTAACTTTGCAAGTCATTGATCCGGGCCACCTCGTGCAACCATAAGTCCGGTATGGGACGGACACGCCAACTAATTGGGAAATTTTGAGTCGGTTACATTGTGGTGGTTTAATGGCGCAAGAGGGGTGTGATGGCGAAACCTTAGGCGTAACCGAGGCAAAATGAAACTTTGTAAAGGCCTTGTGATAATCACTTAGTCGCACACCCTCGGAAGTGTGTCAGACGGACATTACAAGTGATTTATCTCTTGTGGGTAAAGTCGTGTACAACCTCTGCAGAGTGTTAAAATCTATTCGAATAGCCGTGTCCCGGTTACGGACATGCCTGGTGATTTCGCGCAAGGGGTAGCATTTTCAAAAATGTGGTTTGGTTCGATGGAAACGTTTGGTTGGAATGGTTGGGAAGTGAACGGGATGTTCACTGTTTGATTCAAAAGAACTTGGTTATCTATGTATTATTCTTTTAAAATCCTGCTTTGCAATCTAATTAATGTAGTTACTGTTAAACTTACTTTCTGCAAATTAACCATAAAGCCATCCTTGCTTAAGCCTGGCATGAATACTATGTGCATACATTTCTCTACGACTTGCTGAGTACTTTATGTACTCACGGCTTTATGCCCTTTGTTGATCAGTCCCAGCAGAAGAATCAGGAAATATTGAGTTCTACGAAGAAGGCTACTTTGAAGACTTCGCGAACTAGGTCACATCCTCCACTCGATTGCCTGTGGGCATGTCGATTGGGCTCCACGTATTTTGAGATTTCCGCTGCCAGTTACTCTGTTGTGGTTAAGCCCTGTGTGGCGACTTTTGTAAGAACCTTGACCATAAGGTCTTTGCTGTTTTAACTAATATTACTTTGTCTGCTTCATTAGTTCGTTGTTGAATGGTTATGATAGCATCATTGTTACAACTGTGCGAGCTAGCTACTGATCATGGGACTAGCTTGGTATGCACAGAGGGTCTCGGGGTTGTGTGACACCCGGGGGTCCGACAAGAGATGGTATCAGAGCCATATCGACTGTAGGACGTAACCACAGTTAGATTGGTCGTCTTAGTCAAAAATTCAAAATATATTTTCTAAATCAAACCAAGCAATTAACTTGACTAAGTATTCTTCTCTTATCTTATTCTATTGTTTCTTATCTTATTCTATTATTTTCTTATCATCTTACCCTCTTATATCATTCTTGAGTTCTTTCATCTTATCTTTTCTGGAACTTGGTTTTCAAATTTAAATTTGACTCCCTCATCTCTCGATTATCCCTAGGATCGAGCCCTTCAAGATCAAGCAATGGAAGCTTTGGAGGCTCAAGGTCCGCAGTCTGTTCCAAATTGACCCTCCGTAAAGATTAGATTGGTAGCTGCCTCCCTAGTTTTAGAGTCGTTTAGTCTGCGTAATAGTGCTTTTGTGCTTGAGTGTCTCTTTCTTGTTTGCTTCTTGATAGCTTTCCGGCTATCCGTTAGTTGGGTTAAACCAACTTTGGCCGCATTAGGTTGATCCATCTATCTCCCTTGTTTCTTACTCATCTAAATGCTTTTCCCTCTCACCTATTGTGCTTTCTCCCTCTCATCTATGAAACCTGTGAAGAATTGTTGCAAAATGGTTCAAACCCGTAAGTCCCTTGGAAGCTACTCTTGCTGGAGATAACCAATGTGTTTTGATGCCAACCTAGGTAGCTTTGGAGAATCATTGATAAGACTGATTTTGAGATTAACCGAGTATATGTAAGAAGTTATTGTGGATACCAGAGTACGATAATGGGTATGCCTTGATTATGAATGGTTTAAAGAATAGCATATTGATGGATTATATAAATCGTGGAGTAAAGTGATTAGAGAGGAAAATCTTGATTAATCTTGAAGGATAAAAGAATCTGAAGTGCTGATTTGATTATTAGGAGAAGTTGTATTTAAATTGAATCCTGAGCTGGTGATAATGTCGGTTGGATATTTGGAATTGAGAAATTGTGCAGAAGAGGCACAGAGTAGAATGCGAAGAGAATTGGATTTTTCATATCGATTTATGATGTTAATTTTGGAAGAATTGCTTGGAACTTGGTTGGATTGTAGAAGTACATGATTACTAGATTGTAGAATTAAATTATTATTAACCTTGGATTATGGGAGATTGGATTATAGAAAGGTATCTTGGATGAATTATAGAAATTGATCTTGACTGGATTATGGAAATATGATGGTGGAATTGGGTTATAGAAATATGATTTGCTAGATGATGGATTACAGAATATATTATGATTGGATTTGGATTAAAGGATTACCTGATTGTTAAGGATTTGGATTATATGATCACCAATTCTTGACGATGATTGTGGTGGATTATGTTGAATCAAGAAGAATGGAATTAATTGAGTTTGTTAGTCACATTGGATTCAATTGGATATGATTGAATAGAGAAGTTGGGCTTTAAAAGAAATTTTGGTTGGATTATAAAGATATGTCTTGATTGGATCATAGAATTGCGCATTTGTGGAGATTGGATTATGCAAACAGATGATTGTTGGATATTGGAATTTATGATTGACGGATATATTACTGATATCGGAGTTGGTCGAAGATAATTGTTGGATTGATGAATGTCTTACAGGTATTGGAGTCGGACTGAATAAATGTTGGATAAGTGGTGATAAATTAATTTGGTGGGTTGAAATTTGATTCTTTGGATTACAAGCAGTCTTTTTGGAAGGATCTATAGTAAAGATATTGAATTTATATAAAGGAATTCTGAGGGTTGCAATTGATAAATTTGCTTGAGGAAATTTAGTGGATAATGTTGTGGATTTAGTCAATAATTTTGGAGGAAGCAATTGCGTGACTATAATCTTTGGAAGAATTTTGTTTCAAAAAAAAAAGGATAGAAAGAATTTAGCGTGATCTTGGAGTTTATCCGATCGAAAGAGGCGACTATGGCCACTAGATTTCGTGGATTTATGTAGAAAAGAAATCATGCAGTCAAAGTGGTGAATCTACTGGATTATTTTAAGCTTATGCCAAAGAAGGATGTGTGAATCATGTTGGTGTATCGATAAAGTATGAGATCGATTAAATGATTGAATTTTAAGTGGGTGACCTTATGACATGCTGGATTGGTAGATTTCAATAATAGTGAGAATTGGACTCAGCAATTTGGAAGACAAAATTGATAGCTTCTTAGTTGGCACTCCAGAACATAGTTGTAAACCCGCGGTTTGGCGTCAGTTTCCCAAAAAATGGAGCTACCACTGCAGCTGTCAGAGATGTGCAACACGTTCAGTTGTGCCGCAATAGAAGGATTCTCCAAGATAGCAAGACCCCTCACTCAGCTGTTGAAAAAGAAAAGAAATTTGCTTGGACAACAGTTGTGAGCAAAGTTTTCAAGAGTTGAAGAAGCGGTTGACAACAGCTCGGTGTTGATTTTGCCCGATGTCCAGGAAGGATTTTGAGATTTTCGTGATGCATCCGGCAAGGACTTGGTTGTGTCTGATGCAAGAAAGGAAGGTAGTAGCTTATGCTTCCGTCAATTGAGGCCTCATGAAGTGAATTACCCCACTCATGACTTGGAATTAGTCAGTAGTGCATGCTTTAAAGATATGGCGTCATTACCTTATTGGTAATCGTTGTGAAGTCTATCTGGACCATAAGAGCTTGAAGTACATTTTCACTCAAGTGATCTTAATATGAGGCAAAGAAGATGGTTAGAGTTAATCAAGGATTATGATATTGGAATCCATTACCACCTGTGCAAAGCTAATGTTGTGGCGGATGCCTTGAGTAGAAAAGTCTCACCGCAATACCGACGATCAAGGAAAATCAGTGACCCTTCATGAAGAATTCGAAGCTTAAGTTAGAGTTGGTTGAAGAAGGTTACCTATCTGCCTTAGAAGTTCAACCCACTTTGTGGAATCGGATCAAGGAAGCTCAAGCTGAAGATGCCAATGTTAAGGAAATTAAGAGCAACATGAAGAAGGGTAAAGCCACGAGATTTTGAGAAGATGAACAAGGCACCATTTGGTTTGACAAGCGAATCGTGTTCCAGATCGTAAAGAGCTTAAGCGGTGATACTCAAGGAAGCCCATGAAACTTTGTACTCCATTCACCTCGAAGCACAAAGATGTACCAAGACCTTAAGGAAATGTATTGGTGGCCTAGCATGAAGCGTGAGATTGCCGAGTATGTAGCTCGGTGTGATGTCATCAACGAGTAAAAGCCGAGCATCAAAGACTCGCTGGACTCCGCAACCCTTGAAAGTGCCCGAATGGAAGTGGGAAGAAATTGGCATGGATTTTATCTTTGGTTTGCCAAGGACAAGGTCGGGATATGATTCTATCTGGGTAATTGTGGATCGTCTAACCAAAGTTGCTCACTTTCTCCGATCAAGACTACTTACTCGTGATAGATCGCGAATTGTACATGGCAAAGATAGTGTGCCGGCATGGAGTGTCAAGAAGATCGTGTCGGATCGAGGATCGATTCACCTCAAGATTTTGGCAAAAGTTGCACAGTTGTTCGGTACTAATCTAAATTTCAATCTGACTTATCATCCCAGACGGATGGATGTATGTAAAGAGTAAATCAAATCCTAGAAGATATGTTAAGGGCTTGTGCCTTAGCAAATCGCACCGATTGGGATCAAATGCTACCTTATGCAGAGTTTTCCTATAACAACAGTTACCAGTCAAGCCTCCAGATGTCTCCGTTTGAAGCTCTTTATGGAAGAAAATGCAGAACACCCTTGTATTGGGATGAAGTAGGCGAAAGACAAGTGTTTGGGCCAGATATTTTGGAAAAAGCCGAAGAGCAAGTTCGATCAATCAGAGAAAGGCTGAAAATAGCACAGACCAGGCAGAAGAGTTATGCTGATAACCGTCGCCGAGATCTAGCTTTTGCACCTGGTGATCATGTGTACCTGAAGGTGTCGCCTCTCAAAGGGATGCGTCGTTTGAGTAAGCTTAAAGCTTGCACCAAGGTACATCGGACCTTTCCCAGTTCTAGCCCGAAGAGGAGAAGTCGCTTACCAGTTGGAGCTCCCGCCTCAGCTGTCAGATGTGCATAATGTCTTCCACGTGTCACAACTGAAGAAGTGTTTGCGTGTGCCCGAAGAGCAGATGCCAATGGAAGCAATTGCCCTGCAGGAAGACCTCACCTACAAGGAGCATCCCATCAAGATTTTGGAAATAACAGAGCGAGTGACAAGAAGCAAGGTCATCCGTTTCTGCAAGGTCCAGTGGAGCAACCACACCGAAGAAGAAGCCACTTGGGAACGAGAAGATGACTTGAAGGCTGAGTTTCCCCACCTATTCTCTAGTCAGCCAGAATCTCGGGGTCGAGATTCCCTTTAAGAGGGGTAGGTTTGTAGCGTCCCACCTTATGACATGCTGGATTGGTAGATTTCAATAATAGTGAGAATTGGACTCAGCAATTTGGAAGACAAAATTGATAGCTTCTTAGTTTGGGCATGCAATGCTCTGCCGTGGTAGGGTTTGGGCATGCAATGCTCTGCCGTGGTAGGGTTTGGGCACGCAATGCTCTACCGCGGTAGTGGATTGGGTGCCGTGGTAGGGTTTAAGGTGCAATGCTCTGCAGTGGTAGGGTTTGGCGAGGCAATGCTCTGCTGTGGTAGGGTTTGCGAGGCAATGCTCTGCCGTGGTAGGATTTGGGCATGCAATGCTCTGCCATGTAGTGGATTGGGCTGCCGTGGTAGGGTTTGGCGGTGCAATGCTCTGCCGTGGTAGGGTTTGGCAGCAATGCTCTGCCGTGGCGATGGATTGGGCTGCCGTGGTAGGGTTTGGGCAAGCGACCAATGCTCGGCAGCGATGAGTGGATTGGTCGCCTAAACGCTACCGCGGCAGATGATTATGTGCGTGGCAGATGATTGGCTACCAAACCCTACCACGGCGAGCATTGCGCCAAACCCTACCGCGGCAGAGCATTGGTTGCCATGGTAAAATCAGATTTTACCATGGCAACCAATGCTCGCCGTGATGTAGGGTTTGGCGGGCAATGCTCGCCGCGGCGATGGATTGGGCCGTGGTAGGGTTTGGCGAGCAATGCTCGCCGCGGTAGTGGATTGGGCAATGCTTCAAGCCATGGTAAAATCAAGAGTAAGGAAAATTTCAAGCCATGGTAAACCTAAAATCACGAGGCGGTTCTTAAGCGTAAAATGCAGGATGAATACTAATCACAGGCGGTTCGTGATACGAACCGTCGTGATATTATCTTATCACGAAGGTTCTTCTTAAGAACAAATGCAGGATATGTCATCACGACGGTTTTTGTATAAACCGTGCGTGATTCGCAGCTGGAGTTCGAAAATTTTGAGCAGCGTGCGCGGAAGCAAAATAAGTTACCGCCGTCCTTATAAATAATAGCCGAGTCGATTTGAATGTGCCGGGAGGGTGTCGAACCGTGGGACACCGAGGTGTCTTCTTGGACTTCGTCTTCGTCGGCGTGCTTGGTCCAAGTTCACCGCCACATGCCTCAATGGACCTCCACCCACGGCACCGCAAGCTGGACCTCCGTTCCTCAAAGAGCGTGTCATGCGTTTTCATGTACATTACATCTTTGTATCATCTGCATGGGCTTTTGGTGATGAGATCGAGGAACTGATGGTGTTTTTGCGTGCATGGATGCGCCGCTCGCAGGTTGAAGAGGTGCGGCAAGAGCCGCAGTCGAGGTACACCAACTACCCGAGGTTGAACCTCAAGCACGTGAACTTCACGCAGAGGAGGAGCTCATCGTCACCCTCCACGCCATCTGTGGGAAGAAGGTATGCATGTATCTTCCTCTCGCCCCGCCATTTCATTTTTTACCGCGAGCAATGTTGCATATCAAGACTATCACTGTTGCGAACATTCAAAATCTGATTTTTTTTTTGCGATAGAAAAAACTATCACAGACGGTTATGAACAAAAACCGTCTGTGATAGTTATTATCCTGCACGGTTTTTGTTCGTAACGTGCGAAATGCGCGAAAATAGACTATCACAGGCGGTTTTGTTCGTAACCGCCTGCGAAAATAGACTATCGCTGCACGGTTTTTGTTCGTAACCGCGCGAAATAGACTATCGCAGGCGGTTTTGTTCGTAAATGCGCGAAAATAGACTATCATGCACGGTTTTGTTCGTAACCGTGCGTGATGATCGTCTGTTATCACAGACACATAAATACGAGCGGTTCAAAAACCGTCGTGATGACGATGTAGAACCGCTCGTGATGAGGTTTTGTGTAGTAGTGTGTGGCTAGGTCTAAAATATTTTAGCTGATGAATAATTGACAATGTTATTTACAGATATTATTTGAGACGTCGTGGTGTGTGGATTTATGTCAGGTCAAGTTGGGAAGAACTTGTGCCAGAAAAATATGTTGTTTTGGTCTTTGCATGTGCAGGGTAACTCGTAGGCGATCGTGGTCTGGCGAGGACCGAGAGATGGTTTGGTGCGAAGTCATGGTCTAGAGGGTCGAGGATGCTGGAGGAGACGGTCGAGTTCGAGTTGGGGTGCGTGGAGATAAAAGATGTATGATGTGTGTTGGAGCTACGGAGGTGCGGTCTGAAGGCTACGACAAGTGACAAATTTTAGAGTATCTAAAATTGGATGTTTTGTAATCAAATATTAAGTTCACGTATTGGACCTTAAGATTATTGGACCGTATATAGGGTTTAGGTGCCAATATTGGAAGGCATTAGGGTTGGTATAAATACTCTCGACAAAACAGAATAGGAGGTTAATTTTTTACGGTGGTCTTTGCTTTGGTGTTGCGGTACCGACGCTTCGTTTCTTGCGTGGGAGAGAGCACAGAAAAACTATTGAAGGAATTCATTGCTGATTAATTAGTGTGTGCGCGAGTCTCTATCCTCTGTCGTTCTACTGCATCTTTGTCTCCGCATCATACAATACCTGGTACTCCATGTTCCAATGTGGCACATTTCTCAGACTTGTTCTATATTTCTTTAATTTATTTCAATTAATTGAATTTTCTTGGATAATTCAAATTATAACTGCTAGTCATTCGAATAATGAAAAAAAATGAATGGAAAAATGATATTCATGTTATTTAGTATAATGTGAGGCCGTAACAAGGAACAGACCACCAATTTCGAACATCTTGTTCACGAAACATGACCACGAACTTGCGACTGAGTTGTTTTTAAATTGTATAAAAAGCAAACGAAGTCCGAAAATCATGAAACTTGGGAAGATGTCATGATATCATATGTGGAGGCTGTGATAAAAATTTGAGTAGGTTTCGCGCAAGTTGTCACGTACGATGCTTGCAAACCTTAGAAAAACAGAAGAATACGTGACAACTTCTTCGGAGATTCTTCGGTTTGCAAGCATCGTACGTGACAACTTGCGCGAAACCTTCTCAAATTTTTATCATAGCCTCCACATATGATATCATGACATCTTGAGAAGTTTCATGATTTTCGGACTTCGTTTGCTTTTTATACAATTTAAAAACAACTCGACCGATTTGCTATTTCTATAGCAGAACTACCATGTCTTTGGCTGAATATGAATTTGTCAATGCCATGTCTATGGCATAATATGATTATATTTTTTCTTGTAACCGATTAGGGTTGCATGTGTTCATATTGTTTGGTTTACTACTTTACTTACTATCCTGTATTTATTTATAGAACTCTTTCAACTTCCATTGCAAATTGTTGCTTATGAATATTGCAAATAAATCTGGCTTTGAGCAAAATAACTTGTAGAGTAGAGCCTCTTTATTTGACAGCCTTGCATCTAATATAATTTTTGCGATACACTACATGTGTTAGATCATGTGGCTAGGTTCAAAATATTTTAGCTGATGAATAATTGACAATGTTATTTACAGATATTATTTGAGATGTGTCGTGGTGTGTGGACTTATGTCAGGTCAAGTTGGGAAGAACTTGTGCCAGAAAAATATGTTGTTTTGGTCTTTGCATGTGCAGGGTAACTCGTAAGCGATCGTGGTCTACGGCGAGGACCGAGAGATGGCTTGGTGCGAAGTCATGGTCTAGAGGGTCGAGGATGCTGGAGGAGACGGTCGAGTTCGAGTTGGGGTGCGTGGAGATAAAAGATGTATGGTGTGTGTTGGAGCTAGAGAGGTGCGGTCTGGAGGCTACGACAAGTGACAAATTTTAAGATGTCTAAAATTGGATGTTTTGTAATCAAATATTAAGTTCACGTATTGGATCCTAAGATTATTGGACCGTATATAGGGTTTAGGTGCCAACATTAGAAGGCATTAGGGTTGGTATAAATACTCTCGACAAAAGAGAATAGGAGGTTAATTTTTTCTGGTGGCTGCTGCTTTCGGTGTTGCGGCTGACGCTTCTGTTCTTGCGTGGGAGAGAGCACAGAAAAACTATTGAAGGAATTCATTGCTGATTAATTAGTGTGTGCGCGAGTCTCTATCCTCTGTCGTTCTACTGCATCTTTGTCTCCGCATCAAACACGAGGTAGAATTTTTTTCCTACTGATGTTTTTGCTCCTGAAAGCCCGATCTAGGGAGTTGTGCTGCGTAGTGCATGCGTGACATGAGTTTTCAAGATGCTGTTAGGCACTAGCAGCGGCTTCAGACTTTTGAATTAGTGAATGGCTTGATTAGTTAATAGTTTGTGCCATAAAAAGTTGCAGCGCCATTCATCAAAAGCGACGTTTCCGCTTCATTTTTTAACTGCTACAGTAACATATATACTACAGTGTTTCAGTGAAATGACCGCCAGTGCCGTTCGCAATTTTTTTTACTAGGCTGCCGTAGTTTCAGTTTTCACGTTTTCAATTTTTACTAGGCTGCTGTAGCTTCAGTTTTCAATGTTTAAAAGGCTGCGGTAGCTACAGGTTGTTGAGGCTTGCTACAGTATAAAACGGGAATATTTTTCTTTTTTTTACTGTCTCTTGTTTTTGTGTTATTATTATGATGACAGGTTGGAAAGTCAGAAGATAGTAGATTCGAGGGAAATGGCTTCACTGCGAATTACAATCATTCACCTCCTCTAATTGCCATTAATGATCATACAACAAGTTTCGCTAAGTACAGAAGTACTTAATCTTGCTAATATTGTCGTTCAGAGATCGAAGATGCGCAGATGCCAAACGATGAGTTTTTGGCTCCCAGCACCGAGGGGTTTGATGATGGGTTTATATAGGACTTAGTCCTTGTCAGTTGCTTGCGGGATCGGATGAGCTTGCCGCTAGACTTTTGCTACTTTATTATGTCTTCCGCTACTGTTTATTTTCTGATGATGACTGCTTTTATTTGGCCGGTCGGCTGCAAATGTAATAACTTGTAATAGGTTAACTAGATTACCCTTTTACTTTACTTTTGTATGTGATTGTATGGATGCGATTGTCAAATGTTGTGAATGTGTATGCTAGCCTTTAATCCTGGGACTACCATAGTATACACATAAAGTCGTCGTGTATTCCACACCCAGGGTCCGACATTTCGGCATTCTTCGTAGCATAATAAGTGTCCTCAGTGTGGAAAAAAAAGTTAGCGGGGTTAACTTTTAAATATTATTATAAAAGATTAAATAAAAAAAGATTCACAAAGCAGCGACCTCATTGCGTACCTTTACTAGATATTAAAAAACTAGAAATTTTCGGCATGCTAGAAAAGTGTCTTCGTAGCATAAAAAGTGCCTTTATTAGACATTAAAGTATGGGGGTGGGGGGAAGTATGAAAGGACGCTAGGTAGACATGAAGCAGCGGCCTTAGGTACCTTTTCTTCTTCCGTTCCTCGCACATCTGAAGAAGCTTTGCATAATCATTGCCAAGCATACTTACTTCCTAACAAATTGCGAGCTGTTCTTCGGAAGAGTGCCAAGGAGGAGCATCTGATACGCGGTACGTAAGGCCTACTGTGTTTTATTATTTGGAGATTTTTGCTCATATATGTATAGACGTCGTACCCCAAGAAAGCCAGAGGATGTGGTTATTTATGCAATTTCTCTTTGTGTCCATATAAAGAATTATGTTTATTTACCGCTCTGTGCTCGTTTGCATGGTGAGACTGAGTCATGCTGGTTTTACTCTGACATCAGTTCAAATACTGTGAAGAAGTGTTAAGAGAAACCACAGGTAGATAAGTATGACACCGCATGTAAGATAGAAGCTGGCACACGTTTGAATATATAGGGACTACTTATGAATGGAAACTGCAGTTTTGTTCCACGCTAATATATATAGCACCTGAAATCGGAAAAATCTGTACTGATCATCTCTCCCTTGTGTGCTTCAGTCAAGCTCATGAAGTTGGATCAGGTGTCTAAGTCCGTACCAGAACTTGTGCTCGCCAGTTTTGTCAATTTCCATATGGAACAATTTGTTTCTACCCATAAAGGAAAAGGACACCCGTCGTCCTTCAACGGTACAATAAGTGTGTTTGCTATCTGCTATGTGATGTGGGGGATCAAGTTCCCTGCTAACATCAAGATCTACATCGACGCAGCCGTTGTTGTGTTCATATATTACGTTTCATTGCTTAAGATCAACTTTAGCTACATCTGGCTCGCCATCTTTCCCTTAATGGCGCTTGTCTTCATCGGCGCACTGTTCAACGAGCTCAGTCATCAAAGCGGTTCGCAGCGGCGCGACAATGGCGAGGCTCACTCAGGCAGTATTAGGACTGGTACTACTGGCAATGACGAGAAGACAAGGGAACCTGAGGGGCTTAAGTCAACACTAGTAATACCCTATTGGGCACTATGCTGGATAGGACGGTATGGCCGTGATGACAGCTTTATCGTCTCTCAGTTCCTCCTCTTCCTCAGCTCCACGCTAGGGGCGCTGACGCTCATGATGGCGCGGCTGGCGCCCACGGGAGTCGCTTCCGGCATAGCACCGGCGTCGGAGTTGCTCCGCAAGGCGTCCCTCGTAGTGCTGCTGGTGACGGTGCACACGATGGCTGCAGAGTTTCTGGGCGAAGACGTGGTGCTATTCTGCCTGCCGGAGCTTGTGCCGGTGCTCCTGTGGTTCAGCCTTCACCTCGACCGTGGCAGCTCTATCATCAGCGTCGACGAGATCAAATCGCGCAAAAATTGGCCTTTTGCTCTCGGTGCAGTGCTAGCTCTTGCTTTCGCGTACCTAGCGCCCTCCATGGACGAGTCTGGGCTCTCCTGGTGCACAAGGACTTCGGTGTCTTTTGGCGTTTCAGGGCTTCTAATCTACTATGTTGTGTTCATGCTATGTCAGTGGCCCGGACAAGCTCCGCTTTCGCCTCCTCTCCAAACGGCAGCGGTGGCGGCGGCGCAGCAGCAGGGAGCCATTGAGCCAGCCAGCCAGGGAGCACCAGACCGGAGCACCGTCACTACCACTCCGAAGGAGGCTGTGCAGCTACTCAAGTTTTGGGCAAACGTTTTGCTGATAGTAGCCGCTGTATTGCTGGTATTTACTTCGCTGGCTGCTGCCCGGCTAGGTCTGCATGCTACTCTGGCCAAGTCTTTCGACGACTATGTGCCACTTTTCTCCAATTGACAATCTAGCTGAGAGAGGAAGACAAATATCTTTTGGTGGCATTGTTGTGCATCGAAAAAAATTTAGAATGTCATTGCAATCGTACGTATGGGGTAGAGCAGTTGATATTGGTAATTAACCACATGTGCATTTGTCCTGATTCTGTTCCAGGATGTTTGGTAGTAAAATTCCTCTTCCATGTTGCTTCGATGTAGTCTTCCTTCATCATGCAATTTGCTTCTATGTATCAGGTTCTGAGTGATCGGTATAAGGTGCCACCATGACACCATCTAACATATATTCCAATGTCATAAGTTGTACATGAGATTGGAATGTGAGATGGGGTCATGGACCACATGTGCATTTGTCCTGATTCTGATCCAGTATGTTTGGTAGCAAAATGTCCGAAATTCCACTTCCATGTTACTGCCAAACAAATAACAATTAATTAGAATTTAAAAGTATTTTATAGGCACGAGGGCTAAGTAAAGAAACAAGAAGTGGAATGAAGCAACTCGGTGGGAATTCATCGATTTACCACAGGCAACCGACTGGGATCAAGACCCAACGATCAACCTCCTTGTGAAACTCCTCCTTGAAAGATGGCGAAGACTCCTCTACTTGAGCTGAATGATGTTTGCAGGAAGAACACATAATACAATTATAGATGATGGCTTATTTCAAAGGAGATGGATTCTATGGTTATTTTGCAAAAGCAACACTTGTATTTGAATACAAATAATATATTGAAAGTGAAATTTTAAAACAAATAACAATAATAATTTAACAAGTATTTCATAAAGCTCACATAGCCAAATCAATTTCTTTCACACAACCATATTAATTAATTCACAAAGCTATCCCTCTCAATTCTTTTATGAAAATCTATACCTCGTGTGAAATCCTAGAGCATGTCTATAACCGAGGACACGGCTATTCGAATAGATTGTTAAAACTTTGCAGATGTTGTATACTTTACCTATAAAATGCAATCAACTTGATCGAAGATGATCATAATAAAACCTTTCTGAAACTTCATCTTGATAATTAATTCTCCCGATGTGCATATCGTCGACCCTAACCTCACACGTTGGTGCGACGCACAACATTGGACCTGGAGACGGCGAACCGCTCATAAGTGTGACCCAAACACAGTAAGTAGTACACACCTCCACCCTGGCACACAGTGTAACCTACTGCCTAAGTAATTAATATCGAGACTCCGTAACTTACTAAGTTAGGCTTGTCCCATACCAGACATGTAGTCGTATAGTTAAGGCTCAGTTCAATGGCGCACAAACTTAAGCCTTTAATTGACCAAGATGAGACTGCACAATTTCTAACCAAATCACCAAGATCCATATTTTCCAAGCACACAGTTCCACCATATCATAATTCTATCTACTTGGCTCGGTCTAAATCTTTTCTGACCCTTTTGGTTAAGTGCAACACAAGCCATCAACGAGTGAGAACATACAACACACAATCTTTCCACAAAGAAGTTACATAATCACTTAGTCAAGTTTAGATTTGCAACTCAAATGATATCAATGACCCGTTGCATGGCTAAGCATACTAATCTTATCTAACCAACCTGCATTGGCGCTATGATAATAACAACTAGTAATTAACCAAACTAGGGTGACAACTGACCATGGTAATACATTGAGTAAAATGGATATAATCAAGTAGGTGCATAACCAATCCCATAGTATTTAAGAATTTAAGAATTGAAATAATATGCAATAGTTTGGATCAAAGTACTTTTAGAAAACTGGGTGCAACATTGTAACATCCCAATTTTCAGGGCTTTTGGAAAATTTTCAAAATAAAAATAACCAGTCGGTTTTGTTGAATTGCTAAAGCTTAACTAAGAAACTTTTGAAATTAAAAACGATTTAATATGAATTAATCAAACTTCAACTAATTCAAAATTTGATTTATTTTGAGTTTATTGGAGTTCTCTAATATTTAAAATCCCATTTATCTATTTTGGCCAAATTCCGTCAACCATTCCTCGTTCTTGCCTCCTCCCGCACCTACCCTTTGGTCGTCACTGCTTCCCGTGCGCCCCATTGCCGCACCCTATGTAACATCCCAATTTCCAGAGCTTTAAAAATCCTTTAAATAGTGGTAGTGAGAAGATTCACCATTTGGATTTATTTGAATATTAATTTAAAAGCTTAATATGGACTTTAAGGACAAACTGATTTAATGTGCATAATTCCAACATCAACAATGGCCAAACTTATTTTATTTAGATTATATTTGCTTGGATATATTTTCTAGAATTTTTCTTAGACCATTTGCTATTTTCTAATTGCTATTTGCATTTTCTGCATTTATTAAAAAGAAAAATCTATTTAAATCCCTCGAAACAGTGTTGGGCCGAAGCCCAACACTATTCCAGCCGCGCCAGCCCATCTCGCCGCACGGCCGCGCCCTCGTCCGTTGGATGCTTGACGCGTGCCCCTCGTTTCGATCGGACGCACGCGCTCAACCCCGCCTTCCTCCGTTGGATTGCTGCCGCGTGGCCTCGCCCGCTGATCTCGCGCTCGCTCCATTCGCGCATGTGCCTGCCACTGCCAGTGGGACCACCACAGGTTGTCGTCTCCGCGCCTTTCTTCTTCCTCGCGCCCGCGCCTTCGGCGCCATTGCCGAAGCTTGAAGCTTCGTCCGGAAAGAAGGAAGGGAACAGCGATCTTCGGGCCGAGGTGAGGAGTGGTGGGTGGAAAGGAAGGGGGGAGGCAGACCGGCTGGGCCGGGAGGGGTGGGTCGGGCCAAGGAGAAAATTGGGCTGAGCGCAGGGAAGCAAGGGAGGGGAATTTGAGAAGAGTTCAAAAATCCGAAAAGAGGGGTTCAAACCTGGATTTTTAATTTGGGAAAACCAAGGATGTTTGAAACACAAACATCTTGGTGTTAATTTGGTGTTCAAACTAATAATATGGTTTTTCCGATTGCACTATCTTATGTCTTGCACTGATATAATATAGAATCGCACCAATATACTTGGTTCTTAAGTTTATTTGAGCTAACAATAAGATAGGTTCAGTCTGAAACACGGTTCCTAATGGCCCCATGATGGCTACATTGGGATGGCGGACACAATCAAGAGTGGACTAAAAACATGAAAAAAAATGGGTAGTTCTCCAGTCTCCATCGCTGGTTTGATGGCATGTACTATACTGCCGTCCATCACCTCGATGAGTTGAACATTTTTTTAATTTTCTTTTAAACTTCTAAGTTTGGTGAAAATCTAAATCTTCAAAGTTTCACCATTCTCGTATTCTAAGTTTGGTGAAAATCTAAGTGATGCCAATTTGATTGAAAAGCATCTGGTGCGTTTCATACGTTTGATTGTGTCCTACGAATAATATATTTAACCATCTGGTGGGTTCCTACATGTTAGCGGATTGATGTTAGCGGCATACTAACAGAAGCTAGCGGCAGGTTTCATGTCTTCCACCATCCCTCAAATATCTGAAGAAGCTTTGCATAATCATTGCCAAGCATACTTACTTCCTAACAAATTGCGAGCTGTTCTTCGGAAGAGTGCCAAGGAGGAGCATCTGATACGCGGTACGTAAGGCCTACTGTGTTTTATTATTTGGAGATTTTTGCTCATATATGTATAGACGTCGTACCCCAAGAAAGCCAGAGGATGTGGTTATTTATGCAATTTCTCTTTGTGTCCATATAAAGAATTATGTTTATTTACCGCTCTGTGCTTGTTTGCATGGTGAGTCATGCTGGTTTTACTCTGACATCAGTTCAAATACTGTGAAGAAGTATTAAGATAGAAACCACAGGTAGATAAGTATGACACCGCATGTAAGATAGAAGCTGGCAGGTTTGAATATATAGGGACTACTTATGAATGGAAACTGCAGTTTTGTTCCACGCTAATATATATAGCACTTGAAATCGGAGAAATCTGTACTGATCATCTCTCCCTTGTGTGCTTCAGTCAAGCTCATGAAGTCGGATCAGGTATCTAAGTTCGTACCAGAACTTGTGCTCCTCAGTTTTGTCAATTTCCATCTGGAACAATTAGTTTCTACCCATAAAGGAAAAGGATACCCGTCGTCCTTCATCGTCATCGGTACAATAACCCCGTTTGCTATTTGCTATGTGCCGTGGGGGGGGATCGAGTGTCCTGCTAACATCAAGATCTACATCGACGCAGCCGTTGTTGTGCTCATATATTACGTTTCATTGCTTAAGATCAACTTGAGCTACATCTGGCTCGCCATCTTTCCCTTCATGGTGCTTGTCTTCATCGGCGCACTGTGCAACGAGCTCAGCCATCAAAGCGGATCGCAGCGGCGCGACAATGGCGAGGCTCGCTCACGCAGTATTAGGACTGGTATTCACGCAGTAATACTAATACCATACTGGGCACTATGCTGGATAGGACGGTATGGCCGTGATGACAGCTTTATCGTCTCTCAGTTCCTCCTCTTCCTCAGCTCCACGCTAGGGGCGCTGACGCTCATGATGGCCCGGCTGGCGCCCACGGGAGTCGCTTCCGGCATAGCACCGGCGTCGGAGTTGCTCCGCAAGGCGTCCCTCGTAGTGCTGCTGGTGACGGTGCACACGATGGCTGCAGAGTTTCTGGGCGAAGACGTGGTGCTATTCTGCCTGCCGGAGCTTGTGCCGGTGCTCCTGTGGTTCAGCCTTCACCTCGACCGTGGCAGCTCTATCATCAGTGAAGGACCGGAAAGGCGACTAGAGGGGGGGGTGAATAGGAGCACCTAATCTTTTTCGCAAAGAATGGATTCAACTTGTAAATTACTCCAATAGCTATGAGAGCTATGAAGATCAATGATTAAGCACAGAGGAAGTCTTATGTTGAATCCACTCCTCACCCCCAAAGCTCAGCAAACAAAAACGAGGAAGAACCGAAGAAATCAGGACAATCGGTACAACCACGAGCAAGCGGCGGTTGTACCACGATCCGTACAACCCATGAGCAAATGGCGGTTGTACCGCGATCTGGTACAACCACGATGTTAAGCCGGTTCATCCGATTGTCTGGAGCAGCAAAACCTCTCGGGTTTCAAAGCGAAAATCGACGTAACTTTTGAACCGCTTGGCCAAACTCTACGAGATTTGAACCACACCTCCCTAAAGACACTAGGAACCTATTCCAAACAAATATTTCAGAGATCCATTCCAAAGTTCCTATCTTCTTGCATTTGAACGAAGAAGGATGCAAAACCGGGCAAAAACCGAAATGCTCCACACTCTCTCAACCTTGGATCATGAGATTTTGCAAGAAGGTTAGTAATAACCTCAGGACATGCTAGCATGAGTCTTAGGCCAAATCCTCAAGGAAATCAAGAATTTCATCAAAAACCCTAGAAGAGGAAATGAAGAACAGAGGATGCGAAAACAGCAAACACAGCCAAGCACAGGAGTCCAGCATCAAACCTCACACGCGCCAAAGAAAAGGACAGCCAAATCAATAAACATCATCTCATATTGATCTAAAGAAAGAGGGATACAAGATTGAAACAAGAGGAATGATTACAAGCATTCAACTCATCCTCTCCCACTTGTCAAAACTCAAGAACACTCAAACCATCTTGAAGAAAAGAAGGGGACAAGCAGGGAACAACTCTCAACAACTAAAGCCTGAAGCAAAACAAACTCTCTAAAGCCTATTTTGACTAAAGGAAACCCTAAAAACCCTTGGAGTGTTCACTTTGAGGCAGCAGCCCATCCATCCTATTTATAGCCCATGGCTAACGGGTCTCCACCCCGTTACGCCCGCTAAAACCAACGGAGCCCGCTCCCGCTTGTGCAGCCTTGCGAAATTCCCGTTTCGCCCCTCCTGCACCTTCTGGGAAGCTTCCGCGCTCCTCGTCTCGCACGCCTCGCAACCACCTCGAGTCCACGTCGTCTTTGACACATCCCGACCGTTCCGACCTCAGTGCCACCTGCACTTAGTCCGGTCCACCGTGTCTCGCCACGACTCCACCCGATGTCCTGCAGCCACACAGACAAAGAAACACAAGACCGGGAACAAGTTCTTCACAACTTGACCCAACGTTAGCTCAAACATGCAATATGCAACACATATGCATGAACACACTTGGATATGACCTATCCCAAAACTCAAATCACCAAAATGGCGAACCTCACAATATAATCAATTTTAACCGCCATGTTACCGGCGGATCAACCGCGCTCGGTCGTCTGGCTCAATACTGCGGTTGTTCGATTTCCAATGAAAACCGAACTCGAAAAAAACAACTTCTGGAATTCTTCAACCGCCATTTACCAATCCAGATAACCGCCTGTGGTCGCATCGCCCATAACACGCCGGACGATCCGATTATCCCGACAAACAATTGAAAGACTTCACAAAACGCGTGAACGGCGCAGCGACATGGTCCGACCACACAAACCAAACTCGATCGCCGAAACCCTTGTCAAATACTCGGCACTCTCATGGAACACGACCACAAGGTCTCTCAATCTCCCCTTGATGAGAATATTGACAAACTCGAAAAAGCTTTAAGAAGAGTTTGAGTTTGAAAAATCCAACATGGTCCAAGGAATGAAATGAAGCTAATGACCATGTCGATGGAAGAACGCTAGAGCAACAAGCGAAAGAGCAAATTGATCTCAAAGCTCTAAAGCTGTTCCCCATGAGACTTTTTCTTCTCTATTCTCCCCTTTTGGCAATAAACGCATCAAGATGCAATAGAGAGAATATGACATGTTAATGAATGAAAATGGTGAAGTTTGTTTATTTAAACATTTTGAGCCATGAGAATTATCCATAATGACCAACATGTAATACACCAAGCCATAACTCAATAAAAGCGCTATCTAGATCATAACAACATACATATAAGTTAGCTAGAGCACATAGATGACAATCGAAATGTAATGCATTTAGAGAGCAAGTCAAGTCATCAATGAGCAAAGTCTAACTAGAGATATCCAAGGATGATGCAGCCATGTCAATAAGCTAAGCGTAACAAGGAAGCTAACATTGAGTCGAATAGAGTGCTATAAGCTCAAGAATGAATCATTTGGCTCAACTTTTGTCAAAAGCCCAAATTTTAACTATTTTTCATTTGCAATGAATATTCAAGTTGATAAAGGTCTATCTTAGTAAAGAAGGTCTGGACTAGGAGCCATCCACAACCTCTTCCTAAGCTTCAACCAATTTTGACAAATGGCATTTTTAGCCATGTGCTAGATCTCAAGCCTCACTACGACCATCCCAAGCAACAAAAGCTTAAAAGAGTGGTCTAGGTCATCCAAAACTCCCCCTGAGTTCATGCCGGTGCAATGGCAAGCCGTCTCATGAGAAAGAATTGGTGAGATCGGTTTTTCGCACAAAAGAGATTTTTTTTAACAAGTTGTACTAACTCATGCATCATCAAGAGACTAAAACAGCTCTTTCTAAGGCTCAATATAGATTCATCACTCTACCCAGCCTATTTGACATGGCATGAATCATAAAAGGATAGCTCGAGAAAGACTAATCTCGAGTGCTAACAAGACAAGTTTTAGTTTAAGTTGAGCAATTTTAATTAACTTATCATGGCAAAAGCTAGGCTACACATATGAAGTCATGATAAATCTAGCAAATAAGCACAAGTCATGGCAAGGTGTAAAGCATTGTAAACATGTCATAGCAGGATAATAATCAAGGCTCAATGTAGTTATATTACAATGCAGAATGCTAGAAATGCAGAAGATCCAGCTCCCCCTCAACAATAGATGCAACTTTTAGTTCAAGTTGAGTTATGTCAATATTAAGCTCCAGAAGCTCCCAAAAGAACTCCCCTTGAACCAAAACAATAAATCGAGAAGCTGGCAAAGAAAATATAAAACAGGCAGTCCTTAAAGCATAGATAAGATATAGAGAATACTATAGCTCAGACTGACTCTCATCTACCCCATATGACTCTAGGACTATCAACTGCCCACTTAACACACCTAGGAGCAAACACGTACCCTGTCTACCCGAGGGTGGCCCAACCCTCGCTAGAACCTACAAGAAGTGAGTGAGCTCAACCTAGTGAGATAAGTAACAGCTAATAAGCAGCATCCTAGAATGCACCCAAAAGAAGCACTCTAATCTATGCTAGGAGGACTAATCCCAAATGCACCCAAAATGCAATGCAATAGTAAGGAGCTAGAGCATAAATAAGATAGTAAAGCAGTAAAACCCAAAGCTCCCCCTCACTACAGTCCATAAGGACAAACCACCCCAAGCTCTCCCCGCAGAGCTGAAAACCTCGAACTATCCAAAGGCTTGGTGAAAATGTCAGCCAACTGGTGGTCACTCTCCACAAACTGGAGCACTATATCGCCCTTCTCTACATGGTCTCTAAGGAAGTGGAACCGGATATCGATGTGCTTGGTCCGGGAATCTTTGCGTTTGGGTTCTTGGCAATGTTAATCGCAAGTGTTATCACAAAGAGTGGAACACTATCGATAACTAACCCAAAGTCCCGCAGGGTCGAAGCCATCCAGAGCACTTGGCTACAGCACAGCAACTGGCTGCAGCAACATACTCGGCCTCTGCGGTGGAGTGTGCAACACCGGAATGCTTCCTCGAAGACCAGGAAACAAGAGAAGTGCCAAGAAATTGGCGGAGTGCGAAGTGCTCTTCCTATCTATCCTCTGAATAAGTGAAGTGCGCATCAGAAGGCTCTCAAGGAGAGCGGGATGAAGAAGAGTACCAGATACCATAGTCAATGGTAGCTCGCAGTACCGAAGATGCGCTTCACCTTTGGCGGTGAAACGCGAGGAGAAGCACGAAACGAGCGCACAAACACACAGAGAAATGTATGTCCGGTCTCGAGGCGTGAGGTACAAGAGGAGCCAATCATGCTGCGAAACTCCTTTTGATCAAGCGGCTCGCCATCCTCATCCAGGTCAAGATAAGTTTGTAGAAGCCATGGGAGTCGACACAAGCTTACCATCACTCATGTCGAGCGCTTGAGAGGTCACGAGTGTACTTTCCACGATGAAGAAATGTACCCTCCGAGGCCGCTTAATTTGGAAGCCAAGGAAGAAGGTCAACTCACCCATCATACTCATCTCAAACTCGGTGCTCATGACATCCGAGGCTGGAAAACAGTATGGGAAGAGCCGCCAAAGATAATGTCATCGACATAGATCCGACGAGCGGAAGAGGCGATGCCATCTTGGCGGATGAACAAGGTCTTGTCAACTTTACCCATCTCAAAACCATGACTTAACAAGTAGGACTTAAGCCTCTCATACCAAGCCACGGGGCCTGCTTAAGTCCATACAAAGCTTTGAAAAGCTTGAAGACATGGTTTGGGTATTTGGGGTTCTCGAAACCGGGAGGTGCACGGACGTAGACCTCTTCCTCAATAAGGCCATTGAGAAAGGCACTCTTGGCGTCCATCTGGTAAAGCTTGAATCCCTTAGAAGTCGCAAAGGCAAGCGAGATTCTAATGGCTTCAAGTCTAGCTACGAGGGCAAAGGTTTCCTCGAAATCTAGACCCTCAACACAGGAAAACCCCGAGCAACCAATCTAGCCTTGTTTGGATAACCACTCCATCCTCGCTCTGCTTGTTCTTGAACACCCACTTAGTCCCAATAATATTGTGACCTCGCGGGGCTCGACAAGCGACGGACCTTGTTCCTCTCGAAATTTTCTAGCTCCTCATGCATGGCATTGACCCATGACTCATCGGATAAGGCATGAGAAACATCTTTGGGCTCAAAGGAGGCAATGAAGGCGAGAATGGAGCGAGAATTGAGATAAGCCGATTTTGAGCGGGTAACACGCTCGAAGAGGTCTCAATGATCCGCTCTGAAGGATGAGCTTTACGGATGTGTCTAGGAGGTCTGGGAGAGATGAAGAAGTGGCCTCTATCTCATGGTGACGAGGTAGGAGCAGAGCCACTAACTCGGAAGAAGCGCGAAGGCAAGGTGATCACCTCGAGTGCGGTGGAAGATGGTACCTCAAGGAGTGGGTGAGGGACGGGATCGGAGTAGACAACCATCGTCTCCTTCGTCCTCATCATCCACAAAGATGGTCTCGGATGCTCTAAGAACTTGAGATATCGGCCTAGTCCCTGGTGGCCTCATCGAAGGTCACCTCACGAGTCTCTACCATTTTACTAGACTCGCGATTCCAAACCCGATAAGCCCGCGAAGAAGTCGAGTAGCCTAGAAAGATCCGAATCACGAGGCGTGACTCGAACTTATCTAGGTTCCCGGACTTCAAAATAAAGCACTTGCAACCAAACACACGAAAATGAGAGACGCGGGCTTTCGCCCATATCTCACTCATAAGAAGTGCGGTGCAAGAGTGCCCAAGAAAAACTCGATTGAAACATGGCACGCTTGATCGCAATGGCTTGACCCAAAACTTCCTCGGTGTAGAGTACTCATCAAGCATCGTCCCCGCCATCTCGACCAAGGTGCGGTTCTTCCTCTCCACAACGCCATTTCTTTGAGGGCGTATGGAGAAGAGGCGGTGCTCTACACTGTCTCACCGCAGAAACTCTCAAAGTAGGAATTCTTGAACTCCGTGCCATTGTCACTGCGGATCGCTCGTAAGGCACCGGGAGCTCAACGGACATCCTACTAAAAAGACCTCGGAAATGTGTAAATGTCTCGTCCTTCGAGGCTAAGAAAAACACCAAGAGTACCTCGAGAAGTCATCGACCACAACAAGAACATACCACTTCCCTCCTGCTTGTTGCCTCGAGTGGTCCAAGCGTGTCCATGTGGAGCATTGTCCCTTGCATCGGTCATAATGCTGGATGGGAGGATGAGAAGCGGCAACCATCTTGCCGCGTCTTGGCATGGAGTGCAAACAAGATCTTTGACCATCTTGAGTTTGGCGGACCACGAATGAGATCATGGTCGCTAACTTTCGGGTCAAATGGTCAAATCAATATGACCAAGTCTCCTATGCGAGAAAGAGAGATCGCGGGACTCGAAGCAACTAAACACACGAGAGGATCGCGAAGACTCAGAGAACTCAAAGACGAAAGATCCTCCCATAACGAAATCCATAAACGGACTACCGAAGAATCAAGAATTTTGCAATTGTTTTTCTTAAAGCTCACCTCGAAACCGTCATCGGTGGTGAGAAGCGGAAAGCAAATTGTACTGCGACTTACTAACCAAGGCAACATCCTTAAGAATAAAGAAGCATTATCGCCACAGTACCTTTGGCGATGACGCGCCCAGACGAAGCGTCTCCGAAGGTGATCGTCTCATCACCTGGAGCGCGGGCTAGGGAAGAAAACCAACGGGAATCTCCGGTCATGTGTCGTGAACACCCGGAGTCTACGAGCCAAACCTTTCCCTTCCCCGCCGGTGAACCTCGTCCGTGTCGGATCTGACTTCATTGCATTGAGTTCGCCCTTGAGGGCCATGAAGCACATGCCGGAGAAGTCGTCGCCGCCATCCTTGGGCTCTTGGTCACCCGTCCCGTCATCGTCGCTCCATCCCTCCACCTCGCTGAGGTCGAGGTCGTCGAAGGCGGTGAGGACGCGGTGGAAGAGCTTCTTGGCTTTGCCAAAGTTGCGGAACTTCTTCTTCTTTGGCGCCCGAGTGGAGGCTTCTTGTTGCGGTTCTTGTCGGTGTAGTCGTTCTTGCCCGAACCGCCGTAGTCGTTCTTGCCCTTCTCGGCTTAGGCGGTTCGCTCGGATGTGGTTGGGGCCACCACACTCAAAGCAAATCACGGTCCTCCTCTCTTTCGTCCCTCCTCCCTTTGTAGCGTGGGAGAATCTACGAGCAAGGAGGGCAAGTCGCTCATCCGCAGTCGCTCTAAGCGATCATCGGTTATGTCACGAGAGAGCGACAAGGGAGAAATTGCAAGAGGACTCGAAGAGAGACCGAAGTTGAGCGGGATCGGTGACGGGGCCATCGATTGTGACCCGACCTCGAGAGACAACGTCAATCTCGTGAGTCTTGAGGCGTGAGTCTGAGCGCATCAAGAGTCAAGGTCGAGAGAGTCTGTCGTGTCTTTGATGGTGGTCACTTTCATCTCCCACACACGCAGATCGAGTGCCGTAAGTATCGGCGGCGTTGTCCGAGTCGGGGTATGTGAGACCGACCGCTCGGAGGTTGCTCAAGATCTTGTGAAAGCGCGAAGCACTCATCTAGAGACTCACCGGCAAGCATCTCAAATTTGTTGTATTCTCGTTTGAACTGGTCTGTCGAACCGTCTTGATCACGGGTGGTGCCCTCATGGTATCGTCGAGGTCACCCGGATATCGTAGGCGGACGGCAGGTGAGATATGCGGTCAAACTCACTCGACTCAAACCACGGATGATGATGTTCCTAGCCTTTGCATTTGCCTCAACATCGGCCATGTTCCGGCATTGATGTTCTCATCGGCGAGAGCAATGAATCGAACCTTGACCTTTCGCGGATGGCATACCTGGGCTGGATGTATGTCTCCATTCGGCTCTTCGGAAGGTGTCGATGCCATCAAAGCAGGCGGCTTGGTCGAGTACTTGTCCATCGCCACGGCTCTTGAGACCGGTTAAGATCTATTGAAAAGAGCTAACTCGCTCGATACCAATTGAAGGACCGGAAGGCGACTAGAGGGGTGAATAGGAGCACCTAATCTTTTTCGCAAAGAATGGATTCAACTTGTAAATTACTCCAATAGCTATGAGAGCTATGAAGATCAATGATTAAGCACGAGAGGAAGTCTTATGTTGAATCCACTCCTCACCCCAAAGCTCAACAAACAAAAGCGAGGAAGAACCAGAAGAAATCGGGACAATCGGTACAACCACGAGCAAGCGGCGGTTGTACCTGATCGGTACAACCCATGAGCAAATGGCGGTTGTACGCGATCTGGTACAACCACGATGTTAAGCCGGTTCATCCGATTGTCTGGAGCGGCAAAAACCTCTCGGGTTTCAAAGCGAAAATCGGCGTAACTTTTGAACCGCTTGGCCAAACTCTACGAGATTTGAACCACACCTCCCTAAAGACACTAGGAACCTATTCCAAACAAATATTTCAGAGATCCATTCCAAAGTTCCTATCTTCTTGCATTTGAACGAAGAAGGATGCAAAACCGGGCAAAAACCGAAATGCTCCACACTCTCTCAACCTTGGATCATGAGATTTTGCAAGAAGGTTAGTAATAACCTCAGGACATGCTAGCATGAGTCTTAGGCCAAATCCTCAAGGAAATCAAGAATTTCATCAAAAACCCTAGAAGAGGAAATGAAGAACAGAGGATGCGAAAACAGCAAACACAGCCAAGCACAGGAGTCCAGCATCAAACCTCACACGCGCCAAAGAAAAGGACAGCCAAATCAATAAACATCATCTCATATTGATCTAAAGAAAGAGGGATACAAGATTGAAACAAGAGGAATGATTACAAGCATTCAACTCATCCTCTCCCACTGTCAAAACTCAAGAACACTCAGCCATCTTGAAGAAAAAGAAGGGGACAAGCAGGGAACAACTCTCAACAACTAAAGCCTGAAGCAAAACAAACTCTCTAAAGCCTATTTTGACTAAAGGAAACCCTAAAAACCCTTGGAGTGTTCACTTTGAGGCAGCAGCCCATCCATCCTATTTATAGCCCATGGCTAACGGGTCTCCACCCCGTTACGCCCGCTAAAACCAACGGAGCCCGCTCCCGCTTGTGCAGCCTTGCGAAATTCCCGTTTCGCCCCTCCTGCACCTTCTGGGAAGCTTCCGCGCTCCTCGTCTCGCACGCCTCGCAACCACCTCGAGTCCACGTCGTCTTTGACACATCCCGACCGTTCCGACCTCAGTGCCACCTGCACTTAGTCCGGTCCACCGTGTCTCGCCACGACTCCACCCGATGTCCTGCAGCCACACAGACAAAGAAACACAAGACCGGGAACAAGTTCTTCACAACTTGACCCAACGTTAGCTCAAACATGCAATATGCAACACATATGCATGAACACACTTGGATATGACCTATCCCAAAACTCAAATCACCAAAATGGCCGAACCTCACAATATAATCGGTACAACCGCCATGTTACCAATGGATCAACGCACTCGGTCGCATCGCTCCAATACTGCGGTTGTTCCGATTTCAATGAAAACCGAACTCGAAAAAAACAACTTCTCGGAATTCTTCAACGCCATTTACCAATCGGTACAACCGCTTGATGGTCGTATCGCCATAACACGCCGGACGATCCGATTATCCTGACAGCAATTGAAAGACTTCACGAAAACGCGTGAACCGCGCAACGACATGGTCCGACCACACAAACCAAACTCGACTGACCGAAACCCTTGTCAAATACTCAGCACTCTCATGGAGACACGACCACAAGGTCTCTCAATCAGCGTCGACGAGATCAAATCGCGCAAAAATTGGCTTTTTGCTCTCGGTGCAGTGCTAGCTCTTGCTTTCGCGTACCTAGCGCCCTCCATGGACGAGTCTGAGCTCCCCTGGTGCACAAGGACTTCGGTGTCTTTTGGCGTTTCAGGGCTTCTAATCTACTATGTTGTGTTCATGCTATGTCAGTGGCCCGGACAAGCTCCGCTTTCGCCTCCTCTCCAAGCGGCAGCGGTGGCGGCGGCGCAGCAGCAGGGAGCCATTGAGCCAGCCAGCCAGGGAGCACCAGACCGGAGCACCGTCACTACCACTCTGAAGGAGGCTGTGCAGCTACTCAAGTTTTGGGCAAACGTTTTGATGATAGCAGCGGCTGTATTGCTGGTATTTACATCGCTGGCTGCTGCCCGTCTAGGTCTGCATGGACCAAAGGTTGCTACTCTGGCCATGTCTTTCGACGACTATGTGCCACGTTTCTCTAATTGACAATCTAGCTGAGAGAGGAAGACAAATACCTTTTGGTGGCATCGTTGTACATAAAAAAAAAATGTCATTGCAACGTAAGTCGTACGTATGGGGTGGAACATGTGCATTTGTCCTGATTCTGTTCCATGATGTTAGGTAGTAAAATGTCCGAAATTCCTCTTCCATGTTGCTTCTATGTATCAGGTTCTGAGTCTTCAGTATATAGTGCCACCATAATATGAGATTGGAATGTTAGATGGGGTCATGGACCACATGTGCATTTGTCCTGATTCTGTTCCAGGATGTTTGGTAGTAAAATGTCCGAAAATCATCTTCCATGTTACTACCAAACAATTAATAATAATAATTTAACAAGTATTTCATTGGGCTGAGTACTAAGTAAAGAAACAGCAGCGGAAAGGAAGCAACTCCAACGGGAATTCATCGACTTGCTATAGACAACCGACTGGGATCAAGACCTAGCGATCTCTCTCCTCATTAAACTCCTACTAGAAGGATGACGAAAATTCCTCCACTTCAACTGAATGATGTTTGCAGTAAGAATGAGTACTCCGAGTACTCAACAAGCTATACCACATAATGCAATTATAGATGATAGCTTATTTCAAAGGAGGTGGATTATATGGTTATTTTCCAACAACAACACTTGCATTTGAATACAAATAACACATTAAAAGCAAAATTTTAAAACAAATAATAATAATAATTTAACAAGTATTTCACAAAACTCACATAGCCAAATCAATTTCTTTCACACACCCATATTAGTTAATTCACAAAGCCATCCCTCCCAACTGTTTTATGAAAATCTACCCCTCGTGTGAAATCTCCGAGCATGTCCATAACCGTGGATGCGGCTACCCGAATAGATTATTAACACTCTGTAGAGGTTGTATACTTTACCCACGAGATGCAATCAACTTGATTGGAGATGATCACAACAAACCTTTCTAAAACTTCATCTCGATAATTGACCCTTCCGATGTGCATACTGTCAACCCCAACCTCACTCGTTGGTCCGACACACACCGTTGGATCTGGAGACGGCGAACCACTCATAAGTGTGACCCAAACACAATAAGTAGTACACACCTCCTCCCTGGCACATAGTATAACCTACTGCTTGAGTAGTCAATGTCGAGACTCCGAAACTTACTAAGTTAGGCATGTGCCATACCAAGTATGTGGTTGTATAGTTATGGCTCAGTTCAATGGCACACAAACTTAAGTCCTTATGATGAGGATATCCCGACTACTTATGAACAACATGTGCAATTGTTTCTTAACAAGTATCTTTGTGTTTTCCGTGAGAATTGGATACTACGTAAAAGCAATACTTTGTGCATTCTCAGGTTTGACAAGCTTAAAGTTTTTGGAACCGAGAGGGAGGCCGGAGCCAAAGCAATAGAGGAGCACAAGGAGGAGGGTAACCGTATTTGTTGCCTAGTGATGTGTGGATATCATGAGGATATGCTCCAGATCTTATGATGATGTGACAATTGGCAATGACGTTAACGGTTTGTCGTTTCACGAGTTTCGACAAAGTTTCAGAACTGTCACTTGGTCTCATGATTTTTGGAGTCTCCAGTTAAAAGTTCTATTCGTTTTAAATTTCCAGAAGGTTTCGGAATTTCAGGGCTTGAAATTCGGCTAAGTCCCTACGGGCGGTCTAACCGGCCTTTGTGGTGGCGGTCAGACCGGTTTTGACTTGTTCATCGGCCAACTTCGTGACGATGTTGATTTGTTAGGTCAAAGTTATGGTTTTCAGTGCATATGTGGTGCATGATGCATGTTTTGACTAACATGGGTCAAGTTGTGCAGAACTTGTTCTCGGATTCGTGTTTTCTTGTCTATGGTTGTGCAGGTGGCTTGGTGGTCAACGACGGTCAACGGCGAGGAGGATCGGGACTAGACTTGGAGAGTTGAGGTCCAGAACGATCAACGATGTCGGGTGAGGTCAATGGACTCAAGCGTGACACAAGATGGACAAGGGTGACCTATTGGAGAAACCATGGCGCATGGTGAAGCTGTTTAGGTCAAAAGGTTAAAGACGGCGCTTTGTGAAGCGTGCGTGTGTGACCCGTTTGTTAGTGGGCCTTAACGGGAGCCCAAGAGAGTCAAACTTCAGAAGGTCTAGGCCTCCACTATAAATAGGAGGGGGTGGTGGCTGCACCACAGCTCTTCAACCCTTTTTATGATAGAAACCCTAATCTTGTCTTAGGGACAGATAGGCGTGGAGGCTAGGGTTCTTGAAGGTTTGAGTGGATTTTCGTGATCTTGGATTGACCACTGATCTTTGATGGCATAGGTGTAATCCAGCAATAATCACGTTCTTAATCTACGTAAGGTTTGCTTGAGATAAGCCTCTTTTCGTTCTTGCTTTCATTATCGTGATTTTAGGGCTTTCTTTGATCCACGAGTTTTTGATTGATTCTTTCACGTGAATTGGCGGCGAACGGCGAACGGCGGCGCTTCACCAGCAGCGGATGCACGCATTGGGTATAATGGGGTTATTGTGCACATAATGGTACTGGTATTGGCAAAGGAGGTCGTCGAAGTTGGCCGGAATTGGCGACGAAGCGGCGGAGTAGCTGCGGCTATTGTCGGCGACGAACACCAGGGGTGTCTTATGGTCATGAAGGGGTGCCGGAGATAGCTCTCGTAACGGCGAAGACGATGGCGTGGCCGAGGACGATGAGGCGACCAAGACGATGGCGCAATCTGAAGAAAACGAGTGGCGGTGGTGGAACCCTAAAACTTCCAATACGGCGGCGCTAGAGCTTGAGGGGTGTGGTGGTTTGAGGTTTCGGGATTAGGGCGAGAAGGCGAACTCAAGAGTCCTATTTATAGGCCTCGGGTGTGCCGGATTTGAAAATCCCCAAATCGAGTTCATTTCGGTCATGAAATAGATTCCATGTTTGAGGGCGTTATGGGATAGGATTTAGTTCGGTTTGATTTGATTCGGATGCGAGAAGATACGAGGATTTAAAAGGTAAGATCGGCACAATAATTTCTTATTGGAGATTTTGTTGTCGGACGGAGCTTCCATGTGCGGCCAGGGCTGGCGCGAGCGAGACACGCCGCGAGGAAGGCGACGTGAGGAGGACAGCGATCACCTGACGGACGGGGACCACCTCGCAGACAGACGAAGGCGCAGCGCTAGAGATTCGCCCAGACACTGTTCTGAGATTATTAATAGATTTTCTTTTTTAGAAAATACAGAAAATGCAAATGGCAAATAAAATATAGGAAATGGACTTGGAAAAATTCTAGAAAATATATACAAGCACACAGAACCCAAATAAAATAGTTTTTACAATTGTTGATGTTGGCATTAATTATATTAAATTATTTTGATACTGAAAGTCCCTGATAAGCTTTATTAAAATTCAAACAAAATCTTCAGAGTGAATTTTCCAACAACTAACTATTCAAAACAGTTTTTAAAACTCAGAATATCGAGATATTACACATACCTACAGATTAAAAACCATGGCATGCGGCTTCCACATGTTTAAAATACCACCTCTCCGGGGGAATGCCATCAGTAAAGGTATCTTAATCCTGGACAATTTTGCTCCACAGCCGGATTTTTCTCCATTTCATGCACCACAGCCATACCTTTCTCCGTTTTGCCCCACGGCCTCGCTTGAGGATGACGAGTGTAACTCAATGGAATCCAAGGCAGGTAATCAATGTCATGCTCCACGACATAATTTGTGTTCTTGTTTGATTGTCTTGTCTTCTTTATTCTTCGTAGACCCAGCAGTACTAAGCTATTTTCTTTTTATATATATATATATATATATATATATATATATATATATATATATATATATATAAAATTGGACTTCTAGTCAAATATAATCGAATATAATTGGATGGTTAACTGAGTAGATGTAATATATATAATTTTTTTAATTTTTCTCCGATTGATATAATAATATTTTGTCATTTTCTTTTTCTTCAATTAATAAGATAATTTCTAAATTTTTAACCCTATGTTTAACGAAGGCTCCAATTAGTCCTTGGGTCCACTGCCTGGAGACTGGAGAGCTGAAAGCGATGACTCTAAGCAGTTAGTCAATACAGCACGAGGTCACGGGCATCACCATCGGATTGACACCTATCTATGAAGTCCTTTTACGAGTCTAGTACGAAGTATGAGTGGCACATTAATCATTGAGCCAATGCGCAAGCAGCGCCCAGTGGCTGGAGATTGGAGAGAAAGATAAAAACGGACGACTCTTAAGGAGTCCCAATGCACGAGGTCACGGGCATCACCATCACATTGGCACCTCCTTTTTTGTAAGTCGGAGCATGTTAGTTTGACGTCCTTATCTGCAGCCTGTGGTAGGCCTGTCGAGGCTGTATGATTGCTCGTGGTTTTGCTAGTGGTTTTGCTGAATTCGGTGCAGTAGATAGTAGTATAGCATCTCCACCGTTTCTGACTACTTTTGGGAATAGTTACTTCCTATTTTGTATCTTATAATGTAGAAAATATCTTACGTAACTGAGAGTATATATGTATAGTATATCAATATATAAAATTACTTAGTTGGTATTTACACCTTTTTGAGGTGATATGTACAATTTTTAATATATGCTAAAAACTATGGACTCTTTTATAAATTTTTCGTGTGGTTCGCATTAGAATATCTAATAGTTAGTATGTTTTTTGTCTTTTTCTTTGATTAATATGGGAATTTCTACACCTTTTATTTTTCTTCGATTGATGACGGCAGGTGATCAATGTCATGCTCCACAGCATAATTTGTGTTCTTGTTTGATTGTCTTGTCTTCTTGATTGTAGTCCCCTCACTGGGTAGATGTAATTTTTTTTTCCTTTTTCTCCTATTGATGTAAAAAAAAATTGAGTGGCACAGTAATCACTGAGCCAATGCACAAGCAGCACCCAGTGGTTGGAGATTGGAGAGAATGAAAACGGACGACTCTAAGGAGTCAGTCAATGCACGAGGTCACGGGCATCACCATCAGATTTACACCTCCTTTTTGTTAGTGGGAGCCTGTTAGTTTTGCTCATTTGGAGCAAACCAGTGTCGTCCTTGTCTCTCCAGGGGCGCATATATATATATATATATATATATATATATATATATATATATACACACACAGAGGAACGTATTTAGTGTTAATAGGTAATATAGTGCTAAGGTGTTAATACCAATCTTGACCATTGGATCTGGATCTTGACCGTTAGAGGTGGGAGTATGCATAGTATTTAACGAAGACGTATTAATGAAGGTACATTGAAGGTGAGAGTATGCAAAGTGATTAAATGATTTAGAGGTGGGAGTCCGCATTAATCTTGGTTGTTCAATTCAGATCCAACGGTCAAGATTGGTATTAGCACCTTAGCACTGAATTGCCTATTAGCACTAGATACGTTCCATATATATATATATATATATATATATATATATATATGGGAACATATCTAGTGCAAATGGATAATTGAGTGCTAAGGTGCTCAAGTTGGGTAATTGAGTGCTAAGGTGCTCAAGTTGCACCTTAGCACTCAATTACCCATTTGCACTATATATATATATATATATATATATATATACACACACACACACGCACACTCACACGATCTTAACCGTTGGATCTGGATTGAACAACTAAGATTAATGTGGGCTTCCACCTCCGAACCATTTAATCACTTTGCATACTCCCACCTCTAATATTTTGCATTAAACACACTCTCACAGTCAAGATTGACATTAGCATCTTAGCACTCAATTACCCATTAGCACTAGATATATTCCCATATATATATACACACACACACACAAAAATAATTGGATGGTTCACCAAGTAGATGTAATACTTTTTTCTTTCTTTTTCTCCGATTAATATAAGAATTTTTAGTCTTTTTTTTTCCTCCAATTAATATGATAATTTTTAACTTTTTAACTCCTATGATTAACGTGACGGCTCCTTGAGGAACCTTCAATTAGTTTAATGTGGCAATTTCAAGTTTTTGTAACTCCTAGGATTAACGTGAGAGCTCGGCCTCCAATTAGTATAAATATAGATAGATAGATACGACTGTTTCTACGTGAAATCGGATAACATGACATCTTAGACTGTCGAATGTCTGCGAAGATTCATGGCCCTATCCATTGCCATGTGCTAATTTTACTCAAATTAGGTGCTACCTTAGAGTTTTGTCCTCTGGTGAGGTGGCTATAATCATTCATTTTTAAGTGGTCACTGGAGATCAAATTTGGTTCTTTTCAGTTTAACTCTGTTTACTGTTGTACAGTGAATGTTCAACATTTCAGTAAATTTTGGACTTCGGGATATATAATCTGAATGCATTATGGAAGGAAACTAAGATCGAAGGCAAATCCTATATTTCGCGTAGGTTAGTTTAGTAAAGTAGCATACTGCTTTCTCTCTTCATATCGCTTTCCCCTTTCCTGTTCTTCAGATCCACAAAATTTCTTCAGAAACTATTTGGAGAACGACTCAGACTCGTTTCGAGTCCTCACAGTATAGTACAAACATACTGCGTGTGTCTTGCATGCTTCATAGGCGTTCCCCTGTTTATTGCCTACACATAAACCGATTGCAGTCTTGATGCTGTTGTTTGCTGACGGATACAACGCTTCTACAATGTGTAGCAACTTAGGTCCTGTTTGAAACGTAAGAGTTTACTCGGTTATTATGTCATAGGTTAACAGGTTTACATGGATATGTCTAGTGGAGATATGATCCACTTTGTTAACAGGTTAGAATTTTTTTATTAGCCTCCACTATATAAGGGGCATTAGAGCTGGTTGTGCTTTTAAGCCTCCAAGAGAGAAACTAGGGTTTTGCTGATAGAGTTAGGTGCTGCCCTTAGTGTTTTGTCCTTATGATGGAGTGGTTGTAATCATTCATCTTTAAATGGTAATAGAAGATCAAACTTGGTTCTCAATGTCTTATGTGTGTTCTTGTTCAATTGTCTTGTCTTCTTGAGGTATTCTCGGTGATTCGTGGTTCTAGTGTGATTCATGCTAAGATATAGCTTGCAATGGCTTGTACGAACCCATCTAGGATTATTTTGGCTACCTAGATCTCACGAGCTTGAGTAGATCAAGTTTCTCCCCTTTTGCCTAGTTCTTGAACACTCTTCCGTAAAATGGATAAAAGTAGGAAATTTGACAAAAAAAATCTTGAAATTCCTGGTTGAAATAGGTTCCAAAGATCCTAGGGTAGCTGTGCTTCAAATTTGGTATGATTTGAATAGGTAGATCAAAAGTTAGGTGGAATTCCTTATTTGGAATTGTGTTGTTTACAGTCTGAGCAGTCTGACCGCTCGGTGGTTGCCGGTCTGATTGGCCATCGATCGAACCGCCCAACAGTTGACGGTTAGATCGCTCACGAAATGTTGCTTGTGGTTTTCTTTGGTTGTTGCTTGTGTGTGTTGGTTTCTGTTGGCTGCAAGTTCAATTTTGATATTCCTAACTGCTTATGGCTATTGAAGTGAAAAGATTATTGAATCCCTAGGGGACGATTAGCTAAGGCATGCCTGTTTCAATCTCAGCGATGATCGACGGCGCGCACATGGAGGCGTACGACCCGGCTTGGTTGGCTAGCAGCATGCCATGCTAGTGGCACCAAGTCCGACAGGGCGATTGGTGGTGCGCCGTAAAGGAGACACCATGTTGATCTCGGCGACAGTGCATACGCGGAGGCATTTGGCCTGTTGGCGGGGGGAATGTGTATTCAGCGCACACGAGAAGGCGTGCGTCAGCCACTCGGCGAGGGTAGGGTAGGGCGAAACCAATCTACAACAAAATATCACCACAAAACTTGAATTGACAAGCTAGATCAAAAACAATATACCCGAAAGCCTTAGCGAGAGTGTTATCATGTTGATAACGTGTTATATATTCGGGATCGTGTTGCCGACGATGAAGTACTCAACTCACATGAATATAAAAGTAAAAAATGAGACAAGATGTAGTCCTAAGCTTTGTCTCAACTTTATTACTGTTTTGGCTGCAGGCTTTTGTGTCCAATATGCAGCGTCTACCCTCCTTATATAGGGGAGACGAGGTGCCTTCGTGATAGAATAAGCCAAATAGGACTAACTACGCTAATGGATCTTGTGGGCTAATTACCTCCAATGGGTCTTCGTTTAGGTAAAGTATCCACACAATTGGGCCTTCGTTAATAGGCCAATATACAACAAATATCACTAGTTGTTTGTAGGTATACAGATAGATAGATGATTAAGTGATCTCCTTAAAAAAGAATGTTCAACTAATCGTGAGTTAAGTTTGCTAGTTACTGCTATTTAACTACTGTTGGCCGTGTGTTTTGGTGTTGGATATTGCTGCAGATATCAGGCAGAATAGGAAGGGAATTTCGCAAAGCAATAAATTTAGAAGCTTGTAAAAATTGTAGTAGTATATAGAACTGACATTAAAGTCTGGATGATTATTCCACATTTTTAATTGCTCCATACTACAAGATCAAGAGAGCGCTTTCCCAGCCATTACTGCGAATAGAATCGTAGCAACTGCAACGCAGAAATGGGTGAAGAAGGAAGCAACATTGGCACTTTCCACCGTGGTCTTTGATTTGGCGTGTGTAAGGAGCCTCCATGCGAGACCAGAAACAATAGCTCCTGCTGCAAATACTAGGAACCAGTCGGTCCACTTGTTGGGCGAACCGCTGCTAATGGTTGCTATCGACACGGCCAAGAATCCGGTAAACGTGACTTTGGTCAGTTCAAGCGACGCCGGTTTAGAACGGTCGTCGTCGCCGCCGCCGCCGCCGCCGCCGCTGCCGCCAGCACAGGTTCGGAACGCAAGTTCCAGGAAAATTAGAAATGCAGGCGTGAACAGCAGCAACGCTAGATGTCCCATGAGTTTAAGCATAATGACCACCAATACTGCGACGGCACCGATAGCCATGAAGCCGTCCAAGGTAACAGTAAAAAGGGCAATGTTGGTAACATCTCTAGGGGGAATCATCTCGAGGAACATAAGGAACACCCCGAGAGCGCATGAACCGAAGCTGATTACCATGGGTGCCCGGAGGCAATGCTGTATTCCCTGGCTGCTACTGATCTGACCTTCCAATGCCAAGCCTTCCAGCCCCAGAAAGAGAATTCCGGTGACACCAGACAGGAACTCAAGCGAGTTGTCGAGTTTAGAGTAGAATTGTTCTTCAGCTTCCTGCTGCGCCATGGCACCGTCATTCTGTGCTTCAGCTTCCTGCTGCGCCATGGCACCGTCATTCTGTGCTTCAGCTTCCTGCTGTGCTATGGCACCATCATTCTGTGCACAGCAGTAGCAGACCGTACGAATCACGATGCAAACTCCAAGCATGGTGCCAATGGGGATCACAATGTTTTTGGAGATAATGAGTTGTGCAATCAAGCAGGCAAGGACGACGAGGAAAGCAGAGGAAAGGGGTGTCAGACTCCTGGTCACAGGGGTCGGTATTACACCTGCGGTGGGGAATCTCCCGGACAGACAGCAGGCTAGAAAGGGGCAGATACCGGATATTGAAGTAACACCTGCAATGACGAGCAAGACGATTGGGAAGGCAGGTCCATGCTCCTCGCTCTTCAAGTCGACCTTCTTGAGAGCGAGCGCGAGAAGCACCGGGCACACCATAACCACCACTCCTTCGGCGAAAGCACGGCAACGGTTCGTCAATTTGTCCTGATACATGGTGAACGTCACGGTGACTACGTTTAGTACTCGGTCACACAGAGAGGAATTTTCACCGTGTTCTGTTGTCAGAGGAAGAACATTTTGCCTTTGGAAAGGACAGAGGCTGCTTACCATCTCGAAACCTCTGAAAACAATCAGACAAAACTTGGGGAAGTTTGGGTCCGCACGGAAGATATCTGATCAATTTAATTGGTCAAGTTCCTTCGGACAGATCATATTTCATTTCCTCGAGGTGCCTCAACTCTCAACTCGGGTTCATCGTATCGCCAAAAACTTGACACATACAAAACAAAAGAAATGAATTAGTAGAAAGAGAAACAAGAAGAGGAGGCCAAGAACAGAGCTTACTCTGCTCTAGCTGAGAGTTGAAGTTGCCTGCCAGGCACTTCAATAATGAACTGGAAAGCAGTTCACGCGGAAAAGAATACTGCGACAAAGACGGCGTGAAGGAGAGGTTGTTGTGGATATATATTTTTGTAACACCCTACGCGCAAAAATCGCTAAAAGCCCAGCACACCTATCAGGCGGACACACATGTGTAAGCCTCTCTCGGACTTTCGTCCCTACTTCAACCAAAAGTGTTACTACAATTTAGATCAACATATATTATATAGTGTAACTTAATATAAACTGACAATGTGGTATTAAAGTACGGTGTGTTACAATTTTTTTCTTTCCTTTTTTTTTCTATCTTAGTTTAACTTTTATTTTGTGAGTGATTTCTCTTTTTGTTTGTAAGAATTAATACGGGCTAGGGCTAGTTTTTATTTCTAATTAATTCCTAAAAAATCTCAAAGGCTCATGTGTACGTGCTAAAATTAATTGGTCCTCATATAGAGAGTTGAAGGGGAGTTACACCACTTTATAAAGTGGAACGTGGTAGCCCCTTTGTGGAATTGGAGAAAGCCAACACACGTGCGCGCTCGCTCGCTCGCCTCGCCGAGCGGTGCGGTGCGAGTGCGTGTGCGTGTGCGCGCAAACACGTCCGGTGCGCGCACGTCTTTCTTTATCTATTCGAAAATCGAAACGCACCGACTCGAAGTAATGGCAGTACCGGTTCAGTTACCAGTGTGTGATGGCTTCGGTTTGCACTGGTTGATGGCAACTGTTTTCTCTGGTTTCTGCCTCTTCGTTTTTTGTTTTGGCTATTACAAGAACAGTGAACTGTTCAGTTTTTCCGTCTTCTCCAATTCACTCCACGAGAGACTAAGAAAGGATCCCCGAGTTTGTTGCTGTTGTGTCTAGTGATCTCCATCCCGCAAGGCGCGTGTACGGTCGAACCGGGAAAGCAAGCCTCCGGAACTCCCGTCCTTGAAGGCTTGCACGAGCGAGGAAAAATATGGTTTTTGGGGAGCGTTCGCGCGCCGCTTCACGCCGTAACCGTCATCATCCGATCCTCTACATCATCTGCACGACTACTACCACGACTTCCACTACGCCATGGTGAACGACGACCTTATCAACACTTCTGCTGCTTCATCTACTGGTTCTGGGTACATCTTTCTAACACCTTTTATTTGTTTAGCTCTGTTATCTGTTGTTTTGAACACTTGGATAGGAATACTAGTTTCTGTTTTTCTGGAAATTCGTATGAGTATGGTGTTCATAATTACTTGCTTTATAGAAAAAGCTAGAATATTGTTAATGATTCATCTAGTATATTTCTGGATTATAGTAATTCGAAAAATGCTCATATGTTCAACATTGTTTGCTCCAATACAAAATGAATTTAAAACTTTCGAGTCTTCAATTGAGGTATGCTAAAGTAAGAACTAGTACCGGAAATTTCTTCGAAATTTTATGTTAATTTGGTGTTCAAACTAATATGGTTTTTCCGATTGCACTATCTTATGTCTTGCACTGATACACCCCATATAATATACTTGGTTCTTAAGTTTATTTGAGCTAACAATAAGATAGGTTCAGTCTAAAACACGGTACCTAATAGCCCCACTGATGGCTGCATTGGGATGGCGGACATAATCAAAAGTGGACTAAAAATATGAAAAAATTTGGTTGCTTGTTTGGTAGTTCTCCGGTCTCCATCGCGGGTTTAATGGCATGCACAATTGTACTATACATGACCTACATCACCTCGAGAATTTTTGGTAGATACAACGCTTTTTTATCGTGTATTTGCAGATCTGATCACAGCAAGAACGTATTTGCATATCTAACACTGCTGGCGCACGACCACCGTGCGCCAATGCCAAAGATCACGCCACGTGGCATTCGCGCACGGCCATCCGCCACGTGGCATGATCTCCGGTGCTGGCGTAACCGTGCGCTAGCGGTGCGAGATATGCAAATACTTGCCGGCTGTGATCAGATCCGCAAATACGCGATGAAAAAACGTTGTATCTACCAAAAAAAACTCACCTCGATGAGTTGAACATTATTTAGGGCCACATAGAAGTATATTACATCTTCCCGTACATGTGGTAATTTTTTAGATTTTCTTTTAAACTTGTAAGTTTGGTGAAAATCTAAATCTTGAAATTTTCACCATTCTCACATTTTCACCAGTACCAATTTGCAAACGTTGTAACACCCCGATCATTAGTACTACATTGTCATTTTACATTTAGTTACACTAGTATATAATGATTGCTGGTCCAAAACATACCAATTCTAGGTTATCCCTTTTGGGCAAAGCAAGAACGAAAGCAAGGTGTTACGCACACCAATCCGCTGGGACTGAGCTTTAACCGAATTTATGGTGTGCTTAAAAACACAGTGCCAAGTTGATAGAAAATATCAACCTAGAAAATGAACCAACCCAACTTTAGGTTAGAGAACATTTGATCTAATGCCACATGGAAACTCAATATTTCGCATTTCAAACCTCCTAACTTGCAGTTACCTGTATATAATAAATCTCACAAACATCCCTCCTAATTGCAACAAACATTGCCTGACATTTTCACCTCGTGACGACACGTGCTCCCACTCGCCAGCACTCTCCCTCCTTCTCTTTCTTCCCCTTTAAGCCTTATCTGGCAAACCAAAATTCCCGACCCAGCAGATGGACCAGGAAGTTTGGCTTGCCAAACAAAGCCTTACTATCTCTCATGCGCAGCTGCGTGCTGCGCTCCCCTGCCACTCATCACTCATCTCGCCCCTTCGTCTCGCTGAGCCGGCGCACTTTCTAGTCGGCTGGCCACCACGCATCCTACTTGCTGCGTTGCCTGCTGTGGCGCCTACTCCTAGCCCCCCTCCGCGCCACCATGCCTACTCCCCATCCTACTGATCGTCGGCGAGTCCCGCATCTCCACGCCATTGCATCTCCTCCAGATCCCAAACCCTAAGGTTTGAGTTGAAACCCGTGGGATTTGAGTTGAAATGTCTAGATTTTTTACAATGGAAAGCTGTAATTTATGAGAAGCTTTGAATTTTAAGTTAAAATCTTTTGGATTTTGAGTTGAAAACTCTCGAATTTTTCACTTGGAAGGCGAAGTTCCGATAAAAAAGTTTTGAATTTTGAGTTGAAACCTTTTTTTAAGATCTTCAGTTAGAAACTTCGAATTTGAGTTGAACCCTTTTCGGATCATGACTTGAAAGTTTGTTTAATGTTGAAAGTGTTCAATTGAAAGGTGAAATTCCGAGTGAAAAGTTTCGCGTTTTGTGTTGAAACCTTTTTTGGATCCTGAGTTGAAACTTTTTGGATCACGAGTTGAAAGTTTGTTTAATGGTGAAAGTGTTCAATTGAAAGGTGAGATTTCGAGTGTTTTGAGTTGACACCTTTTTTGGATCCTGAGTTGAAACTTTTCACTATATTATATGCGGGTCGGGGGGTGAACAAAACTGAGTGAAAAGTTACTTTTAGCAATGTCCTATTTTTGAAACATTGTCCTCTATATTTTAGCATTGTCCGAATTTTGGTTTTAGGACATTTTGACAGAATGTATGCAAATACATTAATGACATTTTGACAGAATGTATGGTACATTCGTAATGTCCGAATTATGTTTTTTCAGACATACTCGGGCATGACTGCAAATAGGATTGTCCGAGATTCAAGCTTCGGATAGTCGGAATTTCCTCTGTAACGGCTAGTCCGCATTTAACGGTGTGACCCTTAGCAATTCGGAATTTCCGATTTATGCCATTAGGAATGTCCGAATTTAGTTTTTCCAGTGAATGTACTTGCAACGCCTCTTTTGAGATTGTGGGATATATATAGGCTTCGATACCCAGGCATTTGAGCTCTCTTAGCACCTCATAGCAATATACTTGAGCCCTAGCAAGCACATACATGTCTTGAGCATCCATTCCTCATCTTTTGAGTAGTTGAGACCATTCTACTGATTCAATTTGCATTCAATTGAGATTCCTACACTTGAAATCTTTTTGTTTCTGTAGATGCATGCCGGTGATTCTTTTGTATAAGACAATATTATACGCTTTGCATATGTCACATGAACTCAAGAACAAAGATGGAAAGTTATTACAGTTTTTTAGATACTTAGATTTAGCATGAACATCAAAATGCTCACCCTTGTATAGTGCCCTAGTGCCATTGATCTGACAAAAAGCAATCAAACAATAGACTAGTGCCTTTGATCTGACAAAAAGCAATCCATCACTAGACTAATGGCTGGTACGCGCTCAGGTTAAAAGTAACTAAAGATTTGTTTAGCTCAATATGTTTCGAGTGGCTAAATTGGCAAGGTTTTTGATCTGCAATAGCAAAAATAGCCTATATTTATACAAAATTTTAAAAATGACATGAAGGAAGGCACCCTCCATCCACGGAAATCACCTTTCACACTCTCTCTCGGTCCGCAGTAGGAATGTGTTTGTCCTCGGCAGGCGTGTGCGTAAGCCAGCCTGTCGCGGACTGGGAGCACGACATGTGGCTTTGCAGCGGATTGGGAGCGTGTTAGGGGACACTAACCTATCGCTGTGTTATTTTTGTCATTTCATTCATGGAGAATTGCATTTGCTATTTTGTTTCAAAAAAAAGCTAAATGAGCCAAAAACTCATATGTTTCATGCTTTTCTAGCAAGCCATTGTCAAAAAATATATTTAAGGTATATATGTGGGTTCCTGCATGTTACATGTTGATACTTAGGGCCTGTTTGGTATGACTCCAATTCCCAGCTTCTTAGTTGGAGTAGGTGGAGCTGTGCCAAACGGACTAACTCCACAAAACTTTTGGAGTTAGAGCAACCTGGAGTAGAGCAACCTCTAGTACAATTTTTGAGAGCAGGTGAAACCTTACTTCAAATGTGGAGCTGTAAACCAACAAGAAAAAAATAGCCCTAAAAATAAAAAAAAATTACCTGCAAAATACCCCTCACCTACCCTCCCACCCACACCCCCTTCGCTTCCCACCCACACCGATTCGCAGCCCCCTCCCTTCCCGCGCCGCTCTCCCCAAAACACCTCCTCATCTTCCTCCCTCCCCGGCAGTGAGCACTGCTTCCCCAGCCCGGTCCTGTGCGGCCTCTTCTTCCCCAGTACGGCCTCGGCTTCCTCATCCCCGACGCACCCAGCCTTGGCTTCCTCATCCCCAGCGCACCTGGCCTCGGATTCTCCCTCCACGGCGCACCTGGCCTCGGCATCCCCTGACCTTCGTGTTTCTCTCCCCAACGCACGCGGATACTCCTTCCCCTGCTTCACTCCCCAAATTCTTTATCGAGCAAGGCACTGCCGTCTAAATCCCCTGCAAGTGACAGCGGATCTCAACGCCGGGCACTGCAGTTGTCTTCTTTGGAGCGCCTCGGGCGCTCAGTGTGCGAGAAAGGTCATGCTTCCGTGAGATGTGGTGTCGCATCTCTCATGTCGTTGCTCCGGCACCGGTTCCTCGGTAGGTGTTCTACTCCTACAATGCTTCCTCCCCTCGTTCTACTCCCCTGAATCGCTCCTCTGATCTACTCATTCTCTCCCCTGCTCTGGTTTGTTTAACGCTATGGCTCACAAATCATAGTGCTTTAAGCCCCAAGTTTCCATACATCTAGCCCTACAACCTTTATCTCCTACTGATTTGGACTACTGTTCAGATTTAGAAGAGGGTAATGACCACGAGTCCTAACATTTGCTATTAGGCTTGATTAGGCTTAATCATGATAAAGTGAGGTATACTGCGAGGAAAGTGTTACTGCAGGCAACCTTCAATTTATCTTATTTATGGATGCTGCCTAGCACTTTATTTTACTAGATAACTAGTTTGCTTGCTAAAATCCTAGTTTCTTGCTTGTGCAATTAATTATGCAGCCACATTTTGGTCAACTGTGAAGATAGATATGTACTGGTAATGTTGTGTTGAAATCTAGTATCTCAGTAATGCTAATATCTAAATCTTTTGTGTCTATACTCACTAATTTAGCAATTTTTCTTGCCATCTAGGTTACAGAATGATTTTCTATTGATTTACTCCATTTGTCGATATATGCACATGCAACCTAATCTGGTAGTCCGAATCTATCTTTCTTGTTCCCAAGACCAAGGTTATGTTCAGTTTGGTGAGGAGTAAGTTGTACTGAAACAAGATGGCAATTTACTCGATCTACTACTGTTGCATGCATTTTTATTTAGCAAAAGAACTAATTTGGTTGTGAAAGTCTTGGTGGCTTGCTCTCACCATTAATTTGGCCAAATCTGCATTATGTCGAGATTAATGGGAACATGCTTTGCTGGAAAATTTTGTCTAGCATTTAGTTACTTTAGAAATCTAACTAACCAAAATTCCTAGTTTGCCAAATCTTGTCATGCTTACATGTTTTAAATCCTCATTTTGTTCTTGATGCCTCTAATATATGGGATGTTAATTAAGCCATTTTTCATGATTCAAGTCTTGTTTTTGGTACTACATGGTACTGGTCAACTAGTCCATTCTTTAGTTGTTGCTGTCTTTTTTCTATTAGACAAGGTGATGAGAGGGCTACTGCTAGTTTATGTTCTACTGCTAATTTTATGATTCAAGTCCCCTTACCTCTGGTGCTATCTAGTTTGGCCGAAATACTTCCTATTCATCCATGCTACTGTCTTAGTTTATCATGCAACTAATTAGGTTGTCAAATAATACTTTCTTTATTCTCATGATCATCTGGCCCTAAATCTACATTATCTTGCAAATGCACCGTGCAGGAAGACAGGAAGTTTGAAATCCCTAAGGTGTGCTTATCATTGTATTCTTATCTTCTAGTTTTGTTTTATAAAAGGTTTGTATCTTAGATGCACCATGCAAGTGACGCGTTCACCCAAGCAAAAGTATGGGGGCGTTGTTTGACGCACGACAAGCTAACTCTACTTTGTGATGGAGGAGGAAGATTTGTGGAAAGACGAGGAAGGAGGCTCGCTATTTTCTGTTAGATGCTGAACTTCTTGTTCTGAATGTTTTCTGTAATAGTTGTAGAAGTTGAATGGATGAGCTGCCATTTTTGCAGATGTTCCTTTGTAGCAACTTGAACTGTTGAATGCAATAAAATTCACTTGTATGAATGTTTTTTTTTTGAGAATATCCTCTATTGTTGAATCCTCCGAAATTGTAACTGGAGTAAAAAAAAATTAAAATGTAGGCGAAAAAAAGTAAAAACTAGTGTAAAAATTCCAAATAGAAATGCAAATTGGAGTAAAAATTTCAAATGTAGGTGAAAATGATGGCACAACATGACTCAATATGACAAAAAAAATAATAAACAAAAGTATAACATGATTGAAATCAACTTATTAAACTGATATAAGTTAAGTAATACGAAAAAAGATTATAAGTCACAAAACAAGGGTAATACAGTCTTTTTACAAATATCTTTCTCATTTCTAGAGCTGGAGCTAACTTTCTAATCAAACACCTCCTCAGATCGCTCTAACTTCTCGTAGGAGTGGATCCAAGAGTGAAGCTGGAGTTGGAGCTGTAAAAACTTAGAGCGGAGCCATACCAAACAGGGCCTTAGGGAATGTTTGGTACAACTCCTACTCCTAGCTTCCCATACAGATCTCGAGGAGTTGTACAAAACACTCAGTTTCCCAAAACAACTCGATTCTGTTTCTCACGAAGAGCCGTCTCAAAAATAAACTAGCAACGTGAAACAATTTTCCCAAAAATTCTCGTGAAAAACCAATCTTATAGAAACAAAAATACCCTCAAAGTAGCTCGTAATTACTCGGAGTTACCACCTCACCCCTCCCACGGCGAGTAACTGGAATGCAATGGCATGCTAGAAAAGTGTTTTCCTAGCATAAAAAGTGCTTTTATTAGACATTAAATTATAGGTAAAGAGGTCGAAAAGGACGTTAGGCAGAACTCGATTGATGTCACCTCATATTTAAGAATTTTTCTTATGATTTAATCTACTTTTTTAGAAATATTTAAGAGATAACATTTTCCTAGTTTTATTTTCAATTCCGATCTCTTTAATCACGCCACAACGTGCAACTTGACAAAAACACTTTGTTACACCACGTATCGTGGTGTGGTCAAATCGGCCACGATAGCCCTCCGAGACGGTACGCGTTCGTTTTTTGACTAAATCTTATCACGCCAAGAGAGGCGGCGTGATAACACTCATTTGTCATACCGAGGTCCGAGGCGCGACAATGTGCTTTTGCTACGACACGCGTTGTGATGTGATCAAAGAGATCGGATTAGAAATAAAGTTAGAGATAGATTATCTATAATATGCATTAAATTATAAAAAGTTTCATATTTAAGTATTATGAATCCACACATATATCTTCAATATATTATTCAGCACCAACGAGCATATCTACCAAACTAGAATGCGATGGCATGCTAGAAAAGTGTTTTCGTAGCGTAAAAAGGTGGCTTTTATTAGACATTAAATTATGGTGGTGGGGAGAAGCAAACAAGGACGTTAGGCAGATATCGATTGATGTCGCGTCATATTCTAAGCTTGTCTCAGGCCACACGAAGCAGCGGCCTGACCGCGTCAACGGCGACAGGGAGCTGAATTTTTTTAATAACTATTTTTTTATCCAGAATTATAGAAATAAAATCATCTTATTTTTTTTATCAAAAATAATTATCAGTCGCCGTATCGTTGGGCAACTTAGAACTAGTCACCTAACCACTTAGCGACTGCACAAAGTCGCCCAATGAACACGCGATAAAAGTTAGAGTCGTCCGGAGGTTGACCGACTTTATTAGGTTGCCGCGACTTAGAGTACGTCGCCCCATCGGTGAGCGACTTGGTTTGAATTTTTACAACAGTTTGAATTTTTACAATGTTAAATTAAGCTCTAAAAATTTAAGAAAAATTATATTTATTCGTGATAAATATTATCATATTTAAATAAATTATTTCCCAGAGATGATCCTATTGTAGGATGATATTTTTTGAAAATAAAAGAGTGGTGATAAGGTTGGTTGGTCCGTTTATGATTTTCGTATAATCTCAAGGGGACAAAAAATTTCACACTCGTAATAACATATTGTGATTGTCATATGTTGTTGCAGTGTGCTAAATTTATGAATAATTTTGTGAGGACGATAGAGGTAGCAATAATTCGTAAGTACGAAGGTATGTGATATTGTAATACGACAGGAAATTCATACACGGTGGAGAACTTTGGAGAAATAGTGCAACAATAACAACACTTAATTTGATCTGACAAGGGTTTACATGACAAGCAGGCTAACGAACCAAGGACGGTACAAGTATGCCTTTAGGGAATTAGAAATACATGGGACAGATGGACGAAGAGGCTCGCACAATTGCGTGGACCGAAGCCATTTGCCCTTTCTTGCGAGCTCAGTGTTGTACTCCTAGCCAACCGCCTAGGCCTTGGATGCAATTTCCCTCTTTTTCTCGCACTCTGATGCGGACATCCTTAGCTATGTTGTTTCATATAATATTTTCAATTCATTAAATACCTCAGAACAAAATGAGCTTACTAAGAGAGTTGAAAAACAAGATAAGCTTATCCAACAGGTGAATCTGTTCCGTGAATTTGCTTTTAAATTAGTTGAGAATATTATACTACCTAATAGCGGGTCATCGCTTGTTTTCAGGTTTGAAGAAGAAGGTTTATTGGAAGACAAAGAACACGATACTTCTCAAGTTCAAGATGATCTTCGCAGAAACTCGGAAGGATCTAACACACACAATATATATATTTGGAAAGCTTATGAAGTCTACTTTCTAATGGATCAAACGGCATGTGATTTGGAGCTTTCTACCACAAGTTATGGCTATTCGAGTACATGCTGCACATTCAGACCGACCAACGCGCGAGAGTTGACAAAGTTGATGATTCCGTGGCTTATACAACATCTTGGGAGGATATCAAGCTATGCCATAACTTTTCAAAGGTTCACAAGAGTCTCTTTCTCAAGTTTCACACGAATTCAAATCATTTCAATTAATGAAATTGAACATAGGAAGGTTTGGATTCAATTCGGATTCGGAATCAGCATCAAATTCGGATTCGGAATCAGTGGGACAGTCCGGAGTAAAACGATCATAACTTTCACAAACGGAGTCCTATTAGGGTGTTCTTGGGCTTTTTGGAAAGATAACTTCAAGCCCGATCCAATGGATCTCCTTCACTCCGAAATTCATCCTGTATCAAAAGATATGATTGAAATAATATGACAGTTGTAAAATTAGAGTTTCCTTTTTGTTTTAGATTGAGTCAGAATTTGAGTAGGAGTTCTAATTCCGAATTAGAGTGGAAGTAGGGCCTCTTGGCCAGCCATGAGGAGGAGAAGGGGCACTATATATTGAGGGGTAGACCCCCATTGTAACCTCAGACCACGTTTAATATATTTTCAAAGTTTTTGCTTGATTCTCCTGTTGTGCTTATAACCAAAACAGAGAAAATTGGGCGTTGAGAACAAGGGGTCGTTCTTACTTTTCCACTGGGAATTGAGGGTTCGACGATCTTCGCTTGTGGTTAGCGAGGATCCAATTAAGTGTGTGTTTGAGCGAATTTTCCATAGAGTTGTAAGTCCGTGCATTGGCGTGGGGGATCAACTTGTGGTTCGTCAGGATACACAAGTTATCGAGAGGTTCTACGTCGAGAAGATCGGCCCCCCCGTATCAGGTGGTATCAAAGCTCCGTTGACTCGGTAGGATCTTTATCCAGTTATCTTTTTTTTCCCATACATGAAAAATCCATACAAAAAAAATTCAGCCGTAGTATTTAATTTGTTATTCTAGTGAGTTTTGTTAAGTTTTTTTCCCATTAGAATCAAGTTTAGTTTGCTAATCTTGAATTTTTTTTGCGTTGCTTTTTATTTGAGCCTAGTTTGATTTTTTTGAGTCGTGTCTATAAAAAAAACAAAAAGAAGTGAGACATCAATTTATCCTTTGTGAAACTTTCAATCCTTTGCGAATACTTTGAACCTATTTAAGACTAGCTAAATCGTTGCTTAGGGCTGCATATTAATATTTGTGTTCTTGCAATTGTTCAAAGATCAAAATGTGGGAAAGAATTTTTGCTCATCTTTTGGTAGAACAAGAATTTTGGCAATAGCTCAAAAAAAAAGGAAGGAAAAAGAGAAGAAAAAAAAGAAAGAAGAGAAAAGGAAAAGAGAAAAGAAAAAAGAAAGCGCATAGCCGAACCATAAACTTGAGCGAAAATCCCCACTCATTCTTGATTCAATTGTTAGAATATCAATATTTTGTGCAATCTTGTACCCTAATTTCATTATTTACAACTAGCTAGTGTCTTTCTATAACTTGTGCAATACGAGCTATTTTGTTCTTCACTTATATCTTACATAACCCATTCCTTGATTGCACTAAGTTCCAATATCTTTGCGTGTGAGTTGCTTTGATTTTCACTTATATCTTTGTGATCGGCAACTAGGTATTGAATTCTAGTTTGGATATTTACTTAGCCTTACAATACCTAGAATTTTCAAATTAAGTAGGTATCCATACCAAGCTCCACAAAACACTCGTTGTCGTGCTTTGACTTGCTCTTGAAATTAGCTCATTTCTCACGTTGTTTTAACCTGTAATATCAAGTGTGAGTTTGTCACCTCAATTCACTTCGGAAAGGTAAGAATGCAATTTGGTAAGACAAGTGAGTTTGAGAGATACACATACACCTACATACATATTCTTTGCTTTGCTGCTAAAAATGGCAGATCGCGAGTATACGTATCTTCCCTTCTATGGTAGTAATGATCCAGATGAGTATCTTGAGTGGGTACAAAACATGGAGTTCGAGCTTGAATCCCATAAGTTCGAATCAGAAGCCAAGGAAGTGAGAGTGACCACTTTGTTTTTTACGGACTATGCCTCTAGTTGGTGGCAACAACTAAGTGGAAAACGATTCATTACATCTTGGGTCTATTTAAAAAGGGTCATGAGAAGAGAATTTGTTCCATCCTATTATGAGCAGGAACTACTACGCCACGTAGAGAGCATTACACAAGGATGCAAAGTTATCCAAGATTACTATATTGAGTTGAATCATGCAATGCGCCGTGCCAATATCACTAGTTCGTATCAAGAAAAGACATACTTCAAAGCAGGCTTGAATTATCAGATCGTTGCTGCACTTCAAGATGAATATTTTTGTAGTCTGCAAGATCTTGTGAAATATGCTATGAAGGCGGAAAAGAGACTTAAACACATGCAATCACATCAATTAAATCTGTGCCGGCTCTTTAGTTCTTATTCATCCACTGGTGTGTCACTTTAGAAGAAGATCAAGCATGAGAATTTTTCTTCGACCGAGGTGATGAGTAGTGCTGCCCTGTCACAACCCGCAACACATGAGGAGGTCGTGGTTGGTGGTAGTTGTGCCCTTGCTAGCCCACGGTCTTACAAGGATGAGATGTATCAAAACCCATGTGAGAATGAGAGCCACATAGCCAAATTGAGTGAGAGTGATAAAAAGAGTGAGCTGTGTGATTCCACCACATTCAGAAAATCGTTCTTTACGCAAGTGTAACCACACAAGATCACCAGGTTCAAAAGAAACATGCTTGCGTCCCTGACTACCAGCAATTTTAAATTTAGCATTCATAATCTCAATATTCTCTCTCGTTGTCTCATGCATTTTTAGTATCAACTCAGCACGTTTTTGAGCATCAAAATTTACTTTCTCCGAAGCTGGAAGAGGTAACAAGTCGATGGGTGCACGAGGGATGAATCCATAAACAATCTCAAAAGGACACTTCTTTGTGGTAGAATGTAGCGAACGATTATAAGCAAACTTCACATGAGGCAAGCAGTCCTCCCACATTTTTAAGTTCTTTTTAAGCACAGCCCTAAGCATAGTGGACAAGGTTCTATTGACAACCTCAGTATGCCCATCGGTTTGGGGATGATAAGTAGTGGAAAATAACAGCTTAGTGCCCAACTTACCCCACAAGGTTCTCCAAAAATGACTAAGAAATTTAGCATCACGATCTGAAACTATCGTATTCGGAATACCATGCAACCGAACAATTTCCTTAAAGAACAAATCAGCAACATATGAAGCATCATCACTTTTATGACATGGTATAAAATGAGCCATCTTAGAGAATCTATCCACGACAACAAATATACTATCCCTCCCATTCTTTGTTCTAGGAAGCCCTAAAACAAAGTCCATAGAAATATCTTCCCAATGTATGCTTGGAACAGGAAGAGGCATGTATAAACCATGAGGATTAAGTTGTAACTTAGCTTTTTAGCACGTGGTGCAGCGGGTAATGAAGCGTTCGACGTCACGCCTCATTTTTGGCCAATAAAAGTGGTGGGTCAGAATGTCCTCGGTCTTCTTCACGCCGAAGTGACCCATCAAAACTCCTCTATGCGCCTCCTGTAACAACAAAAGACGAACGGAGCTAGCTGGAATGCATAGCTTGTTAGCACGGTACACGAACCCATCATGCACCATAAATTTATTCCAACTATTTCCCTCTTGATAATTTAGCAATACATCTTTAAAATCAACATCATGCACATATTGCTCCTTTATTGTCTCTAATCCAAAGATTTTGAGGTTAAGTTGTGAAAGCATGGTATATCTCCTGAACAAAGCATCAGCTATCACATTTTCTTTGCCCTTTTTATATTTAATAACATAGGGAAAAGACTCAATGAATTCAACCCACTTAGCATGTCTGCGGTTCCGGTTGGTTTGACTTCGAATATGCTTGAAAGATTCATGATCAGAATGTATTAGAAACTCTTTGGTCCATAAATAATGTTGTCATGTTTCCAAAGTTCAAACTAGAGTATATAATTCTTTATCATAGGTAGAATAGTTCAAACTAGGACCACTTAATTTTTCACTAAAGTAAGCAACAGGTTTTCCTTCTTGAATTAACACACCACCAAAACCTATGCCACTAGCATCACATTCTAATTCAAAAGTCTTGCTGAAATCGGGAAGTTGAAGCAAAAGGGCATGTGTTAGCTTATCTTTGATAGCGTCAAAAGCTTGTTGTTGTATGGTGGCCCAAGTAAAAGGAACTCCCTTCTTTGTAAGCTCATTCAGCGGTGCAACGAGGGTGCTGAAATCCCGAACAAAACGCCGATAGAAACCAGCGAGCCCTAGAAAACTCCGCACTTGTGTGACCGTGTTAGGAGGTGGCCAACTCTGGATATCGACGATCTTGGCTTGATCAACTTCGATACTCTGTGGAGTAACAACATATCCAAGAAAAGATACTTGATCTGTGCAAAAGGTGCACTTCTCAAGGTTACCAAACAAACGTGCATCTCTCAAAACATTAAAAACAACACGTAAATGATCCATGTATTCTTCATATGACTTACTATAGATCAGAATATCATCAAAATAAACTACCACAAATTTTCCAATGAAAGCACGCAAAACTTCGTTCATAAAACGCATGAAAGTACTAGGTGCATTAGTTAAACCAAAAGGCATCACTAACCACTCATATAGTCCGAACTTAGTTTTAAAAGCAGTTTTCCATTCATCTCCCAATTTCATTCTAATCTGGTGGTAACCACTCTGCAAATCAATCTTTGTGAAAATAATAGAACCACTCAACTCATCAAGCATGTCGTCTAGCCTAGGAATAGGATGACGATACCTTATGGTAATATTATTAATGGCTCTGTAATCAACACACATACGCCAACTACCGTCTTTCTTAGGAACCAAAAGGACAGGAACAACACAAGGACTAAGGCTTTCTCTTACGTACCCACGGTACAAAAGATCTTGGACTTGTCGCTGAATTTCCTTAGTCTCCTCCGGATTGGTCCTATGTGCAGCACGGTTTGGCAAAGTCGCTCCAGGGATCAAATCAATTTGATGCTCAATCCCTCGAATAGGTGGTAATCCCAGGGGTACCTCAGCTGGAAATACATCCACATACTCCTGCAAAAGGTTAGCAATAGCAGGAGGCAAAGAGCTAGATATATCCTCAAGTGAATATAAAGCATTTTTGCATATCAAAGCATAGCATGACAACTCATTATCAAAAATTTCAGCAAGATCAGATTTGGTTGTAAGCATGACACAACCCTTTAATTTAATTCTCTCGGTCTTAGAACTAGGTGCTAACCGCTCTTTCTTAGGTGGGAAAATATTCTTCACTACTTGCTGATTTTCAGATTCATATTCAAGTTCTTTCTTCTCATTTTCAGCTAGCTCTTTATCACAATTCACAATTTCAGTAGGCGTCAAAGGTAGCAAAATTATTTTCTTCCCTTTGTGCATAAAAGAGTATTTATTACTTCTACCATGATGAGTTGCATCGGTATCAAATTCCCATGGACGACCTAATAAAAGAGAACAGGCTTGCATAGTTACTACGTCGAAATCAGCAACATCATGATAGGAACCAATGGAAAAATGCACTCTCGCAGATTGTGTAACCTTCACCTTACCGATGTTGTTGAACCACTGAATGTGGTATGGGTGAGGATGCGCGCATGTGGTCAAGCCAAGCTTCTTAACCAATCCTGAATTCACCAAGTTATTGCAGCTTCCGCCATCAATTATGACACAAACACGGCAATCCTTAACAATGAGGAACATCTGAAACAATTTATGATGTTGTAGTGTCTCCTCTTGCTCTCTTTGGGAGCTCAATACTCGTTGCACAATTATGGTCCTATAATTTGCCGTAGCAGCGGCACCTAAAATTTCCTCACCATCGCTATCTGCCTCATGGTCATTATCATTGCCTGCAAGGTTAGCTGCAAGAGCATATTCATCCTCAACATCACTAGCACTTACATAACCACCATCTTTTATCGCAATGTATGCTCGTTGACTTGGGCAATCTCTCATGAAGTGGTCCATTCCTTTATATCGGTGGCATACAATTCCTGTTATATGACATGTGGAAACAACCGATGAAGAGCTCTGCGCTGGTGCCTGCACACTAGTAGATTTGCTCGTCTCGGATGCGCGTGATGGTAGAAATGGTGCTGCTGAACGTGCCCTACTCACAGAGGGGGCAGCAGACCGAAAAGCATGTGGGGCTATCTTGGCTTGTCCCGGCGTTGATCTCGATGTAGATGTACTTCCAAAGTTGCTCCTGGTCCTTTGTTGTCAACCCTGAAATTCTTTTTCTGCCAAACAAGCAAGCTGGAACAACCTATTAATATCATTATAGTCTTTGTAATCAACTACGTCCTGAATCTCACGCTTTAAACCACCATAAAAATGAGCCATCTTATCCTCCTCATCCTCAACAACATTACAACGCAGCATGCCTATTTGTAGTTCTTGATAATATTCCTCGACAGATTAATTACCTTGGTCTAAGCGTTGTAATTTCTTACGCATATCACGTTTATAAGCAGGAGGAACAAATCTAGCACGCATAGCTACTTTCAATCTATCCCATGTATCAGGTGTTAAACCAGAATTAACCACTTGATTCCACCAAATGATAGCAAAATCTTTAAATTCACTAGTAGCTTGTCGGACTCTATGCACTTCAGGAACTAAGTGAGCATTAAATTTTTGTTCAACCGTCATCTCCCAATCTAGATAAATTTCAGCATCATAAACACCCGCAAAAGATGGTATGGTGAATTTAACCTTAGCAAATGGGTCATCATTAGCACGAGCATGGTGTTGCTGAAAATTATTACCTCCCATACCATGACGGTTGTGTTGTAGGCGGTGTCACTAACATGCATCTTGGTCGGCAAATACGGCACCGGTATCACAGTTTCTCCTTTCATTATCATCTCCCTCCTCAAGATCTTGGGCTGGCTCGTGATTATACTCACGTCCAATGTTTGGTGGTCGGTTCACAATTCTTTTAAGGCGTGTAGTGAGCGCTACAATACTATCGTTGATTGAGCGCTGCAATGTGATCGTGGTAGCTTGGAACTTCCTGTCGATGTCCTCATTAATGGTAGTGCGTTGTCCATCCAGGAGTGTCATGAGCTCTCCCTTTATAACACACTCTTTCTCATCAGACGCCTCACTTGACATAGTTAGCAGAAGACAAAAGATAACACAAATGTATTATCCCTATCAACTATTAGGTGATGGAAGGTGGAAACACACACTCTCAAGCGTCTTACCATACTCTTACAAGTGTTCTTACCAACGTAGCAGATGGTACGACCGGTGACTGGTTCGTGATACCTTGGCGAGAGTGGTATGATTGCAAGAGGGGACATGTTCTGATCAAGAGTAGGTGGAGCTCGGAAGGCACAATATGTAGCAAGGAGTAGCAAAAACCGTAATCTGATTAGCAAAGTTGAATAAGGGTCCAAAATACCTGTCACGGTTGCTGGTCTAAAAAAAGTGTCCCTAGCCCTAGCACAACACTGATCGATAACAAGAACTAGATACAAAGGATTCAAATGATGCAAGATTGTGAGTGGTCGTAGACCAACTGGGGGTGGTCGATTTGATTATTCTTCACTGGGGGTGGTCGATATGCTTCTCCTTCTTCTCTCTTTTTTTTTACTGTCGAAACCCAACCTAAGGTTCCTTTTTTTACGAATGTGACCTTGACTCAAAACTCTTCAAAACCCTCTTTTGGGTCTATAGAAATATATAAACTTTTTGTAGAAGCCAGGGGTATAAAGGTAATTAAAAGATACTCTCTCTCTCTCCCTCTCTGAACTTTGGCTATGGAAATTCTTCTCGGACTTTGTGTGGCAGGCACGATATGATGAGTACGTGGGGTTGTCCGAGTGCAACAAGAAACAAATAGGGTGGTCGGGGCGGAAACGAGCAGATAGTCGAACCCGAATAGGTGGTCGAATCCGACTAGGTGGTCGAACGCGAGTAAGGGGGGTCGAACAGGAGGAGATGGTGGAACTCGAGGAGGTGGACGAAAGGGAGTTGTTCGAGTAGGCGGGGCGCAACCAGAATGGTTGGTGCCACGACGGGCGACGGTGTTGACTAGAGACCAAGAACACGACTCTAAACCAGCAACACGATTTAGACAAAAGGACACTAATTCAACAACACGAAACAAAGAACGAAAATTACAAGGCACAATGGGTGATGGGACAGCGGAAGAACATGACGAACAAAATATTTTGTGTGGCAATTTTCTGGAGCTTTAGGACGATGGAAAATAACTAATCTAATAGGGGCAAAAATTGTGATTACCTAACGGGCAACTTTAGCTATGATACCAACGGATGAGACTATGGACCGATCTTCTGAAAGGTACTGATAAGTCGATAGTGGAGAACTCGACGTTGATGATCCGGAGGCTCCGACTAGAACAGATCAACCTCTCGCAATCACTACACCACTGCTCCGTTGGTTATGAACCGTGCCGAACGCGGTTGACCTCGCCAAGAAGGCTATCTCCTGCATGCGAATCGAGAACACAAGCAAGAAAATAGAAGATGCAATCTAATATTGTATTGCGAATATAGATGAAGCTCACAATGTGGGGTTCCTCAACCGAACGTGCGGCGAGACTGCTAAACAGAATAATCTCAAAGAAAAACCCACGTTAAACTATGACGGCTACTGTATATATAGGGGGACGTGAGGAGGTCGACTTATTAGGGTTGTGCGGTCGCGGGAAGAGGCGTACACTACCTGGACTCCGACCTCAACACGCTTACAAGACCATATTAGGCCAAAACGGTGACGCGGCACCTTATTCACTATTCAGGTCACGTATCTCTGGTCGAAGAACTGGTCATAGGACTGGTCCTGTGGTGGTCTTGAGGAGTCCATGTTATCTCTGATTGTAAGCCTTTTTGAAGTGGTCGTAGACCCTGTGGAACTGGTCGTATACCTTCTTGAACAGGTCGTAGTCCTAGATTCCTAAGTACAAGTAAATCATCTCCGTTAGGCAGCATCATAGAGTTCTCAAATAATACACTCAGCCCTAGAAACGAGTTTACCTGATAAATAAGTTGACGAGCACGTGCTCGAGTAATTAGACCTTGCACATGAGGAGTGTTCGTATCAGTAGAAGTGATGTCCTCATCACTTGCGGTAGCCACATAGCGGATCCGAGGACTACGAGTAGACGAGGGACGTTGTTAGTGTGGACTTTCAAAGAGAAATGGTAAGGCAACATACTGCTACCTGTCCTTACCGGCAGCCGATAGCATCTCGTGTCCAACGGTTATCGGAATAGTCGCTGGAGTAGTTCGTGTAACTCCAGTAACGCATGCCCAGGCTTAGCCGGTGCTTGGACTTGAAGAACTTGCATCTGTCGATGCACCAAAATAGGGGTGACGTCTCCCCCTCGGGCGGGTATTGCGGCGAATGCTCGGTTATGATGTTCTGCCAGGGGTTGCTGCTACGGGGGCGGCGTCATTGCGGGGAGGTGGTCTCCTAGCTTGCTCTCTTTGTTCCTCTTGGGCCGCATACTCCCTTTGCATTTCGTCATTCTCTTCCAAGTGCTTATCCATCTGAGCGAGATTGTGTACTTATATGCCGAGTTGGCACTGTGTACGCGACTGAATTGTAGTTCAGTTGAAGGAAATTTGTGTCCACGAGGCAGTGGACCTGAAAAGCTGACTCGTCGGGTCACATTGTCCTAAAAAGTTGACTCGTCGGGTCACGTCTTCCTGAAAAGCTAACTCGTCGGGTCACGTTGTCCTACTTTGCGGAAAGTGGTCATGTCCTTCTTTGCAGAGAGTGGTCACGTGGTGTTCTGCCGAGCGAGGTCACGTCGTGCATTTTAATTAAGAAGAGATATTGACACTTCAAATAATAGTAAAATTTACAATTACGATACAATTAGTTTCACAGTGCTTACAACAACCAAAGTACAGACTAAAGTACAAGTAACAACACGCTAGCAGTTCTAATCTTAGTACGACTACGCACCCAACAAGAAGCGGTGCTGCACATCATGTCGGTGTTCCTACATGTCGGCAAGCTCCTAGCAAGTTCTCACTGTGTGGCCTTCCTAGCGGCAGCGGCCGTAACGTCTACCCGCCGCTCCAGCTTCCCCTTCGTCCATATCGTTCCTAATGTGGTGACTCTGCCGACGACCCTTCCTCCCCTTCAACAGGTCAAGATCTGGAATCTAAGTCCTCTGTGTAGCCTCCAGCGTGGCGAAGTTGCACACAACTCTGAAGCCTCTTAGCTCGCCGCACCACGCTTGCTGCACCCTCTCCTTCATGAAGTACTACAATATGATGTTCGTTGGGTCCATATGGATGGTCCCACACGCGGCGAGGACATGAGAGCATGGCTTATGAAGGAGCTTTGGGTTGTTGCATGTGCAGCCAGGTTCATTCACATGGTCTCCAAGGCATACCTTGTGGGTAACAAGAGACCGAGCAGTCCCAAATCTGGCGCTGTCTCGAAGGACCACATCGAAACGATGCTCCGTATTGCCTATTACGAACACTGTGTGCGACTGAGCCTTCTCGGTCTTGGCCTACATGTACGTTGTAATCTTCGAGCAGTATGGTGCATGTGGGTTGACTGCATGAAGTACCGCATTTGCGTGTCTTTCCCTGAAATAACCGATTGTACCATGCAGAACGCCTTCCATGATGGTGACGAGGGGCGGAGAACAGAGGCCCCTAATAACCCAGTTGTACACCTCGGCAAGGTAGTGATTATTAAGCCGTATCATGCACCGTTCGTGCCGTGCAACAAGGACCACTTCTCCAATGGCTTAGCCTCAATCCAATGGGAGAAGCACCCGATGTCCCTCGACCTCCTCCGCGACAAATGGGGAGGGTCGAGCTCCCGTAGTGTTGTGGGGAGTTCGGGTTGCGCCACCCTAGGAATGAGCGAGCGCTTGTTCCTCTCGACGACATGCCTCCTGGTGTGCTCCTCTACTATCTCCCACAACGCATCAAATTTACGATGCTAGTTCTGCATAGCAAGCCTCTTGTGGATATCATGGGGGATAAGCTTATGATGTTAGGATGATATTACAATTGGTAATGGTGTTGAAGGTTTATCAAATCACGCGTTTTTAGAAAATTCTTGTGCTGTCAGGTTACTGGCAGTCAGACCGGCTAAGAGGAAGCGATCCGGTCGGCCAGTGGTGGTCAGACCGATCAAGAAGTGGCGGTCGGACCGGCCACCTCTGGCGGTCCAACTGTCCATACCTTGGGGTCAAAAGGCGGCGGTTCGACCGTCCTGGTGGAGGTCAAACCGGCCACCTCAAGCGGTCTGACCAACCATTATAAAATTTGGATTTTGGAGCTAAGCCAAAAATAGAGAGTGTAGACAAGAGAGGGGATTCTCCTACACTTGATCTCATAATTTTTGGAGCTTCCAATCAAAAGATCTATTCGTTTGAAATTTCCAGAGAGGTCTCAGATTTCCAAGGTGGAAATTTAGCTAAGTCCCTTGATGGGCGGTCAGACCGGCCAGAGCGGTCAAACCGCCCCATGGGTGGTGGTCTGACCGGTTTTCACTTGTTTCGTCGGCCATCTTTGCGGTGATTTTTGTCTGTTAGGTCAAGTTCATGGTTTTAAGTGCATATGTGTTGCATAATGCATGTTTTGACTAGCATGGGTCAAGTTGCGAAGAACTTGTTCCCGAAATCGATTTCTTGGTCTATTGTTGTGAAGGTGGCTTGGAGGTCAACGGCGGTCAACGGTGGGAATGATCGGGACTAGGCTTGGAGAGCTGAGGTTCATAACGATCGAGGATGCCAGGTGAAGTGGATGGACTCAAGCATGGCGCAAAATGGACATGGATAACCGAACGGGAAGTTCAAAGCGCCGGGTTGCATCAAGCGGCGCGGGGGTCAGTGCAAGTGCCATGGTGGTTTCGGTGAAAGCCAGATGGGAGAGACTTGCCGATATGAAGAGAGCCATTGATCAACCTACACGTGGCGAAGCATAGGATTGCTTCATGAAGATTGGACTCGGTCTTTGGAGAAGGATCGAGAAGGGGTATTTTAGTAACTTCACAAAGATATCACCTTGATTGCTTTTGGCTAAACCTCGGCGCAAGACGACGCAAGGAGAAGTGGTTTAGATCAAAAGAAGATGAAGACGATGCTTTAAAATACGTGCGTGAGTGAAACCCCTTTGTGTGTGGGCTTAACGGGTGCCCATTACGGAATATCTTGTAGAAGCTAGCCTCCACTATAAATAGGGGAGGGTGCTGGTTGTGCACCTCCTCACCTCTTGTGTTTTTTGTTGAAACCCTAGTTTTGGTGTTTAGGGAGAATAGTGGAGAGGTTAGGTTTCTAGAGATTGGATTGATTGTGTGCTAAAGTGTTGAATATTCGTCATCCATGATGGAGTGGCTGTAAACCAATATCTATCTCAAATCAATCCAAGCAAGATTCCCCAAGATAGTCTTCTTCTTGTTCTTGCTCTCTATTTTGTGATTTTTTGGCTTTCTTTGATCCTTTGATTTTTCTTTGGTTTTTGGCCTAGACCTTGCTTGCTGTGACATGTGGGAATTCATCTAGGACCATCTATAACCCACGAGCAAGTTTTTGGATCATATTTTGGTTTTAACTTGGTTTTGGACCAACCTTCACTCAAACAGAAAAAATATCAGAACTTTGATAAAGATCTTCGCGATCTTTGATTGGAATATGTTCCTGACATTCTAGAAAAGGTATGTTCCAAGTTTTGTGAAGTTTGGAGCTGAGGATCAAAAGTTAAACCTATTTGTGATTTTGTTTTCGGGCTGATTTTACTGTTCATCGTGCTGGAGGTCCGTCCGCCCCATGTAAAAGTCGACCCGCCAATCTGAGAGGTCAGACTGCCCAACTTATTGCAGATTGAGTTTTTATAGTTTTTGGTTGTTTTGCTTCGGGGTTTTGATTGGATTCAATACAAGCCTTCCGCTATGCTTGTAGATGGATCTTCATAGCTCTCATAGCTATTCGAGTGAAAATTATGTTGAATCCGATCTTGGTGAAAAAGAGATCGTGCTATTATTCACCCCCCTCTAGTCGTTGTTTCGGTCCAACACCTCTTGAATAGCTTCATGAGCGGTTGCTGCCTGAACTGTTTGAAGAAGTTCACCCCTAGATGGTGAATGCACCATCTGTTCCTCATGTCTGGCCAAGGGAACGACTCATCGGGGTCTTGCTGAAGTTTTTAGATGGCTTTAATCATCTCGGGGTGGTGATCATGGATTATGCAAACATCCGAACGTGCCCCAACTACTCCCTCCTTTAGATGTCGAAGGAACCACAACCAGCTGTCGAAATTCTCACTTTCGACGAAAGCGATGACTAAGGGCAGAATATGATTGTTGCCATCAATGCTAATTGCTGTCATGATCATGCCCTTGTATTTCCCAATTAGAAACGTACCATCCACTGAGATCAACATGTGTAGGAATGCATCGATGTAGGGTCCGAATGCTAAGAAGGCCATCTGCAATACAAGAAAACCTAGCGGCGGTCTTTTGGATGGCTTGTCCTTCACAGCAATGTATGTGCGCGAGTTCCTATCCTGCAGCAGCTAGAGCATACGACGAAGGTTCTCGTAAGACGCCTCGAAAGAACCGAACCTCCTTTCCAAAGCCTTCTGCTTAGCACACCATGCATTCGCATAGCTAATCTTGTACTTGAATTTCTGCTCGATAGCCACCATGATGTGCTTGGCCTCCAACTTCTTCACTATCTCTCCGTACATCACATTGGCTATGAAGGTGGACATTAGGTTGCGACGCCTCAGCAAAACACTACTGAGCAAGCAGGAGTGCGCCTCTACCTTGGAGACAATCCAGTGAGTCTCGTACTTGAGACCACCCCCAAGTCAGCCGCATCGTCCCCGCGAACAAGATGCAGGACACGACGGCTCGCGCGGTGCTGCGCATCGACCAACAGGTCCAGCAGGCCAAAATGTCAATCTGAACCACCAGGGTCGTGAGCCAAACCTGTAAATCAATTTCCAGTTAGCAATTACGACACAAATAGTGGGGTCAATTAAAACCTATTTACAACTATTAACATTATGCATGGACCCTGTCAATTATAAAATAAACAAGGTATTACATAGGTTTGTCAATTATAAAATAAATAACAAAGGAATTAAAAGCATTAATGTTAATTGAACTTTTAAATTATATTCCAATGGCAAATAAATCATGCTTGGTATGTTCTTAGTGGCACCAAAGTACTTTGCTCGAATACAGGTCCTAATTAAACGAGATATTACATAGGTATGTCAGTTATAAAATAAATAACAAAGAAATTAAAAGCATTAATGTTAATTGAGCATTTCAATTACATTCCAATGTCAAATCAATCATATTTGGTATGTTTTAGTGACACCAAAACACTTTCCTCAAATACAGTGGTAATAAATATAAATATGGCTCCTGCTTTCGGTGTGTTTTGGCGTTTCAGGGCTTCTAATCTACTATGTGGTGTTCATGCTATGTCAGTGGCCCGGACAAGCTCCGCTTTCGCCTCCTCTCCAAGCGGCAGCGGTGCCGGCGGCGCAGCAGCAGGGAGCCATTGAGCCAGCCAGCCAGGGAGCACCAGACCGGAGCACCGTCACTACCACTCCGAAGGAGGCTGTGCAGCTACTCAAGTTTTGGGCAAACGTTTTGCTGATAGCAGCGGCTGTATTGCTGGTATTTACATCGCTGGCCAAGTGTTCCGACGACTGTGTGTCCGAAATTCCTCTTCCATGTTGCTTCGATGTAGTCTTCCTTCATTGTGCAATTTGCTTCTAATGTATCAGGTTCCGAGTGTTCAGTTTATAGTGCCACCATGACCCCATCTAACATTCCAATCTCATAAGTTGTACATGAGATTGGAATGTCAGATGGGGTCATGGACCACAAGTGCATTTGTCATGATTCTGATCCAGGATGTTTGGTAGTAAAATGTCCGAAATTCCTCTTCCATGTTACTATCAAACAAATAACAATAATAATTTAACAAGTATTTCTGAGTACTAAGTAAAGAAACAGTAGCGAAACGGAAGCAACTCCAGCGGGAATTCATCGACTTGCCATAGATAACCGACATAGATCAAGACCTAGTGATCAACGTCCTCGTGAAACTCCTCGAAAGATGGCGAAGACTCCTCCACTTTAACTCAATGATGTTTGTAGTAAGAATGAGTACTCCGAGTACTTAACATGTTGTATCACAGAATGCAATTATAAATGATGGCTTATTTCAAAGTAGATGGATTCTATTGTTAGTTTGAAAAAGAAACGCTTGTATTTGAATACAAATAATAGATTAAAAGTGAAATTTTAAAACAAATAACAATAATAATTTAACAAGTATTTCATAAAGCTCACATAGCTTAATCAATTTCTTTCACACAACCATATTAGTTAACTCACAAAGCTACCCCTCTCAATTATTTTATAAAAATCTACATTTCGTGTGAAATCCTCGAGCGTATCCATAACCGAAAATACGGCTATTCGAATAGATTGTTAACACTCTGCAGAGGTTATATACTTTACCCATAAGATGCAATCAACTTGATCGGAGATGATCACAACAAAACCTTTCTGAAAGATCATCTCAACAATTGACCTTCCCGATATGCATACCGTCGACCCTAACCTCACTCCTTGGTTTGACGCACAGCGTTGGACCTAGAGACAGCGAACCGTTCATAAGTGTGACCCAAACACAGTAAGTAGTAGACACCCCGACCCTGGCAAACAGTGTAACCTACTACCTGAGTAATCAATATCGAAACTCCATAACTTACTAAGTTAAACATGTCCCATACCAAGCATGTAGTCGTATAGTTGTGGCTCAGTTCAATAGCGCACAAACTTAAGTCCAAGGCAAGACTGTCCAATTTCTAACCAAATTACCAAGATTCATAACAGTTCCACCATATCATAATTCTTTCTACTTACCTCGGGCTAAATCTTTTATGACCTTTTTGGTTAAGTGCAACACATGCCATCAACGAGTGAGAACATACAACACACAGTCTTCACAAAAAGAAGTTTCATAATCACTTAGTCAAGTTTAGATTTGTAACTCAAAACGATATCAATGACCCGTTGCATGGCCAAGCATACTAATCGTATCTCACCAACCCACAATGGTGTAATGATAATACCAACTAGTAATTAAACAAACTAGGGTGACAATTTATCATGGTAATACAATGAGCAAAATGGATATAATCAAGTAAGTGTGTAACCAATCCCAAAGTATTTAAGAATTTAATAATTGAAATAACATACAATATTTTGATTCAAAGTAATTTTAGAAAACTGAGTGCAACATGGTCAAATGTACAACTTGCGTTGAAACAAGTCTTGGCACTGGTCATCAGGTTGATCAACACGAAAGCTCCTGAATTATTAACGTCTACTCACAAACGAAAGCGAAAACATAAATAAATATAAAACAAAGCAACAAATAAATTACAAAAATTAAAAAAAATTATAGGAAGGTAGAGCTTGAATGGGCTCAATCAGAGTTGATCTCAAAAGATTTAAATTTAAGAAAAAGAGAGAGAACATTATTTCATAATTTTGGAAATCATGAATTATTGCATCAGGAAGGAAATTGAATTTTGACTGAAATTAAATTTCTAAAAAAAATAAATTTAAGTCACTAACATGCGAGCCTATGGTCTATAGACCAGGTCCACGAAAGAGGGTTTATGGCACACGATGCACCAGGTTTACAGAATAGGGTACTTGATAGGTGGGGTCCACGTGTCTGTGACACGGCCCACCATGGACCATGTCAACGTCGACTAGGTCTAGGGTTTAGGCTGAGGTGGCGGTGGGGTACACACGTGTCGCTGAGGTGGCAACACACGGATGACACGCAAGCAGCTGACTCCGACCAGATCGATGGCGGTGGCGGCTCAATGGCAATGGTGGCGAACGACGACTACTCCAACGACAGCGATGGCACAGAAAGATATGTGGCGATACAGCGAACACATCTACCAACTTGGATTGAACTATGGTGGTTGTAAAGATGGTCAACAACAGTGCTAGTTCGATTGAATGGCGCAACGGTGAGAGAGGGTTCCGACGATGACTCAGACACTGATGAGGATTAAAGTCTCTATGTATTACTTTAATACATAATTAAAAGACCACATGTATTCATGGTCGTAACCCGTAAGGCTAACGATCTCTATGGTCGTAAGGATTCCATAGGTTACTTATAGGTACCCTAGTCGGACGAAGTCCTGTACCCAGTCCCCGACCAGATGAATGTTCGCAGAAGCCTTCAACTGATATAAAGATGACTATTCGCAGAAGCCTTCAACTGGTATCTAGATCTGACTCCAAGTATATTCTTACCATGTGACAAATGGAATACATGTCATATTTTCTCCATACCACGTGATGGTTCATGGTCCTAAGACAATGACAACAACCACCATACGGTTGAGTTTCTCACAAACGCTAACCGACGACCAGTTACTGTTTCACTAACAGCAACTGTCCCTCCGACCAGACGTGTCCCTTCTAAGATACGTCTTCTCTAGGAGTAACTGCCACCTCTTTGTTGGTTATTTAAAGACGGAGCACAGAGGAACAAAGGCATCTGATTGAGGCATCGCAATCAATACTAGATTCATGTTTCAACTCCGATTCAATAGCATAGCAAGCATTACGCTTGGTGTAAGTAGGATTAGTCCATCGCTTTGTTGAAGGCACCCACTATAAATGATCCAGTTCATAGTAATAAAGAGCAATCATATTCTCCCCGAGAACTCTTTGCCATTTTTCCCTATTTTATTTCGTAAGATCGACGAGTCAATCATCAACTGCTGGCACCGTTTGTGGGAAAGAAGGCGTCAGGTTCTTGAAGATCACTTTATTCAAGCATTTTTCATTCACTCCTTTCGCTCTGTCATTGCTCATGCGAACATGGTAGGGACTTGGATGAACAAAACTAGTTCGACTTGGCAGACTACTCCAACCTCAACATGGACGCGTGCATGAGCGCCATTAAAGAAAATGGTATGTCATCATCATACTACTCCCCTGGCTCACCACTCGCTGAGACCAGCGAGATCGACCAGATGGATGAAGATTCACCACCACTATCCGTGACGCTTCCTGAGGAACCGGTCGTTCACCGGGCCGAACATCCGAATGCCTCTACAATCCTGGTCAATCCGACTGGCAAGAACGGCGACGGTCGCCTAACATCAGAGAGTCAATGTACTCTCAATGTTATCATGGGCGACCGGTATTCATCAAAGGCTAATACGTATTCCGGGATCCAACTGACACTTGGTAAGAGTGTCAATGAAACTACCATTATGTCGAACTCGGAAACTACCATTATGTCGAACCTGGAAACAAAGGATGCCGAATTCTTTGTATTTCATACACTAGTCCAGGATAGCTACTGTACACAGTCGAACAACAGTGACATCATAATCATATCACGTATTTATTTAACATAAATCAGAGTTTATTATAAAATAGGGTAGTGAGATACCGAGAATTGTTCCAGTGTGTGATTTAAATTCAATTTTTCTCCCCCTTTAGTTTTGCATGTGAGAATTATGCTTGCATAGAATCAAAATGAGGATAATTAGGATCACCAACCTGTAAAAGCAGTTGTGTTTCCCGCAGTCCTTGTTTTATTTATTTTCTTTTGTAGAGCAAGTTATGAGTATTTAGTAGTGCAGTACCTTTAGGTGTATACTTTTTTCAATCTAGCAACTATATTTGGTTACTCACTGCAGTAGTAACTCATTTGTGGGACTATGCTATTGCATTGAGTTATGATGTGCATGTTTCAACTATATAACTAGCTTTCTAAATGGGTTAGTGGTCTATCCTGTTTGAACGCAATGTGAAACCTATGCTATCTTGTTACTATCATCACAGTGGAACATATTGTTATGGATAAAGGAGCATATAAAGATTAGCTAACCAAAGTTCCAAACAACAAAGGTATAATGGCTATTTGTCTATAAATGTTTCATATGTTAGAACTTTCTATCAACTAACTTGTATTATCTTGTGCATGTCAAAATAGAGTGTGATCACAGCCATGAAGTTGAAATATGTAACTCAAATGTGAATGTGTTCCATGTGATGAGTGGATTATGCTGTGCTAGGTGAGTTCTCATATCCTTTAATGAGTGAGTAATCTTTCAGCTAGGACTTGTATTTGCTAGTCCTATTTTTCTTAATATTCTTGAGTAATGTTTATATACCAGTTAAGCACATTTTTGCTATAACAATGACAATGAAGTGTTTGCTTGAATGAATTCAGAACTAGTTTTTAGTCGAGTAATTCATCTTTACAGTTCAAGATGTCCCAGTGCGCTGCAGTAAAAGATTCGGTTTGATGTGCTTTCACGTTCCATGCTGCTTGAATCGTGGAGCATTGTAACATCCCAAAGATCTGTAACCAAAAATAAAATTAATACAATTATTGTTTTATTGTGTTTTATGAGTTTTAAAATTGTTTTCTTGCTTTTCTTGAATTTCCAAGATTTTAAAAGTCAACAAAATATATTGAGTTTTATGGGATTTTCTTGGATTTAAAGTAAATAAATAAATAAAATTTAATTAATTTCTGAAATTTTAAAAGCTTTCCCCTAATTATTTTAAAGCCAAAAAATTTATGTGCGAAAATTAATTACCAATTATGAGTTAGAAATATTTTATTTAAGTCCAAAATGACTAAGGGAATTTCTGTTAATTTCTCCATAATTTTTGAACTTTATTTGCTATTTTCTAAAGCTTAAATGAATTATCTGAATTATTTAAATCGCTAAACCTTTTAATCCAAGAACAGTGGTCGGGTCAAATCCTTGTCCGGCCCACGGCCTTTTCTTCCGCGCCAACCTGCTCGCGCCAACCCTTCTCTCTCTCTCCCGCCCTAACCCCACCTGTCATCCCCGACCACTCCTTCGTTTTCCTCTCGCCGGGCCAGAGCACCGCCAGTCTCGATCGTAACACATTGATGCGCCTATTTCCACTCGAGATCGTGCCCAATTATTGCCACGATCATCTTCCACTCACTACAGCACTCAATCGACTGGTTTTTCATCATTTACTCGCATTTCTGTTCGCCGCCGCGTCGACCGTTAACGCTCATGCACGTCCCTATCGTTCCGGCTACGCCCTTGCCCTATAAAAGGGGGCCCAACCTTCGCATTTCTCCCCACTCCATTCCCCACAACTATGACCCCCCAGCTTGTCTCTATCCGCCTGAATCGAAGCCCGAAGCTCCTCCACCGCCAACCCTAGCATCACCGATTGCGCCGCCGTTTGTTGGCCTCTGGTGTCGTCGTCAATACCGGGAGCTTCTCCGCATCGTGTTCCACATCAGGCGCACTTCTTCATCGCCGGAGGACCATCGGAGCACCGTCGCCACGTAACCCGTACCGCCACCGCTTAAACCGCCCTGGCCACCACCACTCGTTGTGCTTCGCCACCGTAAGGTATCACATAAAGTTCAGCGTCATCTTCTCTTCTCTTTGTGCACCTCTGCGTTGTTCACGTGGCGCATAGCATCGACGAGCGTATAATCGAGTGTCACCGTTGCTGCCCAAGGTAGTTGTAACATTCCTTCGACTAGATAGTCGTAGCCTTCCTTCGACTAGGTAGTCGTACCATTCCTTCGACTAGGTAGTCATATGGAACATCCCAATTTTCTGAACTCTATAAATCTTTTGAATAGTTACTAGTTGAAAAATTCACCATTTGAATTTTTATTGAATTTCTTTAAAAATTTAATATAGACTTTCATGCCAAAATAATTTAATAGGGTTAATCCCAACATCAACAATGATCAAAACTATTTTATTTGGATTCTCTGGGCTTGGATATATTTTCCATATTTTTCTAGAAATTTTCCAAGTTCATTTGCTATTTTCTAATTGCTATTTGGATTTTTTGTATTTTCTAAAATAGAAAATGTATTTAAAATCCTCCGGAATAGTATCAGGCCGAAACCCAACACAATTCCTTGCTGCCCAAAGATTGTGCGGCCGGCTAACCTGCTGCGCTGCTACCTCTCGCCGACAGTAGTCCCCCCATCTCTCGGCCTCACTTGTGCCTGCCTCCCCGTGCCTCTGCCAAGTGGGCCCCGCCACAGGGTCGTCGTCTCCGACTCAGTTTCTTCTCTGTGTGAGGCCACGCCGCGTCCGCCATTACCGCACCTCGAGCTCAAACCGATAAAACAGATTCTCCAACTAAAATCTCTCGGATTACGCTACCAAATCTTATCTCCGATTCTCCCGCACCCGTATCTGCTAGCAATCGGGGCGGAAACGAACTCTATCCCGTAATTCAAACGAAGCCGAGAAAATCCCGATTTGGGGATTCCCTAATCAACACGCCTCGACCTATATAAGGCACCCGGGCTCGCCTTGTCTCCGCGACCCCAAAACACCTAGCCGCGACTCGATTGCTCTAGCTTCGCCACAATTCAAGCTTTAGGTTTTTGTCGCCGCCGTCGGTTTCTCTTTGATTGCGCCGGTACCGTAGCCGCCTCGTCGCTATTGAGCGCGCCACAGGGTCCACCGTCACCAGAGCAACCTCGTGCGCCCGTCCTCGCCGCCGAAGCATCACCGGAACCGTCGTCCGACAATAGCCGCACCGCCTCCTCCGCTCCGAAGCTCGCCACGGCCGCATTGTCGTCAACCCCGATGGCGGTGAGTGCACCACAGGACCGCGATTAGCATTGGCTACAACCTGGTAACATCCACCGCCGGTGAGTCGCCACCGTTCGCCGACGACCCTCGGGTCCTGAGCGCCGCCCCTCGCCGTTGTCATCGCATGCCACCACCTCAGCGCCAGCACCAGCGCTCGTGCATGCATGTTGCCCACGTGGCTGCTTCGTCAGTGCATGCGTGGCACGGTCCACCAGTCTCTGTTCAAACCAACTCGGTGAACTCAGTCCACCGTGAGCCATCTCACTGATATGTGAGTCCCACATGTCAGATTTTCTTTTAATTCTTTTATTCCCAGAAATTACTTCGCTGACGTCAGCATTGCGCAATAATCCTATTTTTATTTAGAGAAATAATTCAAAAATTCTTATTAAATCCAAAATTATGATTTTCATTAGATTCAATCTTCCAAAGCCCATATATTTTGCATCTGAACTCCGATTGAGCTCATTCAAATTTTCTAAATTTATATAAATTTGAGATCTATTTATTTATGATTTTTATTTAATTTTTGGAGTTTGTTTTGCCTCTGTTATTTATTTGTTTTGTTTATTTGTTTCATTTGCGAGTAGATGTTAATTCTTCGGGAACTTTTGAAGAAGGAGAAGTGCACCAAGATCAAGACCAGTACCTAGACCTATTCCAAGGCAAGTTATACCTTTGATCATATTGAACAAGTTTTCAAAATACTTTGTTTTAATGTATTGCATTCTATTTCAAGTATTTATTTAAATGTTTTTGGGTTTAGTTATTAATCCAAATTGTTATGTCCACCCTGCCTATTGTTATGACATGATCTTTTATCACCCTAGGTTGGTTTATTATTAATTGGTATTATCGTAGCACCAACGTGAGTTGGTTAGATACGAGTAGATTGCTTAGCCATGCTACGAGTCATCATTTCATGTGAGTTACAATTATAAAGTTGACTAAGTGATTATGGAACTGTGTAATGAAACTGTGTATGCTATGTGTTATTACTCGTTGATGGCATGTGTTACACATAATCAACAAGGTGGGAAAAGATTTAGACTGGGGCAAGTGGTGAATTCTGTGTGATATGATGGAGCTATGTGCTGGGAATGATAATCTGTGTGACCTATTTAGAAATTGAAAATCTTGCCTTGGTCAATTAAGGACTTTACTTTGTGCGCCATTGAACTGAGCCTTGCTGCACAACCACATGTCTGGTATGGGACAGGTCTAACTTAGTAGGTTATGAAATCTTGCCATTAACAACTCAGGTTGTAGCTTAAGCTGTGTGATGGGCTGAAGGTGTGTTTATCACATCGCGGGACGGTTTGCCGCATCCCTGTCCAACGGTATGTGTCGTACCAAACGTTGTGTGTATCGATTGAACGACTGTAAAGCACATCGGGAGTGTCAATGTTTGATATGAAGTTTCTGAAAGGTTTTGTTATGGTTAGTGCTAGCTACACTAATTGTATCTTGTGGGTAAAGTGTACAACCTCTGTAGAGTGATAAATCAATCTATTCGAATAGCTGCATCTACGGTCATGAGCATGCTCGGGGATTTCACACGAGGGGTAGATTTTCATAAAAATATTTGGGAAGGAAACTATGTGATCCAAGTCATATGACTGTGTGAATAACTTGTTTAGACTGTGTGTCTTTGTGAAATCAAATTATAAAGTAATATCTTATTTGTTTTGAATCATATTTTCCATCTATTATTCTTATTCAATTGCAAATGTTGTATTTCTGCAAAAGAACTGCAAAAGCCATTCCTTTGGAACAAGCCATCATCTATAAATTGCATTCTGTGGTATGACTTGCGAGTACGGTTGTGCACTCATACTTACTTCAAACAATTAACAGGAGTGGAGAAGTCTTCGCCTGCATTTGAGGAGGAATTCTACGAAGGTGTCCATCATTAGGGTCTTGATCTCAGTCAGTTGCCTGTGGTGAATTGATGGGATTCCGCTGAAGTTTATTTCTATTCCGCTGCTGCTATTTTATTTATTGTCAGCCCTGCATGGCTTAACAAATGTAAACTTGACCATAAGGTCAAAACCATTATTTGCTATTCAAATTAGTTGTTTATTTTATTAATCATCTTGTGTGGATCGATATTCATCTATGTTGATACTGTGTGCACTAGCGTGATCCTGGACTAGTGCAGAATACACAAAGGGTCCACAATTGCATTTTTGGGTCCCAACAGAGCTGGTATCATAGTCATATTGATTATCGGTCCTGACCTTAGTTAGATCGACCGTCTTAGAGTGTTCAAACTATTTTGTAAAGCAAAATTAACTTACAAAATTAATTAAACTGCTTAACTCTTCTCATATCTCTCTTGACTCAACTATTGCTGGAATTTTTCCTCTCCCCGCTATTTTAAGTTGTTTTTACCCTCTTATCTGTCTTGGCAGATGCCTCGCCTTCGTAACTATGGAGAGAGCAAGAGAGGACTTGCCGCTGAGCTTTGGAAGTTGTTGCAAGTGCTTGGAGGATTCGACCGTCCGATGTACCGTAGCAGCACTTGGGTCGTGAACAACCGAGAGCGTGGAGTGATCTGCCGCTTGATCATCTACGCCCGGAAGGACACCAAAGCAAGCGGACCCCTGAACATCTCCGCAAGAAGGATGATTTGGAACAACACGATTCAAGAGTCTTCATGCCTCGCCATCCTCAAGATCTGCAACATCTACGCTCGCGAGCTTCGAGACACAGTCTTTCGCTACCACCCTCATACCTTTGCATTGGATGTTCCTGCACGTTACCTGTATACCGATGGAGAGAGCAACACCACTGTCGTGCATCTTGCCCAGTTTACCATTGCCCAAGAGGAGTCACTGGAGTTGGCCGATACAAAACTGGAGTGCGCCTACGAGACCCTACAAAGAGCAGAAGAAAGGATCGCCATTCAGGAGGAAATTCTCTATGGTCAAGACGAGCACGAGAAAGATCTCAAGAAGACCTAGAGACCTAGAAGCGTAGAGGAGCAAGTAGAGCCAGAGGAGCCAGTAGAACCAGAGGAGCCAGTTGTACCTACACCAGGGACGCATGTTCCTGTCGCACCAGTCCCGGACATCAAGATCAGTTTGCAAGGATGCCAACTCGCTTTCAGGTCTACATCAGGCAGGAGCACCATTAGGGCTATGGAGGCTATCTCATCGAATAGTCCGTTCGAGTCTTTAGGCTTTAGCCAGTCTTAAGATTAGGAGAGTCGCCCTTTAGACGGTAGTTTGTGTCTTTAAGTTCTTTCTTATTTTCCTGTGTGCAAGTATGAGCTGCAAAGGCCCTTAGGCAATTGTTGCAGCCATGCTAATATCTTAATTAATATACGTATTTCAGTTGTTCTTTCTTAAAGTTGTGTTTATTGGGTTTTACCTACCCCTACCTAGTTCCTAACTCATCTTATGCTTGCTACCTTGTCTAACCCATGGAGTTTCATCAGATGGTTCAAACTCGTCAAGCTGCTGCAAGTGGTTCTGGCACCCCTGCGTCAGAAGAAAATGAGTAGACCCCGCAGGAGCAGTTCCACCACAAGCACCTTCAATTGACCTACAGAATTTTAGAGCATTCATAGTAGCTCAAACTCAGCTGATGTATACAATGATGAATCAGATACAGACGATGAACAACCAGAACAACAACAACCACCATCACAATGAAGCCCCAGTCGTTCATGGTCACCACGGGCCATCCAAGCAAGCCGAGTTCATGAGAACTCGACCGCCAACTTTTTCTGGACATGTCTCACCAGTGGAAGCTGATGATCGTCTTCGTGTTATTGAGAGGAAGCTGCTGATCACCCAATGCAGCGATCATGAAAAGTCATGTACGTCACTAACTAGATGGAATGCATAGCTGTCGAACGGTGGAAAAACTTCTGTGCAGCGCATGAGACACTGCAAAATATCACCTGGGAAGAGTTCTCAACTACTTTTTGCCAGTACCATGTACCGGAAGGGATCATGGATTTGAAGAAAGATGAGTTTCGTGCACTAAAGCAGGGAGGAATGCCAGTTACTGACTATCTCAATAAATTATCTCAACTTGCCCGCTATGCTGCAGAAGATGTCGCAACCGACAAGGCTCGTCAGAGTCGTTTTCTAAAGGATTGAACACTGGACTGCAAGTCAACCTAATTGCCCACACATTTCTAGAATTTCAGGAGTTAATCAACAAAGCCTTTATTACAGAAGATAAGCGGAAGGAATTGGAAGATAACTGTAAACGCAGAATGACCCAGTAAGAAAGTCACCAGCCACAGCTGAAAGCGAGAACGCAGTTTAACCATTTTACCCCGCAGAATTTTCTCAGAACGCCTGCACCGACCTCAGCACCTCGTCCAGTTGCTCAGAACTTTCGCAATTCCATACCAGTCAACCCCAATCCAGGACGCAACCCACAGAATGGACCCAGAGTTTGTTTTACTTGCCGACAGTCAGAGCACTTCGCCAATCGATACCCTCAGAATGGAACGATAACTCCAGTACGCTTTAATCTCGGAGCTACACCAGCCAAGACACCAGCGCAAAGCAACCCTCAAGGGACTTCTCAAGGTACCGGTCAAACCAGAGGAGCACCGCAATCAGTGGTCAGAGGCCGTGTCAACCACGTCACTCTGGAAAGAGCTCGGGAAGCACCCGACGTGGTATTGGGTAAGTTTCTGGTAAATTCAGTACCTGCATCAGTTCTGTTTGATTCTGGAGCTTCGCACTCGTTTGTTTCTGGAGTTTTTGCAACTAAGAATAATTTATAAGTTATACATCTTAAGCATACTCTGTTAGTCCAATCGCCTAGAGCAGAGCTAAGTTCTAAGGTAGGATGTTTAGGAGCTAAGTTACTCATACCTGGAGTCGAATTTCTAACCAACCTAATTGTTCTAAACACCCAGACTATAGATGTCATCATTGGCATGGATTGGTTATACAAACACAAAGTTGTGTTAGATTGTGGCCGAAAAGCTGTAACAATCGAGGATACCCATGGAAACAAAGTGGAGTTTTTAGCCTCCTCCGTCCGTGATAGATATTTGTTGGTCAACAGCATGAAGATCGTATCTTTGGAAAATGTGCCTATTGTCAGAGAATACCCAGTTGTGTTCCCAGAAGAGTTACGGGAATGCCACGATCGTGACATCGAGTTCGTCATTGATCTAGTACAAGGAACAACCCCAATATCGAAGAGACCCTATCGGATGCCAGCCGATGAGTTGGTGAAAATGAAGAAGCAAATTAAAGAACTTCTTGAGAAAGATTTCGTGAGACCTAGTTCGTCGCCATGGGGAGCGTCAGTCCTCTTTGTCAGGAAAAAGGATGAAAGCATGAGAATGTGTATTGATTATTGTTCTCTAAATGAAGTCACTATCAAGAACAAGTACCCATTGCCCCGAATTGATGATTTGTTCGACCAGATGAAAGGAGCCGGAGTGTTCTCGAAGATCAATCTGCGATCAGGTTACCATCAGTTGAAGATTTGTCCGAAGGATATACCGAAGACCGCTTTCTCAGCGCGATACGGACATTATGAATTCCTAGTCATGTCCTTTGATCTGACTAATGTCCCTGCCAATTTCATGAACATGATGAACAAGGTATTCATGGAATATTTGGACAAGTTTGCAGTTGTGTTTATTGATGATATTTTGGTCTATTCCAAGACAGAAGAAGAACATGATGAGCATTTGAGAATAATCTTGGAGAAACTTAGAGAGCATCAGTTGTATGCTAAGTTCAGCAAATGTGAATTCTAGAAGAAGGAAGTTGATTTCCTTGGTCATAAGATGACAGCTGAAGGAGTAGCCGTCGACCCCAGAAAAGTTAAGGCAGTGTTACATTGGGAGCAACCCAAGACAGTAACTCAGATTCGCAGTTTCTTGGGAATGGCGAGATATTATCGCCGTTTCATCGAAGGATTCTCAACGATTGCTAGACCTCTTACGCAATTGTTGAAGGAGAAAAAGTTCAATTAAACCTCAGTTTGTGAAGAAATTTTTTAGAAATTGAAGAAGCGTTTGACTTCAGCTCCAGTACTGATCTTGCCAGATATTCGTAAGGATTTTGATATCTATTGTGGTGCTTCGCGTCAAGGATTGGGATGCGTCCTGATGCAAGAAGGAAGAGTTGTCGCTTATGCGTTAAGACAATTGAGACCCCATGAGGAGAATTATCCTACTCATGATCTGGAATTAGCTGCCGTAGTGCATGCTTTAAAAATTTAGCGTCATTACCTTATTGGTAATCGATGTGAAGTATACACAGATCATAAGAGTCTGAAGTATATTTTCACTCAATCTGACCTAAACATGAGGCAGAGAAGATGGTTGGAATTAAAAAAGGATTATAATCTTGGAATTCACTACCATCCGGGAAAAGCCAATGTCGTTACAGATGCTTTGAGTCGTAAGAGTTACTGCAATACTTTGGAATTAAATGAAATCTGTCCGGAACTTTAGAAGGAATTGCGGAAGCTAAAGCTAGAAGTTGTATCTAAAGGATTCGTGGCTAATTTAGAAGTACAGTCTACTTTGAAGAAACAGATTCGTGAAGCCCAACCAAATGACACGAAAATTTCCAACATCAAGAAGAAGATGGCAGAAGGGAAATTTAAGAACTTTACTAGAGATTATCAAGATGTACTGTGGATTAATGGACGTATCTGCGTACCAGACAGTGATGGTTTAAAACAGCTAATCTTGAAGGAAGCCCATGACTCAAAGTATTCGATTCACCTTGGTAGTACAAAAATGTACCAGGATGTTAAGAATAAGTTCTGATGGCCAAATCTGAAGCGAGAAGTCGCAGAGTTCGTTGCCTTGTGCAACGTGTGTCAGAAGGTAAAGGCAGAACATCAGAGACCAGCAGGTTTGTTACAACCACTGAAGATTCCGGAATGGAAGTGGGAAGAGATCGAAATGGATTTCATTACCGGTTTACCCATAACTCAATCATGCTACAATTCGATTTAGGTAATAGTCGATCGTCTAACCAAAGTGGCTCATTTCTTGCCAGTCAAAACCACTTACTCTGAAGATCGCCTTGCAGAGTTATATATGTCAAGAATCGTCAATCTGCATGGTGTGCCTAAGAAGATAGTGTCAGATCGAGGATCTCAGTTCACCTCTCATTTCTGGCAAAGCCTGCATGAGGCTCTGGGAACTCACCTGAATTTCAGTACTGCTTATCATCCTCAGACAGATGGACAGACTGAAAGAATCGATCAAATATTGGAAGATATGTTGAGAGCTTGTGCGCTGGCTAATGCTACAAGTTAGGATAAGAATTTGTCGTATGCAGAATTTCATACAACAACAGTTATCAAGCTAGTTTGCAAATATCACCATTTGAAGCCTTGTATGGTCGTGCCTGTAAAACCCCTTTGAATTAGTCAGAAACTGTTGAACGTTTGATATTTGGACCACATATTATTCAAGAAGCAGAGGAACAAGTGGTCATGATCAGAGAAATATTAAGATAGCCCAATCCAGGCAGAAAAGTTATGCTGACAATCGTCGCCGTGATCTCAGCTTTGAGCCTAAATATTTTGTTTATCTCCGAGTTACTCCACTCAGAGGTGTCAAGCGGTTTCATGCCAAAGGGAAACTTGCCCCTAGGTATGTTGGTCCGTTCAAGATTTTGGAACGCCGTAGGGAAGTTGCTTATCAATTGGAGCTACCGCAGTCGTTAGCAGGAGTGCATGACGTCTTCCATGTCTCCCAGTTAAAGAAGTGTCTTCGTGTACCTGAATAACAAACTCCGATAGATGCAATTGAGTTGAAATATTTCACTTACAAAGAGCAGCCAGTCAAGATTTTGGATGTCGCAGAGCGTCGTACCAGGAACAGGACCGTCCGTTTCTGCAAGATTCAGTGGAGCAACCACTCAGAAAGAGAAGCAACGTAGGAACATGAAGAAGAGTTGAAAGCTGAGTTTCCTAGCATCTTCTCTAGCTAGCCTGAATCTCGGGGACGAGATTCCTTTAAGGGGGTAGGCTTGTAACATCCCAATTTCTGAACTCTAAAAATATTTTGAATAGTTACTAGTTGGAAAACTCACTATTTGAATTTCTTAAAAAGCTTAATATAGACTTTCATGCCAAAATAATTTAATATGGTTAATCCCAATATCAACAATGATCGAAACTATTTTATTTTGATTCTTTGGGCTTGGATATATTTTTCTAGAAATTTTCCAAGTTCATTTGCTATTTTCTAATTACTATGTGGATTTTCTGTATTTTCTATAATAGAAAATCTATTTAAAATCCTCCGGAACAGTGTCGGGCCGAAACTCAACACTATTCTCGTGCGGCCCAGCACTGTGCATCTCGGCTCGCCCGCGCGCGTGCCCCGCCTCTCGCTGACACTCTCCATCTCGCTCACAAGACTCTGCCGCGTCACCGACACGCGTGGCTCAGAGCCTCGACCGAACGCGCTCCGCGCCGCGTCTCCGTCTGCATTGCCAAGTGGGCCCATGACAGCAGTCATCGTCTCCGACTCGGTTTCTTCTCCGCGCGAGGCCGCGCCGCGTCCGCCATTACCGCTCCTCGAGCTCAAACCGACAAAATGGATTCTCCAACTAAAATATCTCAAATTTCGCTACCAAATCTTATCTTCGATCCCCACGCACTCGTATCTGCAAGCAATCGGGGCAGAAACGGACTCTATCCCGTAATTCAAACGAAACCGAGAAAATCCCGATTTAGGGATTCCCTAATCCGGCACGCCTTGGCCCTACATAAGGCACCCACGGGCTCGCCCTTGTCTCCGCACCCCAAAACCCCTAGCCGTCACACCCCGATTGCTATAGCGCCGCCGCAATTCAAGCTTTAGGTTTTTGTCACCGCCGTCGGTTTTTCTTCGATTGTGCCGCCACCGTAGCCGCCTCGTCCCTCCTTCTATGCGGGGTCTTGGTGGTGAGGCAGGTAGCTGGTTGCCCTGGCCCATCCTGTCTTCGCCCCCAGCTAGTTGCTAGCTGCGGCTTATGTAATCTTACATGACCACGATTGTGCGGCGCTGCTGGGTCGTGTGAGACTCTTCCCCGTGCAGGTCGCAAAATAGCAGGGTACCCCCAACGTCGCCTCGGGCAGTGCAGCACTCCTGGGTCATGTGGGACCCTCGCCGTGTAAGTCACAAAAGAACGGGCCGCCTCCCGGACCGCCTCAGGCATCCTGTTGCCTTCCGCAACCCCGACCGTGGCCACAGCCTGTTCGGCCTCCGCGCTTCGCCTCTTCCGGGAGCTGTTCTCCGTTTACATGGTAGACGTTCCGTCTTTTCTGGCGGCAATCGTTGGCCCGCGGCTTGGATGGTGCCCCAGCCGTGGCCGCCGTGGGTCCCTCTTTTGCGAGTGGCCCGCTTGGTGTTGCTGCCGGGGTAGTTACGGAGGACTTCTCCCGGTGTGGTTACGGAGGACTTACTGCTTCGGGCTTCTCCCGGTGTGGTTACGGAGGACTTACTGCTTCGGGCCTCACAGGAGCTTTGGAGACCCTTCGGAGAGGCTCTAGGTCTTCCCCGAGGTGGCCCCGGAGGGCCTAATGCTTTGGGCCTCGCGAGGCTCTAAAGACGCTTCGAAAGAGCTCTAGGTGTTCCCTGAGCTGACCCTGGAGGACCCACTACTTCGGACCTCGCGGGGCTCCAGAGATTTTTCTGGGGCGGGGAGGGCGCCCCGAACGGACACTGATGCCCCGGGGGGGGCGCCGTGCTCGTGGGTTGCGGGTGCATGCTGCAGGATTCGCCGGTCGTTGGGGCCGGTGGAGCCGCCCCTGTGACAAACACGAAATCCAGTTGACACACTAAACGGTAAGAACTAAGAACTGATGTTAACAGATTTAGTATTGACAACAAGACCCAACCAGACCACAGAGGGTTCATACATGCATTCAGTTGGCGCCATTAAGCCTAGCCTCCACAGTGCTAACAAGTAAATGATAGGAGAGAAGAAGCAGGTCTGCCATCCAAGTACAATTGCATATTTAGTAGCACCTTAGCTTTGCGAACATTGGCTAAACTCAATCTCTGATTTTAATGGTGTAAATCTTATATGAACTCAAGATCTGTATCACACTGTTGACAAAGGATATCTACATGATACGGTAGTTTACATCTAGATAAACGAATGATCTTACCCCATCATTACTACCTATCTCCAAAATTAACAAGTTATCATTTCAAGAGTGAAAAGAACTTCACAAGACAAAGAAAACTTAAATTCCCTGTTTACTCCTTTTCCTTTCCGACAACAATCACTACTATATGGCTCCACTAATGAGCACTGTTACTCCACCGAGGAGCTAACCCATCAATTAGAAGAAGAAGAAATTCCCTTCCGGGATCTTCTATTGATATGTTCCAGGCGAGGGATGACTGTTGCTCTATGGAAGCATAGCAATATAATCTAACAGCCAGTTATAATCTCACTGGTACCTCATAACAAAACTATAACCCAAACAGTAATATCATCCTACATGGGAGGTGCAAATTAGCAACAGGGCCGAGTCTACTGGGAGTCACAGACTCAGTAAAAAAAAACATTCTGGTGGTCCGGTGGAAGTCAAAATAGAAGAGTAATTAGCCAGACCCCGCCCAAATAGCAGTAGCAAGAATAGCAAGAATGAAGATTGTAGCAAACTAATTTATACAAACATCAGTTTCCACCACACTACTTCCTAACATAATTTGCAATCAGCAAGCAATGTTGAGTCCAACGAACGAGAACAAAAGGTCATGTTCATTTGTTCTTCCATTTCAATTCGACGAATTTGTTGCTGCTCCACGGATCGCTAGAAGCAACCACCGAGGAACAAAGATCCCGATCCCCCCAACCCTAAAATCACAGGTGCGCGCATATATACAGGAACGGATTTCAGGCAGAGGAATCAATCAGACATCGCCAGAGACGGGGTAGGAGGGAGACCGAACCGTCCGATCCGATCCCCACCTCAGCAGACGGTGGGGACGAAGCGCAGCGCCGCGACGCGCGCGGCGAGGAGGCCCGCGAGCCTCCGCACGGCGAACTGGGTGCAGTTGGAGAGCGCGATGAGGCACATGAGCTCGTAGACCACCCCCAGCGCCGCCTCCGCCGCGGACCTCCGGGGCGCGGGGACGTCGGGCTCTGACGAGTCCCAGTCGGGCCCGGACGCAGATCCGGACCCGAACCCGTGGTTCCACCCGCCGCCGCTTCCCCCACGGCCGGGGCCGAAGGGGCCGTCACCGTCGTCGCCGGAGAAGGAGTCGCCCGCGACGGAGGGGGAAATGGAGCGGCGGGTGCGCGCGCGGCGGCGGGCGGTGGCGGTGGCAGAGGCGGAGGGGCGGCGGCGGATGGTGGTGGAGGAGGAGGTGGCGGGGGAGGAGGAGGCGAGCGGGCGGAGGAGGAGTGGCTTGGAGGGCGGGGAGGAGGCGGCGGCGGCAGCGGAGATCTCCATGGTTGGTGGGTGGGTTAGGGTTGTGTGTGGAGGGAGGCAAGGGAAGGAGGGAGACGTGGGTTACGTGTGACGGTGGGGGATCTGTTTGGGCCGGAGCGCAAGGAGACGGATGGTCGGTGTTTGGATAACTCCAATAAATTAGCTATCGTTTTTGGCGCTGGTATTTGCTGACGATGATGAGGACATCGCTCCTTTGGATACACGTACGATATTAGGCTCTTCAGATCTGGGTGCTGAACTACACGATCCTATGACAACAGCTAGAGCACGATCAGGTAAAGTCGTTTCTAGGGCTGAGTGTATTATTTGAGAACTGTATGATGCTGCCTAATGGAGACGATTTACTTATACTCAGGAATCTAGGATTACGACCAGTTCAAGAAGGTCTACGACCACTACAAGAGGACCTACGACTAGTTGATTCGATTGGAGCAATCTACGACCAGAAAAGCGAGCACAGTACTCGTTGGACACAATCTACGACCAAAGATAGCATGGACTCCTCAAGACCACCCTAGAACCAGATCTTCGACCAGAATACGCAACACAAGGTCTTTGCGCACCGCTTTGAAACTAATAAGACTTTGTAAGCGTAACGAGGTGAGTCGGGTTGTGTACGCTTCATCCCACTACCGCACAACCCTAGATCGACCTCCTCACGTTCCCCTATATATACAAAGACCGCCATAGTTTAGAGGCGGGTTTTTCTTAGATTATTACGCAATTGCGGTGACATTATCGGTTTCGGTTTGAACCCCACTTGTAAACTTCATCCATATCCGCAATACAATTGATTGCATCTACCTTGTTCTTGTGAGTTGCTTGATTGCTTGCGGGAACAATAACCTTCATGGTAAGGTCGATCGCGTGCAAGCGTGGTCGATAACGACAGCGTCGCGGGTGTAGCTAATGCGAGGTGACGATCGTTGGTGGAAGCCTCAAAGCGTCAACGTCCTCACGACGAACCAAATCGAACCTATCGGAAGATCGGGCGCCGTGACTCATCAAGTGGTATCGAGCAAAGGTTGTCCGTTAGGTAATTTCGCTTATCCCTTTTGTTAGTTGTGTTCCTCACCTAGAGTCCGAAAAAAACCGCCTACAAAAAAAGTTTTAGATCGTAATTATTCCACCGTCCAAACCACTTTGTGTCTTTCGCAATTTTGTTTTCGTTTCGCATTGTTGAGTTTGAGTCCATCGTCGGTGTCTTTATTCTTTGGTTTAGAGTAGCATTCTTGGTCTCTAGTCGATCTGTCGCCGCCGTGCCACCATCCATCTGGGCGCGACGACCTCCTTTTCGAGCGACACCCATTCGACCACCGCCGGATTTACCATCCGGTGGAATCGAACATCTACTCGGATCCGACCACCTCTTGAGCAACACCCATTCTACCATCCACTCGGGAACTACCACAGTGGAATCGATCCCGGTCGGATTAAGTAGCGCAATGAACTAGCCAAGTTCGAGAGAGAGAGAGTATCTTTTAATTACCTATTTACCCCTGCTCTCCGGAAAAAGTTTGTGACCCAATCACCTCATCGGATCCAGAAAAGGTAACAGAAGAATTTTGGGCTTGGGTCACGTTTGCAAAAAAAAGAAGCAAAAAAGTGCAAAAGAAAAGAAAAGAAGCAAAAAAAAAGTGCAAAAGAAAAGAAAGAAGCAAAAAGTGCAAAAGAAAAGAAGAAGAAGAAGCAATTCGACCACCCCTAGTTGGTCTACGGCCAGTTCCAGCCTTGCATCCTTTAGACTCCTTTGTATCGAGTCCTTGTTTCGATCAGTTTTGTGCTAGGGCTAGGGACACTTTTAGACCAGCAACTGTGATGAGTACTGTGGGCTTTGGTTCAGCTTTGCTAATCTGATTTCATTATTGCTATTCCTTGCTACTAAACATTGCCTGTTCGAGATCCACATACTTTCGACCCTCAGATTGGATCCTCGCATTCGCCTCCGCCGTGATCGTACATCTCACCTTCGCCGATTAGACCACCTACTGCAATTTGGTAAGAAACTCATAAGAGCTTGGTAAGACGCTTGAGAGTGTGTGATTCCACCCTCCGACCACCTAGTAGTGATAGGGATAATACCTTTGTGTTGTCTTTTGTCTCCTACTAACCATGTCAGGTGAAGGATTGGATGCGCAAGAGTGTGTTTTGAGGGAAGAGCTCATGACGCTATTGGATGAACAACGCACTACCGTTAATGAGGACATCGACAGAAAGCTTCAAGCTACCACGATCACATTACAACGCTCAATCAACGATAGTATTGCGGCGCTCACTACACGCCTCGAAGAATGGTGAACCGACCACCAAGCGTTGGTCGTGTGGAACCTCGAGTGCGACCCATGACCATGAGTTTGATAATGATAATGAGATTCACGACCACGGCGCCTTTGATACGATAACGGAACCGACCGAACTTCAACCGTCAAGGTATGAGAGGTAATAATGTTCGACAACATAATGCACGTGTTAATGATGATCCATATGCTAACGTTAAGTTCTCTATACCATCTTTGCGGGTGCTTATGATTTGAAATATATCTAGATTGGGAGATGACGGTGAGAAACGAAATTGAATGCTCACTTAGTTCCCGGTGCATAGAGTTAGGCAAGCCACAAGTGAATTTAAAAACTTTACCATCATTTGGTGGAATAGGGTATGCACCGAAGGATTAGCGCCTACTACGTGGGATGGTTTAAAGGTTTCTATGCGTAACAGATTTGTCCCACCTTCTTTTAAACGAGATTTGCATAATAAATTGCAGCGCTTAAACCAAGGTAATAGATCCGTAGAAGAATATTATCAGGAGCTACAAATTAGCATGTTGCGTTGTGATATTATTGAGGATGAAGAAGCTGCAATAGCACGTTTTTATGGAGGATTAAGACGTGAAATTAAGGACATAGTGGATTACAAAGAATACGATAGCGTCCCTAGATTGTTCCAACTTGCATGTTTGGCAGAAAAGGAATTGCAGGGACGACAACAGAGGCCAAGGAACAACTTTGGGAGTATGTCTACACCACGACCGGTCTTGGGGCAAGCCAAAACAGCCCACCTTCACTACACGGCATTGCCCCCTCCACGAGTAGGCGCGTTCAAGAACACCTCCGACCGCATCACATGCACCCGAGGTAAGTAAAGTTACTAGTGTGCAGGCACCAGCCAAGAGTTCTTCGTCGGTTGCTTCCACTGGTCGTACCACTGGGATTGTGTGCCACCGTTGCAAGGGAATGGGGCACGTCATGAGGGACTGCCCCAGTCAGCGAGCATACCTTGCCACCAAGGACGGTGGTTATGTAAGTACTAGTGATATTGAGGACGAATATGTACTTGCAGCTAACATTGCAGGTGGAGGAGATGAGATAGACAGTGAATGCTGATGATGTAGAGGAACAAGTAGCTGCTGTTGACACCGAGTATCATGAGAGCCTTGTTGCGCAACGAGTGCTGAGCGCACAAGTGGAGAGAGCGGAGCAAAACCAACGGCACAACTTGTTTCAGACCAGATTTCTCGTAAAGGACAGAGCCTGCAGAGTCATTATTGATGGAGGAAGCTGCAACAACCTTGCAAGCTCCGAGATGGTCGAGAAGCTTGGCTTGACCACACAACCACACCCACGTCCCTACTACATCCAATGGTTCAATTCGTGTGGTAAATTAAAGGTATACAAAGTTGTGAAAGTGCGATTTTTAGTAGGTAATTACAAAGATAGTGCTGACTTTGATATCGTGCCAATGCAAGCATGCTCTTTGTTGCTCGGTAGGCCTTGGATATATGACAATGATGTTTTGCACCATGGTAGAGCTAATACCTACTCATTTTCACATAAGGGTAAGAAGATTAAGTTGTTACCTTTGACACCGGTGAGATTACGAAAGATGAAGAAGAGCGCTAAAATGAAAGAAACAGATAAGCATGATTACGAAAATCAGCAAGTAGCAAAACATGTTTTCCCACCCAAAAGGGAGAAAGTGACGACTAGTCCTAAGTCCGAGGGAATTAAATTGAAGGGATGTGTTATGATTGCCACTAAATCTGAACTTGCTGAAATCTGTAATAATGAGCTGCCATGCTATGCTTTGATATGCAAAAATGCCTTATATTCGCTGAGGACATAGCTAGCTCTTTGCCTCCTACTTGTTGCTAACCTTTGCGAGAATATGTGGATGTATATCCAACCGAGGTACCCCGGATTACCACCTATTCGAGGAATTGAGCATCAAATTGATCCGATCCCAGAGCGACTTTGCCAAACCGTCTTGCGTATAGGACCAATCGAGAGGAGACTAAGGAAATTCAATGACAAGTCCAAGATCTTTTGGACCGTGGATGCGTAAGAGAAAGGCTTAGTCCTTGTGTTGTTCCAGTTCTTTTGGTTCCTAAGAAAGACGGTAGTTGGCATATGTGTGTTGATTGCAGAGCCATTAATAACATTACTATAAGGTATCGTCATCCTATCCCAAGGCTAGACGACATGCTAGATGAATTGAGTGGTTCTATTATTTTCACAAAGATTGACTTGCGGAGTGATTACCACAGATTAGAATGAAATTAGGAGATGAATGGAAACGCTTTTAAAACTAAGTTCGGATTATATGAGTGGTTAGTGATGCCTTTCGGTCTAACTAATGCACCTAGTACTTTTATGCATTTGATGAGCGAGGTTTACGTCCTTTCATTGGAAAATTTGTGGTGGTTTACTTTGATGATATCTTGATTTATAGCAAGTCACACGAGCAACACTTAAATCATATACGTCTTGTTTTTATTGCTTTGAGAAAGCGACGTTTGTTTGGTAACCTCGAGAAGTGCACCTTTTGCACCGATCGAGTTGCATTTCTTGGTTATGTTGTGACACCACGGGGCATTGAGGTGGATGAGACAAAGATTGTAGCCATCCAAAGTGGCCGACGCCTACTCTTGTGTCACAAGTGTGGAGCTTCCATGGCCTTTTTGGATTCTATCGGCGCTTTGTGCGGGATTTCAGCACCATTGCCGCACCATTGAATGAATTGACAAAGAAAGGAGTGTCTTTCCAATGGGGACCTGCACAAGAGAAGGCATTCAACTTGTTGAAGGAGAAGCTCACCCAAGCACCCCTACTCCAACTCCCTGATTTTGGTAAGACTTTTGAAATTGAATGTGATGCGGTGAGATTGGGATAGGTGGTGTATTGATTCAAGAAGGTAAACCAGCTTGCATATTTCAAATGAAAAACTAAATGGGCCTAGTTTGAATTATTCCACCTATGATAAGGAATTGTATGCTTTAGTTCGAGTGCTTCAAACTTAGCAAAGATTATCTATGGCCCAAAGAATTTGTTATACATTCGGATCATGAATCGCTAAAACATATTAGAAGTCAAGCTAAACTGAATAAACGACATGCTAACTGGGTAGAATTTATTGAGTCATTCCCATATGTTATAAAGCATAAGAAAGGTAAGGATAATGTGATTGCTGATGCGTTCTCTAGACGTTATACCATGTTATCTCAACTTGACCATAAGTTTTTTGGTTTGGAGGCCATCAAGAGTTTATATGTCACTGATTTGGACTTTAAGGAAGTGCTTGAACATTGTAAAGGAGGGAAGACATGGAATAACTATGTGCTGAATGATGGTTTGGTCTATCGTGCTAACAAGCTATGCGTTCCAGCTAGCTCTGTTCGTCTTTTGTTGTTACAGGAGGCACATGGAGGAGGTTTGATGGCGCATTTTGGAGCAAAAAAGACAGAAGATGTGCTGGTCACCCACTTCTTTTGGCCAAAGATGAGGCGTGATGTTGAGCGCTACGTAGCTCGCTGCACTACATGCAACAAAGCTAAGTCCCATCTCCTTCCACATGGACTTTATATGCCTCTTCCTATTCCTAGCGCCCCTTGGGAGGATATTTCTATGGATTTTATTTTAGGATTGCCTAGGACAAAGAGGGGGAGAGATAGTATATTTGTAGTAGTGGATCGATTTTCTAAAATGGCACATTTTATATCTTGTCACAAGAGCGATGATGCTACAAACATAGCTGATTTGTTTTTCAGGGAAATCATTCGCTTACATGGAGTGCCCAATACTATTGTATCGGATCGTGATGCGAAGTTTTTGAGCCACTTTTGGAGATCACTTTGGAATAAATTGGGGACAAGGCTGCTGTTCTCTACTACATGCCATCCCCAAACTGATGGACAAACAGAGGTTGTCAACCGCACATTATCCACCATGTTGCGGGCTGTTTTAAAGAAAAACTTGAAGATGTGGGAAGAGTGTTTACCGCATGTTGAGTTTGCTTACAATAGGTCAGTACACTCCACCACCAAGGTAAGTCCATTTCAGGTAGTGTATGGTTTTAACCCCCGTGCTCCTATTGATTTACTACCTTTACCGACCTCTGAAAAAATTAATCTAGATGCTAAGAAGCGTGCTGCATTTATTCTCAAGTTGCATGAAACCACTAAAAAGAATATAGAGCATATGGTGAAAGGTATAAGGTTCTTTGGAAGTAAAGGTAGGAAAGTTGTCAAATTTGAACCAGGTGATTTAGTTTGGGTTCATTTGAGAAAGGATAGGTTTTCGGAATTAAGAAAATCAAAGTTGATGCCTAGAGCTGAAGGACCGTTTAAGATAATTAAGAAGATAAATGATAATGCGTATCAATTAGAATTACCTGTAGATTTTAGGGTTAGCCCCACATTTAACATTTCAGATTTGAAACCATACGTGGGAGAAGAAGATGAGCTTGAGTCGAGGACGACTCCAATTCAAGAGGGGGAGTATGATGAGGACATCCCTCCTTCGGATACACGCACGACACAAGACCCTTCAGATCCGGGTGCTGAACTACACGGTCCTATGACAAGAGCTAGAGCACGTCACTTAATCGATCAGGTAAAGTCGTTTCTAGGGCTGAGTGTATTATTTGAGAACTCTATGATGCTGCCTAATGGAGCGATTTACTTGTACTCGTGAATCTAGGATTACGACCGGTTCAAGAAGGTCTACGACCATCGCAAGAAGATCTCGACCACTACAAGAGGACCTACGACTAGTTGATTCGATTGGAGCAATCTCGACGAGCGAAAAGCGAGCACACTCGTTGGACACAATCTACGACCAAAGATAGCATGGACTCCTCAAGACCACCCTAGGACCAGATCTTCGACCATAAATACGCAACACAAGGTGCGTTGCGTCACCGTTTTGGAAACTAATAAGACTTTGTAAGCGTAACGAGGTCGGAGTCGGGTTGTGTACGCTTCATCCCACGACCGCACAACCCTAGGTCGACCTCCTCACATTCCCCTATATATATACAGTAGCCGCCATAGTTTAGAGGCGGATTTTTCTTAGATTATTCTGCCAATTGTAGTTTCGCCGATTATCGGTTTGAGGAACCCCACTTGTAAACTTCATCCATATCCGCAATACAATTCAGATTGCATCTACCTTGTTCTTGTGAGTTGCTTCGATTGCTTGCAGGAACAATAACCTTCGTGGTAAGGTCGATCGCGTGCAAGCGTGGTCGATAACGACAGGCGTGCGGGTGTAGCGAATTGCGAGGTGACGATCTGTTGGTCGGAAGCCTCAAAGCGTCAACGTCCTCACGACGAACCAAATCGAACCTATCGGAAGATCGGGCCGCTGTGACTCATCAGAGGACATACAAAATACATGGTGAAAATTTGAAGTCAGAACCAGAAGTCATATATTTTTGATAAACTTGTTCTTTGCTGGTAGGAATATGTAAGATTATTGAGTTTCCTTCGTCAACCAATTAACTTATGTTTCAACATTTCTCCTCACGTGTAGACCCCCTCAAACTTAAGACGTGGAATAGAAGTGTGCTGCTAGTTTTTTTTTTAAATTCCGTCTGTCGGGTTTTGAACTAAGACCTCTTGACTTTAATATTATATTGAGCTACATGCACCAATCAGTTCACTCAAAAGTTTAAGCTGGAGAGAAAATACGATTAATTCATTGTACTTCAACAAAGATACATACAGAACATATTAGAAGAACAACATAAGAGTTCAACCATAGAAGAATTGCCTGATTCCACGCTGACCGAGACTAGGATCAAACAGACTTTGTCAAAGCAAAATATTGTAGAGCTTTGAATATGTACTAATGTACCCATATATGCGTTAGATTTTGAATATGTACAGTGACAGATCAGAAGAAATATATAAGTAGAGACACACTCGATATGAGTGAATTGCATCAAGATATAGCCACATACTAGAAATTGAGTGGGGATCTGTGTCTAAAAAATTAAGTCTTATAGCTATGGGTTACAAATTAAGTGGAGCATGTGCTCCCACTGGGCCTAAGTGGGTTCGCCCCTGAATATGTATGTGCATTCAAAGTAGTAGACCCGTATACTTTTTCATTTTCCTTTCCTTTTAATTTTTTTTCTTGAAAGATCGATCACGTGTAGTTTGCATAATCAATTTTCATGTATAAACAACATTGAAATGTCAATTATGTCACATCATTATCTCATTTTGGCCTTTATTTTAGCAAACAAACAAGTAGTAACTTATGTCAAAGATATATCAAACATTTCATCCGCTCAAACATCCAACTAGCTCAACAAGAAGCCAGACTGCGAAACGAAAGCAGTTTTTGGCCAAAGTTGCGGCTCCCCAAGATGGAGCCTTGTAATATGTTACGGCAATGAATAAAATCAGAAATAACTTGCACAAAATTAGTTACAATGTCTAAAGATACAAATGTCTAAACATGACAGGATTATGTCACTAGTGATGCATGTGGTGATTAATTAAGAATATAACAAGTTGAAATCGCCATGTTACAGCTTGAGATAACAGTAGTAAATAAAGGTCAAACACTAAGTGCCTCCAACATTCTGAACATCCAGTCTTGTTTGCCGTAAACCATGATGTCTCTTAACAAGCGATAAGTAATGTTTGATACCCTGCCTGATTGCAAAGTTTAACCTGACGCGTTCAATATGTGAACTTCCGAAAGTAATTTGATAAAATAGTTGGTGCGTCCAATATGATTCATCGAAGATCTATCTAAGATCCATTGGAGGTGGAATAGCCCGTTCACACATCACACACACAAAAAAATTACAAAATTTTACATGGAGGAAATGTCTTCTAACATGTCACCTAAGGTTCTTCCAGTTGAATTTTCTCATCGGTACTAAGGCTTATGATTTAGCTAGATGGACAATAATAAGTTTGAAGGTAGGATTTTTCGCAAGTTCTTGGCCATTAATGCTCCTCGAAAGTGGCATGGGCGGTTCCACCCCGTCTGCATCCATTATACATGTCATTTGCGTTGTACTACTCTTTTACAAATTTTCTACTGAAAAGGTACTCACATGTGTATAACGATAGACATCAGGATCTGAACTCTGGTGAGTAGAGTTATACACCAACAACTTCACAGTCCCACTAAAGGGTGATTCCCGCGTGGTACTACTCAATTGTCCATTTGCACTATATATGCTGCTAATATATAACTTGATAATCGCCTTTAATGATTGCATAAGGTCCTAGTCTTTTAGATACTACTTCCTATTCAATTCCGCTTTGGCGATGATACTTTCCAATTAAATCATTCAGAAAACATGTGTTTAACCTTGATAACACGTAGTTGCAGAGCTAGAAATAAGGTAATCTAAGGCAAAATCTACATTGCACCGTCAGTCGTCAGCCTGCTGTGCCGCGTTGACGCTCCTCTTATGGTATCAAATCAATGAATCATCCCTCCTGATAAAACCCAATGCAATAATGTGATCTTCGCCACTAAACTATTTGGACTGAATTCCGACACCTCATGTCAGTAACTTAACTTGTCCTAATTACTGCACCGAGGGATAAAAAGATGTTAATGACGACAGACCGACAGTCTTCCTGTGACTATGAGAGTGCAGTCAGCAAAAATCATTTTTTTTCAAAAAAAAAAGTTCTGCTATACGTACGACGATATAGCGTACTATGCTCGTACGATCCAACGTGGATTTATGTGATTGAGGCGAAAGGAAGATATTGTGAACGCTTTTGTAGGGATGAGGTATCAAAGATGGTGACGAACTCTAGCAGCAACGATTCTGTTCACATGTCGGATGCAGCTACAGTACCAAATCGGCTACTACTCCCAATTTGGCAACAGATTCAGCTACAATAACCGAATCTTACTGCTGCTCATTTGGCAGCATAAGTTGCTGTCGGCAAGGATAATTAGATCTAGAGATTAAACTTCTTAAGAGATAGGATAGAGTTAGTTTCTCCTTAAGAGATTGAGAAAGAGAAAATGTTAGTTTCGTATTCAATTCGATTTGTGTTTTCCAGTTCCAAAAATTCTACTAGGAAACTCTAGGCTCGGCCCATAAGCCAGCCCATGTATGGGCACTCCACCGAAACCCTAGCAGAGTCAGGAGGCTATATATAAGGGGGGACCCCCAACCATTATAACACGATGACAGAAGAGCAATAAAGCGAAGCCTGAAGTCCCACCATATCTCTGTGTTCAATCTACTGTTGTGTTCTTCCTTTGTTCTTACGATTCTGAGTATTATCTACGAGGTAATTGATCGGACTGGACTCCACAGCGACGGTTCCTCAACACATTATCAGCACGATCGGCTCTCTTGGCATCGAAAGGTAACCGTCGAAGAACAAACACTCGTAAAATGAATCGTATTTTCTAGATCGCTTTCAATTCTGCAAATTTGCTTTCTAGATTGGTTTTCCACAGTGCAAATCCGTTCTAATCTACCGCGAGCCGACTTGAAGTCGTCGGCCAAGCCGATCGGTAACTGCATGAGCGATAATTGCATTGGATGAACAGTGATTACGTATGAACAGTTATTACGCATGAAACAGTATACAGGAAAAAAAACCCCACGGTCGGCCTAGAGCCACCGCCACACCCCGTACGGCTGGCTTGAAGCCGCCGCCGCATATGAAGCCGCCGAGTCCTGGGTGCTGCCCGAAGCCTCCGCCCGCACCGGTTGCCACCCACCCAAATCAAGGAGAAGGGGAGGGGGAGAAGAGCCGTCGCCGGCCGCCACGGCACGCGCTTGGAGCCGTGCCGCTTGGAGCCTCGACCTGTAGCCTAACCGGCCACCACTAGAAGCGTCGCCGCCGCACACGCACGGCGCCGCTTAGCACCGCCGCCGACGCGTACGCGCCCGCCGCCGCCGCCGCGACGGCGCCGACTTGAAGCACCGCCGTCGCATGTGCCAGCCGACTTGAAGCGCCGCCGCCGCATGTGCATGCGGCGCCGACATGAGGCACCGCCGCGCATCGACCAACCACCTCCCGCACGGCGCCGCCTCAGCCGGCCATGTCGCTCGCCCGCCTCGCGCATAGGCGCCCGCCGCTAGCCGCGCCTCCTCACCGTTAGCGCCATTGCCGCTGCTGCTCTGAGCCTCGCTTCGCGCGATTAGACTGCAATGCCGCCTTCTTTGTGGAAACGGGTCCGTCGACTCCTCTTATACCGGCCTAAACGGGCTAGATTTTTTGGGCCGGCCGGAAAGGCCAAGAGGGCCGAGAGCCCAAATGAGCGTCGAAGAAAAAAAAGAGGAAAATTTGTGAAAAAAAAACTTCAAAATTCCAAAAATTACGCGAAAACCTTCTCAGAACTGAAATTTTCGCATTTTAGCCCCTAATATTCCAGTAGAAAAGGGCATCGGGGATTCAAATTTTAAATCGGTTTTTGCATTTGAAGCATGTTTCACTCTGTTATTATTATTTCTATGCAATTTATATATTGTATTTACTGTTTTTGATTATTTGTGATTATTTATGCTTGTAATCACTGAAAATAGCAGTAAATCATGAAAAATGCATGAAAAAATATAGGAACATTATGAGAATTTTTGCAACTATTTTTGAAAATTACTAGTAGTAATCTTATAGAATCTTTGCGTAAATATACAAATGTCTGGCATTGCGAACCGGGAGTTCGAAGAGCTGACCCAGTATGATCACAATTACTTGACTTGGGCATCAGATGTCCAAATCGTACTTGGAGCCAAGAAGCTCCGTACTGCTATTGGATTGGGCCCCCTGAAGGACGCCAGTCCAACCGCTGAGGAGAATGATCAAGCACTTTATTTCCTCAGACATCATCTCTGCCTAACGCTCAAGAATGAGTATATGATAGAATAGAACGCACTAGCTTTATGGACTACACTTAAGAAGCGGTTTAAGAAGCTGAAGTACACCATTCTTCCTCAAGCAGAGGAAGAATGGAACCGACTATGTTTTGCTGACTATAAGACCGTGGGAGAGTACAATTCTGCATTACACAGAATTTGTACAAATCTTCAACTCTGTGGAAAAGTAACTACAGATAAGCAGAAGATCAAGAAAACTCTATCTACCTTTCACCCAAACCACGGTGCAATCCGCACGCAACTATCGTCAGGACGGCTACAAGGAGTATGTCGAACTGATTGACATCATGCAAGTTGCGGAAGCTCAAGATGACGTTCTCAGAAAGAACTACATCTCGCAACCGCCTAGTAGCAAAGTTGCTCATTCAGTCAATGTAAGCAGCTACAAGGTGAGGAAGCCTCGCCCAAAAGAAAGATGCAAGAAGGGTAAGATCATGGGTTGCAAAACTAGACAGAATGTTCAAGCCAAGAAGAGTGAACAAAAGAAGCGCGACGAGAAGTCCTATGGTCAGCAGGACCAAATTGCTACAAATGTAGCACTTGGGGTTATTGGTCACGTGTTTGCCATGAGCCGCAGTACGTGATCGATGCCTTCAAAGCTAAGAAAAAAGACAAAAGACAGCATGAGACACACCTCGCCATTGCAGACACAGAGGATCCATGATCATGGGATGCACCTATGGATGTGGACAACCATATAGCAGCCTCCATCACACTTTCTTTGAACATCACAACAGCAGCATCTGTAGTTACCGACAACGCAACATCAATTGTGTTGGACTGAAAAGGCAACTAGAAGGGAGGTGAATAGGAGCACACTCACTTTTTCACAAATAATTGATTCAATAATATTTTACTCCAGTAGCTATGGAAGCTATGAAGATCAGTATATCAGTACAGCGGAAGACTAATATTGAACTCAATATAAACCCCTAAGCAATACGACAAAATCAACAAAGACTAAAGCACATCAGTGCGCTGTCGGTCGGACCACTGGCCTTGGGTGGTCGGACCGATTTCTGCCGATCGACCATGGCAAGAAAAACGAAACAGTCGGCCAGATGGCGATGATGAAAATAGATGAAACTTTTGATCTACTAATCCAAACTTGATGAAACTTGGAACACACCTTCTCTATGATATCAGGGACCTATTCCAATCGAAGATTATGATAATTCTTGGAAGAATAGCGATCCTTTTTTATTTGATTGAAGAAGGGTTCAAAACCGGGTCAAAACAAAAACTTGATCCAAGATCTTGCTCGTGGGTGATTGATGATCAAGATGATCCTAAATAGGTTCCCACACGTCACAGCAAGCTAGATCACATGAAGAATTCAATCAAAAACTCGCGGATCAAAGAAAGACTCAAAATCATCAAATATAGAGAAAGAACGCAATGAGACAAAACATTGATCAAACCTACCTTTGAATGATTGATATGATATGGGCTTACAGCCTCTCCATCAATGGAAGACAATGCTCAATCCAAGAGCACGAAAACCACATCAAACTATCAAGAACCCTAGCCTCCACAAAAGCTCTCCCTGAGAAAATTAGGGTTTGCAAAAATAGCAAAATAGACGAAGAGAGGTGCAGCCACCTCCCTCTCCTATTTATAGTGGAGGCTTAGACCTTCTAGAAGTTTGATCCTATTAGGCTCCCGTTAAGGCCCAAAACAAACGGGTCACATACGCACGTATTTTAATGCGCCGTCTTTAACTCCCCTTGACCTAACTAGCTACACCTTGCGTCATCTTGCGCCTCGAATTAGCCAATAGGTCACCCTTGTCCATCTTGCACCACGCTTGAGTACATTGACCCCACCCGGTATCGTCGATCGTTCTGGACCTCAGCTCTCCAAGCCTAGTCCCGATCATCCTCGTCGTTGACCACCAAGCAACCTGCACAACAATAGACAAGTAAACCGAATTTGGAAACAAGTTCTTCACAACTTGACCCATGTTAGTCAAAACATGCATCATGCAACATATATGCCCTAAAACTCATGACTTTGACCTAACAACCGAATATCGTCGCCTCGAAGACCGATGATCAAAGTGAAAACCGGTCAGAACGCCCCTGTAGGTCGGCCGATCGCTACCGGCTTCCGGCCCGACCGCCACCTATGGGCGGTCGGACCGCCACCGAGACAACCATTTTTCCTCTCTAGAAAACCGAAACCTACTGGAATTTTCAAACCAATAGAACTTTTGACTGGAGACTCCAAAAATTATGAGACCAAGTGCAATAGAATCCCCTCTCTTGCCTGCTACCTCTATTTTTGGCCCAGCTCAATTTACCACTTTTGAAGTTGGCGGTCGGCCGCCGCCAAGGCCGGTCGATCGATTTGGGACCGGTTCGACCATTGTCTGGCGGTCGACCGGTTCGATCTGAGAAGCGAACTTTGCCGAAAACACGTGAAACGACAAACCGTAAACGCCATTGCCAATTGTCACATCATCCTAAGATCTGGAGCATATCCCCATGATATCCACAATCTCCCCCTTGATGAACACATTGGCAATAATCCAGAAAATGTAATTTGGGGGTTTGAAAAGTAAAATACTTTTGTTTTCGCACAAAGGCACAACTTGGTCCATGAGCAAAAGAAAGCAATGGAAATGACCAAGCTGGCATCAGAATAGCATAGGCATGTGAGATAAGGCAAAAGAAAGCATAAAAACTTTGATTTCCATATTGGTCCATGAGCAAAAGAAAGCAATGGAAATGACCAAGATGGCATCAGAATAGCATAGGCATGTGAGATAAGGCAAAAGAAAGCATAAAAACAAAAGAAAGCATAAAAACTTTGATTTCCATAAAAGAGTAAAAAATCCCACTTAAGGTCCATATGAAAGAACAATTGTTCAATTGACCTATGATCATTGTGAGGATAAGTAAATGCAATTCAAGTTCAGAAACGTCAATAAGACAATAAGAAGGCAATTCAAAAGCTCCCCCTCACTATGATCCACAGATTTTAGAAAATTTTAAATTCTCCAACTTTCTCCCCCTTTTATCATTTTTATATATATTCTCCCCATTTGCACAATAATGATATATTTTCTCCCCCAACATTGAAATAACTTCTCCCCCTTTGACAATGGAGTCATCAAGGAATCACGTCTTCCTCTCATCAAGAGATAACAAATGCAGAATGAGGAAAGAAGTATAAGAAGGAGTATGCATGAGGTGCAATGCAGTAGCTTCATTTTTTGTATTTTTCAATTTTTGATTACAAGAAGCTTTGGAGATTACCCAAAAGAACAAGCTAGCATCTCTAATATTGCACAAACAACATATCAAGCCTAACAACTCTAGCAAGATCATGATAAGACATATATATCAAAGCTAGGCACGAAGGCTAAAAAAATAAAGCAATAGATTTGAACAATTTAAGCAAAACTTCAAATTCAGCAAGTTCATCAACAGGGATCCTAAAGTGAAACTGGCCATGTCAAAATGTCAAAGTGAGATAAAAAATCTAACAAAAACCACATTAAGAGTTAATCAGGTCCTGTATTGAATCATTTTTCTCAAATTTCTCAAACGCCCATTTTTCAACAGTTTTCTCATTTGCACTGAATATTGAAGTTGACTAATGTTCTAACTTAGTGACAAGATCCTGGACTAGGAGCTATCCACAAACTCATCATAAGCTTCGAACAGAAGTTGATTAAAGGTATATCTTAGTAAAGAAGATCTTGGACTAGGAGCCATCCACAAACTCTTTCTAAGCTTCTACCAGGGCGACAAATCTTGAGGTTCATGTCATTTCTGACATGCAGTCCCCATGAGATCGTCTGGATCATCAAACTATCTCCAAGTTCATGTCTTTGACAAGCAGTCTCGTAAGAGTAGTTTGGCACAGTTTAAGCATAAGACAATCTTGATTTTTCATGTTTCATAAGAGCAGTTTTATATTCTCAAGAACACAAGAAGCTCAAGTAATGGTCAATTTTAGATTCAAGAGCTAACAAAATAATTCTGACAGGGCCAATGTCACAAAAGGAGCACTAATTGCGTGACTAGCTAAAACATCCACAAATTATAATGTTTAGTTCGAGTTGTTTTAGAGTTCTAGCTCATACAGCAAAGACTTATCTGTATATGTGAAAGCATGATAATTCTAGCAAGTTAAGGAACTAGACATGGCATTGAGTAAGAATTGAAATACTAAAGCTCCAAAAGGTAATAGGCAAAGCTTCATCAATTTTAAAAGATAAGCAAAAAAAAATCTTATATTACAATGCATCTTTTTGGATACCACTTGTTGGATTTTTTATATGAATGAAATATGATACAATGATATGCAATAAAAGCCTAAAAACCTAAAAAGTTCAAAAAAATCAATAAGTTCAGAAAGGAACAAGAAAAGATCAAAAGAACAAGGTAAGATCAGAAAAAATCGAATTCCCCCTCAGACTAACCCATAGAGATAAATTACCCCTAACTCGCTTCTCAAGGTGGCAAACCTAGTTGGGTCTAAAGGCTTGGTGAGGATATCGGCCAATTGAGCCTCGGACTCCACAAAGTGCAGCACAATATCACCTTTTTCGACATGGCCTCTAAGGAAGTGATAGAGAATGTATATGTATTTGGTCCTAGAGTGTTGCACAGGGTTCTTAGCAATATTAATGGCAGAAGTGTTATCACAGAAAAGAGGAACACTAGCAAAATTTAATCCATAATCCTTAAGAGTGGTTACCATCCACAAAATCTGACTACAACAACTAGCAAAGACTATATATTAAACTTGATGAATTGTGCAATGAAGACTGCTTCCTAGAAGACCAAGAAACAAGAGAAGTGCCTAGGAAGTGACAAGTGCCTAAGGTACTCTTCCTATCTAGCAAATGACCCATAAAATCGAATCGAAAACCCCGAATGGACAAAGATGAAGAACATGAATACCAAATGCCATACAGAAGGGTAGAGTGTAAATACCTAAATATGCGCTTAACGGCTTGGCGATGGGAAGTCCTCGGAGAAGCCTGAAACCTCGCACAGAGGCAGACCGTGAAGTGGATGTCCGGTCTTAAGGTCATCAGAATCTGAGAAGGAGCCGATCATGCTGCAGTACTCGCGTTGATCCACGGCTTCTCCTTCCTCATCTGGATCCAAAACAGTCGAAGTTGCCATGGGAGTGGAGATTGGCTTGCAGTCACTCATGTCAAAATGTTTGAGCAAGTCCTTTGTGTACTTCGTCTGATGGATGAAGATCCCTTCCTTGCATTGCTTGATTTGAAGCCCCAAAAAGTAATTGAGCTCTCCCATCATACTCATCTCAAATTCCCTGAACATAGTCTCAGAAAAGCTGGAAACAAGAGCATTAGAAGAACCACCAAAGATAATATCATCAACGTAAATTTGAGCAAGCAGAAAGTCATTACCACGCCTAAGAATGAACAAAGTCTTGTCTACCTTACCCATCTCATCAAAATCATTCTTAAGCAAGAAGGTCTTAAGTCTATCATACCATGCTCTAGGGGCTTGTTTAAGACCGTATAAGGCTTTGGATATCTTGAACACATGATGTGAGTACTTGGGACTCTCAAAGCTTGGGGGTTACCTAACATAAACTTACTCCTCTATGAAACCATTTAAAAGGGCACTTTTAACATCCATCTGATATAATCTAAAGCCCTTAGATGCAGCAAATGCAAGCAGAATGCGAATGACTTCTAGTCTAGCAACAGGAGCAAAGGTCTCATCAAAGTCTAACCCCTCAACTTGGCTAAAGCCCTGAGCTACCAACCTAGCCTTGTTTCTAATCACATAACCATCCTCATTTTGTTTGTTTTTGAAGACCCAGCGGGTTCCTATAACATTATGACCACTAGGAGGTTCTACTAGGTTCCAAACTTTATTCCTCTCAAAATTCTCTAACTCCTCATGCATGGCATTAACCCAGCTAGAATCCGATAAAGCATGTGATATATCGCGGGGTTCAAAAGAAGCAACAAAAGCAGAATGAGAGTAGAGGTTTGGATCATTATACCTGGAGCGAGTGACTCGCACATGGAGATTACCTATTATCTGATCCGGAGGGTGCTGCCTTTGAATGTGAAGTGGTGCATCTGGAGAGGAAAGCATCTCTTCGACCTCCGTAGGTACTGCTGATGATGAAGATGTAGCAGGAGCCTCATCTGAAGGCGAAGTAGTCACAGCAGGTTCTTTTGCTGGAATAGGAGCGTCAGCAGCAGGTGGAAGAATATCAAATCCTTCATCATCTTCCTCTATGAATATGCTCTCTGTCACCTGTGTATCACCTGAAATATCTGATCTAGCTCCAGGGCTAGTCTCATCAAAAGTGACATTGCATGTCTCCTGAACAAGATTAGTTTGACATTAAAACACGAAAACCCTCGAATGTGCAGGATAACCCAGAAATAAACCATCAAAAGTTCTTGACTTAAATTTATCTAGATTTCCTGTTTTGAGAATAAAAAACTTGGATCCAAAGACTCGAAAGTGCGAAACAGAGGATTTTCTACAAAATCAAAGCTCATAAGCAGTCTTGCCCAAAGAAGGTCTCACAAAGACACGATTAGCAATATGGCAAGCAGTAGCAACAGCTTCGGCCCAAAATCTCCTCGGCGTGCTATACTCATCTAGCATCGTCCTAGCCATATCGACCAGGGTCTTGTTTCTCCTTTTCACAACGCCATTTTGTTGAGGGACGTGTGGAGAAGAGAACTGATGCTCAATTCCACACTCAGCACAAAAAGAAGTAAATGAAGCATTCTTGAACTCCGTACCATTGTCACTGCGGTTGCTCTCAAGGCACCCGGAAGTTCAGAAGCCAAACGAAGAACAAGATCATGATAATAATCAAAAGCTTCATCCTTTGAAACAAGAAAGAACACCCAAGTGTATCTAGAAAAATCATCGACTATGACAAGAATGTACCATTTTCCACCAACTGACCGAACTCTAGTAGGACCAACAGTATCCATATGAAGCAATTGTTCCGGTCCGTCAGTCATGACCATAGTCACTGAAGGGTGTGAGGCGGTAACTTGCTTGCCATGCCTACAGGGCGCACAAACAGCATCTTTGACGGCTTTGAGTTTGGGCAAACCTCTCATGAGCGCAGTGTTGCTAACTCGCGTCAGATGATCAAAACCAATGTGCCCCAAACGACGGTGCCAAAGCCAGAACTCAGAAGAAGAAGATGAAATCAAGCATTTTAGAGAACCAGCAAGAGATTTAGAAAAGTCAGCTCCAAAAATCCTAGCTACTCTAGTAATTCCAAAAACAAGCCCACCAGTTGAATCAAGCACCCGACAAGTATTTTTCTTAAATCTAGTCTCATATCCATCATCAAGAAGTTGAGAGACAGTTTTGAATTTGCCGGTTGAATTTCGTTAAATTTTGCTTAAAAATCAATCGAAATTCAAAATTTGAATTTGCAAACTCCGGAAAAACCGGTAGGATTTCAAATCCCGCCCCATGAATAAACCGTTACCGTCCGAATAATGGCCGATAACCGATGGTTCTGGTAGGTATTTCAATCCATGATCTATTCTAAGCGGAAACCCATGTTTATACATAACAACCATTGTCCAATTAATGGAAATTGCAAAGATATTCTATTTAAAGTTTTACCGGATGCTCTCAGCCAATCTTGTAGGTACACAAGTGTTTCAACTGTCTCGGGAGTCATCTGGCTTCGAAAATCAGAGATGACTCTCTGACCCATGCTAAAAGCCGACTCGGATGCTACTGTTGAAGCAGGCACAACCAAAACATCCTTAGAGCAAGAGTGAGATATTCAAGATAATTCATTTTCCACCAATTCAAGATATCAAAGTGACCAGCTCAAGGGAGTGGGGACTTCACCAAATATGTCTCAAGTTCCGAGGATACCAAACTCGCCGAGCAGGCCTTAATTCTAAGGTGATGATCCCAATCCACCAGACGTGGCTACCATCAGCACCCATGAATACAAGAAGTCTATAGAGGACACTGATGCTAGAAAATTGATAAAGTTCGATCAAGAAGCCCTGCAATTATGCACGTAGGGGAAGTGCATGATATATGGTAGTAGTTGACCGAACAAGAGCAAAAGATTAATTAAACTAAGACCTTGAATTGCATTGCAACGACATAGTTCATCTGGGAAACTCACCGTTAGGTGTACTGACAAGGGCAATCGGTGTAGCCGGATATCTCATAGCGGTAGACAGCCTTGCAGCCGAAGACATCACCACCGTGGCCCTTGCTACCAGCGACGACAAAGAATAGTCTTGTCGCCCTTTTTGAATCTGCATCTCGCTCCCACCTTCGAAATCACCCCCTCTGCCGCCCTCCTCCTCGCTCCAACCTTCGATCCGCCTTGATCCTCCACCCCCACAGCCGGCCGTCACCCTCTTCCTCTCTCACTGCTCGTGTTCGGCCACCCTCTTCATGTTCGCTTCTTCTTCCCCTTCTTGTCTGCGCACGAGTAGTGGGATGGAGACGGGGGCGTGATAGGGTGGAGGATCAAAGCGGGGCACGTCGGAGGTGGCGGATCCAGTGGAGGCGGCGGATCCCAGTCTGGGGGATAGAGGGATTGGGGGAGGAGGCTTAGCGCGTAGGGTCGATCTGGTCAATCCAACGGAGCTCTAGGTTATAGGACTTTCGCCTCGTTTTCCTTTTGGATCAAACTAGTGGCCCATTTGGCCGATTTTTTTGGAGCAGATTGGTGGTCCATTGGGCCAGCCTGATCCATTCCCACCCCTAGTTATGGGTGAAAGCCACATGTTTCGTTTTACTACTCTGTTGGACTCATTGATTTACTCCGTTTCTTATAGAAACTGTACTCTCGTAGAAGCATGGAACATGCTGAAGAAAAGGTGCACCGACGTGCGCACCCCAACGAAGGCTTCGCGAAGGTCTTGTTGGATCTTGACAAGAAGCTGCACAGGAAAATCTCCATGGAATGGCAGCACAAGAGGCCTGCAATGAAGGTGTGCCCCATCTGTGGCAAGAATGCTGGGCTCGGCAGCAGCTCACTGAAGCTCCACCTGCAGAAGGCACACCGGAATATATCACCCGGAAGCGTAGACACCGCAATGACCTTGGAGATACAGAAGGCAATAGAGGCAAAGACCGGGCGGGGCGGGGCGGGCGGCAGCGGCAGCCCAACGCAGAAACTGCAGTCGCTCAGAGATGGGTTTTGATGTACTTATCAATTCTATTCCGCTGGCCGAAATGATCAGAATATACCATATCGGCACCCAAACCGGCACACCGTAGCCGTAATCCCGTAATAGCCTCAATACCAGTCATTCCGGTGCTGGACAAAATTGAAATGACGACTCATTTGAATCAACTTAGAAAGTATAGTCCAATACTACTTCTTCGGTAAGTAGAATTATACTAGACTAGTATGCTAAACTGTGGTAAAATGTATGAAGTTATGAACTCATATTGTATTATTTAACTACGTACGATATTTATATTTATGAGGTCATCGAACTATGTATCATTTTTATTCCAAATGAAATTTTATATATATATATATATCCTCGGTAATGGAGTTAACAACTATGGCATAGTTTTTATGCTACGTCTAATGTTCCTCGAGTAACAATGCTTGCATTGCAACCAGGTCTTGCCATACATCATGACTCATTTCAGAGCAAACTGGCTATACTTAAATTTTGACTTACGTAGCACATCTCTGGAACATGATGTGCAATTAGGTGTCAAATTAAGTTGATTAGCATGGTTTCGAAAGTCTGGTTGTTAATTTATACTCAATGTGAAAAATTAAGAGCCTGCTATTACAGTGTGACATCATAAAGGGAATGTAAGTTACACTTGTTCTAAAATGCATGAGATTTTCCCCAGAAAAATTGCATGAGTGAGCATCTGCTACAATTCCAAACATATTCTGAAACCCTTTCAAACCTGCAATCCTGAATCCTTCATATCCTTTTAAGCTATCAACAAACAGTACAAACTACAAATCAAGCCGTTTTGAGATTAAATGTAAAATTTCTGTTGTTATAAACCATGTATCAGAACCATAATCATATCTGTAGCAAAGATCATCATCATTAGTGAAACAACAGCTCCAACCCAAACTTGCCCTGTACAAGCCCTCATAGGAATCATTTCCATCAGGGCTTTAAGGTATAAGAGCTTGCCTGTACAACCCATCCTTGCCATCAGCAGGTGAGTACTTAGTGAGCATCACTCCGTTAGACACCGTTTCTGCAGAGCTCAAAACATGCGCTGCATTCCGATACCAAGGCTGCAAATGAGGATCAAGGAAAGGTGAGTTTGGAAGCATCACTGAACCCCAGTCTCTCTGCCCTACCCGCTTCACGTATTCTTCGTCGCACCAAAAGCCCAGCCGCATCTTCTCTTCTGATCTCTGTCATGGTCCGTGCGATCGCCATGCATAGGAGAAGCACAAAAACTGCATCCTCTTCAGGTAAGAACTCTACAGCAAGTAATTTCCAGTTTAGGAGCATGGTTGCTCTGCCACTAGGATGATCTGGTGATGTACGAACAAGGGTGAGGTATTGCTCCTCCTCATTCCGGTTATTTGATGTGCTATCCTTGTTTATGCTGTAGCTCAATTGTCTTCCTACAAGCAGCCTTGCCTGATAATATAGTATATTACAATGCAGTTAGAAGGCATTAAAAAATGGTATTGTAAATTTGGAACAGTACAAATCAAGTAGTATATCAACAGTGAACTGATCTTATATTTACATGTGTGGTGCAAGTTACCAGACTATCTAACATAATTTCATTTAGCATTCCAGGATGAAAAATTATGTTGCAGAAATGAAAACAGCGATATTCTTCAATTAAGTAAAACACATCCATGTTAGGTAGAAAACGTATACAAATTAAGTTGCTAAGTTAAATGAAATCTATTGATGTACATACAGAAACTCACATCATGTTGCATTTGTGAACGCAACAAGGATGAACTTTGCACTGTTTTGTCTGGTAACTCGTTTACTAAATCAATCTACAATAGAATCTTCATACCACCAGGCCTTTCAGCAATGAACACCAAATGAATGAAAGCTATTTTACTGCAACATAATCCATACTAACTCCAATTCCAGATGTGGTTTCAAAAAAAAAAAAATCCACATAAAATGCACTGAGAGAAAGGAGCCTATGGGACCATACGTCCATACCTCTTCTTCTGAGCTCTCGTTTTGTAGCAGAAAGTTGAGGTCATCTCCCAACCGCACTGTCAGTACATCTCCAGTTGAAAAGCACCAAACCACCTTATTCTCCTGTGGATCTTTCGTCGGTGTTGCTGTGCCCACTACCTTCTCTGCACCACATGGGGAAACAAATACAAACCTCCTCTTAAGGCAAGATATGATACTGACATGAACCAATTATTCTATAAATGTTACCAGGAGCATAACCAACGGATGTTGCACTTGCAATGTATGACCATGAGCCTTCTCGAACCTCAATGATCCTGTCCTCCCATTTCACTGCCACAGGAGTTTCAGCACCTCTCCGCCAAATCCCTCTGCCTATTCTACACAAGTTGCAACAGACTTCAGCAAAACTGCAAAAGTATATTGACTATTAAGATATAAAAGTACATGCCATTCCCCCACAGCTTAAGCATAGTAGTGTAGCCATTCAACACAAGAGCTTAATTTGGTAGTTGGCACCAAAACTGTGGATATCATAGGGATATGTTCCAGATCTTAGGATGATGTGACAATTGGCAATGGTGTTTACGGTTTGTCGTTTCACAAGTTTTCGACAAAGCTTCAGGCATTCTGGACAAGGGCGGTCCGACCGGCCATAGCATGGCGGTCCGACCGGTCCCAAATCGGTCGGACCGTCCATGTGCGGCAGTCGGACCGGCTGTGACCTAAAAGTGGTCAAAGCAGTGGGCCAAAAGTAGGTGTTGTAGGCAAGTGAGGGATCCCAATGCACTTGGTTTCATGATTTTGGAGTCTCAAGAAGAAGTTCTATTCTTTTAAGTTTCGAAGGTTTGAATTTGGGGCATGAATTTGGCTAAGTCCTGAGGCGGTCCGGCCGCTCCGGGAGCCGGTCCGGCCCGGAGGCGGTCCGACCGCTCACATGGAGCGGTCGGACGGTTTTGACTTGTTCGTCCGCCAACCGTGGCGATATTGTTTTGTTAGGTCAAAGTCATTGGTATCGTGGCATATGGTTTGCATGATGCATGTTTTGACTAACATAGGTCAAGTTGTGAAGAACTTGTTCCCGAATTCGCGTTGCTTGTCTATGGTTGTGCGGGTAGCTTGGTGGTCAGCGGACGGTCAGCGGCGAGAAGGATCGGGACTAGACTTGGAGAGTTGAGGTCGAGCGATCGGCGATGCGGGTGAGTCAACGACTCAAGCGTGACACAAGATGGACAAGGGTGACCTATTGGCAAATCCATGGCGCATGGTGAAGCGGTTTAGGTCAAAAGGTTAAAGACGGCGCTTTGCGAAGCGTGCGTGTGTGTCCCGTTTGTTAGTGGGCCTTAACGGGAGCCCAATTGAGTCAAACCCTAGAGAGTTCTAGGCCTCCACTATAAATAGGAGGTAGGGGCTGTACCCCTACTCTCGCTGTTTTTCACCTCTTTTGTTGTTTTCAAACCCTAATTGGCTTAGGGGGAGTTGAGGTGGAGGCTAGGGTTTTTCATGGTTTGAGGTGAATTTCGTGATCTTGGATTGACCACTGATCCATGATGGTGTGGGTGTAATCCAGCAACGATCGCGTTCTTAATCTATGCAAGGTTTGCTTGAGATAAGTCTCTTTTCGTTCTTGCTTTCAATTTCGTGATTTTAGAGCTTTCTTTGATCTGCGAGTTTGTGATTGATTCTTTCACGTAAATTAGCTTGCTGTGATATGTGTGAGTCTATCTAGAATCATCTTGATCATCAATCACTCACGAACAAGCATTAGGTTCAAGTTTTCGTTCTTGCCGATTTTAGACCCTCTGTTTTCAATTGGCAATTGTTCGGGATCTATCCAAGAATTATCATAATATTCGATTGGAATAGGTCCTCGATAGCATAGAGAAGGTGTGTGCAAAGTTTCGTAAAGTTTGGAGTTGAGAATCAAAAGTTTGACCTAATTGCAACTTCGTCATCGGTGATTTTCTTGTTTGGATCGGTTCGGAGCTCCGGTCGGACCGCCCATCGGCCGGTCGGATCGATTTTGGAGTGGTCCGACCGCCAAGATTACAATGATCGACCGCGACAATCGGTCAACCAATTTGGGTCCAGAGGTCGAACTTGCGTGCTTTGTGATTCTGTAATCTTAGTTGATTTTGTTATTTTGCTTAGGGGATTTAATTGGATTCAATACTAGTCTTCCGCTGTACTGGTATATTGATCTTCATAGCTTCCTAATAGCTATTGGAGTGAAATTGTGTTGAATTCATTATTTGGGAAAAAGTGAGCGTTATTTGGGAAAAAGTGAGCGTGCTCCTATTCACCACCCCCCCTCTAGTCGCCTTTTCGGTCCAACAAAAACAAAAGGCTTAAGTTTGGCCTGCATGACTCATTTTGTTAGAATATTTACCCAAGATCTTTTTAAGGGTGGCGGTATGTGCCAACACTTATCTAGTAATGTTCTCCAAAGAAAAAAAGGAACACTTATCTACCAAGGCAAACTATAGCAGTAGATTCTGAAACTCAACAAAATATGGAGATTACTAGTACTTTCTCCAGAACAGTACCTCATTCGAATGACGAAACATTCTTTCCCACCGTGATCAAGCACCGTGCGGGTCAGCCACCGTCCTTCTTGCGGACGGTAACCTCTCATGCGCAATATGACATCAGAAATCATGGCCCCGCCATCATCAGTGACTCGGTCAGGTACACACTTCAACAAGTATGGTGCTTGAATTGGAGGGGTAATTGATGCCATTGCTCTCATCCTGATATTGAGCTCCTCTGTAAGAGTGAGGGCTTTCTCATGCAACATATCACTCCATGACAGTGATATGTTCTCGAGGAGCTTGCTGTTCCTGAAGCACGCATTCGTGCTGCGCCTGACCTCAATGGTGAGGCCCCGGGTTGCAAATTCACAGTACAGATGCCATGATTTCTTCCAGTTTTTGCAGGATAAATTGGACATTGATTTGTTGAGCTTTAGTGATCTGTGACACCTCTGTGTTCGCAACCTTAGAAAATCCTTTCTGATGTGTTCACTGTCAAATTCTCCTTTCAGGAACACATATACCTGCTATCAAGAATCAATGATGTCATATTGCCAATAAATAGTTAAATAGTTAAGATGGAAAAAAGACGTATTTGTGAGGTATCTCTTGCATGGTCACATAATGAGTTTAGATGATAAACTTCATTTACATTAATATGCAAGTACAATATGTGTCAATTCTCTGTTTTTACTATATTCAGCGGGTGCATGAACTGAAGTTGATACCAATCTGTTGCTGTAACAAGTTCAATCCTTCTAGACATGACTATTTCTGATATGTATTTTTTTGCAATGAAAAATACAAAAAGGGCGTTCGTGCTTTCCTACAAAGTTCCAAGATTGTAAAGCAGTTGCAATTACTAATGACTAGGTGCAAATAAGCTCATCAATTGGTTGAGGAACTTTAGCTTAATTTTCTTTCAAGGATAGCATAGAAGCACAAATATTAATTTTGAGCTTGCAAGTTATAGTGGTGTACCCTTGTGTTCAGATAATTTAAAAATATCTGAATTATATCGATGTAGAAATTCACTATATCTTGTATAAGACATAATGACCACAAAAAATAAATAATTGAGCAGGCCTACCCACTACTTCAGGCATCAATATACGAAATCTTGCATCTTGGCTCGAAGTGATCACAGTCCACATGGGCTTGTGGAATTCACTATTGCTTTTTTGATTTATTGTTGTTGACATTATGCCACAATTTGATGGCTCGTGGAAATTATGCCCGGCAGATCCATAAGTTCTCAAATCTTTGCCAATCCAAGGCATAAGAAAATGCCAAAACAGAATGAATTTTTTTGAAGAAGAAACAAATGGAATGAAACAATTGCCAAGTAGAAAATACTGTTTACTGACCAGCTGCCAAGAGAATATCATGTTAGATATATGAAGTTGGGTCACAAGTTCCACATAAAGTTAAATATGACTTTACAGATTTAGAATGCCAATAGTTTTATTTGCTATTGTTCTAGAATAGTGTAATTTTGCCAAAATGCTAGCGAATAACCCCAGTCCCCAACAAACGATATCTGGAATAGCCTCGGAAATACCTCCATAATAAACCTAGGTTGCAACCCCTTGTATAAACGGTTGGCATCCTCTTCTGATGCTGTAGCCTCCCAATAGAATGCCTCCCTCGCTGTGCCAACTGCTGCCGCATCAACCTCTGACCCAGCCGCATCATATGGCTCATCATATGCCTCCTCCCACAACACCCTTGTCCTCTCCACCACCTCCTCACTCACCACCTCCCCATAACCTACCACCACTTTCACAACATTGTCCCTGATGGCCATCGCTTTCATGTCCGTCGCATAGCTCACTGGAAAACTCTGCCAAGGATACATCACAATTGTGTCAACTACATCCAAACCACACTGGGGCTTGCTCAATAGGATGTCATGCCTATACATACCTGGTGAGCAAGCCACATTAGTAATATGTCCAGGCTAGGCACCAGCCGTGTGTGTTCTTCAGTTGTGTACACAGCCTTCTTGACGAGGTCAAGGAAATGCACATACCGCCGCCTTGCAGCAACATGGTAGACACCTTCCGAGACGAAGGGCAAGGTAAAGTGAACTGCTAGGCCAGCATACCTTTGAACCATTTTGACAATTTCACCATTGGCATTATCATAGGCAATGTCATTCACACTGGTGCCATCAAATTCATTATTATCAAGGTCAAACGGCTCCGATGGGTAGCGTGCAGCCCAGACATCCTGACAGCGGTCAGCGGCATACTCCTCATTCTCGGCATCAAGGATGTACGGACGGTCGATGAGGTGTCTGAACCTTGATGCGCAGTACGCGGCATAGCTCTCCTGGGGAGCGGAAGAAAGTAAACTTGAGATCGAGCACCTGCCGCGAGATTTTCATGGGCTAAAAAACAATCAAATTCCAAAGTTGATGGAATTTTTGTTTAAAACTGAAGCTCAACCCAGGGATTTATTTTAAATTATAGATTTTCCAGAAGAGTAAGCACGGCTGTAACTTGTACGGTGAATAGACCATTGCCGATTTTTTCCAATACGTTGTTTTCTATGCACAGTAAAGTGTCTAATTTTCTCAAGATCACAATTATTAACATACATTCGTTTAAGATTGCCTAGCACTATTTACTGATTAAACCACGTTAGCTTTCAATTTGTAAAACGTCCCTATATAACTGAGTAATCCCCCAGGATCTCACGCAATCAGTAAAGAACACAAGGTGGCCAAGAAAAGCTGACATGGTGGAAGCAGTGGCAGAGCCAGACGAGCCGCACGTCGGGCGGCGGTACCAGCATCGCCGCCTCCCCTCCTCCAACCGCCGCCTCCGCCGCGAGCGGCAGCCAGAGCTCCTCGTACCTCCGAACGGACCGCGGCCCCACGCCTCCGCCGGCCGCCGTGGCAAGGAACGCGAGGAGGCGGCGCGCGGCGGCGGCGAGGTCGACGGAGAACGCGGGGCTCGCCTGCCCGAGGGAGCCTGAGGAGGAGGCCATGGGTGCGGAGGTGGTGGGCTCCGGCACCTCCGCTTTCTCGCAGTGTGATTTAGGTGTCAGCTGGTGGCCTGGTGGGCGCCAGTGCGGAGCGGTGGTCAAAAGGGTTGTGAGAGACGTGCCAAAGGCGGATTAATTAAGACATGTATGATGGTAGTACAATTATTGTCCATATATCTATTTTATGTAAAGATAACATTAAATGTAGTTTTTATAATGAGTTATTTTTTTTTCTATATTTCTCTCTAGACAGTTTTTTTTGTGTGTATAATATGTTTTGTTTCTTGTGTTATAGTCAATTAATGCATGAGAAATAACCTAATTATCTATACTCTTTATTTCTCCTTCACATTATCTCGTGCCCTACGTAACAAGTCTTACAAACATATTATCTCGTGCCTTACGTAACAAGTCTTACAAACAGCTGACATCATACTATTATACATGAGCTAACATCATACCATTGTACATTTCGAGATCCGAATTTACACATCTGAAACTCTTTGTGTATTCTGAACTAGTCTTAGATCAGTAGCTAGCTCACATAGGAAACATCGATGAAATGCCATTCATTTATCGATTTAACTAAAAAGATATGAAAATAACAAATTGTAATAATAACTGGACCTTATGGTCAACGTTTACTTAAATTGCTATGCAGGGCTAAAGAAACAAATGAACTATTGCAGCGGAACGGTAAACTTGAAAATGTCAATCAACATGCCCACAAACAATCGAATAGAGATTGCATACTAATTCGCAAAGCTTTCAAATGACTTCTCTTCGTAGAACTTTTGAGAAGCTTGATACTCTTCAACTAAGTAACAAAGTTTAAAGTCGTGAGTACATAAAGTACTTAACAAGTCATAGGGAACAATATGCGATTAATATTCATGCAAGGCTTGAACAAAGAAATAACTATATAGTTCTTTTGCAGATAGCAATATTGATAGTAAATACAATAAATAGATCGAAATAGTAATTTAAAAGACAATAAATAAAGTAAACAGTTTCTTTGAAACAACCAGTGGACTTCCCATTTACTTCCCAACCAAACCACAAATTGAACATCTCATCCATAGAGCGAATAATATATTCACCAAGTGAACTCCCATTCAAACTCGACATATTTTTATAAAAACTCTACCTCTCGTGTGAAATCCCCGAGTGTTGTCTATAACTGAGGATACAGCTGTTTAAATAATTTTAACTCTGTAGAGATTGTACAGTTTTACCCACAAGAGATAAATTAACTTAAAGTGCCTGACCACACACTACTACAAAACAGGCCATAGAAGACGCCTCATCACAGACGGTTCTTTGAAACCGTCTGTGATGAAATAATCATAGACGGTTCCAAGACGAACCGTCTATGATATGGAGCTACCACAGACGGTTTGTAATAAGAACCGTCTGTGATAGGACTATCACAGACGGTTTGTAATAAGAACCGTCTGTGATATGCTAACATTATATATATACATGGTCCCGATAGAACCCTGCCCATTCCCATTTGAGCCGCCACCCTGCTGCCTCCTCCCCCATTGCTCCACTGCTGCCTCCTCCATTGTGCCAACTTGGAGAAGAGAAGGAAGGGAAGAAAGGAGGCAGGGAGGAAAAGAAAGGGAGGGGAGGAGGAAGAAAGGGAGGAGATCTCGTAGGATATTCGTCGTGAGCTCTGAGGGTAACGATCTGTACATAACCCTTTATATTTGCTCTAGGTTAATCACTAATAAATTTTAGTATGTTTGGTTAATAGTTAGAGTACTTGCGGTTTATTAATATTATTTTGTTATGTGCGTTGTAGATGGACCAAAATTGGATGTACGTTGAGAACCGTGTGAGTGAAGAGTACATTAATGGCGTGTTTTCTTTTAGAAGAACCGTCGAGCAGGATATGTTGAAGAAGGGATAAAATTTATGTATTGTCCATGCATTGATTGCGGTAATATAAAAAAAATGTTTGACAACCTGGCGCAGATCGAAGCTCACTTGATTCGAAGGGGTTTCAAAAAATGTATACATGTTGGACCAGTCACGGTGAAGAGCAGATCATACAGGAAGTTAATAATGACAACATCGCCGAGGAAGTCAACGATATGCCGTATGTGGACTGTGTTTTTGATGAGGATAGGTTGCATGATGACAATCTGGATCAGATGCTACGTGATGTAGAAGAGAACTACAGTGAGAGAGAGTTTTGTAAATTTGAGAGCTTAATGGAGGACTCGGGGAAACCTTTGTTCCCTGGCTGTAAGCCAGAATACACAAGGTTGTCAACTGTGCTTGAACTACTAAAATTGAAGGCAAGCAATGGTTGATCCGACAAGAGTTTCACGACGTTGTTAGGTCTCCTAACAGACATTCTTCCGGAGGGAAACTTGTTGCCCAGCACCACCTACCAAGCCAAGAAGGTTCTTTGTCCATTGGGAATGAAAGTATAAAGAATACGTACATATACGAACGATTGTATCCTCTACAGTAAAGAGTATGCGGACATGCATTATTGTCCGTGTGCAAAGCATCCCGATACAAGCGTAATAATACTGCTAAGGTGAAGCAAGGACCTCCTGCTAAGATGTTGTGGTATCTGCCCATGAGCCTATGTTTGAAGCGTTTATTTGCAAATCGAAAGGATGTGTTGGCACTCAGAGGAGCGTACGAAGGATGGAAAGCTAAGACACCCTGCTAATTCTGCCTAGTGGAGAAACTTCGATCGGAGCTTCGAAGAGTTCGGTGCAGAACTGAGGAACATAAGGTTAGGGTTGAGTCGGATGGAATGAATCCTTTCGGTAACATTAGCGGTGACATAGCACTGGCCCGTGAATCTATGTATCTACAACCTTCCTCTTTGGCTGTGTATGAAGCTGAAATACATTTTGATGTCACTACTTATCAAAGGGTCGAAGCAACACAGGAGCGATATTGATGTGTACCTAGCACCATTCTTTGGAAGATCTTGTGATCTTGTGGAGCGGAGGGGTACAATTATGGGATGCGTACAAACGAGAGAACTTCACTTTACACGCCATGTTATTCTGCACCATCAATAATTTCTCTGCCCTTGGTAACCTGTCGGGGTTCAGTACCAAAGGAGCCAAAGCCTATCCGCACTGCTTAGATGGTACCGAAAGTGTATGGCTGAACAACTCGTGCAAAACTGTGTATTTGCATCACCGTAGGTTCCTTCCCGAGATTCACCCATATCGCAAGATGAAGAAACAATTCGACAGAAATAAAGAGGACGGTTCAGCTCCAAGGGCTTTTAGAGGGAAAGAGGTCTATGATATGGTTAAGGATATCGATGTTGTGCTTGGGAAGGGATGCAAATTAAGGACCCGTCAGAAAAATATCTGGAAGAAGCGGTCAATTTTTTGGAACTTGCCTTATTGGGAGCACTTAGAAGTTCGCCACTGCATCGACGTCATGCATGCGTGGAGAAGAATGTATATGATAGCTTGATTGGTCTCTTCTTGAACATTAGTGGTAAAACAAAGGATGGTGTTAACATGCGGCGTGACTTGGTTGATCTGAACATAAGGACCGAGTTAGCACCAAAGAGACCGATAAAGACGAACGTACCTCCCCGGTTTGCTACACTTTGTCCAAGGCGAGAGATATGATGCGTGCAGCTTGCATGGTGTGAAAGTTCCGTCAGGTTACTCGCCAATATTAAGAAATTTGTTTCCATGGAAGATTTGAAATTATTTGGTATGAAGTCTCGTGATTGTCATGCGTGATGACACAAATGTTTCTGTTGCAATTAGGAGTATCTTAGAACAAGGTCTGAGTGGCAATCATTAGGCTGTGTTATTTCTTTAACTCAACCGCTCAGAAGGTCATCGATCTTAAAGGACTAGATGTTCTATAGGGCGAGGTGGTGACGACTCTATGTCATCTTGAGATGTATTTCCCTCTGTTATTTTTTGATATCATGGTCCATCTCACTGTTCACCTTGTGAAAGAGATAAAGATATGCGGCCCTGTGTTCCTATGTCATATGTACCCGTTCGAGAGATACATGGGAATTCTCAAGTCCTACGTACGGAATCGATCTCGGCCGGAGGGAAGCATTATCGAAGGTTATACAACTGAAGAGGTCATTGAGTTCTGCGTCGACTACATAGCTCAGGTGGAACCGATATGTGTGCCTCTATCTTGTCATAAGGGGAGACTGGAGGGTATCGGGACCATCAGAAGGAAAGCAATCACTTCCGATCTAGATACGTATGCGCAAGCCCATTTGACGGGCTTACAACACATGACCCAAGTGTCCCCGTACATCGACGAGCACAAAGACATTGTATGCCAACAGAATCCAAACCGGTCGGAGGTTTGGATCACGAGAGAGCACAACCGTCGGTTCAACGAATGGTTAAAGGTGCGATTCACAGGGAGGTCATTAAGTGATGATACGCTGCTATGGTTGGCAAAAGGGCCAAAATTTACAATTGTGACATAGCAAGGATACGGCATAAATGTGTACATATTTTATCTGACTGACTCGAGATAGGAGGAGCCGATCCGAGCAGCGATGTCGCATAGATCGTTTCACGAGCGATTCGATCTGGCACAGGGCACGTGGGTTGAACTTCTACTATGGGTTCTTAAAAAGATCTAGGAGCTAGACTATGTACTTTTCAAGATCCCCCTATTTTTATGCCATTGTGTTTAACTTCTGTAAGGCGTGAAGGTCGACAAGTACGGCGTCACTACTGTGGACCTCAAATGTGTCGGATATAAGGATGAACCATTCGTACTCGCTAAGCAAATTGTTCATGTTTTTTTTATGTAACAGACCCAGCAAATAAGAACCGCCACGTAGTTATTCATGTAAAAAAGAATGATTGTCGGAGTTGAGAATGTCGTGGATGAGGAAGAGTATAATCAATTTGATGAGTTGCCTCCTTTCGGAGATGGCATCAGGCTCGAGGAAGAACCCAGTGAAGAAGCTAGCTATATGCGCGTCGATCACCACTAAGGGCTATATTTTAATTAAGAATATTTATTCCATTGTAATTTGATGTTAATGTGGAATTTTCATGTGTTATGGACTTGTTATCTCTATATTTTATGGACTTGTCATCTCTGATAGTGATATCAATGTGGACATCATAGTAATGCGGAGTATCAAAATTGGTTTCACTTGATTTGGAGTTGAGTTGTATTAGATATGAGTATTTTAAAACATATGAATTTTCATTCAAAGGATTTGGAATTGTGTCAGGAAGTTCGAACCATCTGTGATAAGTCATCACAGACGGTTCCATAACATAACCGTCTTTGATATGACACATCACAGACGGTTCCGTTTTGAAACAAATGCGTGATACGAGGGTTTAGTGTTTCTCTGCTAAGTTATCACGAGCGGTTTTGTTATGGGCCGTCGTGATATGACTATATCACGAGATGGTTTTGTTCTGAAACGCTTGTGATGACTTCTCACGAAACCCTATACAACATATCACGAGCGATTCTACGATGGAACTGTCATGTGACTTATCACGAGCGGTTTTATACTAGAACCGTTTGTGATATTCCTTTATTTAAGAGGAATTGATAGTGATACGGCCATATCTACAACCAAAGCATTGCAAAAGGTAAAACAAAATGTTGTGAAGGCCGATAGGGTGGATGGGGATCTTTGCAACGAGAGGAGCGTTCTCTCGGAATAAAACCCTAGCGCGTGCGTGCGATCAAGAAAGATATGTGGTGGTATGGCGTGAGGTTGCATTAGGCGTCGGAAGAAGCATCAAGTGCATGGAATAAGTTTGTGCAAGAAGCTAAGAGAAGGAAAGCCCACAACACAAGGGAAACCAAGAGGAGATTTGGCCATGCATGGAGAGGGCGCCAGAACATGGCATGTGGGTTGGTTGATTTGGATCCAATTGAATGACCAATTGGTGATTAATATTTTATTTCAAAACTAGAATAGTTTAAATTCTAATTAAAAAAGAAAAGTATTTTTGTTTGGATTCTTGTTCACGTGAGCGATGTAGGCTCGGATTCTTATTCACGTGAATAGTAATCCCATGCAATCTTGTAGCAACCGATTCTTGTTCATCCGCTTTTTTGTGCTTGCGTGGGAGGCTATATAAACCCCCCATGGCCGCACCATATGGAGGACAAGTTATGACCTAGTCGGTCTACTATTCATGGGCTATATATTTAGGGGTTGAGCCCCATTGTAAGCAAGTTAGAGTTGAATAAAATACAGAAAAGTCACAGGTTTATGTGGCGCAAAATGAATACATGCGTTTCGGAAATTCCCATCTAGGGTTTTGTGATTGCGTGAATATTGGAGGGAGGTTGTTCTTCCAAGATCCGTGATTCCTTGTGGATCATCTCACCAATTCGTAGCATCCTCAAATTGCTCACGGTTTGGTGTTGTTCTTCCAGTTTGATTTTGTTTCTCTCTTCGGATTGATTCAATATCAACCAAGTGTTACTTGCTTTGGAGATATACTTGCTCTTCTATTTTGCCAAATCAAGAGAGAGGAAAGCGGGAGTTTCACTTCATTCAGAATTGAAATACAAGTACCGTGAAAGATTGGGCCACATTACGCATCAACACACGTTGATCCGTATCATCTATCGATAGGGTTTGAGCGCCCTTAACTCGTCACTCTCCTTACTCTCGCGCGCCCCTTCACCCCCCCTGCGGCCGAAGCATCCTCCCCGGTGCCGACCTGCTACTCCCCCGCCTCCCCGACGCCGACGCCCTAGTACTCCGGCCTCCCAACCCCGCGCCTGCTGACTCCCGCCTCCCCAACGCCCCTTCTCCGCGACCCCGATGCCTCTGACGCCCCTACTGCTCCTCGATGCCCCTTCTCCCCGATCCTGACGCCCTAAGGTTAGACTTTAAGTTGCGTAAGTATGAGTGTATGGCAGTAGATCCATTGGATTAGGTTGGTGGTAAGATGTTCAATATTGTAGATGAGTATATATATACATTTGATTAGCAAGCCAGTTAGCATGGATTAGCTTAGGTGATTGTTAGTAAGTGTTTTACAGATTAAGATGTTCAATATTGCAGATGAGTATGTATATACATTTGATTAGCAAGACATGTTTGGTTAGAAATTTCCAGTAGGTTGCCATCATTTAGTCAGCAAAGGCAGGGATAATTGAGTCAGTTCATAAGTTAGGCAATACAGGCAAATGGAGGTATAGTCCTTTTATGTTTACCTTGATCTGTCATTGTTCTATTAATTTTATTCTGTCCTTTGTATGGTTATTGATTGCTCCCATGTAGCAACTTTAGAGATGTCAATTTTCATTTTGTTGGAAAGTAGGAATAAAATGTGCTCAACGTTAGACTTTAAGTTGCATAACCCTACTACTGCCGTTCAAGGGTGCTTGTTAATAAATATGCTAACATGACATATTTATAAGAAAATGCCTTTTCCATAATTTTTTAAAATGTTATATATATCTGATGTTGTTTGCTGAGTAAGACTTCTTTGTCAAGTGCAATACATGGCATTGTAAGTAGTCATTATTATTTTTTGGTACTATGTTTGTATCTTTCTTTAAATATTATGGTTATCAACTTGCAATACATGAAATTTTAGTTCATTGTGTATGTAACTTATATAGATAGTAAGTAAGCGAGATGACAGAGGCACCGTCTTCGCCGCCATCATCGACGTCGCCGAATGCGTCTGGATGTCCGATCAAAGTGGTACATAAGCGAGATAGCAGAGGAATATCGAAATTGTATGCGGGCCGAATGACTATCATAGAGGTGAGTGACGTTGGGTCCCTCTGAGTTCCAAGAAAGCAGCGGCGAGATTCCGGACCATCTGCGGGATACTTGGAAGGAGCAGGTCCCCATCATCACACCAAGTGGAAGTCTCAAGGATGAAGAGAGAGGCTAGCGTGGTGAAATTTCGAGGCTTGTTCATTATCGAAGCGGACAGTGCGCATGCAGCGGAGGCGTTGCTCACGATGGGACACGCGTGGAGGACCTTCAAGAGCACGCTTGTCACGAAGTACATGAACACGAGTCGGACGCCCTTCACGAAGTATCATTTCTTGACGCGGGATATATGGGACTCCTTTGTGCGGATGAAGGCGACGACCAAATTTCAGGAGCAAAGTGCGGCGTACAAAGCTCTCCAGGCACAAAACACTCATCCCCACAAACTTCGGCACCACTGGTGCAGCTAGTAAAACCACTCAATGGGTGGCGGGGGATGAGAGCGCTACAAGATCATTTGCAGAGATCTCAGATGAGTGCGCTTGAGCCTGGTTAAGAGCGAGGGTATCGACCACTTCTTCGGGCGGCATCTCTTTCACAAACCCGGTAGATGAGGCAGTGTCCCAACGTCTGGTAAATATGTCGAACTACGTAGTGTCTATTTAACATGATGACCTCTTGCATTGTATCTATAATAACATGATGACCTCTTGCAGGAAGCATTGACTTCGCGTGTTAAACGGTTCCTTTGAAGCGAACATGGAGAAGGATCTACTATATGCGGCCCGGGAAACAAGGAGAACCGGGTCGCACGCGAGGCGTTAGGCTTTACGCACCTTGGAGGATGGATTCGACACGACTCCGACACGTCATGAGGAGTAGGAAGAGATCCAGGGCGAGCACTGCGCGGTTGGAACAAGTGTTTACTAAAACATTTCAGGGACAGATAACAAGAATGCAGGATTAAATAAATCAACCCCTGAACCAGTCGCAAGCCGCCCCCGTTTTTTTGGGAGCCAGTCCTTCTCAACATCGGAGTAGCGTCGTGTCCACACATAATTATGGACATAACGACGTCCAATTACCCATCAACGACATCAAGGTAATGTACATTTCTAGAATGCTCCAAAGATAGACTGGTGGGTTTCCTCGACCCACACATCATCTGTAACACCCTGACCCAAAATCGGCTCAATGCCCAGCCCACCGTGGGGCGGACCCACCTACACATAGCACCTCACTTACACTTTCGTCCTCGCTTCGTGTAAAAGGGTTAACACGGAGGTGCTATGTTTGGATCCAATAGGCATTATATACTACTACAAATCACTTGAGACAAGTAATGTGGGACTAATCCCACCACACAACTCCTCATGGGCCACATGGGCCACACTATGAGCAGGCCGGGATATTACATTTACCCCTCAAGTGGCGCCCTCAAAGACATACGCATCTGTGCAAATGCCCAGAACCACCCCTCGGTACACGTCCGTGCGTCCGGTCTGCAGCACATATGCCATGCCATGTGTCCACAGGCCCACATGTGCCATGCGCCATATGCTCACGCCCCTGTCCGCACGCGCGTGCAAGTCGTGAAGGTTGATGCTCGATACCATCTGTAACACCCGGTAACATGAGCACAGTATGCTACTAAAATAACGAGATGACAGATAAAACCCTATGACATTATAATAAATTTAATGAGCCTCCTTTGTATAACTAAGTATACCGGAGATTCCAATAGAAGCATAAGATTAACAATATTTCAAGAACCAAAGTCCATCAAAGCATTCATAGATAATCTACTCGGTTAAGGCATAATCAAGCATAAATAAAATTTACCACTCTCATTATTACAAATAATTCAATGCATTCAAGCATAGCCAAAACTTATACCTTAAACAGATGCTTGTTATTAAGGTATGATCTAAATGATAATAATCCTTTAACGAATGAGTGGTAGTGAGTGCAACCAAAGCAATCCTCTCCCTCCCATGCACGTCGGCAAGCGAAGTACCTAAAACATAACAACGGCAAGAGTGAGTCAAGACTCGACAAAATCACGATCGATAAGACAATGGCAATTGCAACTATAACTATTGGCATCCATCCACAACTATCCACAATAAACATGGCTCATGCTTATGCGATGCAACTGTTCAAATGCACTTTTCTTTCTCTCTTTGCATATACCGGTATTGCGAGTGTGCATCCGTCGATGCACACCCATGCCGTGCCTTCTAGCACGAGACCTTAGCCCATACTCCACAAGTATGGGGACCCAAAAGCCCATCATATTCATGGCGGGACCTCAATTAATGCTTGGTCACCACGTGACCATGCCTCTAATATGATATCATGATGCACATGGTCAATACTTTAAATCATCATGCATAAATGAAACTTACGCATACTTCTAGCATTTGCGAGCATTGATATCCATAACATTCGAGCATCCATGATTAACACAATATACTCATAACATAGTAAACATGAACAAGCGATCACGCACAATTTACCACTCTGTACTTGCCTTAACCACGAGAGAGCGAGGATGTGCAATGTCTTCGCTCCTACACGGTCCACCACAGAATAATAGTTATAACACACACTAATACACAGACGGACCAAAACAAACTATATAACAACAACCATGGACTTGCAAAACTTCTAACTCGATCCAGGCCCCAAACTCCTAAGCGTCGATCTGTCCCTCGGTGGGCAGTCAACTTCAAAAATCCATATCTATTAGCACAAGGGTCCAAATAAGATGTTCTTAGACTTTCTGGAAAGGTAATTAAATTCTCCAACTAAGTCTATTCGATGAGCCTTGCTGAATCAGCCAAGTAATACCCCTACTAGGCCAATTAAAAAAACATCAACTTCACGTCGGGTTTTCTGGACAGAGTACTAAAACCACCATAACTTTTGCTACACGACTCGGAACGGGGTGATCTTGGACTCTCTGGAATGACGACAAAACCAGCTACAATAGTCTAGTTGGACAAGTCTCCTGATTCGGCATCCTAAGAATTAGTTGGACAAAACTTTACCTGAATATAAGAATTAGTAGGAGGCCGAATCAGGAGACTTGTCCAACTAGAGTATTGTATCTGGTTTTGTCGTGATTCCAAAGAGTCCAAGATCACCCCGTTTCGAGTCGCGTAACAAAAGTTATGGTGGTTTTAGTACTCTGTCCAGAAAACCCGACGTGAAGTTGATATTTTTTTAATTGGCCTGGTAGGGGTATTACTTGGCTGATTCAGCAAGGCTCACCAAATAGACTTAGTTAGAGAATTTAATTACCTTTCCAGAAAGTCTAAGAACATCTTATTTGGACCCCTGTACTAATAGATATGGATTTTTGAAGTTTACTGTGCACCGAGGGGACAGATCGACGTTTAGGAGTTTGGGGTCGGGATCGAGTTAGAAGTTTTGCAAGTCCATGGTTGTTGTTATATAGTTTGTTTTGGTCATTCTTTGTGTATTAGCGTGTGTTATAACTATTATTCGGTGGTGGACGTGCAGGAGCAAAGACATTCGTACATCCTCGCTCTCTCGTGGTTAAGGCAAGTAAAGAGTGGTAAATTGTGCGTGATTGTTTGTTCATGTTTACTATGTTATGAGTATATTGTTTTAATCATGGATGCTCGAATGTTATGGATATCAATACTCGCAAATGCTAGAAGTATGCGTAAGTTTCATTTATGCATGATGATTTAAAGTATTGACCATGTGCATCATGATATCATATTGGAGGCATGGTCACGTAGTGACCAAGCATTAATTGAGGTCCCCATCATGAATATGATGGGCTTTTGGGTCCCCATACTTGTGGAGTATGGGCTAAGGTCTCTGTGCTAGAAGGCACAGACATGGGTGTGCATCGACGGATGCACACTCTGCAATACCGGTATATGCAAAAGAGAGAAAGAAAAGTGCATTTGAACAGTTGCATCGCATAAGCATGAGCCATGTTTATTATCGATAGTTGTGGATGGTTGCCAATAGTTATAGTTGCAATTGCCATTGTCTTACTGACTGTACTTTGCTGAGTCTTGGACTCACTCTTGCTGTTGTTATGTTTTAGGTACTTCGTTTGCCTACGGCATGCATGGGAGGGAGTAGGATTGCTTTGGTTGCACTCACTACCACTCATTCGTTAAATGATTATTATCATTTAGATCATACCTTAATAACAAGCATATGTTTAAGGTCTAAGTTTTGGCTATGCTTGAATGCATTGAATTATTTGTAATAATGAGAGTGGTAAATTTTATTTATGCTTGATTATGCCTTAACCGAGTAGATTATCTATGAATGCTTCGATGAACTTTGGTTGTTGAAATATTGTTAATCTTATGCTTCTATTGGAACCTCCGGTATACTTTGTTATACAAAGGAGGCTCTGTCGAAATTTATTGTAATGTCATAGGGTTTTATCTGTTATCTCGTTATTTTAGTAGCATACCAGGCTCATGTTGGGCTGGGGTGTTATATCATCTCTGAGCAAACCATCAACGAAGACGCATCCTACGTCGTCAAATACATAACGACGGGATTGCTTGCTCAGGACGACAAAGACTACATAATGGTGCCGTACAACCAGAAGTAAGTGCTTCACTACTTGCTATACAAATTTCACCAACCTCAACAAGGCGTGCCCAAAGGAAGACTACCCACTCCCGCACATCGACCAACTCATTGATTCCACTATTGGATGTGAGTTGATGAGTTTTTGGATGCATACTCAGGGTATCATCAGGTCCATATGGCGAAAGAAGATGAGGAAAAAACAAGCTTCATCACCCATGTAGGCGCTTTCTGCTACCTGCGCATGCCCTTTGTGTTGAAGAATACTGGAGCCACCTTTCAGCGTCTCGTTTGCCTCATCATCAAAGACCAGTTGGGTCGCAATGTGGAGGTTTATGTCAACGACGCTGTCATAAAAAGCATTCAAGCTTCGTCACATATTGAAGATCTCTAATAGACATTTGCCAACCTTCGCAAATTCGATGTCAAACTAAACCCTGAAAAATGCACCTTGGTGTAAAGGGAGGAAATCTCCTAGGGTTCTTGGTCTCACAGCGTGGCATAGAAGCAAATCCTAAAAAGATGCGATCTTGGACATGGAACCACCCCGGTCCACCAAGGACGTCCAGTGACTCATGGGGCGCATGCCTGCGCTCGGACGCTTCCTGTCACGTTTAGCGAAAAAGGGCCTCCCCTTCTTCAAGATACTCCGTAGGCTTGAAGGCTTCCTATGGACTCCTGAAGCCCAGAAGGCCTTCGAAGACCTAAAAACCTACTTAGCAGCCCCTCCGCTGCTTGCAAGTCCAAGATCAGGAGATGTACTACTCCTGTACCTCGCTGCAACCCCGGTCACAGCGAGTGTCGACCTAGTCAAGGAGAAAGGAGTTCAGCACCCGGTATATTATGTCAGCGAAGCCCTGGCAGGCGCAAAGACAAGGTACACAAAGATAGAGAAAATATGCTATGCTCTACTCATGGCCTCAAGAAAGCTTCGTCACTACTTCCTAGGACATTCTATCACAAAGAGTCCACAGGGAGAATAGCAAAATGGGCCACAGAACTAGCACATTTCTCCCTCAGGCTTGTGGGGAGGACTTCTGTCAAATCTCAGGTCCTCGCCGATTTCGTGGCTGAATGGGCTACGCCCCCAGTCGACCATGAAGCCCTAGCAAGCAGCCCAAACACCCCTAGCAAGCATTGGATGTTATACTTCGATGGATCCAAGCATTTGTGAGGAGGGGGTGCAAGGGTCGTCTTGGTAAGCACGGAAGGGAAGGCACTCGAGTACGCGGCTCACTTATCCTTCAACCCCACAGACAATATGGCCGAATAAGAAGCATTACTCTTGGGTCTACGCCTTGCTAAGGCCATGGGGGTCCGACGCCTCCTCATCTTAGGGGATTCCCAGTTGGTCGTCAATCAGATGGATAAAACATATCAGTTGCTCGATCAAAAAATGGCCAAATACTTAGACAAAGTGAGGAAGATGGAATACCACTTTGCCGGACTTGAAGCTCATCGGATCCCTTGCGGAGATAATCACCGTCGGACTACCTCGCATGCCGTAGGCTCTTAGGAACCCCTTCCTCCGTAAGTCTTCTTTCAAGTACTAAAACGCCATCGATGGAAGAAGCATCCGACATCTTGAACTACCTCAGGATGTCAACAAGACTTAAGTACTTCCTCCTCTGGATGACTCCTATCATCAAGTACATACAGGGAGAAGAAGAGCCTGAGGATGCAATAATGGCCCGTGGGCTACTCTCCAAAGACAAGACTTACGTGATCATTGAAGGAAAGCTTTACAAGCGCAGAGCATCCGCCCTTCTCAAGTGTATCACAAGAGAAGAAGGCATTTTACTTCTCCTTGATGTGAATGAGGGCCTCTGCAGCTCTCACATTGCGCCAAGGGTAACCACAGCCAAAACACTTTGCCATGTCTTCTATTGGCCCACGATGGTGCAAGATGCCCTCAACGCGAGTTCACAGAAAATGCGAGGGGTGCCAAAGGATGCCAGCCAACCACAACGTTCCTGCTAATCCCCTTCGCACCATACCAATCACCTGGCCATTTTCCCGATGGGGAATGGACCTACTCGGGCCATTCCCACTGGGCAAAGGGGGCTACAAGCATATTGTGGTATCAGTAGATTACTTCACCAAATGGGTGGAGGCAGAACCCTTGGCCTCCATCACATCTCGTGCCGCACAGAAGTTTTTTTATAAGAATACCATGTGTCGCTTCGGGGTTCCCAGGGATCTCACAGTGGACAACGACACTTAGTTTGATGCCTCCTCCTTCAGGGATTTCCGCGACTCCATTGGGACCACCCTTCTTTGCATCAGTGCCTCACCCAAAAATCAACAGGGCTGTGGAAAGAGTTAATGGGCTAATTATGCAAGGCATACGACATTGCCTCAAGGAAAGTGCCCTCAAGCGAGGAACCTGGACGGAGGAGCTCCTCATCGTCCTATGGGGATTACGCATGACCCCCAGTCGTGCCACTTGGAGGACTCCGCTCTCCCTCGTGTAAAGGGTAGAAGCTGTCCTCCCTGCTGAGATCCACCATCGCTCCCTTCGAGTGGAAATGCTTTCAGGGCCATCACCTGTTAACTTTGCCCAAAACAAGGACAACCATAGGATTGAGGTGGACTTCATTGAGGAAATCTGCGAACAAGCCCTCCTTAAGCATGCTGCTTACGAGCAGGAGGCTGCCCAGTTCTACAACAGCAGGGTGAAGGAACGCACCTTCCTTCTTGGTGATCTTGTAGTAAAAATGTTCACTGACCCGACTTCTCAAGGGAATCTTCACCCTAAGTGGGAAGGCCCCTACCGTATATCCTCCGTCCTGGGGTCAGGCGCTTACCAACTTGCTACCCTGGAAGACAAGCAGCTGAAGCATGCATGGAATGCAGATAAGCTCCGCAAGTTTTACGCTTAAGACTCTATTGTATGCCCTATGTGGCACCTATTTGTTGGAAATATGCCCTAGAGGCAATCATAGAGATGATGATATTTCATTATGTTCATGATTTTGATAATATGTTATCGTGTTCCTTGAATGAATCATTTGTTATAGATCAATAAGTACGTGACTTGTTGGTGGAACTCTTTAACTTATATGATGTCATTCTAAATGTATCCCTGGTCAGAGGTCACTGGTCGGAACACCAGTGACTCTATGACCAGCATATGTATTGATTGATGACCTTGTTTCACCGGTCATAGATATGGAGATATCGAATCAATAATGTGAGCACATGTTAGAGAACATGGTGTTGGATAGACCCATCATTGAGACACTATTGAGATTGTTATGAATCTTTGTGTCATTAGTTGGTCTCAAGTAATGATGATGTAAAATCCTTAGACCTGAGATCAGCATAGTTTCCTACATATGTAATAGCACTCTTAGGGGTTGCCAAACACTACTTCGTAACTGGTTAGTTATAAAGGTAGCTTTCGGGTATGCTATGAAACATGCGGAGGGATGTGACTGGTCGAGATAGGATTTGCCCTCCTAACATAACAGAGAGATGTCTGGGCCCTCGTGGTGATCGGATAAAGAAAGTGCATGGCCATGCCACTAGTGGTCGAAGTGTCGACCACATGATGTTATCCGACACTCGATCGAAAGTATTGAGCAGTCCATGGTTGACACATCATCTCACCCAGAGTTCAACCAGCATCGTGAGGCAAAGGGAGAATGCATGAGTAGGTTGCTTAGTTCGATCGGATCACGGACTAGTCGTATGGAGATACGAGTGGTCGAGATTGGTCAAACGTAATCGCGAATGGTAAGAACACAGTCGTAAGGAGTTCTGAATCGTCGTGACCAATTACACTGTCGTATAGAGATACGAATCGGTCGTAAGTGATGAGGACCTGATCATAGATCATATTACATCAAAGTTCGTTCGATTTATTCTATGTGTCTTTGGGAATAGTTATGTGCTGCTAGGTACCGCTAACGGCTAGTGATCGAAAAAGAGTTTCCGAGTTATAACCGATTACACATGAACCTGTGGGGTCGCACACTTAAAGGGCAAAGATCTGTTTTGGATGGTGATCCGAATTCGTATAGGCCACGAGTTCCTAATGGGCCTCCAGGTCGAGACCCATTATGGATGCCTATATAAAGAGGGGCGGTGGCATGGGGTAGATGAGAGGATGATCTTTGGAAGAACTCCCGAAATCCTATTAGCCATGCCTTCTCAGCCACGCTGCCGGAGCTAGCACTCCTGCGCGTGGTGATCCTTCCCCGTACGTGTGCATACCTCGGAGGTGTTGTTGCGAAGCATCAGCACTAGGACGATCCGCGACTTGTGTTGATCACTGGAGTCGGAGAAGAAGTCGCGTGGTGGGTACGACCACTCGGAGAAGCAGACGCGCGACGAGCACAACCACTCGAAGGAGGAGACGCGTCGTAAGTACAAATACGACTGCATGAACTTGCTACAACGACTCTACTTCCGCTACGAGTCGGCGCGTCTAGCGATAATCTCGTGATCTATTACTTGCGGCGGTTCCTTGGTTGCGCGGTATTTTTTTTGTTTGTTCTATCGTAGCATTGCCGCGTATCCCTACAGTGGTATCAGAGCCATGCCGTCTAGTTCTAGATTCGGATTGGACACATATTATGATATGTGGCAGTTATAGATGTGATCTATCTCTGTTTTGGCGGTGGTCGATGTGATCATCCATGTGCATTGGTGGTAAGATGGGTTTTTATTCGTTATTCCGTAATCGTGCTTGCATGGTCGTATCACAACTTGCCTCTACCGGTCGGTTTCCGCCATCGGGGCAGACAGTGATCGTAAATCCATTGGAGCACGCGAAGATCAATGTAGTTGATCGAATCGGAGTTACGATCGATAAGTACCGGATGTTTTATTGCACTTGTTCACGATCACTTTGCATGATACTCCTATCGGTCGGAATTCCGCCATCGGAGTATCCCGCAGTGTGTGGTCGTATCAAGGCAATGATCGGATCGGTTCGGAATAGGGTTAATGTGATTAATCTGATGATTTCCAAGGTTCGGTTAGCGGGACCGCCGTGCTGGGTAATCGGACCGCGCTTTTGTAGTGTGTGTTCTTGTTGCCCATTAGAATGCTATTCCATGCCTAACTTGTTTTTGCAGGTTGATGTGAATAGTATGACCCATGATGTATGAGATGCATGCATGTGTGTAATGTTCATGACCTGCATGTCATGTTTATTGCAGCCCAAGGCAGTCTATATTTGTATAACGGCCTGCGTGTCGACTTGTGATGCTAATTTACTCATTGTATTTTTATCCCTAGTACTGTTAGGAGTAATGGCTTAGTGGGAGTACATGGAAGTTTTGGCAACATGGAGACATTGCGAACAGGATGCTTGGCGATGGAGATCACCACCAGAAAGGGTCATACTATATCACGATGTAATTTGATTGTCTGTGAATGCCCTTATATTCCTGTTTATTTATTTCTATGCATGTTTTAATTGCTTGAAATGCTTTTAACATGGTAGAAGTAAATTTCCCTCAGGTAATATTAAGTTTAATTGATGCCCTCCCAATTAGTTGCACCATCCATAGTCTTGTATTTTAATGGTAGGTCTTGCTAAATCAGAGTGCCATTAATATTCCTTGATTAGATGAGTTTGTGTCGGACACTTACACGCAAGCGTTGGTCTAACTTGACAAGGTCATCATAGCGGTTATGGACCTTGGGGCATAGGGTTGGGTTCCAAAGCATAGAGATGCAGCCCAACAACAAGAGTCATATAGAGATATGATTAGCAAAGGGTTGCTTACCATATTCACTAATCTTCTAGCAGTGATGCCAAAGCTCACTAGTAGATTAACTGATTGTGGGTCTTGAATCACTAAATGTCATAAGAGGGATATGGTATTCAGTGGGAGTATCTTCATTAAATTGTTTAATAGAAGTTACTTTTCTTAAACAAATGTCTTAGTGTTGCATATTTTATGTTGTAGATCATGGCACCATCTGCTGTACCTACATCCAGTTTTGCCTTACGTTCGATACTTGATAAAGAAAAACTGAATGGAACAAATTTTGCGGATTGGTCCCGCAACCTGAGAATTGTTCTTAGGCAAGATAAAAAGGAACATGTTCTAGAGGAACCAATTCCTTATGTGCCTGCTGAGAATGCTGCTGCAGCTCTTAAAACAACCTATAAAAGGGCTTGTGATGAATCCCTTGATGTTAGCTGTCTCATGCTTGCTGCGATGAACTCAGACCTTGTATAGTTTGAGAACATTGAGGCCTACGATATGATCGTGGCGCTCAAAGGCATGTTTGAGACACAAGCAAGGACTGAGAGATATGAGATCTCAAAGAAATTGTTTGGGTGTAAGCTAACTAAGAGTAGTCTGGTGAGCCCTCATGTGATCAAGATGGTTGGTTACACATAGAGCTTGGAAAAACTTGGTTTTCCACTTAGTCAAGAGTTGGCTACAGATTTGATTCTTGCTTCGCTTCCTGCAAGCTATGGGCAGTTCATTATGACTTTTCATATGAATGGCTTAGACAAGAATCTCACCGAACTGCATATGATGCTTAAGACTGCAGAGGACAGCATTAAGAAAAGCAACAGTCATATGATGATTGTGCAAAAGAGTACTAGTTTCAAGAAGAAGGCTAAAACTTGGGTCAAAGGTAAAGGCAAGGTTTCGGATGGGATCCAAACTGTTAAGCCTAAACCCAAGACCAAGTCTGGCCCGACTCAAGAAAATGAATGCTTTTACTGCAAGGAGAAAGGCCACTGAAGAGGAACTGCAAGAAATACCTGGCTGATCTGAAAAGGAATGGTGGGACTAAAACTTCCACTTCAGGTATTAATGTTATAGATGTTTTTCTTACTGATTCTTATGTTAACTCGTGGGTATTTGATACCGGATCGGTTGCTTATATTTGCAATTCGATTCAAGTCTAACAAGGAGTAGGAGATTAACAAGGGGTGAGATAGATCTTCGCGTCGGGAATAAAGCAAGAGTTGCTGCATTAGCCGTCGGGACTTGGCCATTACTTTTGCCTTCAGGATTTATTATGGAACAGAATAATTGTTATTACGTTCCAGCCATAAGTAGAAATGTCATCTCTGCATCATGTTTGATGGCAGAGGGTTATAAGTTCATTATAGAGAACAATGGTTGTTCTATATATTTGAATGAAATGTGTTATGGCTATGCTCCTGTTTTGAACGGGTTGTTTATTTTGAATCTTGATGTTGCACCCATCTATAATATTAATGCAAAGAGGCTTCGGCCTAATGATACGAATTCCACATTTATTTGGCATTGTCGTTTGGGTCACATCAGTGAGAAACGCATGAAAAGGCTCCATAGTGATGGAATTCTAAACTCATTTGATTTGGAATCATTTGAAATGTGTGAATCTTGCCTAATCGGAAAGATGACCAAGACACCTTTCACTGGTCAGAATGAAAGGGTGTCCGACTTGTTGGCACTCATACATACTGATGTGTGTGGACCAATGAGTACGACAGCTAGAGGTGGTTTTCAGTACTTCATTACTTTCAACGATGACTTTAGTAGATATGGATATATCTATTTAATGAGGCACAAGTCGGAATCCTTTGAAAAGTTGAAGGAGTTCCAGAATGAGGTACAGAATCAACTTGGCAAGACAATCAAGTCCTTACGATCTGATCGTAGAGGAGAATTTTTGAGCCATGAGTTTGGTGATCATTTGAAACAATGTGGAATTATTCCACAGCTTACACCACCGGGTACTCCACAGTGGAATGGAGTGTCCGAGCGGCGTAATCGGACCTTGTTGGACATGGTTCGGTCAATGATGAGCCAATCGGATCTGCCATTGTATTTTTGGGGTTACGCTCTTGAAACTGCCGCTTTCACTTTGAACAGTGTACCATCTAAATCAATAGATAAGACACCATATGAGATATGGACTGGGAAGAGTCCTAGTTTGTCTTTTCTAAATATTTTGGGTTGTGATGTCTATGTTAAACGTTTGACGTCTGACAAACTCACACCCAAGTCGGATAAATGCTTCTTCATAGGATATCCTAGGGAAACCAAAGGATATTATTTCTACAATCAAGAGGAGGGCAAAGTATTTGTTGCCCGAAATGGTGTCTTTTTGGAGAAAGAGTTTCTTTCAAAAGGAGTCGAGAGGAGAAAGATGCAACTCAAGAAGTTAGAGAAACATCCGAAAGTGTTTCAACTCCCATCGAACCTCTGTAATCTAACAAAGTGTTGTTGAACGTAGAAGAGACATCACCTAATGAGATCTAAAAGGCTACGTCAATTGCCTATAAGGTATGGGCATAACGTATTATTGTTGAATAATGGTGAGCCTAACACTTATAAGGAAGCGATGATGGACCCAGACTCTGATAAATGGCTTGGAGCTATGAAGTCCGAGATAGACTCCATGAGTGTCAATCAGGTTTGGAACCTGGTCGAGCCTCTTGATGGTGTTAGAACCATTGAGTGCAAATGGATCTAGAAGAAAAAGATTGATATGGATGGAAATGTTCACTTTCATAAGGCTCGACTTGTCGTAAAGGGTTTTCGACAAGTTCAAAGAGTTGACTATGATGAGACCTTCTCACCAGTAGCGATGCTTAAATCTATTCGGATCATTCTAGCTATTGCTGCATATTTCGATTATGAGATATGGCAGATGGATGTCAAAATGGCTTTCCTTAATGGAAACCTAAGTGAGGATATGTACATGACACAGCCTGAAGGTTTTTTCGATCCAAAGAATGCTAGTAAAGTGTGCAAACTTTAGAAATCCATTTATGGGTTGAAGCAAGCATCTCGGAGTTGGAATCTGCGTTTTGATGAGGAAATCAAAAGGTTTGGTTTCGACAAAAACAAAGAAGAACCTTGTGTTTACATGAAGGTTAGTGGGAGAGCACTTGTAATCCAAATCTTATATGTGGATGACATATTATTGATTGGGAATGACATTCCTATGCTGGAATCCGTTAAGATATCATTGAAAAATAGTTTTTCTATGAAAGACCTAGGAGAGGCAGCATATATCTTGGGAATAAAGATCTATAGAGATAGATCAAGAAGGCTAATTGGATTAAGCCAAAGTACTTACATTGACAAGGTGTTGAATAGGTTCAACATGCTTGATGCCAAGAAAGGGTTCTTGCCTATGTCACATGGCAGAAATCTTAGCAAGAATCAGTGTCCTTCGACCACTGATGAGCGAGATCGTATGAATGGTATTCCATATGATTCGGCCATTGGATCTATTATGTACGCCATGGTTTGTACCCGACCAGATGTATCATATGCTCTAAGAGTTACGAGCAGATACCAGGATGATCCCGGTGAAGGTTACTGGACAGCTGTGAAAAACATTCTTAAGTACTTAAGAAGGACTAAGGATGTGTTTCTAGTTTATGGCGGTGATGAAGAGCTCGTTATAAAGGGTTACACTCATGCAAGCTTCCAAACCGACAAAGATTATTATCGTTCGCAATCTGGTTTTGTATTCATTTTGAATGGAGCAGCAGTGAGCTGGAAAAGTTCCAAGCAAGAAACGGTTGCTGATATTACGACGGAGGCCGAGTACATTGCAGCTTCTGAAGCTGCGAAAGAAGGTGTTTGGATAAGGAATTTCCTTGCTGAGTTGGGTGTAGTTCCGAGTGCCTTATGCCGCCATTGGATCTATATTGTGACAATAATGGAGCCATTGCGCAGGCTAAGGAGTCGAGATCCCATCAGAAGTCCAAACACATACTCAGGCGTTATGATCTTCTTCGCGAATTGGTCGATAGAGGAGATGTTAAGATATGCAAAGTTCATACAGATTCAAATGTTGTTGATCCGTTGACTAAGCCTCTTCCACAGCCTAAGCATGAGGCGCACACAAGATCTATCAGTATTAGATACTTAAATGATTGACTCTAGTGCAAGTGGGAGACTGTTGAAAATATGCCCTAGAGGCAATCATAGAGATGATGATATTTCATTATGTTCATGATTTTGATAATATGTTATCGTGTTCCTTGAATGAATCATTTGTTTTAGATCCTGGATATGGGGATATCGAATCAATAATGTGAGCACATGTTAGAGAACATGGTGTTGGATAGACCCATCATTGAGACACTATTGAGATTGTTATGAATCTTTGTGTCATTAGTTGGTCTCAAGTAATGATGATGTATAATCTTTAGACCTGAGATCAGCATAGTTTCCTACATGTGTAATAGCACTCTTAGGGGTTGCCAAACGCTACTCCGTAACTGGGTAGTTATAAAGGTAGCTTTCGGGTATGCTATGAAACATGCGGAGGGATGTGACTGGTCGAGATAGGATGTGCCCCTCCTAACATAACAGGAGAGATGTCTCTGGGCCCCTCGTGGTGATCGGATAAAGAAAGTGCATGGCCATGCCACTAGTGGTCGAAGTGTCGACCACATGATGTTATCCGACACTCGATCGAGAAAGTATTGAACAGTCCATGGTTGACACATCATCTCACCTGGAGTTCAACCAGGCATCGTGAGGCAAATGGAGAATGCATGAGTAGGTTGCTTAGTTTGATCAGATACGGACTAGTCGTATGGAGATACGAGCTGGTCGTAGATTGGTCAAACGTAATCACAGAATGGTAAGAACCTGGTCGTAAGGAGTTACGAACTGGTCGTGACCAATTACAACCTGGTCGTATAGAGATATGAACTGGTCGTAAGTGATGAGGACCTGATCATAGATCATATTACATCAAGGTTCGTTCGATTTATTCTATGTGTCTTTGGGAATAGTTATGTGCTGCTAGGTACCGCTAACGGCTAGTGATCGAAAAAGAGTTTCCGAGTTATAACCGATTACACATGAACCTGTGGGGTCGCACACTTAAAGGGCAAAGATCTGTTTTGGATGGTGATCCACCAGATAGGCCACGAGTTCCTAATGGGCCTCCAGGTCGAGACACATCATGGATGCCTATATAAAGAGGGGCGGTGGCATGGGGTAGATGAGAGGATGATCTTTGGAAGAACTCCCGAAACCCTAATAGCCACGCCTTCTCAACCACGCTGCCGGAGCTAGCACTCCTGCGCGTGGTGATCCTGCCCCGTACGTGTGGATACCTCGGAGGTGTTGTTGCAATGCATCAGCACTAGGACGATCTGCGACTTGTGTTGATCACTGGAGTCGGAGAAGAAGTCGCGTGGTGGGTACGACCACTCGAAGAAGCAGGCGCGCGACGAGCACAACCACTCGAAGGAGGAGACGCGTCGTAAGTACGAATACGACTGCATCAACTTGCTACAACGACTCTACTTCCGCTACAAGTCGGCATGTCTAGCGGTAATCTCGTGATCTATTACTTGCGGTGGTTCCTTGGTTGCACGGTATTTTTTTGTTTGTGCTATCGTAGCATTGCTGCGTATCCCTACACTATCGTTGTGTAAACACCATTTTGCTCAATGCAATGAAGACTTGATATTCATGCATGATCCCTCCATTATGCAAATATGACATGATTCTGGGGTAATCCCTTAACATGCTGCTGTTAAGGGGTGGGCCTATTTTGTGTGTGTCTTCCCAAATATATGCTCGTCGGCAATTGAAAGGTTTGCCTTCTAACATGTTACTTTTAGAAGGCCACCTTCTAACATGCTATTGTTAGAAGGTTGCACCATTTTAGGAGATTGTCCAATTAGGATGCATACTCCTAACACGCTGTTGTTAAGGAGTTGTCCTTACCTACTAGTCTTGTAAGTCTCGCTTGAGACGCTCAAGCTATCATTAACCCTTCCCTTACGAAGGGTGCCACCTCCGTGGTGTATAGGGTGCACGACCCCCGTGGTCTCCCCTAACAAAAGACCAAAGTGGCTTGGGCGTCCGTCGCCTTCGCTATGGCAGCTTGCATCCTGCTGGACCCAGGGTGCAAGTGAATGCTCGGGCTTTGCGCCTGAGTCTATTGATGTGCTAAGGATTAGTCCCCCTTCAGCCTCCAGGCTATACGCATAACGACCTCCGGGTCACTCGCCTTGCTCGAAAGTAGGAGAAGACTAACCATGCTTAACATAATTCGCATCTCCTCGGGAACGCCTGCCTATGAATAAAGCGCTCATACAAACTAAGAACCTTTACAGGTCCTGAGAGATATCCCCTCTCTTGCTTATGGACCAAGTTGTGCCTTTGTGCGAAAACGAAAGTATTTTACTTTTCAAACCTCCAAATTACATTTTCTGGATTATTTCCAATGTGTTCATCAAGGGGGAGATTGTGGATATCATGGGAATATACTTCAGATCTTAGGATGATGTGACAATTGGTAATGGCGTTAAAGGTTTATCATTTCACATGTTTTCGGCAAAGTTATAGTGCTGTCAGGCCATAACCGGTTTGACTGCTAGGTGGTGATCGATCGGTCCATGCATGATCCAACTGACCATAGCTACGAGCCGGCCAACTTCAAAATTGGTGTTTTGAGCTAGGTGAAAAATAGAGGGTGTAGGCAAGAGAGGGGATTCTATTGCACTTGGTCCCATAATTTTTGGAGTCTCCAGTCAAAAGTTCTATTGGTTTGAAAATTCCAGTAGGTTTTAGAATTTCAGAGGCTGAAATTGGCTAAGTCCCAACTGGCGGTCTGACCGGCCAATAGGTGGCAGTCAGACCGACCAGGGTGGGCGGTCAGACCGACCCTAGGGGCAGTCTAACCGGTTTTCACTTGGATCGTTGGCCTTCGAGGCGGCGATGTTCGGTTGTTAGGTCAAAGTCATGAGTTTCAGGGCATATATGTTGCATGATGCATATTTTGACTAACATGGGTCAAGTTGTGAAGAATTTGTTCCCAAATTCGGTTTACTTGTCTATTGTTGTGTAGGTTGCTTGGTAGTCAACGACGGTAAACGACGAGGATGATCGAGACTAGGCTTGGAGAGCTGAGGTCCAGAACCATCGACGATGCCGGGTGAGGTCAATGAACTCAAGCGTGGTGCAAGATGGACAAGGGTGACCTATTGGCTAATCCGCGTCGCAAGATGGCGCATGGTATTGCTAATTAGGTCAAGAGGTGTTAAAGACGATGCATTAAAATACGTGCGTGTGTGACCCGTTTGTTTTGGGCCTTAACGGGAGCCTAATTGAGTCAAACTTGTAGAAGGTCTAAGCATCCACTATAAATAGAGGACGGTGGTGGCTGCACCCCTCGCTCTTTTTACTTCGTCTCTTTTTAGTTGGAAACCCTAATTTTGCTTAGGGAGAGCTTTTGTGGAGCCTACGGTTTTAGAGAGTTTGATGTGATTTCGTGCTCATAGATTGAGCTTTGTCCTCCATTGATGGAGAGGCTGTAATATCAAATCATATCAAATCAATCAAAGGAAAGATTGATCAATATTTTGTCTCATTGCTTTCTTTCTATATATTTGATGATTTTGAGTCTTTCTTTGATGCACGAGTTTTTGCTTGAATTCTCCACGTGGTTCCTGTGACATGTGGGAACATATCTAGGATCATCTTGATCATCAATCACCCATGAACAAGATTTTGGATCTAGTTTTCGTTTTGACTCGGTTTTTAACCATTCTTCAATCAAACAGAAAAGGATCGTTATTCTTCCAAGAATTACCACAATATTCGATTGGAATAGGTTCCTGACATCATAGAGAAGGTGTGCTACAAGTTTCATCGAGTTTGGAGTTGTAGATCAAAAGTTTCATCTATTTGCAACTTCGTCATCGGGCTGTTTTGATCTATTCTTCGAGCCGGTGGTCGATCGCCCAAGGCCATCGGTCGTAACCGCTTAGGTCAATCTGGCCGAACCATCATTGACCCAGCGGTCCGACCGCTAGTGCATTGAATTGCTTTAGTCTTTGTTGATTTTGTCGTATTGCTTAGGGGTTTAAATTGGATTCAATATTAGTCTTCCGCTGTACTGATATATTGATCCTCATAACTTCCATAGCTACTGTAGTAAAATCTTATTGAATCAATTATTTGTGAAAAAGTGAGCGTGCTCCTATTCACCCCCCTCTAGTCGTCTTTTCGGTCCAACAAAGCCTTTAGAACAACTTAGTACACATATTAGTCCCATAATATATTATCATCATTAATTACCAAAATTATTTTTAGGGGCCTAGATGCTTTCACTTATAAAGCCCCGGAAAGGGAGTATTGGAGTGGGGCACGGTGATGCCAGCGTGCTCTAGTTGGAGACCGAGTCAGGCTCGAGCTAGACGAAAGTGGCACTAGCTGACAAGGTGGGCCTGCACGGCAGCGAGAGAAGGGAGGAGGAAGGAGCGGGCCGGGCGAGGGAAAAATGGACAAGGCCATGGAAAAAGAGAAAAAGAAATGGGCCGAAGCGAAAAGGATTTAATGGAAAAGATATTCAACCCAAAGGAAAAAAAGAGATTTGCTGAATTTCAGAAATTAGATTAAATAAAATCAAACTCAAAGAAATAGCGAATAAACTCCAACAATTCTTAGAAAATTCTAGAAAATACTATAGAACTCAAGGAACCCAAATAAAATGACTTTGAATTTAATTGAAGTTTAGATTATTCACATTAAATTGTTTTGATTTATTAAAAATCCAATTAAGCTTTGACCTACACAAGAAAATTCAAATGGTTATTTTTATTTTAAAGGCTTCAACGGAAATCTAAATTTGGATGTTACATACATACTCTTATGGATGCTTTTGATGGAGCAGATCAACCTTCGGTTAACCTTGGACCTTGGAGGGGAAATGTAGAATGATTGATGAGGACGTCGCTCGATATCGAGGTGTTTGGACTTGTAATCTGGAGCGATTCCATTAGTTGCCACTTGCTTCGCACCAATTGTTCCGCCACCTCACTAGCGGTGGGAATGGAGTAGATCGGTTCGACCCTTCAACTAACCTTTGTGACTAGAGTTCCAGTTTCGGTTAATGGATCGACCCCTTTAGCATTCCTCCCCTGATCCATGGGAACCGTTGGATCATGTGATTCGTACAACTCTGCTTAATGACTCATTACACCCAAGCACTAGTTACTACTAGTATACTCTCTGCACTTTCCCCATTCCTCTCGCTCCTCCTTCCATCTATACACATAGTGATTCTTGTTAGTTGCCTCCCCTGCTTCACTCCCAAATTTCACCAAGCAAGGCACTGCCATCCAAATCCGCTACAAGTGACTGCGAATCTCGATGCCGACCACCCGAATCAGCTCCCCGTGCTACTTTGATGCTCTTACCTCGACTTCGGTTCTAGGTGGTGTCGCTCTGGCCCGCCGTCCGCTTCCGTGACTCCAAGACTTCGCGACGGGTTCATGCGAGCATGCTATCGGGCGCGGCTTTGGTGCTCAGTGCGGGTCGTGTCGAAGATGGGTGGTGGCGCGTTGGAGTCTTGGAGATGGGCGGACGGATAGCTTTGGAGATGGGCGCGGCAATGCATTGGAGATGGGTAGGCGCCACGCCGAGGCACGTTGGAGATGGGGGATCGATGCATCGATTATGGTCGAACCCTTTGGACCTATGGACCAACAGGGTTCATGAACCTTTTGCTCCTAATTCCTTTTAGGCTGAACCTCCAGCCCATCTTACTGGAATTTGTGGAGCGGGTCGGTGATCCAATGGGTTGGCGTGAACCACTCCCACCCCTACTCCTTACTAGTCTAGCTGTTGCTGCATCATGGACATCTCCCATGCCCCGCCTTAGGGCCATGTACAATAGTATAGATAACTATTATCTATAGATCCCTCCATGTCATCTTTAGATAGTACTAAAGATAGCTTTTACAATAAATTATTATTATTACTAGTCTCTATAGACAACTTATTCATGTATAATGTGTTTTGTTTCTCGTATTATAGTCGAATACTGCATAAGAGACGACTCAATTCCCTATGCTCCCCCTTTCTACTCTACATCATCTCGTGTCTTACATATTTTGCAAAAAGCAATATTGGCAATACATACAGTAAGTAGATTGCAAAGCATTGTTTAGAAGATTAATACATAAGTAATCAAGTTCTTTGAAACAAATATTGAACATCACGTTCACTTCCGAACCATTCCAACCAAATCATTCCATCGATCCATTCCAACATTTTTATGAAAAATCTACCATTTGCATGAAATCACCGGGCATGTCCATAATCGGGACACGGCTATTCGAATAGTTTTTGACACTCCGCAGAGGTTGTACAGCTTGACCCACAAGGCACGACTTTCTCTAGTTTATTTGACATCCGTCGATACCACCACTCACTACCTCAGGTAAGTAGTCTAGAGCACATGACAAGGCCTTTATAAAGTTCTATTTTGACTCAGTTCTGCTCGCTAAGGATTTGCCTTCCTAACCCCTTCTTGCACCGCTTATCAACCCAAACGGAACCGACTCAAAATTTTGGTAATTAGTTGGCCAGGTCCACCCCATAATGGACTTGTGGTTGCACGGTATGGCCCAGATCAATGGCGTACAAAGTTAAGTCCTTAGGTGGCTACTCAGGCGAGCCTACCACATCCCAAAGTGCTTCCCGCACCCCCTTTACTGCACGATCACTCGCCCGAGTATAAATCATTTTTGGTTCAACCTGACCAAACAGTGACCCTTGCCATGGTACAACATCTTTTAACAACAGTGGCCACGCGATAAATCCATATTTCCTTTAGTCAAGTTCAATCATTTCTTTGAGTATGTGATCGTGAATCCTATCGGGTAACTAAAGCATGGCTAAACATAATACGCCCCCATGTTGGTAATACAATTATGTCCAACCAATAATTAACCATCCTAAGCATAATACGCCCCATGTATGTCATTCAAGGGAACATGTCATTCGTAATTTATAAAGGAGGCATAATGGCAATTATGTAATTAACTATTTCCGAAACTATTTTCATACAATTAGCCATGCATATTGATATAAAACAATATAATTTTGCAAAATGGGTACAACATGATCAAAGGTCCACGACTTGCCTTCGTTGAAGAGTTGCGATGCGTCGGTTGCTGGGTCGAAGAATTCTTTCGAAACGCCGAAATCTATACATGCGAAAAGAATAAAATAAATAAAACAATACCAAATAAAAATCCAAATACTACAAAACTAGAACCAAATGAAAGATACATATTTTAGATGAATATAGAAATTCGAATCACTCCAATCGGAGTTCGGACGAAGAAGATATGGCCTTCGAAAGTCTGAAAATACATAAAATGATGAAAATAAGAATTTCCAAAATTATTTTTCTAAAGGAAATTTGACTTATTACGCCATGCTAATGTTAGCGACTGGATTTTAATTTTTAACCGAATTATTTTTCAAAAGAAAAAGGTTTGAGTCACTCTAACATCCCAAAGTTCGGTTACCAAAATTTAAATTAATAAAATTATTATTTTATTGAATTTTCTGTTAGTCAAATATATTTTTTCTTGATTTTTTGTAATTTTAAAAGAGTTATCTTTGTTAGAAAAATTTATTATTTAAATTCTTGATTTTAAAGTAAAAAATAAAATTTTAATTAATTATTGGAATTTTCTGGTATTTAAAAATACTTTTCTTATTTTCCAAAAATTAAAAATAACTATTGTACAAAAAAAGCCAACTTTAAGTTAGAATTATTTTTATTAAGTTAAAAATAATTCACAGAATTTCTGTGAATTTTTCTAGATTTTTGGATACTATTTGTTATTTTCTAAAAATCCCTATTTGATTTTTGTAATATCTGGCCATTAAAAATGAATTGTTATTCGCATGTAAAAGCTATTTTTTATTGAAAGTAATTTATTTAAGCTAAAAATACCGTATTGAACTACTCTAAAAAGTTATAGAATTTTTAGACCTATATTACTATTTTTAAGTTTAATTTTTTTTAATAATATAAAAATAATTACTACATAATAATAAAATTATTATTTTTACTATTATTATTTTATTTGAGTTCAGAATCTGGTCTTTAATATCTGTGATTTTTTTATGGATTTTTTGGAATTTATTTTCTATTTTTTAGGAATTAATTAATGCATTTTCGAATTTTTTAAAAAGAAAGATTTATCGGAATATTCCGGTAGCTACAGTAACCATGCCCAAAATTTCAGCCCAAAAATCCGGTCATAACTCCTGCGAGCAATTCCCGCCAAATGTTACTCTTTTGAGTCTATAAATTGAACCGTAGCCTCTCCTCCTCATTCCGCACATCACACTCACTTAGATTAGCCAAAAGCCTCCCGGAGCTCCCTCTGCTAGCACTTCTTCTCCAACTTCGGAGAGCCCAATCTTCTCATCCGTAGTTCTGTTGTACACCAAATTTTGCTGGTGAGCTCCTATCATGATTCTCTACATTTCTATTCAAGCCAAATTTGGATATACCTATTGTTTCACCTCGGCCACAAAAGCACCGACGATCTTCTTCTCCAACTCCAGCGACAACTCCGGCGAGTCCGATCTCCTCATCCGTAGCTCCATTGTGCACTAAATTTTTTCAGTGAGTTCCTATCGAGATTCTCTATATTTCTATTTAAGCCGAATTTTGATTTACCTATTTGTTCACTTCGGTCACAAAAGCACCGACGGTCTTCTTCTCCAACTCCGGCGAGCCCGATCTCCTCATCCGTTATTCCATTGTGCACCAAATTTTATCGGTGAGTTCCTATTGAGATTCTCCACATTTCTATTCAAGTGGAATGTTGATTTACTTAATTATTTATCACCGGCCACATCTTCTTCCCCAAGTCCGACGAGAACTCCGTCGAGCCCGATCTCTTCATCCGTTAGGTAATGATGTGAGCCCTTTTACCTACATGTTCCTTTCAATATTATCTACCTTTCTATTCAAACGAAATTTTGAATTTCATGATAATTCACCACCACCATGTCGGCCATGTGGCGCTAAATCATTGACACGTCACTACCACATCACCATATTGTATACATGGCTGCCACCAGAGCGCCACCACACTTTTTCTCTCCAAGTCAGTAGCCACGTCATGTCATGTGTATATTTCCTCTTTATCTTTAGAAAAACAATTCCTTGAATTCTGAAAGTCGGAATTTCATCTTTTCATGTGATAATTGTAACAGCCCAAAATTTCAATTTCATTTAAAAATAAGACTTTATTAATTTTTGTGGATTTTCTGGAATTTTTAAAAGCTTTTCAATAAAGTATATTAAGGCTAAAAGAATTTATGTGCAAAATCTATTACCAACTAAAAGTTGGAATTATTTTATTTAAGTCCAGAATGCCTCATAGAATTTATGTGAATTTTCTCAAAATTTTTGGACTTCATTTACTATTTTCTAAAGCTTATTTGAATTTCTGGAATTAAATCAATTGAAAAAGAATTTAAAATCTTACACATAAAGATCGGGTCAAGCCCAAAGCCTTTGTCGCGCTGCCTCGCCCAACTCTTCCGCTGAGTAACGCTTGTCCGTCGATCAAAATCGGACGGCCGACAATCAATCCGCCGCGCTCTCTCCTCTCTTTGTCTCATTGTCGGTGGGGCCCCAGACAAATGTCGTCTTCCTCGCGCTGTCTTCTCCGTAGGTCCGTTGCTCGCCGCCATTAGCGCCGCTGGAGCTCATCAAGCCCGTGATTCTCTCCTCTCTTTCCTCGCATTCAATCGCATTCGCCGGTGCTCACCCCGCACTCGCTCGCCATTACCCCTTCCATAACTCATTTAGAACGCCGCCCTCACTCCGCAAACGGCCGTTGCCACTCGCCACGATCTCCACCTCCGGCCCGCCTCGCCCTATAAAAGGAGCACCAGTGCGCTCTACTCCTCAAGCTTTTGCCCCAACTCTCCACACCTCCTCGCTCCCGCTGCCCGCATTGGCTCTTTCTCTCGCCGGCCGCGTCAGCTTCACGCTTAGCGCCGCCACCGGTGAACCTCCGCCACCTCGACCGCACCAGCCGCCTCCAAGATCGCGAACTCAGTGCGCACCTCCGCACCTCGGAACATCGCCGAGCTCCTTCGCCGCCAACGACCAACCACACCGCCGCCTCTCGCCGTCGCCGACCATCTTAAGCCACGCCACGCGTCGCCAGTAGCGATCGTACTCGATGATCGTCTCGAACGCTTTGCGACCACCGGAGCTCGCCGCGCGCCGTGCGCTCAGTATTTTGGTTCCCGAAGCGCCTCCCCTCTCCGGGCCGACGTGGCTCTGCCACCTCGGCGCCACATCATCGCTTTGCATGCGTGGCGCCTAAGTCGTGCCAGCGTGGTCGCTAATAAGAAGGCGCATGCCAAGCAGTGACTACCCCTTTCAGATTGCGTGCACCGAGTTCACCGTGGACTTGCGCCTCATTGTGGACTCATCCATACTTGCTTGGGCCCACATGTCGATCAAGGCACAAGATCTGACGTCGGTGGCGCAATAAATAGAATTTCCTTTAGAAATTTAATTCGGAAATTTGGAAAATCGATTTTGGAATTAAATTTAGATTTAAACTTCCAGAGCTCGATTTCTTCATACAAACTCCGATTTAGGTGATTCAAATTTCTAAATTTGTATAAAATCAAGATCTAGCTAACTAAACCAAAATTATTTAATTTGGAGTTAATTTGAATTTTCATTTGAATTTATTTGTGTTCATTTGAATTCGCTTGAATTTGGAATATTTTCACAGTATAGATTTTGACGACTCAGGAGAGCTTGACCCTATTGAAGAAGTAGAATACTGTGAATTTGAGCAAGGCAAGTTACACCATTGACCATTTTGCCCCAATATTTAAAATTATTTAATTTCTGTTTTAAATTATTATTGCATGCATAATTGTATTTAATTATTTTAAATTCTGCTTTAAATATTTAATTATTCCAATTCCTTTGTATAGCCAAATTTGATTGTTGTATTATCAATTCCTTGTAACCTTAGTCAAATGAATTTAAAAATAAATATATGCATAGCAAATGCTTAGACCATGAAATATTTGACTTTGGGAGAATTTAGCCAAAATTTCATAAATTGATAAAAGCCTATGACATTGCTTTGTCATGGTGGACTTTTGCAAATGTCTTTGAAAATTAAAAATAAAAGAAAATGGTTTGTACTTGGGCAAACATGGACCGTTGGTGGGTGCAAGTTTATGCACGGGCCTGCAGTTAGGGCCGAGACCTGTGGTTTTTATTGAAAGTTGCCCAAGTAGATTAAGGACCGGCCTTTGAGCCGCATCTTGCAAAAGCTCCACCGTACTACCACATGTTCAGTATGGGCGTAACTGTGCTTAATAATTTGTAATACCTCAGTATTGTTTATGCCATTTTGTTGTGTGGGTGTCGGTTAGACTTTATTCCCACTTGGCGCAAGAGGGGTTTCCTGCAGTGGTTAGCCTAATGGAAATGAAACCTTAGCGGGCATATTGGTATTGAGGTAATACATTGAAACGCCTTGTGATAATTGCCTAGTCACACACCTAAGGAAGTGTGTATTGGCCGACATAACTGCAAATTATCTCGTGTGGGTAAAGTTGTACAACCTCCGCAGTGTAAATCTATTCGAATAGCCGTGTCCACGGCCATGGACATGCTTGAGCAAAGCCACTCTAAGTTAGATTTGTTTTTGGTTTTAAAATAACTTTGGACATGATTTGAGGATGGTTAATCCTTGTGGTAAATTTAGGCGGGTAGCCTTGTGATAGGAGGGTATCCTTCACCATGTTTCATATGGAGGTTATCCACTATAAAATGATCAATTTTAAATCTGATTTTAGTTATGTAATGAAAATGTGCCTTGAAACTTAGTATAAATATTTAAACCAAAAGGTCGATTTATGCAAATAAACCCTACAACCTTCCTTTGAATAACTTATGCATGCATTCTAAATTCAGATTGGGTGTAATTTGCGAGCACGATTGTAGTGCTCACTCTTGTGAATATTATTATTCAGAGAAGACTGCTATCCGTAAGGTGAGGAGCGGGACGATTAGGCGGCGACCTCCGCACGATTACTGTGGCGTATCGTGTGGCTTACCATTATTATTTGCTTCCGCTAATGTTTTATTTGGCCTCCGCCCAGCTTGTAATAAACTCTATGATTATTAAATATACACTTTGGATATGTTTGTGATAACATTTTTGTGACTGTACACTGGAAATCTGGACTAGTGTATGAACACGAGAATTTGGGATCCTTCGCTCCGGGTTCGACAAAAGTGGTATCGAGCCATATCGATCGTAGGTCGTGACCTAGAAAGAAATCAAACCCTTAAGGATTTATTTTGAAAATTTAAAAATAACTTGGTCTTCTAGAGTCATTTCTCAACTTTTCTCTTGAAAAATTATTTACTAACTCATCTCCTTTTCAAAAATTGTAGATGGTCAAGTTCCAATGCCATTTCCCATGGAGTCTTTCTTTGGTCATTGGGCGCCATTCTCGGAAGATGATGCAAGATTTGGACTTTGAAGAAAGACCGACGTATCAAGGATACAAGTATAAGGTGGGAAATCAGGAACGGTGGAGAGTAGAGGTGATCCTTTACTCCAATCTATCGCCGAACACAGACTTCCACGTCTTCGATGCCCCAATGCGATGAGACACCTTCGCCGAAGGCATCCAGGATGCTGACCAGGAAGCAACCCGCAGACTTCGCTACATCTACGATCATCGCCTCAACGGCCTTTGGGTTCCACTATTACCCAATGCACATTCCAACCCGCATGACGGTGCTTTTCGCTCAACTAGAGATGAAGACCGTCCCGACCTCACTCATCGTGGATCCGCCGAGCCATGGATTATGCTTACGGAATACACTAGATGAGCTGCTCTCCCGCAAGTAAAATTACAAGATCGAGAAGAAAAGTTGAAGACTGCAGAAAGGAAGGCGGCCTCCTACAAGGAAGGCGAGGCTAGTTCTAGTGAGCCGATTATACCCCAATAACACCATAGATTTGACCTTAAATTTTTCCTTTAGTTGCGTAATTATGAGCTACCAAACCTTTGTAGTAGCCATAATGAATTAATAAAATAAAAATAAATTATTTTGCCGAAATGTTCTTTCCTTGTGTTTGTTGAATTTGGGCTATTTTAGATCTATACTCTTATAATTCCTGTCTCTCTTGTCTAATCGGTGAAGAATTCATCAGATGGTGACCACCCGCACCGGAAGTGTCAGTGCTAGAGGGCAAGGAAATGAGAATGCCGAATATCAAGAAAACCCAGTTCAACAGCCACCACCTCCTCCAATCAAGCTCTCGATCGGCGCTAAATGATGGCCAATCGACTAATCGATTGAGTTGCTAGCCCATCCCTTCACAAGAATCGAATACTCAAGCGTCGTGACCTATCATGCTCCTCCACCTCCCGCAAGAGTGACTTTGTCAGAGTTCATGAGGATGCGTCCGCCAACGTTTTCTAGTAGCACGGAACCCATGGACGCAGATGATTGGCTCAGGGTCATTGGAAAGAAACTGGATATTGCTCAATGCACAGATCGTGAGAGAGTTTTGTTTGCCTCTCATCAATTGATTGGTCCCGCATCAGAATGGTGGGATAATTTCAGCATGTCCCATGCTAATGCCCAAGAAATCACTTGGGATGAGTTCATGCAAGCTTTCCGCCGATCTCACATTCCATCTGGCATGATTACCTTGAAAAAGAAGGAGTTTCGCTCGCTACGCCAAGGAAACCGTTCAGTTGGCGAGTATCTGCATAAGTTTAACCAACTTGCTCGCTATGCCCCTGAGGATGTAGCCAGAGACGAAGACAGGCAAGAGCGATTTCTGGAAGGGTTAAACGACGAACTCTCTGTTCGTTTGATTTCTCAGGATTTTACCGACTTTCAGCAGTTGGTAAATAAGGCCATACGCCAGGAAGGCAAACATCTGGAAATGGAGAATCGCAAGCGGAGGATGGCGGCTCGAAGTTTAACTCGGGAGGATCGCCAAGCCTCGTTTCACTCAATCTCAACCACCTCGGCGTGGAAGATTCCGATCTACTACACCGAGTTCCGGCTCGATTCGCGCCCAAATACTTCCGGATTCGTAGTAGTTCATCCGGAGGACGCCAGCAGGTTGCTATTTCCACGGCGAGAATCACTTGCTTTCACCGCAACGAGTTGGGTCATTATGCCAATAAGTGTCCCAAGAAGCGCAGATCGCCACCCCGTCAAGCCAACTCCGGAGTTTGGCCTCCGGCGGTCCCTCAAGACCACTGGTCGGTTCATGAAGGGACGTGTGAATCACGCCACCGCAGAGGAAGCCTATGCAAAGACGGATGTTGTTCTTGGTACGTTCCTTGTCAACTCAATTATCAAAGATCGCTTTATTTGATTCCGAGCTTCGCATTCTTTTGTGTCAAATAAGTTTGTGGAAAAATATGGGTTATCTACCTTCCCTTAATTAAGCCCATGTTAATCCATTCCCTGCTCGTAAATGAGGGCTAGTTTATTCTGTCCAAATCTTACCTTTGAAATCTCTCGAGTAACTTTCGGCCAACTTAATAGTCTGCGTTCGCAAGGATTGGACGTAATTCTTGGAATGGGTGGCTTGCCAAAAATCGTAAGGGATAGATTGTGCTAGTAGATCTATCAACCTCACCAATGAACAAGGGATTTGAGAGAGTTCCAACCCAAGATTTCTACGGAAAGAAGTCCTATCTTGACCAGTTTAAAGGAATTGAAACTGGAAGATATACCCGTGGTACAAGAATATCCAGATGTTTTTCCGGAGGACTTACCTGGTATGCCACCGGACCGGGACATAATGTTCTTAATTGACTTAGTCCCAGGGACTGCTCCAATTTCGAAGCGACCCTACAGAATGCCGGCAAACGATCTAGCAGAGTTGAAGAAGCAGATCGAAGAACTACAGAGTAAAGGTTACATTCAACCAAGTTCATCGCCTTGGGAGCTCCAAAGACTATTTGTCAAAAAGAAAGACAATAGTATGAGAATGTGTGTGGACTATAGATCACTCAACGAGGTAACAATCAAAAACAAGTACCCGTTACCTAGGATAGATGATCTGTTTGATCAACTTAAAGGAGCCAGTGTTTTCTCCAAGATTGATTTGAGGTCGCTACCATCGATTAAAAATCGACCAGGAAGATATTCAAGACACCTTCACTACGGATATGGATTATGCGAGTTCACGGTGATGTCATTTGGACTAACAAATGCCCCCGCTTATTTCATGAATATGATGAACAAAGTGTTCATGGAATTTTGGATAAGTTTGTGGTGGTATTCATAGATGATATTCTCATCTATTCAAGAGATATGGAAGAGCATGAAAAACATCTCGTAATTATTTTGGGCAAACTTCGAGAACACCAACTTTATGCCAAACTCAAAGAAAAGTGAATTTTGGCTCATCAAGTGGCTTTTCTTGGACACATTGTGTCGCAGGAGGAGTTGCAGAGACCCTCAAAGGTTGAAGTCGTAATGGATTGGAAGCAACCCAAGTCATCACGTAGTGAGAAGTTTTCTCGGATTAGTGGGTACTACCGCAGATTCATTGAAAGTTTCTCCAAGATCGCCAAACCCATGACTCAACTTTTGAAGAAGGAAAAGAAATTTGAATGGACAAGTGCTTGTGAACATAGTTTTCAAGAGTCAAGAAAAGACTAGTCTCTCTGCGGTGCTAGTTTTACGGATATACGTAAGGATTTTGAAGTTTTTCAGGACGCATCCGCTTGAGGGCTAGGATGTGTACCGATGAGAAGGAAAGGTTGTGGCTTATGCATCTCGCCGATTAAGGCCACATGAAGGAAATTATCCAACTCATGATTTAGAGTTAGCGGCAATTGTGCATGCTTTGAAAATCAAGCGGCATTATCTCATTGGTAACATTGTGAGATTTTTACAGATCATAAGAGTTTGAAATATATCTTCACCCAATGATCTTAATCTCGTGCAAAGAAGATGGTTAGAGCCGATAAAGGATTATGACCTTGGAATTCATTATCACGGGTAAAGCTAACGTGGTAGCAGATGCTCGAGTAGGAAAGCATCGCAACACGGTGTTAGTTCAAGAAAATCAACGAGTTGTATGAAGAACTAAAGCATCCGAACTGAAATTGTCACCAAGGTCAGATCAACACGGTGGAAGTCCAACCAACCATACAAAGTCGATCGAGAAAAACAATAGAAGACGAAGACATCAAAGAAATCATGAAGAACATGAGAAGAGGCAAAGCCCCAGGATTTTCTGAAGACGAGCAGGGCACAGTATGGTTTGGCAACCGCATCTGTGTACCTAAACATCATGAAACCCGACAACTAATTCTGAAAGAAGCTCATGAATCACCTTACTCTATCCATCCCGGGAGTACCAAGATGTACCAGATCCAAGGAAAAGTATTGGTGGGTCAGTATGAAGCGAGAGATCGCTGAGTTTGTTGCACGTTGTGATGTATGTCAGCGTGTTAAGGCGGAACATCAGAGACCTGCCGGATTGTTACAACCATTACCAATTCCCGAGTGGAAATGGGAGGAGATTGGTATGGATTTTATCACCGGACTACCTAGGACCCAATCAGGTTGTGATTCCATTTGGGTAATAATTGACCGATTAACAAAAGTGGCTCATTTTATTCGGTCAAGACCACTTACGAAGCAATAAGTTAGCGAAATTGTACATGGCCAGGATCGTCTGTCTAAATGGTATACCCAAGAAAATTGTGTCCGATGAGGTTCGCGATTCACTTCAAAATTTTGGCGAGTCTACATGAAGCTTTAGGAACCAGACTCAACTTCAAAGACAAAGATATCATCCCCAAACAGATGGCGGATGAACGTGTAAATCAGTCCTAGAAGACATGCTTGAGCTTGTACTATAGATTATGGAAGAAGTGGGATAAGAATTTGCCCTATGCGAATTTTCCTACAACAACGACTTTCAAGCTAGCCTACAGATGTCGCCATTTGAAGCATTGTATGGTAGAAAGTGTAGAACCCTCTCCTTTGGGATCAAGTAGGAGAACACCAATTCTTGGACTGAATTGATAAAAGAAGTGAAAGTAAGGTAAAAGCAATAAGAGAACGTCGAAAGTAGCTCAAACCCGACAAAAGAGTTATGCCGATAATCGTGAGAGAACTATCCTTCGAGATGGGAGATTTTGTCTATCTCGGGGTAACTCCACCCGAGGAGTGAAGAGATTTCAGACTAAAGGAAAACTCGCACCTGCATTTGTTTGACCCTATAAGATTTTGGCAAAAGAGGTGAAGTTGCTTATCGCTTGAACTACCAAAGATCTCACATTGCTCACAATGTCTTCCATGTATCCCGATTAAAGAAATGTCTCGAGTACCAACAGAAGAAACACCGCTGAGAGCATCGATCTTCGTGAAGATCTCACCTATGTGGAACAACCAATCAAGATTCTCGATGTGGCGTAACGCGTCACCGAAGCAAAGTCATCCGTTCTTGTAAGGTTCAAATTGGAGCAATCATTCGTAAGAAGAAGCTACCGGGAGCGAGAAGAAGTTTTGAGAGCCGAGTATCCCTACCTTTTGTCGACCAAGTCCGAATCTCTGGTCGAGATTCCCTTTAAGGGGGTAGGTTTGTAATGATTCAAAATTTCAATTTCATTTAAAAATAAGACTTTATTAATTTTTGTGGATTTTCCGAATTTTAAAAGCTTTTCAATAAAGTATATTAAGGCTAAAAGAATTTATGTGCAAAATCTATTACCAACTAAAAGTTGGAATTATTTTATTTAAGTCCGTAATGCCTCATAGAATTTATGTGAATTTTCTCAAAATTTTTGGACTTCATTTACTATTTTCTAAAGCTTATTTGAATTTCGGAATTAAATCAATTGAAAAAGAATTTAAAATCTTTCACATAAGATCGGGCCAAGCCCAAGACGGCGCTGCGTCTCGCCCAACTCTTCCCGCTGAGTAACGCTGGCCGTCCGATCAAAATCGGACGGCCGACAATCAATCCGCCGCGCCTCTCTCCTCTCTTTGTCTCATTGTCGTGGGGCCCATTGACAATGCGTCTTCCTCGCGCTCGTCTTCTCCGCAGCGTCCGTTGCTCGCCGCCATTAGCGCTCGCTCGAGCTCATCAAGCCCGTGATTCTCTCCCTCTTTCCTCGCATTCAATCGCATTCGATTCCGCTGCTCACCCCGCACTCGTCTCGGCCATTACCCCTTCCATAACTCGCCAGAACGCCGCCTCACCTCCATAACGGCCGTTGCCACTCGCCCACGATCTCCACCTCCCGCCTCGCCCTCGCCCTATAAAAGGAGCACCAGTGCGCTCTACTCCCTCAAGCTTTTGCCCCAACTCTCCACACCTCCTCGCTCCCGATTGCCCGCATTGGCTCTTCTCTCGCCGGCCGAATCAGGTTCACGCCTCTAGCGCCGCCACCGGTGAACCTCCGGCCACCTCGGCCGCACCACCGGCCGCCAAGATCGCGAACTCGTGCGCACCTCGCGCCCTCGGAACATCGCCGAGCTCCTTCGCCGCCAACGATCGAACCACCGCCTCTCGCCGTCATCGACCATCTTCCGCCACGCCCTCGCGCCGCCTGTAGCGATCGTACTCGATGATCGTCTCTCGAACGTTTTGCGCACCTCACCGGAGCTCGCCGCGCCGCCGTGCGCCTGTACCTTGGTTCCCGAGCGCCTCCCCTCTCCGGTGCCGACGTGGCTCTGCCACCTCAGCGCCACATCATCGCTTTCGCATGCGTGGCGACCAAGTCGGTGCCAGCGTGGTCGCCAAATAGCAATACACATGCGCGCCAACAAGACTACCCCCTTTGTCGCTTGCGCACCGACCACCGTGGACTTGCGCCTCGCGTGGACTCATCCATCTGTGCGGGCCCACATGTCGGCCTCCAAGGCACAAGATCGCGACGTCGGTGGCGCAATAAATAGAATTTCCTTTAGAAATTTAATTCGGGAAATTTGGAAAATCCTGATTTTGGAATTAAATTTAGATTTAAACTTCCAGGAGCTCGTATTTCTTCATACAAACTCCGATTTAGGTGATTCAAATTTCTAAATTTGTATAAAATCAAGATCTAGCTAACTAAACCAAAATTATTTAATTTGGAGTTAATTTGAATTTTCATTTGAATTTATTTGTGTTCATTTGAATTGTTTGAATTTGGAATATTTTCACAGATAGATTTTGACGACTCAGGAGAGCTTGACCCTATTGAAGAAGTAGAATACTGTGAATTTGAGCAAGGCAAGTTACACCATTGACCATTTTGCCCCAATATTTAAAATTATTTAATTTCTGCATTTTAAATTATTATTGCATGCATAATTGTATTTAATTATTTTAAATTCTGCTTTAAATATTTAATTATTCCAATTCCTTTGTATAGCCAAATTTGATTGTTGTATTATCAATTCCTTGTAACCTTAGTCAAATGAATTTAAAAATAAATATATGCATAGCAAATGCTTAGACCATGAAATATTTGACTTTGGGAGAATTTAGCCAAAATTTCATAAATTGATAAAAAGCCTATGACATTGCTTTGTCATGGTGGACTTTTGCAAATGTCTTTGAAAATTAAAAATAAAAGAAAATGGTTTGTACTTGGGCAAACATGGACCGTTGGTGGGTGCAAGTTTATGCACGGGCCTGTCTGGTTAGGACTGAGACCCAGGGTTTTTATTGAAAGTTGCCCAAGTAGATTAAGGACCGGCCTTTGAGCCGCATCTTGCAAAAGCTCCACCAGACTACCACATGTTCGTATGGGCGTAACTGTGCTTAATAATTTGTAATACCTCAGTATTGTTTATGCTATTTTTGTTGTGTGGGTGTCGGTTAGACTCTATTCCCACTTGGCGCAAGAGGGGGTTTCCTGCAGGTGGTTAGCCTAATGGAAATGAAACCTTAGCGGGCATATTGGTATTGAGGTAATACATTGGAAACGCCTTGTGATAATTGCCTAGTCACACACCTAAGGAAGTGTGTATTGGCCGACATAACGGGCAAATTATCTCGTGTGGGTAAAGTTGTACAACCTCTGCAGAGTGTAAATCTATTCGAATAGCCGTGTCCACGGTCATGGACATGCTGAGCAAAGCCACTCTAAGTTAGATTTGTTTTTGGTTTTAAAATAACTTTGGACATGATTTGAGGATGGTTAATCCTTGTGGTAAATTTGGGCGGGTAGCCTTGTGATAGGAGGGTATCCTTCACCATGTTTCATATGGAGGTTATCCACTATAAAATGATCAATTTTAAATCTGATTTTAGTTATGTAATGAAAATGTGCCTTGAAACTTAGTATAAATATTTAAACCAAAAAGGCTGATTTACGCAAATAAACCCTACAACCTTCCTTTGAATAACTTATGCATGCATTCTAAATTTCAGATTGGTGTAATTTGCGAGCACGGTTGTAGTGCTCACTCTTCTTTGAATATTATTATTCGTGAGAAGACGCTATCCAGAAGGTGAGGAGCAGGACGATTAGGCAGCGACCTCCAGACGATTTCCTGTGGCGTATCGTGTGGCTTACCATTATTATTTGCTTCCGCTTAATGTTTTATTTGGCCTCCGGCCCCAGTTGTAATAAACTCTATGATTATTAAATATACACGCTGGATATGTTTGTGATAACATTTTTGTGACTGTGTACACTGGAAATCCTGGACTAGTGTATGAACACAGAGAATTTGGGATCCTTCGTTCCCGGGTTCGACAATAATCAACCTTCCGGATATTCGTTCTCCTTCATACGAACTCCGATACCATCGATTCAAATTCTTATATTCATATAAAGTCAATATCTTCCTTCTAGTATTTATTTCATAAATTTTGGATTTTGTTTGAATTTAGCTTATGTACGCGTATAGATTTCGACGACTTCGGATAGTCAGATTTCGACGCCAGTTGAGAACATCGATTAACCAAGCGAGGCAAGTTATACCTTTGATCATATTTGATCCTATTATTTCAAATTATTTAAATTCTATTTTAAATTATTATTGCATGCTATTTCTATTCAATGTAATTTAAATACCTATTTTGAAATTTTAGTTATTCCCATTACCATTGTATAGCCCACTTTGTTATTGAATCAAAAATACTTTGACACCTTAGACAAAAATCTGGTTTATGCAATAGTATGATGTGGATTTCATGGGGATATGTTCCAGATCTTAGGATGATGTGACAATTGGCAATGGCGTTTACGGTTTGTCGTTTCATGTGTTTTCGACAAAGTTACTGAGCCCATCGTCAGGCGGTCCGACCGGTCCTTGCAGTGCGGTCCGACCGGTCCCAAATCGGTCGGACCGGCCATGGGCGGTCGGACCGGACGGTGACCAAAGTGGTCAAAACGAGCTGGGCCAAAAATAGGTGTTGTAGGCAAGTGAGGGGATCCCAATGCACTTGGTCTCATAATTTTTGGAGTCTCCAGTAAGAAGTTCTATTGGTTTAAAGTTTCCAGTAGGTTTCGGATTTTTAGGGATTGAAATTCGGCTAAGTCCCAGGCGGTCCGACCGGCTCATTGTGGAGCGGTCCGACCGCCATGGGCGTCCGACCGCTCACCCGAGCGGTCGCCGACCGAATTACTTGAACGCCGCCAACTTCGTGGCGATGTTGATTTGTTAGGTCAAAGTCATTGGTTTCATGGCATATGATTTGCATGATGCATGTTTTGACTAACATGGGTCAAGTTGTGAAGAACTTGTTCCCGAATTCGTGTTTGCTTGTCTGTGGTTGTGCAGATTGCTTGGTGGTCAACGACGGTCAACGGCGAGGAGGATCGGACTAGACTCGGAGAGTTGAGGTCCAGAACGATTGACGATGCCGGGTGAGGTCGATGACTCAAGTGTGACACAAGATGGACAATGGTGACCTATTGGCAAATCCATGACGCATGGTGAAGCGGTTTAGGTCAAAAGGTTAAAGACGGCGCTTATGGCGTGCGTGTGTGACCCGCTTGTTGGTGGGCCTTAACGGAGCCCAATTAAGTCAAACCCTAAGAGTTTTAGGCCTCCACTATAAATAGGAGGAGATGGTGGTCGCACCTCTCCCCTCTCGCCTTTTATGTTTCAAAACCCTAATTGTCTTTAGGGAGTTGAGGTGGAGGCCAGGCTCTTGATGGTTTGTGGTGAATTTCGTGATCCTTGATTGTCTCATGATCCATGATGGTGTGGATGTAATCCACTTCAATCACGAAATCAATCTATGCAAGGTTTGCTTGAGATAAGTCTCTTTTCGTTCTTGCTTTCAATTTGGTGATTTTAGGGCTTTCTTTGATCCGCGAGTTTGTGATTGATTCTTTCACGTGAATTAGCTTGCTGTGATATGTGTGAATCTATCTAGCATCATCTTGATCATCAATCTCTCACGAACAAGCTTTAGGATCAAGTTTTCATTCTTGCCCGGTTTTAGACCTTCGTTAATCAATTGACAATTGCTCAAGATCGCTCCAAGAATTATCATAATATTCGATTGGAATAGGTCCTCAATAGCATATAGAAGGTGTGTGCAAAGTTTCATAAAGATTGGAGTTGAGAATCAAAGTTTCACTTAATTGCAACTTCGTCATCGGGCTGATTTTTTATTGCAGATCGGTTCGAGTCACGGTCGATCGCCGTCATCACCGGTCGACCGATTTTGAGCGGTCCGACCGCCAAAGACAACGCCGGTCGACCGCCCGGCAATCGGTCCGACCGGTTGAGTATAACGGTCGACCGCCGTCTGCCGTGAGTCTTGGTAATCTTAGTTGATTTTTTATATTGCTTAGGGTTTTATTGGATTCAATACTAGTCTTTTTGTCTTGGTATATTGATCTTCATAGCTTTCTAATAGCTACTGGAGTTAAATTGTATTGAGTTCATAATTTGTGAAAAAGTGAGCGTGCTCCTATTCACCCCCCCTCTAGTCGCCTTTACGGTCCAACATATGAACTAGAATATTTTGGGAAAAATTATGCTTAGACATGCTTAGACCTGAAATATTTGGTTGGGAATTTTCAGCCAGAAATCAAATGTTGTTTAAATTGTATCCATAGCATTGGAGTGCTATGAAAGTTTATAAATGATTTTGAGAAATAAAAATAAAATTAAAATGATGGTTTGCACTTGGGCGAAGTGGATAGTTGGTGGGTGCAGGTTTATGCACGGGCTCAATTGTAGGGTTGAGGCCGAGGTGTTATTTTGGAAGTCGCCCAAGTTAGTTAAGGACCGGTCTTCGAGCTGCATCTTGCAAAGCTCCACCGTACTACCACAAGCCTGGAATGGGACAGGCTAGGTTGAATAATTTGCAACACTCCATTGTTAGTTGTGCCATTTTTGATGTGTAGGTCTCGGTTAGATAGTATTCCCACATGGCGTAAGAAGGGGTTTCCGGCAGGTGGTTAACCTAATGGAAGTGAAACCTTAGCGGCGCAAGAGGGGGCTTCTAGCGGATGGTTAACCAAAAGAAAGTGAAACCTTAGCGGGCATGACTACTTTGGAATGACACATTGTAAAGGCCTCGTGATAATCACTTAGTCGCACACCTACAGAAGTGTGTCAGATGGACATTAAAAGTTGATTATCTCTTGTGGGTAAAGTTGTACAACCTCTGCAGAGTGTAAAACTATTCGAATAGCCGTGTCCACGGTCATGGACATGCTGTGCAAAGCCACTCAAAGTTAGACTTTAATTTTGTTTTAAAATAATTTTTGCAAATGATTTGAGGATGGTTAATCCTTGTGGTAAAATTGGGTGGTTAGCCATGTGATAGAAGGGTATCCATCACCATGTTTCATATGGAGGTTATCCTACTATAAAACTTAAGAATTTATAAAATGAATTTTAGTTATAGAATAACTGCTTTAGAATTTATTACAAATATTTAAAGAAAATATTGCTTTATGCAAATTCAACCAATAAGCCTTCCATTGATATATCCATGCATGCATTAACTCTGTTATTGGGTGTAACTTGTGAGCACGGTAGTTGTGCTTAGCCTTGCTTCATGCAAATAAATTTCAGAGGAGAAGGACTTCGCTACCGGTGTTGATCTCGACGACTAGGCCGCTACCCCAGTCGATTGCCTGTGGCAGATCAGCTGGGCTCCACTACTTCTTCGTCTTTGGCTGTGTTTGTTTATTATTGGTCTGTAAGCCTCTTTTGTAATAAACTCTATTGATTACTAATAAAGTTATGCGAATTATGGATGCTACCATATTTGTTTACTGTGTGAACTAGCTACCGATCATGGGACTAGTTCAGAAACGCACAGAGGATTCTGGGGTGTTACTCCCGGGTCCGACAGTCACTGACAGGAGGGCCGCACGTCCTGTATGGACTAGGTCCACGGGAAGGCACTGGTCCATCGTGGACCAGGCGTACAGCACAGTGTGCTTGCGCACGCTGGCACAAGGTGCCATGCTGGCGTTGACGCGGCGAACACTCAAGCGCTAGGGCGGAGCTGGTGCTGAGGTGGTGTGCCACGTCGGTGGTGGACCGACGGCGCTCGGGGACCGAGGGTCGGCAGCGAACGGTGGCGACCCAGCCGGCGGTGAGGGCACCGGCAGCTAGCGGGGAGCGAGGTCGAACCTAAGGCTCTGGTTTTCGGCGGTAACGCGCGAAGGGTTGGCCGGTGGCGAAGAAGAGAAGCGGCGGCGGTGGCATTTCGGTGGTGGTCCGGGGGCGGGGAGGTGCACATGGGGTGACCCTCATCCTTGCAACGCCGGAGGTGGGGTCGACGGCGCTGGAGGAGGCAAGGCGGCGGCGCTAGAAGCGGCGGTATCGCTCGTTGGCTGACAACGAAGAACTCGAATTGCGGCCGGAGGAGAGCGAGAGAGAGAGAGAAGGGGAGGCGGGGGAAACGGAAGGGGAGCTCACAGCGCTCTCGGTGGTCCCCTTTATAGCCGAGGAGGGGCCCCTGGCAAGGAGGACGAGCTGTGGCAGACGGCGGAAAAACATGCAAGCGGTGTGACGGACGGACGCGTCGGTGGAGAACGGGGAAAAGGGGGTGGGCGACCGAGGCAGAGGCGGCGACAGGACAGGACGTGGCGGTGGGCTCGAGGTGGCGGCAGACTCGAGGTGAAGACCCGGAGCGGGCAAGCGGACGAGCGTCAAGTGGTGGCGGAAGGAAGAAGAACAACGCGCGACAGGCGAAACGGCGGGCGACAGCGCCGGGTTGGGCTGAGAGGAGAGTGGGCGGGGGAGCGGCGACGCTGATGGGCCAGTTGATCTTGATCGGATGATCTACAAGAGAGGAGGGAACGCGAGCGGGCCCAGTGGCATGGAGAGAGGCAACAGAAGAAGAGCGGCCGACACGCACGGAAGAAAGGTCGTATGATTAGGCGGGTGGGTGAATAGGAAATTTGGAAGAATTTGGTCTGTGAACAGTAAAAAGGATTTTAAATATTGTTTGAATTTCCGAAAATGCAACAAATCAAAAGGCTTTTTAGAAAATAGCAAACAAAGTCCAAAAATTCTATAAAAATACACAGAATTTTTTTGAATTATTTGGAACTTAATAAAAATATTTCCAACTTTAATTTATCTTTAAATATTGTAAATAAAAATATTTTTATTTTTCAAAAATTGGAAAACCCTTTTAAATTCCAAAAATTCAAGAAAATACTTAAAATAATAATTTTGACTTTAAATACCAAAAAACTCAACTAAACCCAATTTGCCTTAATTTAAGTTTGATTAATTCATAGTAAATTATTTTTGATTTTTCTGAAATTTCAAATTAAGCTTTAGCAATAAAAACAAATGATCATTTTTATTTTAATTTTTTAAAAAAACTCTGAAAACAGGATGCTACAAACGGCCGGAGGAGGACACGAGTGCAGAGTTGGGGAGGCCCGCGATGGAAACCAACATCATCGGCAGAGGGGACGAGGAAATGCATGGGGGATCACGATGAATAGTTTGACGGCGATAAATTCCATGGAATTAGTGGAAGCGATGTGAGAAGAGAAGAGTAGTAGGTTGATGGACAGATTAACTGTGTAAGATGACGAGTGGAAGCAAGAGTGAGAGGCTGAAAGAGGGGAGAGTGAAACGCAGGAGATAAATAGGCAAGAGAGGGGGCTGTCCAATGGGTACATCAGGGGTGAAGAAAAGTAGAAAATCCTCAAAAAAAGAGTAGAGAATGGTGTTGCGTAATGTGTGGGCTTCTCATTAGAAACTAGTTAGAGACAACGTATGAGGATGGTATCTAAGTAAGAGCCGACCTCAAGAGACAAATGGATAGGGATGTGCAGATATTCAAGTCATCAAGTGTGTGTGTATATATATATATATATTTTTGAAAACTTTCAAGTGTCATTGTGCCGACTCACATTCAACATTAATATGCTAACTCCATTATGGATTTTTGGCCGAAGTCTATTAAGAAGCAGAAGAGAAAGGTGTTACAAGTTTTGACAGAAAGACTGTCAGCTTAGCACATCAGAAAACTCCATTATATGGATTGTTCGATTAAGATGAGAATATATTGTGTTCGTTGGTCTTGGAATCTCAAAACGCTCGTCCCTAGAGAAGCTAGCAACGACAATATCGAAATATACGTTCCTGTAACGTGTGATATCAACAAACAACACATTCCCATGTATGCAGTATGCCTAGGCTAGCTACAGACGAGTGAGCGGAGGCTATCACCTTGCGAAGAAGAACTAATTGCATTTTGGCAGTGAATAATAGTCGCTAACCCCGACAAATCCGTTTGTTTGTCGTTGCATTTACACGTCACCAAAGCCAGGCAATGATTCTTCATCCTAAAAGTGGCAGGCGCTCACAGTTCTCTAGTTCGATCTTCTCTGCCCTTAGGGCACGGTTGTTTGGATCATAGGTAGCTCTTTCCTCTCCTTCTCAGGAGAGGCTTGGATCACGGGTCCTAAACCAGGGGGTTTGGCTGAATTTTTTTGGATTGTCGGCCATTTCGGTTCTACCCCTGTAAAAAGTTAAAACCGGTAATCATAATCATATCGTGCTCCTATACTGAAATACATTCAGAAAGTTAGAAACGAAAGACAATGTCGCATAGCACATCACAGCTGGATCAGTCACAACAAGGTCAATGATGCTGTCTGAATAACAATGCTAATGCTAAAGATGGTGATTCTTTTGGCGAGTAAGAATGTAAGATACATGCTGTGAGACTTCATTGAAGAGGATACGGATCCCAACAACTACAGATGCTACCTTAAAGCGTTAGTTCATCATGTGAGAAGGCACAAGGACAAACATACATGATGGATTAAATAGCGGTGTCAAGACATGCATGTTCCTTTTGTCAGTGTGGAATTTTAATCTTTCATCGTCTGTCTGTCTGTCTGTCTCTCTCTATATATATATGAGAAGGAAGCGAGTCTTCATCGTCTCCCGTTCTTGCATGCACTACACAAATTACCTGTAAAGCAACAAAATGGATTTGCTCGGAACAACACATGATCATCTTAGGCTTAGGAGGCACCGGGAGTGTGATTTTTGCAGGCAGCGAACAAGTCAGTATTCGTCATGTCACATTCTAGAACAAAGATAAGCTCACTGTTCACTAATTCAATTTTCCCTCTCCGTAAGACACGTCTGAATCCCAGGCAAGCTGTTTCCTCTCCTTGCCGAGAGAGGCAACTGGCATCACTGTCACAACTCAACTCGCTGGCAAATCAACCTTGCCGGTTCCAGGTACAAGTACAACATGCGACATGCCTTTTGCGCTGAGCAAATTCGGCTGTCAAGTACTACTACATGGTCAAACTCCCGCGAGGAAGAGAAGCTGTACTGACAACATCTTCAGCAACGAGCCACATCCCGGGCCCCTATGAGCAGGTCAGCCTCCTCCGAGCTACTCGGCCGCAACGTGGCTGCCATCGTTCACGACTTCGCGTCACAAGCTCTCCATCCGAGCTGTCGCTGCTTGCATCCTCCCCCTCTGTCTGAGGCATTCGGAATTAAAAATAAAATAAAAATAGCAATTTAATTTCGATATGAACTCTAAAGTAAAATTCCTAAATAACTATAATTTAAAATAGAAATTAGATTTGTATACTAATTCCAATAAAAACTATTGAATTTCTGAATAAAAATAAAATAAAAGTTACAATTTGATTTCCATATGAATTACAAAGAAAAACCACAAAATAACTAAAATTCAGAATAAATTAAGTACAATTAGCAATTGGATTTGTATACGAACTTCAATACAATATAATTAAAATTTTGAATAAAAATAAAATTTATAACGAAGATAGCACGAAATGGCGTCGAAGGGGACCACAATAGTGCAATGGCGTCGATGTGTCTTTCAAGAAGACATTGACCCACAAGGAAGCGAAGAGCTAAGACAATGGCGGCGGAGGCGAGAACAATGTCGTGATGCTCACCTTATGTGTTCGACGAGGATAATGTCACGCTACTTGCCGAAGTCGTTAAAGAGAAAGGCCAGAGTTGAAGAAGCCAAGGGCCGCGACAATGAGTGGTGAGTGTCGACGTTGTTGAAGAGGCTAGTGGTGAAAGAAGCTCGATGATGGAGAAGCCTTGGCAGAGAGGAGATAAAACTTTGCATTGAAGACAAGCTATTGACGATACGGGGCCATCAGGTAGGTAGGAGCATGCCATCGCTTGTGAGAGGCACAACGTCACTGGCTATGGCGAGAGGATTATCTATATTGTTAGGTAACGACTAAAGTCACTACCACAAAACAGACATTTCCTCACAGTTTAAAACCGTCAGCAAAATAGGAAAAAACCGTCAGGTTTAATTTTCTTGACGGTTAACCATCAGGAAAATACACTCAGGACAAGGTGGTCGGGGATGTCCAATTTGTCTGACTGTTAACCGTCAAGAAAATGAATTTTGCTGACGGTTTTTGCAAATCGTCAAGAAAATGAATTTTGCTGACGGGTAATAACCGTCAAGAAAATTAAACTTGACGGTTTTTGCGAACCGTCAAGAAAATGAATTTTGCTGACGGGTAATAACAGTCAAGAAAATTAAACTTGACGGTTTTTGCGAACCGTCAAGAAAATGAATTTTGCTGACGGGTAATAATCGTCAAGAAAATTAAACTTGACGGTTCGAAAAACCGTCAAGAAAATAAATTTTGCTGACAAGTAAGAACCGTCAGCAAAATTAAACTTGACGGTTTTTACATTACCGTCAATAAAATTAAACTTGACTTGTTTTGCCCGTCAGGAAAATGTAATTCTGACAGTCCACCAACAGAAATTCTCAATTGATCACATTTTCATATAGATGCATCATAAATCCACAATACACATCCATGCATCATATATCCACAATATACATCCATGCATCATATATCCACAATACACATCCATGCATCATATATAATCCACAATACACATCCATGCATCATATATAATCCACAATACACATCCATACATCATCACAATACACATCCATGCCTCCATACACAAATAAGAAGTTCAAACTAATCATTTCAAGCCAAATACCATCCATAAGGTTCACTTGCAGAAAGCAACATCGTAATCCACACAAAAGACATCTAAAAATCCAGTATTGCCACAATACACCTAAAGGACTAATGTCACATACAAGTAATATAAGTCCATCTAAAAGTACAGCAATACCATATTCAACTATTCAAAAGAGCTCAAATAAGGCATGGGTCTCAAAGAAGGTCCTGGCAATATAACATCTGGACACGCCATTGTTTCCACTTTAAAGGCTTCTTTTGCGGTTCGCTGGGCAAGCAACATGCAAAGGAAGAACAACACTGTGCTTAGTTAGAACATACCATCACCCCATGATGCCATTGTAAGGGCATCTTCTTGGCAGTCGAAAAAATGTCATTCAAAGTGATTGCTTCAAGATCTTTCAAGAAATACTCTATGGGTTTCCTACAATTTCAACAAATGAAATTAGTTCATTCTCAATTAAAGGAAAAATGATCTATGTGTACACAATGCAGGTGACATCTAGAATACAGTTAGCAAGTTCATTTCTAGCTAGACTACCAAGCGTCTTATGGACAACATATTTGTAGATCTCACTAATGAGTGCTCAATTGTGATTGCTGAACATTGAGAGGCTTGACTTGGTAAAATAAAATTAATGCAACCATATAAATAAAACTAAAAAGTCACTATCATGTGGCAGACGTATAAGGAGCACAATCCGCTAATTTCTCATCTTGAACATGTTTTAGGTAAGGACACAGGATGACTTCAAAGTAATAACTTGATTTGTCTTAGTCTATGATCACGGGAATTTGCTCAGAACAACCATAGTTCAAAATCTTTAACCAACTGTGAGTAGGACAAAATTAGGAGTTACAAATGCAAACTCTTGATTCAAAGTTCATTAAAACTGTAGATATTGTTGAATGCGGAGAGGAAGCAGAGGGGAGCGCCAGCACAAGACCGGCACTGCCACCCTCCAGATCTCAACAAGAGGTAAACCCAGCACCATTAGTATGCAATACACAGCTACACATCATTCACATATATCACCAGATCTCAGTAGCATCACCCTTAATCTCCACCCAATAACATTATAATCCCTCAGCCACACCCCAGAACATCAATCATTCATCAGTTCATCTCAGAGCAGTAGGGGGAGGAGTAGAGAGGGATAGACGATAGGGAGTAGCATACCTCAAATGCTCAAGACTCATAAATGTCTAATGCAGACTCGTAAATGACTCATAAATGGAAAATAAACATCTAGGCAAATACGCAGATGTATCCAGATTGATCAGGCACATAACAACATATCAATCGCATTTTGATAGGTGAGGTTTATATAATTGATGAATCATCCATATTGAAATGATAATCACCTTCATCAAAATTTTCAGAGTCTGTGGTTTTCCTTTCCTAACTTGCACGGAATGTATGGCTGTTGAACACAATTTTGACGACGTGGACGAGTTTACTCGCAATTTACCTGACGAGTGATCTGTTCCATTCCCTCCAAACTGCGAGATATTTGAATTCGAATATATTGTTGTATCTCTATATGTATAAAGTCTTGCACTTCTTCGAGGTATTGAATCACTACTCGTTAAATGACCTTCCGTAAACATGAAAAGAGTATTGATTTAATATCATCACAAGCAAAAATTAAAGCACGAATCGAAAAGAATATGCTAATCACAATGAAAGACCTCAAATTAACATAATAATAAAAACATATTGATCCTATATTAGATTACAGGCCATTCCAATGTAAGGCAATAAGAAAAGAAAGATCACAAAGGAACTAAAGTAAATATTAACCAGATTTCACATCGACAGAGTATTATATCATGGACTAACCTGTGACAATAAGATGAGAATGTTCGAGAAAATATTTAGGAGTATAGCAATCATTTCAGTTCCTACCTCCTAGTATCCCACAATTATTGTATACAATACTTTGGAATGTGAAGAGGATAAAAAGAATAGGGAAATAGAAAATGAGGCAACAATATAGCAGCTTAGTCTTGAAAGACATTAGCAAACCAAATAGAATGAGGCAACAATCTAGCCGAGAGGAGCCGAGCAAGAGCAAGGCAGAGCAAGAGCTCAAGCGACCACACTGACCATTCCATCCCACACCAGCGAGCGAGGAACCAAGTCAAGGCTCACTCTGACCTCCTGAACATTGGCAGCAGCAGCAGAAGGGAGCAAGAGGAGGAGGAAGCCAGGAGCACCAAGAGAGGAACACCAGGAGTCGGGAGCGTAAGAAGAGGGGAACACCGGCCCAAGACCAAGATCGCCACCCTCTTCTCCCAACCCATATTCATCGAGAGGTAACCTAGCACCCATCAGTAGGCATTGCACACTTGCAAATCATTCGCACGTATCACCAGACCCCAATAGAAAATCTGGTAGCTATCAGTTCATCTCAGACAAAACACTAGTAGGAGTAGAGGGAGATCGATGAGAACTTGCCTCAAGAGCAACCAAAGCGTGCATGTTCCCCACCTTAAGTGGCAAACCGAGCCAAGATCCACCACCTCCAATCGGTCCCCATAAGCATGCATGCATAAATCACAATCTAGCATTAGTACTAGAATCAGCCAGATCTACAAAAAAAATCAACATAACTGAAATCAAAATAGAACGGGGAACGAAATCTGGTAATAGGCCGGGCCGGGGGTGAGCTCAGAGCCCAGGGGAGAGGACCGAGTGCGAGAGACCGAGGCGGGCTGGGCGGATCTGGGAGCTGTGGCGGCCGGCCGGCGGGCGGGCTTACGGATCGAGGTGAGGGAAGGAGAGGTCGAACCGGAGCCAGCAGGACTGAGCGAAGGGAGGGTCAAGAGGAGGAGGCGGCGCTTGGCCTCCGGCCGCACCGGGGGAGGAGGCGGCATAGAGGACCGAGGCGTAGGGGCGCCGAGGGGGGAGAACAGCCGGAGCCGGGCCAGGGAGCCGAGGGAGGAGCGCAGCTTGGGCGGCCGGCGCAAGGCCGGCCGAGCGGCGGAGCCGACGCCAGGAGCCAGAGGGGAGGTAAGGCCGGGAGCGGCGGCGCCGGGCTTACCGGCCGCGCCGGGTGAAGAGGGAGGCGGCGTAGGGAACCGGGAGGAGAGAGAGCCGGGGTGCGTCGGGAGCTGAGAGGAAGACGGAGGCGTGGGCCGGCTGGAAGGAGGGGGCGGCAGCGGAGTGTGCGGGAGAGAAAGCGAGAGATGGAGAGGCAGAGAGGAGAGAAAGGGAGAGGATTTGGGGAGGAAGAGCGCCTGGAGTGTCGGCCGAAGGGGATAAGGGGGAGAGAGAGGGAAAGAGAGGGAGAGAGAATGAGAGAGAGAGAGAGGGGGAATGGACGCGCGGGGACCGACGGATTTCGTGTAGAGGCGCGCGTGTGAATTTTTTTTTTGATGAAAATCATTAACTTTACGGTTCAAACAGTCAGTTTAATGTATTTTGCTGACGGTTATAATAGAACCGTTAGCAAAATTCAAATTTTCACTATACATGGGGACGAAAATCATTAACCTGACGGTTTAAACCGTCAGGTTAATGAATTTTGCTGACGGTTCTATTATAACCGTCAGCAAAATTCAAATTTTCCTGAGGGGATACTATTCCCGTGACCGAAATAATATATCTTGACGGCTAGTGCGGGCCCGTCAAGAAAATTCGCAACCGTCAGGATTTTTCCGTTTTCTAGTAGTGAGTAGACAAGGCGGTATCGGTGAAGATGGGAGCGATCGACACGAGAGAAGACAACATCGAGCACGTATAACATCATACATGTGTGTATATATGCATGCATCCGTACGGATAGAAGTACGGACGTACAGAAGCAGAGGAGAAAAAGGATTAGAGAAGAGATGACGCAACCGTAGGAAATAGTCCAGGGACACCGGAGAGAGCATGGTTGGTGTTACCGACTGTAACATCCTAAAAATTCAAAATCAACTTATTTGTACCTAGAATAAATGTGGAAATATTTTTAGAATAAATGTGGAAATATTTTTAGCATGTTTTTAAAATATATTCTAGATCTAGCGTAGTAAAGGGAGAATTAAAGATGGTTTAGATCCAACTTGATGTAAATAGAAGATTATTTAGATCTAGCATGGTTCAGGGTTTAGTCAAGATCATAGTCTATTTATACTTAATTCAATTTAATTAATTCTTGCTACATATAGTTACTTTATATGATATATAGTATATTAATTAATTAATTCAATATTTAACACTAAATTTGTAATATTCTGAGAAATAATAATAATAACCTCCTAAGGGCTTGTGCGTAATTAAATAAAGTAGGTACGTGAAAATAGAATATTTTAGAGTTTTACGGAGGGGCTAGACTGCGCGAGATATAAAAGGAACGTGGGAAAAGTGGATTCTAGAAACTCTTAACCCAAACCCTAGTAGCATTTTTTCCCTCGTGCGCCGCCAAGGAGCCGCCTACCTTGGCCGACGCGTAGTCGTTCAGGAGCGTTCCAAAAACCAATTTCCGTGTCGCGCGCCGAAGCGATCGACCGGCCGACGCGCGGACGCCCGGTCTTCTGCCGCCAAAGCGCTGCCACATTGACTTCATTTGGATCTTTGAGGCACTAGTGCCCACCTGTTCTCCCGCGTCTTCTAGTGGCTACCGTGTCGCCTAGAGCCAATGCCTCTGCCGTTAATTTCATGACCGTGTGCTGCTAGTTGGCAGTACTTGCTTGTGTGCATGCAACCTCCCATAGATGGTACAAGGTTTGGCTACCCACGTCACCAACCATGAGGTTTGCTACACAAATTTCTTTTGATGCTGCTTCTTGGCGTTAGCTAGTGCTTCATCTTTTACTTGATTGCATGATGGCTTGAACAGTAAGGAAAGAGAAGGAGAAGATTAGGAGAAAAGAAGCTGAGATCCGGATTCTTGTGGGTACCGATCTGTAATTTTATTTCCTCTCTGTTTTGCTAATTTAGTTAGAGATTATAATTGAGATTAATTAGAGGTTTTAGAATTTCCTTGTCGAAGGGCCGATTAATAGATCTGTTTAGCCTGCTGTTCTGTTGAACGATTATTTCGGGTACCTTAATGGTAAATTTTGGAAATGTCATCTACTAGTTAATTGTATATAATTTTTATATATTTCTATAGAATATTTAATCATGTCAAACGGACAAGTATAATTTGAGTTATGAATTCTGGAATACTGCTGTCTTTGTAGTTGTCGTCTTTCGGCACTGTTTTGGTAGACTAAAGATTAAAAATAGTACATGGACTAATTAGAGTTTTGATCTAATGAAAGATGTAGATAATTGTCTAAGGGTTCTGTACAATTCAAGAACTCGAATTTTGGTTGGGTAAAACAAAAGTTATGAATTTAGTAAAACCTGATGTCCCGAAGCTAACAGATCGGTCTTCTGGATTAGAAACGGAGGGTTAGGTGATTTAATTAGAAGTCATGGTAATATAAGAAAAAGTGGAGAATTTTATGAAGAATCCATAACTGGGCGGTTTGCCATGATCGGATTTTTGAGTTAAAAGTTACGCTCTTTTTAGTACCAGGACAGCAAGAGGTGACTGTTCGGTACCGGAGAAGCGTGGTAGATTTGGGGACGTGTAGGAGCGATGTCGATTGATTGTTGTTCTGATGATGTTGTAGTTTGTATTGAAATTTAAGTATTTAATGTAGGAGAGGCGTCGTGCTTGTTGCCATCTTCTAACTAAACCGTGCGTCGCAACTAGTAAAGGCAAGTGCATGGTAGACAGCGATCAATGATTGATCACTGTTTTCTTTATCTTCTATTACCATTATTGTCGTGCGTTTATTTTATTTAATTGCAAATAATGGAATGGTATGGTTATATCTTTGTTGACAATCATGAGGAAAAGTTGGATATGATGAATATGATGGAGTTTGCATTTTTCATACATAAGCATCTTTGCATATGAGAAGGTGATCATGACTGATCACAACTCCACGGGAGTGGAGAAGATCCCCGATCCTTGAGGAGGAACAGGCTTGAGAGTGAATGTTGTCGCGAGCATTCACTCATGCTATACCGGTATACGCGAAAGAAGTGCATGTTGATATGTAGAGTAGAGTTGCATTCATATGAGATGAATAGTTGTGAAAACAAGTGAAGATAACAGCATGAGAATATTAATAGAAGTGCATGTGATGATAATGAAGTTATTGAATACTGTTGATTTATTATTGTTCGTTGTATATTAATGTATTTGCTGAGTCGTGGACTCACCCTTGCTCTTCTATTGTTTTTAGGTGAATTTCGAGGACGCCACGAGTAAGAGCACATGGAATAGATTCATACTTCAAACACATGATTATTTGCCATAAGAATCTTTTTTTTCAATGCAGGATTACTCTAGGACATGTTAGAGGTTGAATAAAAGTTAGGTCAACATTTTGGACTAGACTGTTTGGTTCAATGCTTTGTATTCATTAGTTGGTGCAAATCTGGATTGTTTACCTGGTTATGCTTCCCCTTGCTCATTTACTCTTACTTGATCCATAATTATGCATGTTCTTTTGTGGTCTATAGTTGTGTTTATTGTTTTTTAATTGTTGAACTTTTATAGTTTGCCGATTATCATTAGTTTAGAGAGTAGTTTAGTGGCATTCCAGGCTCGGTGTTAGGCTGGGGTGTTACAAAATTGTTGTATGCGTAGATGGATCAAAGTTGGATGTACACTGAGAACCGTTTGAGTGAAGAGTACATTAATGGTGTGTCTGCTTTTACAAGAGCTACCGAGGAGGATATGTTGAATAATAGGGTGGAATGTATATGCTGTCCATGCATTGACTGCGAGAATATGAAGATGTTTAAGAACCGAGCGCAGATCTAAGCACACTTGATTCAAAGAGGTTTCAAAAATGGGTATACACATTGGACCAATCACGATGAAGAGTAGATTATACAGGAAAGCAGTAATAACGATATCGGCAATGAAGTCAATGATATGCCGCCGGATGATGTCAATTGTCGTTCCGATTTGGATAGGTGTCACGATGACAATCTGGATCAGATACTTCACGATGTAGAAGGGAACTAGGATGATAGAGAGTATGTTAAATTCCGAGGCTTGATGGAGGATTCAGAGAAACCTTGGTTCACGTGCTGCAAGTCGAAGTACACAAGGTTGTCATCCGTACTAGAACAACTGAAATTGAAGGCAAGCAACGGTTGGTCCGACAAGAGTTTGACATCGATGTTAGGTCTCTTCATGGACATGCTTCTGGAGGGAAACAAGTTTCCCAAAACCACCTTGTTGAGGATTAAAATATTCATATATTATCTTAATATATGATAAAGACCATACGTCTTCGTGGTCGTAACTTCTAAGACCACCGACCTAACTGGTCGTAGGTACTACAGAAGTTATATAATAAATACCCTGGTCGGACAAAGTTCCAAACCTAGTCCACGACCAGGTAAGTGCTCGTAAAGCTATGAGCAGCGTGCGGTCGAGTCCCCGACCACGCCACTCACTATGTGATGAATGAACCACGTGTTTCATATTCCGCATAATACAACACTATCACGGTTGATGATTTAACATCTCCTAAATCATTAACCGCAGAACAGTTGACATCTTCACCAACTGCCTCTGCAGTTGGTAGAACCGCCAAACTGCCACCTCTTTCCGACCAGACGCGTCACTCCCCAACGGGCGTCTCCTCGTGAGATAACTGCCACCACTTCATCAAGTACTTAAGGAAGACCATAGAAGGCCGGAAGGGGGATACGAAGAGACAACGTAGACAAACACACAAGAACACGAAGACACAAGGACAAGCACATCAAGCGAGATATAGCAAAGTGTTGTGTTTTTAGATACTCTCAGTATTTGTAATCGTAAGTTCATAGCAATAAAGAGCAAGTCAGATCCACTCCCAGGAGTCACGCACATTTTTCCTCTTTTCATTTATATATTCATAAGATCGGCGATTTGATCGTCGACAGCTGGCGCCGTCTGTGGGGAAGATAGCGCAAAACTCCTGAAGAGGTTCTTTGCTCAACTCATCCGTTTTCTTCATATTCGTAATTTCAAGTATGGTAGGAACATGGGATGAGGAGAACTGGTTCGACCTGGATGACTACTCCAACCTTGACATGGAAGCCTGCATCCAGGCCATGCAACATGGGGAATCTTCATCCTCCTCCGATGGTTCGCAAGTCGCTGACGACAGCGAACTTGAGCGGATGGATGTGTTGGAAATATGCCCTAGAGGCAATCATAGAGATGATGATATTTCGTTGTATCCATGATTTAATAAATGTTCCTTGAATATTGCCTTTGTGTTGATTAACAAGTATGTGACTTGTTTGTGAAACTCTTTACTTGTATGGCTATTCTAAAGTTGTCCCTAGTCGGAGTTCATGTGAGGACACACGTGAATGGTGGATTAGCACATGTATCGGTTGATGACTATGTTTCACAGGTCATAGACATGGAGATGTCAAACCAATAATGTGGACACATGTTTAGAACATGGGGTTGGACCGACCCAACATGAGACATAACAATTATACTTATAGTTCTCTCTACACAACGTGTACGCCTTGTCCTTAGACCTAAGATTGTCGCATGTACTTGAGATGTGAATCGACCTACTTAGGGCTATTAACACTACTCCGTAACTGGGTAGTTATAAAGGTAGTTTTTCGGGTTTGTCATGAAGCATGCTGCGAGGCATGGTCAGTCAAGATGGGATTTGCCCCTCTCTACCTTAGAGAGATATCTCTGGGCCCCTCGAGTGATCGGATCCATAAATGCATGGCCATGCTACTTAAGGTTAAGAGTTAACCTAGTAAGGGATTCCGGATAACAAGATCGAGAAAGAGTGGTCAGCTTGGAGCTCGACCGGATATCGTGAGGCAAAGGGATTGGCATGTACATAACGTTGTGTTGGTTCGTCCGATATGATCTTTGTGTACGTTTAGGAGTTGGGACGTCTTGCTAGAGGCCGCTACCAACTATTGACCAAGTATGTGTACTCGTGTCATGTCTAAACGTACGCGAACCTAGAGGGTCACACACTTATAATGAAGCCTAATTGATTAGATCCGAATTAGAGTGGGCATTGAGTCCTAATGGGCCTCTATTGGTAGAAGCCCATTGTAAGGACGTCTATAAAAGGAGGGCAAGGGCGCCAGTTGGGGTGCGATTTTGGGACCCTCAAACCACGCCGCCACCTCTCCCACGCCCTAGTCGCCGCGCGGATCTAGCGATCCGGCGTCGCCGCTTTCTCCCGTGCGTGTGGATACCTTTGAGGCGCATTTGATCGTAGCGTTTGGACGAACCACAAGAGGGAGCGTGACGGGACGCCGCGATGAGGACGAGGAAGTAGTACGACTACTCGCCTCGACGTCTTGCATCAACTTAGTACGACTACTCGCCCGACGCGTTTGCATCGGTTTTGACTGCGCATCTAGTGGTAAGACCGTGATCTATAACTGCAGTGATCTTGGTTTACGGGTAGAATTTTTATTAATTTGCGCTAGTGTAGCCTACCCTTATCCCTACAGGATGAAGATACACCGTTGCGCCAAGAGACGCTCTCTGAGGGACAGTTCGTTCCGACCAGTTCGGAACGTCCGAATATTCTTCCAAGCCCGGTTTCCCCGACCGGTGAAAAAGGTGACAACACCTCAGCCCCACAACCCGAGGGTCAATATACCCTTGACACAATCATGGCTAACAAGTATTCACCAACGGCCTCTGGAAATTCCAGGGACCAACCGACACCTGGTAACGGTGTCGATGAGACCTTCACCGGTAATGGGCCGAGTGGGGATGATAAAACTCAGTATTCGATCGGCAACTTGTCGAATCAGACTGAGCCCGCCACGAAGACCTCAGGAAGTTCTCATCTCCGACCGGTCTCCATCGTGGAAGTCTCTGGTAGAAGTACTGAGAAGTTCTCCACTAGTTACAGTGGAAGCTCCTCAGAGGATCGTTGCTGGAAGCATGAGGTCAACGCGATCGGAAATACTGATCGTGATGCCACGCACAGTCCTGCACACCCTGCCTCGCCACCACCTGCTGATGGAGATGGCGCGGGCAATCAAGCACCACCTACCAGAGGCAACGGAGCTGATGGACATCCATCAGTTAATACGCGTGGTGCAGCCCCACCAAGGATGACAGGCCTGACGGAGTTAGGCCAAAGGTCCAGAGGAACTTCGGGTCTCCGAACACCAACATCTTCGATGAATCCTCTGAGACCTTCTTGAATAGATTCAAAACTTGTGTCGATTCAAGATATTCTTAATAATATCGACTCGCTCGTGAAGCTCGGGCTTTACCCAATTGGTAGGGCAGGTATCGAAAATCCTTCAACAAACTGTGCAGCGCGCAGAAGCGTGCAGGGGGCAAAGGACATCGCAAAGTCTAACGGTGACTTCGTCTCAGCGCTCCTCCCTCAGTAGAGGGCAGCATGGTTATCCACCGGTACCTAGACCTCCTCGGCGATTTCGACCAGTAGGTCATGAAGGAAGAAGGTTGTTTCAAACAACGACCTCTTTCCCTAGCCTAGGAGAGCACACCGCTGGCGGATGATCTCCGTCATCATCTGAACCATGCTAATGGTCAAAGGCGTCATGATAACGTCTGCGACCGGATCGGGACGACGGAGCCACGGCGTTCAAATCGAAGAAACCGATCTCCTACTGATCATAATCCGCACCTTTTCCAAGAAGGCGCTATGAATCAGTTACAGGTTGTCGAGCCTTTTCAGCAGGGCTCCAAGCTGTACTTTGGCCTAATAGGTTCCGACCTGCCAACATGGATAAATTCGATGGATCTCAAAATCCATTAGAGTTTCTCGAGATATATACCACTGCCATCAGAGCTGCTGGTGGTGATGAAAACGTGATGGCTAATTATTTGCCCATGGTTCTGGAAGGATCTGCTCGGTCTTGGTTGCTTAACCAACCGGTCGGATCTATTTATACTTGGGAACAGCTCTGCGATCTATTGATTGTGAATTTCCAGGGTACGTACGATCGCCCTGGAAAGGAGGATGATCTCCATCGAACTCGGCAGGAACCAAAGGAAACTCTCCGTCAGTACATCAAAAGGTTTAGCCAGGTTCAAAATTCTATTCCAGAGATTGCAGAATCTTCTGTGATTCAGGCATTCAAGGCAGGTCTAAGGAATCGGTGGTTTACGGAAGATATCGCTATGAATCCTCCACGAACAACCGCCGAACTTTTTGACATGGCTGATAGATATGCGGCCGCTAGTGAGGCGGTTGAATGGAATGAAGCCATGGATCGAAAAGATAAAATCCCTCAACCTAGCCTTGAGAAGTCAGAAAAGAATCCCAAGAAGGTTTCCAAGAAGAATAAGCACCGCAAAATGGGCACCAAGGAAGTCCTAGCGGTTCCAGATAAACCGTTCAAGGGTAAGAAGGACTATACCGGTCGGGGCAAAGCCAAAGTTCCGACCGATAGCCATAATAAAGGTAAGAAGTGGTGTCCACTTCACCAACATGCAGGGCATGACTTGCGCACCTGTCGTGTTTGGTAAAAGAAGCTGGAGGATTTCTATGCAGGTAAAGGCCCGCTTCCCGCAATTCAGGAGTTGGGGGAAACAAGTTCCAAAAAGGACAAGGATGGCGACGAAGAGATGGAGTACCAGGAGCCTCAACGCACGGTCAACATGATCTTTGGAGGTTCTTCTTCATACGACTCGCGCCGTCATCTGAAGGCCATGGAGCGAGAGGTCAACCTATCGGAACCTTCGATCATCACCAAACCATCAAGGTGGTCGGATATCGTAATCTCCTCCAGCAAAGAAGACTGCCTCGTCTCATCAACTCGACCGGGTAGGTTTCCTATTATCGTAGAGCCTACTATTAATAATTGCAAAGTCAATCAAGTTTTAATAGACGGTGGTAGTTCTTTAAATATTTTATTTTTGGGAGCTTTAGAAGATATGCAGGTTCCTAGAACAAAGGTAAAACCGGTGAAATACGCCTTTCATGGCATAGTTCCTGGTTCTACAGCCAAACCGATAGGACAAGTATCCTTACCGGTTACGTTCGGAAGCCCTGATAACTTCCGAACGGAAAATATTTCATTTGACGTGGTTGATTTTGAAACCGCGTACAATGGAATTCTTGGTCGTCCGGCATTAGCAAAATTCTTGATAGCCACGCACTACGGGTATCAAAGTTTAAAAATGTCAGGACCAAAAGTTGTGATCATGGTTCGTGGAGATCGCAAAATAGCATACGCATGTGATCGAAGGTCTTTAGAAATGGTCGATGAACCGCCACCGTAAATTTCGACTCATCATCCATGCAGTCAAGCACTCTGCACTCCAAGATAACACCCAAACCGTCCGACCAGACCAAAGAGGTTCCACTCGACGAAGGCACTCCTTCAAGAAACGCCATGCCAGGCAATGATGGTGGATCCTTTCCAAAGGTACTGATCGGAGCAGGACTCGATCCTAAATAGGAAGAGTCGCTCGTCTCCTTCCTCCGAGCAAACCAGGACGTATTCGCATGGCAAGCGTCCGACATGCCCGGATTTCGTGGAGGTGATCGAGCAAAGCTAGCGCCCACCTAACAAAATCCGGTCAAGCGAAGCTCGACGTTTCGCACCGACGGAAGGACGCCATCGATCACGAAATTGACAAGCTTTAAAGGTGGATTCATTCGTGAAGTACATCACCCTCAATGGCTCGCCAATCCTGTAATGGTTAGGAAGAGTAATGGGAAATGGAGGATGTGTATAGACTTCACAGATCTTAATAAAGCTTGTCCGAAGGATGATTTTCCCCTTCCTCGCATTGATCAACTTGTAGACTCTACCTCCGGGTGCGAGTTATTAAGTTTTTTAGATGCCTACTCAGGGTACCACCAGATTAGTATGAGTAAAGAAGATGAAGAGAAAACTTCCTTCATCGCTCCATTTGGCACTTACTGTTATGTAAAGATGCCTTTTGGTCTCAAAAACGCTGGTGCAACTTTTCAAAGATTAATGCAGAAAACCTTCAGCCCACAAATAGGTCAAAATTTGGAAGCCTACGTTGATGACTTGGTAGTGAAAAGTGTCAACTCTGGCGACCATATGCTTGACCTTAAAGAAACTTTCAATAGCTTGAGAAGACACAACCTCAAGTTGAATTCGGAGAAGTGTGTGTTCGGGGTTTCCGCTGGAAAGCTGCTCGGTTTCCTAGTTTCGGCTAGAGGTATCGAAGCAAACCCGGCGAAGATATCGGCCATCCATCAGATGCGTCCCCCGACCACGAAGAAAGAAGTCCAGAAGCTAACAGGCTGTATGGCAGCGCTAAGTCGTTTCATAGCCAGGTTAGGGGAAAAAGGACTACCTTTTTTCAAACTCCTTCAGAAATATGAAAGTTTCGAGTGGACGACAGAAGCGAATGATGCCTTTGAAAAGCTCAAAGAGTACCTTACGAGCACTCCGGTCTTAGTTTCTCCAAGACCAGGGAAAACACTGTTGATTTACGTGGCTGCAACACCACAAGCTGTCAGCAGTGTACTGGTCGTAAAACGTGAGAACGTCCAATGACCAGTGTATTACGTAAGCGAAGTCCTACATGGGCCAAAGGAAAGATACCCACAGGTACAAAAGTTGCTTTATAGTCTCCTTATGGCTTCAAGGAAACTAGGGCATTACTTTCAGGCCCACAAAGTGGTCGTGCCTACTGGATATCCCTTAGGTCAAGTCCTTGGAAATAGGGAATCGTTAGGACGAATAGCAAAATGGGCGGTAGAACTAGGGACGTTCGACCTCCATTTCATCTCACGAATAGCCATAAAGTCTCAGGCGATTGCAGAATTCATTGCCGAGTGGACAAACCCGGAACTTAAGCAAGGACCTGAGTACGAGCACCACGACGAGTGGACAATGTACTTTGACGGTTCCTTAATGCTTAAAGGATCGGGGGCTGGAGTCGTCTTGATATCCCCTACCGGCGAACACATCAAGTATGCCGTCCAGTTTAACTTTCCCGCTACAAACAATGTGGCGGAGTACGAAGGTTTGCTGGCAGGACTCCGAGCAGCTCGTTCACTCGGGATTCGCAAATTGCTAGTGAAAGGCGATTCTCAACTAGTAGCGAATCAAGTAGGGAAAGAGTATTAATGCTCGAGTACCAAGATGTCTTCCTATCTGGCGGAAGTACAGAAATTCAAAAAGCACTTCTTCGGTTTCCAGATCCAACATATTCCTAGAAATGAGAACTTTCTAGCAGATCAGTTGGCACGGATGGTCTCTACAAGGTCAACCGTCCCGCCGGGAGTTTTTCTCGAGCAACTCGATTCACCCTCGGTAGTCGAGCATTCCGAGAACATGGATAGTTTACATCAGGTCAATCCTATTGACTCTGATAACTTACATGCTCCACAGATCGGTGACGATCAAGGTAGAGACTGGATGAAATCGATCTACAATTATCTTGACATGACCTAATTCACGAAGATGATGTAGAGGCCGATCGATAGCACGAAAGGCCAAATCATACACTCTAATCGAGCGTACCTTGTATAAGCGAGGATCTCATGGAGTGTTGATGAGATGCATATCTCAATCGGTGGCATTAGGTTGCTAACGAAATTCATGAAGGAGTCTGTGGAGCACATCATTCCTCTGTAACCTTGGTCGGTAAAGCCTTGAGGCAAGGATACTCTCGCCAACCGCCCTTCATGATGCAAAAGAGCTCGTGTGACGGCGCGATAATGTCAATTTAATAGCCGACAAGTACATCAGCCGGCACAAGCTTTGCAAACAATCCCTCTTTCTTGGCCTTTTGCAACCTGGGGACTAGACATTCTGGGACCATTCCCAAGAGCACATGGGGGCTTCGAATTCCTGTTCGTCATGATTGACACGTTTACAAAATGGATTGAAGCCGAGCCAGTTGTAAAAGTTACAACTGAAGCCGCTAAGAGGTTCATAACAAAAAACGTGATAACACGATTTGGTGTACCCAGTCGTATCATCACGGACAATGGTACCCAGTTCTCAAGCAGCAATTTCCAGGAATTCTGCGAAGAACTAGGAACCAAGATTCATTTTGCTTCAGTGGCTCATCCACAGAGCAATGGAGCAGTCGAGCATGCCAATGGTATCCTAATTCAGGGGATAAAACGCCGAGTATTCGACCAGTTAATAAAACAGTCAGGAGCTTGGGTTCAAGAACTTCCTTCTGTTTTATGGGCTGTCCGAACCACGATCAGTCGTGCGACTGGTGAAACACCTTTCTTTTTAGTTTATGGGGCCGAAGCTATGCTTCCTCCAGAATTAAAAATTGGCTCTGCTCGCACTGATTGTTTTAACTTAAGCAATCAGGAAGAACATCGACTCGACGACATCAATTTCCTTGAAGAACGACGAAACCAAGCTTTGATACGTTCGACAATCAACCAACAAGCCATGTGAAGGTACTACAATCGTAAGGTGCAACCTCGCAACCTAGCTGTAGGTGATCTGGTTCTCAGAAAAATTCAGAGCCAAGCAGGGCGCAATAAACTCTCCCCTAAATGGGAAGGTCCTTACACTGTGGTCGAAGTTACCCGACCAGGCTCAGTACGATTAGCCATGTCAGACGGCAGGGTTTTGTCAAATTCATGGAACATTGACCAATTGCGTAAGTTCTTTGTTTAATTTCTTCATTTCATTTCATTTCATTTCGTTTAAATTCTTTTAAATTTGATAATTAAGTTTAGAGCAGAAAGTGATGTTATTTATATGACGTTGCCCAATCCTGGTCGACTGCGGTTCGTATGCTCAGGATTATAAAGTGTATAGTTTATGTTTCAAAATTCTGTTCTACTCTTGTTTGGCTACTAGTCGTGATGAGTCACGGCGGCCCGATCTTCCGATAGGTTCGATTTGGTTCGTCGTGAGGACGTTGACGCTTTGAGGCTTCCGACCAATAGATCGTGACCTCGCAATTCGCTACACCCGCACGTCTGTCGTTATCGACCACGCTTGCATGCGATCGACCTTACCACGAAGGTTATTGTTCCTGCAAGCAATCGAAGCAACTCACAAGAACAAGGTAGATGCAATCTGAATTATATTGCAGATATGGATGAAGTTTACAAGTGGGGTTCCTCAAACCGATAATCGGCGAAACTGCAATTGGCAGAATAATCTAAGAAAAACCCACCTCTAAACTATGGCGGCTACTGTATATATATAGGGGAACGTGAGGAGGTCGACCTAGGGTTGTGCGGCCGTGGGATGAAGCGTACACAACCTGGACTCCGACCTCGTTACGTTTACAAAGTCTTATTAGTTTCCAAAACGGTGACGCAGCACCTTGTGTTGCGTATTTCTGGTCGAAGATCTGGTCGTAGGACTGGTCCTAGAGTGGTCTTGAGGAGTCTATGCTATCTTTGGTCGTAGATTGTGTCTAACGAGTACTGTGCTCGCTTTTCTGGTCGTAGATTGCTCCAATCGAATCAACTAGTCGTAGGTCTCCTTGTAGTGGTCGTACATCTTCTTGCAGTGGTCGTAGACCTTCTTGAGCTGTTCGTAGTCCTAAATTCCTGATCGATTAAGTGACGTGCTCTAGCTCTTGTCATAGGACCGTGTAGTTCAGCACCCAGATCTGGAGGGTCTTGTGTCGTGCGTGTATCCGAAGGAGGGATGTCCTCATCAGGTCGGGACACGGAAAACCTCATAGTCAAAGTCTCTCCTTTTTCGCACGTGGTTCCGCCCACTGGAAGGAGCTTCCTAGCGACGATCTTTTTCCTACGATCCTCGCTGCCAGTCGGACTAAGAGCATGAGCACGTCTTGCGAAATATATTTTATACCTTTATTTCCTAGCTAGGTTCATTCCGACCAGTATTAAGCATCGCATAGAAGTAAAACCACTTTCCTGCTTTTATCATATGTTTTTTATGTTTTTTTTCCTCTTATCAAGGAGAATTCTTTGTTTTTTCAACCATATGTTGTCTTAGTAAAGTACTTCGATCATTAAAAATAGATTTACAACTAGCTAAAACCTACACGGTTCCGACCATAAAGGTTTCCTAGTATTATCACGATCAGTTTTTTACCGATCAGTACATACTTACAAGTAATGGTTGAGATTTGAATTTATATTCTTGGCCTCAGGTAGTACTATTATATAGTAAAGATCTTCTACTATATAACAGTCGGGGGCTAGATAAGACATAAATTCACAAGTCGATCGGATGAATAAAAGAATTTTTTCCATTTTGATAAGAGAAAGGTAAGTCTTTACATTGTATGCATTGTTTTCTCCTGCAGCTAAACTACTAGAGAATGCATAAGTTAACTACTGCTAGATGGAGATCCGACTTCCATCTCTTCTGCGACCTTTTCGCCTAGAGGTTTCATCTCTGCGAGGATCTGATTTGCCTCTGCGGGTAAGCAATTGAAATCCTCTTCGATGGCTTGAAGGTTAGTTGATGGGTCGGAAGCTTTCAGCTTTGCCAAAGCAAGACTGACTCCACAGGCAATAGACTCCTTAACGGAGTGGGCACAGTTCTCCCTAGTAGTCCTGAGCAAAACTTTGAGCTCTTCCAACAAAGAGCCTAGGTAGTTGACCTTCTCTATTGGATCGCTCAAAGAGGGCAAGCTTGATCCCGCGCCCATATCAAAGTGCATTTTGTTTAGCGAGGTGATTTTCTCGTCCAAACTAAGCACGAGAGTCGCCCTTGTCTTGCTCAAATTCCGAGCTTTCTTCATTCTGGTCAATGCTTGTTTTTGTTCTGCATAGACAAAGCAAGTATTAAGTAAAAAGATTGGAAGACATATTGAGTCATGGCTACGACCAGTTACCTTCCTGTCTCTTCTTGGAATCGTCCAAAAGCTTTTTATTGCTGGTCGTTAAGACTTCGATCGACCAGTTCTTAGCCTGAAGTTCTTCTTCAAGCTTTATTCTTTTGGCCTTTTCAGCCAAAGCATCTTCTTTTATTTTCTCTAAATCTATCAAAAGAATTTTTGATAAGGGAGAATAAATAAAAGGAAAGTCTTAAAGAGGAAAGAAGAAGAGGAATTCTTACTCTCTATTTCAGAGTGTTTTTCTTCTAATATCCTAACTCGCTCGGTTAGTCCTCCAACCGTAGCGAGGTTTTCGATCATATGCTGCACAAGTAGCATTTTTTTCATAAACCTTCTTGTAAACTTCAAGAAAGGGTTATGGAGAAGATTGAAGACACTTACCCGAATTACGGCATCATTGTAATCCGTAAAAATTTTATCGGGCTTCGCCTGCGTTAGGCGATCCGATATCCTCCCCCAATAATCATCAAGTTCCTTACTCGCGACAAATCGACTTGAGAAGGGAAACTTGTTAGTTTTGGAGGGATGACCTTCAGGTACTGGAACCTGTGGAAGATCTGCAGTGGTCTCTACCTCCGTTGCCGGCATAGTGACTACTATGGGATCTAGCTCAGTTTCCGGTGCCGAAGTTGGCTCGGGGGCTCCTCCAACCACATCATCCTCAAGATGTCCTACCTAAGGAAGACAATGGCCAGGACCACTTCCGATCGCCTGACCTGTTGAATGCGATTGGTCGGAAGCGACCAGAGATTCAGCAGATCTGCACAAAAGAAACAAAAAGTTCAATTCTACTTGGAATATACGAGGTATGTTTTTCATATAAAAATTGTACATACCTGGTTGTTTTCTTAGTCTTGATCTTGTAGCGCGCTGGTTTAAAATCCGTTGCGCCTGTTTTTCTCTTCTTTCCAATTGTTCCCACGAGTTCCGAACTGGTAGGTTCAACTGTATTCTCTACACTCCCGATCAGGAGATCAGAAGCAATGTTCTCGACCATCTGGTCGAGAGCAAGGTCCCTGATTCCTGGGTTAGAAAGTGTAGTCTCACTAGTCTCCAGAACAGCTACCTCATGGACAACTATACGAGACTCAGTGATTGCCACCTGGATTAATAAACAAAATTAATCAGGTGAAGAATATACTTCATCTTGCAGAAGTTATTTCTTCGATTACTTACCTCGCCATGACGCGCCTCAATGATCGCAAGACTGGTCGGATAATCAATAGGCTCACACGTCTCCGTAGCCTCATTGATCATGAGTCCAACCAACTACACATAAAGAGGATTAAAACTGATCGAAAATAACTAGAAAGGTGAATAGAAGTTAATACACTTACCCTAAGTCTTTCAACCCTTTCCTCAGCACTAGCAAGTGCTAGGATTAGGGGAAAGCTAGCATTGTCATCAGGTTCGCCAGCACAGATCATTTTGATACTATTTCTAACGTCCTCAGAAGACAAGACTGCAAGTGCAAATGAAAGATCTTAGTTTTGCGAAGATAATCAACTCGCAAAATAATGCAGTCGGGATTTTACGAAAAATTACGGATCGTAATCTTTGGTAGCATCATCCATCGATGAACCAGAGCATCGAACGTGCCCTGGTCTTTAAAGGACTAATCCTCCTAATGGAAAAGTCCCTTACAACGTGGCAGGAGGTTAAACCCCTGACACTCAAGAGATGGATAGCCTCAATCCATCTCCCAACTTCTCCCTCCTTCTTTGAGGAGGAACGCCAACGCGAGTTCTCGACCGCATTCTTACCATGTATGTCTGGCCGTCTTCTCGCGTAACCTTCATATAGAACCGCTTTTTCTTCCATGACGACCAAGAAGACTTGAGTACATACGAATGTACTCACACCTTAGTCATGAAGCCTTAGGGTACATTCCCGTGGGTCTTGGTCGTTTTCTTCGAATTCGCCATCCGGTAGTAATACTTGAAGAGTTCCATCGTCGGTGGAATCCCCAAGTATGCTTCGCAGAGGTAGACGAAGATGCTCAGGTTAGCAATGGCGTTGGGAGCCAGGTTGATCAACTCAACCTCATAGAACTCCAACACTTGAGAAAGAAAAGGATGTGCTGGAAGCTTGAGCCCGCACTCAACGTACGCGAGGAACACCGGGATTTCTCCCTCCTCGCCGCTTGGGTAGTGCTCTCCAAAAGCCGATCTCCAAGAGATCAAACTCCTGTCGGGTAGCAACCCAACCCTCTCCAAATTCTCCAATTTTCTCTCACTTAGATCGGAGATCGACCAGGTTATGATGAGGTCCCGACCATGATGCTTTCCTTTTTTGGGTGAAGAACTCAAGGAAGATTTTCTTGGAGATAGAGGCGTAAAGGTTTAAAGCACTCAGCCGGGGTCGTTTTATAGGCACTTCACTGTAACCGACCCTGCGAGAAGTCCAACGGGTAAATACCTTTCGCCGCGACGTAAAGGCTTTTTCCTTTTTCCAAAGCAGTTTCTCAACTTTAAAATGAATACAGACCGCCTCGAGTCCCATGGCATTTAATGAGAGGTCTGTTCGATATGATTGCATCGGAGAACGTGTCCGCACGACCAACATTTATTTAAAAGTTCGGGGCTAGTTGTTGAGTATTAAAATATTCATATATTATCTTAATATATGATAAAGACCATACGTCTTCGTGGTCGTAACTTCTAAGACCACCGACCTAACTGGTCGTAGGTACTACAGAAGTTATATAATAAATACCATGGTCGGACAAAGTTCCAAACCTAGTCCACGACCAGGTAAGTGCTCGTAAAGCTATGAACAGGCGTCTGGGTCGAGTCCCCGACCACGCCACTCACTATGTGATGAATGAACCACGTGTTTCATATTCCGCATAATACAACACTATCACGGTTGATGATTTAACGTCTCCTAAATCATTAACCGCAGAACAGTTGACATCTTCACCAACTGCCTCTGCAGTTGGTAGAACCGTCAAACTACCACCTCTTTCCGATCAGACGCGTCGCTCCCCAACGGGCGTCTCCTCGTGAGATAACTGCCACCACTTCATCAAGTACTTAAGGAAGACCATAGAAGGCCGGAAGGGGGATACGAAGAGACAACGTAGACAAACACACAAGAACACGAAGACACAAGGACAAGCACATCAAGCGAGATATAGCAAAGTGTTGTGTTTTTAGATACTCTTAGTGTTTGTAATCGTAAGTTCATAGAAATAAAGAGCAAGTCAGATCCACTCCCAGGAGTCACGCACATTTTTCCTCTTTTCATTTATATATTCATAAGATCGGCGATTTGATCGTCGACACACCTACAAGCTAATAAGGTTCTTTGTCCATTAGGAATAGAAGTAGAAAGAATACATGCATGTTCGAAAGACTATATCCTGTACCGTAAAGAGTACGTAAACATGCATGTATGTCCGATGTGCAACACATCCCGATACAAGCGTAAGAATCAATAAGATGATGGCAAGAGAACCGAGGTGAAGAAAGGACCTCCTGCTAAGGTGATGTGGTATCTTCCTATAATTACCCATTTGAAGCGGTTTTTTGCGAACCCACAGGAGGCAAAACTCTTACATTGGCACTCAAAGGAGCGTAAGAAGGATAGAAAGCTAAGGTAGCCTACTGATTCCGCCCAGTGGAGAAACATCGATAGGAGGTTTGCAGACTTCGGTGCGGAACCGAGGAATATAAGGTTTGGATTGAATACAGATGGAATGAATCCTTTCGGTAACATGAGCAGCCGACATAGCACTTGCACCATGACTCTCTGTATCTACAATTTTCCTCCTTGGTTGTGTATGAAGTGGAAGTATATTTTGCTGTCGACACTTATCCAAGGGCCAAAACAACCTGAGAATGATATTGATGTGTACCTAGCACTATTGATGAAAGATCTAAAAATACTGTGGATCGAATGGGTACAGGTATGAGATGCGTAGAAATAAGAGAACTTTACATTACGCTACTTGTTGTTCAGCACCATAAATGATTATCCTACCCTTGCTAACCTGTCGGGCTAGAGTACAAAAGGAGCCAAAGCCTATACTCACTGCTTAATGATAGCGAGAGTGTGTGTGTGGCTAAAGCACTAGCGCAAAACTGTGTACATGTGTCGCCGTAGGTTCCTTCAGAGTGCTTACTCATACCGCACGATGAAGAAACTGTTGGACCGAAAAGGCGACTAGAGGGGGGGGTGAATAGGAGCACGCTCACTTTTTCAACCACGATTAGATTCAACACAAATTTCACTCCAATAGCTATAGAAGCTATGAAGATCGATATACCGATAAATGGAAGACTAGGATTGAATCAATCAAAACCCCAAGCAAAACAACCAAAAACAACGAAACTTAAATTCCTAAGAGTAGGGCGGTCGACCTCTACTCGGGGCGGTCCGACCTCTCCAAGGGGCGGTCCGAGCCTCTAGCTAGGCGGTCGACCTCGGCCCATGAACGAGTGAAATCGGCCAAAAAGCGAAGTTGCAAATAGGTCTAACTTTTGATCTACAACTCCAAACTTCATGAAACTTGGAACACACCTTCTCTAGGATGTCGGAACCTATTCAATCGAAGATCATGGAGATCCATGGAAAAGTTCGACATTTTCAGTTTGAGAGATGGATGGTTCAAACCAAGTCAAAAGAAACGTGACCCAAAAACTTGCTCGTGGGTGATTGATGATCAAGATGATCTTAGATGTGTTCCCACATGTCACGACAAGCTATATCATGTAAAGAAATCAATCAAAACATGCGAATCAAAGAAAGACTCAAAATCACCAAATAGAGAGAAGAAGGGCAAAGAGACACATCTTTGATCAAAGCTTTCTTTGGATTGATTTGATAGGGTTTGAGTTCTGACCACTCCATCAATGGAGGACAAAGCTCAATCCAAGAGCACAAGATCAAATCAAAACTCTCTAGAACCCTAACCTCCACTAATCCTCTCCCTAAGCCAAAACTAGGGTTTCAATAATGATAAAAGAGTTGAAGGGGTGCAGCCACCTCCTCCTCTATTTATAGTGGAGACTTAGACCTTCTAGAAAATTAACTCAAATGGGCTCCGTTAAGGCCCAACACAAGCGGGTCACACACGCACGCATTTTAAGCGCCGTCTACAACACCTCTTAACCTAAACCGCTTCTCTTGCGCCGTCTTGCGCCGTGGGTAGGCAAAAGGTCACCAAGGTGATATTTGGTAAGATTACCAAATATACCCTTCTCGGTCCTTCTCCAGAAGACCGAGTCCATCTTCATGAAGCACTTTGCATGCTCGCCACGTGTAGGTTGATCAACGGCTCTCTCCATGTCGGCAAGTCTCTCCCATCCGCCCCACCGAAACCACCATGGCACTTGCAGACTCTCGTGCCGCTTGATCAAACCGATCGACCGAACTACCGTTCGGTCATCATTATCCATTCTGCCATACTTGATTTCATTGACCTCACCCGAAGATCGTCGATCGTTACGGACCTAAGCTCTCAAGCCTCGTCCGATCATCCTCGCCGTTGACCGTCGTTGACCACCAAGCAACCCGCACAACAATAGACAAGCAAATCGAAGCGGGAACAAGTTCTTCGCAACTTGACCCACGTTAGTCAAAACATGCATCATGCAACACATATGCATCAAACTCATGACTTTAACCTAACCAGCGAACAAGCGCCGCCACGACAGCGACGTTCAAGTAACAACCGGTCAGACCGCCCCTCAGGGCCGGTCTGACCGCCGGCCTGCCGGTCGGACCGCCGGCCAAAGGCCGGTCTGACCGCCCGTAAGGACTTAGCCAATTTTCAACCCCTGAAAATCCGAAACCCACTGGAAACTTTAAACCAATAGAACTTTTTACTGGAGACTCCAAAATTATGGGAGCAAGAACAATGGGATCCCTCACTTGCCTACACCTCTATTTTTGGCCCGACTGCTTTGACCACTTTTGGTCACGGCCGGTCCGGCCGCGCACATGGCCGGTCCGCCGATTTGGGACCGGTCGGACCGCCGTGCTATGGCGGTCGGACCGCCTATCGTAAAGTCGAGCAATCTTTGAAACTTTGTCGAAAACCCGTGAAACGACAAACCATTAACGCCATTGCCAATTGTCACATCATCCTAAGATCTGGAGCATATCCCCATGATATCCACAATCTCCCCCTTGATGAACACATTGGCAATAATCCAGAAAATGTAATTTGAAGGTTTGAAAAGTAAAATACTTTCGTTTTGCACAAAGGCACAACTTGGTCCATAAGCAAGAGAAAGCAATGGAAATGACCAAGTGGCATCGAATAGCATAGACAAGTGAGATAAGGCAAAAGAAAGCATAAAAACTTTGATTTCGGAAAAGTCAAAAAACTCACTTAAGGTCCATATGAAAGAACAATTGTTCAATTGACCTTTGATCATTGTGAGGAGTAATAAATGCAATTCAAGTTCGGAAGAGTCAATAAGACAATAAGAATGCAATTCAAAACTCCCCTCACTATGATCCTCGGTTTAGAAAATTTCAAATTCTCCAACTTTCTCCCTTTGTATAAACTTCTCCCCAACATCGAAATATCTTCTCCCCTTTGACAATGGAGTCATCAAGGAATCACGCCTTCCTCTCATCCAGAGATAGCAATTTGCGAGAATGAAGAAAGAAGTAAAAGAAGAAGTATGCATGAAGTGCAATGGAGTGGCTTCATTTTTGTATTTTTCAATTTTTGATTACAAGAAGCTTTGGAGATTACCCAAAAGAACTAGCTAGCATTTCTAATATTGCACAAACAACATATCAAGCTGACGAGTGCTAGCAAGATCATGGTAAGACATATATATCAAAGCTAAGCACCAAGGCTCAAAAGTAAAGCAATAGATTTGATCAATTTAAGCAACGCTTCAAATTGACAAGTTCATCAACGAGGATCCTAAAGTGAAATTGGCCATGTCAAAATGTCAAAGTGAGATCAAAAATCTAACAAAGACCACATTAAGAGTCAATCAAGTCCGTATTGAATCATTTTGCTCAATCTTTTGTAAACGCCCATTTGTCAACATTTTCTCATTTGCATTGAATATTGAGGTTGACTAATGATCTAACTTAGTGACAAGATCTGGACTAGGAGCCATCCACAAACTCATCCTAAGCTTGACCAAAAGTTGATTAAAGGTATATCTTAGTAAAGAAGATTACGGACTAGGAGCCATCCACAAACTCTTTCTAAGCTTCTACTGAGGCGACAAATCTTGAGGTTCATGTCATTTCTGACAAGCAATCCCCATGAGATCGTCTGGATCATCAAACTATCTCCAAGTTCATGTCATTTGACAAGCAGTCTCGTAAGAATAGTTTGGCACATTTTAAGCATAAGACAATCTTGAATTTTTTTAATTTTTCACAAGAGCATTTTAGAATCTCAAGAACACAAAAGCTCAAGTAATGGTCAATTTTAGATCAAAGAGTTAACAAAGCAATTACAGCGGGGCCAATGTCACAAAAGGAGCACTAATTGCGCAACTCGCTAAAACATCCACAAATTGCAATTTCTTAGTTCGAGTTTGTTTTAAAGTTCTAGCTCATATAGCAAAGACTTAGCTACACATGTAAAAGCATGATAATTTTAGCAAGTCAAAGAACTAGACATGGCATTGAGCAAGAATTGAAATACTAAAGCTCCAAAGGGTAATAGGCAAAGCTTCATCAATTTTAAAAGATAAGCAGAAAATTTTATATTACAATGCATCTTTTGGATTTTTCAAACCACTTGAAGTATTTTACATATGAATGCAATATGATACAATGCGATGCAATAAAAAGCCTAAAAACCTAAAAAGTTCAAAAGATCAACAAGTTCGAAAAGGAACAATAAAAGATCAAAAGAACAAGGTAAGATCGAAAAGATCGAACTCCCCTCAAACCAACCCATAGGGATAAATTACCCTAACTCGCTTCTTAAGGTGGCAAACCTAGTTGGGTCTAAAGGTTTGGTGAGGATATCACCGATTGAGCCTCGGACTCACAAGTGTAGCACAATATCACCCTTCTCGACATGGTCTCTAAGGAAGTGATAGCGAATGTCTATGTGCTTGGTCCTAGAGTGTTGCACGAGGTTCTTAGCAATGTTAATAGCGAAGTGTTATCACGAAAAGAGGAACACTAGCAAAATTTAACCCGTAGTCCTTAAGAGTGGATACCATCCACAAAATCGACTACTGACAACTAGCGGCTGACTACATACTCGACCTCGTGATGATTGTGCAATGAGGACCGCTTCCTAGAAGACCAAGAAACAAGAGAAGTGCCTAGGAAGTGACAAGTGCGAGGTACTCTTCCTATCAAGCCGATGACCGCAAAATCAGAATCGAAAACCCCGAATGGATAAAGAAGAAGAACAGAGTACCAAATGCCATCTTGGAGGGTAGAGTGTAAATACACGAATATGCGCTTAAGCGCTTGGCGATGGGAAGTTCTCGGAGGCGCTGAAACCTCGCGCAGACGGTGTGAAGTGGATGTCGGTCTTGATGCCGTCAGTGCGGAGGAGCCGATCATCTTTGCGGTACTCGCGTTGATCCACGGCTTCTCCTTCCTCATCTGGATCCAAAGCGATCGAAGTCGCCATGGGAGTGGCGATCGACTGCGATCACCCATGTCGAGCGTTTGGCGGATCCTTAGTATACGCCGTCGATGGATGAAGATCCCTTCCTTACATTGCTTGATTTGAAGCCCGAAAGTAATTGAGCTCTCCCATCATGCTCATCTCAAATTCCTGGACATAGTCTCGGAAAAGCTAGAAACAAGAGCATGAGAAGAACCACCAAAGATAATATCATCAACGTAAATCGAGCAAGTAAGAAATCATTGCCACGCCTAAGAATGAACAAGGTCTTGTCTACCTTACCCATCTCAAAATCATTCTTAAGCAAGAAGGTCTTAAGTCTATCATACCGGGCTCTAGGGGCTTGTTTAAGACCATACAAGGCTTTGGATAGCTTGAAGACATGATGTGGGTTCTTGGGATTCTCAAAGCCTGGAGGTTGCCTAACATAAACCTCCTCTTCTATAAAACCATTCAGAAAGGCACTCTTAACATCCATCTGATATAATCTAAAGACCTTAGAAGCGACAAATGCAAGAAGAATGCGAATAGCTTCTAGTCTAGCAACAGAGCAAAGGTCTCATCAAAATCTAACCCCTCAACTTGGCTAAAACCACGAGCTACTAACCTAGCCTTGTTTCTAATCACAGAACCATCCTCATTTTGTTTGTTTTTGAAGACCAGTGGTTCCTATAACATTATGACCACTAGGAGGTTCTACTAGGTTCCAAACCTTATTCCTCTCAAAATTCTCTAACTCCTCATGCATGGCATTGACCCAACTCGAATCAGATAAAGCATGTGATATATCGCGGGGTTCAAAAGAAGCTACAAAAGCAGAATGAGAATAGAGGTTTGGATCATGATACCTGGAGCGAGTGACTCGTTCATGGATATTACCTATCATCTGATCCGGCGGATGCTGCTTTTGAATGTGAAGTGGCGCACCGGAGAAGAAAGTACCTCTTCGACCGCAGTATCTGCGATGATGAAGATGCGGCAGTGCCTCAACGAAGGCGAAGTAGTCACGGCGGGTTCTTGTGCGAGAATAGGAATGTCAAGCGGCGGTGGAAGAGTATCATCGAGTCCATCATCATCTTCCTCTACAAATATACTCTCTGTCACTGTGTATCACCGAAATATCCGATCTAGCTCGGGGCTAGTCTCATCAAAAGTGACATTGCATGTCTCTGAACGAGTTAGTTTGACATTAAAAACTCGAAAACCCCTTGAATGAGCGGGATAACCCAAAATAAACCATCAAAAGTTCTTGACTCAAATTTATCTAGATTTCTGTCTTGAGAATAAAACACTTGGATCCAAAGACTCGAAAGTGCGAGGCAGAGGGTTTTCTACAAAAGCGAAGCTCATAAGGAGTCTTGCCCAAAGGCGGTCTCAAAAAGACACGATTTGCAATATGGCAAGCGGTAGAAATAGCCCGCCCAAAACCTCCTCAGTGCTATACTCATCTAGCATTGTCCTAGCCATCTCAACTAGAGTCTGTTCTTCCTTTCCACAACGCCATTTTGTTGAGGGGCGTGTGGGGAGGAGAAGCGATGCTCAATTCCACGCTTCGGCACAAAGGAAGCAAAGATGCATTCTTGAACTCCGTGCCATTGTCACTGCGGATCGCTCTCAAGGCACTTGGAAGTTCGAAGCCAAGCGAAGAACAAGATCATGATAATGATCAAAAGCTTCATCCTTGAAGTGAGAAAGAACACCCAAGTGTATCTAGAAAAATCATCGACTATGACAAGAATGTACCATTTTCCACCAATCGGCCGAACCTAAGCGGGACCAGCGGTATCCATATGAAGCAAGCTGTCGGTCCGTCGGTCATGACCATAGTCAGCGATGGGTGTGGCGGCAACTTGCTTGCCATGCCTACGAGGCGCACATCTGACATCCTTGGCGGCTTTGAGTTTAGGCAAACCTCTCATGAGCTCAAGGTTGCTAACTCGCGTCGGATGATCAAAACCAATGTGCCCCAAGCGCGGTGCCAAAGCGAACTTCGAAGAAGAAGATGAAATTAAGCATTTGAGAGAACCGGCAAGAGATTGGAAAAATCGGCTCCAAAGATCCTAGCAACTCTAGTAATCCCAAAAACAAGCTCACCAAATTGAATCAAGCACCGACAAGCATTTTTCTTAAATCTAGTCTCATAGCCATCATCAAGAAGTTGAGAGACGAAAGCAAATTAAACCTTAGCTTGTCCACAAGGGCGGCGTCCTTGAGGATGAACTTGTCGTTCACCCCGATCGATCCGTTCCTTCAATCCGCCCTTGCCTATCATCTCCAAAGGTGATGAATTCATCACCGTCGACCGCGTGAAGGAGGTGAACCATCTTGAGTCTCGGTCATGTGGCGTGAAGCAGTGAGTCGGCGAACCACGTGTCCTTCCTCTTTCGCGGTAATCCCGAAAATCAAGGCACGGAAGAACAATGTGTCTCAATCTTGGGGTTAGTTAAACAAGACTTGGGAACCCGATCTTGAGACACATGTCTGCAGTAGTATGCAAGCGAAGTGCTATCCTTGATTAAGTTTGAAGTTACATTATGAGCAATGGTTACTTTAACATAAGAGTTATCTGTCTAGGAACATGATGATGAGCATGTGACACAAATCCTAAACCAGTTTCCTCTTTTCTATATTACCATGTCTCATAAAAGCTCTAGGTTGATTGAGTGAAATTCTAGCAAAATTTTTCTTATCATTTTTCAACCTCATGTGAGAACTCAACCAAATGTCCATTCTTCTTGCAATAGGTGCAATGGTACTTGATACCCTTGGGAGAAGCACCCTTTGACTTAACAGAAGTTTGGGCAAAACCCAGATTTAAAAGTAGTTTTTGCGGGTTGGGTTTTAAATTCAACTAACCCATTTTCCAAGACTTGAGTTACTTGGGGCTTAGAATTATCTTGGACGAGTTGTATCCTAATCCTTGCTTCTTATAAGGAGTCTTAGATTTGTCGAGAATCATGTTTAATTGTTTCTTACCTTTAGAAAATTTTTCTAAGGTATCCTTAAGATAAGCATTTTCTTTTCAAGATTAACACATGACTCACAAGTTTTGCCTTTAATAGCTCTAGCATATTTTCCTTATATAAAGCAATTTCAAGTTTAAGAGCGGGACATGAAGCACATGTAGAAGACTCAATACTGTTCTTAAGCTTGGCATATTTAGCTCTAACGGCTTCTAAGATATCTTTAACTTCATGTTCGCGTTCAATGCAAAAAGAGCAAAGGCTAGGATCAACAGCACCAGGAGCAACCAACTTGCTGGAATCTAAGCATTTTCACAAGGAGCAGATTTAACCTCAACTAACTCGGTCCTAGCATTTTCAAGTTGTTGCAAAGCAATATCATGAGCGATTGCGGTTTAGCAAATTACGAGTGTAGAGCATGGCGGGAAGAACATTCATCGATTCAAGAGTCTTAGTATTTGCAAGTTCTAAAGTCAAATTATCTACTTGAGACTCTAAGTCCTTGTTTCTAGCCATGATATACTCTAACGCCTTATCTGGCTCATGAGTTGCTCAAAGATAGTTTCGCATCTATCAGAAAGGACATCATAGGAGAGAGGTACCTCATCGTCGTCGACGTCGTCGGAGTCGGCCATGAAGCAAACGCCGGTGAAGTCCTTGGCCTTCCCCTTCTTCTTGTCTTGAGGGATCTCCTCCTCCTTGTCATCCTCGCTCCCGAGTCCACATCGCAAGATTGTTCCCAAAAGCGGCAAGAACCCGGTGAGTTGCCTTTGTGAGCTTAGCGACATCAAATCTTGATTTGTTCCATTGAGGCTTCTTCAAGTGGCTTTCCTTCCTTGTGGTTGCTCTTTCCTTTCAACTTGGGGCGGTTGCGGATGTGATTAAGCTCACCACACTCATAGCAAGTCACGGACCTCCTCTCTTTTGTTTCTCATATTGTTATAGGCCGTGTGGCTTTTACGACTATGAGGGCTAACTCGGCCTCGGGAAGACTCTCAAACTCCTCTTCATGGATTGCGGATAAACCCGACAGCGAAAATCCGGAAGAAGACTCGAAGACCCATCGAAGCTCTCTTGGCGGTGCGCTACCAAGGCCATATTTTCCTTCTTGGGATGATCAATCCTCTTGATCTCATGAGTCTTAAGCTTGCTATAGAGCAGCTCTAAAGTCGGATCGAGAGAGGTTGGCGTTCTCCTCAATGGCGGTAGCCTTTATCTCCCACTCCTTGGTGTTGATTGCGGCCAAGAGGTGGGTGGCATTTTCGCATCGAGAATATTCAATTCCAATGACCTTCATTTGATTAATCACTTTGTTGAAGCGATGAAAATGTCATCGATGCTCTCTCAGGCGCATCTCGAATTTGTTATATTCACGCTTATAGGTATGCTCGCGTACTTTCTTGATTTGGGACGAACCCTCATGGTAGGTTTCGAGGTGTTCCAAATCTCGTCTGCAGATCTCAAGATTGCAAATTCGATCATACTCCTGTCTACCAAGCCCACCATACAAGAGGTTCTTTGCCTTATTGTTGTTAGCCAAGAGGTCATTTGTTGAAGCCGCGTAACAACCGGGAAGAACGCGGGGCTCGAACAACCTCCCATATAGCTTGTCCTTCGCTCTCAAGGAAGACTCGCATGCGATTCTTCCAATAGGCATAGTCGTGCCCATCGAAGATATGCGGCTTGGTGGAGTACTTATCCATCGCCAAGTTCGGTGACGGTTAAGATCAAGATTGAACTAACCGGCTCGATACCACTGTTGGACCGAAAAGGCGACTAGAGGGGGTGAATAGAGCACGCTCACTTTTTCAACCACGATTAGATTCAACACAAATTTCACTCCAATAGCTATAGAAGCTATGAAGATCGATATACGATCTGTGGAAGACTAGGATTGAATCAATCAAAACCCCAAGCAAAACAACCAAAAACAACGAAACTTAAATTCCTAAGAGTAGGCGGTCGACCTCTACTCGGCGGTCGACCTCTCAAGGGGCGGTCCGACCTCTAGCTAGGCGATCGACCTCCGACCCATGAAACGATGAAATCGGCAAAAACGAAGTTGCAAATAGGTCTAACTTTTGATCTACAACTCCAAACTTCATGAAACTTGGAACACACCTTCTCTAGGATGTCGGGAACCTATTCAATCGAAGATCATGGAGATCCATGGAAAAGTTCGACATTTTTCAGTTTGAGAGATGGATGGTTCAAACCGAGTCAAAGCAGCGTGACCCAAAAACTTGCTCGTGGGTGATTGATGATCAAGATGATCTTAGATGTGTTCCCACATGTCACGACAAGCTATATCATGTAAAGAAATCAATCAAAAACATGCGAATCAAAGAAAGACTCAAAATCACCAAATAGAGAGAAGAAGGGCAAAGAGACACATCTTTGATCAAAGCTTTCTTTGGATTGATTTGATAGGGTTTGAGTTCTGACCACTCCATCAATGGAGGACAAAGCTCAATCCAAGAGCACAAGATCAAATCAAAACTCTCTAGAACCCTAACCTCCACTAATCCTCTCCTAAGCCAAAACTAGGGTTTCAATAATGATAAAAGAGTTGAAGGGGTGCAGCCACCTCCTCCTCTATTTATAGTGGAGACTTAGACCTTCTAGAAAATTAACTCAAATGGGCTCCGTTAAGGCCCAACACAAGCGGGTCACACACGCACGCATTTTAGAGCGCCGTCTACAACACCTCTTAACCTAAACCGCTTCTCTTGCGCCGTCTTGCGCCGTGGGTAGGCAAAAAGGTCACCAAGGTGATATTTGGTAAGATTACCAAAATACCCCTTCTCGGTCCTTCTCCGAAGACCGAGTCCATCTTCATGAAGCACTTTGCATGCTCTCGCCACGTGTAGGTTGATCAACGGCTCTCTCCATGTCGGCAAGTCTCTCCCATCCGCTCCCACCGAAACCACCATGGCACTTGCACCGACTCCGTGCCGCTTGATCAAACCGATCGCCGAACTACCGTTCGGTCATCATTGTCCATACATGCCATACTTGATTTCATTGACCTCACCCAAGATCGTCGATCGTTACGGACCTAAGCTCTCAAGCCTCGTCCCGATCATCCTCGCCGTTGACCGTCGTTGACCACCAAGCAACCTGCACAACAATAGACAAGCAAATCGAAACCGGGAACAAGTTCTTCGCAACTTGACCCACGTTAGTCAAAACATGCATCATGCAACACATATGCATCAAACTCATGACTTTAACCTAACCAGCGAACAACGCCGCCACGACGGCGACGTTCAAGTAACAACCGGTCGACCGCCCCTCGGGGCGGTCGACCGCTGGCTTTGCGGTCGGACCGCCGACCAAAGGCGGTCGACCGCCGTAAGGACTTAGCCAATTTTCAACCCTGAAAATCCGAAACCTCTGGAAACTTTAAACCAATAGAACTTTTCTTGGAGACTCCAAAAATTATGGGAGCAAGAACAATGGGATCCTCACTTGCCTACACCCTCTATTTTGGCCCGACTGTTTGACCACTTTTGGTCACGGCCGGTCCGAGCCGGCGCACATGGCCGGTCCGACCGATTTGGGACCGGTCGGACGCCGCATGCTATGGCGGTCGGACCGCCCTATCGAAAGTCCGAGCGATCTTTGAAACTTTGTCGAAAACCCGTGAAACGACAAACCATTAACGCCATTGCCAATTGTCACATCATCCTAAGATCTGGAGCATATCCCCATGATATCCACAGAAACAATTCGACAAAGAGAAGGAGGACAGTTTAGCTCCAAAGCGTTTAAGCGGAAAAGAGGTCTATGATATGGTTAAAAATTTAGATGTTGTGCTCGGAAAGGGACGTAAATCAAGGACCCACAAGAAGAACATATCGAAGAAGAGATCAATATTTTGGGACTAACCTTTTTGGGCGAACTTAGAAGTTCGCCATTGTATAAACGTCATGCATGTATAGAAGAATGTATGTCACAGCCTGATTGTTCTCTTACTGAACATTCGCGACAAAACAAAGGATGGTGTCAACATACACTTGACTTGGTTGATATGGATATCAAACCTGAGTTAGCACTGACAAATACCAATAAAGGACAAACGTACCTTCCCCTTGCTTGTCACACTCTATCCAAGGCTCAGAGAACTGAATTATGTCAGTGCTTGCATGGTGTGAAAGTTTCATCCAGTTACTCCGCCAACATGAAGAAACTTGTTTCGATGTAAGATTTGAAATTAATTTGCATGAAGTCTCATGATTGTCATGTGCTGATGACAAATATGCTCCCTGTTGCAATTACAAGTATTTTGCCAATCAAGGTTCGAGAGACAATCATGAGGTTGTGTTATTTCTTTAATGCAATTGCTCATAAGGTCATCGATCCCGAAGGACTAGAAGCTCTGCAGAACGAGGTGGTGACGACTATATGTCATCTTGAGATGTATTTCCCTCCATCATTTTTCGATATCGTGGTCTATCTCATTGTTCACATTTTGAGGGAGATAAAGATGTACAGGCTCATGTTCCTACGTAGCATGTACCTGTTTGAGAGGTTCATGGAAATTCTCAAGTCCTGTGTATGGAATCGATCTTGGCTGGAGGGCAGCATCATCGAAGGTTATGCAACCAAAGAGGTCATTGAGTTCTCATCGACTACATGGCTCAGGTCGAACCGATCGGTGTGTCTCAATCTCACCATGAGGGGAGGCTCAAGGGTACCAGGACCATTGGAAGGAATGCAATCACTTGAGATATGGACGCGTATGCTCAAGCTCATTTCACGGTCTTACAACACATGACTGAAGTGTCCCCGCATATCAACCAGCACAAGAACGTGCTTCAACAACAGAATCTGGAGCGACTAGATGTTTGTATTATGAGACAACACAACAGTCAGTTCAACCAATAGTTGAAGGAGCGACTCGCAAAGAGCTCGTCAAGTGATATGCTGACATGGTTGGCAAAATGACCAACATTTACAGTTATGACATGGCAAAGATACGACATAAATGAGTATATATTCTATATGCAGGCTCAGGATATAAAGAGCACTAACCAGAATAGCATTGTCCACATAGATGTGTTCAGTACCGATGGGTTGAGGAACTACTACTATGGGTTCATAGAGGAGATTTAGGAGCTCGACTATGTGCTTTTAAAGATTCCCCTATTTCGGTGCCATTGGGTCCATCTCCCACAGGTGAAGGTTGACAAGTACAGCACTATCGTGGACCTCGAACGTGTTGGATAAAAATATGAACCATTGGTACTTTCTAACCAAGTTGTTCAAGTCTTCTATGTAACCGACCAGGCAAATAAGAAGCGCCACGTAGTTCTTCAGGAAAAAAGGAGGATTGTTGGAGTTGAGAATGTAATGGACGAGGAAGAATACAATCAATTTGACGAGTTGCCTCCTTTTAGAAATGACATAAGGATCGAGGAAGAACAACATGACAAATCTAGCTACATACGCGTCGATCATCATGAAGGGCTAATTTTTAAAGGAAATAAGGAAGTGGAATGATGAATGAAATGTTTATGTGTCATATGTTTTGAATTTGCATTTATGTATATGAGAATGTGTCATATGTGAATTTGCATTTATGTATATGAGAATGAATCAAAAAAGGTTATTTATTGGAACTGTCTGTGATGTGTATTTATCACAGAAGGTTCTACTTTAGAACCGTCTGTGATGTCCAACCCTATTTATATTCGGACTCGAGGGTTTGCCTGCGCCCCACTCAAATGATTAAGTTTCTCTAACTCTCTCTCCTCCCCCGAGCTCATCGCCACGCTGTGTCGGACCCGGATTTTCTAATCCCGGATCCTCTGTGAACATTACTGTGCTACTCCCTGGATCAGTAGGTAGCACTCACAGACTCATTGCTGAATCATATCACACAAGGCGCGAATTATGATATTTAATTAAACAAACATCAGAGTGACATAGACCACATCGGGTCAAGTTTTACAATAAGGGCCACCAGGCCAAATTGATTACATTAAGCAAAAGCATAAAGCTGCAGCGGAAACAAACGGGAGGGTGGAGCTCATCTCTCCACAGGCAAGCGACTGGGGAGACCGACGTACGACCGATATTATCCAAGGCATGGGTAATATAGGTTGTACGCAAGTACCAAAGAGTCCACGAGACTGGGGCGAGACCTACACTCTGAGAATCTCGCTACTCTTGTGGTTCTGTGGCCATCGTCCTCGGGCTCCTCGTAGTCGCGTAGTCTCCTTGCTCCGCATCATCTGGAGGGTTTGGGGGAGGAGCGAGAGTGAGCACAACTACCGTGCTCGCGAGCCAACACACAGTATGCAATAGTATACATGCAAGGCTAAACAAGGATAGCTCATGTTCTTTTATTTGCTAAAGCATCATTTTAAATTATCATAATTACAAAGTCCTATGACTTAGCATTTTAAACAGATTTCATTTTCATTAAAGAGATTAAGTGCAATATTAAATAACAGCGAAGGTTACCTCCACCTTATGCTTAATTTTGATAACGATTCGTCCACCGATTATCAACACCGGGTAAGGCTACCGGAAAATCCAAAACAAAATTTGGATGAGCCCAACACATTTCCATTCCACCCACAAAGATTTTTGAAATAGAACTAACTCAGGTTAAGTTCCCATATGCGCCTTTGACCAGAAAGCGCGGTACATTTAAAGCAGTTTAGACTCTGCAGAGGTTGTACCTTTGTACCCACAAGAGATAATCATACTCGTTACTCCACATGATTCCTTAGTCATGTAGTTGAGCGATCGTCACGATAACTTTTGAACTATCTTGCCCCTTAGTCATCTCACCCATATGGGGTTACGCCCATACGTTGTGCGGGATGTTCACCTCAGCGACTGGAGTAGTTGAACGTGGAGTCAACCTACCCCTCAGCGACTGGCAAACTTCACCTTTTCTCGGTGTCCCTTTCAAGCCAGCATACGTCCTGCCACTTGCACATTCCCTCTGTCCCACCATGCGAGACGACATTCAGAGTTTGATAATTTTACTAAGCCAAGTTGCACTTTGCAGACTTGTGGCTGTACTTGTTTTACACGGGAGGACATGACAAGATTAAGTCCTTAATTCATCTGGACGGTTCATACCACATACCAACCATTCTCGTGCTACGTCCGCACCCACCATTCTTTCCATCCGTCCAGATGGGGTACTAGCAAGTTGTTTAGGGTTTTGGGAAGGGAAACCAATTAACGCAACACATCAGTCATCTACATCCAATGACTGCCCAAAACCATTTTTCATGTTTAAAGGATGATGATCGGGACATTTATTGTCCCGGTACTTAAGCAAGACTAGCATGTCGCTTAAGTACAACCTATACTAGTATTACCATATAATTACTAGGGTGACAAGGAATACTGGATTCAATTATCAAAGGATGGCTTAATAAGTAATTAATCAACAAATGGGTATTTAACTACCTTAAGCTTTAACATATCATTGTTTACAAAAATTAATGCATGCAACTTTGCTATTTTAAATAAACATAGTTTGCATAAAATGTAGGTTCGGAATGATCAAAGTATTGACTCGCCTGGTATAAAGGTAGAGGGGTCCTGGAAATCTTGAGCTTGGTCGAAGGGGAGGTCTCCGGCGTCGTCGAATCCTAATCGGTCGAAAGTACCGAAAAAAGACACAACGGCAAAGAGAGCAAATAAATACCAACTCAATAAATAATGAACTCCAAAATGAACAAGACCAGTACCATTAGTAAGATCTTGATTTTAGAAAATTTTAGAAATTGGTTTCATAATTTTTGGAGTTATACAGAAAAAGATATGGATTTTGGAAGTTTTTAACTGATTTTCCAATTAAGCGAAAATCGAAAAACCAGAAAATCCGTCTTGACATCGTGGCTTTGGTGTGCTCGGTCCACGCACGCGTGCTCGTGGATCGAGTCCACAGCGCGCAGCGTGATCCTGATGGCGAGCCCGCCGTCAACGGCACAAGGCGGCGGGCCCCACCTGTCGGCGGTGGATGGCGGCGAAAGCGGCGACGCGTTCGGCGAACGCGTCGCCTCACGTTCGCGAGCGGCGGCGAAAGAGGGGAGGGAGAGGGAGCGGCGGGCGGCGCACGACGGCGGGCGGAGAGGACGGAGCGGAGGCGGGGCGCGGAGCTCTGGAAGGAGGAAGGGCGCTAGGGATGAGGTCGGGCCGAGGAGACGGGAGCGGCGGGGCTCGGTGAGGCGACGAAGGAGGCGCCGAGGCCGAGCCGGAGGAGGAGCGGCGGGGCGGGTCGAAGACGAGGCAGCGGCGACAGCGGCTCGGCGAGTGCGGCTCGGCAACGACGGCAAGCGGAGGTGGAGGAGGGGAAAAGAGATGGAAGCCGGGGTGCGGCGTAAATAGCCGAGGCGAGGAGGGCAAAGCCGGCGCGCGCGGAGGCGGAGGGAGGGGAGAAAGCGCGCGCGGCGGGCGCGAGATGGGACGGACGGGAGGCCGAGGCGGCGGCGGTGTCGGCGTGTGCGTAGTCGTGAGTCAGGCGTCTGTGGGCGGCGGCCGAGGCGGGCGCGCGAGGCGCGGAAGAACCGGGCCGAGTAAGGGTTAGGGTTAGGGGTAGGGTTTTGATTTTGAAATTTGAAATCAAATTTTGATTTTTTTGAAATCCTTAATCAAAACAGGATGTTACAAGCTGCCTCCTCCTTGAGCCCGATGCACCTCCTCCCCCGAGCCCGCCTCCTCCTCGAGCACAAGCCACCGCCTCCCCAAACCCGGTGCCCCTCCTCCCCGGAGCACGCACCGCCTCCTCCTCGAGCCCGACGCGCCTCCTTCCCCATCGTCGTAGCCCTACTTGGTTGTTTCTCCCCTTCGACGCCTCTCTGCTGCTTCGGTGCTCCCTTCTCATCCTTCTCCTCGATGCCCAAAGGTAATCGATGCCATGTTGCCGACCCAACGCCCCTTCCCCTCACTCTTGCTATCAATAATATGTCATGTCGTTGAGGTGTTTTGCTTGTTTTAGGAACTAGTTTTGCTTGAGTAGTTACGCTTGTATTTGGTTCAAACACTGAGTAGTATGAGGTGTTGCGCTTGTTTTAGGAATTTTGGCCATAACTTAGTTGATTGTGTCAGCCCAGATCTGGAATCACCTTTAAAAATGAATCCATGCTCACATGGTGAATATCTACATTGCTCATATTGAAACATAGATTAGTTGCTTGCTGGATACATGAATTTAATATTGGATTGAATCCCAGTATCTATATGTTATCAGTTTATCACTTCAGTCTATGTTAATTACTCACTTACCTAAAGAAGTTGCACTTTCTGTTTGACAAACATGCATAAAAACATTCAATAATATATATGCATATATTATTATTATTATATATATATATTTATGTATATATATATATATATATATATATATATATATATACAGTAGTGTCCTCGTGTCGCCATTTTTTAGAAAATGGCAAATCCCATGTCCGATACGTGTCGTGTAGAGTATCACACTTGTATTTGCATAGGACATGCAGAAATATATGTAAATTCAATGAAAGATGAGAAACTATCGTATTTACATAGGACATGCAATCTATATTTCATTACAGATTGTACTATCAATCAACTTTACAGTAGTAGTGTACATTACTACCAAGCATTCTTAGCAAAGGATCGAAAGACTACATGCCACTAATTACCCCCAGAATCATTTGTACCAATGGCTTTACATTTTAAAACAGCTTAATTACCCTAACGGTCATTTCTACCAAGCATGCATGCATATTTACTGCAACTATGTCATTCATTTGAATTAGTTTCCTAGGATGTTGAATTGTTTAACATCGCATACTTATATTTAAGGTATTGTATTTCAAGTATAATAAGTAATTCTATAACTTTACAAAAATTTTCCTCTCCTTATATGTAGCATGTATGGATTTTTTCGTGGTAGCTATATACTTAATAAGAAAGTGTCCTAATTTCTTCCCTACCTATCCCAATTATTTATTAATTGGTTTGTATACCCATACACATAGAGAATCTTATGATAATATGTTTGTGCATGTGAGAACTTCTATTGCTTGAAAAGATGTCGTCCGCTCATTCTCCTTCATCGCTGCCTCATGCTTCTGATGCGCTATCCTTTGGAAAATCCAAGCGCGATAGAAGAAGAATATCGAAAAGGCTCGAGGGTCGATTCGCCATCATGGATGTTGATGCGTCTGGGACCCCTCTCAATCCTCACCGAGCAGCGTCTGCATTCCGGAGAACGGTCAGAATAGTTGCACGAGAACGAGTCAAGGTCACCTACGATTCATGGAAGGAGTTGACCAATGATCAGAAAGATGCACTAGTGATGGAAATTTTCCAGTCGTTCGAGATCCCGGAAGAACACCAGGCCTATGTGCGATAACACATGTTGCTAGTGTCGTGCAAATCATGGAAGAATTTCAAGAGCATGCATATCAAGCAATACATGGAGAAGGATCCGATGCCCTTGGAGAAGGTCTAAAAGACTATAATTAAAATTAATTATTTTCATTTCTTGATTTGCATGCATCACAAAAATCATATCATTATGCATGTATTAGTATCAAGAAGGATCTGATGCCCTTGGAGAAGGTCTAAAAGACTATAATTAAAATTAATTATTTTCATTTCTTGATTTGCATGCATCACAAAAATCATATCATTATGCATGTATTAGTATCATCATTTTTCTTTTTCGGATCGACCGATCGCAGGCGAAACGCATGTGTGTCCCGTCTCTTCCGGTCATCTCTTTCGTCTTCCGTCCCTGCTAACTTCTTTCGCTTCTCTCCTTCAAATCTCATCCAAAAAACTCAAACATAAGCCATGCATGTCATACCACCGCGATCCTCATCGCACGACCAGCCCGATTCTGCAATTTGTTTTCCCATGCATGGCAGTTTGAGCGATTTTCGCAATCACCAACAAAAATCAAGAATTCGACAATGCATGTTATACCGTTGCGATCATCCTCGCGAGGGCAATCCACTCCTACCTTTAGTTCTCGCATGCAAGGTCGTTTGGGCGACGTAAAAGAAAAAGAGATGAAAAACTATACTGCTATTTATCATCCAAGCAAACAGTAAATTCAAAGATTTTTAGAGAGCACCACACTCTGCATAAATTTATGAAATTTTTATCTGTGCATCTACATTATGTCAGGAACCTTCTCTAAAAATTTCGTGATTTTTGGAGCTAAGAAACTATGTCTAAAAATTACAAAAACACCTCAGCCATTTTACCAATTCTGAAATCACTATTCATTCGGAAAGTTGTAGCAGCTGAGCAGCTCCTGCCTTTTCCATGTTCAGCTCACTGCCATTTCCAACTGAGCACTCCCCACTGCCATTTCTTAAAGCGAGAGCTACACTTCCCAGTGCCATTCTATTTCTTTTCTTTCTCACCCCAACCAAAGCACCTACTGCCATTTTCCGTTTCTTTTATTTGTTTCTTGCTGCCAACTCCATCATCACTTATATTTTTATATACCCAACAGGCAAAGCCACAATCCCAGCCGAACACCCCCTACTGCCATTTGTGTCACTGCCAGTCGAATGCACATCCACAGTGCCATCTCTCTCTCCCCCAGCCGAACACACACATCACATCACCCCACTGCCTTCTTCCTCAAAGCACCATCTTCTAGTCAATGCAAGAACTCCAAAACAATCTCATACACCTTCTCTCCTTCCAATCTCTTTCAAGAACCTCAAATCAGTCCATGCATGTTATGCAGCCTCGATCCTGATCGCAAGAGCAACCCATGCATCCAATTAGTTTTCACATGCGAGCACTTTTGAGCAGTCTACAAGAGGAGGAGGAGCACCGGTGGTGGGAGCTTGCTGCAGCTCAGGAGGAGGCGACATTGGCAGGCTGGCCGGCGATGTGTAGCTGCCGCTCTTGGCCGGACTGGCGGCAGCTCCTGGGCGGCCATGCAGCAGCATGAAGCATGTTGTTCGGTACTATCGGCAGGCAATGCAGCCGGCCATGCACCAGCAGCAGTCCAGCCAGCATGCGGCAGCTTCATGCAGTCCGCAGTGCGCCTGGACAGCAGTTCGGCAGCAGCTTCAGCCTGGGCAGCATGTAGAGGTGGGCATTGGGCCGGGCCGTGTCGGCACGGCCCAGGCCCACCGTGCTTCGGGCCGCATCGTGTCGTGCCAGCTCGGCCCGGTCATCCCACCGTGCCGTGCCGTGCCGGCCCGTATCGTCTCTAGTCAGGCCCAGGCACGGCCCAAAGCCCGCCGTGCCGGAATCGTGCCGTGCCGGCCCAAGCCCGGCCCTAAGTAACTATAGACGCCTGAGAAGACGATAACCGCCGCCGCCGCCGTCGGGAAGACAAAACACACGTGGTTGGTCGGGTTGCGAAGGGATGATTGGTTGGGCTAGGCGGTGTGGGAGTGATTGGACCGGTGAGGAGGATTGGGCTAGAACGGAAAGGTTGGGCCTGTTTCGTGCCGTGCCGGCCCAAACACGGCCCAACTGATCGTGCGTCTTGCGCCGTGCGCCTAACGGGCCACATTCTCGAGCCCGGCCGCCCATCGCTATTCGTCTTGCGTCTGCCCGACCCACCACGCGGCCGCGTGCCGTCTTGGCTTAGAACGTCTTGCGGCCGACCGTGCCGGATCGCCCAAAAGCACGGCCCAAGTCCCAGCTCTAGCGACATGCACGTGGCGAGAGCTGGTCGTAGCTTGTGCTAGCAATAGCGCGTTCAGCGGCAGCAGCTCCACCGTAGTGCACCGCTTCATGCGCAGACGATTCAGCAGTTCGATTCGGCGGCCTAGCCCCTAGCGGCGGCTACGACCGGTGGCTTGCGGTAGTCGCTCGGCTTGGCGGCGGCCGACATTGCGGTGAGCAGCAGTTGCTGCGGCTCGTGCGGCGGCCGTAGCGAGCGAGCAAGCTGCTGGCCAGCATAAGGCCGCGATACTTAGCGGCACGACGCGCGGCCGCCTACACTACTACAAAGCAGGCTATAGTAGGCGCCCCATCACGACGGTTCTTTTGGAACCGTCGTGTTGGGTCTGTTCGACTTGAATAGCCTATACGAGCCTATCACGAGCGGTTATTATTTAGAACCGTGCAGTGATAATTAATTATCCTGAGACGGTTCTAATTAAGAACCGTCCGTGATGTCCGGACCCTATATATAGCGCGCTGACACACATCTCTACATTGCGACACACATTTCTGCGGTGCCTCTGCCGCCATCTCTGCGCCATTTTCGCGCCTCCTCCTTGCTGCCTCTGCGCCTTGCCTCAAACCTATCCAAAGTCTCTCATTGGTCCAAAGTCTCTCATTGGCTGTGAAGGCATCAGGTGTTTAGAGGTAAATAGTGACATACCACTCGGTGATTGCATATGATTATTTTCTTTATAATGTGTATGAAAAGGCATGTGTGGTTTTGTAGGCAAATAACAATCTTGGTGTAGGTCAAATTAATTAGTTCAATATAATCGCTAATCAATTTAAGTATGTTTGGTAAATAGGAAGCCCATTGTGCTTGGATCGAGTGGGAAGGGAGGAGAAGGCGAGGGTTGTCGAGAGATATTAGGCATTTTCTTCGTGAGCTCCGAGGGTAACGATCTATAACCTTTATGTTTGCTATAAATTAATCGCTAATCAATTAGACACTAATTTGTTACATGCGTAGTGTAGATGGATCGAAACTGGATGTACGGTGTGAACCGTGTGAGTCAAGAGTACATTAATGGCGTGATTGCTTTTAAAAGAGCATTGAGCGGGATATGTTGAAGAAGGGGATAAAATTTATGTCTTGTCTGTGCATTGATTGCGTGTAATCAAGATGTTTAACAACGCGCGCAGATCGAGCGCACTTGATTGAAGAGGTTTCAAAAAGGGTACACATGTTGGAGCGATCACGGTGAAGAGCAGATTATACGTGGTTAATAATGACGACATCGCCGAGGAAGTCAACGATTTGCCGGATGTGGACTATGCTTTTGATGAGGATAGGTGGCATGATGACAATCTGGATCAGATGCTACGCGACGCAGAAGAGAACTATAGTGAGAGAGAGTTTTTAAATTCGAGGGCTTAAGGGAGGACTCGGTGAGACCTTTGTTCCCTGGCCGCAAACCGGGTTACACAAGGTTGTCTACCGTGCTTGAACTGCTGAAATTGAAGGCAAGCAATCGTTGGTCCGATAAGAGTTTTACGGCGTTGTTAGGTCTCCTAGCGGACATCCTTAGGAGAAGCGTGTTGCCTTGACACCACCTATCAAGCAAAGAAGGTTATTTGTCCATTGCGAATGGAAGTAGAAAGAATACATGCATGTCCGAACGATTGTATCCTTTACAGTAAAGAGTATGCGGACATGCATGTATGTCCGTGTGCAAAGCATCCGATACAAGCGTCAAAATATCGCTAACGTGAAGCAAGGACCTCCGCTAAGATGTTGTGGTATCACTGTAATCCCACGTTTGAAGCGTTTATTTGCGAACCCAAAGGAGGCAAGATTGTTGCGTTGGCACTCGAGGCGTAGAGAGATGGAAAGCGAGACACCTGCTGATTACGCCGATGGAGAAACTTCGATCGGAGCTTGAAGAGTTCGGTCGGACCGAGGAACATAAGGTTAGGGTTGAGTACGGATGGAATGAATACTTTCGGTAACATGAGCGGCCGACATAGCACTTTGGCCCGTGAATCTATGTATGTACAACCTTCCTCCTTGGTACGTGTATGAAGCGGAAGTACATTTTGATGTCACTACTTATCCAAGGGCGAAGCAACACAGGAATGATATTGATGTGTACCTAGCACCATTCTTTGGAAGATCTTGTGGCACTATGAAGCGAAGAGTGCAGGTATGGGATGCGTACAAACTAGAGAACTTCACTTTACGCCATGTTGTTCTGCACCATCAATGATTTTCCTGCCCTTGGTAACCTGTCGGGCTTCAGTACAAAAGGAGTAAAAGCCTGTCCGCACTGCTTACATGCTACGGAGAGTGTATGGCATAACAACTCGCGCAAAACTGTGTATATGCGTCACCGTAGGTTCCTTCCCAGGAGTCATCCATACCGCAAGATGAAGAAATAATTCGACGGAAATAAGGAGGACGGTTCAGTTTCAAGGGCTTTTAGTGGGAAAGAGGTCTATGATATGGTTAAGGATATCGATGTTGTGCTTGGGAAGGGACGTAAATTAAGAACCCGTGAGAAGAACATCTGGAAGAAGCGGTCAATTTTTTGGGACTTGCCTTATTGGGAGCACTTAGAAGTTCGCCACTGCATCGACGTCATGCACGTAGAGAAGAATGTATGTGATAGCTTGATTCGTCTCTTGCTGAATATTAGTGGTAAAACAAAGGATGGTGTTAACGCACGGCGTGACTTGGTCGATATGAACATAAGGACCGAGTTAGCACCGAAAGAGACCGATCAGACGAGCGTACCTTCCCCGACTTGCTACACTCTGCCCAAGGCGAGAGAAATGAAGCGTGCGAGCTTGCATGGTGTGAAAGTCCGTCTGGTTACTCCGCTAACATTAAGAAACTTGTTTCTATGCAAGATTTGAAATTAATTGGTATGAAGTCGCATGATTGTCGTGTCGATGACACAAATGCTTCTGTTGCAATTACGAGTATCTTGCCGAACAAGGCCCGAGTGGCAATATTGAGGTGTGTTATTTCTTCAACTCAATTGCTCGAAGGTCATCGATCCCCAAGGACTAGATGCTCTGCGCCGAGGCGTGGTGACGACTCGTGTCATCTTGAGATGTATTTCCCTCCGTCATTTTTTGATATCATGGTCCATCTCATTGTTCACCTTGTGAAAGAGATAAAGATATGCGGCCCTGTGTTTCTACGTCATATGTACCCGTTCGAGAGGTACATGGGAATTCTCAAGTCCTACGTACAGAATCGATCTCGACCGGAGGGCAGCATCATCGAAGGTTATGCAACGGAAGAGGTCATTGAGTTCTGCGTCGACTACATGGCTCAGGTGGATCCGATTGGTGTGCCTATATCTCGTCATGAGGGGAGACTAGAAGGTATCGGGACCATCGGAAGGAAATCAATCACTCCCGATCTGGATACGTACGCTCAAGCCCATTTCACGGTCTTGCAACACATGACCCAAGTGTCCCCGTACATCGAGGAGCACAAAGACATGGTACGCCAACAGAATCCAGACCGGTCGGAGGTTTGGATCACGAGAGAGCACAACCGTCGGTTCAACGAGTGGTTAAAGGTGCGAATCACTGGGAGGTCATCAAGTGATGATACACTGCTATGGTTGGCAAGAGGGCCACAATTTACAATTGTCACATGGCAAGGATACGATATAAATGGGTACACATTTTATACGGTAGCTCAGGATAGGAAGACCTGATCGAGCAACGGTGTCGCATAGATGCATTCAGTACCGATGGGCTGAGAAGCTCGTACTATGGGCAAATAGAGGAGATATGGGAGCTCGACTACGTGCTTTTCAAGATCCCCCTATTTCGGTGCCGTTGGGTCCATCTCCCACAGGTGAAGGTTGACAAGTACGGCGTCACTACCGTGGACCTCGAACGTGTCGGATACAAAGACGAACCATTCGTACTGGCTAACCAAGTTGTTCAAGTCTTCTATGTAACCGACCCGGCAAATAAGAAGCGCCACGTAGTTCTTCATGGAAAAAGGAGGATTGTCGGAGTTGAGAATGTAGTGGACGAGGAAGAATACAATCAATTTGACGAGTTGCCACCTTTTGGAGACGGCATCGGGCTCGAGGAAGAACCCGGTGAGGAAGCTAGCTATATGCGTCGATCATCATGAAGGGTGTATTTTAATTAAGAATTTACTTCATTGTAATTAATTAATTTATTCCATTGTCATGTGTTAATGTGTTATGGACTTGTGATCTTTAATATTGATGTCAATGTGGATGTTCATGGTAATGTTGAGTTGAATTAGATATGAACTTTTGAACTCAAACTTGTCATCATCTTGCTTATCAATGATTCATACATCTTGTTGTGGGGATATCACGACGGTTCTAGAATAGAGCCGTGCAGTGATAATGAATCCTGAGCGGTTCTTTTATAAAACCGTCTGTGATATGCATATATCACGAGCGGTTTTAGTAGAACCGTCTGTGATGGAATACATATCACGAGCGGTTCTAATAAAGAACGTGCGTGATGTATTCATATCACGAGCGGTTCTTTCTTAGAACCGTGCGTGATGTGTGCATATCATAGACGGTCTTTTTAGAACAAATGCGTGATATGAATATCCTGACAGGTCTCGAAAGAACCGTCTGTCATGTTATTTTATAAGGCCGGGACCGCTAGGGTTTTGCTCTTACTCTTCACCTCTCCCGCGCTCCTTCGCTGTCCGGTATTGCTCGCCTCCGGTTCCTCGGTCTTGCTCCCTCGCCTCGGCCCGCCTCGGTTCTGCGCGCCTCTCCTCGGAGTTCTCCGCCTCCTCCTTCGCCGGTCGGCCGAGGCCGGCGCCGCTGCGTCGCCTCCCTGCCTCGGCCGCCTCGGTCGGTCGCTCCGCTCCCGGCCGGCTCGGCGCCTCTGCTGCGCCGACCTCGCTCGCTTCAGCGTCACCTCTCTCAGACCGGCTCGCCTCTTGCTCTTGGCCCGATCTCCTACCGTGGTACTCTGCGGCACAGGGTAAACCCTACGATCTTCCTCTCTACTCCTACCTAGCTCTGTGATTTGTGTTTATGTAAAGATTAATGAAATTTCCTCAATCATCTATAGTGTGTGTATAACATGCTTACAACGATGCAGTGTTAATGTGATGTTTTGCACCTAATCGCTAGCAAGCTAGCTAGCATATATTCATATTATCGAATTAAAGAGGAGAGCTAGGTTCTTTACAAGTACCTTTTTTACTTAATATAGGACTGTATACAAAATATTATTACATTAATGCATCTTAAAATTTGATAATTATTTAAAAGTTGTTCTTTAGTAGTAATGTATAGTGACAACGAATGACACTTTTCCTTTCACGGTTCAAAACTTCATGATGCATTTTCTATACATTTCTTTGCACAAGCTATTGTGGTTACTAATCACATCCTTTAGGATAACTAATATGCTAATATTTGGTTTTATCCGAGAGGAGCAATATCTATTGATTGTATATGTGTATATCGATAGTATTCAATTTGAGTAGGTAATCTGAAGGTGTTGTGTTTGTTATCTATGTGTATATACCATTTTAGTTTGCTAAGATATACGAACAAAAGTAAATTCATGTTCTAGAAGAGCATAAAAGTGTAGATCGATGGAGTGACATTCTAATTCTACTCTTTATTTGAGTCATCTCGGTTTGGGTGGAATAGGAGATTCTTGATGTTTCACATTCATGCCTAGTGCGCACTAAAAGGATTATTATCAAGCAATGTGAAATATTTTTGTGTCGTAATTATTCAAGTTCTTTCTTGGGCATGGTGCCATTGGAAATGTCACTCTGTCTTCTTCTTGGTGTAAGTAACTACACTCGTGTTCTTTTTGGTAATATGGAGTCTTTGCAATAATAATTAATCTCAAAATTCTAAAATTTTAGCTCCTAACTAAAATGAATTTGACATAGTTTTTTAGTTTGAAATTATCTCTCAAAATTCTAAAATTTTAAATTTATTTATAGCATTTTCCTTTTTCTCCGATTAATGTGGGAATTTCTACCTTTTATAAATTGTATGGTGTTTGTAGTATTCTTGTCATATTGAATATTAGCAAATATTGCACATGTTGAGCGTATGTAACTTATATAGATAGCAAGTAAGCGAGATGGCGAGGCGCCGTCTTCACCACCTTCACCGACGCCAAGCACATGGCGAGGCGCCATCTTCGGCGCGTCACCGACGCCGCAGATCGTGGCGAGATGGCCGAGGAATATCGAAATTGCCTGCGGGCCGAATGACCATCACGGAGGTCAGTGACCTTGGGGTCCCTCTCAGTCCCCCGAGAGAAGCGGCGAGATTCCGGACCATCTGCGGGATAATTGCAAGGGAACGGGTCCCTATCACCACACCAAAGTGGAATGTCTGACAGATGATCAGAGAGGCGTGTTGTGGGAAGACCTTAAAGACAAGTTCACTATCCCAGAAGCACACATGGCACGCGTGCAACGGCATGCGTTGCTCTCGATGTGTCACGCGTGGAGGACCTTCAAGAGCATTCTTGTCACGCAGTACGTGAACAAGAGTGAGACGCCCTTCACGAAGTTTCCATTCTTGTTGCGGGAAACATGGGACGCCTTTGTGGCTATGAAGACGACGGACGAATTTAAGAAGCAAAGTGTGGCGCACAAAGCAATCCAGGCACGAAACACTCACCCCCACAGACTCGGCACCGCTGGGTACGCGGCTAAAACCCCGCAATGGGAGGCGGAGGAGGAGAATCTATTTCCTGATATCACAGACCCGCGTTCCCTAAGCTGGTTAAAAGTGAGGGCAAAAGTCTCGTCTGATGGCAGCGTCTCTTTCACAAACCCAGCGGACCAGGAAGTGACCCAACGTGTGGTAAATATGTCGAACTACCTAGTTGTTTATAAGTCCATAACTTCATAGTGTCTATAATAACATGATGACCTCTTGCAGCGTGAATTGATTGCCCAAAGTTCCGAAGGCTCCTTCCAAGCACACAGGGAGAAGGATATACTATCTACGGCCCTAGGAAACAAGGAGCACCCGGGTCGCACGCGAGGCAAGGGGGTTAACGTACCTTGGCTACATGGATTCGCAGACGACTACTACATGTATAGAAGTAGGAAGAGATCAAAGGCCGAGTACGACGATGGGTTGGAACTGCTAAAACAACAATTTCAAGGACATATAGCAAGTTTGCAGGATCAACTGAATCAAGTACTCCGCAACCAGTCGCAAGCCGCCCCCATTATTGCGGGAACCAGTCCTCCTCGACATCGGAGTAGTGTCGCGTCCACACATAATTTTGAGCGTGATTTACGACCAATTACCGATAGGCGATATTAAGGTAATGTACATCTATGGAGTGCACCAAAGATAGACCTATAGGGCGCCTTAGCTAGCTGCGCAGATCGTTTTGTAGGAGCCGACGGCATGCAAGCTCCAACTGAGGTTAGTTGGGTCCATTCCTATTGAGGCTGCGCGGGGGATGGTGCATCCATACCAGGATGGGGCAGTGCAGCACGGTGTCCAGGTGGCGCATGGTTACGCCAGGGTGGAGGTGGACATGGTACACAAACATTTCATGGCCGTCCCACTAGAGATTTGCCGAACGAAGAGATAACAACACTAGGGGATGTTTGTACGGTTTTATCCGGTGGCCCAAGGCGGACATCGCCCCGACCCAGCCGGCGGCAATCTCGACAGACCATTCCTCTCCAACGGACCCTCCATGACTCCACCTCACATTTCGCCTCGAAGGCCACCTCATTGGTTCCGTGGAAAAGAAGCCGAAGGAACAAGACAAGCGTGCTACCGTATCGGTTCCCGAGTCGTCTCGCAGGAAGACGCTACCAATCGTTAAGGCCAAATCGAAATCGACGAACATTAAGTCGCCTCCCAAGTCCCAGAAGTCCGGGAAGTACTCCATCGGAAAACTGTTGTGCCCTAACGCACAATTAGCCCGCTATTTGGATTTGCTTGTCGATCTTTGCATGCACGGTACTGCGGAAGGCTGGAAAGAGCGGTGCGATCTTTGGAATCACCGTCGCATACAAGGATGAGCATTTCTTCAGCAGGCGGGCAACCGTCGTGGGCTTCAGCGACTTATTCAACCTATTCAACCTAGAAGCCCTCAGCGCCGCTTCTACGATGTTGGACATTGTAAGTGTGTACAATCAAGTTCTACATTCACGTAATACCGATAAATATCGCAACTCATTGCTTATGTATAGATACATGATGAAAAATGCGGGAAGGGCGAGAGCAGTGGGTTTCCTCGACCCACACGTGGTATCTATGCAAACCATCCAGCGGACCGACCTTCGCCGAGAACTACATAACGGCGGCATTGCTTCTTGGACCGCAAGAACTACATCTTGGTGCCCTACAACCAAGGGTAAGTGCTTCACTATTTGCTGTACAAATTTCATTTGTACTTGGTTTAATGACTATAGCGACATACATGAGTAGGTACCATGGATCCTTTTAGTCATTATACCGGGAGGAACTATGTGATATATCTTGATTCGCTACTCGAAACAATCACGACTTGACGATTGCGCAAGGAATACTCGACAAGTATGCTCATTTCCTCCATACATATCTCTATTGTAGTCTTCCTTCGTTTGAAATGCCCGAGGATAACTTTCTTCAATCATGTAGTTCGTTCATCTCCTATGTTAGCCAACAAGGAAAATACAATAGATCCAAATACCAACTAACACACGGGATGAAATTTCCAGACGCGCTACAACACAATAATCCTATATCATACTTCATAATAATGTCTTCAATGACTATACGTATATATGTAATTCTATTTTTGCAAAGGCGCTTAAAAAAATGATGAGCTATGTGCATTCTCGTTTGCCATCATATGGAGAAAATCATGAGTGCTAAGATGAAGAATCCAGAGGTTTGTCAATCTCGAAATAATTATTTTCTAATTGTAAATTTAAATATATACGCTTACCATTTTTCTTGACCTAGCGCGGGGCTTGATAATAGATTTAGATGAACTCGTTGCGCGCGATATCGCGGACGTTCGAGGAAGCTATGCGCCTTTATCATGTCGAAATAGTTAACAAAGGAGAGTTTCACGCCATCGCCGACCCGAGTTTCACGCAAATAATTGACTCAAGCGTAATCCAATTGTAACTATAGCGACAATACTTCAACAAATTCGATCTTTTGTAATTTATTTTGAGTAATGATCACTTTGAGTTGTCAACAATTGATTATACGTGATGTATCATTTTGGTACATGCTTGTTTTCAGAGGGCATGGCTAGCAATTCCCGAGGCTAGCCAAAAAACAGCAAAAATGTAGTTTGGATGACTCAATACCACGAGGCGGTTTTTGTTAAACCGTCGTGATATTTCTAGTATCACGACGGTTCTTAAAAACCGCCTCGTGATATCTACTTATCACGAGCGGTTTTTAATTAAAACCGTCGTGGTATTACTTATCACCGAGCGGTTTTTAATTAAAACCGTCGTGATACTATCCTTCACGAGCGGTTTGAACAAAAACCGTGCGTGATACTATCCTTCACAGACGGTTTTGAACCGTGCGTGATAACTTCTTGTTATCACAGAGCGAACAAATATAGACGGTTTGAAACCGTCGTGATGACGTGTTCCGTAGTAGTGCTAGGCGAGGGCGTGGCGGCCGAGCAAGGCAAGCGGCGAGCGTGCGACTTCGGCGTGCGGCGGCGCGCCGAGGTGGCGGCACATGCGAGTGGCGGCGGCACGCAGCGCGGCGCATGGATCGAAGGCGGCCTACTCGGCGGGTGCATACGTGTGGCGGCCTCGGCGGCGTCGGCAAAGACGGCCCATGCATGCGGCGTGGCCCAAGCTAAGGCGGCGGTGTCGGCGTGGCGGCGTGGCGCATGCGGCACCAAAGTGCGTGCATGTCTTGGGGCGTGGGCGTGTCGAAGCCGAGCGTGGTGGCGGCTTGTCGGCGATGACTACGGCGGACGAGCACCGAGAATGCGTCGTCCGGTGGTAGTCGCACGTCTAGCACGTGCGGTGGTAAAATCTTTTAGTTAATTGCATTACCGCATTCGATATTTCTTATGCATGTGCATAATCATTTTAAGCATGTCAATTTATTAGTCGTGCATATTTAAATGTGATTAACAAATTGATATTTTATTTTAACTATGAACTAAGTGATTACTCAAGTATATTTAACAAATGAATATTGGATTGGAGTGAGGAAAATTACATGCAGCAATTTCTTTGGAAAAATAACTTAATGAACAGTGAGGTAAACTATGTCAAATGCCAAAACAAATTGATTAAAAAAGTATAATAAAATTTTAGCCATTGAACCTTATCTAACTAGCAGCACAGTTAGTCAATTGCATTACCGGTGGAAGTGGGAAGAGATCGGAATGCATTTCATTACCGGTTTACCCAAGACTCAATCGGGTTATGATTCGATATGGGTAATAGTGGATCATTTGATCAAAGTTGCCCATTTCTTACCAGTAAAGACCACTTGCTCATGAGATCGCCTTGCAGAGTGATATATGTCATGAATCGTCAATTTGCACGGTGTGCCTAAGAAGATAGTGTCACATCAAGGATCTCGATTCACCTCACGTTTACGCGAGTCCGCATGAAGCATTGGGAACTCATCGAATTTGATAGTACCTATCATCGTCAAGCAGATGGACCAGACTAAAATAGTTAATCAAATATTAGAGGATATGTTGAGAGCTTGAACTCTAGCTAATGCTACCAGTTGGGACAAGAGTTTGCCGTATGCCGAATTCTCATACAACAACAGTTATCAAGGCAGTCTGCAAATGTCACCATTTGAAGCCTTGTATGGTCGTGCCTGCAGAACCTCTTTGAATTGGTCAGAAACTGTTGAACGTGTGGTGTTTGGACCAGATATTATTCAAGAAGCAGAAGAACAAGTGGCCATGATCAGAGAAAGATTGAGGATAGCTCAGTTGAGCTAGAAAAGTTATGCTGATAATCATCACCATGATCTCACCTTTGAACCTGTAGACTTTGTTTATCTCCGAGTTACTCCACTCAGAGGTGTCAAACGGTTTCATGCCAAAGGGAAGTTTGCCCCTTGGTATGTTGGTCCATTGAAGATTTTGGAACGCCGTGAAGAAGTTGCTTATCAGCTGGAGCTACCACAGTCATTAGCAGGAGTGCATAATGTCTTTCATGTCTCTCAGTTGAAGAAATGTCTTCTTATGCCAGAAGAATAAGCCACATTGGATTCAATTGAGTTGAAAGATCTTACATACAAAGAGCAACCGGTCAAGATTTTGGATGTTGCCGAGCGTCGTACCAGAAGCAAGACAGTTCATTTTGCAAGGTTCAATGGAGCAACCACTCAGAAGGAGAAGCAACGTGGCAGCGTGAAGAAGACCTGGAAGCCGAGTTTCCAAGTCTCTTATCTAGCTAGTCTGAATCTTGGGGTCGAGATTCCTTTAAGGGGGGAGGTTTGTAATATCCTAATTTTTCTGAGCTTTAAAAATCTTTGAATAGGTACTAATTGAAAAAACTCACCATTTGAATTTTTATTGAATTTTATTTAAAGCTTAATATGGACTTTCAATATCAAATCAATTTAATATGATTAATTCCAACATCAACAATTGTCAAAACTATTTTATTTGGATTCCATGTGCTTGGATATATTTTATAGAATTTTTTCGAGTTCAATTGCTATGTTCTAATTGCTATTTGGATTTTCTGGTATTTTCTAAAAAGAAAAATCATTGAAAACTCTCTATAACAGTAACAGGCCGAAACCCGTCCCTATTCCCACGCGGCCCAAAGATCATGCGGCCCGACTACGCCAAGACGCATCATCGCCTCGACGGTGGCCCCACCTGTCGGTCTCCCCTCCCCACACCCGTGCTGTTTTGTCTCGTTGCCATGTGGGTCCCACCGAGTCTTCATCCTTGCGTAATCGTCTTCCTCGTGCTGTCGCCCGCGTCTGCCATGGCCAGAGCTCGGAGCACGTTCGACAAAGGCAATTGCGACCCGATTTCTTTGCACCGACCCTACCAATCTTTAGCTCTATCTCTCCCGCACCCGTTTCAATTGGAATCAAATCCCGAATCGGCCTCTATCTCCTAGGATCTCTGATTGTTCTCTTGTGTTCAAATCGGACTCAATTTGGGATCTTCCAAATCCGGCACCCCCGTCCCTATACATGCTTGATATGGAACAGGCCTAACTTAGTAAGTTATGGAATCTTGACATTGACTACTCAAGCAGATAGGTTAGACTGTATGATAAGGTGAAAGGTGTGTACCGCTGTGTTTGGGTCACATCTATGAGCGGTTCGCCGTTTTCATATCCAACGGTGTGTGTCGTTCCAAGGGCTGTGTGTAGAAATTGGACGGCGGTAAAGCACATCGGGAGTGTCAATACTTGAGATGAAGTTTCTGAAAGATTTTGTTATGGTCAGTGCTAGCTACACTAATTGTATCTTGTGGGTAAAGTGTACAATCTCTGCAGAGTGTTTAATCAATCTATTCGAATAGCGCATCATGATCATGGACATGCTCGGAGATTTCACACAAGGGTAGATTTTCCTAAAACATTTGGGAAGGTTGAGCTATGTGATATAGGTCATATGGCTGTGTGAATAACTTGTTTAGACTGTGTATCCTTGGTGAAAACAAATATCAAATTAATATTTTTTATTTGTTTGAATTATGTTTTCAAGATATTATTTGTATTCAATTGCAAAGGTTACATTTATGCAAAATAACCACAGAAGTCATTCCTTAGGAATAAGCCGTTGTCTATAAATTGCATTCTGTGGTATGACTTGCGAGTATGGTTGTATACTCATGCTTGCTTCAAACAATCAACATAAGTGGAGGAGTCTTCACCTGCATTTGAGGAGGAGTTCTACGAAGGTGTTGATCGTTAGGCTCTTGATCCCAGTCAGTTGCCTATGGTGAATTGATAGGATTATCTTTGGATTTTAATTACATTAAAAACGCTATTTATTTATTGTCAGCCATGTGTGGCTTAATAAATATAAACTCGACCGTAAGGTCCAGACCCTTATTTGCTATTCAAATTAGTCGTTTATTCTATTAACCATCGTGTATGGATCGATATTCATCTATGTTGATACTGTGTGCACTAGCGTGATCCTATACAAGTGCAGAATATACAGAGGGTTCAGAATTGCATTTTTGGGTCCTGATAGCTGCGTACGTTGTTACTGGAGGGAGATCCAAGAGAGGGATCAGCACCCTGCGACAAGATCTATTTTTTTTGGTATTCACTAGTATACATTAGTCATATATAACACTCACTACTACCAAACGGATATTTCCCCACGGTCGAAAACCGTCGGCAAAATATAAAAAATCGTCAGGTTTCATTTTCCTGACGAGTAACCGTCAAGTAAATCCCCTCAAGTCTAGCTGGTCGGGAATGTCCAATTTGTCTGATGGTTAACCGTTAAGAAAATGTTAACTGACGGTTTTTCCTTATTTTGCTGACAGTTTTGTGAACCGTCCATAAAACGCATTTGGTTGACGGGTATTCACCATCAACAAAAATTAACATGATGGTTTTTTGCCTGTGCATAAAAATGAATTTTCTTTGATGTGTAATAACCGTCAATAAAAATAAACTTGACGATTTTTTCCAGTCAGTTATCTAGTTTAGCTCATGGGACAACCATTACCGTCAAGAAAACGAAACCTGAAGGTTTTTTCCATTACTGTCAATCAAATTAAACCTCACAGTTTTTGCCCGCCAGGAAATTGTTTTTCATAAGTGTCAAAACCGTCACCAAAATGACTTCCGTGCCTATCGGCAAAATTATAATTATGGCAACCGACTAGTAGAAATTGTCAATTGATCATATATTCATACACATCCATGCATCATATAATCCACAATACACATCCATGCATCATATAATTCACAATACACATCCATGCATTATATAATCCACAATACATATCCAAGCATTACTCCATACACAAATAAGAACTTCAAGCTTATCATTTTAAGCTCAATACCATCCATAAGGTTCACTTGCAGAAAGCAACATTGTAATCCACACAAAAAACATCGAAAAGTCCAGTACTACCACAATACACGTAAAGACTAATATCACATACAAGTCATGTAAGTCCATCTAAAAGTGCAACAATACTATGTTCAACTATTCAAAAGAGCTAGCAAGACATCATCAAAGTTCATGTGGACAAATTAGTTGTATATGTCGCAGTCGATGTTGTTGGTATCATGGTTGTTGCCGCCATTAATGTCAGCATTGCAGTTGTCGCCATCATTGTTAGCATCATTGCCATCAATGGCATTATCATCAGTCTTGAGCCGCATGGGAGGATCGGTCGATCCTGGTCCTTCTGTAAGGTGAATAGAGTAGGCCAACATTATGAGACTGCCTTAGCACAATCAAAACTATTAGAAGTGCTAACAGAAGAGCAAAAATAACCCACTTAACCCTAGCATTATTAGTGCGCTAAGCACAATTAGAACCATTATAATTGCTAAAAGAAGAGCTAGCGCAATCGAAATCTATGACAAGCCTGTTTTTTAAAAAATAGTTGCATGTATGGACAAAAATTCTAGATAAACTCATTGCCACCTTACCATGAACATATAACTAAATGGAATTGAGGTTAAGCCCATGTGATAGAACACTCAACATGAGTCCACTCTCTCCTTCTTTGACCTTGCTTGTTGTCACTCTAACACAAGAAAAGTATTAGTGTCTATTCCAAATTAGTCCTCCAAATGATAGAGGTTTGGACAACCTTGTAACTTTCATGAGATATTGTTTGTAACATTGAGAATAATTTTAGTTGCTAAGTATTCTTACATGTGATTGTGCAGATGTTTCACGGCGTAGCATCTCTGGTGGTGGTTCGTCACCGATCTTCTGGAAAAGCATCTACATTTGGAAACTTTACAAGGTTAGATTTTTGGCTTTCTAGCTATTTTGATCAACATCAGTATGTCTCCTATCGATTCAATTAATTGCAAACATATACATTAAGATAAATCATGATACAGATCTAGATTATTTCACTATTGTTGACTGGTCATACATCTGGTGACAATTCACACCACATGATTGAAATGCACAAAAATAGATGATGAGCTTCAGCCTGTAGGTGCCATTTAGACTAGCTACAGGGATAGCTTAGGCAGTCACAATTGCATTTTATGGGCTCCTCAGGTTATCAAACCATGGTAAATAATCAAGCTAACACTAATGGACAACTCAAACCCATCCATGCACAGTTCAAGTAATTCATAAAAGTTGTACACATATGCTCCAATAAACAGGTGACACATACACATGCCCAGAATCCCCATAATTTAGAAGAGTTTCTTGTATCAGGAGATGTAGAAAAGCACACAGTAAGATATGTAAATGGAACAATGTTTATTAATATGGGTGTTTTGAACCCACTGATTCCAGAAATTAACCTCTCCCATGCACCAATTCGCATTTGCAAATGCTACCTAAACAAATTCATTGAGGCTTGCATATCAGAAGGTAAGGGACAAGCTTAGGCAAATCTATTTCTGAGATTGTGCATTTCTGATCCATCATGAGCTATATGTAATTTCACCCTAATGCATCCTCCTATTATAACACTGATGAGCTAAAATCAGTCGCATACTGGCATGGCAGCGTCAACCTACATGTGTGCCTGAATGAGAAAATATCCATTGGGATATTTATACCTGAAGACATGCATGTACTAGATGAGGAATTGTCAAAATGTCAACCTACAGCATCAGATTGGGAATTCTTTAATCGTTCCATGTACTAGATGAGGAATTGTCAAAATGTTTTTCAAAGTTCACGTGGTGACCTCTTTCGTTAATGATCAAAGGGTACGCCTTCGAGCATCTCCAATGGCCCAGCTTCCCCATTTATCAAAGATACCCAGACAAAATTGATGGAAACTGTAACAAAAATCATGTGTATAACACCCTAAAATTAACAAATGCCCACTTGTGCTATACTTGCATATCTTGATTCAGAAGGTAGAGTGAAAGTTTCAGTTGAACATTCTTTTGGTTGAATCCAGCGAACGGAACCTTTGTTAATTCTTCTCTTCAGAGTGAAAGGGGGCAAAGAACAGCTAGAAGAAGAGAAGAAGAATCCCCACCTGAATCCGCAACCGGAGCTGGCGTGTAGGCGACGGGCGTGGTCGGAGCTAGCGTGGAGGTGCCACATTGGGGATGGAGAGTGCTAGGGATTTTGGAGCAGCCGGAGCTGGCGTGGGCGCGAGGGCGCAGCTGGAGCTGGCCTGGAGCTGGCGTGGAGGTGGCGGGCGCGGTCGAAGCTAGCGTGGAGGCGGCGGGTGCAACCGGAGCTGGAGTGGAGGCGGCGGGCACGGTCGGAGCTGGCGTGGAGGCGGCGGAATGGGGATGGAGAGAGCTAGGGATTTTGCAGCGGCCGGAGCTGGCATGGAGGCGGCGGGCGCGGTTGGAGTTGGCGTGGAGGTGGCGGGCGCAACCGAATCTAGCGTGGAGGCGGCGGGCACGGTCGGAGCTGGCGTGGAGGCGACGTATTGTGGATGGAGAGAGCTAGGGATTTTGCAGCGGCCGAAGCTGGTGTGGAGGCGGCAGGCGCGGTCGGAGCTGGCGTGGAGATGGCGGGCGCGGTCAGAATTGGCGTGGAGGCGGCGGCGGAGATTGGGGATGGAGAGATTGCCACTTTATTTTGTGGCTAGCGCGCGATGCAGGTGCGACAACATTTTTTTCCCACGTGCAGACTAAAATAATTAACCTGACGGTTGTAACCATCAGTAAAATATATTGTGTTGAGAGTTGTATTACAACCGTCAGTAAAATTCAAATTTTTCCTAAGGGGGTACTATTCCTGTGACCAAAATAAGAAACCTTGACGGCCGGTGCGAGCTTGTCAATAAAATTCGGGACCGTCAGGTTTTCCCGGTTTTCTAGTAGTGACTTCGCCGTAATGCCTCTTGAACTAACTAATTCTATTTTTACAGTGCCACCAACAGCCGCCGGGCAACACCTATGGATACTATGTTTGCCACAACATGCAATTACTCCTCGGTTCCACGATGACCAATGATCATAAGGTTTATCAATCTTGAAATGATTATTTCATCCTTATCAATTTATATATATGCACGACTTTAATCTACCTAGCGACAGGTTGCGGCCATCGCTACAATTACGTTGGAACAGACCGAGCTCAAATACATTTGAGGACAGTTTGCGTACTTCTTATTGCATGAGGTCATAAACACAAATTTATTTCTGAAATGAATGTGAATTGGATGTATACATATATTTGTTGTGTTTCTACTTGTTTCAAAGGGCACGGCTGGCATTTTCTGAGGTTAACCAATAAACAGAAATATATTTAGCAATACAAAAGAATATTACAGACGGTTCCTTAGAACAAACTGTCTATGATACATCATCTATCACAGATAATTTCATCTACAAATCATCTGTGATAGTCAACTATCATAGACAATTTTGAGTTAATAATCATTTGTGATAGTATACATCACAGATGGTTCGAAAACCGTCTGTGATGACCTCATGTCATTACTGACCTATAAACTCAAACGGCTCACAAAACCCTTTGTGATGACGTTTTTAAACCGTCTATGATGACTTTTTCTGCAGTAGTACCGGCGGGTAGCAGCGACAAGCCCGTCGATCAGTTAGGGTAGGCGGGGTGGGTGACGGTAGTGGGAAAGAGTGGCAGCGCGGCGAGAACGCCGCTAGGAATGTATATGAGTGGAAGTGCGGGCACTCTCCCATCTTTGCGCAACTGAGATTCTCATGTGTCAAGAAACCAATTAAACAGATTTGTCAAAACAAGAGATCAATAACGTTAATTAGGTTTGGGAGGTACCGGGAGTTTAACAATTGCATTCGGCCATCAGGTGAGAGCTTGATGACACGTATTTGTGTACGTAGTTTTCTTGTCCAAGATGCAACGACGACGACATATGATTACGGTAGAGTATGATTGTCGTGCGCTCATATTCATTAGTTAGTTAACACATTTCATATTTCTATGTGGCATGGCATCTGCACTCACAATATGTCAATTGTCATTGTATATACCCTAAGGAAACAAAAATATGCCGACGTTCTCTAATTACATTCTTTCTCTTTCTTCTTTCTTGGGCAGGAATGTTCTTGGTGACCAGGGCGCTGTAGTCATTGGAGCAGTGGAGTAACAGGGCGCGAACTAACAGCAGTCAAACAGCTGCTTTCAGCCGTTGGGAATTAGTAGTTCTAAATCTAAAAAGAAGAGTCCTACGTACTCTCCCTCACTCCCCTATAGTGATTTGCAACAATTCTCACTAGTACAAAACAGGTTATCGTGGATACTTCATTATAGACGGTCTGTAAATAGAACTGTCTGTGATAATTCACAGACGGTTCTTAAGAATAACCAGCTGTGATAATCACATACATTACAGACGGTTATTATTAAAAACAGTCCATGAATTATCACAAATGATTCTCAACAATAACCGTCTGCGATAATATAAACGTCACAAACGGTTCTTAAGAAGAACCTTCTGTGATATACTTACCCGACTACTTAAAAATATGCCATAAATTACAACAATGTTACATGCACACACACAATCTTCTGCAGCCACTTGATATGGTCCAGAATGTGCTCCATCTTCAACTCTACCATGCTCCAGACACTTATAAAATTAGCGGTTTTTTAGTGATACTTCAGATGCTAGTAGGAAAAAGACAGAACGTTTTTTAGATATGAAAGGAACTATCACAGGCGGTTTAGTGGGATAAATCGTTTGTGATATGTATGACAGACGATTATAAACTACAACAGTCTGTGATATATAATTATCACAAACGGGTATTAACAAGAATCGTCTATGATGTTTATTTATCACAGACGGTTTGTAATTAGAACCGTCTGTGATGTGTATCACAGACGATTATTAACAAGAACCGTCTCTGATAAGAGTTTTTTTCGAGGTTCGTCCATGCAACATAAGGAGGATGAGGCAGTAGCCACGGGCAACCTGATCGAGTCTGCAAGTTCAAGAAGTATGGCTGCCAGGAGAGTGCATGAAGAGGCTATTTCGCTGGCATTCCTCCAGACACAACTCCTCCTCATGTTGCTTGGACACGTCCGAGGCCTGCAGTTGTGTCTGTAGGAATCATAGTGAAATAGCCTCTTCATGCGCTCTCTTGGAAGCCATACTTCTTGAACTTGGAGGCTCGATTAGGTTGCCCGTGGCTGCTATCTCATCCTCCTCATCTTGCGTGGGCGATTTCAAGATGAAGGATCCAGAGGTTTGTCAATCAATCTCTTAATAATTATTTTGTAATTATGAATATATATATATATATATATATATATATATGTATATATAATTACTACTTTACTCTTGCTAGCGACAGGGCATGAAAATACGAGAAAATGTATTCCATCTGGACTCACTCGTGGAAGTTCGAGGACGCCTCACCACCTTCATCACAGGGGGTGTCATTAATGAAAGTAGAGAGTTTCACCCTGGTGACTCCGATTTATGTTAATTCACTTTGAGTTTTAATCAAATCACTTTATAATTAGATTTTGTGGAACTATCACAAACGTGTCAAGAGGAATAAACGAACTATCACAAACGGTTTTGTGGAACTTAAACTAAAATATTTAAGTATAAAACGAACTATCACAAACGGTTTTGTGGAATAAACCGTCTGTGAATGATATTCACAGACGGCTACTACTAACAACCGTATGTGATATGTATACAATCACAGACGGCCACTACTAATACCTGTCTGTAATATGTATCCAATCACAGACAGCTACCACCAACAACCGTCTGTGATATCTGATATATCACAGACGGCTACTATCAAAAATCGTCTGTAATATGTGTCCAATCATAGACGGTTAGTAAAAATAACCGTCCGTGATAGTCTACTTATCACAAACGATTTTTATTGGAAATCGTCTGTGATAGTAGGCCATCATAGACAGTTTTTGGTATAAACCGTCTGTGATAGTAGGCCATCACAGACGGTTTCAACAAAAAAAACCGTCTGCATTTTGACTTTTCATAGACGGCTCACAAACCGTATGTGATAACCGCTTGTTATCACAGATATATAGATTCTGATAGTTCTAAACCGTCTACGATGACGGTTTAGAGTCATCTATGATAACCCTCTCTGTAGTAGTGTTTACCCTTCGTCTATCCTATGTATTTTTTTTTTGTTTTGTTAACATTTTGTTGAAGGTTTCTCTAAGGGCTGTCGAAATCCTGCTGTAGGATCCTTAATCGTTAATAGCAATCAGAGGAGAGTGAACGACTGTAAAAGATTTTTCGCACCAATCTTTTTCGATGGACATAGGATCAGAGTTGATACAAATGCATGCAATCGATGTAGTAAGGTCGATAAACTTCTAGTAGTACTGGTCAAAGGAGAGACTGAGTTGGAGCTCATAAAGCGTACCGACGTGGTATTAGTTTAATCAGATTTGGGCATGATCCAAACCCCCTTGTATCCCACAGCACCAACAGCAAAAGCGTCATCTTCTGCACGCTTCTACACGCATGAACCAAAAAGCGACGGCCGCCGCAACTGGTGCCCCTCTGCTCTCGGCAACAGTACACAGCGATGGTTTGATGGCCGCACCCGGCGCGTTTTTTTACTTCAGAGCGCCGAACAAAAACACAGCCGCCAACAGCCACGTCAATTTTCTGGAGATCGCTCGATACAGAAGTTTTTATCATCCATCTTTGATCTCCATACGTCCCAACTCAAATTCGATCATCTCCTTCAGTATTCTCGACCATCTGGACTTTAACTTCGTAGACCACGATCGCCTCCGAGTTACTCTGCACATACAAAAACCAAAACACCATCTTTTCTTGCACAAATTCATTCCAACTTAACCGACATAAGTCCACACACACACTATACGCATTGTCAATTATCCATCAACAAAATTATTCTAGACCTAGCTACATAGTCTAACAACTACCAATGCTCTAGTTAAATTCTGGTGTTAACTCAAATCATTAACTAAACCAGAAAGTACGTTCCCTTGTTAGTTTACATCAGAATCCGAGTAAGCACGAATGCATGATTCCAAACCACCGCATTATATCTTTGTTTGTCTCGTTGCCATTAATTAATTTCCATGTATCCATGAAACTTAACTATATGTTTTTACATATATTAATCATCAAAATATCATATATTTGGCCGCGTGAACACCAACAACCCACACCTACCCAGATTTAAATTTAAATATACTTTGGATGAGATCAGGTTGCACCGCTTGTTGCGTCCTTTCTTAACGCTAGTTGCTACCTACCTGCCTACCTAGCTAATATGTGTAAGTAGTCGTGGTCCTATCTGTGCTTTTATACACACGTATGTACTAATGTACTACACAAATAAAGATCATCTATACAACCTCTTGACACATTCATTACATATGTGTGTGTGTGTGTATATATGAGACGAAGGGAAGCCGCCAGTAGCTCCTATTTGTGCACGGATGAATTCTTGGTTGAGCTACCAATAAATGGATTTGCCTACGAAACATGGTATAATTTTAGGCTTGGGAGGCACGAGGAGTTTACATGTTGCTGACTTGCTCAGTCACAGTACGGCAATATGTGAGTATTCTCGATCAGTTATGTGATCCACACTGAAAAGTATAACGTTCACGTATCTATCTATCCTTCTTCACAAGAACGCTCACCAATATATATATAGGCACACACAAATTTTCTACCTTTGGGTGTAGTTACTTTCATCTCTGATATACCACCTAAAAGAATTTAATATACTCATTTATCACTTTGAGTATACTCACATACTAATTATAAAATACTCTCGAACCACACGAAAAAATTGCAAGAGAGTCCATAGTTTTTAGTATATTTTGTAAACACCTTTATATTCGCATATAAAAGGAGTATGTTTAAAAAATTGTACATACCCCCCCTTTAAAAAGTATAAATACCACATAAGCGGTCTTATATAGTGGTATACTACACATACATACTCTCGGTTACGCAAGATACTTTCTACATTGTGAGATACGGAATAGGAAGTAACTACATCTGGGAGTAGTAAAAAGGCTTCATACATATATATATATATATATATATATATAATCAAGATTCACTCACCTTTCTCTGTTTGGGCTTGCAGGTCATTGAGCAAGTGCAACGCCGGGTGGAAAGAATGCCGGACTTCTCTCAGGCAGCAATCTTGCATAGCAGAGGAGCTCTAAGATCCTGTAATCGCGTAGTAGTACGCTAGCTCGCTCTAAAATCTTGTTAAAAACTATTTATACCTCACTCAGTAGTGCACGGTTCCGTGTACGTTGCACTGACTGAAGGTAGAATGGGTCGTTGCAGTAGAACAAGACAACGATGATTACTCACTCACATATGGCATTGACCTCCTTATAATGCATACGAGCCGCTCTCATTTCTAGTGCGGAAGACAATATGACAACGAATTGTCGACAGACCCACATTTTTATAATTTTATTAAATGAGTATTATTTCTGTAATTCTATTTTAAAAAAATATTATTTTAAAAAAAATCAATGTTTGCTTGCAAAATGAGAAGATAAGCTTTCCTATGTGAGTGAGATGGGATCCATCTCTACAGCCTGATCCAGCTTACAGTATTCTTTTCTTATGGCAAAATCGTGAGTACTCAATCACAATATCATGTCCAGTATGTCCATCCATTTTTTTTTTCTTCCTAGTTGCCAGCTCAACTCTATGGTCCTAGCTTGTGCACATTCATTTCTATTAATCTAGACTAGACAATTTTTGCACATTTTATTATGGGATGAATGGCTACATATCTCAATAGTAGCTAAAGTCAAATTCTACGCACTTACATCATCTTTCTGTTATCAATTTATAACCGAACAGTATAACAAATGGGTAATCAGGCTGTCGAGCGTCGACTGTTTCGTATCCTTGCTACATGCATTAGGTTCATAAAAGCACTATTTACGATTATAATGCTCTATTAATTGAAGGATCGATGCCTCAACACTCTCATGAGGCTAGAGCTAGTCCTCTGTATCTCTCTCTCTCTCTCTCTACCTCCTCTCTCTCTCTCTCTCTCTCTCTCTCTCTCTCTTGCCTCGGGTAAAGTAGATCGAAAGAACATGTAATGTGCCCCTTGCTCCTAGAAAGAACACAAGATGCGCTCAATTGTCGGTGATGTAGTCGAACCACTTTCGACAAGGTAGTCGAAACCTTCCGATTAATCGAACCTTCTGCGACGAGGATGTAGTCGAACCTGCGACCAGGTAGTCGATTCCGACCAGGCAGTCGAAACATATAGTCTTCCGACTACGTAATCGAAACAATGAACAATACTCGATAATGAACAATGGTCGATGATGAACAGTGGTCGATGATGAGTACTCGAAATCAAAAACGACAACGAGCAGAGGAATTTTGCGGTGCCGAACTGTGCACCCTTTTCTCAATGTCTATTGCTTATCTTCGGTTATCGTAAAACTTATAAGACACAACCGCACCATATATAGGCTGCTTAAACCGACTCAAGCATTGACTCGAACAATACAACTTAGATACGAGTTGATTTCTACTCTTTCTTTACTGAACAAACTCCGAAACTAAAATGAAATCTCTAAGACTCAAACTAGAATTGAACAAAACCAGTACATGAAGGATTAATTCCAACACTCCCCCTAATCCTGACTATCATCAGTGAGAATATGAATATCAATTAAATCACACATCTTCTGAAATTACACACGCAAAAAAGCTTTTGTCAGGATATCAGCCCTCTGTTAATATGTTGCTACATGATGTACATCAACCAATCCCTCCTCAACACATTCTCTTATAAGTGTTAATCTGTTGGTACATGATGTACATCAACCAATCCCTCCTCAACACATTCTCTTATAAAGTGAAAACGTGTATTAATATGTTTACTGCTCCCATGAAATACTAGGTTCTTCATCAACGACAGTGTTGCCTTGTTGTCGACATACAACTCAAACGGTCCAGTATCTTCCCCCTTGCAATTTTTGCAATGATCTCTTTAGCCAGATTCCTTGACAGGCTGCCAAGGTTGCTGCCATGAATTCAGCTTCATAACTAGATAACGCTACACTCTTCTGTTTCTGAGAACACCAAGTCACCATATTCCCATATAGATAAAATAAAGTCCTTGTAGTTCTCTTTCTATCACTAAAGTCTCCAGCTAAATTATTGACATTGTATCCAGCTAAACCATGATGAATGGAGCCAACCATGTATCTCAGAATATACTTCAACGCCTGTTCATGCGTCTTGGTCGGCCTCTCCATAAATCGACTTGCAACTCCAATTGCATAACTGAGGTCTGGTCGGGTGTGTAGAAAATAGTGCAAACAACCAATCAAGCTTCTATGATTAGAAGCATCGACTGGTTCTGCATTATCATCCTTTTTTAATCTGATTTGTGGTTCCATTGGATACTTACATGAATTGCAATCTGCCATCCGAGCTTTATCAAGTATCTTCCTTGCATAAGCTGACTGTTTGATCGAAATGCTGTAACTTTATTGTTCTACCTCTATACCTAGATAGAAACTGAGAAGTCTCAAATCACTCATTTCGATCTCTCTCATCATCTGATGTTTGAACGACTGAACATTTGCAACATTAGTGCCTGTAACAATCAGGCCATCCACGTAGACACCTATTATGACCATGTCTCCACCTTCCTATTTCTTATAAAGGGCTTGCTCCTGCTTGCATTTCTCAAAACCAAGTTTCTTCAAACTATCATCTAGCTTGTAGCTCTAGGGCCTAGGCACTTGTTTGAGCTTGTACAATGCCTTTGACAACTTGTAAACCTTCTCTTCTTGGCCCTTTACAGTATAACCTTCAGGTTTATTGACATACACTTCCTCGATGAGATCACCATTTAAGAATGCTGATTTGACATACATGTGATGAACTTCCCATCCAGAGTGTGTGGCAAGTGCAAGAAGTACTCTTACTATTTTAATTATTCTCACAGGCATAAATACTTCTTCATAGTCAATGCAATGTTTTTGAACGTATCCATTTGCTACGAGTCTAGCCTTATAGCGTACAATGTTGCCTTCGGTGTCTCTTTTCAGTTTATATACCCACTTCAGTCCTATGGGTTTATGACCATGTGGAAGAGAAGTCAACTTCCAGGTGCTATTTTTCTCAGTTGCTTCCAACTCAACCTTTATTGCATTTCTCCAATGCTCCCCCTTCGATGCTTCCTGGAAGTCAGCCGGTTCTTCCACATCCATCATATACAAATCTCCCATATGATCCATCGGCTCAGTGTAGTCATATATTTCCCTCAAGCTTTTGTATTTAGGTACTACAGATTCTGGTGTGGACTTAGCCGAGCTTTCAGTTGTTTCATTACCATTGTCAGCGTCTGAAATAGTTGTATCTAGAATTTGTGACTGTGACACAGTTGGTGTTATAGAGGCAACAGGTGAAGCGAGTTCATCATTGTCCTCTCCATCGACAGTGAAAGAAACCCAGTTTCACATTTCTTGATTTGCTTTTTGATTATCTTCCCACTACCATTGTTGATCTTCTTGAAAAACAACATCTCTGGAGAAAATAATCATATTGTCAATAGGGTTAAACAATCTATGATCTTTGCTATCCGGCTCAACGCCCAAGTATATTAGCTTTTGGCTTCTGTCATCGAGTTTCTTCAAGTATGTGGTTACCTTAGCACATGCTTAGCAATCAAATACTCTTAAGTGCTCCAGGTTTGGTTTTCTTCCACTCCATGCTTCATACGGTGTGATGTCATCTAACGCTTTTGTCGAAACTTGATTGAGAATATATACCACGTGTCTTACCGCCTCAGCCCAAAATTTGCTTGGCATGGACTTGCTTTTCAGCAAGCTTTGAGCCATGTCCATCACTGTCCTATTTCTCCGTTCCACCACTCCGTTTTTCTGAGGGCTGTAAGGAGCAGTGAAGGATCGGGTGATGCCCCTCGTCTGACAGATTGAGTCAAATTCACTGGATATGAATTTTCCTCCTTGGTCTAATCTCAAAGCATTAAACTTGTGTTCAGTCTGAGTTTCAGCAAGGTTGACAAACTTTTCGAACGCATCTTTAGCTTCACTTTTCTTCTTAAGCATATAAATCCACATAACTCTTGAAAAATCATCCACTAGAAGGCGGAAGTACCTGTTTCCAGCATCAGTAGCAGGTGTAATTGGTCCACATATATTAATGTATACCATTTCCAATGGTCGTGAGGCTCTATAACTCTCATGTGCTGGGAAAGGTAACCTCGTCTGCTTGGCAATGATGGAACCTTCATAAACTTGAGTAGGATGATCAATATGTGGCAGACCAAGGACCATCTTCTTGTCTGATATCTGTTTGAAAGACTGAAAGTTCACATGCCCCAATCTCGCGTGCCATAGCCACGCAAGGTTTTCAAGACTTGCACTCAAAACATATCGATTTGCATGTATCTAGTTAAATCTTATATAGCCTGTTTGGTGTACGAGGAGCTTTCATCAGTAGCTTTCCATCTCGGTCATGTAGAAGCAACAAAGAGCCTTGCAGTGCTGCATCACAACCATCTTCAGTCAATTGACCCAGGCTGATCATATTGTTGCAAAGTCTTGGGATGTAGTAAACATCTGACAATAGTCTTTGCTCTCTATTCTTGCATTGGAGTAGAATTGAGCATTTGCCTTCTATGAATACCACAGAACTATCTCCAAATTTAACTTACCCATGAAACTCCTGGTTGAGTTCTCTGAATTCTCCTAACTATCCAGTCATGTGATTAGAGGCTCCATTGTCAAGGTACCAGACATTTGTGTCGACTACCTCTTCACCAATTTTCAGTAGCTTATGGTGAATCCCTTCTTCAAGCATGACCAACCCAGATGATTTCTCTTCACCAATGGTTAGCAATAGAGCCGGTTCTGCCTCCATTTGAGCTTGTGACAAATTTGCTTTCACCTTATCTTTCTTGTTTCGATAGTGAGAGGCATAATGACCAAACTTTTGACACTCAAAACATTTAATATGACTTCGGCACTCGGAGGCATAATGTCCAAATTTGTCACACTCAAATCATTTAATTTTTGACTATCTTGTTTGAACTCACTATTGCTACGACCAGGCTTATAGCTGTTGGTGATATGCCATAGAGGTAATCGTAGAGATGATTGTATCACATCTATGTTTATGAGTTATTGAATAAGTGTTATTTTATTCCTTGAATGAATAATCAGTTATAAAGATTAACAAGTATGTGACTTGTTGGTGTAGCTCTTTTAACTTATGATGATATCGTTCTAAATGTATCCTTGGTTGGATGTCACTAGCTAGTCAGAATACTAGTGACTCTATCGACCAAAATATGTATTCATTGATGAACATGTTTCACCAGTAACGGATATAGGGATATCGAATCAATAATATGAACACATGTTAGAGAACATGGTGTTGGATTGACCCACTTTGAGACATTGATGAGATTGTTATGATTTCATATATCATCAGTTGGACTTAAGTAATGATGATGCATAATCCTTAGACCTGAGATCAGCATGGTTTCCTACATGTGTAAGAGTACACTTTGGGGGTGCCAAACGCTATTCATAACCGGGTAGTTGTAAAAGTAGCTCTCAAGTATGCTTTGAAACATGCGGAAGAATGTGACTGGTCAGATATGGGATTTGTCCCTCCTAACATAATAGGAGAGATATAGAGTTTGCTATGTTTGGATTACAGGAGTAAAAGTTAAGGATATTTGATCACTGAGACAACGGGTAGGTTGTCCGGTGAAGATGGGTTAATTGTGTTGGGTTTGCACATCGGAGCGATGTTGAGTTGTGTTATGTGAATGTACTGTTGTTGCATGTTTTTGAGGTGGATTGTTGATTTTGTCCAGGGAGTGTTGCACCGAGTTTGGTACCACCTTTACATCGTTTCGGTTTTTCGTGGCTAAAAGGTAAGTGCATGATAGAGCGGTAGATATTGATTTGTTTGCCACTTGTCTCTACAATTAATTTGTCATAATGTATTTATGATTTATTCATGCTTATTACAATGCCATGGTGATGCTATCTTAATGATGATACGATGATGATGATGGTATTACTATGATGATGACGACGACATGGTAATAATATTAATGTATCATGTTAATGGATAATGAAATAAATTGTATTATTGCATCATATGCACAATCATTCCATGAAAGAGAAAGACCGACATTGGGTGGGCATGTAAGACCTACATTGGTAGGCCTCCATGGGTGTGGAGAGACCCCCGATCTGTGTAGGGTGGGCTAATGATATGGTGAACATCGACGGGTGTTCACTCATGCTATACCGATATAAGCTATGAGATGATCACATGAACATGTAGAGTAGAGATACATTGCATTAATGGAAAGGTGATGATATTACTTGAACACATGAATAATGATGATATTATTCTTTATGATTGATAAACTGTTTGTTTATTATTATATTATGTATACTTGCTGAGTCTTCAATTCAGTCTTAATTTGTTTTTGGTTTTAGGTGATCAGTGAAGACGGCATACATGGGATGGAGTAGCACATGTGCATCACATGCTATCAATCACACAAACATCTTTACTTAGCTGCTTTCACTAAATCTAGAGACATGGTACTTTCATTTAGAGTTGATTGTTATACTTGGTTATTATTGGCTTAATGATTAGAACTTGATTTATTTAATTATGGTTTGATTATATTAACTGTTGCTAACCAATATTCCCGAGCACATGATTTCGGGCGTTCTCATATGCGAGGCCCCGAGAGTTCTCAGGCGCATGATCCTGATCGTTCTTGGGCGCGTGATTCCAAGCTGTGAAAGTTAGTCTTTTATGCATTTATATTATTATGATTGTTGAAAGATGACTCGTTGTGTGTTTTATTCCATGCATTACTTGTTGGAATTATTGGTAATTGTAATTTAAATTGATAACGAGAATGATCTTGGTGATATTCTAGACTCAGTGTTGGCCTGGGATACTACATTTGATGTCTCCTACGTATGTACGCCAAACTAATATTGTGAAACGGAGTGGGTAATTTATAGTCTACTTGAAAGACAAAACTAATAATGGAAAAAAAAGTATGCTTTAAGAACTTCCACAGTGTGGACGATGGATGGTCAGATGTGGTGGAGGTGTTAGCACCTCCTACACCTCCGGATGGACCGAACCAAGACTCGATTAAAATTTGTACTATTTCATCAAAACAATCAATACTAGTGCAGATATAGTGAAGCCGTGCCTAATGCCCTCTAATTCGTTTAGCAAAAAATGCCGAAACTGTGACGGGAGACAAAACTGTAAATACGAACTTAGTGTTAAATTATCATTCACACTGTTTCACAATATTAATCCCACTGCCATATGCACATTTTGACTCATTACAGAAGTATAAGATAAGGAAATTACTCTTGTTAACGCATGTAATAATCCCGCGCATAAAATTCTTTATCGCGACATTAAAAGCATGGGTAAGGATGGACAAATTAGAACAGCCACACTCTTGATTTTGCTTATGTACATATATTACAAAATAACACTAATCAAGACAATATTATGAAACTGAGCCCCAATTTCTACAAGTGATCACCCACTTATAACATGAACAATTGCAAATTTGATTTGCAATAGAATCGATCATGAGTGCGACTTGCACTACTTCTCCCTCTGTTCTAAAGTATACGTCGTTTTAGAATACATATTGTTAAACTTTTAAAATTTTGACTAGAGTGCACAAAACTATTTAGATTTTTTTTACATATAAACCATATTAGTATATTTATCTTTAAAAGTAATTTCATTTTATTATCTTTTTATTAATTCTTACTAACATGTGATTGAAAAGGTAGTGGTCGAATGTGTATATTAATTGAAGATCATGTCAATGTCAAAAATATCTAGAAAGAACTTGTCTCAATGCATATCATACTTTATTTTTGCATTTATCACGATGAGACTGAATCAAATGTACTATGCTACCTTTAATGCGAATAATGCAACGACAGTGAATGAAAAAAGCAAGCAGTTCTAAAAAAGAAACGAAAATACATGTAACAAAAGAGAAAAAGCAAGCAAGTAAGAGTGAACTGAATTTTTCTTAAGACAAGAACATAAATTTCCAACAACTTCAGTAGTGGATCATCTCATTACAAATAGGCCCTTCATACTCTGTGTAATGTAACGAAAGTGCTGGGGATCCATGCATGCCACGGTTTGGAAAATAAAGCCGCTCATGTGCCTCTGGCCTGAACTTCGTACATATATGGATACATGTGGCCATCTCATATACATCCATGCACAAATGGATTCTATGTGGCTCAACCAAATGGATTTGACCTCAGAGCGTGAGATCATCTTAGGCTTGGGAGGCATGCGGAGTTCAACTGTTGCATCGTTGCCTGCATGCCCAATGGGTCAAATAAAAACAGTGCTCCGTCTTGGATCGGTCTCTTATGTGTGCATCTTTCGAGCGTGTGCTTCAAACAAGAATTGGTTTCTAACGCCATCCAGTTTCTGCAAAACCTTTCTATACCAAGCGTTCCGCCAATCCTGGTGAGTTGCTTAGGAGCGGGCTGGCAAATATCATGTTCATATCTCTACCAATCTTCACAAATTGAACCCTGGTCATCACTGTATATATGTCCTAAGAAAATGAAAACTCACTCACATTTGTCTATTTAATTTCATCGTCTTTCTCTAATTTGGGATATTGTAGTGCACCGACCAAGAGCAATATTGCTGGGAGGCAGCGGTTGCCTTGCATGGTAGCACTCCTCATTGGTTCATGTTTATGAAGTGTTCTTAGCTCGAGATAACTGATGAGCTGAATGAGCCTGCTTACGAAGAATGGCAATGACCGGAGGTGTGGAGGCTTGGCAGTAGACTTCTCTAAATCTGCTGACAGATCAGTTGTGCCTAACCTAGGCTGTCAAATTCTACTCCCTAGATCAATTCCCTGAGTGGTGTTGCTAATTGTCGGACCCGGATTTTCTTAATCCAGAATCCTTTGTAAGATCACTGTGCTACTCCCTGGATCAGTAGGTAGTGTTCTCAAAACACATCACTGGATCATTTCATACATCGCAGACCGTTCCAGACATAATATTACAACCACAGATTTAATTAGACCGCGTCGGATCGAGTTTACAAAAGTGGGCCGGTCAGGCCAAATAACTCCATTACATCAAGTACAGAAATAAGTGCGGAAGCAAAAGGGGCAGGGTGCAACACCTCACAGGCGAGCGACTGCGGTGACTTACGTACAACCGATATTAACCAAAGAGTTGGTGAATATTTGTTGTACGCCGACACCTGCGGAGCCAGCTAGACTGTGGCGAGCCCAAGTCTAAGGCCTACACTACTTCTCACCTTGATCTGGACCGTCGACTCCTTGATCCTCGTAGTATGCGTAGTCATCCTGATCATCGGAATCTGGGGGTTTGGAGAAAGAGCGAGGATGAGCACAACTACTGTGCTCGCGAGCCAACACAACAGATGCAATATTTAATATGCAAGGCTTAACAAGGTGGCTCAGGTTCTTTTATTTGCGTAATCAGCATTTATAAATACCAATACTTAGAAAGTCCTAGCCCTAGCATTTTGACTAAAACAAGTTTTCTTAAGAAATAATTGTGCAATATTAAATACAGCGGAGGCTACCTCCACCTCATACTTATTTTGATGGTGATTACCCCCACCTAATAACAACACTGGGTAAGACTACCCAGGGAAATTCAATACAAGGCCCGATGAGCCCGTCACAACTTTCAACTCACCCACAAAGTTGTTCTGAAATAGAACTAACTCTTGCAAGTTCCTATGCCCGCCCGTGACCGTGGGCACGGCTGTCCGAACAGTTTTTATTTCTTTGCAAAGAGTGTAGACTTTACCCACAAGAGATAATCATCTTGATATTTACACATGTTTCCTTAGACATGTGAATCAAGGGAGATTACCACAAGGCCTTTACAATGCATCCCCCAGTGTTTGCTACACCCGCTAAGGTTTCGTCTGAGAGTGGTTACGCTCTCGCACCCGCGTCAACCATGCCCCCAAACCCCCTCTTGCGCCAAGAACTCCCCAACCATAGGCACGGAGGCCTATGGCGTTGCGAGCCATCTACCTGGTGTAACTAGTACTGATGGACACAAATTATTTAGCCAGATCGACACCATTATAGACTTATGGTTGCACTGTTTTGCGATAGGAGGTCATCACAGTATTAAGTCCTTAAAGTTATCTGGGTGGTTATACCACATACCAAAATATCCCGTGCTACATTAGTACCCAACCACATACCCTCCATCATACCATCCGCCCAGATAGGGTATTAGCAAGATCTTAGGGTTTTGGGAAGTAGAAAACTAATTATCTCAACCAATTCAGTCATTCTCCTCAATGACTGCCCAAAACAATTGTTATGATTTAAATAATGATGATTTTGGGTAGTTAATACCCCGGTACTTAAACAAGACTAGCATGTCGTTTAAGTACGACCTATAACTAGTAGGTTACCATATATTTACTAGGGTGATAAGGATTTTGGGAATTCAATTATCAAGGAAATGGTATAGTAATTAATTTATCATCAAGTAGCCATTTAACTACCTTAGGGTGTTCGGCATACATTTGCATAAGAACATAAAGCATGCAATTTGATATTTCAAAAGAACATAATTGGCATAAAATGTAGGATCAACATGGTCAAAGTGTTGACTCGCCTGGGTCAAGGGGGAGAGAATCTGGGTATTCTTGAGCGTGGTCGAAGTTGAGGTCTTCCGTGGCTTCAAACTCTACTCGGACGATCGCACCGGAAAAGAAAAGATAAGCAAACAAATTCAATAAATACAAAACACAGAATAAATGAACTCCAAAATTCACCAAAGCAGTACCAAAATAAAGGTCTTAATTTTACAAATTTTTTGGGCAAAAGTTTCATAATTTCCGGAGTTATAATGAAAAAGTTACGAATTTTTGAAGGTTTACAAAGAATTTTAGTTAAAGAGAAAAATCCAAAAATCTGAAAAAACCCGGTGCCGACATGTGGTCCCCGGTGCACTCTACAGTGCGTGGACCGAGTCCACGACGGACTATGTGAGCTGCGTCCACGGTGACAAGTGGGCCCACTTGTCGGCCACATGCATGGCGACAGCCAAGGGTGGGGCCCACCGTCGGCGTCCGTCTTGTGTGAGGATAAGGCTAGGCGACGCGTTCGGTTGAATGAAACAGGTGTGAGAGTCAAAACCAACCCTACAGCCGAGATCGGTGAGCTGACCCACCAAGAGAAGCTGCATGGTAAGCTGGGGAACATGGAAAACAGCTGAAACAGAAAAATCAATTGACAAAAGAGTGCCCTGACAGCTGACAGACAAAGGAGCACCGTCAGCTGTCTGAACAGAGATGAGAAAAATAGGAGGTCCTGCTGAAGTGAGAGATGTGGAATCCAGTATCATGTGGAAAGAGACACCAGAATCTAGAACGCAAGAGGTACCTAGAGGAGACGTCTGAGCTAGGTGGCGAACCTCTCGATCGTGAGAGAGTTCTTTGAAGTAGAGCACAGAGTGCCGAACGAGTCACCTCGCTAAGTAGGTTCTGGCGTGCTTTTTTCGCACCGCACAACGCTGATAGTCGTGCCCGAAGTTCTTACAATAATTGCACTGAACCCCAGTTGGTGCAAAAACATGAGCAGAAACAGATACCTGAGGAGGAACTATAGTCGAAGTAGAAACCGTTAGTGTTGTCGAAGAAGAAGAGGTAGCAAGCACAGTCAAAACAAATTGTGTTGCTACCCTGCGGCGAAACTCCTCAGCACAAAGCGTCAAAAGAGCCTCGGTGACTGTCGGTCGTGATGAATGGCTCAGCAGTTGAGCCCTGATAAGCTCAAAATCTGGGCGAAGACGACAAACGAAATCATAAAGACAAAGACGATTACGATCTGCCTTCTGCACTTTATGACACGCCTGGTAGAGCGGAGAAGCCAACTCATCCAGTTGGCGCCAGAGACGGAGGAGTCCTCCTGGCGAAGCATCTCCAACTCACGCTGAAGCGAAAAGAACTGAGCATCACTGCTCTGCTGGTACCGCTCATGCAAGTACTCTCAGATCTGACGAGTGGCACGTAGACCAATAATGTCTGGCTGGATGGAGTTGTCGACGGTGACCACCAGGATGGGTCGAACACGGGCCTCATCAGCACACTAGTGCTCAAAAGCATCTATAGCATACTGATAAGCCTCATCAGTAGCATCAGAAGCAGCAGCAGTGTCTACCTCCTTCTTGGCGGCCTCATCATCTGTAGGAGATGTAGAAGTAGGCTGTCTGGGAGGAGGCTGAACCGACAACGGTGGATAAGGTCGGGTTCCAGTAACATGTCCCCAGAGGCAGAGACCATCTAGCGTGATCTCCATGAGTGAAGACCACAACCTGTAGTCTGTTCCATTAAGCTTTGTTCCCGAGAATGGAATCGTAGTGGATGGAATGAAAGCCATAGGTAGGCGGCGCTGGACAGCATGGCAACCAAGGCAACGAAGTCTAATAGGCGGAACTGGACGGCGCGGCGGTTACAGCGACGTATTCTCTCTTCTTCTTTTTCTCGATGTATTCTCTCTTCTTCTTTTTCTTTCTTTGTTTTTTTACTTACTACGCAGGCCCGTCTGGGCCGATTTCTTCAAAAGGGTCGGCCGAAGCCGCCGAGCTGTTACCACAACGACGCGCGGGGGGGAGGGGGACTAGGGTTCCCCTCGCTGCTGCCGCTTTGGCGGCGGCGAGTCGTGGCGGCGGCAGCAACGGGACGGCGGCCGGAGGAGTGCCAGCGATGGCGGCAGCGACTCTGGCAGAGGCGCATGGCACACCGGTGAGGAGCGAAGGCGGATCGGAGGAGAGCCCAGCGGCGGTGGCGTTTATGGTGGGGGAGGCGCAGCGTCGCACCCGTGAGGTGCCGAAGGCGGGTCGAAGGAGAGCCCGGCGGCGGCGGCTCTGGTGGGGAGGCGCAGCGGTGCACCGGTGAGGAGCCCGAGGTCGCGGCTCGGCGAGGGCGGCGGCAGCGACGACGGGCTCAGGACGGCAACAACGGCTCGGGGCCCTAGTTCCCAACGTGCATAGCGAAGCGGGCGGGTATGAGACGACGACGGGCGACGCAGGAGAGGCAGCGTCGGACGACAACGGTGTCGGTGGCGACCGGGGATGAGCGGCGAAGGGCGATGCTACCTTCGGCGACGAGCGGCTCAGCGAGGGCGGCGGCAGCGACGACCGAATGGCAGCGGAAGGAGCGTTAGGTTAGTACCCTAAGCTCTTATACTATGTTATGAATAATGTGTGTGTATAAAAGAGGGTCCAATGGGCAATATATATAGGGAGTACAAATGGTCGTCATATGTAGATAAGAAAACCGAAAGAAATCTTATTCTAGAGTCCTATTCTAACACATGGCAATATCAAAAATATCTAGAAAGAACTTGTTTCAATGGATATCATACTTTATTTTGCGTATATCACCATGATACTGAATCAAATGTACTATGCTACCTTTAATCCGAATAATGCAACGTCAGTGAATGAAAAAAGCAAGCATGATTCTAAAATGAAAGAGAAAAAGCAAGCAGGAGTGAATTGAATTTTTCTTATGACAAGAACATAAATTTCCAACAACTTCGATAGTGGATAATCTCATTACAAATAGGCCCTTCATACTTTGTGTAATGTAACGAAAGTAATGGAGATCCATGCACGCCACGGTTTGGAAAATAAAGCCGCTCATGTGCCTCTGGATACATGTGGCCATCTCATATACATCCATGCACAAATGAATTCTATGTGGCTTAACCAAATGGATTTGACAGCAGAGCATGAGATCATCTTAGGCTTGGGAGGCATGTGGAGTTCAACTGTTGCATCGTTGCCTGCATGCCCAATGGGTTAAATAAAAACAGTTCTCCACCTTGGATCGGTTTCCTGTGTGTGCATCTTTCGAGCTTGTGCTTCATCCAAGAATTGGTTTCTAACACCATCCGGTTTCTGCCAAGCGTTCAGCCAATCGTGCATGGTGAGTTGCTTATTCCGATCGGCTGAGTTTTTCTTCGGAGCGGGCTGACAAATATCGTGTTCATATCTCTACCAATCTTCACAAATTGAACCCTGGTCATCACTGTATATATGTCCTAAGAAAATAAAAACTCACTCACATTTCTCTATTTAATTTCATCGTCTTTCTCTAATTTGGGATTGTAGTGCACCGACAAAGAGCAATATTGCTGGGAGGCAGCGGTTGCCTTGCATGGTAGCACTCCTCATTGGTTCATGTTTATGAATAGTTCTTAGCTCGAGGTAACTGATGAGCTGAATGAGCCTGCTTACGAAGAATGGCAATGACCGGAGGTGTGGAGGCTTGGCAGTAGACTTCTCTAAATCCGCTGACAGATCAGTTGTGCCTTACCTAGGCTGTCAAATTCTACTCCCTAGATCAATTCCCTGAGTGGTGTTGCTAATCCAAAGGCAAGATATGTGTATGTTGGATAGCTAGATACCCAGGACAGATCAGTTGTGCCTTTTTTAGGGACTGGTTTGTATTACTACCAGACCGTAAATCCGAAATCGCCCATTTTCGCCCTAAATTCCGATCCCTGGTCACCACTCTCCTGCGAGCTTGCGTTTCTCTTATAGCAATTGTGACAATGAATTGACGACAATAAATCAATACTATACCTTCAGTGCAAACCGAGACTGTGTATCATGAACACAATTCCTTTTAAAAGGAAAACATCTGAACAAAAGGATTATTACAACGAACCATGAAAAAAAACACCAGCCATTTGAACATAAGAAACATTACAATGTACACTTTGCAAACATTAATTACTTCTGATCTACATTGTGCAAATGAGAGACCATGTGAGTAGGGTCCCCGTGTGAGTGATGAGTATTTCACGCTGTGGTGAGAAGTTTGTGATTGAAATCATTGCGTTTGCGCTGCTGCTGGTTTGTTTCTGTAAGTGTGGAACTTCCGGTTCTGGAAAACGGAAGTTCCGATAATCGGAACTTCCGCTTTGGTAAAACGGAACTTCCGATTATCCTGACGTTTGTGTTCTGTTGAGTTAATCGGAACTTCCGCACCTGGGAACGCGGTATGTCCGATAATACTGACGTGAGTATTCTGCTGTGACGACAATCGGATCTTCCAACCTGGGAGTGCGGACGGTCCGATAATCGGAACTTCCGCCGTGGAAGTGCGGACGGTCCGATAATTGGAACTTCCGCAATGGTAAGTGCGGAACTTCCGATTGTGCACAGAACTGTGCAGAGAGAGCATAGTTTGGATTTTGAGTTGTGAATGAGTTTGAGTTTAATACAAATGATAATTCTATTATCTTGAGCAATGCTATGTGATGTGTTTCTTGTCTGTGTTGGTTGCAGGGCATCGAGGTGGAGTCGTGGCGAGACACGTGGAGACCGGACTAGACGCAGGCGGCGTTGAGGTCAGAACGATAAAGATGTGTCGAAGACGGCGTGCACTCGAGGCGGTTGCGAGTCGTGAACAACAAGGAATGCGGGAGCTTCCAGAAGGTGTGCGAGGGGCGAAAGGGTCATTTCGCAAAGCGGCACAAGTGGAAGCGGGCTCCGTTAGGGTTTAGCCAGCATAACGGGTTGGATACCCGTTAGCCAAGGGCTATAAATAGAGGTGAACCCCTGGTTGTTGGGTTAGACTTTTTGAGAGAGAAAATTAGGGTTAGCTTTAGCTAAAGAGCCTTTGGAGAGGTTATTTTGCTTTTTGAGAGGTTGTTGAGTTGGAGAGGATGAACTGAAATTTGTGTAATCATTCCTCTGTGTTTTCCTCTGTAATCTTGTGATTCCTATCAATGAAATCCTGAGGTTTTGGTTCTCTGTTCCTCTCTTGAATAGCTAGGGTTTTGGTGAAACTTTTGATTCGTCTTATGAGATGGCATGAAACTTGATATCTAGAGTCTTATTGATATTGCTAATATATCCTCAAAGTTTCATGAGCCAAGAATCTAAGAATCTTGCTAATTGTAGTTTTTGGTCTTTCTTGCCTAATACTCAAGAAATCCATTTTTGCTTTGATTATTGGATCTTTGTCTGCGATTCTTCTCCATGAGGTCAAGATGCTGTTTAGGATGTTTTCCTGTGAGACTTGACCTGAGAAGAGCATTCAAGAGTTAGTATTTCGGATTTTTGGGCAAAACCCCGAGCGTACTGTTCTTCGGTCAGGACAATCGGCCAAGGCGGAACTTCCGCACTGAAACCCGGAACTACCGGAGTGCGGAACTACCGCTAGGTAAAATCGGAACTTCCGATATCCGACATAACAGTCCAGTGTTTGGTTAAACCTTTTGGATTTGATTCACTTCACGTCTTTTGTGTATCAGAAGTGTGTGAGTTGCTGTGTGAACACTTGAGAGGGGAGGATCTAAATTTTTAAGGCACCATTCAACCCCCCCCCCCTCTGTTGCCATTTCGGTCCTTCAGCAAACAATGCCTTCTCTACCAAAAGAAAGAAAAGCAACGCCTATATATACATGCGTGGCCGATGGCTTACCATCCATCACTGCATTGGCTAGCCCAAAGGCTTGTAACCATGTGGGTTTTTGATACTGAAAACCTAAAAGATAAGCTTGCTTTTAGGCCTGGGAGGCGTCAGGATCCATCTCTACGGTGTGATACTAAACCGGAGTACTCAATCACAATATCTGACATTGGTCTTTGCTATTGGATGTCAAAGTCTGTCGGCAGCTACACTAATCGGTCTTATCCCATTGTAATCCTCTCTTGAAGGAGGCCTCAACACTCTTACTCTGCTACCAAACTTAGTGCTGATTTTGTTTTTTGGCCTTGGGTAAAGTAGAAAGAACGATCATGTAAATTATGCAATCTAGGTGTGTATAATTGGAATGAGTGGGTTCTTCCTCTTTTTCTTTTTTGGCACTGAAGATTGTTGATTGGCATTGCTTCTTTTGTTTCTGTTCAACGAAATGCCAAATTTATACTGAGTTGTATGACCTGCTGATATATTGATATTCTATTATTATTTTTCGTTTGGACGTCACTCGGTAGTATCGCAGTTACATGTTATTTGCATCAGGTAGATGACTGGGTATTGTCTCATTTTTTCAGCTTCCAAACATGTTCATCGTCAATTCATCGATTTTGATCTGTGTATGCTAGCCGGATTGTGTTATACAGGACGCCACATATAACTATTCTATAATCCGAAACATTAGATTTTTAACACTCAAAAAACGACCCGAGTCGGCTTTGATTTAGGGTACAAATTATGGAAAATAGCACTCCTGTGGTATATTCTAACACAATATAGCAACCTAACTGCAGCTGCTCTACCAGCATAAGCTCCGTCACCACGGATTGGTATCCTTTGAATTGAAAAATTCAATGGAGATGATCTACGGAGCATGGCATTAGAAGCGATCTTCGTCGTCCGATCAAAAATCAAAAGTCGAGAGCAATAGCTACAGCATTATTAATACAGTGTCTTTGCTAGGTATATATTTCACTGTTGATACAGTGCCACCGTATAGTGTTGTTCATACAGTGAACCTCTGTTCTGCAGAGGATCCGGATCGCTGACACCACAAGTCCCTTTGCCACATGCGTTTGCAGTACTAATCGGCAATCAAATAATCAAACTAAACAACAAATTAAAGAGATGCTCTCCAAGATATGCACTGTGGCAATTATACCTGGATTCTACATTAGCATCGAGTAAATGATCAAGAACCTATACACGTGGCATCTGGTCAATAAATGTACATTATCTTCTACATTCGGATCTTCTTGGGTTATGTGGGATGTGGTTGGTCGTCGTTTCGGTGCTTTGTTGTCTTACCTTATTACTACTTTTACGCTTTTTGTGTGTTCGGATGCTTGTAGTCTCACCGACTCAAGTTTTAATCGATTCTATTTTGAGTCTTCGTCGATTAGTAGTTGTGTATTGCTACGGGTGCATCTTCTCTTTGTAATTTTGTCTATAGCATTTTGAAAATTATATTATATAAACCGTTTTGTACGGAAAAATCATAATGACTCATCGATTAACCCTTCAACCAAAGAAACTAGTACACCTTCTGTAATTATATTTTGTAACAATCACAAAACAAACTAGTACAACTTTTGTAATTATATCACGCGACAAAACGAAAGAAGGAATAAGCGCACCCACGAGCTGAGAGAGAGAGAGATTCTGATCCCATGGAGAGAGTTGCGTCAAGCTGTGTCAGCTTCCTAAACACAAAGGTAAGCCAGTTTTGCCAATGTATGAGATGCATTTACACTCGAAATCTTCGCTCTGTCTAGTATTGTTTTTGTAACTTTGTGTGTTCATGATTCTTTGGTGATGTGACGGTGCAGGAGGGGGTACTTTGTGGCCGCGGCCATGCATGGTGAAGGAGCCGGACGGAGGGCCGACTAGAAGGAGGTGGCGGCGGCGAAGCGCGCGATGTCCAAGTAGGACGTGGCCACCGCGGCCGTCGCCGAGGAGAGGACGGCGTGGGTTCCGGACCTGGTGATCGGGTTGTTAGAGTGATCTCAGGCATTTGGCCCAACGGCCAAATGCCCACTCCTTGTTCGCATACGATCGGGGCGCCACCAACAATGGCCGATGGGCTCCGTCGCCGCGCTATAAAGAAGAGGGGTGGGGGGCCGACGGCACGCGAACCGAGATTCACCGCGCCGCCACAAATCCTACCTACAAACCCTAGACCGATCTAAGAGGGAGGCGTAGTAGGCGGCGGGAAGCTCCATCGCTGTCTCCGTCACCGGATCTACGCCACCGCCGCCATCCGGGAGACGCCGCCACCGGGAAGACTCCCCTCACCGACGAACCGCCATGGTCAACGCTTCCTCCTCTACATCAGACGGTAGATCCGAAACCCTAATGCTCTCTCTCTCTCTCTCTCTCTCTCTGTTTCTCTCATGAATCCAAAAGAAAACCACCCAGATCTCCCCTAGGAGATCCAAAGGATACCAACAATGGTATCAGAGCCGGGATCTAAAAGGCAAGAAGAGAACGGCGAAGATCCAAACATAAAAGAAACGCAAAACCCTAACCCTAGATTTGAAACGGCGGGACTTACCTGGTCGTGCGGGAGGGTCGGGCGAGCCGTGCGCTCGCCGGAGTCGTCGCTGGCGTGTTTGAGACCGGCCGAGCCGTGTGCTCGCCGGCGCTCCACGTGGAGGCCGCCCGACCGCCGGGACCAGATTCGAACGCAGCGGTCGCGTGAAAAGAGCCGCCGACACGGAGCCGCTGACGGCGGCGCGCTCCCTCTCGTGGGAGCGCGACACCGGCGAAGGGCCCGCGGCGGCGCCGGCTCCTCCTTCTTCTTCTCCGCGACTTCCGCCGCTCGGGAGCGAGGTGAGAGAGAGAAGAGCGAGCGAATGAGCTAGGGTTTCGCGGGGCGCCGCGCGACCGGGGTTTTGTTCAAAACAGCGGGCCACCGTCTGATTCAAGCGACTACCGAGATCGCTGTCGTGCGGAGGTCGCGGCAGCGCAAAGGAATCAGCCGTCGGATGCCCATCCGACGGTTGTGATCGATCCGCTGGTGCGAGGCGTGCCGGGCCGAGGTCGCACAGAAGCGTTGAATCCGGTAGTCGGATGTGAATCCGACTACCAAAACGCCTCAAGAAAACCTAACAGCCGCATAAAGAATGAGCCGAGAGAGAGAGATTCGATCCCATGGAGAGAGTTGCGTCAAGTCGTGTCGACTTCCTAACACAAAGGTAGGCCGGCTTTGCCAATGTATGAGATGCATTTACACTCAAATCTTCGCTCTGTCTAGTATTGTTTTGTAACTTTGTGTGTTGATGATTCTTTGGTGATGTGACACGGCAGAGGGGTACTTTGTGGCCGCGCCATGCATGGTGAAGGAGCCGGACGAGGGCCGACTAGAAGAAGGTGGCGGCGGCGGGCCTGCGCGATGTCCAAGTAGGACGTGGCCATCGCGCCGCCCGAGGAGAGGACGGCGTGGGTTCGGACCGTGATCGGGTACTACCGGTAGCGAGTGGCGCCAAGGAGGTGGATGCGTGTAACATCCCAATTTTTGAGCTTTAAAAATCTTTTAAACAATGGTATTAAGAGAATTCACCATTTGGATTTATTTGAATTTTAATTTAAAAGCTTAATATGGACTTTAAGGATAAACCGATTTAATGAGCTTAATCCCAACATTAACAATTGCCAAAATTATTTTATTTAGATTCCATATGCTTGGTTATATTTTACGTAATTTTCTAGAATTTTTCCAAGATCATTTGCTATTTTCCATTGCTTATTTGAATTTCGCTATTTTCTAAAACGAAAAACTAATTTAAATCTCCAAGCATCGTTGGGCGAATCTCTCCTACCAACATCGCTCATCCGCCCATCTCTCCGTAGCCGTCCGACGGGATGGGACGGCGATTCGCCACGCGCGCGCGCCCGCCTCCCGTCTCATCGCCGGTGGACCCCACCGCTTCGTCCTCGCCGCTTTTCTTCTGGACGCTGGCCGCCGCGCGAACCGCCATTGGCGGTCAACGCCGAAGCCCACGCGGGCGCCCAACCTCCCGATCCTCGCGTGTGCGCGCACGACTCGCGCCACCGCCGCCACGAACCCCACCTCTCTCCTTCTTCTCCGCGGTTATGCGACGGCCGCAACCGCCGCCCACGACCTCCACGCCGCCACGCCGCCGGACCTCCCGGGCCCTATAAAGGAGAGCCCCGGCGCCTCGCGTCACCCATCCCGGCCGCCACTCACTCCTTCTCTCGTGCTCCTGCTCGGCGGAATCGGTTTTTCGCCGCCGCCACCAAGGCTTGAGCTTCGATTGCGCCGCCTCCGTCGCCCCGCAGTCTCGCCGCCGCCACCATTGATTCCCGTGACACCGCTGGCCGGTGCTCACCTCGCCACGGAGGAGCCCTCTAACGCCGCCGCCGTCGAGCCGCACTCACCTCCTCCGCCAAAGCCTCGCCACGCCACCATGCCGTCGTTTTCTCACCGGTGAGCACACCCCTAGGTTCGCATCGGGCGCCCTCTACCGTGGTACCACCCACCTTCACCGGAGAGTCTGCTGCTCACGAACCCTTGGTTCCGTCTTGCGCGCCGCCGCTCGCCGCCCACGCCACCTCCACCTCACCGCTGGCCTCGTGGCGCATGCGTGGCGACCACATAGGCGCGCCGTGTCGGCGCCACGCGCACGGGTGCGCCACGCCAAAGACCGATTCAAGTCGATGGCTCGGTGGACTTAGTCCACTGCGGAGCGGGTCACCGACATGTGGGTCCCACATGTCGCTTAATTCTTTAATTCTTTTAATTCCGGAAAATCCTTCGCTGACGTCATGCTTGCGCAATAATCCGATTTTTCTATTGAAAATAATTCGTAATTCCAATAAATCCTATTTTAGGTTTTTCTTTGATTCAAACTTTGAAACCTTATAACTTTTGCATCCTAACTCCAAATCCATCCATTCAAATTTCTAAATTTGTATAAAATCAAGATCTATTTATTGGAGATTTTTAATTATTTTTATCAGAGTTATTTACTTCTGTTATTTATTTTCTTGTTGTTGCTTCACACTGGGTAGACTTGACGATACTTCCGGAAGGTTTGAGGAAGAAGGAGCTTTCAAGATCAAGACCAGCACTTGAACCTATTCCAAGGCAAGCTATACCCTTGACCATTTTGCTTCCCAAGATTATAAAAGTATTTTAATTCAAATTATGCATCTTAATTTTAAGTATTTATTTAAAAGCTTTTGGGCGATGAGTTAATCCTACATTGTTATGCCATCCTTGTTAATTGCTATGTCCCGATTCCTTGTCACCTTAGTTGGTATTTAGTTGGTAATATTGTATCACCAACGTGGGTTGGTTAGTTGCGTATTAGATTGCTTAGCCATGCCACGAATCACTTGTCATGTATCTTCTTTGTTATAAATTGACTAAGTGAATATGAAACTATGTGAACAAACTGTGTGTACTATGTGTCTTTGTGGCATATGTTGCACTTAAATCAACCAGGTGGTAAAAGGATTTGGGACCGAGGCAAGGGGTGGATATCTTGTGTGAAAGGGTGGACCGTGTGGTCGTGTGAATAATTTTAATCTGTGTGTCTATGTGGTTTGGTTAGTGGAAGTCTTGCCTTGGTCAATTAAGGACCTCACCATGTGCGCCATTGGTGAGCTTCTGTACGACCACATGCCTGTTTTAAGACGGGCCTAGCATAGTAAGATAAGGTATCTGAATTGCTTTGTTATGCTTAGTGTTAGCTACACTAAGTGTATCTTGTGGGTAAAGTGTACAAACCTCTGCAGAGTGTAACTTAATCTATTCGAATAGCGCGTCATGGTCATGGACAATGCTCGGGGATTTCACACTAGGGGTAGATGTTTTCATAAAACTGTGTGGGAAGGGAGCTATGTGATTAAGTCATCTAGCTATGTGAATAAACTGTCAGGCTGTGTGTGTCTTTGTGAAATAACTTGTTAAGATTATTATTGTCTATTGGTTTTACCTGTTTTCAATCTATGAAATTGTATTAAATTGCAAAGGTTGCATTTATGCAAAAGAGCCACAAAATGCCTTTCCTTGTAAAAAGCCGCATATATACATTTTGCATCTCGTGGTGTGGCTTATAGTACGGTGTGTACTCACGCTTGTTTTGACGAATCAAGCAGAGGAGGAGTCTTCACCAAAGATTCGAGGACGAGTACATCAAGGTGCTTAATCGTGAGGTCTTGATCGATCGGTTGCACGTGGTGAATCGATGGGGTGCCACTACCTTTTTAGTTTCCGCTGTCGTTTATTTTCTCTGTTAGCCCTGCGTGGCTCAGTAATTGTAACTCGACCTTAAGGTCAAAACCATTATTTATTAATCAAAGATATTCGTTTATGTTACTATTCGCTTGTATGGATCGATTTCCATCTTTGTTAACACTGTGTGCACTAGCGTGATCCTGGACTAGTGCATTAAACACAGAGGGTCCTGAATCGTAATTTTGGGTCCCGACAAAAGTGGTATCAGAGCCATACTGACTGTAGGTCTAGACCTTAGTTAGATTGGCCGTTCGAGTGTTCAAATTATTTTCTAAAAGAAAATTAACTTGCAAGACTAAATGAATTGCTTAACTCCTCTTATATCTCTCTTAACTCATCTATTGCTATAACTTCTTTACCCTCCCCGCTGTTTTAACGTGGTTCTTACCTCCTGTCTGCCTTGACAGATGCCTTACCTTCAGACCTTCGGAGATAGCAACGGAGGACTTGCCGCAGAGCTGTGGAAGCTGTTGCAGACACTTGGAGGCTTCGACTGCCCGATGTACCGTGGCAGTGAGTACATGGTCAACGGACGGGATCGTGGTATAGTCTGCCGCCTGACAATCTATGCCAGGAGGAACACTAGAGGCAGCCAGCCTTTGTACATCTCAGTCAGGAGGATCACCTTCACACAAGGAATCCGTGAGTCGCCACGACCGCCATGCCCGAAGTCGGCCACATTTACGCCAAGAACCGCCACACACCGCTTTTCGCTATCATCCCGAGTTGCTTCGGGGAGACATCTGCGCGCTTCCGCCTACAAGCGGAGAAGGCCATGCCACAGTGGTGCATCTTGCACGGTTCACAGCTGCCCAGGAGGAGTCGCTGGAGATGGCCGCCACCGAGCTGAGGTGCGCCTATCAGGCCTGGGAGGAAGCCGAGGAAAGGATCGCCGTACTAGAGCAAGCTCTCTACGGTCAGCATGAGCTCAAGATGATCAAAAGGAAGATCCTAAGAGCCGTAAGAAGCCGAGGAAGACCGGAGGAGATTCTAGAGGATCCAGAGAGGTTGCTGGCCGGAGGAGCCACAGACTGCACCTAGCACGCATGCTCCTCTTGCACCGGCCCGGGGCATCGAATCGATTAGCGACGATGCCGGCTAACTCGTAGTCTACACCAGCAGGGCGTCGCCGTGGATTTTGAGGCTTTTCGAGTAGTTCGCCTAAGTCCGGCTTTAGTCGCTTAGCAGCTTCCTTTTCGTAGTCGCCCTTTAGGCGGTAGCTTGTGTGCTTAGGTTCGCTTCTTTTTCCTGTGCAAGTATGAGCCGCAAAGGCCCTTAGGCATTTGTTGCACCATGCTATTAAATTATTAATGAAGATTATTTCATTCAAGTTTCTTGAGTGTGTTTGTTGGGTTTAATCTATCCCTATCTAGTTCTTAACTCACCTTGTGCTCTCTACCTTATCTAACCCATGGAACCTCACCGGATGGTTCGGACTCGCCATGCCACGCAAGTGGAGCCATAGCCCAAGGATCGAAGGCAATGAGCAAACCACTACGGAGCAGTACCACCCCAAGCACCTCCTATTGACTTACAGAACTTTGGAGCCTTCATGGCAGCACAGACGCAGATGATGTACACCATGATGAACCAGATGCAGGCCATGAACAACAACAACAACCACAACCATCATCGTGGAGGAGCCCGGTTGCTCATAGTCATCGGGGACCATCCAAATTGGTCAATTCATGAGGACCCGCCCACCAACTTTCTCCGGACATGTCTCGCCAGTAGAAGCTGATGATTGGCTTCGCGTGATTGAGAGGAAGCTGTTGATCACCCAATGCAGCGATCATGAGAAGGTTTTGTATGCCACCCATCGATGGAGGCATAGGCTGCCGAGTGGTGGGAAAACTTCTGCAGCGCGCATGGAGCACCGCAGAATATCACCGGGAAGAGTTCTCATGACTTTTCGCGAGATCATGTACCAAGGCATTATGGATCCAAGAAGGACGAGTTCGCGCTCTCAAGCAAGGGGTATGTCGGTGATCGACTACGAACAAGTTTTCGGCTAGCTCGCTATGCTCGAAGACGTCGCATCGATGTGTCTCGCCAGAGTCGATTCTTGAAGGGTCTGAACTCAGGACTACAAGTCAATCTGCTTGCCCACACCTTCCCAGATTTCCAGGAGTTGATTAACAAGGCGTTGGTTATGGAGGACAAACGCAAGGAGCGGAGGATTACCATAGCGTAGGATGATTCAAAGAGGAAGCCACCAGCCACAACAGCAGAGGGCAAGGATAGTGCCACAGCAGTTTAATCGTTTCCCGCCACAGAGTTCTTTCAGAACACCTGCACCGCCTTCAGCACCTCGTCCTTTTGTTCAGCATTCTCGTAACCCTACACCAGCCAACCCCACCCCAGGAAACAACAATCGCCGAATGAACCAAGAGTGTGTTACCATTGCCGTCACCAGGCATTTCGCTAACAAAGTGTCCTCAAAGGGAACTATCACTCCATTCGCTTCAACCTTGGAGCAACACCGCCAAGACCCGAAGAGTAACAACCAAGGAGTTTCTCAAGGAACGATCAACCAGAGGAACGCCTCGATCGGTGGTCGAGGTCGTGTTAATCACGCCACTTTGAAGGAGCCCAGAAGCACCGTGGTTGTCTTGGGTAAGTTCCTAGTAAATTCATAGACTGCCTGCTTGCTTGATTCGGAGCTTCGATTCGCTTGTTTTCGGAGTTTTTGCAACCAAGAATAAATTGGAAGTTATGCACCTTAAGCGTACTCTGTCGGTCCACCACTGGAGCAGAGTTAAGTTCTAATATGGGTTGTTTAGGGCTAAGTTACTCATAGTCGGAGTTGAGTTTCTAGCTAACTCGGTTATTCTAGACACCCAAACCATAGATGTCATCCTTGGCATGGATTGGTTAACCAAGCACAAAGTCGTGCTAGATTGTGGCCAAGAGCCGTTATAATCGAGGATACAAAAGGAAACAAAGTGGAGTTTCTATCTACCTCGAAGACGTAATGGACATCTCGCTAGTCAATAGCCCAAGACCGCCTCGTTGGAAGATGTGCGGTCGTCAAAGAGTATCCGGATGTGTTTCGGAAGAGTTACGGGAATGCCACCGGATCGTGACATCGAGTTTGTCATTGATCTAGTGCCGTGGACAGCACCACTCTCGAAGAGACCTTATCGGATGCCACCGATGAGCTAGTAGAAATGAAGAAGCAAGTAGAAGAACTTTTGGAGAAAGGCTTTGTGAGGCCTAGTTAAATGCGCCTTGGGGAGCGCCAGCTTTGTTCGTCAAAAGAAGGATGGAAGCATGAGAATGTGCATCGACTACCGGTCTCTCAATGAAGTCACTATTAAGAATAAGTATCCATTACCCGAATAGACGATCTGCTTGATCAAATGAAAGGAGCCGAGTGTTCTCAAGATCGACTGCGATCAAGGTTACCATCGATTGAAGATCTGTCCCAAGGATATACCTAAGACCGCTTCTCAACGCAGCACGGACATTATGAGTTCCTAGTCATGTCCTTTGGTCCACCAATGCCCCCGCCTATTTCATGAACATGATGAATAAGGTATTCATGGAGTATCTGGACAAGTTTGTAGTTGTATTCATCGATGATATTTTGGTCTACTCAAGGTCAGAAGAACAACATGCCGAACATTTGAGATTAATTCTAGAGAAGCTTAGAGAACATCAGTTGTATGCTAAGTTTAGCAAGTGTGATTTACGGAAAAGGAAGTGGATTTTCTTGGTCATGTGATGGCAAATGCAGGAGTAGCCGTTGACCCGATAAAGTTAAAGCAGTACTACAATGGGAACAGCCCAAGACTGTCACTCAGATTCGTAGTTTCTTGGGATTGGCGGGATACTATCGTCGTTTCATTGAAGGATTCTCATCAATTGCTAAACCTCTTACGCAATTGTTGAAGAAAGAGAAAAAGTTTACCTGGACCCCAGCTTGTGAAGAAAGTTTTCAAAGATTGAAGAAATGTTTGACTTCAGCCCCAGTACTGACTTTGCCAGATATTCGCAAGGATTTTGATATCTATTGCGATGCTTCGCGCCAAGGATTAGGATGTGTCCTGATGCAAGAAGGAAGAGCTGTCGCTTATGCGTCAAGGCAGTTAAGGCCGCATGAAGAGAACTATCCCACCCATGATATGGAGTTAGCTGCAGTAGTGCATGCCTTAAAGATTTGGCGTCATTACCTCACTTCCAGAATCACGCGAGGTATATGAGATCATAAGAGCTTGAAATATATTTTCACTCGATCGGATCGAATATGAGGCGAGAAGATGGCTAGAATTGATAAAGGATTATAACCTTGGAATCCATTACCATCTGGTAAAGCCAATGTCGTTGCAGGCGCTTTGAGCCGTAAGAGCCACCGTAATGCCTTGAAGTGAAAGAGCTTTGTTCGTAACTTCAAGAGGAATTCCATAAGGTGAAGCTAGAAGTAGTATCTAAAGGATTCGTGGCAAATCTGGAAGTGCAATCTACTTTGGAGAAGCAGATTCGCGAAGCTCAGCCGAAGGACTCAGAGTTCTCCGACATCAAGGAGAAGATGACAGAAGGAAGTTCAAGGACTTCACAGAGATGATCAAGACATCTTGTGGATCAATGGACGATATGCGCCCCGGATATTGATGGATTGAGACAACTAATTTTGAAGGAGGCCCATGACTCAAAATACTCGATTCACCCTGGTAGTACTAAGATGTACCAGGATGTTAAGAATAAGTTTTGGTGGCCAAATCTGAAACGAGAAGTCGCAGAGTTCGTTGCCTTGTGCGACGTGTGTCAAAAAGTTAAAGCAGAGCATCAGAGGCCAGCAGTGTCATTGCAACCTTTGAAGATTCCGAATGGAAGTGGGAAGAAATCGGAATGGATTTCATTACTGGGTTACCCAAGACTCAATCAGGTTACGATTCGATTTGGGTAATAGTGGATCGTCTGACTAAAGTTGCCCATTTCTTACCAGTCAAAACCACTTACTCAGGAGATCGTCTGGCAGAGCTGTACATGTCGAAGATCGTCATTTTGCATGGTGTGCCTAAGAAGATTGTGTCCGATCGAGGATCTCGCCACCTCCGATTTTGGCGAGTTTACATGAAGCCTTAGGGACTCACCTGAATTTCAGTACTGCGTATCATCCCCAGACAGATGGACAGACTGAAAGGGTTAATCAGATATTGGAGGATATGTTGAGAGCCTGTGCGCTAGCAAATGCTGCTCGTTGGGATAAGAGTTTACCATATGCGGAATTCTCGTACAACAACAGTTATCAAGCCAGTCTACAAATGTCACCATTTGAAGCCTTGTATGGTCGTGCCTGTAGAACCCGTTGAACGGGTCGAAACCCGTGAACGCATGATCTTTGGTCGGATATTATTCAAGAAGCGTAAGAGCAAGTGTCAATGATCAGAGAGAGATTAAAGATAGCTCAGTCGAGGCAGAAGAGTTATGCTGACAACCGTCGTCGTGATCTCAGTTTTGAATCAGAAGATTTTGTGTATCTTCGAGTTACGCCCCTCAGAGGTGTGAAAAGGTTCCACGCCAAAGGGAAACTTGCCCCTCGGTATGTTGGTCCGTTCAAGATTTTGGAACGTCGTGGAGAAGTGGCTTATCGCTTGAGCCGCCACAATCGCTAGCAGAGTACACGATGTCTTTCACGCCTCACGGTGAAGAAGTGTCTTCGTGTGCGTAAGAACAAGCACCGTTGGATTCGATTGAACTAAAAGAAGACCTCACCTACAAAGAGCAAAGGTCAAGATTATGGATGTCGCAGAACGCCGCACCAGAAGCAAGACCGTTCGTTTCTGCAAAGTCCAGTGGAGTAACCACTCAGAAGGAGAAGCAACGTGGGAACGTGAAGAAGAGTTGAAAGCCGAGTTCCCTAGCCTTTTCTCTAGCTAGCCTGAATCTCGGGGTCGAGATTCCATTAAGGGGGGAAGGTTTGTAACATCCCAATTTTCAGAGCTTTAAAAATCTTTTAAACAATGGTATTAAGAGAATTCACCATTTGGATTTATTTGAATTTTAATTTAAAAGCTTAATATGGACTTTAAGGATAAACCGATTTAATGAGCTTAATCCCAACATTAACAATTGCCAAAATTATTTTATTTAGATTCCATATGCTTGGTTATATTTTACAGAATTTTCTAGAATTTTTCCAAGATCATTTGCTATTTTCCATTGCTTATTTGAATTTCTGCTATTTTCTAAAAACGAAAAACTAATTTAAATCTCCAAGCATCGTTGGGCGAATCTCTCCGCCCAACATCGCTCATCCGCCCATCTCTCCGTAGCCGTCCGTCGGGATCGACGGCGATCTCGCCCGCGCGCCGCGCCGCCTCGCCTCATCTCCTTTGCGGGTGGACCCCACCGCTCGTCCTCGCCGCCGCTTCTTCTCGCGGACGACGCTACAAGAACCGCCATTGGCGGTCAACGCCGAAGCCCACGCGCGGCGCCCAACCTCCCGATCCTCCGCGTGTGCGCGCACGACTCGCGCCCACCGCCGCCACGAACCCCACCCCTCTCTCCTTCTTCTCTCGCGGTTATGCGCGACGGCCGCAATCGCCGCCCACGACCTCCACGCCGCCACGCCCGGACCTCCGGGCCCTATAAAGGAGAGCCCGGCGCCCCTCGCGTCACCCATCCCGGCCGCCACTCACTCTTCTCTCGTGCTCCTCGCTCACGATCGGGTTTTTCGCCGCCGCCACGAAGGCTTGAGCTTCGATTGCGCCGCCTCCGTCGCCCGAGTCCTCACCGCCACCATTGATTCCCGTGACACCGCTGGCCGGTGCTCACCTCGCCACGCCGGAGGAGCCCTCTAACGCCCGCCGCCGAGCCGTACCACCTCCTCCGCCAAAGCCTCGCCGCCGCCACCGCTGCGTCTTTTCTCACCGGTGAGCACACCCCTAGGTTCGTGACCGGCGCCTACCTACCGGGTACCACCCACCTTCACCGGAGCATTGTCACGGAACCTTGGTTCCGTCTTGCCGCCGCCGCCGCCGCCCACGCCACCTCCACCTCACCGCTGGCCTCCGTGTCGCATGCGTGGCGACCACATAGGCGCCGTGTCGGCGCACGCCGCGCGCAGTGCGCCACGCCAAAGACCGATTCAAGTCAGAAGGGCTCGGTGGACTTAGTCCACCGTGGAGTTGGTCACCGACATGTGGGTCCCACATGTCGCTTAATTCTTTAATTCTTTTAATTCCGGAAAATCCTTCACGACGTCATGCTTGCGCAATAATCCGATTTTTCTATTGAAAAATAATTCGAATTCCAATAAATCCTATTTTTAGGGTTTTTCTTTGATTCAAACTTTGAAACCTTATAACTTTTGCATCCTAACTCCAAATCCATCCATTCAAATTTCTAAATTTGTATAAAATCAAGATCTATTTATTGGAGATTTTAATTATTTTTATCAGAGTTATTTACTTCTGTTATTTATTTTCTTGTTGTTGCTTCACGGGTAGACTTGACGATACTTGGAAGGTTTGAGGAAGAAGGAGCTTTCCAAGATCAAGACCAGCACTTGAACCTATTCCAAGGCAAGCTATACCCTTGACCATTTTGCTTCCCAAGATTATAAAAGTATTTTAATTCAAATTATCGATCTTAATTTTAAGTATTTATTTAAAAGCTTTTGGAGGCGATGAGTTAATCCTACATTGTTATGCCATCCTTGTTAATTGCTATGTCCCGATTCCTTGTCACCTTAGTTGGTATTTAGTTGGTAATATTGTATCACCAACGTGGGTTGGTTAGTTGCGTATTAGATTGCTTAGCCATGCCACGAATCACTTGTCATGTATCTCTTTGTTATAAATTGACTAAGTGAATATGAAACTATGTGAACAAACCGTGTGTACTATGTGTCTTTGTGGCATATGTTGCACTTAAATCAACCAGGTGGTAAAAGGATTTGACCGAGGCAAGGGGTGGATCTTGTGTGAAAGGGTGGTGTGTGGACTGTGTGAATAATTTTAATCTGTGTGTCTATGTGGTTTGGTTAGGTGGAAGTCTTGCCTTGGTCAATTAAGGACCTCACCATGTGCGTCATTGAACCGAGCTTCTGCACGCGACCACATGCTGCTTTAAGACGGGCCTAGCATAGTAAGATAAGGTATCTGAATTGCTTTGTTATGCTTAGTGTTAGCTACACTAAGTGTATCTTGTGGGTAAAGTGTACAAACCTCTGCAGAGTGTAACTTAATCTATTGAATAGCGCGTCATGGTCATGGACAATGCTCGGGATTTCACACTAGGGGTAGATGTTTTCATAAAGCTGTGTGGGAAGGGAGCTATGTGATTAAGTCATCTAGCTATGTGAATAAACTGTCATTTGTGTGTGTCTTTGTGAAATAACTTGTTAAGATTATTATTGTCTATTGGTTTTACTGCTTTCAATCTATGAAATTGTATTAAATTGCAAAGGTTGCATTTATGCAAAAGAGCCACAAAATGCCTTTCCTTGTAAAAAGCCCGCATATATACATTTTGCATCTCGTGGTGTGGCTTATGAGTGCGGTGTGTACTCACGCTTGTTTTGACGAATCAAGCGGAGGAGGAGTCTTCACCAAAGATTCGAGGACGAGTACATCAAGGCGCTTAATCGTGAGGTCTTGATCGATCGGTTGCTGTGGTGAATCGATGGGGTGCCACTACCTTTTAGTTTCGTATCGCTTATTTTCTCTGTTAGCCCTGCGTGGCTCAGTAATTGTAACTCGACCTTAAGGTCAAAACCATTATTTATTAATCAAAGATATTCGTTTATGTTACTATTCGCTTGTATGGATCGATTTCCATCTTTGTTAACACTGTGTGCACTAGCGTGATCCTGGACTAGTGCATTAAACACAGAGGGTCCTGAATCGTAATTTCGGGTCCCGACAATGCGGCTGAGCTGCACGCCAAGTTGCTGAGCCAGGGGATGGACGCGAACTAATCGAGCTTTGCTTTCCATTGCTTCAAGATACGTGCTCGTTGATCGCTAGTCCAGTCCCCTAGGCCTCTAGAGTGTCGTACCATCAGACACTAGATAGTGGATAGAGTACCCTTTGTCTTAAGAGACCGAGAGATAGAGGATTCAAGTTTACCATATATATTGAGATAGTAGTGAGTTAATGAGAGGAGAGCCAACCCACCCCCACCCCCTTTTTTTACATACCCTTAGGGTCATATATATATATATATATATATATATATATATATATATATATCTCTCTCTCTCTCTCTCTCTCTTGGAGCAAGAAGGTATATTTTCGTTTTTGCCCCTACCTTACAATGATAGTATAGCTATATCCCTAGCCTATGTATATATACATATTCCCTATGGCATGTTAGGTATTCCCGACGACCTTATGGGGTGGGGCATGGCTACAATAGTATTCCCTCGTCAACAAGTTTCGAGGTCCTAAGGAGCAAGTTCTGAGATCCTGAGGGGCGAGCATATGCAATTGGCTTTCACCCTGACCCCTCAGGAGTTGGAATACTCCGCGTCTTCTTGGTAGTGATACCTCAAAGGTAGCCTTGCCTCGGTTCGGTCTTTGAGGAAGGCGGTGCGTCGGGGTGAGGCCCATGGTGGCGAGAAAATTGACGCGGGGTCGCCCCACTAAAGCATAGCCTTCGAGGAAGGCAACGCGTCGGGGCGAGGTCCGTGGGGGCGAGATCGTCGACGCAGGGCCGCCTCACCGAGGCATAGCTTTCGAGGTAGGCCGCGCATCGGGGTGAGCCCCGTGGGGGCGAGATCGTCGACGCAGGGCGGCCCCACTGAGGCATAGCCTTCGAGGCGAGCGACGCATCGGACCGAGGCCCGTGGGCAAGGTCGTCCACATGGGGCCTCCCCACCGAGGCATAGCCTTCGAGGCGGGCGGCGCTTCGGAGCGAGGCCATAGGGGGCGAGATCGTCAACGTAGGACCGTCCCACTGAGGCATAGCCTTCGAGGCGAGCGGGCCATGAGGGTGAGATCGTCGACGCGGGGCCGCCCCACTGAGGCATAGCCTTCGAAGCGAGCGGTGCGTCGGAGCGAGGCCCATGGGGGTGAGATCATCGACGTGAGGCCGCCCCACCGAGATATAGACTTCGACGCAGGCGGCGCGTCAGAGCGAGGCCCGTGGATGGGATCTTAGAGCCATGCGTGTTGAATTTTGTTTATACATGTCGCACTCGCATGGGGCATCGGTGTGCACAAGGGGCGTTAGAGCCATGCGCGATGGCTTTTGTTTATACACCTCGCACTCGCGTGGGGCATGGGTGTGCACAAGGGGCATTAGAGCCCTGCATGATGGCTTTTGTTTATACACCTTGCACTCGTATGGGGCGTCAGTGTGCATTAGGGCATTAGAACCATGTGTCGTGGCTTTTGTTTATACATATCAAACTCGCGTGGGGCGTCGATGTTCACCGGAGCATTAGAGCCACATGCGGTGATTTTTATTTATACATCTCACACTCGTATGGGGTGTTGGTGTGCACCGGAGTGTTAGAGCTATACGCGGTGGCTTTTGCTTATACACTTCGCACTCGCGTGAAGCGTCTGTGTGCACCTAGCTGTTAGAACCATGCGCGGTCCTGTACCAAGGCCGGAGCCTACGAAGTATGTGCCGAGACCGTAGTCTTTGGGGCATCTTTTTCCTGAAATCTAGACTGAGTTGGCCGTATAGCGCACCAAAATTCCAAAACTGGCTCCTATATCTCCGAAATTCCCGATTTAGCCCCGTACTCCACTGCTTTGGCGGGGTGGTAGCGAGTTGCGTCTTGGGACCAGCGGAGTAGGTGCTACCGTCCCCGACGGCAGTAGGTGGATCACTGTTCAAAAAATTTCTGAAAAATCTATTTAATAATATTGGTTTGAGGAATTTTTAAATATAATAAATGAGCTCAAAAAATTATAAAATTTTTTGTGGAGCCTTCTGGCTTAGTGTGCTTGCTTGTGTAATTTTTTCAAAATTTATTTTCTCTGTAAAATTCTTTTAAGTATAATGTTTGTAGGAATTTTCTAATATAGAAACTGAGGTCCAAATATTATGAAATTTTTTTGTCAGACTCCCTAAACAGATGACTTGATTGTGTAAATTTTACGTAATTTTATATGCTTCGAAATTATCTCGACAAATTCAGGGTTTAGGTCTGGAAAATTAGGACGAGACGTTTCGAAAATTAGGGTTTCATGATTTCATGTGACTTGAAATGTGTGAAGTTTACTACCACATGACTACTTTTGGTCGCTATGGTTTTTGATCACATTTTCGAAGATGCTGAGAACTTAACAGAAGAGGCTGAGAACGTTGTGATTACGAAGATGCCCTAAAACATAGAAGAATCGATGTCGATGTGAATGGTTATTTCTGGAATTCCACCAGAAGAGGCATACTTGCAATATAGTATTGGCTCAGGCCGAGCGGACCCTGTTGAGATCACCCCACCGCCTCCCGTGCAAAGACCCTACTATAGCCTTCGAGACGTGCGCCACTCCCCGGACAGGTTCACCTTCCCTGAGGATCAACTACGCCGTCCGGGCAAGCGACACGACGATGCACCCTAGCTAATGTCACGGCCGTGAAAAACTTGTTATGTAATGTCATTGTGCATTCTGCCTTTGTGATTTTTGTAATGTCCGTGTGCATTACGATACTGTGATTTATGTACACAAAATGTTCTCCGAAATATTCAGTACAAATGACAACTCTACCTCCCAATTTTAACTTACTAAATGCGAGGACCCCGGATTATCAGGCTTGTAATGCTTAGTCACCAATTGACCCTAGCATCACAAACAAAATAACCCGTGTCTTCGAGACGTGTATACTTCCCAGAAATGCAGTATACACACCCTTTTACAAAATTCGTGCACCAATTCCATTCATTCACATAGAACCGAAGCACAGCAACAAACCAGAAGTTAATCTAAATAAATAATAGTTATTACAAAAGAGAGGCCGACCGGCCGAATACATATAAATACAAAAATAAACAGCGGAGTCAAAATTGTCATAAGATGGCTATAAACAAAAGAGCCAATCAGTGTTCCTTTAACCCACAAGGCAACCGACCGGGCCGCCAAGCTAGTCGTCAAACCCGCAACACATCTCACAAAAGTGAGGCCCTTGGGGCTCACCTTCCTCCTCTGCAATAAATAGTTAAGCAAAGCAAATGAGTACAAAAATTGTACTCCGCAAAACTTACATGTGGAATAACAGGCCTATACATATGCTACATGCAAGCTTATTTGAGTGGAGGCTGTATGTTTCATTTTCGGCACAAAGCAATCTTTATTTGCAATAATGTAGTACATTTAAAAGAAAGTTGACAAATCTATTTTTAATGTTCAAATAACAGTAAATGACAACAATAATAACAATAGATAGAGGACAACAACAATCCTGGAAGTGACTAAACCCATAGTCACCACAACAATAGCATGAATTACCCATCTATGCCAACCATGTTAAATTTTAATAAAAAGGTTGTAGTCTAGTTCTTGCACGACCTTACCAAGCATGTCCATAACCTAGGACGAGGCTATTCGAATAGTTTTATCCCTGCAGGGGTGTACCAATGTACCCACACGTCAGACCGCCTTTTTGCCACATGATTAGCATACTTCCTTTGGTATGCCGGGACAGCTAAGTCCTTCGAGACATTTCCAATATTATGTATCAAGTGCGAGTCGCCCGTATGGATAGAAACCCATACGTTGTGTCGGAGTCAACGTAAAGCCTCGGTCAACTACCCATCGCGGGTAAAGCCTTGGACAACTATGATGCCCCTCGATGTGGAGAGCCTACCCGGAATCTCCACCACCACACACCCAACACAAGGACACAGATCCTTTTTCACACAACACACGTACACAACCCCCTCCTACGACTCGGAGCTAACACACGCAAAAGTACTAAGTCAAGAGAAGTCCCATATCCCTCTCGTGTGGTTAGCACGTAAAAGCGCTTGGCTTAGTGACACAAGTAACTCGGTCCTTGATGACTTGGGCACCATTCCATTCACACCAACAGATCACACCAACATACCATTGTGCCCAAGTCTAAAATAATTTTATTTTCAGTTTTTGACTTTACAAACTAACAAAGCACAAGTGCTGGACATAATGGAGTAATAAATAGATGTGTGATCAAGATCATCGACTAAATCGATGATCGCCCATTACTACCGAAACTAAGCATTTCTAAGCAATTTCAATTCGCAATCTACTAAGTGACAAGAGCTCATCCAACGAACTCAAATCACAGCAAATAACCTAGGCTCATGGTAGTAGAGGATAATCCATTCCTACAGATTATGCAACTATATGATCCACTAATCATAATTTAACACAACATAGCAATGCATACATACAGTTTGCAAACAATATATTAGACTTGAAAAATACTAGGATTAACATGATCAAACTGCTTGCCTAGTTGCTGCGGTTCAATATGTTGCTGAGGGTCACTTAGGTTATCAATGTGCTCTTCGGAACCTAACGAGAAAGCGAAAAAGAACCGATAAGAACGGAGAAAACAAAAAGACTCAATAGCAAACTTTTTCCCAATGCTTTGAAAATTTTACAGCAGCAAGAGCATGTTTTATAAGGAATTTAGCAACAAGAACCAATTGATTTGGATTCTTAATGCAAAAGATATGAGCAAAACAAACCTGCTCAGCCTCATAAATTCCAAATACTACTATGCATTGTAACTAAAATCTTCGCAAAAATTTCTGTAGCTAAAATGAGGTTAGAATCATTTTTAGATTAAAGTTTAGTTAAAAACATAACTAACAAAATTTGAATCAACATAAAAGGAATTAAAATGAAATAGTTATGTATTTTACAAGTTAATTTTTATTTTTCAGTTAACAAATAATCCTTTCGAGAAAATCCAAAATTAAAGCGACGGACTAACTTGGATCGTTGATCTTGGATCCAACGGTCCAAGTCCACGGACAACATGCGCTTGTGCTGCTCACGCGCTCCTACGCTCACCGCTGTATTTGGATCCAACGGTGAACGTGGATCGAGCGCTCAGCGTCCGAACGCTCGCTTAATCGAACCATTGATCTTGGATCCAACGATCCACGCGGATCGAATCTGTTAGAACGGTCCGAACGCTCATTCAATCGACCATTGATCTTGGATCCAACGGTCCACGGATCAAACCGCTCGAGCGATCCGAACGCTCACATGATCTCGGTCGTAGATCTAAAGATCGACGGTCCACACGAACCACGCTCAAACGCCGCGCCGATTTTGTCCGACAAAACGACGGCGAAAGGAGGCTCACTGCCGGCGACTCTGGTCACGGCGGCGCGAGCTAAGGCCCAAAATGGATCCGCAAAAGTTTTGCGCACACAATGAGACCATTCACTGCGGCTGCGGCGGTCTAAAACGCCGGCAAGACGGAGTTTACAGAGGTGACAAAAAACGGTCAAAAACGAAAAATGCAAAGAAGCTCCGCTACGGTCCAAGTAAGCGGGTGCCAAGCAACTAGGGACTAATGTGGAGCTACCTTAGCATGGGAGAGGCACAAAGAATGGTTGGAGCTGCTCCGGTGATGAAAAATAGTGCTTTCGGCCAAAAATGGGGAATCTCCAATTCAGCCAAGCCCTGAGGAAGATAAGCAAAATTGAGCGAGGGTTAAGCTCAAGAGAGTAAAGAGGGAGCAGAGGGAGCAAGAAATGGAAAGAGAGAGCCACTGTGGTACCGCCTTCACTGAAAGCTTGAAGCTCGGCAATGGCGGCCGAAATAGTTTCGGATGAATGCAGCTCAAACAAACACTGAAGTGTTAGCTAGAGTTACGGAGATGCTTAAGGAAGCCAAAGGGGAAGCAATGGAGCTTAAATAGCTGAGAAGGCAGAGAGCAACGACAACAAACCCTCTCGGGTCAAACCTGCCAGGGGAGAACTTGAGAGCGACAGGAGCAGTTGAGCAATGGACTTTTGAGGGCGGTGCACGACGGCATTTAATGCGAGCAGAGAGAGCCATTTAAAGGTGATCACCGAGGTGACCCAACGCTGCTCCATTTCTGCGCACGCCATGGCTTTGACTCAACCGCACGCTTGCTTAGACTCGAGGAAGGAGACGACGCGGCCACCGTTGGATCTAAATCGAACGGTCCAAATGAGAAGGGATGATTGGAAAGGTCCGAACGTTCACTTCAATCCAGGCCGTTATCTCCAAATCGGACGGTTCAAATGAATGGGACAATCGGCCGGTCCGAACGTTCACTTCAATCCAGGCCATTGATCTAAGATCCAATGACTCTCGTTGATCAGAACGTTCGGATGGTCCGAACGTTCACACGCATATGAGTCGTTGATCTCAGATCCAACGATCCATGATCCTCGCGCCCGAGTGACTGCGCCGGGTGCAGTTAGTTGACTGAACCAAGTTACTTGGCTCGAGCCCGAGTCTGACTCGCGCCAAAGGAATAGTGAAAACCAGTTCGGGTTTGAATTAAATAGCTAATTTTTGGGGAATTTTCTTAAGGTAGAAAACAACCTCCAAAAATTATGAAATTTTAACAAGATGCTGCTGACTGCAGTATAAACCTTACATAAAATTTCCAGAGACTTTTATGTAATGCATTTTTCTCAAGAAATTCTAGAAAGTATGAATTAGGGTTTGACCAAGCTTTGACTTGGTTTGACTTGCCTCCAAAAATTATCAAACAATTTCTAAAAATCATGAAATAATTTAGAGGTGCTACCAAGCCTCCCTAGAACTCGGAAAAAATATTCACAGAGGTTTGGCATAAGATTTTTGCTAAGGAGGTTTTTGATTGGTGTCAATTGAGGATTTTGATTTTGATTTTTCCACAATCGCTGTACAAGAATCATGGAACTGATCAAAAATATCCAGGTGTGAGAAAAGTTTTAATTTCTACTCATGTTTATACATTTGAAACACAAATCCACATTTGGGATGTTACAAAACCTCTCCCCTTACAAAAATCTCGTCCCGAGATTTGGCTTACTCGGTAAAGAAAGATGGATAGTCTGCGCAGAGACGATCTTCCCTTTCCCAAGTAGCCTCATCCTCAGAATGGTTCGACCATTGAATTTGAAGGAATCTGATGGTTCTATTCCTTGTTCTTCGTTCAGCCTCATCGAGTATGCGAATAGGGTGCTCGCGATAGGTCAAATCTTCCTGAACATCGAGAGTTTCCAACGGAGCTTCCTCTGCTGGAACACGGAGGCACTTCTTTAGTTGGGACACATGGAAAACATCATGTACCCCCTCAAGTGCAGCTGGCAACTCCAACTTATAGGCAACAGCTCTCTTTTTCTCGATAATACGGTAGGGACCGACATATCGAGGAGCTAACTTGCCCTTAATGCCGAAACGTTGATGGCCCTTCAAAGGAGAGACTTTGAGATAAACAAAGTCATTAGGCTCAAAGCTCAACTCAAGACGACGGTGATCCGCATAGATCTTTTGCCTGGATTGAGCGGTGCGCAAACGATCACGAATAAGCTGGACTTGACTCTCGGCCTCATTGATCGAGTTCGGACCAAAGAAAGATCTTTCGCCGGTCCCAGACCAATTCAACGGGGTTCTGCACTTCCTCCCGTATAAGGCCTCGAAAGGTGCCATGCCGAGACTGGCCTGAAAGCTGTTGTTGTAAGAAAACTCAGCCAATGACAAGCATTTCTCCCAATTCTTCCCATAGGAGAGGACACAAGCACGGAGCATGTCTTCCAACACTTGGTTGACCCGCTCAGTCTGGCCATTAGTTTGAGGGTGATATGATGTGCTAAAGGTAAGACGGGTTCCCATAGCCTCTTGCAAAAACTTCCAAAACCTGGCGGTGAAAAGCGTACCACGATATGAAACGATCATCTTCGGCACACCATGCAAGCAGAGGATGCGGAAAATATAGAGGTCCGCTAAAAGACCTACACGGAGATCAGTCTTGACCGGAAGGAAGTGCGCCACCTTAGTTAGCCGATCAATGACAACCCAGATGGCATCATTTCCCTTGGAGGTACGGGGCAGACTAGTGATAAAATCTATCCCAATCGAATCCCACTTCCACTCAAGAATAGGCAAAGGCTGAAGCAATCCTGCTGGACGCTGATGCTCGGCCTTGACACGACGACACACGTCGCACTCGGCAATGAACTTCGCGATCTCCCTCTTCATTCGGGTCCACCAAAATCCCCGGCGGAGATCTTGATACATCTTCGTGGCCCCGAGATGAATGGACAAAGGCGAATCATGGGCTTCACGGAGGATCAAATTCCGCAATTCTATGTCCTTTGGAACCACAAGGCGTTGCCCGAACCTTACAACACCATGCTCATCCTCAGAGAAGCACTTGGCTGTTCCGTTCTTGACATTTTCCTTGATGCTGTTCACTCCAACATCCGACTGCTGAGCGATCTTAATCCGATCCACCAAGGTTGGTTGCACAGCCAAGGTAGCGAGGGAACCATGCTCAACCAAATACAAGTTGAGACGCTGAAATTCCTCCAGAAGGGTAGGTTGAAGCTCCTTGAACAACAAGGCATTGCAATGGGCTTTGCGACTGAACGCATCTGCAACGACATTAGCCTTGCCCGGATGGTAGTGAATACCCATGTCATAGTCCTTGATCAACTCCAACCATCTTCTTTGCCTGAGGTTCAGATCTGGTTGGGTGAACAAATACTTTAAGCTTTTGTGATCCGAGTACACTTCACAACGATTACCGATTAGGTAATGCCGCCAAATCTTAAGTGCATGAATCACAGCAGCTAACTCCAAGTCATGGGTAGGATAGTTAAGTTCATGAGGTCTCAATTGTCTAGATGCATAGGCCACTACCTTTCCTTCTTGCATAAGGACACAACCGAGTGCTCGACGAGAAGCATCGCAAAAGATATCGAAGCTTCGATGGATATCGGGAAGAACGAGAATGGCAGCGGTGGTCAAACGCTTCTTGAGTACTTGGAAGCTTTCCTCACAAGCATCGGACCACAAAAAATTCTTGTCCTTCTTGAGCAACACCGTCATCGGCTTCGCGATCTTGGAGAAGTTTTCGATAAAGCGACAATAATATCCTGCTAAACCAATAAAACTCCGCACTTCGGTTACCGAAGTAGGCTGACTCAATGAAAGAACATCGCTGACCTTGCTAGGATCAACGGCTACGCCTCCTGCTGAGAGAACATGACCCAAGAAAGCCACTTCCTTCAACCAGAATGCGCACTTGCTGAACTTCGCATACAGCTGGTGCTCACGAAACTTGTCTAACACAAGCTTCAGATGCTCATCATGTTCCTCATCATTCTTGGAATAGATAAGAATATCATCGATGAAGACCACAACAAACTTATCAAATACTCTATGAATACCGAATTCATGAGGTTCATGAACAAGGCAGGAGCATTGGTTACCAAATGACATGACGGTGCACTCATACAAGCCGTAGTGAGTAGAGAAAGCCGTCTTTGGAATATCCTCAGGTCGTATCTGAATTTGATGATATCCCACTCTCAAATCAATCTTGGAGAAAACTCGAGCTCCAGTTAATTGATCAAAGAGATCATCAATACGGGGCAATGGATACTTGTTCTTTACCGTAATCGACACACATGTGCAAAGTATTGTCCTTCTTCTTTACGAAGATTGCAGGACAACCCCACGGAGATGAGCTAGGGCGGACGAAACCTTTCCCTTGCAGCTCACTCTGTTGCTTCTTCAACTCCACCAACTCGTTTGTTGGCATCCGATAAGGCCTCTTTGAAATCAGGGTGGTACCGGGAACCAACTCAATGACAAACTCGAGGTCTCGAACTAGTGGCATCCCTAGAAGATCATCGGGGAAAACATCAATGAAGTCACAAACTGTTGGGACTTCACTAATATCTATAGCGGGCTTCGCTTCCAGCGCGAAGAGATACGGAGCTAGCGACTTAAAAGCGAACCCTTTCACGGAAAGACTAGATAGAGAGACACACTTCTTGGCGCAATCGATTTGTCCCTTGTGCTGTGACAACCAATCCATGCCAAGAATTACATCTAGACTTGCTGAATGGAGGGGGATAAGATTTGCTAAGAATCCTACCCCCTCAATCTCAATTGGGACATCCCTACACTCAGATTCAGCTCTCAACTCCGAACCAGGAGAGGGAATGAGCAACGGGACCAACAAAAGAGTAAAAAGGAGCTCACTAATAGCAGCAAAAGACTCAGAAACAAATGAATGAGATGCTCACTAATAGTAGCAGGATGAGAGCTGACAGAAAGCGTACCCAGCACGACGTCGGGTGCCTCCTGTGCCTCCTCCGCGGAGATGAGGTTGACGCGACCACTACCCATGCCTTCGGTAGCCGGAACGATCTTCTGGTCCTAGGAAGAACCACCTCCTTGCCCAGGTCCTCCATTAGGACGAGGGGCTGCTCCTGTCTTCTTAGGGCATTGATTCGCCTAATGCCCCTTCTGGTTGCAGGCGAAGCAAGTGACTCCGGCAGCCGGGTTGCGGGGGTCACCCTACTGACTCACAGGTGCACATGATTGGGGCACGACCTGCGATGAACGAGGGGCAGGTGCTGATGTCCTCGGGGGTACTGAAGCCTGAGGATGTGACCCCTGAGACTGACTGAAGCGAGGATAGCTAGCCTTAGATGACTTGTGGGCCTCCCACTTACACTTGCGGGAATCCACAAGCACTCTCCCTGAGTGCTCGGCAACGATGGCCTTGTCCACCAAGGTCTGGAAATCAGGGAAGTCGACGATGGATAGCTTGTCCTACAGCTCCTCAGACAAGCCATCCTTGAACTTCTCTTGCTTGGCCTCATCAGTGGCCACCTCCTCCGGAGCATAACGAGCCAAATGGTTGAACTCGTACAGATACTCCGTGACTGAGAAGCGCCCTTGCTTGAGCGACAAGAACTCCTTCTTCTTCAGCCTCATCAAGCCGGCAGGAATATGACTCCGACGGAAGGTAGTGTGGAACTCCTCCCAAGTGACGGTGTGGCCGTCAGGCTGCATGGCGAGAAAGCTCTCCCACCAAGACAAAGCTGCACCCTCCAGCTGGTGCGATGCAAACAGCGTCTTCTTATGCTCCTGGCACTGCGCTATGCGAAGCTTCCGCTCAACCAGACGAAGCCAATCGTCTGGATCAAGCGGGTCCTCAGACCTAGAGAAATTGGGGGTTGGGTGCGAAGAAACTGCGCAAGTCCCCCACGCGGCTGGTGTCCACTCCCTTGCCCGGATCCCGAAGCACCGATAAGGGCGGAGGTGTTGCACGCGATGACGTCCAGAAGAACCCTGCTGTCTTCCGCACGGTTGCGCTCAATCTGAAGAAGGACCTCGACCATGGTCGGAGGAGGAGGAAGCTCCTCGTCCGGACCAGCTGACTGGCCTTGGCCGCTACGAGTGCGTCCGACCATCCTATTAGAAGGAACTTTGGTAAACCACTAGACCCGAAAAACAAAGCCGAAAGAAAGTAAAAAGCTAACGACTAGGGGAATGGAATAGCACCCTAACTGAAAGCCAAAAACAGCAAGTATATAAACTTTAAAAAGGCTTATAAAAAGACTCCAAAAACAGCAAGGAATCACCAAACCAAAGCTCAACTTCCCAATACAACTAACAGTATTGAATGAACGAGTAATTGATTGAGAAGTTAAAAATCAGAATATAACGTAAGATCTAATACCACTAAAGAGCAAGGTTAAATCAGCGAAATTAGTGTTAGATACATAGCTAACTAGTATCACATCTTACCCTTCTATTCCCACCAGTTTTAGTTGATTAACCTCTCATTTTCTACCATATTTAGAACCTTTGAGCTTGCTGTCCGGAAATTGAAAGATCGCTGTCTAGGTTTTGCATCCAAGCTTCTAGTCGAATTTATCCATTCCAGAAACTTCAAAACCTTGTAGAGGGCAGCCAACACTTCAATTTGCTAAACTCATTAGTTCCCAAAACCCAATTAAACGATAACAACTATCTTTGAAGAAAGGAGAGGTAAACAATTTTAAAAACTCAAATGAGAGTAAGATAAGAGGAGAAAGCTAAGATAGGTGTTAGACCGAAAAGGCGACTAGAGGGGGGGGGTGAATAGGAGCACGCTCACTTTTTCCTAAATAATGAATTCAACACAATTTCACTCCAATAGCTATTAGGAAGCTATGAAGATCAATATACCAGTATAGCGGAAGACTAGTATTGAATCCAATTAAATCCCCTAAGCAAAATAACAAAATCAACTAAGATTATCAAATCACACTACACGGGCGGTCTGACCTCTGGACCCAACCGGTTGGACCGATTGCCGGGCGGTCCGATCTTTATTGTCTTTGGCGGTCGGACCGCCCAAAATCGGTCGATCGGTGCTTGATGGGCGATTCGACCGGCAGCTCGAACCGATCCAAACAAGAAATCACCCGTGACGAAGTTGCAATTAGGTCAAACTTTTGATTCTCAACTTCAATCTTTATGAAACTTTGCACACATCTTCTATATGCTATTGAGGACCTATTCCAATCGAATATTATGATAATTCTTGGATAGATCCTGAGCAATTACCAAAAGAACAACAGAGGGTCTAAAACCGGGCAAGAACGAAAACTTGATCCTAATGCTTGTTCGTGAGTGATTGATGATCAAGATGATTCTAGATAGATTCACACATATCACAGCAAGCTAATTGACGTGAAAGAGTCAATCACAAACTCGCGGATCAAAGAAAGCCCTAAAATCACGAAATTGAAAGCAAGAACGAAAAGAGACTTATCTCAATCAAACCTTGCATAGATTAAGAACGTGATCGTTGCTGGATTACACCCACACCATCATGGATCAGTGGTCAATCCAAGATCACGAAATTCTCCTCAAACCATGAAAAGCCCTAGCCTCTACCTCAACTCCCCCTAAGCCAATTAGGGTTTTGCAAGCAACAAAAGAGGTGAAAAACAGCGAGAGACCGGGTACAGCCCCTACCTCCTCCTATTTATAGTGGAGGCCTAGAACTCTCTAGGGTTTGACTCAATTGGGCTCCCGTTAAGGCCCACTAACAAACGGGTCACACACGCACGCTTCGCAAAGCGCCGTCTTTAACCTTTTGACCTAAACTGCTTCACCATGCACCATGGATTTACCAATAGGTCACCCTTGTCCATCTTGTGTCACGCTTGAGTCATTGACCTCACCCGGCATCGTCGATCGTTCTGGACCTCAACTCTCCAAATTTAGTCCCGATCCTTCTCGCCGTTGACTGTCGTTGACCACCAAGCTACCTGCACAACCATAGACAAGCAAACACGAATTCGGGAACAAGTTCTTCACAACTTGACCCATGTTAGTCAAAACATGCATCATGCAAATCATATGCCATGAAACCAATGACTTTGACCTAACAAAACAATATCGCCACGGTTGGCGGACGTTCGTCAATACCGGCCCGACCGCTCCATGTGAGCGGCCGATCGCTTCCGGCGGTCGGACCGCTCCTCGTGAGCGGTCGGACCGCTCCTATGAGCCGGTCGGACCGCCCCAAGGACTTAGCCAAATTCATGCCCCAAATTCCAAAACCTTTCGAAACTTAAAATGAATAGAACTTTTATCGAGACTCCAAAATCATGAGACCAAGTGCATTGGGATCCTCACTTGCCTACAACACCTATTTTTGGCCCACTGCGTTTGACCACTTTTAGGTCACACCGGTCCGACCACGCACATGGCCGGTCCGGCCGATTTGGGACCGATCGGACCGCCATGCTATGGCGGTCGGACCGCCCCGCCCGAATGCACGAAGCTTTGTCGAAAACTCGTGAAACGATAAATCGTAAACACCATTGCCAATTGTCACATCATCCTAAGATCCGAACATATCCCCATGATATCCACAATCTCCCTTGATGAACACATTGGCAATTATCCGAAAAATGTAAGTAAGAGGTTTGAAAACGAGTTTACTCGCAGTTTTCGCACAAAGGCACAACTTGGTCCATAAGCAAGAAAAAGCAATGTAAATGACCAAGCTGGCATCAGAATAGTATAGGCATGTGAGACAAGGCAAAAGAAAGCATAAAACTTTGATTTCGAGAAAGGGTTAAAATTCTCACATGAGGTCCATATGAAAGAACAATTGTTCAATTGACCTATGATCATTGTGAGGATAAAGAATGCAATTCAAGTTCGTAATATTCAATAAGTCAATAAGAATGCAACTCAAGAACTCCCCTCACTATGATCCTCAAATTTGTAAATTTTAAATTTTCGTTTCTCCCCTTTGTATAATCTTCTCCCCAACAATGAAATATTTTCTCATTAACACATCTTCTCCCCCTTTGACAATGGATTCATCAAGGAATCACGCCTTCCTCTCATCCAGAGATAACAAATATAGAATAAAGAGAAGCAGAAACAAAAGAAACATAAAGAGGAGTATGCATGAAGTGCAATGGAGTGGCTTCATTTATGTATTTTTCAATTTTTGATTACAAGAAGCTTTGGAGATTACCCAAAAGAGCTAGCCAGTATTTCTAATATTGCACAAACAAAGATATCAAGCCCGACAAATACTAGCAAGATCATGGTAAGACATGTATATCAAAGCTAAGCACAAAGGCTCAAAAGTAAAGCGATAGATTTGATCAATTTAAGCAACGCTCAAATTGAGCAAGTTCATCAACAGGGATCCTAAAGTGAAGTTGGCCATGTCAAAATGTCAAAGTGAGATAAAAAATCTAACAAAGACCACATAAAGAGTCAATCAGGTCCCGTATTGAATCATTTTGTTCAATATTTTGTAAACGCCCATTTGTCAACATTTTTCTCATATGCATTGAATATTGAAGTTGACTAATGATCTAACTTAGTGACAAGATCCTGGACTAGGTGCCATCCATAAACTCATCCTAAGCTTCGACCAGAAGTTGATTAAAGGTATATCTTAGTAAAGAAGATCGTGGACTAGGAGCCATCCACAAACTCTTTCTAAGCTTCTACCAGGGCGACAAATCTTGAGGTTCATGTCATTTCTAACAAGCAGTCCCCATGAGATCGTTTGGTTCATCAAACTATCTCCAAGTTTATGTCATTTGACAAGCAGTCTCGTAAGAATAGTTTGGCACAATTTAAGCATAAGACAATCTTGATTTTCATTTTTCACACGAGCAGTTTTAGAATCTCAAGAACACAAAAGCTCAAGTAATGGTCAATTTTAGATCAAAGAGCTAACAAAGCAATTCTGACAGGGCCAATGTCACAAGAGGAGCACTAATTGCGCAACTTGCTAAAACATCCACAAATTGCAATTTCTTAGTTCGAGTTGTTTTAAAGTTCTAGCTCATATAGCAAAGACTTAGCTACACATGTAAAAGCATGATAATTCTAGCAAGTCAAAGAACTGGACATGACATTGAGCACGAATTGAAGTACTAAAGCTCCAAAGGGTAATAGGCAAAGCTTCATCAATTTTAAAATATAAGCAGAAAGTCTTATATTAGAATGCATCTTTTTGGATTTTTCATACCACTTACCACTTGTTGTATTTTTCATATGAATGCAATATGATACAATGAGATGCAAGAAGAAGCCTAACAACCTAAAAAGTTCAAAAAGATCACTAAGTTCAGAAAAAGAACAATAAAAGATCAAAAGAACAAGGAAAGATCAGAAAAGATCAAACTCCCCCTCAAACCAACCCATAGGGATAAATTACCCCTAACTCACTTCTCAAGGTGGCAAACCTGGTTTGATCTAAAGGCTTGGTGAGAATATCCGCCAATTGAGCATCGGACTCCACGAAGTGCATCACAATATCCCCTTTTTCGACATGATCTTTAAGGAAGTGAAAGCGAATGTCTATGTGCTTAGTCCTAGAATGTTGCACTGGGTTTTTAGCAATATTAATAGCAGAAGTGTTATCACAGAAAAGAGTAACACTAGCAAAATTTAACCCATAATCTTTCAGAGTGGACGTCATCCACAAAATCAGCTCAAAGAACTAGCAAAGACTACATACTCCGCTTCAAAGAAGTGGATTGTGCAATGTAAGACCGCTTCTAGAAGACCAAGATACAAGAGAAGTGCCTAGGAAGTGACAGGTGCCTGAGGTACTCTTCCTATCTAACCGACAGCCCGCAAAATCAGAATCTGAAAAACCTCTAATGGACAAAGCTGAAGAGCATGAATACCAAATGTCATATAAGAGGGTAGAGTGTAAATACCTGAATATGCGCTTAACGGCTTGGCGATGGAAAGTTCTCGAGACGCTCAAATCTTGCACAAAGGCATCTTGTGAAGTGAATGTCCGGTCTCGAGGCCGTCGCTGATCTGAAGGGACCCGATCATGTCATGCGGTACTCGCGTTGATCCACGACTTCTCCTTCCTCATCGGATCCAAAGCAGTTGAAGTTGCCATGGGAGTTGAGATTGGCTTGCGATCACCCATGTCAAAGCGTTTGAGTAGATCTTTAGTGTACTTTGTCCGATGGATAAAGGTTCCTTCCTTGCATTGCTTAATTTGAAGTCCCAAAAAGTAATTGAGCTCTCCCATCATACTCATCTCAAATTCCTCGACATAGTCTCAGAAAAACTATTATCCGATCCAGGAGGATCTTTGTCTCTGAATGCGAAGTGGAGCGCCCGGGTGAGATATCGTTTCTTCGACCTCCGCAGTGCTAGCGATGATGAAGATGCAACAGAGCCTCAATCAAGGTGAAGTAGACGTAGCGTGTTCTTGTATCAATAAGGGCGCCTCGGCAGCAGATGAAGGAATGATATCGACCGTTCTCATCTTCCTCCACAAAAATGCTCTCACACTGTGAATCATCGTAACAATTGATCTAGCTCGTGGCTAGTCTCATCAAAAGTGACATTACAAGTCTCTGAATAAGGTTAGTCTCGAGATTAAAACCCGAAAACCCTCGAATGAGCGGGATAACCTGAAATAACCCATCAAAAGTTCTTGATTCAAATTTATCTAAGTTGCTGTCTTAAGAATAAAACATTTTGATCCAAAACTTCAAAATGCGAAGCAGAGGGTTTTCTACCAAAACGAAGCTCATAAGGAGTCTTGCCTAAAGAAGGTCTCAAAACGACACGATTTGCAATATGGCAAGTCAGAGCAATAGCTTCGCCCAAAATCTCTCGGTGTGCTATACTCATCTAGCATCGTCCTAGCCATTTCGACCAAGGTCCTATTTTTCCTTTCCACCACGCCATTTTGTTGAGGGACGTGTGGAGAGGAGAAGCGATGCTCAATACCACGGCAAAGACAAAAGAAGCAAATGAAGCATTTTTGAACTCCGTGCCATTATCACTGCGAATCGCTCTCAAGGCACCGTGAAGCTCGAAGCCAAACGAAGAACAAGGTCATGAAAATAACCAAAAGCTTCATCTTTTGAAGTAAGAAAGAACACCCAAGTATATCTTGAAAGATCATCGACTATGACTAGAATATACCATTTTCCACCAATCGATCGGACTCTAGCGGACCAACAAGTATCCATATGAAGCAACCGTCACCGTCCGTCTACCATAACCATAGTCACAGAGAAGGGTGTGAGGCGGCAACTTGTTTGCCATGCCTATGTGGCGCATATCTGACATCCTTGCAGCTTTGAGTTTGGGCAAACCTCTCATGAGATCAAGATTGCTAACTCGTGTCGATGATAAAACCAATGTGCCCCAAACGTCGGTGCAAAGCCGTAAATCGAGAAGAATATGTAAGCAAACATTTAAGAGATCCAGCAAGAGATTCTGAAAAATCGGCTCCAAAAATTCTACCAACTCTAGATATTCCAAACACAAGCTCACCAGTAGAATCAAGCACACGACAAGCATTTTTCTTAAAAACAGTCTCATAGCCATCATCAAGAAGCTGAGATACAGAAAGGAGATTATACCTAAGCTTGTCCACAAGAGCGACATCCTTTAGAATGAATTTATTGTTTACCCTAATTGATCCTATTCCTTCAATTCGCCCTTGTGTGTCATCTTCAAAGGTGATGAAGTCATCACTTGTTGCCCGCGTGAAAGAGGTGAACCATCTTGAGTTTCCGGTCATGTGGCGTGAACACCCGGAGTCAACGAACCACATGTTCTTCCCCTTTCCGCGGTAATCCTGAAAATCAAGGAGCAGAAGAACGATGTGTCTCAACATGGGGTTAGATAAACAAGATTTAGGAATCGAAAGATGAGACACACGTCGATAGGAGTATACTGAACTGTAAGTACTATCCTTGATTTTATCTAGAATTCTGTTAGGAGCAATGTTTAAATTAACATGGGAATTAAAGCATCGGCGATCGGCCGGCGTTGTCTTTGTGGTCGACCGCGACCAAATCGGCCAGACCGGTGACCACCAGAGGTCAGACCGCCAATCTGAAGAATATTAGAATTAGGGTATTTAGAAACATAATGATTTGCATGTGAGAAAAATCCTAATCCAGGTTTATTCTTTTCATTGTTACCATGTCTCATAAAAGCTCTAGGTTGCCTGAATGAAATTCTATCAAGATTTTTCTTATCATTTTTCAACCTACGCCAACAGAATTCAATCAAATACCCACCTTTCTTGCAATAAGTGCAATGGTACTTGGTACCACTAGAAGAAGCACCATTTGAAATAATACAAGGTTGGACAAAACCTGCAGATTTAAAAGATGTTTTTGCAGGTTGGGTTTTGAATTCAATTAAACCTTTTTCCAAGACTTGAATGACTTTTGGGTTTGAATTGTCTTGGAAAGAATTGAATCCTAAACCTTGCTTCTTATAAGGAGTTTTAGACTTGTCAAGAATCATGTTTAATTGTTTCTTACCTTTAGAAAATTTCTCTAATGTATCATGAAGGTAAGCATTTTCTTTTCTCAAGTTAACACAAGCATCACAAGTTTTATCCATAGATTTCTCCTTATATAAAGCAATTTCAAGCTTAAGAGCAGAACAAGAAGCACAAGTAGTATTTTCAATATTGTCCTTAAGCTTAGCATATTTGACTCTAGCAGCTTCTAAGATATCTTTGATTTCACGTTCTTTTTCTAAAAAGAAGTGCAAGGGCTAGAATCAAACACATCAAAAGCAATCAATTTACTAGATTCTAAAATTTTTTCACAAGGAGCACTTTTAATTTTATTTAGTTCAGATCTAGCATTCTCAAGTTGTTGTACATAAATATTATGAGCAGATTGTAACTTGGTAATTTCTAAATGCATAGCATGACAAGATAAACATTCATCAGGTTCAAGAGTCTTAGCATTTTTAAGCTCTACTTTCAGTTTGTTAATCTTTGACTCTAATTTCTTATTTTTTGTCATGACAAATTCTAGCGCTTCATCTTGACTAAGCAATTGCTCAACTATAGAATCATATTTAGCAGAAAGCTCATCATAAGAAAAAGATACCTCATCATCATCAATGTCGTCGCTTGTCACCATGAAGCACATGCCGGTGAAGTCCTTGGCCTTCCATTTCTTTTGCCTTGAGGATCTCCTCCTCCTTGTCCTCCACACTCCGGTATCCACATCGCTCAAGGATTGATCCTCAAAAGCGGCAAGGACCCGTGAGCGGCCTTCACAAGCTTATTAGCCTCATACCTTGATTTGTTGAAAGGGGGCTTCTTCCAAGTTGGCTTTCCTTCCTTATGATTGCTCTTACCTTTCGACTTGGGGCAATTTGCGGATATGATTGAGCTCACCACATTCATAGCATGTCACCGGACCACCTCTCTTTTGTTTCTCACATTATTGTAGGCCCGTGTGAATTTTTAGCTAGGAGAGCTAACTCGCCTCGGGAATACTTTCAAGCTCCTCCTCGAAATCGCAGATATCGTAAGCCCTGATTCAAGAGTACCATCAAGACCTTTGAGAGGATCACTATCAATGCCATGTTCTCTTTCTTAGGATGATCAACTCTTTTAATTTCATGAGTCTTGAGTTTACTATAAAGCAATTCTAAAGTAAGACTTGAAAGATCAACATTCTCCTCTATAGCAGTAGCCTTCATCTCCCACTCCTTGGTGTTGATTGCAGCCAAGAGATGGGTGGCATTTTCAGATTGAGAATATTCAATATCAACAGATTTCATTTGATTAATTACTTTATTAAAGCGACTGAAAATGTCATCGATGCTCTCTCCAGGACGCATTTCGAATTTATTGTATTCACGCTTGTAAACTGTTTGGCGCACCTTTTTGATTTGGGACGAACCCTCATGATATGTTTCGAGAGTGTTCCAAATTTCGTGAGCAGTGGCAAGATTGCAAATGCGATCATATTCTTGTCTACCAAGTGCACCATATAAAAGATTTTTGGCCTTATTGTTGTTTGCGACAAGAATCGCTGAAGCCTGTGTTGCAATTTCAGGAATAATAAGCGGGGCTCGAACAACATCCCAAATAGCTTGTCCCTCGCTCTCAAGAAAGACTCGCATACGATTCTTCCAATAGGCATAGTCGTGCCCATAAAAGATATGCGGTTTAGTAGAAAACTTATCCATCGCCTAAGTTCAGTGACCGGTTAAGATCAAGATTGAACTAACCGGGCTCTGATACCACTTGTTGGACCGAAAAGGCGACTAGAGGGGGGGTGAATAGGAGCACGCTCACTTTTTCCCAAATAATGAATTCAACACAATTTCACTCCAATAGCTATTAGGAAGCTATGAAAATCAATATACCAGTACAGCGAAAGACTAGTATTGAATCCAATTAAATCCCCTAAGCAAAATAACAAAATCAACTAAGATTATCAAATAACACTGCACGGGCGGTCTGACCTCTGGACCCAACCGGTTGGACCGATTGTCGAGGCGGTCGATCATTGTTGTCTTGGCGGTCGGACCGCTCAAAATCGATCCGACCGATCTTGATGGGCGATCGACCGGCAGCTCGTAACCGATCTGAAACAGTAAAATCAGCCCGTGACGAAGTTGCAATTAGGTCAAACTTTTGATTCTCAACTTCAATCTTTATGAAACTTTGCACACACATTCTATATGCTATTGAGGACCTATTCCAATCGAATACTATGATAATTCTTGGATAGATCCTGAGCAATTACCAAAAGAACAACAGAGGGTCTAAAACCGGGCAAGAACGAAAACTTGATCCTAATGCTTGTTCGTGAGTGATTGATGATCAAGATGATTCTAGATATATTCACACATATCATAGCAAGCTAATTTACGTGAAAGAGTCAATCACAAACTCGCGCATCAAAGAAAGCCATAAAATCATGAAATTAAAAGCAAGAACGAAAAGAGACTTATCTCAATCAAACCTTGCATAGATTAAGAACGTGATCGTTGCTGGATTACACCCACACCATCATGGATCAGTGGTCAATCCAAGATCACGAAATTCTCCTCAAACCATGAAAAGCCCTAGCCTCCACCTCAACTCCCCCTAAGCCAATTAGGGTTTTGCAAGCAACAAAAGAGGTGAAAAACAGCGAGAGACCGGGTACAGCCCCTACCTCCTCCTATTTATAGTGGAGGCCTAGAACTCTCTAGGGTTTGACTCAATTGGGCTCCCGTTAAGGCCCACTAACAAACGGGTCACACACGCACGCGCCATAAGCGCCGTCTTTAACCTTTTGACCTAAACCGCTTCACCATGCACCATGGATTTGCCAATAGGTCACCTTTGTCCATCTTGTGTCACGCTTGAGTCGTTGACCTCACCCGGCATCGTCGATCGTTCTGGACCTCAACTCTCCAAGTCTACTCCCGATCCTTCTCGCCGTTGACCGTCGTTGACCACCAAGCTACCTGCACAACCATAGACAAGCAAACACGAATTCGGGAACAAGTTCTTCACAACTTGACCCATGTTAGTCAGAACATGCATCATAAAAATCATATGCCATGAAACCAATGACTTTGACCTAACAAAACAATATCGCCACGAAGTTGGCGGACGTTCAAGTCAATACCGGTCTGACCGCTCCATGTGAGCCGGTCGGACCGCCTAACGGTCGGACCGCTCCTCGTGAGCGGTGCGGTCGGACCGCTTCAAGACTTAGCGAAATTCATGCCCTGAAATTCCGAAACCTTCTGGAAACTTAAAATGAATAGAACTTCTAACTGGAGACTCCAAAAATCATGAGACCAAGTGCATTGGGATCCCCTCACTTGCCTACAACACCTATTTTTGGCCCAGCTCGTTTTGACCACTTTTAGGTCACAATAGGTCCGATCACAAGACATGGTCGGTCCGACCGATTTGGGACCGGTCGGACCGCCCCTGTCTAGAATGCCTGAAGCTTTGTCGAAAACTCGTGAAACGACAAACCGTAAACACCATTGCCAATTGTCACATCATCCTAAGATCTGGAACATATCCCCATGATATCCACAATAAGTAAGGAGGAAAATCTAAGAATTACTTAAGCTTTCACAATTCATTTGATACTTTGAAATTAGGGTTTTCTAAAATATCCTAAAGACGACCAAGCTTGGGTTACTACGGTCAGTATGGCTCTGATACCAACTTTGTGAGGACCCCGGATTATTAGGCTTGTAATGCTTAGTCACCAATTGACCCTAGCATCACAAACAAAATAACCCGTGTTTTCGAGACATGTATACTTCCCAGAAATGGAGTATACACACCCCTTTACAAAATTCATGCATCAATTCCATTCATTCACATAGAACCGAAGCACAGCAACAAACCAGAAGTTAATCTAAATAAATGATAGTTATTACAAAAGAGAGGCCGACCGGCCGAATACATATAAATACAAAAATAAACAGCAGAAGCAAAAGTGCCATAAGATGGTCATAAACAAAAGAGCCAATCAGTGTGCCTTTAACTCATAAGGCAACTGACTGGGCCGCCAAGCTAGTCGTCAAACCCGCAGCACACCTCACTTTGTTATTCTTTTTAAAGAACATAACATGTCGGTTTTGGTTGTGGGCTGATGAAGCAGTGCTAGAGGTTCGAGACATTGCAATGTAAATTGCTGCCTTGCAAGAAGACACCCGTGTTGTTGCCGTATTTCGTCAAGTGACTCGAGCCTCTGATCAACAGACGGAAAATAAAGATAATGGGCTTAAAAAACTGGATGAAAGGATGGAAAGGGTTGAGAAAATACTTCAGAAATTAGTTAACATGGCTAGTTTTGCAGTTTTGCTTCTATTATTTCTTTATCTATGCATCCCTCACTACGTGATGTATGCCTTTGCGACGTTGTTGTACTCCTTTGTATGATGTATGCCTCTGTCTAACTCCGTTATGAATGAACTCTAATTTTGAAATACTACATTCCAAGTTTTGGAGACCTAAATCTGTAAGGTTGCAGACAACTTCATAATGTGGATATCATGGGGATATGCTCCAGATCTTAGGATGATGTGACAATTGGCAATGGCGTTAATGGTTTGTCGTTTCACATGTTTTCAATAAAGTTTCAGAACTGTCAGGTGACAGGCGGTCTGACTGGCCATAGCATGGCGGTCGGACCGGTCCCAAATCACTCGGACCGTCCATGAGCGGTGGTCGGACCGGCAGTGACCAAATGTGTCAAAATGAGCTGGGCCAAAAATAGAGGGTGTAGGCAAGAGAGAGGATTCTATTGCTCTTGGTCCCATAATTTTTGGAGTCTCCAGTCAAAAGTTCTAGTGGTTTAAAGTTTCCAGTAGGTTTCGGATTTTTAGGGATTGAAAATCGGCTAAGTCCTTTTGGGCGGTCGGACCGGCCTATAGCTGGCGGTCCGACCAGCAAGGCTGGCGGTTCGACTGGCCCTGAGGGGCGGTCGGACCGATTGTCACTTGAACGTTGGTCTTCGTGCCGGCGTTGTTCGTTGGTTAGGTCAAAGTCATGAGTTTCAGGGCATATGTGTTGCATGATGCATGTTTTGACTAACGTGGGTCAAGTTGTGAAGAACTTATTCCCGGATTCGATTTTCTTGTCTATTGTTGTGCAGGTTGCTTGGTGGTCAACGATGGTCAACGGTGAGGATGATCGGGACTAGGCTTAGAGAGCTGAGGTTCAGAACGATCGACAATGCCGGCTGAGGTCAATGAACTCAAGGGTGGTGCAGAATAGACAAGGATGACCGAACGGACAGTTCGGTGCGACTGGTTTGATCAAGCAGCGCGGGAGTCGGTGCAAGTGCCATGGTGGTTTCGGTGGGCGCCGGATGGGATCTACGGTGCTATTTTGCCGATTCGATCACGAAGAGACTAGTTTTGCTATTTTTCTCGCGCAACAATGCTAATTAACCAAAAACTCGTAGCCTCTATTCCTCCTGCCTAACGGAATTTTTTTTATTAATTAACCTATTTTTATTGTTAACCCCTCGCCAACTTTATTTCTAATTCTGACCCTTTTGGTCACACCACCACTTGTGACGTGGCAAAATAACATTGTCACGCCAGCACCATGGTGTGGTCAAATCCTGTCACTCCACTACCAGTGGCATGACAGTGTTGTTTGATCATGCCATCACCAGTGACATGAAAAGAAGTGCTATTTAGCTAGACTTACCTTATGACATGGCAGTGTTGTGTTGTCACGCTACGGGTGGTGGTGTGGCCAAAAAGGTCATATTTGATAATAAAGTTGATACAGGGTTAGTAATAAAAATAAATTACAAAATAGGTTCATTAATAAAAATAAATTATGCCTAACAACACCTCCACGGTTTTCACTAGAGTTGGCCAAATGGGTCATGCCTGCTGGGCCGACCCGGCACAGCCCGCACTTTTCATGGGTCGGGCCGGCACGACACGATAGCCTGGGACGTGCCAGGCGCCACCTCTAAGACGATGACCACCCAAAGACAACACAAATAGTATCGGGTTGTGCTAGGTACGACCCGAGCCCAGCACAGCCCACGTGGCACGTGTGCAGAGGGGCCGACCGGTCCGGCGAGGGAAGTAGCCGGTGAGCCAGACCGGGAGTAGAGGAGGATGGGGCGGCGTCAGCACGGAAGAACAACGAAGGGGAGAGGAAGAGGAGGAGGGCGAGGTGGGCGGGCGGCTGGCGGCGCAGCATAGAGGAGGACAAGGCCGAGAGGGAGCCGGAGGAGGAGGACGAGAGGAAGAGGAGGGTAGGGCGGCGCTGGTGGCCGGAGCCGAGGGAGAAAAGGGAGGAGGAGGGTTGGGCGGTGCTGGCGCGGCGGAAGGATAAGGTAGGGAGGGGGAGGTTCCAGCGTGGAGGCAAAGGGTCGCGTCGGCGACGCGACCATGCGGCCCATGCCGCACTCAAGAGTGGCGAAGGCTAGTGAGGCGGTGCCATAGTGGGCTTTGGACAACAGTATGGGGAGAGGAGGCGGGCGGGGGCACCGGACAGGTGGGCTAGTGGGCGTGCACGCACACTCGACACAGCTAATTTCCACACATGCGTTTTTAGTCGTTTGGCTTTTAAAAGTAGCAAATAATCAAATAATTCTAAATTTTTCTATAAATAGCCATCATCATTTAAAATTCTAGTTTGCAAATTCAAATTGTTGTAGAGATAATTTGGAAAAAAATTTAAAAACTGTGCTAAATTTTGAAAATTTTAATTTTCGGTAACAAGTCAGCAAAAGAGGTACAATGCTATTTTTTGCATACTTTTATTGGTAGTACTTGTTATGCTTAGATGAAAGTAATAATAGTATTTATTTTGATTTTGCATTTTTATTATGGACGATTCGACAACTTTGCTCTTAGTGATTCTGGACTTTCACTACGTGAAGTTGCATCTATGGAAGCGGCTGCGGCTGCATCAAGCCAACCAGAAGGGCAAGTCAGAGCTCCGTCATCAGGCTCCATGGCAGCATCTACATCGACGACCACCGGAGCAAAGAGGTTGAGGTCGTCTACATTGAGAGTGTGGGAGAATTTCGATAGGACAACTAAGTAAGACGCACAGGGAAATGAGGTACCATATGCTTTTTGCAAAATTTATCGCAATGAATTGTCTGCAAGGTCTACAAGTGGAACGAGGCACTTGCTTAGACATGCTACAATATGTCGAGCCAAGCAAGGATTGGTAATGAGGTAGACGCAGCTGCAATATAACTCCAACGGTACAGTACGTAGCTAAGACTACGATCCTGAGGTAGCCCGTCAATCTCTCTGTCGTTTAATTGCTTATAAGAATTTACCATTAGGATTTGAGGAGTCTATTGCTTTCCAAAATTACATCAGGACCACATATAATTGAAGAATCTAGACCCACCATTATGAGTTAATGGAGTATGAGTATTTTGGTGATTAATGACAAATCCATATGTGAGACTAACACTTTCATTGATATACATATCGTGTAGTCTTATTTAGATAAAAAGGTGAAAATCACGGAGGTATGCATTTGATATCATATTCTTATATCTTGTTGTATTCCTCAGATCCAAAATATAGGTTGAACTCCACTAAAAGTTTAACTTGAATATGTGCATATGTTTTTATTACATATTCGTGTATTCACACATTTAGGGGGAGTTCAATCTATATTTTATGGTTTCATTAGTATTAATTCATATTGTTTTGTCCACATATATTAAAGATCTCTACTTTGAAACATATTCCTTGAGTATATATAACTTATGTAGTTCATATATACTCATATTGCTCTATATTAAATTATTTGTAATTGAGGTGGTTGTCATCAATTACCAAAGAGGAAAAGATTGAAGTATCTTGACCCACCATTATAAGTTAATGGTATAGTTTGGTAATTAATGACAATCACATTGTGGGACTAACATTTTCCATGAGTTGGGTAATTAGATTATGTTCCATGATGATGGTGACTTGGGATGACATCATGAGTTGATCAGTATCAAGTTAAAGTTCAAGAAGATGATGCATCATGTATTGATGAACATCAAGATTCCAAAGACGAGATGATCATGAGTTGATCATCAAATCAAGAATAGATTCATCATGTGTTGATGGAGGTCAAGTGAAGGATGCATCATGGGTTGATGCATATCAAGACATAACCCAGACTTGAAGTGAAGATGTGTGTCGTCAAGCTTCATGTGAATGTGCAAAATAAAAATAAGACTAGCCAGGGCTAAAGATGTGTTCTTAGTCTTTTACCAACCTCAGTGTTTGGTTGGGAGACCGGATTGCTAGTATAGATTGTTGTACTATTAATAAGGGTCTTGACTAGTAGCTTAAGTGTGTCATGTGTTGATAGCTCATCTTGCTTGCTCTAGCTCTCGTTAGCATATTGCCAATATTTACGAATGTGTTTTGCAAATAGTCGAGGTTCATGCATAATTCTTGTAGCATGTGACTTTAGTTTGCGAATATATTTTGCAAAAGGTTTAAGTCCATATACCTTTCTTGTGGCGTTGATTCTAAAAGTTGGCAAATATGTTTTGCAACTTGTTGAGAAACTTGCCTTCATCCCTTGTGTGCATCTTGCGTCAATTGGCAAATGTGTTTTGCAAATTGAGTTGAAGCAAGGTGTGTAATCTGTTTCCAGCCTTGTTGGCAGTGGGCGGTCTGACCGCCCATGTCAGTCGGTCCGACCGGTGGGGTGTCGGTCTGACTGCCATGTGTTGGCCGGTCTGACCGGTCACTGGTCAGTGGTAAGACCACTTGTTTTCGTGCAGTACGTTTTTTTTTACAGAGAATGTGTTTTTGGGAGTTTCTCTTGATCCAAAAATGGTATGACCGCATTCGTTCTTTTCTAGAGAAGGTGTTTTTCTGGAATAGCTCTTTGTTCTGTTGAGCGGTCTGACCGCCCCTCTAGCGGTTTGACCGGGCTTGTCTGGTCTAACCGGCCCTTGTGAGGGTGGTCGACCCAGCAGTGTGTCCAACGGCTAGTTTTATAGCCGTTGGAGCCTGGGTGGTTTGACCGGCTATTGGTTAGCGGTCAGACTGGGTTTCCCTATTTTTCTGGAATCTTTCTCCCAACGGATAGTTTTTGTGTGTGGGCTATAAATACCCACCTTGACCGGTTGTGGAAAAGGTTGCTGGTGCTATATCCTTTCTCTTGAGTGAAGAGCAAGCCCTCTCATCTCTTTTGTGCATGTGTTGCACTTAGTGAGTTTAGAAAGCAAACCATAAGTGCATGTGTTGCATTAGGTAGTGGATTGTGTATCCATTGAGCTTAACACTTGATTCATGCAAGTGAGCGTCTCCGACTTGTTACTCTTGGTGTTTGCCAACACCTAGGCGGCTTAGAAGAGTTGCGCCGGTGATCTTCTCAAGAAGGTTGTGAGAATACCTAGACAGTTGTGAGTGGTTTGCTGCTCGCCATCTCTAAAGTGGAGGAAGAACAATCCTGAGTGGGTCGATGTGTTGGTTCGAGTTGTGGACCGGTCCAAGTGGTTAGACTTACCTCGGAGGTGTTGGCTCAATTTGTGGAGCTAGTCCAACATGGTTGTGTTGGAAATATGCCCTAGAGGCAATCATAGAGATGATAATATTTCATTATTTTCATAATTTTGATAATATGTTATCGTGTTCCTTGAATTAATCATTTGTTATAGATCAATAAGTATGTGACTTGTTGGGGGAACTCTTTTACTTATTTGATCTCATTCTAAATGTATCCCTGGTCGGAGGTCACTAGTTGGAACTGTGGATATCATGGGGATATGTTCCAAATTTTAGGATGATGTGACAATTGGCAATGACGTTTGCGGTTTGTCGTTTCATGTGTTTTTGACAAGTTTCAGAACTGTCAGGCAGTAACCGGTATGACCGGTCATAGCGTGGTGGTCAGACCGGTACCAAATCGATCCGACCGGCCATAGGCGGCGGTCGGACCGGTGAACTTAAAAAGTGTTATTTTGAGCTGGGCCAAAAATAGAGGGTGTAGGCAAGAGAGGGGATTCTATTGCACTTGGTCCCATAATTTTGGAGTCTCCGATCAAAAGTTCTATTGATTGAAAATTCCAAGAGGTTTCGGTTTCGAGAGGTGAAAATCGGCTAAGTCATTCTTGGCGGTCTAACTGCCCATGTGTGGTGATCGAGACCGCCCATGGTCAGCAGTCGACCGCGGCCTAGGGGGTCTGGACCGTTTCCACTTGGTTCTGCCGCCTGGGTGGCGGCGCAGCGTTGTTAGGTCAAAGTCATGAGTTTCAGGGGGCATATATGGTGCATGATGCATGTTTTGACTAACATGGGTCAAGTTGTGAAGAACTTGTTTCCAAATTCGGTTTACTTGTCTATTGTTGTGCAGGTTGCTTGGTGATCAACGACGGTCAACGGTGGGGATGATCGGGACTAGGCTTGGAGAGTTGAGGTCCAGAACGATCGACGATGCCGGGTGAGGTCAATGTACTCAAGCGTGGTGCAATATGGACAAGGGTGACTGTCGGGACCCAAATATGCAAATCTGGACCCTCTGTGTATTCTGCACAAGTCCAGGATCACGCTAGTGCTCACAGTGTCAACATTGATGAAATATCACATCCATACAACGAATATAATAATAAACGAGTACATTTAAGTAACAAATAACTGTTGGGACCTTACGGTCGAGTTTTACATTTATTAAGCCATGCAAGGCTGACAATAAAGAAATAAGCGCAATGAAACGAAATAAACTCGGTGGCTCCCATCAATTTACCACAGAGCAACCGATCGATCAAGACCCTAACGTTCAACCTTCAGAGAACTCTTCTTCAAAAGCAGGCGACGACTCCTCCACTTCTGTTGATTTGTTTAGCAAGAGTGAGTACACACCGTACTCGCAAGTCATACCACAGAATGCATTTATACATGATGGCTTATTCCAAAGAAATAGCTTCTGTGGTTACTTTGCAGAAATGCAACATTTGCAATTGAATACAAATAATAGATTGAAAGCGTAATTCAAAACAAATAGACAATAATAAGTTAACAATTGATTTCACAAAAGACACACAGTCTAATCAAGTTCTTTCACACAGCTGAACAAGTTATCTCACACAGCTGACCCTTCCCATTTGTTTTATGAAAATCTACCCCTCGTGTGAAATTCCCGAGCATGTCCATAACCGAGGACGCGGCTATTCGAATAGATTGGTTTAAACACTCTGCAGAGGTTGTACACTTTACCCACACGATGAAACCAACCGGATCAGAGTTGATCACAACAAAACCTTTCAGAGACTTCATCTCAAACAATGACACTCCTGGTGTGCTTTACTGCCGTCCAATTTGTACACACAGCCCTTGGAACGACACACACCATTGGACAGGATGCGTGAACCGCCCCGCGATGTGACATATCACACCTCCGACCCATCACACACCTTAAATACAACCCTGAGTTGTCAATGTCAAGACTCCATAACTTACTAAGTTAGGCCCACCATACTAGGCATGTGGTCGACAAGAAGGCCCAGTTCAATGGCGCACAAAGTTAAGTCCTTAATTGACCAAGGCAAGACTTCGATTTTACCCAAATCACAAAGTTTAATAAGCACACACTCCACCATTCACAGAATCCACCACTTGCCTCGCCTAAATCTTTTCCCACCCTGTTGATTAAGTGCAACACATGCCATCAACGAGTAATAGCACACAAAGACACACAGATTCATCACACAGCCCATAATCACTTAGTCAAATTTATAATTGCAACTCTCACATGGAATGATGACTCGTGGCATGGCTAAGCAGTTTAATCGTATCTAACCAACCCACGTTGGTGCTACGATAATACCAACTAATTATTAACCAACCTAGGGTGACAAAAGATCATGGTATACAATAGACAAGGTGGCATAACAATTTGGATTAATAACTACACCCAAAAGTATTTAAATAAATACTTGAAATAGAATGCAATACATTGAAACAAAGTATTTGAAAACTGGGTTCAAAATGATCAAAGGTATAACTTGCCTTGGAATAGATCTAGATATTGGTCTTGGTCTTGAGGTGCTCCTTCTTCTACAAAATTCCCCGAAGTATCGATGTCTACTCGCAAACGAGACAAAAGAAACAAAACAAATAAATAACAGAGGCAAAACAAACTCCAAAAATTAAATAAAATTCATAAATAAATAGATCTGAATTTTATATGAATTTACAAATTTGAATGGGCTCAATCGGAGTTCGGATGCAAAAGATATGGGCTTTGGAAGATTGGAAAAATCAATTAAACCCTAAATTGGATTTTCTCGAATTTCCCGAATTAATTTTATAAAGGAAATTCGGATTATTGCGCAATGCTTGCGTCAGCCGAGAATTTCCGGAAAAAGGAATTGAATTTAAATAAAATTCTGACATGTGGGACCCACTGTCAGTCTCGGGTTCACGGTGGACCGAGTGCACCGAACCGAGGGAGATCTGGCGCGGTGGACCAAGCCACGACGCTGTGTGTCTTGGCCGTCTGGCGCCACGCGGCCGCCACACCAAAGACACGGCCGACGCTGGCGCCGAGTTGGCGACAACGGCGCGGCGGTGGCGCTCGGGACCCGATGGTCACCGCGACAGCGGCGACTTCGCCGGCGATGAGTGGTACCAACGTGTAGAGGAGGCTAATGCGCACACATGGGCACTGGTTTGAGCACCTGGGGTTGACGGAGATGGCCGGCGGCGAGGAAGAAGCGGCGGAGAGAGCTCGGGTTTTGTCGGACGGGCGCTCCGGCGATGCTCCGGCGACGAGAAGGTGCGCACGAGGTAGCCTGTGACTTGCTGATCACAATGGTGCAGTCGGTGGAGCAAGGGCGACGACGACGGCGGCGCAATCCACCGGAGAAGAAGTTCGGCCGAAAACCCTAAAGCTTGCAATGCGGCGGCTAGAGGCGATCGGGCGGCGAGTGGCGGTTTAGGGTTACTGAGGCCCGAGGCGAGCTAAGGGAGTATTTATAGACCTGGAGATGCCGAGATTTGGAAACCCCCAAATCGGATCCGAAACAACCGGGTTTTTGAATTCCAAGATTTTCGGAGATTGAAACCGGTTCGGGGTTTGATTTGGTTTGAAACGGATATGGAATAACCAGAGATATGATTTGGCGGGGTCGGCGCGAAGAATAAGCAACTGAATCGGTTTTGTCGGATAAACTTGAAGCTCCAGCAATGGCGGGCGAGCGGGCGCGAGGAAGAAGAAACTCGCGGAGACAGCGACTCGGCGGTGGTCCCACCTGGCAGAGAGAGCGAGGGCGAGTGGGTGCAGCGCCGTGCGATGGAAATCCAACGGCTAGAAGCGAACGCGGGCGAGCGAGCGAGCGAGATCAGCGGGCGAAGCCACGCGGCGACAATCCAACGGTCAAAGCGGGGTTGGCGCGGCGTCCGATCGGAGACGAGGGCACGCGTCGGGCATCCAACAGACGAGAGCGCGGCCGGGGCGATATGGGCTGCGCGGTTGGAATAGTCTTTGAGCTTCGCCCGATCGTTCAAGGATTTAAAATCGGTTTTTCTTTTAAATAAATCCAAAAATGCAAATAGCAATTAGGAAATAGCAAATGACTTGGGAAAAGTTCCAGAAAATTCTATAAAATATATCCAAGCATATAGAATCTAAATAAAATAGTTTTGACAATTGTTGATGTTGGGATTAAGCTCATTTAACTCAATTTGTCCTTAAAGTCCATATTAAGCTTTTTAAATTAATATCCAATAAATCCAAATGATGAATTTTCTTGCTACTAATATTTAAAAGATTTTTAAAGCTCTGAAATTTGGGATGTTACAAACCTCCCCCCCTTAAACGAATCTCGCCCCGAGATTAGGCTAGCTAGAGAAAAGGCTAGGAACTCGGATTTCAACTCTTCTTCACGCTCCCACGTTGCTTCTCCTTCCGAGTGGTTACTCTTTCGACTTTGCGTAAACGAACAGTCTTGCTCACAGTGCGCGCTCTGCGACATCCAAAATCCGATAGGTGCTCTTTGTACGTGAGATCTTCCTTGATTCAATTGACTCCAACGGGTCCGCTCTTCCGCACACGAAGACACTTCTTGGTGAGAGACATGAAAGACATCATGCACTCGCTAACGATCGTGGTAGCTCCAGCTGTACGCAACTTCTCCACTGCGTTCCAAAACCTTGAATGGACCCACATACCTTGGAGCAAGCTTCCCTTTGGTGTGGAATCTCTTAACACCTCGAGCGGAGTAACTCGCAGATACACAAAATCCTCTGGTTCAAAGTCGAGGTCACGGCGACGATTATCGGCATAACTCTTTGCCTCGATCGGGCTATCTTTAACCTCTCTCGATCATAGCAACTTGTTCTTGACTTCTGAATAATATCCGCCCGAACACTACACGCTCATTGTCTCGACCAATTCAACGGAGTTCTGCGAGCACGACCGCATGAGCTTCAAATGGTGACATCGCAAACCGGCTTGATAAGCTGTTGTTGTACGAGAATTACGCATACGGTAAACTTTTATCCCAACCGATAGCATTAGCTAAGGCACGTGCTCTCAACATGTCTTCTAATATCTCGTTGACTCTTTCGATCTGTCCATCATGTCGTGGATGATAAGCGAGATGAAATTGGATGAGTTCCTGTGGCTTCATGTAGACTCGCCAAAAGCGAGAGGTGAATTGAGATCCTCGATCCGACACTATCTTCTTAGGCACACCGTGCATCGACGATTTTTGACATATACAATTCGCCAAGCGGTCTCTCGAGTAAGTGGTTTTGGTGGCAAGAAATGGGCAACCTTAGTCAAACGATCCACTATTACCCAAATCGAATCATAACCTCGATTGAGTCTTGGGTAATCCGTAATAAAATCCATACCGATCTCTTCCCACTTCCATTCGGTATCTTCGGTTGTAGCAATCCTGCGGCCTCGATGTTCGGCCTTTACTTTCGACACACGTCGCATAAAGCAACGAACTCGCGACGCCTCGCTTTAAGTTTGGCCACCAAAACTTATTCTTAACATCCTGATACATCTTAGTGCTTCCAGGTGAATTGAATACTTTGAGTCATGGGCTTCCTTCGAATCGGTGTCTTAATCCATCAATATCCGGTACGATATCGTCCATTGATCCACAAGATATCCCGATCATCTATGGTAAAGTCTTTAAATTTTCCTTCCGACATCTTCTTCTTGAGATCAAGCAAACTCGTAATCCTTAGGTTGAGCTTCACGAACTGTTTCTCCGAGTAGACTGTACTTCCAAATTGGCCACAAATCCTTAGGAACAACTTCTAGTGTAGCTTCGGAATTCCTCCCAAGTTACAACACAACTCTTTTACTTCGAGCATTGCAAGTAGCTCTTACGACTCGGTGCATCTGAACTACATTGGCCTTACGGGATGGTAATGGATTCCAAGATTATAATACTTTATTAATTCCAACCATCTTCTTTGTCTCATGTTCAAATCGGTCGAGTGAAAATGTACTTGAGCTCTTATGATCATGTAGACTTCACGGCGACACCGATGAGATAATAACGCCAAATCTTCAAGGCATGCACTACTACAGCCTAATTCCAAATCATGGGTAGGATAGTTCTCTTCATGAGGCCTTAATTGCCTTGGCGCATAAGCGATGCCTCTTCCTTCTTGCATAAGAACACATCCTAAACCTTGACGCGAAGCATCACAGTAGATATCAAAATCCTTACTAATATCCAAGCAAAACTAGCACTGGGGCTGAAGTCAAACGTTTCTTCAATTCTTGAAAACTTTCTTCACAAGCTGGGGTCCTAATAAACTTCTTCTCTTTCTTCAACAATTGCGTAAGAGGTTTAGCAATCGTTGAGAACCCTTCAATGAAACGACGATAGTATCCTGCCATTCCCAAGAAACTACGAATTTGAGTAACCGTCTTGGGCTGCTCCCAATTCATTACAGCTTTAACCTTTCCGGGGTCAACTGCTACTCCGTCGGCTGTCATCACATGACCGAGAAAATCAACTTTCTTCTTCCAAAAGTCACACTTCTTGAACTTGGCATACAAGCGATGTTCTCTCGAGCTTCTCTAGGATTAATCTCAAATGTTACGTATGTTCTTCTTCTGACTTTGAGTATACCAAAATATCATCAATAAACACTACCACGAACTTATCCAAATATTCCATGAATACTTTGTTCATCATGTTCATGAAATAGGCAGGGGCATTAGTCAATCCAAAAGACATGACTAGAAATTCATAATGTCCATACCGGGTTGAGAAAGCGGTCTTTGGTACATCCTTAGGACAAATTTTCATCGATGATAACTTCGATCGCAGATCGATCTTAGAGAATACTCGGCTCCTTTCATCCGGTCGAACAAATCATCTATTACGGGCAATGGGTACTTATTCTTGATGGTGACTTCGTTGAGGAGCGATAATCGATACACATTCTCATACTTCCATCTTTCTTCTTGACGAACAAAGCAGTGCTCCCCATGGCGCGAACTAGGTCTTACAAAACCTTTTCCCAAGAGTTCTTCTATCGCTTCTTCATTTCCACAAGTTCATCGTTGGCATCCGATAGGGTCTCTTGGAAATTGGTCTTTGTTCACGGCACTAGATCGATGACAAACTCAATGTCACGGTCGGTGGCATTCCCGTAATTCTTACGGAAATACATCCGGTAATCTCGACTACTGTGCACGTCTTCCAAAGCTGTCTTGCATCGTTGACTACCAAATGTCCATCACGCATCGAGGTGGCTAGGAATTCAACTTTCTTTCTGTGGTATCCTCTATTGTCACGGCTCTTCGCCACAATCTAGTCTCGCTTTATGTTTGGATAACCAATCCATACCAAGGATGACATCTATGGTGCGAGTGTCTAGAACTATTAGGTTGGCTAGAAACTCAACTCCACTATGAGTAGCCTAGCTCCTAAACATCCAACTTTAGAACTTAGCTCTGCTCGGTATTGGACTAACAGAGTATGCTTAAGATGCATAACTTTCAATTTGTTCTTAGTTGCAAAATTCCGAAACAAGCGAATGCGAAGCTCGAATCAAAGCAATCGATGCGGTATGAATTTACTAGGAACTTACCCAAGACAACGTCGGGTGCTTCTTGGGCTCCTTCTAGAGTGGCGTGGTTGACACGACCTCGACCAGCGATGGCGGTGCTCCTCGGATTGACCGTAGCTTGAGAAGTTCCTTGATGGTTGCCTTGTCTTGGCGTCTTGGCCGTGTATTCCCAAGGTTAAAGCGTCTTTGGAGTGATAGTCCCATTCTGCGGACATCGGTTGGCGAAATGCCTGGTGGCCGACGGCTGTAAAGCAAACTCGGTTGTATTACGTGGGTTGCTTCTTGGATTGGGGTTGGTAGTGCGGGGTTGCGAAATTACGAGCAAGCGGGCGAGGTGAAGTTGGTGCGGTGGTCCGCGACTGCGTGGTGGAAAGCGGCTAAGCTGCGGTGGAATCATTCTTGCCCTTACCGGGTTGGTGACTTCCTGCCGAGCCATTCTGCGCTTACGATGATCTTCCAATTCCTTACGCTTATCCTCTAGAATCAAAGCCTTGTTGATCAACTCTTGAAAATCGGGAAAGGTGTGGGCGATCAAGTTGACTTGAAGTCGATGTTCAATCCTTTCGACGACGACTCGACGAGCCTTGTCGGTGGCGACATCTTCCGCGACATATCGAGCAAGTTGAGAGAATTTGTTGAGGTAGTCGATCACCGACATTCCTCCTTGCTTGAGAGCACGAATTCATCCTTCTTTAGATCCATGATTCCTTCGGTACATGATATCTTGGCGGCGTTGTGAACTCTTCCCAAGTAATGTCTTGCGGCGTTCCACGCTTGCACAAAAGTTTTCCCACCATTCGGCGGAATGCCTTCCATCCGTGAGAGGCGTCATGAACTTTTTCATGATCGCGCATTGAGTGATCGCAGTTTTCTCTCAATAACACGAGCCAATCATCGCCTTCTCTTGGTGAGACATGTCCGAAAAGGTTGGTGGGCGGGTCCTCATAAACTCCGCCAACTTGGATGATCCATTGTGACCATGAGCAAGCTGGGGCTCCATTGTGATCTTGATTGTTGTTGTTCGATTATTCATAGCTTGCATCGATTCATCATGGTGTACATCAGTGGGTCCGAGTATCATGAATGCTCCAAAATTTCGCAGATCGATGAAGGTGCTTGTGGTGGAATTGCTTCTCCGGGATTTGCTCCGTCCTTCCGACATCGGAGTATCGTAACCACTTGCAGTGACTTGACGAGTCCGAACCATCCGTGAATCTCAAGGGTTAGATAAGGTAGCAAGCACGAGATAAGTTGTAGAACTAAGCGGGGTAGGTAAAACCCAACAACATATTTTAAGAAAGCTCAATGAAACTCTTATATTGATTAAGATAATAGTATGGCTTGCAACAAATGCCTAAGGGCCTTTGCACTCATACTTGCACACAAAAATAAGGACAAACTTAAGCACACAAAACTACCGCCTAAAGGGCGACTCAAGACATAAAGCGGCTAAGCACGAAACAACGCGAACAGACTACTCAATCAAATAGCCTCCATGACCTTGACGGTGCTCCCGCCTTCAGAGACTGAAAGTGAGCTGGCATCCTTGCAAACTGATCCTGATGTCTCGGGGATGGTGCAATAGGAGCAGTGTCCTCGTGCAGTCTTCTTTGGTGCTTCAGCTCTGCGCCTCGCCGGCTCTTCGGCTCGGTAGGTCCATCGACTTCTTTCGGTCTTCCTCTTGATGTCTTCTTCGTGTCGTCCATAAAGAGTTTCTTCTAATATGGCGATCCTTTCTTGACTCTCGAAGAGTCTCATAGGTACACTCCAGCTCTGTGGCGGCTAACTCCAACGATTCTTCCTGAGCAGCGGCGAACTGGGCGAGATGCACGACGGTGGCGTTGTCTTCTCCTTCCGTAGACGGAAAACGTGCAGCAAGATCCACGTCGGAAGTGCGGGGATGATAACGAAAAGCGTGTCACGAAGCTCTCGAGTAGATGTTGCAGATCCTCGGGATGGCAAGGCGTGAAGACTCTGGATTGCTTCAATCCAAATACTCCTTCTAGCCGAGATGTGCGATGGTTTGCTTGCCTTGGTGGTTTGCTGGCGCGAGCGGTCAAATGGCGATCACTCCACGATCTCTACCGTTCACAATCCAAGCACCGCCACGGTACAATGGACGATCGAACCCTCCAAGTACTTGTAGCAACTTCCAAAGCTCACGGCAAGTCCTCCCTTGCGCTCTCCATAACTCGAAGGCGAGGCATCTGTCAAGATGGACAAGGATATGAAAACATCTTTAAAGACAGCGGGGAGAGAAAGAATTTCAGCAATAGTTGAGTCAAGAGAGACATGAGATGAGTTAAGGAGTTCAATTAATCTTGCAAGTAAATTTTGCTTTAGAAAATAGTTTGGACTCACTAAGAACGGCCAATCTAACTAGGGTCAAGACCTACGACAAGTATGGCTCGATACCACCTCTGTCGGGACCCAAATATGCAAATCTGGACCCTCCGTGTATTCTGGCACTAGTCCGGGTTCCCGCTAGTGCCCAAAGTGTCAACATTGATGAAATATCACATCCATACAACGAATATAATAATAAACGAGTACATTTAAGTAACAAATAGCTGTTGGGACCTTACGGTCGAGTTTACATTTATTAAGCCATGCAAAGTGACAATAAAGAAATAACTACAATGAAACGAAATAAACTCGGTGGCTCCCATCAATTTACCACGAGCAACCGTGGGATCAAGACCCTAACGTTCAACCTTCAGAGAACTCTTCTTCAAAAGCAAAGTGACGACTCCTCCACTACATTGATTTGTTTAGCAAGAGTGAGTACACACCGCACTCATAAGTCATACCACAGAATGCATTTATACATGATGGCTTATTCCAAAGAAATAGCTTCGTGGTTACTTTGCGAAATGCAACATTTGCAATTGAATACAAATAATAGATTGAAAGCGTAATTCAAAACAAATAGACAATAATAAGTTAACAATTGATTTCACAAAAGACACACAGTCTAATCAAGTTCTTTCACACAATTTGAACAAGTTATCTCACGGTGACCCTTCCCATTTGTTTTATGAAAATCTACCCCTCGTGTGAAATTCCGAGCATGTCCATAACCGAGGACGCGGCTATTCGAATAGATTGGTTTAAACACTCTGCAGAGGTTGTACACTTTACCCACACGATGAAACCAACCGGATCGAGTTGATCACAACAAAACCTTTCGAGACTTCATCTCAAACAATGACACTCTGGTGTGCTTTATGCCGTCAATTTGTACACACACCCTTGGAACGACACACACCATTGGACAGGATGCAAATAACGTCCCGCGATGTGACATATCACACCTCCAAACCCATCACATAGCTTAAATACAACCCGAGTTGTCAATGTCAAGACTCCATAACTTACTAAGTTAGGCCCAGCCCATACTAGGCATGTGGTCGTACAGTAAGGCCCAGTTCAATGGCGCACAAAGTTAAGTCCTTAATTGACCAAGGCAAGACTTCCAGTTTTACCCAAATCACAAAGTTTAATAAGCACACAGCTCCACCATTCACACAGAATCCACCACTTGCCTCAGTCTAAATCTTTTCCCACCCTGTTGATTAAGTGCAACACATGCCATCAACGAGTAATAGCACACAGCACACACAGATTCATCACACAGTTCCATAATCACTTAGTCAAATTTATAATTGCAACTCTCACATGGAATGATGACTCGTGGCATGGCTAAGCAGTTTAATCGTATCTAACCAACCCACGTTGGTGCTACGATAATACCAACTAATTATTAACCAACCTAGGGTGACAAAAGATCATGGTATACAATAGACAAGGTGGCATAACAATTTGGATTAATAACTACACCCAAAAGTATTTAAATAAATACTTGAAATAGAATGCAATACATTGAAACAAAGTATTTTGGCGGGTTCAAAATGATCAAAGGTATAACTTGCCTTGGAATAGATCTAGATATTGGTCTTGGTCTTGAGGTGCTCCTTCTTCTACAAAATTCCCCGAAGTATCGATGTCTACTCGCAAACGAGACAAAAGAAACAAAACAAATAAATAACAGAGGCAAAACAAACTCCAAAAATTAAATAAAATTCATAAATAAATAGATCTGAATTTTATATGAATTTACAAATTTGAATGGGCTCAATTGGAGTTCGGATGCAAAAGATATGGGCTTTGGAAGATTGGAAAAATCAATTAAACCCTAAATTGGATTTTCTCGAATTTCCCGAATTAATTTTATAAAGGAAATTCGGATTATTGCGCAATGCTTGCGTCGGTAGAGAATTTCGGAAAAGGAATTGAATTTAAATAAAATTCGACATGTGGGACCTTTGTCGGTCTCGTTCACGTGGACCGAGTGCACCGAACCGAGGGAGATCTCGGCGCGGTGGATCGCAAGACGACGCGCAGCGTGTCGGCGCTGATCTGGCGCCACGCGGCCGCCACACCAAAGATCCAAAGCCGACGCCGGCCGCGGCGACTAACGGCGGCGGGTGGCGCCGGACCCGATGGTCAATGGCGAACAGCGGCGACTTCGCCGGCGATGAGTGGTACCAACGATGTAGAGGAGGCTAATGCGCATACATGGGCTTTGGTTTGAGCACACAGGGTTGACGGAGATGGCCGTGGCGAGGAAGAAGCGGCGAGAGAGCTCGGGTTTTGTCGGACGGCGCTCGGCGATGCTCGGCGGCGAGAAGGTGCGCACGAGGTAGCTCGTGACTTCGCGATCACAATGGTGCAATCGGTGGAGCAAGGGCGACGACGGCGGCAAGCAATCCACCGGAGAAGAAGTTCGCCGAAACCCTAAAGCTTGCAATGCGGCGGCGCTTAGGCGATCGGGCGGCGAGTGGCGGTTTAGGGTTACTGAGGCGGGCGGAGCTAAGGGAGTATTTATAGACACGAGATGCCGAGATTTGGAAACCCCAAATCGGATCCAAACAACCGGTTTTTGAATTCCAAGATTTTCGAGATTGAAACCGGTTCGGGTTTGATTTGGTTTGAAACGGATATGGAATAACCAGAGATATGATTTGGCGGGTCGGTCGCGAAGAATAAGCAATCGAATCGGTTTTGTCGGATAAACTTGAAGCTCCGGCAATGGCGGGCGAGCGCGGCGCGAGAAGAAGAAACTCGCGAGACGACGACTCGGCGGTGGTCCCACTGGCGAGAGAGCGAGGGCGAGTGGGTGCGGCGCGTCGCGATGGAAATCCAACGGCTAGAAGCGAACGCGGCGAGCGAGCGGAAGCGAGATCGTGGCGAAGCCACGCGGCGACAATCCAAGGTCAAGCGGGGTTGGCGCGTCGTCCGTCGGAGACGAGGGCACGCGTCGGGCATCCAACAGACGAGAGCGCGGCCGGGGCGATATGGGCCTGCGCGGTTGGAATAGTGCTGGGCTTCGGCCCAGTACTGTTCCGAAGGATTTAAAATCGGTTTTTCTTTTAAATAAATCCAGAAAATGCAAATAGCAATTAGGAAATAGCAAATGACTTGGGAAAAGTTCCAGAAAATTCTATAAAATATATCCAAGCATATAGAATCTAAATAAAATAGTTTTGACAATTGTTGATGTTGGGATTAAGCTCATTTAACTCAATTTGTCCTTAAAGTCCATATTAAGCTTTTTAAATTAATATGCAATAAATCCAAATGATGAATTTTCTTGCTACTAATATTTAAAAGATTTTTAAAGCTCTGAAATTTGGGATGTTACAGTGACCTATTAGCTAATTCGAGGCGCAAGATGGCGCTAGGTGTAGCTAGTTAGGTCAAGAGGAGATAAAGACGACGCTTTAAAATACATGCATATGTGTCCCGTTTGTTTTGGGCCTTAACGGGAGCCCAATAGGATCAAACATCTAGAAGGTCTAAGCCTCCACTATAAATAGGAGAGAGTGGTGGCTGCACCACAGCTCTTCGCCTTTTCGCTATTTTGGAAACCGTAATTTTCTTAGGGAGAGCTTTGGTGGAGGCTAGGGTTTAGAATCATTCTCATTGGATCAATAGGTTGAAAGTTACGTCGTTTTCTTTATCTCTGATCTATATTCTGGACAGACGTAGATGGGTTGTGTTTAGCTGATAATTAGCCCTCTATTGTGGCCGAATCAGGGGATTCCGCCAACTAATGTTTTGTAGCCTGATCTGTTAAGATTCACACCTTGGTTTCGTGTCTTTTAGAGTTACGATAATTAATGGTGAATTTTTCGTCGCATCGGAAGCCGTATGAAATCGGGTGAATAGTTTATTTTCATTTTGGGTCTATGCGTATATTGGATAGTCAGGGGTTATTGTAGAACACCGGTAGCAGTGTTATATCGTTGTTCTTATTTTGGGAACATGCTTGTGTAGGCGGCAAAGTATCATGTGTGGGAACACCTCCGTTGCCTATTAACGAGTCACAACGCGAAAAGGCAAATCTTGTATGTTAACTGGTGTTGAATTCAAAGGAATGCATAATGATATGTTGTTTACATGAATGTTCTTGTGCTTTGTTCATGGTGTTGATATACTGCAAGTGACTAGTGTGGCCTTATTGGTACATTATGTTGAGTGTGAATACATACTTATACTTGTTTACACATGTTGTTGAATGTCATGTGTCTTTTCCACTAATGTGTGTTATTCATTCATACCATGAGAAATCATCATGTTCATTCATAAAATTCATTATGACCACTAAGTGGATTCTTTTAGTAAGTCCCATCAATTCCGGTATGGGCATTTGAAAGACCCATCAATTCCAAAGATGGGCATTTGAAAACCCACCATTCCAATGTGGGTAGTGTTGACCACCATTCCAATGTGGCAACTTGGACACCCGTATGAAACGTTCTTCATACGGTGATTGGGTCCCCGTGCTTTGTGAAGTACGGGCTTAAGTGAACACCGACGGTGTATCACTCGCTATACCCGTATATGCAATCGATAAGTCCATACCTTCAATGCATTCTTACATTTCATCCATTCATGTATTCATTCCATACGCACATGTTTGTGTTCCAATAATTGTTCGTAATTCAACTGAATTGTGTTGTCCACTCCATGCTTGATTATTCTTGTTTAGTACTTGCTGAGTCTTCGACTCACCCTTGCTTTGTATGTTTTAATTAGGTAATTGAGGAGGACGACAAGATGATTTGGTGGGTAGTTCAAGACACTACACTTCACTTTTATTCAATCGAACAATTATTCTTGCCATTCACCAAGTCAAATTGTTGAAATAAGTTTGATTGTAATAATCCTATGTTAGTATCGTTTAACTGTTCGTGGTATTATGACCGTTTATCCATTCTTTACCATGATTCTAGTGATCGTTCATTGTCTTTCCTTAGGAATTTTATGTTGATTGAATCTGGATAATCTAGTTTTAATGCTATGCATAGTAGTTTGATAGTTTTGCGTGACATTTTGGCTTCCGAATAGCCAGGGTGTTACAGTTGGTATCAGAGCGGGCTTTAGGTCCGTGGTTCATTCAAACATATTAAATTGACACACTGTGCACATTAGGAGGGATTGGGTAAACTGTTGCTTCCACATTTCAATTGTGGTGACTCGAGTATTGAGTCGTTGTTAAATTGTGTTGTGCTATGATGTGTTAATCCATGATATGATGTGATAACCTCTATCTATGAAATTATTCTATGATCGTCATGAGATGATCCGATATAAATATTTATATTCATAATTGATTGCATTAGTTATGTGTTTCGCTAGCGGGCGTTGATCAGTTGAGTTCGTGGTTGATGTCTTGGGTTTTGCCAGGCTACACCACTGTTTGTAGTATGATATTAGAGCACTTCTTACCTCTGTTTCATAAGCTCTGTATTGAGCATGAGCTCATTGATGAACTTGTTGCCTTTCTCGAACCGATATCCGGTTTCTGGTTGTGGTTCTGGCGGTTCGTGAATTCTTTTGAAATTGGGGTTTTAATGAAGAAGGCAAGCTCCAGCAGTTCTCTGATTCGTTCTTTGAAACAAATATTGCCCTTTCGACTATTGTGATATTTCTGCTCCACGTGAGCATAGTTCAAATGCAAGATTCCTCTTTTCACAAAAGACTTGTTTTACCCCTGTTGGGGAAATTTAACTCATTCGTTCGTTTGGAATCTAGGTATTTGAAGACTTCTTTTGCAAGTTCTTTATCAAGTGTGTATTGATCTTGCATATTTCTCTTGGAAATTTGCTTTAGTACGTCGTTCTCTTCCTTGATTTTCAAATTTGACAAATTCTTGTCCGGTGGCGATTGATGAATTTCTCTTGGGTTCATGATGTTGGTAGACGAGTTTAAATAGGCCTTTAATGGTACTCCGAAAACATTATTGTTTTTCGATTGTCGAATTGTTTTTACTACGAATGATCTTTGTAAATTGGCAACATTGATATTTTCATAGTTGTTCTTTCTTTCTCATTGGAAAAGAGCGACTCATTTACTCGTTTGATGGTTTGCCTAATGAGAATTCTTGTTGCAAGATCGTTAACACGAGAAAGCATTGGCTCAATGTATTCCTTTTGGAACCCTCTGCTGGTTGAAATTTGATGCATCTCTTTCTGAAGAAAAGCGTTAAAACCCTTTTGGAGTGCTTGGTTATGCTTAAGTCGGGGGTTGCACCCAAACAAAGATTGTGGGCTACGGGTTTCTATTAGACCCTATTTGTTTTTTCAAAATAGTTTCTTGCCTTTCTGGCCGCGGAGCTCTCATTGCTGTTTGTGAACGTTATTCTTGACAAGATCGTTCTCTTCTTGTTGCAAGATCATTAACACGAGAAAGCATTGGCTCAATGTATTCCTTTTAGAATCCAGAAAACTTGTTGCCGAGATTGCATTGAGGCGGAACGGATCGGCAGCTGCGCTGGAATCCAGCTGTCGGATGAGAATCCGACGGCTGAAATCGTCTCGGGAAAACCCTAGCAGGCCGGCTGTGGGCGAGCCGAGAAACAGTAATGGGCCGAGGCACAGTAACGGGCCAAATGGCCGGTTTAAACAGTAATTTCGCCGGTTATGAACAGTAAAATCCAGAAAAATTGAATTTAATTTATTTTCAGAAGTATTTTTTGAATGAATTTCAATAGAAAAATTGTATAAAATCTCTGTAAATTTTGCACCAACGTGTTATTTTTCAGAGATTAAATGTGTATAGTTATAATGCTTCTGAGAATGAATTATTGAATAATTTATTGTTTCCGCTGCAAAAGTTAATATAGATTAATTCTTTTTTAATTAAATTCAAACCAACGGGAGAATTTAATTTTTAAGAATTGTTGTGAGTTATGATATTGTTATTTTCTGACTAAAGTTGATAATAACAGTATTATAATTTTAATTGATGTTTTTTATGCATTGTTTCTATTTCTGCCCAACGGTGATATAGATTTAATGTATAGATATAATTGTTTTAATTGTATGTCGTATTTTTGACCAACGTTGGAAATAAGGCATATAATTTTCATGTTTCGTTCTCACTTTATTTGAACTAAATTTTCAGGAGGATACAACTTGATGGGTTGTATCAGAGAGATCCCCACTCTCAAAGGAGATAATTATGGAGAGTGGAAGAAAAAGATAGACTTAACGTTTATCTTAGCTGAGGTGGACTGGGTCCTCACTACAAAGACGACCCACCGAGCCTATGACACCAAAGTGAGGATCAAAATGAGGATGATCTTGCTTGGCGAGAAAAGACAGAGAGATCATGCTCCTTACGGATGTCTTATGACCTAGAGCATAAGAAATGGACCACGACCAACAAGAAATGTATGGTCGTGATAAAGAACACGATTGAGCTCGCAATTGTGGGCTCAATCATGATCGTGTTCTCATCACGAATACCTTGATAAAATAAAGAGTCAGTTCATCGCTCTTCAAAGACATATGCTACACGGTGATTAAGCGACTTGTGATGTAAAGGTATTCGGTGGTGGCGGTGGAATAAGAGAACACATACTAAGGATGAGCAACTTGGCATCCAAGCTTAAACCAATGGATTTGGCACTCAAGGATGAGTTCCTTATTCACTTGATTTTGCTTCCTTGCGAGAAAAGTTTGACACCTTTGTTGTCAATTACAACATGCACCGATAAATGGGACTTAGAAAAGTGCATAGCTATGTGTGTTCAAGAGGAGGAAAGAATTAAATCCTCACATGGTGGATCTATCAACTATGTGAAGGATAACAAGAAAAGCACTTCAACAGTACCTCCTTCTCAAGGAACAAGGAAAAGCCTCATCCATCACCTCAGCAGAATAAATTTGTCAGAGGCAAAGATCGTTGTCTTCATCAAGCAAGAAGACCTGACACTACAAGAAGAACTGTCCGATTACTTAAAGATGATAATGGCAAAGAAAGGTGAGAACATTATTACCTTCATAAATGAATGCTTGTATGTGCAATATTCAAATCCACTTGGTGGATTGACTCAGAGCAGCTGCTCATGTTGCTAATTCCTTCTGAGGATTCCGTTCGACGAGGACTACGCAAAGAAACGAAAGATGCATTAAAGTCGCAAATGGAGTCCAAGCGAAGTTGAAGCCGTTGGCGATCTTTCATTAGAGTTAGCTAATGGCTCCAATCTTTACTTAGAGATGTTCTTTTTGTTCCCTCTTACAGAGGAATTTGATTAGTGTTTCCAATTTGGACAAAGATGGTTATGATTGTAATTTTGGAAATGGCAAGTGCTAAATAATATTTAATAAAGAATGTGTTGGTCTTGCCATATTACAAAATGAGCTTTATTTGTTATCATTATGTGATGATGTGAATGTCGATGCGATAATGGGAACATCGCGTGCGAAAGTGATTGAATCCTCGTCTCACGAATGTAAGCAAAACGAAAGAGAACTCATAATGAATCGTCGAAATTATGGCCTTGTCGTGCTTAGGCCATATTTCGAGGGGAGAATAGAAAGACTAGTTAAGAATGAAATTCTTCCTCTATTAGAGTTCTCGGACTTAGAACAATGCAGAGAATGCATTAAAGGAAAATATGTAAAGAAAATTAAGAAAGGCGCAAAAGAAGCACGGGAGTTCTACAAATTGTTCACACAGACATTTGTGGTCCTTTTCTTGTGAAAAGTGTGGATGGTTATGACTCGTTCATAACATTCACAGATGACTACTCCCGTTTTGGATACATTTATCCAATCAAAGAAAGAAATGAAGCCTTGGATAAATTCAAGATATTTAAGGTGAAGTTGAAAACCAACACGATTTAAAGATTAAGATAGTTCGATCGATCGTGGGGAGTACTACGATCGACATACCCCATATGGACAAGTTCTGGACCTTTGCGAGGTTCTTACAGAAAATGGCATAGTAGCCCGATATTCTACACGGGCGAACCTCGGCCAAAATGGAGTAGGTGAAAGACGCTTAGCGCACCACGATGGATATGGTGCGAAGCATGATGAGCTACTCCACACTCCCATTGAGTTTATGGATGGAGGCGTTAAAACCGCCATTCATATTCTCAATAGAGTGCCTAGTAAGTCCGTGCCCAAAACACCGCATGCGAGTTGTGGATGGAAGATTTCCCTCACTAAACCACTTACGTGTGTGGGAGTCTCACTTGAGGCTAAAGTTTTAACCCAAACATTGGGAAGCTAGATCCCAAAGCGAAGAAGTTGCCATTTCATTGGCTACCACGAAAAGTCAAAAGGTTTTCGTTTCTACCGTCGAGACGGATATACAAAGTTTGTAGAAACGAGACACGCTGTCTTCTTAGAGGATGAAATGATGAGGGGAGCATGGTAGCTAGAGATTGATCTTGAAGAGAAGCGGGTATATGTGCCCACTCCGATGATTCAAGAGCCACTCTTCTCACTACTGCTGTCATTTGCACCGACGGTACAAGATCTTGTGGTGCAAGACTGTTATTGTTCCTCCCTGTGGCAACAATAAATGAGAATGAGGAACTGTTCTTCAGGATCCTATAGAACCCATTGCCACAAATGAGGGGGAGCAACTGACCTCAAGCAGAAGATGTACCAAATGAGGAGGCCCCAGGAGGTCTCAAAGAGTAAGAAGATCGGCTATTTCGATGATTATCGATTTATCATCAGAGGAATTTCAAATGGAGGATGACCCCACCTCATTTGAAGAAGCCATGAGAAGCGAAAATTCTTCAAAATGGCTTGAGGCCATGGAAGAGGAAATGAGGTCCATGAAGACTAATAAAGTGCAGGACTTGGAAATTATTCCTAAAGGAGCCAAAACAAGAGGGTGTAAATGGGTCTACAAAACAAAGCTTGACTCCCAAGGAATGTAGAAAGATACAAAGCGCGACTTGTGGCAAAAGGCTTTACGCAAAGAGAAGGGATTGATTACAATGAGACTTTTCTCCAGTCTCTGTAAAGATTCCTTCAGAATCATAATGGCATTAGTAGCACATTATGATTTAGAGTTACATCAGATGGATGTAAAGACGGCATTTCTTAATGGGGATTTGGAGGAAAATGTTTACATGGCACAACCGAAAGGTTTTGTTGTGGAAGGAAATGAAAGAATGGGATGCCGCCTAAAGAAATCGATTTATGGGTTAAAGCAAGCTTCAAGACAGTGGTACTTGAAGTTTGACAGTACAATAAGAAAATTTGGGTTTAAAGAGAATGTAGAGGACAACTGTGTCTATACAAAGTTTAAAGATGGGAAGTTTATCTTCCTAATCCTGTATGTGGATGATATCCTACTGGCTAGTAGTGATGTCAGTCTACTACTGGAGACAAAGAAGTTTTTTTCCTCAAACTTTGATATGAAAGATCTTAGTGAAGCTTCGTTCGTTCTAGGGATCGAAATTCACCGGGATAGAAACAAAGGGATATTGGGACTATCACAAAAGACATACATAGAGAAAGTCTTAAAGAAATTTGGGATGCATAAATGTAGTCCTTCACCTGCACCTATAGTCAAGGGCGACAGATATGGGGATTTTCAATGCCCTAGGAACCAGTATGAGATCGATCAAATGAAAGCGGTTCCATATGCTTCAGTTGTCGGAAGCTTACAGTATGCTCAAGTGTGCACTGCATACGACTTAGCTTTTGTTCTGGGTTACTTGGCGATTCGAGCAATCTCGGAATAGAACATTGAAATTGATAAAGAAAGTCTTGCGTTATTTGCAAGGAACAAAAGGCCTCATGATGACATCTGAAGATCAGTTTACTCCATATAGTGGGGTATCTGATTCGATTTTGCGGGAGATGATAGAAAGTCGACATCCGGATATGTGTTCACTCATTTGGAGGAGCATATCGTGGAAAAGCTCAAAGCAAACCGTCACTACATCGTCCACAATGTATGCCGAGTTTGTAGCATGTTATGAGGCTACAGGCGGTGAATAGCTAAAGAAGTTCATACCGGTTTAAAAGTGGTTGACGACATCAATAGACCACTTAAGTTGTCTGCGATAATGAACGTGAGAATGTATGCCCACAACAATAAGTCAAGTGGTCTTTGCCAAACACATTGACATAAAGTACTATGTTGTGAAAGATAAAGTTCGGGATCAAATTATAAATCTTGAGCATATAAGCAGAGCAAAGATGTTAGCGGATCCGCTTACTAAAGGCTTACCACCCAACGTGTTCAGAGAACATATAGCCGGCATGGGTTTAAGGGAAAGCCTATGATTCCTGGACTAAAAGATGGCCCAAAAGATTAAAGTAACTATTTCAGAACAATGAGGTGTATTGTAGCTGTTGAATCTATCGGCAATTGACCGTGACGATGAGACATATTCTATGCACCAATCTGTGATGAAATGAGTAAAGTCAAAAGCAATTAAAGATAAAGTATAGATTGAGATCAAAGGGGAGAATGTTAGAATGATCTCATCAGAGGCATTTGGCCCAACGGCCAAATGCCTCGCGCCCTGATCGGGGGCGCCCGGCCCATTGGCTGGTGGGCCCCTGCCGCCAGCGCTATAAAGAGAGGTGGGGGGCCGGGGCGGCACGCATCACGAAATTGACCGCGCCGCCGCCACAAAACCCTAACCTACAAACCCTAATCCGATCCAGAGGGTTGCGCTCCAGCGACGGGATTGTCCACCGCCGCCTCCACCGACGGGATCGACCACCGCCGCCTCCACCGACGGGATCGACCACCGCCGCCTCTACCACCCGCAACCCACCATGGCCAACCCTTCCTCTTCTTCATCGGACGGTACACCCTTAACCCTAATCTATCTCTCTCTCTCGGTTTCTCTCTCAGACCCGAACCAAGAACACCAGATCCAAAGTTGATAAGGGTAGCTCGGTTATCCGTTTGACAGTTCGGAGAATGAAAATTTCCTTTCACAAAGTTCATTGAAGAAAATTTCGACTATGTTCATTTCTTTGGAATATTTGGAGTACTGGAGTTTAGAACCTCCCTTTGAAAAGAAAAGTGTCGAAATCCCCTTTCTCTAGAGTTTTATAGTGCTGGGTGTGACATTTGTTCAACTTTGTAGTTTTCGTACCAGAATTCTTTTTCTAGAATAAGTTGTTATTACAATTCCATTTGATCTTTGAAAATTTTATGACCCGATTTGTCATGTTCCCTTTAGAAGGTTTATTGACACGATCAGTAATGTGAGAGTAATGTTGATTCTGTTATAGAGAAAGAAGTTTGACCACCTTTCTTGTTGTTTCTAAAATGATCCAATTTCAAGTTTTGTGTTCATTACCTTTTGGGGGTTCAAGTTTATTTTGGTAAACGAAGTCCGCGTAAAACAATTTGTTGTAAAGTTATAATAGTTCTTGATGATGCGAGCGCTTTGATATTGAATGCTCGTTGTTCTTATCTCGCTAAGGTCAAACATTCTCTTCTTTTCGTGCTTATGCTTTCAACCGTGGACTCCTTATGTTCAATGAGTTCATTGCTTAATTGGTTTCTCCTTGGTCCAGTGTTTATGGCGAGTGGTAAATGATTTTCTAGTTGGTGAAAATCGTTTTCATGTGCCTCTTCTTTGAGAAATATTCGACCCATTTTTTCGCATGAGTCTTTCGAGGTGTTTTCTAATTGGCGTTGTGAGATTGATGTTGAAACTTGTAGTAAAAATAATCACCTCCGTGATACCGCCTAAATGAGAATACTTCAAGTTTAGTTTCCGTGACCTTTTGGAGTTCGTGAATATTCCGTAATCGAAATTGTTTTAAGTAAAATGGTGCATGGAGATATCCTATTGCTTCTTAAGAGTTTCGTGTGATTTAGTCCTAAAGGCTCCTTGGTTTGAGTTCTAAAGTGAAGTTGCAATCAAAAGAAATTTTTGTTGCTTTCGTTGAGAATCCGTTTGCTTTTCGTGAAGTCTGTAAAGGAAAATGCTTGTTTTGTGGTGAGGTCATTTGGATTACATGTTTCATGAGTAGATGAACTATTTGAACAAATTTGGCGTGTTGAAAAATTTTATTTGTTCTTAAGTAGTTACGTGGGTTGAACTGAAGAACTTACTTTGTTCATGTGGCAAGGTGTTATTAGTTCAAGAACTAATTGTTGTGTTAAAGGAAAGAGTGCAGTAGAGTATTTGATAATTTGAGTCAAGTTTTGTAACTTGTGATTATTTGAATCGTTCCTAAACCTCTTACTCTTTCCGCTCAAGAGATGTCGAGTTTCAATCGCAATGTCTTTCTTCAGATCGGATGTTATTTGCTATTCTCTCTTGAGGGATGTGTGCCCTCAACTGCGAACTTAGTTTTCGTTTTCCAAGATCACCTTTAGCAGAATATTTCTTTTGGTTTCTTGGCCGACGTGGTGAGCAACGCTTTCCTGTATGAATGAACTTATTTTTGTTGGCCCCTTCCTTTTGAGAAAGGATCACAGTTTTGTGTTGCGAAGTGTTTGCAAGGTGAAAGTTTGGCAACTGTTTGGTGGTGGATGAGTAATCGTAGCAATGATATTTTGCTACCAAGTTAGCGGATGAGTAGTAGAATGTGAAATGGTTTTAATCTGTATCCCTTGGAGGGAAATTGATTCACCTGAGATGTTTTGACTTCGAAGTAAGTCTGAAAAGTATTACGGCTGATTAACACCTGGTATAGTGAAATTCTAGAACTTCAATTCAGGATTTAAAAGGTTGATGATTATCGGAGGTATGGAAACCTTCATTGAATTTTTAGAGTAACGCAATTGGATAGCATTGCGAGATGGTGTGGATGATGTATTTCAGTTTGAGCATAATTTGATAATGTTCAATTAAGAGGTTTAATCTCTTGAGGTATGCGATGAATTCGAATTCCAATATTGGAGAGAAGTTTTACTCCTCGAAGAGAGCGGAAGAAAGGATGTTTCTTCGAAAATGATGTGTTTCCTTGCTTCTCGTTTGGGTTTTGTCTTTGTTGATAAGTGTTTTTCAGACTTTGAGTTGGGGCCGTGTTGGCATGGTGAACCTTTCGAGTTGATCGAGTAAAAGAAATATTTGATTTGAGTATCCAAGCAAATTTCTCTTTTGGTTTCCGTGGTGTTCTTTCGCAAATTGATTCATTGGAAGTGGAATTGCTTTATTGATGAATTGTCACATTTGGGATTTAACCTTTTTGGTGAAGAGTTAACATTGCGTGGTTGCGATGAGAAATCTCTATTTTTTCGCATTGGATTCTCTTCATTTCCGTGAGAAGAAATTAGGAAGTCGGCTTATCCCTTTGACCGTCACGGTACATACGCCAAGCACATAGCGTAAGGTGCGTCTTTGGTCTTGAGTGAGCAGCAGGACTATTCAAAGTTTGAGATTAAGTTAAAAATGTTGACCATCGAGTGAGGTCTTACCTTGATCCTCTTCGATGAGTGTACCTAGAAAGTTCAAGTTGATTGTTAGGTCGGGGCGTCGCTTCACATCTTTGCTTTGTGGTTTCTCTATTAGAGAGAGAGGCCACTTGGGAGATAGAGTCTCGCATGCGAGCAAATATCGCACTGTTCATTTCGCACGTCTTTATCCTTGATAATTTCCAGGCGTAGTTTTTGTTCGAGTGGATTGGCCTGTAGATTCGAGGTCGAATCCTATTAAGGGGGGTAGAATATAATACCCCAGAAACGAAAAGAGTAAAGAATCGAATCGAGTAATTTGAATGGAAGTCGGGGAAAGAAAAGACAATTAAAGGAGTAGAAATTCCTGAAAAATAAAAGGGTTTTCCATAAACTCTCGACAACACTGGGCTCGGGCCACGGCCCAGAGGGGCCCATGTAGTGGCGGCCATAAGGGGGTTCACCCCCAAACCCTAAACTCCACATTTCTCTCCCCCTCCCCCCTTTGGAGCCGCCACCCCCCTTCCCCCTTACTGTGCACCGCCTTGTGCGTCGATTTTGGGTAAGATGCGTTCGTTTTCTGTACTGTCTATCTCTTAGAACGTTGTAGGTATTGTTCTTAGCTTTCCATAGCCACCGAGATCACGTGATTCCGCCTTACGGTTTAGGAGATATGATTTTTTTAGTGCGTGCTGTTCTGTCTGTCTGACGAGAAGGATCTGTCGGCTTGATCCTAGGTTTTGATTTAGTTAGAGGCATTTCCAGAACCTCCACCCAAATAAGTTATTGTAGCCCTTTAAATTAGCTTTCAAAGCTAATAAAGATCATCTCCATTGGATTTGTATAATGAAAGTTATGATATTTGCTTTACCACTGTTCTGAATTCTGGGAAGATAAATGTTAGTGTTTTCATGTATTGTTTAGACTACTGTAGAGGCCGAATCTGGGGTTTTTCCCTTCTAGAGTTTTATTCCTGGGACCGTTAGCTTTCTTTTGGCACCGAAATCAGGAAAATCCGACCTGTAGTTTGGGAGACATGAATTTTTGATTACGAATCGAGTGCCATCTCGAAAACGAGGTCGATGGGTTTGTCCTCTGTTTTGTTCAAATTAGGGGCCGAGTTCCCTAGCCTTTTCTCTAGCTAGCCGGAATCTCGGGGACGAGATTCGTTTAAGGGGGGGAGGTTTGTAACATCCCTATTTTCAGAGCTTTTAAAAATCTTTTAAATATTGGTAGCAAGAAAATTTACCATTTGGATTATTTGAATATTAATTTAAAAAGCTTAAATTGGACTTTTAGAACAAATTGATTTAATGTGCTTACTCCCAATATCAACAATTGTCAAAATTATTTTATTTAGATTCTATATGCTTGGATATATTTTATAGAAATTTCTGGAATTTTTCCAAAGTCATTTGCTATTTGCTATTAGCTATTTGTATTTTCTGGATTTATTAAAAAGAAAAATCAAAATAAAACCCTTGAACGATGTTGGGCGAAGCCCAACACTATTCCGTTTCGCCGCCGCTGCCTCGCCTTGCCCGTTGGATGGGCCGCGTGTCTTGATCGAACGCCGCGCGCTTGCGCTCAAGGCCTCCTCTCTGCGCCGACCGGTGGGACCCCCACCGAGTCTTCGTCCCCGCGCGCCTTCTTCTTCCTCCCGCTTCTCCCGTGTCCGCCATTTTTGCCCGAAGGAGTTCGGTCTGACAATTGCGCAACTGGCCGCTGGTTTCTCGCGCCAAACGCACGAGAACGAACTCCCTCCTATCCCGCATATCTCTACTGCTTCCCCTCCGACTCCCCTCAATCTCCCTTATTTTGGATCTCCCGATCGTGGCCAAACGGACTCATTTAGGCGTTTCTACCTCGTCGCCCTCGGCCCTATAAAACCCCCTTGAGGTCCCCCCTCCTCCTCGACCCCTAACCGCCACCTCGCCTCCTAAAGTCCTAGCGCCGCCTTAATTCGAGTTTGGAGCTTTCTGCCGCCGCCGGCAAAAACTCCACTTGCACTGACACCGGTGACGCTCTACCTCCGGGAACTACGCCAAGTCGGCATCTCTCGTGGCTTTCTCGGGAACCCCTCGGCATCGCTCGAGCGCCACCAGAGTTCAACGCCGGCAAAACCCGATCGCCCTCTTCCGCTCCGGCGCCAATTTCGGCGACCCCCGACGTCCCCAGGCGCCAAATCCAGCGTCATCAGTGCGCGTAGCCGTAGCTACCCGAGCACTGACCTTTCTCACCGAAGTCATCGCTGTTCGCCGTTGTCGGGCACATCAAGACGCAGCCGTGTCGGTAACGTGGGCACTGCGTGTCTGACCGGTCGGCGCTGCGCTGGCGTGTCACTGCGTGGCGCCGCATCGCCGCCACGCCTCCCGGCTTGCGTCGGCTTCCTCGGCTCGGTGGATTTGGTCCACCGGAGCCGAGAGGTCGACAGTGGGGCCCACTTGTCGCACGGATTTTAATTATTTTCTTTTTCCTACCGACGCAAGCATTGCGCAATAATTCGATTTTCCTTTATAAAATAATTCGGAAATTCAATAAAATCCAAATTAGGGTTTAATTGATTTTCCAATCTTCCAAAGCCCATATCTTTTGCATCCAAGTCCAATTGAGCCCATTCAAATTTGTAAATTCATATAAAATTAAGATCTATTTAATGGTGAATTTTATTTAATTTTTGGAGTTTGTTTTGCCTCTGTTATTTATTTGTTTTGTTTCTTTTGTCTCGTTTGCGAGTAGACGTCGATACTTCGGGGAATTTTGCAGAAGAAGGAGCACCTCAAGACCAAGACCAATATCTAGATCTATTCCAAGGCAAGTTATACCTTTGATCATATTGAACCTAGTTTTCAAAATATTTTGTTTCAATATATTGCATTCTATTTCAAGTATTTATTTAAATGCTTTTGGGTGTAGTTATTGATCCAAATTGTTATGCCACCTTGTCTATTGTATGCTATGATCTTTTGTCACCCTAGGTTGGTTAATAATTAGTTGGTATTATCGTAGCACCAACGTGGGTTGGTTAGATACGATTAGACTGCTTAGCCATGCCACGAGTTATCATTTCATGTGAGAGTTGCAATTATAAAGGCCCTGTTTGGTACGGCTCTGCTCTAATTTTTTACAGCTCCAACTCCAGCTTCACTCTTGGATCCACTCCTATGAGAAGTTGGAGCAGTCTACGAAGGTGTTTGGTTAGAAAGTTAGCTCCAGCTCCAGGAATGAGAAAGATCTTTGTGAAAAGACTATACTATCCTTGTTTTATGACTTATAATCTTTTTTCGTATTGCTTGATATATAACAGTTTAATAAGTTGATTTTAATCATGCTGTGCTTTTATTTATCTATTTTTTTGGTCATGTTGCCATATTTTCACCCGAATTTGGAAGTTTTACTCAATAAATAAATAAATAATATACATAAACATACGAAGTTCATAACAAAGGTTCCAATTCAATGAGTATCATAACAAAGACATATCTTGTATCAAACAACACATAATCAAATCAAATATTGTATCACCTTGCAAATATTCGAACATCCACTAGAATAATGTATCACCACACAAACTCAAAAGCATTGAGAACAATACTATTGATTCGTCTTCCAAAAAAAGACCATTCAAATGCATTCCAAACTCACTATCACCTTGCAAATATTACAAAATTGTTTGCTTCAACTCAAGGCATCCATTACAACAAAAACACAAGAAACCCGGTTTGGGTCTATGATGTACCCGACGGGCCTCCATGACCCATTGAGGTCCTACGAGACAATGAAGGGGCCTCCTCACTCAACATTACCGGAGCAGGATTTCGTCGAGTGGCGGAAATGAAGAGTGATCCATTGCCATCCTGAGCAAAGTATGCATGGCAATTTCTTCAAGTGTCGTGAGGCCGAGTTGAATGTCCGAGATGCCAAATTCTACCTCCTTTCTTGAAGTTCCCAAATAATCTCTGTTTGATAAAAAAGTATTAGTGAATCATGAATTTAACAAATGATGTATGCCGAGTTTTGGGTGTCAAGGTAGTAATTTTAAATCAATGATGCATACTCTTTCATAAAGAGAGTTGTTAGAGCGATGCTAGGTGCAAAGCTAAAATTGTGAACAAAATAATAGCATAATAGGGCGATTTTTAATGTATTTTTCCGTTAGGCATTAGCCAGAGAACACAAGCATTACATACTATTTTGAGATGGGTATTTTAGAGGTGTTGGAACTATGTATTGAATGCCTACTTTCAGAGAATTATTTGCTTGCATGTTCCACCACAAACATTCATGACCACAATCGTTCTACACCATTTGGAATAATTAAGCGCACTCTCATACGTCTTACATGAAACAAAAAAGAAGGGAAGGTAAGATAAGGAATCGGTACCAAAAATATTTTCGACTTCATAAGATGCCTTTGGTGAGTTACAAACACTCGTTGTTAGGAATCAGTTCTGCGGTGGGACCTAAGATCCTGCATTTTCGTAAACACAATCGGCATCATGTGCGGTGAATTCCTCAAGAGAAAATCTAGCCACAAACATCTCGCCAAGCAGATTTCCAATCTCACACGATTATGTACAACTTTCAAAGACAAAATAGAACATGAAGATAACCATCTTACGAGATCGGAGCGCTCTGCGTGCATCCATCTCACACCACCAAGCGTGGTGGCCTCCCGCATCTGGAGATACAAGCAACAAAATCTCGGCATCGATAGAATGCAAAACCGGCACACAAGCGCATCACCACCAAACGCGACATGGAAGATGGATCACTAACCACACGGATCGCACCGAGACATGGCGAGGCCGGAAGAACGCCATGGTCGGAGCGCGGCTACGCGCGGTGAGTAGAACACAAGCAGCGATTTCCATCGGACTATCGGCTCACGCTCCACCAATCAATCAAAAGCAGATCGTTTCATTGGCCTCTAAACTCCTCCCGAATCGAAAAAAGAGAGGAAAATTTCGCCCGGGCTAGAACGGATCCATGATTGATCGGGGTGGACGAAAAAACCCGTAAAATCTCGCCAATTTCTAGGAATCATACCAAAAAATGGGAACAAAACGAAACAATTACTGGATCTGCAGCAAGACTAAACCGACGGAGCGTAAGAAAATTAAATGTCAGGAGATGCGCGAAATAAGAGGGAAAATTTGAGATCGAGGAGGCCTTCTGGCGTGGGAAGGCGAAGGGAAGGCGGCGAATCGAATGGGAAGGAGGAGAGCGACTGCTCAACGAGTCTCCGCAGAGGGTAGAAGAAGATGGGGTGGGGCGGGCGTCAGGCGGAGGAGGAAGGCGAAGGGGTGGTGGTGGCCGGGGTGGAAGCGCGCAGAGGAAGCGGAGGAGGGAGGTGGGCGGGGATGGCGACAGCGGAGGAAGAAGGGGGGGGGTGGAGGCTGGGCGGAGGGGAGGGAGGCGAGGGTTGGGCGGTGGTCGGGTGGAAGGGCAGAGGAAAGCCGAGGAGGAGGAGGAGGAAGAAGGGGTGGGCGGAGGGTGAAGCGAGAGGGGAGGGGGCGGAGGCGAATGGGGGCGGGGATCGGGATGGATGGGCGAGGGGGTTTTGTTGGATGACATTTGGTGGGTAATTTCATCTTAATTTTAGAGGTATTTTTGTGGGATGATTGCTCCATGCGGGAGCACCTTCTCATGACTCGAGAAAATACACTACTGACCGCCTGCAGTTCTCAAACCCAAATTCTATTTTTGTTGGAGTGGACCGTTTGGCATGGCTCCACCTACTCCAACTAAGAAGCTGGGAGTTGGAGCCATACCAAACAGGCCCAAACTTGACTAAGTGATTATGGAGCTGTGTGATGAATCTGTGTGTGTTGTGTCTTTGTTACTCGTTGATGGCATGTGTTGCACTTAATCAGCAGGTGGGAAAAGATTTAGACTAAGGCAAGTGGTGGATCTGTGTGAAGCGGTGAAGGTGTGTGCTATAAACTTTGTGATTTGGGTTAAACTGGAAGTCTTGCCTTAGTCAATTAAGGACTTAACTTTGTGCGCCATTGAACTGGTCTTCTTGCACGACCACATGCCTAGTATGGGTTGGGCACTGACTTAGTAAGTTATGGAGTCTTGACATTGACAACTCGAGTTGTATTTAAGGCGTGTGATGAAATTTGGAGGTGTGATATGTCACATCGCGGGATCGATTTATTGCATCCCCGTCCAATGGTGTGTGTCGTTCCAAGGGTCATGTGTACAAATTGGTGGCGATAAAGCACACCAGAGTGTCATTGTTTGAGATGAAGTCTCTGAAAGGTTTTGTTATGGTCAGTGATCGCTACACTGATTGTATCGTGTGGGTAAAGTGTACAAACTCTGCAGAGTGTTTAAACCAATCTATTCGAATAGCCGCGTCCTCGGTTATGGACATGCTCGGGAATTTCACACGAGGGGTAGATTTTTCATAAAACAAATTGGGAAGGGTCACCTGTGTGAGATAACTTGTTGTTTGTGTGAAAGAACTTGATTAGACTATGTGTACTTTGTGAAATCAATTGTTAACTTATTATTGTTTATTTGTTTTGAATTATGCTTTCAATCTATTATTTGTATTCAATTGCAAATGTTGCATTTCCACAAAATAACCACAGAAGCCATTTCTTTGGAATAAGCCATCATGTATAAATGCATTCTGTGGTATGACTTGCGAGTACGGTGTGTACTCACTCTTGCTAAATAAATCAATGAAGTGGAGGAGTCGTCACCGCTTTTGAAGAAGAGTTCTCTGAAGGTTGAGCGTTAGGGTCTTGATCGATCGGTTACTCGTGGTAAATTGATGGGAGCCACCGAGTTTATTTCGTTTCAGCTGCAGTTTATTCTCTTATTGTCGACCTTGCATGGCTTAATAAATGTAAAACTTCGACCATAAGGTCCCAACAGATTATTTGTTATTCAAAGTACTCGTTTATTCTTATATTCGTTGTATGGATGTGATATTTCATCGATGTTGACACTGTGAGCACTAGCGTGATCCTGGACTAGTGCAGAATACACAGAGGGTCCAGATTTGCATATTTGGGTCTCGACAGAGGTGGTATCAGAGCCAGGTTGACTGTAGGTCTTGACCTTAGTTAGGTTGGCCGTTCTTAGTGAGTCCAAACTATTTTCTAAAGCAAAATTAACTTGCAAGATTAATTGAACTCCTTAACTCATCTCATGTCTCTCTTGACTCAACTATTGCTGAAATTCTTTCTTTCCCCGCTATTTTGAAGTTGTTTTCATATCCTTGTCCATCTTGACAGATGCCTCGTCTTCAGAGTTATGGAGAGCGCAAGGGAGGACTTGCCGCCGAGCTTTGGAAGTTGCTACAAGTACTTGGAGGGTTCGATCGTCTATTGTACCGTGGCAGTGCTTGGATTGTGAACGGCCGACATCGTGGAGTGATCTGCCATTTGACTGTCTACGCCAGGAAGAACACCAAGGCGAGCAATCCACTGAACATCTCAGCTCGAAGGAGTATTTGGATTGAAGCAATCCAGGAGTCTTCGCGCCTTGCCATCCTGAGGATCTGCAACATCTACTCTCGAGAGCTTCGTGACACAGTTTTCCGTTATCATCCCCGCACTTCCGACGTGGATCTTGCTGCACGTTTTCCGTCTACGGAGGGAGAAGACAACGCCACCGTTGTGCATCTTGCCCAGTTCGCCGCTGCTCAGGAAGAATCGTTGGAGTTGGCCGCCACAGAGCTGGAGTGTACCTATGAGACTCTTCAGAGAGCTGGAGAAAGTATCGCCATATTAGAAGAAACTCTTTATGGACAACACGATCACGAAGAAGACACTGAAGAGGAAGACCTAGAGGAAGCTGATAGACCGGCAGAACCAGAAGAGCCAGCAGAGGCAGCAGAGCCGGAGGAACCAGCCGCACCTGCACTAGGGACACCTGCTCCTGTTGCACCAGCCCCGGGACATCAAGATCAGTTTGCAAGGATGTCAGCTCACTTTCAGGTCTACAGTAGGCGGGAGCACCGTCAAGGCTGCGGAGGCTATTTAATCGAGTAGTCCGATTAAGTTGTTTCAGGCTTAGCCAGTATTAAGTCTTGAGTCGCCCTTTAGGCGGTAGTTTGGTGTGCTTAAGTTCGTCCTTATTTTTGTGTGCAAGTATGAGCTGCAAAGGCCCTTAGGTATTTGTTGCAAGCCATACTATTATCTTAATCAATATAAGAGTTTGCTTGAGCTTTCTTAAAATATGTTGTTGGGTTTTACCTACCCGATTAGTTCTACACCTTATCTCGTGCTTGCTACCTTATCTAACCCCTGGAGATTCACCAAATGGTTCAGACTCGTCAAGCTGCTGCAAGTGGTTCCGATACTCCGGTATCAGAAGGACAGGAACAGACCCCCGGAGAAGTAGTTTCACCACAAGCACCTTCAGTCGATCTGCAGAATTTTGGAGCATTCATGACAGCTCAGACCCAGCTGATGTACACCATGATGAATCAGATGCAAGCTATGAATAACCAGAACAACAACAATCAGCATCACAATGGAACCCCAGTTGCTCATGGTCACAATGGATCATCCAAGTTGGCTGAGTTTATGAGAACCCGTCCACCAACTTTCTCTGGACATGTCTCACCAGTGGAAGCTGATGATTGGCTTCGTGTCATTGAGAGAAAGCTGCTGATCACTCAATGCAGCGATCATGAAAAAGTTCTGTACGCCTCTCACCAGATGGAAGGCATTGCCGCCGAATGGTGGGAAAACTTTGTGCCAGCGCAATGGAACGCCGCAAGACATTACTTGGGAAGAGTTCACAACTGCTTTTCGCTAGTATCATGTACCAGAAGGAATCATGGATCTAAAGAAGGATGAATTCCGTGCTCTCAAGCAAGGAGGAGTGTCAGTGATCGACTACCTCAACAAATTCTCTCAACTTGCTCGATATGCTGCAGAAGATGTCGCCACTGACAAGGCTCGTCAGAGTCGTTTTCTGAAAGGATTGAACACTGGACTTCAAGTCAACTTGATCGCCCACACCTTTCCTGATTTTCAAGAGTTGATCAACAAGGCTTTGATTCTAGAGGATAAGCGCAAGGAATTGGAAGATCATCGTAACCGCAGAATGGCTCAGCAAGGAAGTCACCAACCCCAGCTGAGGGCAAGAATGATTCCACCGCAGTTTAGCCGTTTTCCACCACGCACTCGCGCACCACCGCACTAACTTCAAGACTCGCCCAGCTTGCTCGTAACTTCCGCAACCCTGCACTAGTCAACCCCAATCTAGTAAGCAACCCACAGAATACAACCAGAGTTTGCTTTACCTGTCGTCAGCCAGGGCATTTCGCCAACCGATGTCCGCAGAATGGGACTATCACCCAAAGACGCTTCAACCTTGGGAACACACCACCAAGACGCCAAGACAAGGCAACCATCAAGGAACTTCTCAAGCTACCGGTCAATCCGAGGAGCACCGCTTATCGGTGGTCGAGGCCGTGTCAACCACGCCACTCTAGAAGGAGCCCAAGAAGCACCCGACGTTGTCTTGGGTAAGTTTCGTAAATTCAAGACTGATCGCCTGCTGTTTGATTCGAGCTTCAGATTCGCTTGTTTCGGAATTTTGCAACTAAGAACAAATTGGAAGTTATGCATCTTAAGCATACTCTGTTAGTCCATCGCCGAGCAGAGCTAAGTTCTAAAGTTGGATGTTTAGGAGCTAGGCTACTCATAATGGAGTTGAGTTTCTAGCCAACCTAATAGTTCTAGACACTCGCACCATAGATGTAATCCTTGGTATAGATTGGTTATCCAAACAAAAGCGAAGCATAGATTGTGGCCAAGAGCCGTGACAATTGAGGATACCACAGAAAGAAAGTAGAATTTCTAGCCACCTCGAGACGTGATGGACATTTGGTAGTCAGCGATCAAGACGCTTTGGAAAACGCACAGTAGTCGAGATTACCGGATGTATTTCCGGAAGAATTACCAGAATACCACGGACCGTGACATTGAGTTTGTCATCGATCTAGTGCCGTGAACAGCACCAATTTCAAGAGACCCTATCGGATGCGGTCGATGAACTTGTGGAAATGAAGAAGGCATGTAAGAACCATCGAGAAAGGTTTTGTAAGACCTAGTTCGCCGCCATGGGGAGCACCAGTTTTGTTCGTCAAAAAAAAGATGGAAGTATGAGAATGTGTATCGATTATCGTTCTCTCAACGAAGTCACCATCAAGAACAAGTACCCATTGCCCAGAATAGATGATTTGTTCGACCAGATGAAAGGAGCCGAGTATTCTCCAAGATCGATCTCGCGATCAAAGTTATCATCGCTGAAGATTTGTCCTAAAGATGTACCAAAGACCGCTTTCTCAACCCGGTATGGACATTATGAGTTTTTAGTCATGTCTTTTGGATTGACTAATGCCCCTGCCTACTTCATGAACATGATGAACAAAGTATTCATGGAATATTTGGATAGGTTCGTGGTAGTGTTTATTGATGATATTTTGGTATACTCAAAGTCAGAAGAAGAACATACAGAACATTTGAGATTAATCCTAGAGAAGCTCAGAGGACATCAGTTGTATGCCAAGTTCAGCAAGTGTGACTTTTGGAAGAAGAAAGTTGATTTCCTCGGTCATGTGATGACAGCCGAAGGAGTAGCAGTTGACCCCGGAAAGGTTAAAGTCAGAATAATTGGGAGCGGCCCAAGACGGTTACTCAAATTGTAGTTTCTTGGGAATAGCAGGATACTATCGTCGTTTCATTGAAGGATTCTCAACGATTGCTAAGCCTCTTACGCAATTATTGAAGAAAGAGAAGAAGTACATTTGGACCTCAACTTGTGAAGAGAGTTTTCAAGAATTGAAGAAACGTTTGACTTCAAAGCCCAGATGCTAGTTTTGCTTGGATATTAGTAAGGATTTTGATATCTCTTGTGATGCTTGGCGTCAAGGATTAGGATGTGTCCTTATGCAAGAAGGAAGAGTCGCCGCTATGCGCCAAGGCAATTAAGGCCTCATGAAGAGAACTATCCTACCCATGATTTGGAACTAGTCAGAGTGCATGCTTTGAATATTTGGCGGCATTATCTCATCGGTGAATTTGTGAAGTCTACATGCATCATAAGAGCTCAAGTACATATTCACTCACCGATTTGAACATGAGACAGACAAGATGGTGGAATTAATAAAGGATTATAATCTTGGAATCCATTACCATCTGGTAAGGCCAATGTATTCTGCAGATGCACCGAGTCGTAAGAGCTACCGCAATGCTCGAAGCAAAAGAGTTGTGTTCGAACTTCGGGAGGAATTCCGAAGCTACTGACTAGAAGTTGTTCCTAAGGATTTGTGGCGATTTGAAGTGCAGTCTACTCGAGAAACAGATTCGTGAAGCCCAACCCAAGGATTACGAGTTTGTCGACCTCAAGAAGAAGATGGCGAAGGAAAATTTAAAGACTTCACCGTGGATGATCGGGATATATTGTGGATCAATGGACGATCTGTACCGGATATTGATGGTTTAAGAGAACCGATTTCAAGGAAGCCCATGACTCTAAGTATTCGATTCACCCGAAGTACTAAGATGTATCAGATGTTAAGAATAAATTTTGGTGGCCAAACTTAAAGCGAGACGTTGCGAGATCGTTGCCTTATGCGACGATGTCGAAAGTAAAGGCAGAAGATCGAGACCAAAGAGTTTGCTACAACCGCCAAGATACCGTAATGGAAGTGGAAGAGATCGGTATGGATTTCATTACCGGTTTACCCAAGACTCAATCAAAGTTATGATTCGATTTGGGTAATAGTGGATCGTTTGACTAAGGTTGCCCATTTCTTACCACCAAAATCACTTACTCAGAGACCGCTTGGCGAGTTGTATATGTCAAAATCGCCACCGCATGGTGTGCCTAAGAAGATAGTGTCGATCGAGGATCTCAATTCACCCTCGCTTTTGGCGTAGTCTACATGAAGCCCTCGAACTCATCGAATTTCAAGATCGCTTATCCTCCACAAACAGATGGATGATCGAAGAGTCAACCGATATTAGAAGACATGTTAAGAGCTCGTGCCTTAGCTAATGCTACCAGTTGGGATAAAAGTTTGCCAGATGCGAATTCTCGTACAACAATAGTTATCAAGCCGGTTGCAGATGTCACCATTTGAAGCTCAGACGGTCAGGCTCGCAGAACTCCGCTGAATTGGTCGAGACAATTTGAACGTGTAGTGTTCGGGCCGATATTATTCAGTAGTCAAGAACAAGTTGCTATGATCATGGAGAGGTTAAAGATAGCCCACCAGCAAAAGAGTTATGCCGATAATCGTCGCCGTGACCTCGCCTTTGAACCAGAGGATTTTGTGTATCTTCGAGTTACTCCGCCAGAGGTGTTAAGAGATTCCACACCAAAGGGAAGCTTCCTCCAAGGTATGTGGGTCCATTCAAGGTTTTGGAACGCCGTGGAGAAGTTGCGCATCAGCTTGAGCTACCTACATGATCGTTAGAGGAGTGCATGATGTCTTTCATGTCTCTCACCAAGAAGTATCTTCGTGTGCGGAAGAGCGGACTCGTTGGAGTCAATTGAATCAAGGAAGATCTCACGTCTGAGAACAAACTGTCAGATTTTGGATGTCGCAGCGCCGCACTGAAGCAAGACCGTTCGTTTACGCAAAGTCCAAATGGAGTAACCACTGAAGGAGAAGCAACGTGGGAACGTGAAGATGAGCCAAAGCCGAGTTCCTAGCCTTTTCTCTAGCTAGCGGAATCTCGGGACGAGATTCGCTTAAGGGGGAGGTTTGTAACATCCCTATTTTCAGAGCTTTTAAAAATCTTTTAAATATTGGTAGCAAGAAAATTTACCATTTGGATTATTTGAATATTAATTTAAAAAGCTTAAATTGGACTTTTAGAACAAATTGATTTAATGTGCTTAATCCCAAAATCAACAATTGTCAAAATTATTTTATTTAGATTCTATATGCTTGGATATATTTTATAGAAATTTCGGAATTTTTCCAAAGTCATTTGCTATTTTCTATTAGCTATTTGTATTTTCCGGATTTATTTAAAGAAAAATCAAAATAAAACCCTCGAATAAGTGTTGGGTCAAGCCCAACACTATTCCCGTTTCGCGCTGCGCTCGCACTCGCTTTGCCCGCTGGATGGTCTGGCGTGTCTTGATCGAACGCCGACGCTACTTCTGCGCTGCGCTCCTCCTCTTCGCCGTGGCCGGTGGGACCTCACCGAGTCGCCGCCCCCGCGCCTTCTTCTTCCTCCCGCTTCTCCGTGTCCGCCATTTTTGCCCGAAGGAGTTCGTCCGACAATTGCAAGAATCACGCCGGTTTTTCGCGCCAAACGCACGAGAACGAACTCCTCCTATCCCGCATATCTCTACTGCTTCCCCTCTAACTCCCCTCAATCTCCCTTATTTTTGGATCTCCGATCGTGGCCGAACAGACTCATTTAGGCGTTTTACCCTCGCCGTCCCTCGGCCCTATAAAACCCCCGAGGTCCCCCTCCTCCCCGACCCCTTAACCGCCACCCGCCTCCTAAAGTCCTAGCGCCGCCTTAATTCGAAGTTTGAGCTTTGCTGCCGTGGCAAAAACTCCACTTGCACCGACACCGGTGACGCTCTACCTCCGAACTACGCCGCCAAGATCCCCATCGCCAGGCTTTCTCGGGAACCCCTCGGCATCGCCGAGCGCCACCGAGTTCAACGCCGCAAAACCCGACGCCCTCTTCCGCTCGGCGCCAATTCCGCGACTTCGAGCGTCCCCAGCGCCAAATCCAGCGTATCAGTGCGCGATTAGCCGAGCTACCCGGAGCACCCACCTTCCTCACCGAAGTCATCGCTGTTCGCCGTTATCGGGCACATCCGACACGCGGCGTCGGCCGACGTGGCACTGTGTGGTACAAAGTCGGCCTCAAGGCGCTGGCGTGTCACTGCGTGGTCGCGCATCGCCACGCCCCCTTGTTGCTGCGTCGACTTTCCTCGGCTCGGTGGATTTGGTCCACAGTGAGTCGAGAGGTCGACAGTGGGGCCCACTTGTCAAGACGGATTTTAATTATTTTCTTTTTCCTACCGACGCAAGCATTGCGCAATAATTCGATTTTCCTTTATAAAATAATTCGGAAATTCAATAAAATCCAAATTAGGGTTTAATTGATTTTCCAATCTTCCAAAGCCCATATCTTTTGCATCCGAAGTCCAATTGAGCCCATTCAAATTTGTAAATTCATATAAAATTAAGATCTATTTAATGGTGAATTTTATTTAATTTTTGGAGTTTGTTTTTCCTCTGTTATTTATTGGTTTTGTTTCTTTTGTCTCGTTTGCGAGTAGACGTCGATACTTCGGGGAATTTTGCAGAAGAAGGAGCACCTCAAGACCAAGACCAATATCTAGATCTATTCCAAGGCAAGTTATACCTTTGATCATATTGAACCTAGTTTTCAAAATATTTCGTTTCAATATATTGCATTCTATTTCAAGTATTTATTTAAATGCTTTTGGGTGTAGTTATTGATCCAAATTGTTATGCCACCTTGTCTATTGTATGCTATGATCTTTTGTCACCCTAGGTTGGTTAATAATTAGTTGGTATTATCGTAGCACCAACGTGGGTTGGTTAGATACGATTAGACTGCTTAGCCATGCCACGAGTTATCATTTCATGTGAGAGTTGCAATTATAAACTTGACTAAGTGATTATGGAACTGTGTGATGAATCTGTGTGTGCTGTGTGCTGTTACTCGTTGATGGCATGTGTTGCACTTAATCAACAGGGTGGGAAAAGATTTAGACTAAGGCAAGTGGTGGATCTGTGTGAACGGTGGAGCTGTGTGCTATAAACTTTGTGATTTGGGTTAAACTGGAAGTCTTGCCTTAGTCAATTAAGGACTTAACTTTGTGCGCTATTGAACTGGGTCTTCTTGCACGACCACATGCCTAGTATAAATTTGGGCCCGACTTAGTAAGTTATGGAGTCTTGACATTGACAACTCGGGTTGTATTTAAGGCGTGTGATGGGTTGGAGGTGTGATATGTCACATCGTGGGACGATTCACACGATCCCCGCCCAATGGTGTGTGTCGCTCCAAGGGTGTGTACAAATTGGGCGGTAGAAAGCACACCAGAGTGTCATTGTTTGATATGAAGTCTCGAAAGGTTTTGTTATGGTCGTTGATCGCTACACCGATTGTATCGTGTGGGTAAAGTGTACAAACTCGCAGAGTGTTTAAACCAATCTATTCGAATAGCCGCGTCCTCTGCTATGGACATGCTCGAATTTCACACGAGGGTAGATTTTTCATAAAACAAATTGGGAAGGGTCACCGTGTGTGAGATAACTTGTTCATTTGTGTGAAAGAACTTGATTAGACTATGTGTACTTTTCAAATCAATTGTTAACTTATTATTGTTTATTTGTTTTGAATTATGCTTTCAATCTATTATTTGTATTCAATTGCAAATGTTGCATTTCGCAAAATAACCACGAAGCCATTTCTTTGGAATAAGCCATCATGTATAAATGCATTCTCGTGGTATGACTTGCGAGTACGGTGTGTACTCACTCTTGCTAAATAAATCAATGTATGGAGGAGTCGTCGCCTTCTTTTGAAGAAGAGTTCTACGAAGGTTGAGCGTTAGGGTCTTGATCGATCGATTTGTTCGTGGTAAATTGATGGGAGCCACCGAGTTTATTTCGCTTCATTGCAGTTTATTCTCTTATTGTCGACCTTGCATGGCTTAATAAATGTAAAACTCGACCATAAGGTCCCAACAGCTATTTGTTATTCAAAGTACTCGCTTATTCTTATATTCGTTGTATGGATGTGATATTTCATCGATGTTGACACTGTGAGCACTAGCGTGATCCCGACTAGTGCGAGAATACGAGGGTCCAGATTTGCATATTTGGGTCCCGACAAACACCGACGGTGTATCACTCGCTATACCTAGATATGCAATGATAAGTCCATACCTTCAATGCATTCTTACATTTCATCCATTCATGTATTCATTCCATACGCATATGTTTGTGTTCCAATAATTGTTCGTAATTCAACCGAATTGTGTTGTCCACTCCATGCTTGATTATTCTTGTTTAGTACTTGCTTTGAGTCTTCGACTCACCCTTGCTTTGTATGTTTTAATTAGGTAATTGAGGAGGACGACAAGATGATTTGGTGGGTAGTTCAAAGACACTACACTTCACTTTTATCCAATCGTAACAATTATTCTTGCCATTCACCAAGTCAAATTGTTGAAATAAGTTCCAGATTGTAATAATCCTATGTTAGTATCGTTTGACTGTTCGTGGTATTATGACCGTTTATCCATTCTTTACCATGATTCTAGTGATCGTTCATTGTCTTTCCTTAGGAATTTTATGTTGATTGAATCTGGATAATCTAGTTTTAATGCTATGCTTAGTAGTTTGATAGGTTTGCGTGACATTTTGGCTTCCGAATAGCCAGGGTGTTACACATGTCTTGCCTCATTGCGTTCTTTCTCTCTATTTGATGATTTTGGGTCTTTCTTTGATCTGAGAGTTTTTTATTGAATTCTTCTCGTGATCTAGCTTGCTGTGACCTGTGGGAACCTATCTAGGATCATGTTGATCATCAATCACCCACGAGCAAGATCTCGGATCAAGTTTTCATTTTGACCCGGTTTTGAACCCTTCTTTGATCAAACGAAAAAGGATTTTTATTCTTTCAAGAATTATCATACATTTCTATTGGAATAGGTTCCTGATATCATAGAGAAGGTGTATTCCAAGTTTCATCAAGTTTGGATTAGTAGATCAAAAGTTGCATCTATTTTCATCTTCGTCATCGGGGCTGTTCTTCTGTTTCGAGGTCAAGGTCGATCGCTTTAAAATCGGTCTCGACCGCCCAAGGCCAATGTCCGACCTGGCCTAAGACCGATAGTTGCTAACTTGTGTTTTGATCGTTTGTAGTCTTGCTTAGGGGTGTTTATTGGATTCAATATTAGTCTTCCGCTGTACTGATATACTGATCTTCATAGCTTCCATAGCTACTGGAGTAAAATATTATTGGATCTATTATTTGTGAAAAAGTGAGCGTGCTCGTATTCACCCCCCTCTAGTCGCATTTTCGGTCCAACAGGAACACCAGCGACTCTATGACTAGCACATGTATTGATTGATGACCTTATTTCACCGGTCATGGATATAGGGATATCGAATCAATAATGTGAGCACTTGTTAGAGAACATAGGGCTGGATAAACCCATCATTGAGACACTATTGAGATTGTTATGAATCTTTGTGTCATTAGTTGGTCTCAAGTAATGATGATGTATAATCCTTGGACCTGAGATCAGCATGGTTCCCTACATGTGTAATAGCACTCTTAGGGGTTGCCAAACGCTACTCGTAACTGGGTAGTTATAAAGGTAGCTTTCGGGTATGCTATGAAACATGCGGAGGGATATGACTGGTCAAGATGGGATTTGTCCCTCCTAACATAACATGAGAGATGTCTCTGGACCCCTCGTGGTGATCGGATAAAGAAAATGCATGGCCATGCCACTAGTGGTCGAAGTGTCGACCACATGAACTTATCTGACACTCGTTCGAGAAAGTATTGAACAGTCCATGGATGACACGACATCTCACCTGGAGTTCAACCAGACATCGTGTGGTGAAGGGAGAAGACATGACTAGGTAGCTTAGTTCGTTCAGTTACGGACTGGTCGTATGGGGATACGATCTAGTCGTAGATTGATCGAACGTAATCACGGAATGGTAAGGACCTGCTCGTAAGGAGTTATGAATTGGTTAGGACCAAATTCGATCTGGTCTTATGGAGATACGAACTGATCGCAAGTGATGAGGACCTGGTCATAGATCATATTACATCAAGGTTCGTCCGCTATTCTATGTGTATTTGGGAATCCTTATGTGCTGCTAGGTACCGCTAACGACTGGTGGTCGAAAAAGAGTTTTCGAGTCATAACCAATTACACATGAACCTGTAGGGTCACACACTTCAAGGGTTATGATTTATTTTGGATGGTGATCCGAATTCATATAGGCCATGAGTTCCTAATGGGCCTCAAGGTCGAGACACATCATAGATGCCTATATAAAGAGGGGCGGTGGCATGGGGTGTGGGAGAGGATGATCTTTGAAGAAACTCCCGAAACTCTAATAGCCACGCCTTCTCAACCACGCTGCCGGTGCTAGCACTCCGGTAGCGTTGTAATCTCGTCCGTGCACGTGGATACCTCGGAGGTGTTGTTGCGAAGCATCAGCACTAGGACGATCCCGCGACTCATGACAATCATCGGAGTCGGAGGAGAAGTCGCATGGTGAGTACGACCACTCGAAAGAGCAAACGCGCGGCGAGTACGACCACTTGAAGGAGAAGACGCGTCGTGAGTACGACTACGACTGCATCAACTCGCTACAACGACTCTACTTCCGCTATGAGTCGGCGCGTCTAGCGGTAATCTCGTGATCTATTTCTAGCGGTGGTTCCTTGGTTGTGTGGTAAAAAATTTGTTTGTGCTATCGTAGCCTTGCCCGTAACCCTTTAGGTTGAGCTTACCTCAACGTGGAGTAGGGGAGACCGACAAGTCTTCGAACAACATGGTAAAACTTCACTACTACAAAAAGGCTAATACTGGACGCCTCATCTCAGACGGTTTTCCAAAACCGTCAGTGTTAATGGTAATCACATACTGTTTTACCAGCGCGGCCATCTCTATTACTGGAAACACCAAGAACCGTCTGTGATGAGCTAATATCACAGACAGTTCGTATTAAGAATTATCTGTGAAGTATCACAGACGGTTCGTGATACGAACCGTCTTTGATATGTTGTCTTATCACAGATGGTTCTTAATACGATTTGATAAGCCTCTGTGATTTTACCATGGCTTAGAATTTTTCTTACTCTCTGATTTTACCATGGCTTAAAATTTTAATTGGTTTTTAGTTGTCGTGGTAGAGGTTGCATATGTAAACTACTGTCTAGGAATTGATTGGTTTGGCTCAAAATTCAATTTTTTGCGATAGAAAAAACTATTATAGACGGTTCTTGCTCAGAACCATCTGTGATAGTTTTTTTTACAGACAGTTAAAAAATCGTTTATGATGACCTCAAATCATCACATACCCATAAAGTCAGACGGTTCGAAAAACCATATGTGATGACGATTTTGAGCCATCGATGATGACATTTTCTATAGTAGTGATCTTTGTGTCAAGTGGTTTGTCTTCTTGTAAGTGGTTTGTCTTGTGATTTACTCTATTGCAATTTACAATTCCGAATAAAACTCAGCCAAAAGGTTTTTAAAGCCGCCTATTAACCCACTCTAGTCGGCCTCCTCGATCTTACAATAATCCAAGATTTTCTTTTGTTTCTAGACAGACAACAATTAGGGATATAATAAAATACTACAATGAATGTTGTAATAAAATAAAAGAACTATTTAATACGTGCACATTTTCGGTGGCATTGACCTCGGACATATGGTGTGGTCGGGTTAGGGAGAATTATCTTAGTGTAGTTGCTCATTATGCTAATGCCGACTGAGTAATGGAGAAAAGAATTATATGTTTGAAATCAATTGATGTATCACACACGGGTGAGAATATTGCAGACTATATTATCAAAGTCATGGAAGACTTTGGTCTTATAGACAAAATATTCTCAATTAATTTAGACAATGTCACTTTGAACTCTAGGGTAATAGATATTCTTACTCCAGTGTTGAGTACATACGCCAATTCATTCTTGCTACATCAACGATGCACTTGTCATATTATTAGCCTTATAGTTAAATGTGGGTTGAAGAGGTTGAGTTCATATATTAAAACTTTTCGCGATGCTATTTCTTTCTTGAATAATTCTAACGTAAGAATAACACAATATAATAACTTCTTCAGGATGATGGATGTACGTCAAAGAAAGTTCGATTTGGATATGCCAGTAAGATGTAACTCTACTTACCTGATGCTTAAGAGTCTTTTACCATATAAGATCACTTTTTCTGTTTTTTATTCAAACACACTATTAGAGCATTGACGATAGTATACTATTGACTGAGTAATATTGGTTTGTTGCTGAGAAGATACTAGAATTTTTTTAAAAAATTTATGAGGCCACTGTTGCTTTGTCCACTATCTACTATCCAACATCTCCTATCAGTATTTTACATATTGCTACTCAATTGGAAATATATGAAAATAACTTAGTTTTACACGATGCTATTGTTGCTATGGAAACTAAATACCTTAAATATTGGAGAGAAATTCTTTACCTATATGCATTTGTATTTGTTTTAGATTCTAAGGCTAAAATTGATGTATTTGTTAGCGTACTTGATCTTCAAAGTGATGCTACAAGGCTAGACTATACTAACTATTTTGCATAAGTTCGTTCTCGGTTACACGATGTTTACCAAATGTATGAAAATAAGTTCCAGAGAGTCCGCTCGCAACGACCTCCAGTAGCCCCCCTCGAGTAGCATGACAAATATGCAGGGTAAGATCTTTGGTGGCTCTTCCTCTAGGTCTTCTTCTTCTACAGTGCCACCTGCTCAGCCAAGAACCCAAGGTGTGGGGAACTATCCACCTATCTGGACAGCAATGGTGGCAAACCCATACGTTAACATATCTCGTACTATCTATACTTGCATGCGATGTGTTAACTGTTTATGTCTCGACGGTTTCCTTCGAGTCTGCTTTCAGTCTTTCTGGAATAATATTGGAGGAGAGAAAGACAAGTATCACAAGTGAGATAGTGGAGATACTTATAAATTAAAATTTAAGAAATTTAAGACATTTTAAATGATTAAAATAAACTTTAATTAAATCCAAAATTGTTTTATTCGAATTCTTCATGTTCTAAGGATTTTTGTGCAATTTTTGTGAATTTTTTGAATTTTATTTTATTTTTAGATTTTTTGGATTTTCTTTTGTTTTTTGTTTTTCTCGCTCTTCCTTCATTTTTTCCACTAAACGTTGCTACGTGCTTTTGTTGCATCTGACCAACCGAAAGCCATCCGTAACCACCTCCATTCCCCACTCTTCTCACTCACAGCGGTCTCGCTTGTGTGGCGCTTCTTGGTCACCTCGAGCAACGCCCGCTCCCTCATCTTGTGGTGGGATCCCACCTCCACGATGAACACTGCCTTCCTCTTGTTGTGGTCGAAGTGCACGCACCATATCGTTCACAATGTTGGTACGTAGCACACTCATTTGTTGGTTCATGTTAATGTGCATGTCTTGTGTGGAGTTGTTGATTTCCGCCTTGAGTTGCTCCTCCAAGGCAGAAATAGTAGAGGTGAACTCATTGCGCAAAGTTCCCCTCAACGCTTGGAATTGAAAACGAGTCACCGGGGAATTCAGATCATGCTTCTCTCCGATATTGTCGTCTCCTCCTAACATGGTTAGTAGCACAAAGAAAAGAAAAGAAAAACACCAAAAACCACAAATATATGGGTGATATGTGGAGTTCACTCAATCTCACTTTTCCTCTCGCAAGTAAAGTTCTTACCTTTAAAAGTGACTCCACATATATTTGAAAGTGATGATCAAGCGGATTTAAAAGTGACTCACCATTGTACGGCAAAAGATATTTGGTGGAGCTTGGTTAGGAGGTATTTATCCTACACAATCTGAATTTCACGATGTTGTAAAATTAAGTAATAATCCAAGCTAGAAAAATATTGCCAATGTGCTGATCCAATAGATGTAAGAGAAGTGTCTGAACACACACGCAATGATCAATGTAACTCAATGCAACAAAGGAATGAGCTAAATAGAAACAATCAGGAACAATAGCTCGTTTGCATCAAGTACTAAGAGAGACGCTAGCCAATTGCAATGAAAATAAGGGCACAGAATTACTCAAAAAATTAAATACTCTAACTGAATATCTGGTGTAGAGTACTCACCCGAGTTCGGCCCCCTTTTTTACCTCTTTTTTTGGCCTCCTTATTTTTTTTACCCCATAAGTGACTCCGAAAGATTCAAAATCTTATTCTGAATCTAATTAGGTATATGAGTCACAAATTTTTTTGGGGAAAAACACAGGGGTAAAATTCTCTCTCTCTAAACTTTAATTTTTTTTCAACCGAGGGTGATGCACTATCAAATGATGATAAGAGATATATAATTTAGGAGTAGCCCACAATGCAATTATCAAAGACTAGTCTCAGGTATCAAAGGATTTAAGTGAAGCCCTCAACAGATGCGCAAACCTTTGGATGGTCCGAATGTGTCCGACTAGGATTCTTCGGGGCGATTAGGACTCCTTGCAGCCAGCCGAATCAAACACGAAGAAGAATCCCCAATATTGAAGTAAGAACACGAATTCTGATAAGTAAATTGAATCTACTTTTTTTCATGCTAATTGAAGGATCAACTAGCGGATTTTCAACGATATAATATGCAAAGATTGAGCTACGCAAAGGACACTAAGATCAGCACATAAACAAATTTTCTAACGGATCAAGACTTAATAAAACTCACGAAAATAACGATTCTATGTAAACTAGGGTTTGGATTTTTTGTTTTCAGTTTATGGACTATAGGACAGTAAGTAATAAACAAAAATTTAAAGGGATAAGATCCTACCGAGTAAACCGCGCTCTGATACCAAGATGATACGGGGTCGCCGGATCTTCTCGACGTAGGATGGATACACACGGGAGTCTTGCTGAATTGTAATGATCCTCCAATGCCAGTGCAAGGGACGAACACTCTTTAATCCGCCAAAACACACTCGTGTTGATTTCACGACCACTGTTAAGATTTATCGCGGCACCCAATTCCCAGCGGAAAGGCTGAACGATCTTGATTGAAGAACACACTCCAAATTCCCTATGGAATTTCAGTAGCAAAGCTAAACTCGAAAACTTAGTAGATTGATTTTTCTCAAACGTGGTCTGAGGTTACATTGGGATCTACCCCTCAATATATAGTGCCCCTTCTCCACCTCATGGCTGGCCAAGAGGCCCTACACCTACTCTAATTCAGATTAGGAGTCCTACTGCAATTCCGACACATTCCAAAACAAAAAAGGAAACCCTGATTTTACAACTGTTACATTGTTTTGATCATATCTTTTGATACATGATGAATTTCGGAGTGAGGGAGGATCCGTTGGATTGGCCTTGAAGTTATCTTTCCAACAAGCATAAGAACACCAAAATCGAACTCCGTTTGTGAAAGTTATGACCGTTTTAATCCGGACTGTCCTGCTGATTCCGAATCCGAATTTGATGCTGATTCTGAATCCGAATTTGGTGCTTTTCACCTTCTTCTCCATCCATTTCGGCCAACCATGTCTCCTCTTTGTCAAATAAAACTACACATAGATGAAATGCTTTAGGTAGTAGCCAATTCTCATGAGAATCAAATGGAAACTCAGTTAGGAGAAGAGACACCTGTTTGTTAAGAAGTTTAGCACTTGCCCGAGTAATAGGGCCAGTTGGTGCAATGGTGCTAGGAGGGTTGGGAGTTGAAATGGTAGGGATGTCCTCATCACTTGGAGTGGACGATGAATGTGTAATAGGGATGTCCTCATCAACAATGATCCAAACCCCTCAACCAATTTCATTTTTCATGCAGTGCATTGCCAGAATTTCATCGACCCTTCTTCTAGGCCAAATTCATCCCCGATGATTGATTTCCTTCACCGGTGAGTTTCTCACCGAACCGACTGCATCACGGCGTGTTCCCGGAGATTTCCTACCCTTCCCTCACCTCAATTCGTTCAATTTTGTACCGTGGAGTGTCGCCATCGACGTTGTCCCTTTGCCGCCACTAGTTGATGTGGAGGAGTCATCTCGGACAATCTCCAACCTTCCCGTTTGGCCCTGAAGCTTCCCCTCACCCATGTGCCGCCCGTGCTCACCTCCGTTGTCTCCCCGTGCTGTTGGACTGCTGTCGCTGCCGCAAGGCCTTGCGCCGCCACCGCCTAGGGTGCCACCGCTACCGCCCGTAGGTAGAACACTCTCACGGGGTTCCATTTTGGTTGTTCTCCGGCCACCCCGCCGCCCGCCTCATCGGAGCCGCCACCATGCCCGATGCGGTTTTGGAACTGCTATGTTTCTCTGTGTGCATGTCTATGTGAATGTCTTCCTTATGTCAATGACTAAGTGGTCCCACTAGTCATTGACTCTCCCTTTTCCTTTCAATCCTTCTCTGATATTTCACTAGCAAGTGGACCTTTGATGTCAGACCCTCGTTACTTCTATTATGCAAGTTAGTCATCAGAACAGTTATTTTCAGAATTTTCATCTTTTCATGTGATATCAAATTTCCATATGTTCGTTCTCTTTCATGCGAGCTCCGATTCTGTCGATTCTTATTCCTAAATTCATAATATTTCTTTCGGTACTAATTTCTTAGTTATTGGATTTTATTTGGATTTATTGTATTTATTTTTTCCATTTTGTGCGTCTGATTCCAACTTTTCGTGGATCAACTCGCTAAACAACTGCAAATTTCGATTTAAGGAAAGTCATAGACCTTTGATCATTTTGTACCTAGTTTACAAAATTAAGTTGTTTTATATCCTCATGAATTGCTAATTTTATATCAACTGTTTTCGGGAATAGCTAAGCACATATTCGACAGTATGACACCTTGATAAATTGTGAATGCCATTTTCTTTGAAACCCTAGAATTGGATAAATTTTAGTTTGATATATTTTAATACAAATATGGGAGTCGTAGATATGCTTAGTCATGCTTTAGTTGTACGATGGGTTCTGCTTCACAATGGTAATCATGAAAATTTAACTTAATGATATATAGAATTATGGTGATACCACTGCTATTAAAAATATGTTATTCCATGGTAGGGGATGCCATTGGTCTTGTTAAACAAAAATAGTTTCATACTCAAGCGATTGATCGTGCAGTAAAGAGGATGGATTTAGGATGTGGTTGTTTCGTCTGAGTAGTGACTAAGGACTTAAGTTTGTACGCCATTGATTTGGGTCATACCGTACAACCACATGTCCAGGATGGGATGGACCTGGCTGAATAATTAGCGATGCCTTGATTTTACTTCTGTTTTGGTGGAAGTGTGAACCCTGGGTTAGAGGGGGCCTCGACTGTGATCTATGTTGTGATGGAATGTTGTGAGTTTGTGGAACTAGCTGGTGGTGAAACTTTAGCGAGCAGAACTAAGTTAAGACAGAACTTTGTAAAAATATTGTGATAATCACTTAATCGCACGCCTTCGGAAGCGTGTCTTGGCCGATATTATAAGTTGATTATCTCTTATAAGTCAAGTTGTACAACCTTGTGTTAAAAACTATTCAATAGTCGCATCCCTGCTATGGACAATGCCTAGTGATTTCACACGAGTATAGTTTTCATAAAATGTTTAGATGGTAGTATGGTTGGGAAGTAAATAGGTAGTTCACTAGCTGTTTCAAAGAAATTGTTTACTGATGTAATTATTCTCTTAAATTGTGCCCTTCAATCTATTTAATGTATTTCCTGTCAATACTGCTTTCTGCAAAATAGCCATATAGCTATTCCTTGTTCAAGCCTTGCATTAATATTATTTGCACACATTTTCCTATGACTTGCTTAGTACTTTATGTACTCACGGTTTTACACCATTGTTGATCAGTCGCTGAGGAAGACCCAGGGAACACAGAGTTCTACGAGGATGAGTACTTCGAAGACCATGCGAACTAGGATGTGCTCCCTACTCAATTTCCTGTGGGCATGTCGGATGGCTACCGCAAGAGTTTCTTCACTACAAGTTTGTTATTCTGTCGTTAAGCCCTGCGTGGCAATAATTGTAAAACCTTGGCGACAAGGCCCATTGTTACTAGCGTATTCTAAGCTATTTCATTGTTTGGATATGGTTTTATCAATGTTGATACTGTGTGAACTAGCTACTGATCATGAGACTACTTGTATCACACCGAGGGCTTGGATTCAGAAATTCGGGTCCCAACAACTACCCGTCCACTTCCCAACCATCAATCAAGTGAACAACCCTATAACATCCCATAAATTCCAATTTTGGGAAAGTATAATGAAAATAAATGGGAGAATAATTTTGGGCATATTTATATGTGGGAAAAATTATTTGAGTATGTTTTAAAAAATTCATCAAAAGCAGCCATGCATTTATACGAAAACAACAAATTGATAGAATTTTTGAGAAAAATACAAAATACATAAAATTATGGAAAATTCACATAATGAACTAAACTATGTCAAAAACCTCCTCAAAATATTTCATAATTTTGAGAGCTCGATTTCTATATTTAAAATTTCCTCAAATCACGTAGCGTTTTTCAAAAATCCTGGAATCTAATTTTCTTCCCGCCTCTTATAGACCAACCAGGATCACATGCCATGCCTCTTCCTCCACGCCGATCTATGCCCGTTCTAGCACAACACCTTGCCCCTACGCCTTACCTCGCTCCCAACACGCTTGCTGCCCCGCCCTACCTCGCTGCGTCTCCACGAGCTTCTCGCTGCTGGTTCTCGTGGTTTCTCATGAGCCCTTCGCCCATACACTTGAGCACCGAGTGTGCCTGTTGTAACATCCCAATTTTCACGTCTTCTCGAAATTTTCAAAATAAAAGGAACCAGTTGAATTTTTCTTGAAATAATTAAAGCTTAATTTCAAATGTCAAATTTTTAAAGAAATGTGATTAAACCAAACTTCAATTATATTAAAAATTGTTTTATTTGTGTTCTTTTGGTCCCATGGTATTTTCTGGCATTCCAAGTTCTTTTGTAATTTATTGGAGTTCAATTTAATTTATTTCTTTTCTGTTTTCCTAAAATTTCTTTTCTTGTTGAAAATTTTAATTTTAGTTAATTATTTTAAAAGTGTTGTATTTCTTTTGGAGTTTCTACAATTATTTAATCCTAGTCCGAAATTCAAATATTGTTTCCAAATCCAAATCCAAATTTTGTAATTTGAATTTTTCCATGAAATATCTTTGGACCAAGTCATATTCTTTTCCTCCAGCCACTTCTTTTCCCCCATTTCTTCTTTTTCCTTTTTTTCTTTGTTTTTTCCTTCACTCCTTTCTTTCCTTTTTTTCTTTCTTTGCCTCGCTCTTTTCTGCCCCGAGCCGGTTCCTCCCCTCCTCCATGCTCTGTCCAATGCCATGCGCCACTCTTGGCCACGCTGTGCGTGCCTCGCCCTTTGGCCACCCCTGCGCCAGACCGCACCTCAATTCCAACCCAACGCCGGCTTTCCGCTGCCAGGTGTCGCAACGTGACGCGGCGCGCTGCGCGCTTGAGCGCGCGTGTCCCACCCAGCATTTCGCCCGTGTCGCGCACATTGTGCTGGGTTGCCCACTTCATCACTGCCGCATTCACGCCGCACCATCATCGCGCGCCATCAAGACTACCGTTTCTCATCGCCACCTTCAATGCTGAACCGCCGCCGGTTTTTTCACTCATGTTCCTCGTCGCTTCACTCCCTGGATTTGGATGTAAAAGTGAGCACCATGACCCTTGCCCACCCTCTTCACCCCTACTACTCCCAAAACCTCTAGATCTTTGTCGCCGCCACAATCATCGTCTTCTCGAGCGCCGGGTGCCACTCCGCTTCGTGCTCCCGTCGCTCTGATGAGAATTTCGTACCCCGAATCATGTCATGTTGTGTTCTCAAGCCCTGATCATTTCTTCTCATGCAATTTCAAATTTGGTTGCAGTTCATCGCAAGTTTTTTTGTTGTTTCTTCCTCTAGGCCAAAATCTCCTCCATCGCACGACCTCCTTCTCTGGTGAGTTTTTCGCCAATTGAACCACGTCATGTCATGTTCCCAGTGATTCTCCAACTATCCTTTTCCTCCATTCGGTCGCATCATGTCCGTGGAGCCCCACCGCCGTCGCCACCATCTTCCCACCGCCGGCCGCTGTTGCCCACCGCCTCGGCCACCCTCTCGCCTCCCCGAGTGGCCCACCATTTCCCTTTGCCACCGCTTAAGTCGGTGCTCATACGCTTTCCTCGAGACATCTTTGTAACACCCTGGCTATTCGTAAGCCAAGATGTCACACAAATCTAATAATGTACTAATAGTATACAACCATACTAGGTTAATCAGGCTCAATTAACAATATTCCATAAGGAACGACGATAAACAATTAACAGTTTCATGGGAAGGAATGGAAAACATTTAGAATAAAAACGTACGGAAGGTTTTACCAAAATTGGATTATTATAATTTAGGAATTTATCAAATAGTTGACATGACTTAAAGATATCAATAGTTATTCTGGTTTGATAAAGGTGATGTGTAGCGTGCTGAACTATCCCTCAAAATGTCTTGCCTTCTTCCTCATTTACCTAAATAAAACATACAAAGCAAGGATGAGTCAAAGACTCAGAAGTACTTTAACGAATAACAAAAATATTGCTTAACAAAACAAACACAATCAACTTGTGAAAAACATCTCCAACATATACGGGAATGAATGGAATGGAATAATGCAATGAAGGAATGTACTGCTCACAACTTATACCAGTATAGTGAGTGACACATCCGTCGGAGTTCACTTAAGCCCGTACTTATCAAAGTCCGGGGACCCAAATTCCGTATGAAGAACGTTTCATACGGATGTCCAAGATTACCCACATTGGAGTGGTGGGTCTTACATGCCTATACTAGAATTAATGGGACTTTTGCGTGCCCATACTGGAATTGATGGGACTTACAAATTTCCACTTCCGTAGACAACATGAAACAAATGCATGAACGGAATGAACTTCATGCAATGAACTCGTATCACATCATAATGAAGAAATATACATAGCATACGAACATGAATAGCAAGTCTAACAATTCATCCACACATAATCATCACCATTCATTATGATAAGACAAGGTACTTGTCTTCCACGCTGTGACGTGTTAGGAGGCAACGACGGTGTTTCTCCACTCACTACCCCACCGCGTACACAAATATTTATTCGAACTAAGAATAACAAGACATGACGTGGCCACCAGCATTTTACCATAACCCTCTAGCTAACCAACATAACCAAAGACTCAAATTTATTTAATTAACTAATCACCCAATTTCAAATTTCTTCCGATCGATTTCAGACGAGAAAATCGTAATTAAATATATGTAACTCATAACGACTTGAAACCAGTGCTCAAATAATCTTAGCGAATCAAAGCTACAAAACTCTAGTTGATGGGGTTCTTTGATTCGCAAAAACAAAGGCGCTAAACAACATTTGAAAGCAATCGATGACATCCGCCTGCATTACGTAACAAGAGCAAAGAAATTGATGTAACTTTCAATCTACGGATCCAATCAAGGTGATATTTATCAACCTGGAAATTTAATTTAAAGGTCTACAATAACCTATTTGGGTGGAAGTTCGAATCAATCTAACTAGATCAAAACCGAGGAACAAACCGACGGTCCCAGATCCAAGACAGCAGTAATAAAGGCGCGTTAAAAATTCATATCTCCCTAATCAGTATGGCGGAATTTTGTGATCTCGATGCCAAAAGAAAGCTAACGACATGAGGAACAAAACTCTAGAAGATGAAAATACAAGATTCTGCCTCTAAGATTCCGAAACTTAGCGTACAACTCACTAGACAGATTAGATCTACAATCAGAGGCAGAACGAATCTACTAATCAAATCAAATTCTCGACTCTTATGGAATCAAACAGCAAGAACAGGCTATGGTTACCCTTGTAGACCCGTGGGACGATGTTGATCCGCTGCCCAATGGTCTTCCTCACTCGTCCTCTCTTACCTCTCCAAGGGCCGGCCACAAGGGAGATGACGGACGGCCGAGACGACGGCAGGAGGAAGCGACCGCAGAGGGGATCTTGGGGAACCACACCGAATCACCGAGCGCCATCGCAGGAGGAGGCGGCAAGAAGGAGCAGCAGGGCCGGTAGGGGAGGCAAGGAGGAGGCACCAAAGAGGGAGGAAGTGGAGAGGTGGGGAATGTGGGCGGCTAGGTTGGGGAGCCCCCTTTTGGCCGGCCATCCTCTTGGGCCACTGGCCGCCTGTGGCCCAAAGTTGCCGAGAATTTTCAGTGAACCCCCTCTCTCAACATGTATTTTCCCTTCTTTAACTGCCTTGACTTTCCCGACTTCTCTCGATTCACTCGATTCGATTCCGGAATATTACATTCTACCCCCTTAACAGGATTCGACCTCGAATCTACACAACGAGCTACCAGGAGGGAGAAAACGATTAGACTTTAACAAAATTAACACGCACTGAAGCTTAACAAGTCCGGATTCGCCGCAATCGAGACTTCAATTTCCATATGGCCTCACTCTCGGACTGATGAGACCACAACAAAAGGACGTACTACCAAATCCGACCTAATACTCAACACGGCAATCTCAGGGACGTTCAACAGAAACGAATCGAAGGTAATATCCTACTCGATGGTCAATGCCTTAAACGACATCCCAAGCTTGGAATTGCTCGCCACTCACTTAACACCGAACACACCAAACGATGCGTATCAGATAAGAACCCGAGACGGTCAAAGGGATGTGCCAATTTCCTATTTTGGTACTAAAGCACCCAAAATACTCATAATCGAACTCTTCATTTAACAAGGAGTATCTCCTTTAAACAAGAATACCCAACAGAACTCGCTCTTAAACAGGTATTTTGCAAAGAGAACCTAACTGAAATTAAAGGGTTCCCATCGCAACCACGTAATGATAACTCTTCACCAAAAGGATCAAATCCAAAATTGATAACTCTTCATGGAAGTAATTCCACTTCTGATTAGGCAATTCGCGAATGAACACCACAAAAGCCAAAGGAGAAACTCACTGGAATGCCCAAATTAAATATATATATATATATATATTTCTGAATTGGAAAGAATCAAACAGGCACTGCGGAAGACGCCATTCAATCAACACAAAACTCAAACGAGAATCAAGAAAACAATTCACTATTCGAGGGGACATCCTTTTCTCGCCACTTTTAGGAATAAAAATTCTCTCGAACCTTGAAATTAAACCCCTTAATTAAACATCCTCAAGTTATGCTCAAACTGAAATACATCATCTACTCCATGGTGGAGAGGCTCTATTGAACCCCCCGAATACTCTAGGTCACTCATTCTACTAATAAATTAATTTGATAGAAAGCACCCATAGCACCATAAAATAGATCCACCCAAACACATTACCTTAAATTTTCAAGAACAACAACTCAAAATCCTTAATACGCCCGTTCCTATACTACATCAGAAGGGTTCTATCAATGATCATTCCTCTTCTCAGGATCCTCCATTATTCCACTTTCTCTACACACAATCATGAGGTGACCAAAGGTATAGCATAAAAATTGCAAAGCCAAATTTAATCTCCAAGACCTCTACAACAAATTTTTCTCTTGTAACAGACAGAAATCATCTGATTAATATCCTAACTCTCCCACAATTCCAACATATTCACTCATGGATATTATCAATAATCACCCACATAATCTCGCAATACTATCCAATTGCGTTACTCTATAAAATTAATCAAGGTTTTCATACCTTCGGTAATTCTCAATGTTTCAACATGAACTAAGATTCTGAAATTTCACTACACTATAGGTTCTATTCAGTCATAACCCGATCCAGATTTACTTCGAAACCACACATTCTATGTGAATCAAATTTTCTCTAAGAGGTATAGATTCAAAATTGCCAAAATTGCACTTTATAAAAAAAAACTTTACCTCACAAAACCGTTGATCCTTTCTCAAAACAAAGAGGTGAACAAGGACATGTTTTCTCACGCAGGAAAATGTTGCTCCTCACAGCGAGCACAGAATCAAAAGGACTATTTTGATAATGGTGATCTTGGAAAACAAAATTACGCTCATAGTTGAGGGCACACATCCCACAAAAGGTATCATCAAATAACAAACCGATAAGAGAAAATAAACATTACGATCGACATTCGACAACTCTTGAGTGGAAAGAGCGAAAGTTTAGGAAAGATTCAAATAACCACAAGTTTCAAACTTGACTCAAGTTCTCAAACACCAAATTAATCCTTGACTAATAGTACTTTGCCACAATGATCCTGGACAAGGTCTTTAGTGCCAAACACAAGATCTAATCAAGAATCCATAAAATTCTCCAATACGTCACATTTGCTCGTAATGCTCAACTACACATGAGAAATGAGATCCGATGATCTCAACCATCCAACTCAAACATTTTCATTTACGGTTTGTTTTCACGAAAACAAGTAGACTATTCTACTCTTAAAGGAACCAATATAATTTTCTTTGATTGTAACCTCACGCTGCCATTTCGCATCAAAAAGCCCTTAAGATTAAAATCACACGAATCTATTAAGAAGCAACGAGACAAACAAATACCTCAATTTATTCAAAATAATTCAACTACCAACCGTTCATGAGCTCCAAAATATCACTTAAAGCTAAACTTGAAATATTCTCTTTGAACGATACCACCAAAGGCGATCAAATTACTATAAGTATTAACATGAATCTCACAGAAACAATTAGAAATCAGTTCGAAGGACCCACGTGAAAAGAATGGGTTGATTCTTCCTCAAAAGAAAAGGCAAATGGAAACGATTTTCACTAATTAGAAAATCATTTACCACTCGCAATAAACACAGACCGTGTGGAAAACCAGTTAAGCAATGAACTCATGGAACATAAGTGGAGTCCACCGTTAAAAGCATAGATCTCACAAGAAGAGAATATCAGACCTTAACAGTTAAGAACAAACGAGCATTCAAGACCAAGGTACTCACATCACTGAAGAACCACTAAAACTTTGCAGCATACCACTTTACACGACAAACTTCGTTTACTACATAGAACTTGAAATCCCAAAAGATTATGAGTACAAAACTTGGAATTTGATCATTTTAGAAATAGGAATAAGTCCATTCTTCGTCCCTCAACTATACCCGATGATTAATTTTGGTCCCTGAACTTAAATAACGGATATAACGCACCTCAAACTTTCCATACCGCAAATCGTGTCCTCCGACGTGAGACGGCGGTTTGGGCCGACGTGGCATCCACGTCATTTGCCGAGTCGGCCTCGCACGACTCGACCGGGTCCCGCATATGCCCCGATGCGTCACGAGTAAGAGCAATAAATGGAGTTCTTGCGAAAAAATTCACTCAAGTGGAGAATCAATGATTTTTTCTTGATCGAATTTGTAGACCGTAGACCCAAAACCCAGAAGAAAATTAGATCCGGACAGAACAGACGGAGAAATTGATTGGAAAAGGAGAGAAATTGGAGCTTTCTTGGACCAAATAAACGTGGAAATGTATAGAAAAGTCACCAAACGTTACCCGTAAGGAATTGCTTTCCTTAGCGTATCGTGAGAAAGACCAAATCCCAATAAGCAATCGAGCCAGAGAAGAAACTACACGATCAGAAGAATCTCAAGAAAACCAAAGAGGCGACCTTTTCAACTCATAAAACACACAACCGAGAATTCGCTTGAGGCACCAAAGCACGGATTTTCCGAGCAAATCAACAACAGTAAACCTGCATCAAGCCCTAAATGAACCCAACCGCAACGAACGCAGAATACCGCATCGAATTCAAGGAAAGACCAAGAAGCCGATTAGACAAATCGGCGCTGATTCACCGATGGTCGTGGAATCGACTAACTAATTCAAACAGATTCGACCGATGGGGCCAAGAGAGCGCCGAATTGGGAATTGGGAAAGCGAGACGAGAAGGAACAGGGGAAGGAACAGGGAGAGAGAGAGGAGTTCGCCTCTCTTTGAGGTGCCAAGAGCCAAAGGGGAGGCCGACTCGGGGCATATGATAGGACCCACGACTCGGCGTCAACAGGATGCCACGTCGGTCCAAACCGCTGCCTCACGCACGGAGGACACGATTTGTCTTAGATGGAAAGTTTGAGGTGCGTTATATCCAGATTTAAGTTCAGGACCAAAATTAATCATCGGGTATAGTTGAGGGACGAAGAATGGACTTATTCCTTAGAAATATCACAAAAGGCGATCAATTTTTTTTCTCTTTAAAAGAATCAACCTTACCCTCACATTACTGAACATTTCATTAAGACCAATAACCTACGTTTCTGGTAACAATCAATTTACCTTACTATCATATTAATAAACCTTCTAAAGGAAATCGACAAATCGTGTCATAGAAATATCCAAATCAATTGGAATTGTAATAACAACTTATTCTATAAAAGAAACCTAGTGCGAAAGCCACAAAGCTGAAGCAACCCTCTTGATTACAAGCTCACTCTAGTACAAGATAAACCCATTAAACAAACCAGATTAAATCACTTGTTAGACTTAGCGCATTTACCATTATTAATACTCCACGCCAATATAGCCCACACTAGTGGCATTCTAACCATTAATACTAACAACTGATGATTATCTAATCATGGAAGCATTCATAGTCCTAACTTTGTTCAGAAATTGGAATGGAATATCTTTAAACTTCTGCAACGGATTAATTGCATGACGAGGTTTTGGAAGTCACTACGACCACCCTCATTCATTACTTCATAACTGTAACAACAATTCGTCATGACAAAAATAAGGTGAATCTAGCATTTGTACGAACTCTTCAGGTATCCAAATAGAAGACATATTTAAGGTTAATGTTTATCAGGGCAAAGTTAACTTCACATTTGAAGACAGTATTTATGAGTTATTGGTTTGCACCAAGATATTAACCCAACCTAACAACCATACTAAATAATGTTTTTATATACCCCCTTAGATAAAGTATGACAACACATCACTAAAGGGTTTTAACATTCTCTTTCTTATAAGAAAGGCATAAAACTTCAATTCTCAAATTAACCCCAAAAGAAATATGCAAGGTCGATGCACACTTAATAAAGAACTTGCAAAAGAAATCTTCGAATGCCCGAAATTCCAAGCGAACAGATGAGTTACATTTTCCAACAGGGATAAAACAGAACTTTTGTGAAAAAATGAATCTTGCAACTTAAATACACTCACGTAGAACAGAAGTATCACAATAGTCGAAAGAACAATAATTGTTTCAAAGAACGTTCTGAAACCTACTGGAGTTTGCCCACTTCACTATAATCAAAATAAATTCATGAACTGCAAGAAAACTACAACCAGGAAACCAGATACAAGCTCAAGAAAGACAACAACTTCATCAACAAACTCATGCACAACACATATCTATAGATCAGGGATAAGAATTTCTCCATTTTTGTACCACTAACAGTGGTGTAGCCTGCCAAAACCCAGGACAACAACCACGAACTCAATTTCTCATCGTCTGTTACCAATACGCAAAGCCCAATGAAACCAATTTCAAATATATATATAGGATCATCTCATGACAATCATAGAATAAATTTATATATATAGGATATCACCTCATATCATAGATTAACAACAGCATAGCTTAAAACAATACAACCACGACTCATTATTCAAGTCACAACAATTGAAATGCGGAAGCAACAGTTAACCCAACCCCTCCTATGCACGCATGTGTATCATTTTAAGATTTTTATACTAACCACGGACCTAAAGCCCGCTCTGATACCAACTGTAACACACTGGCTATTCGGAAGCCAAGATGTCACACAAATCTAATAATGTACTAATAGTATACAACCATACCAGGTTAATCAGGCTCAATTAACAATATTCCATAAGGAACAACGATAAGCAATTAACAGTTTCATGGGAAGGAATGGAAAACATTCATAATAAAAACGTACGGAAGGTTTTACCAAAATTGGATTATTACAATTTAGGAATTTATCAAATAGTTGACATGACTTAAAGATATCAATAGTTATTCTGGTTTGATAAAGGTGATGTGCAGCGTGCCGGACTACCCCTCAAAAGGTATTGCCTTCGTCCTCATTTACCTAAATAAAACATACAAAGCAAGGATGAGCCAAAGACTCAGTAAGTACTTTAACGAATAATAGAAATATTAAGCGAACAAAACAAACACAATCAACTTGTGAAAAACATCTCTGAACATATACGGGAATGAATGGAATGTAATAATGCAATGAAGGAATGGACTGCTCACAACTTATACTAGTATAGTGAGTGACACACCCGTCGGTGTTCACTTAAGCCCGTACTTATCAAAGTCCGCGAACCCAAATTCCGTACGAAGAACGTTTCATATGGATGTCCAAGATTGCCCACATTGGAGTGGTGGGTCTTATATGCCCATACTGGAATTGATGGGACTTTTGCGTGCCCATACTGGAATTGATGGGACTTACAAATTTCCACTTCCGTGGACAACATGAAACAAATGCATGAACGCAATGAACTTCATGCAATGAACTCTTATAACATCATAATGAAGAAATATACATAGCATACGAACATGAATAGCAAGTCTAACAATTCATCCACACATAATCATCACTATTCATTATGATAAGACAAGGTACTTGCCTTCCGCACTGTGACGTGTTAGGAGACAACGACAGTGTTTCTCCACTCACTGCCCCACCGCCTACACAAATATTTATTCGAACTAAGAATAACAAGACATGATATAGCTACAAGCATTTTACCATAACCCTCTAGCTAACCAACATAACTAAAGACTCAAAATTACGAATTAACTAATCAGCCCAATTTCAGCCCTTCTGATCGACGATACGAGAAAAATCATAATTAAATATCTGTAACTCAAAACGACTTGAAACAAGTGCTCAAATAATCTTAGCGAACCAGGCTACAAAACTCTAGTTGATGGGGTTCTTTGATTCGGCAAAAAAAGTGGGCTAAACAACATTTGAAAGCAACTGACAGACATCTGCCCAGATTACAGAACAGTAGCAAAGAAATTAATGTAACTTTCAATCTACTGATCCAATGGAGGTGATATTTATCAAATAGGAAAGATAATTTAAAGGTCTACAATAACCTATTTGGGTGGAAGTTTAAATCTGATTCTAACTAGATCAAAACTGAGGAACAAACCGACAGTCCCCAGATCCAAGACATGTAATCAACAGCGGTTAAAATTTCATATCACCCTAACTGTAAGGCGGAATTTCGTGATATCGGTGCCAAAAGAAAGCTAACGACATGAGGAACAAAACTCTAGAAGACGAAAATACCAGATTCTACCTCTAAGATGCCGAAACTTAGCGTACAACTCATCGGATGATTGGATCTACAATCGAGGCGTAACAAATCTACTAATCAAATCAAATTCTCGACTCTTATGGAATCAAACAAGAAGAACAGGATATGGTTACCCTTGTAGACCCGTGGACGATGTTGATCCATCGCCCAATGGTCTTCCTCACTCCTCCTCTCTTCCCTCTCTAAGGGCCTACCACAAGGGAGACGACTGATCTGGACGACGGCGGGGAGGAAGCGATCATGAGGGATCTTGGGAACCACACCGAATCACCGAGTCTGCCACCGCAGGAGGAGGCGGCAAGAAGGAGCAAAGAGGCGCCGGTAGGGGAGGCGGAGGAGGCGGCCAAAGAGGGAGGAAGTGGGAGAAGGGGAATGTGGGGGGGCTAGGGTTAGCGAGCCCTCTTTTGGCCGGCCACTTTCACACTTGGGCCCAGGCCCCGTGGCCCAGTTGCCGAGAATTTTCATGAATCCCTCTCTCAAGTGTATTTTCCTTCTTTAACTACCTCGACTTTCCCGACTTCTCCCGATTCACTCGATTCGATTCCGGAATATTACAATCTTGGAGAGTGACTGTCATCTCTCCACACCGAAAGTGAAATGTGTGCATCTCGGATCTCCATCTATCGACAAGTGCCGACATGAGACTATTGTTCAGGGTGAAGTAGCGTCTGACCTAGAGCATCCTCGCAAAGGGCAACAAACTCGTGTCCCGAAGGATTGGAACGTAGCGAGTGTCAAGATCACAGTTATGCTTCTCCGACCGAAGTACGAGGGGTGGAGGACCATCTCCGTCCCCGGTGGTCCACAACTTGCTCAAGTGATGTTCGTCGTAGAACGGTTCGAGAAACCCTAGTATAGGCATGGCTTACGAGAGATGAAAGGCACAAAATATTAATGAATAAATTTTAATGACTAAATTAATTACAACCAAATTATTTATGACTTAATTAATTAGGACATAATTAATTTTGTAGGACATAATTAATTTTGACTAATTAATGATGACTAATTAATCACGACAAATTTAATTATGACTAAATGGTAATTACCAAATTAATTATGCCTAAATTAATTACGATTAAATTAACTACAATTAAATTAATTATAATTAAATTCATTATGAGTAATTAATTATGACTCAATTAATTACAACTAAATTGATTACGAGTAATTAATTAAGACTAATTAATTGTGACTAATTAACTAACAATAATTAATTACAAATAATTAATAGATAATTAATTAACAATGACATGAAGAATTATGTGAGATTAATTTAATTATGACTAATTGAATTAACCTATTTAACTATGACTAATTATTTACGAGTAATTAATTACTCATAATTAATTAAGACATAATTAATTGTGACTAATTAACTAAGACAAATTGAATTATGGCTAAATGGTAATTACTAAATTAATTAAGCCTAATTAACTATGACTAAATTAATTACGACTGATTAATTATGATTAATTAATTACGACTAATTAACTATGAATAATTAACTACAAGTCAAAAAAAATTACCTACTCCTCATGTCAAACTTTTTATGCTAATATGACCGCTAATGACTACTCTAAAAAATTCTTAATCGTCGACGAAATCATAATTCTCTTATCTCTTCGTCGAGCGAGACTAAGAATGAGAGAGCGAGGATGAGAATGAGGGCTCTGTCGCAGTCGAGTCGGGTTTTATAGCCATGCGTCGTGGAAATTACTGCCAACCACGAAGCGACGGGATGAATCAGATTCCTCCCGCGCGCGGTCTTTTATTGCATATGGTGTTTTGCATGTATGCGGCGATAGACGTGATGAGATAGATGGGACGGAGGGAATCAATTTGATTCCATCCCATGTGGGCGTACAGACGAGACAATGCCTTGGGGCCATGGCGTAGTCCGAAGCCATGCCCTAGCCCTAGGCGGCACTGTGATACATGGTGCAACGAGGGGGCTCACCCTGGGCACGGCTGAGGTAGCTCTGGTCCAGGGCTAGATTTTAGGCACATGGCGCAACGGGGAAGTCCCACGTCCTGCCCCTGGCACGGTGGAGAGCATGTCAAAACTTCTGGCAGCCGGATTTAGGCACGTATCGCATGTTGAGGAGCCTTTGCTAAAAAAAAATTTATAGGGAGCTATTTTTATTAATCCGTCCTACAACGGTGCTATAACAGCCATCTAGATATCCTGGTTCGTGGGAAGTGGCAAGCCATGATCGGATTCTCTTTTGAGTGTTTTCTATTCACGTCCAGGGAAAACGAAAAAGATAATTCCTTGTGCAGATCAAGCGGGGCCTGACGTGGACCACCAATGGTAGAGACATGGGACTGGCACCGGTGAACGTCACGCATCAGGTGCCATTATGACACTCCAACCCCCACCCTCACCCACGCACACACACACTTACCCCAATAATGGCCTCTTAATTGTTTGGTTACATTCCAGAGAGAGAGAGAGTCAGGGGTAGTTCATGGATGACACTAATCTAAAACTCAAAGCCACATTTAGAATACAAGGCCTTTACATAAAATTTTGTAGGAAATATAAAGTTTCCTTCGTAATTAGACATGTACATTAGAAATACAGGGATTTTACTATTTCCTATTAAATTCCTACAAAATACTTACATTCATATAGGGTCTTAATTTGGACATTATTTTGTTAAAAAAAAGCCTTAGATTCACTAGGGGAGATATTTGCAATTTTCCTCGAAAATCTGAAAAGAAAGGATGGACAAAAGTGTACTCCACTTGCGGATATCCCCGAGCTAATGTTTTCGGACAGTATTATCCAAACCCAATCAACCTTATTAGGTCAAATTGCGTGCTTAATTACTGTACTAGAGTCCCAGAGTTTTGAGGAACAGTAGAGTCCCAGAGTTACCCGGGAGCCTCGGATAGATCGCGGCAACCACCTTGCACTGTATGCGATATAAATTAGGGGGGAATTGATGTAACTTGCAAGCTAGCAACTCCAGGCAACTCGAGGCCTGCAAGAAACCAGCTGCAGCAAGAAACCAGGGCGAGATCTTTGGAACCACCGCAGCGATGGCGGCGAAGGGGAGGACGGAGATGGACGTGGGGGCCGACGGCGTCGCCGTCATCACCATCTGCAACCCGCCCGTCAACTCGCTCTCCGTTGATGGTACTACTACCATCCTCGTCTTCTCCCCCAATTTATTTTGCTTCTTTTCTGTCTTTCTTTCTTTTTGATTTTTTTGGGGGCGGTTAGATGCAAGGTTGGGGTTTGAGTTCTGTGGCTGGTGAAATTTGACGAGGGGAACTGTAAAAAAATAGTCTCTTTGATGTGATTATCACTAAGGATTGTGGGCTGAGCTGTTACTAGGCTTAATTTTGCTTCCCTGAGCTGACGGATTCGAGATTGGGGCTTGTGGAGGTGCAGGTTGATGCAGAGCTGTTCGATTCTTTCCGATTTAACTGCTTCTTTGGTAGAACTTGACACGGAGCTTAGAATTATTTTCGATTTAATTGTTTGTAGAATTTGGGTGTTCTTATGCAAGATTTAGATTTGTGGTGGGATAGTTTGATGGCGTCAAAAAAAATCTCCCTCAGAAAGATGCCTCTTTTGCGTGCCCCTTGCCCCTTGTTGTGGTCTAACTGTCTCCTTGCCAGAACTGTGGTGCTTTTAGCTATTTTTGTTGTCGCCTGTTACAGTAACGAGGCCATGAAACTCAGCTGCCTAAGAAAGAGCTTCATCTTCGTTAAAGTATTACAACATTGGTCAACTGTTTCTGTTTGAGTGTGTGCCACAACATAAATGAGTTTGATTATGGACTCTGAGTGAATAGGTAGGTTGTGTAATACAGCTATCTAATAGCTTGCATATTTAAACAAGGAAAATATTGTCTGGAGGCAAAAGATTTAACTGGGTAACATAAAAACTCTTTCATGGAGAGAGGTATGAAACAATTTCTGTAACAACCTGACAACATGGATAATAGAATTGTTTTATCTCTGTTCACCACATAGGCTTCAAGGCTAATCTGAAGCAATGCTGCTACTTATTTGTAGTTTCTCATGAAAAATTGTTGCTTGGTGGAGGTACTGCGAGATGTTTTGTTGAAATAGTTTTGTTAACACATGAAGTTGAAATGTTCTTGTATATCTGGTAGTTTGGTTGGATACGAACCATTCTGAAATAGTAGAACAATCACTATAAAACATGGTGTTGTAGCAAAATCATACGGCATTTGACAAATTGTAAAGTAATGCAATTGTGTATGCGAAGGCCACATAGCTGTTTACTTCCTAATTAGAAGATGTTAGCAATATGCTTCTAGGATTACATAGAAAATTAACTGACAAATCCTTTTATCTATCGTCGTTTTCACCATGACTGTTTCTCTTTCAGTATTGCTAAGCTTAAAGGAAAACTACGAAGAAGCTCTTCGGAGAAATGATGTCAAAGCTATTGTTGTTACAGGTAATGGTCAGTTTTATTCTTTTACGCAATATACATGCCACTGTTGGAGGCACTTGCCCCACCCTGCCTCTCTCTGTGCGGGCGAGCTGTTCCCAAGCTTGTGCCTTCCAAGAACAACTCACTATTTGTTTAAGTGATGAAAATGCTTTTTTCTAACCTTTGACAGGGAAAGGAGGAAAGTTTTCTGGAGGATTTGATATTACTTCCTTTGGTGGTCTTCAGGGTGGCAAAAGTTTGTTTTGCTTCTCATCTCTTGTTATCCTATTCTTGATTTTAATTACTATGTTATCCATTCTACAAATCCCTTCATCATTTATCAATTTTACATTTCTTACAGTGGAGCAGCCAAAGGTTGGTTATATATCAATAGATATTCTGACTAATATTCTAGAAGGTATTTGACTTGTTCATTTTCTCTCTTGATTGATTATTGCTTTTCAGTTGAAGAATTGTGTTAAGCATTTTCCATATTTATTGTCCTAAACAGGTGCGACAAAGCCATCAGTGGCTGCAATTGATGGTCTTGCTCTTGGTGGAGGATTAGAAGTTGCCATGGTACTTGTCTGCCTTATCCTTGTCACTGTCTCTTAAATTTCAGAGGTGATAACTTTTATGAAAAATTATTGCATGTTCAATTAGGCATGCCATGCACGCATTTCGACTCCCACAGCTCAATTCAGTCTTCCAGAACTTCAACTTGGAATCATTCCAGGATTTGGAGGTAATTTTATGTTTTTTTTCTCTTCGATTTATGTTAGATGTGCTTTGTGTCCTAGCCTCCTAGGTATCAGAGATAATTCATTATTTGGATCCTTTGGTACATACAGTGAAGTGGCTCCTAAAACATATACTTTGACTTTTGTACCACTGGAACTGCTTGATGTCATGTTTGTACTTTTGTATTTATCACTTTTGATTTAGATATCAAGGAGATAAACTCCAGTTTTGCTTTCAAAATAACTCCAGTTTTGCTTTCAAAATTTTGTCATATGTTTGACCTTCAATATCAAGGGGATGAGATCCAGTGCTGTGTTCATATTTTCCACGCGATTGACCCTATTCATAATTTCTAGGAACACAGCGACTCCCACGTCTCGTTGGACTGACAAAATCACTTGAAATGATGTTGGTAAGTACTGCTGCATGTTTTGTTTACTTCTTGAGCCTACGGTTGAAATGATGTTGGTAAGTACTGCTGCATGTTTTGTTTACTTCTTGAGCCTACGGTTTTCTTTTCTGAGATCTCCCTTGTTTCATCCACATACTTCAATTAACTATATACCCCATTTGTATCAGCTATCCAAGCCAATTAAGGGTGAAGAGGCACACCAACTGGGTCTTGTTGATTCCTTAGTTTCTCCTAATGATTTGGTGAATACCGCTCGTTGTTGGGCTTTGGATATCTGTGAATTTAAAAGGCCATGGATCAAAAGCCTTTACAAGACTGACAAACTAGAACCCCTTGGTGAGGCTAGGAGATTCTCAAGTTTGCAAGAGCTCAAGCTCAAAAGCAGGCTGCCAATCTTCACCACCCACTTGTTTGTATTGATGTCATTGAAGAAGGTATAGTTTCAGGACCTCGAGCTGGGCTCTGGAAGGTACTTCATGCTACTTATGTTCTTTCTGCTTCTTTTTCTTATTTTCCTGATGTAAACAGCTTTTACAGAATTTTGTATTCACTTCCTTAATGCAAATGCAGGAAGCAACTGCTTTCCAGGACCTTGTTTTCTCTGATACATGTAAAAGCTTAGTTCATGTATTCTTCTCTCAGCGGGCAACATCAAAGGTATGGGGGACTTATTTCTTATTGGTTACTATGGAATCATACCATGTCTTAATCCACACCAAAATGCTACAGATTCCTGGTGCCACAGACTTAGGGTTGATGCCTAGGAAAATAACTAAAGTCGCCATTCTAGGTGGTGGACTTATGGGTTCTGGAATTGCAACCGCAATGATACTGAGTAACTATCCTGTGCTACTTAAAGAAGTAAACGAGAAATTTCTAAATGCTGGAACTGACAGGATCAAAGGTACAAACATGATTTGGCCTCAGTGTATATTGTTCCTACATTTTTTTTATCGGAACCTCTTACAGTTTAATATCAGTGCAATAAAGAAATAAATTGGCTCACTAGTTCGTTTGACCAGCCAATTTGCAGAGTCGCGTGAGGAAAGGGAAAATGAGTGAGGAGAGATATGAGAAGGCTCTCTCTCTTGTCACAGGTGTCCTTGATTATGAAAGGTTCAAAGACGTGGACTTAGTTATCGAGGCAAGTCACTATCCTTATTCATGGACCAAAATTATAATTGCTCGTTTTGGTCAGCCCATTTATCCTTATTCTGTTCCGCCCATTTACCCTAATTCTGGTCTTTATCACAATTGCAGGCGGTTATTGAGAATGTGAAGTTGAAGCAGCAAATATTTTCTGACTTGGAGAAGTACTGTCCTTCCCATTGTGTCCTTGCTACTAACACATCTACAATTGATCTTAATCTAATTGGAGAGAAAACAAAGTCCCAAGACCGTATTGTCGGTGCACACTTCTTTAGGTAATGCAGTGTATGTTGATGTAGAACAATTCTTTAGCTGCATGATGTTTAATGAACTGATTGCACTTTGCAGTCCTGCGCATGTAATGCCACTTCTGGAAATAGTTCGTACCCAGCACACCTCACCTCAAGTTGTTGTTGACTTGCTGGATGTTGGGAAGAAGATTAAGAAGACACCAATAGTGGTTGGTAACTGTACTGGTTTTGCAGTCAACAGGATGTTCTTTCCTTACACTCAGTCAGCACTCCTGTTTGTTGATCATGGTATGGATGTTTACAAGATTGATCGTGCATGTACAAAATTTGGAATGCCCATGGGTCCATTCAGGTCAGATAGAGAATTTTGTATTGTTTTCCTGAATATATAAGTTCCTGCAGCATCATTAATGTTTCATATAATGGTGTTTGGGCGATGTCAGATGGACTTAATCTAGCTGCCTTTTTTTCTTTTATGTTTATGCAGACTAGCAGATCTTGTTGGTTTTGGTGTTGCTTTGGCCACTGGTATGCAGTACCTTGAGAACTTCCGGACAGGGTCTACAAGTCAATGTTAATTCCCTTATGATGGAGAACAAAGGGCAGGTAATACTAACCAAACAACAGTCATATCATGTCTATTTGTTCTTTTGCAGCTCATGTTTTTACTGGTTTCTGAAAATGTGTTACCACGATATACCAATCTCTGACACAGGTGAAGCCACTCGGAAGGGGTTTTACAAGTATGAGGACAAGAGGAAGGCAACTCCTGATCCTGAAATTATCACATATATTGAGAAATCTAGGAGCATGGCAGGAGCCACACCGGACCCTGAGGTTTTGTTTGATCTTTTCGATGTTCTGCTACTCTTTCTGTGCTTCCCTAGAGAAATCTGCGTTTTTTTTTCCTGAAAAGCATGTGTAGCAATAGAATGACTTTGTGTTGTGCTTGGTACATTTATTTTTGTTGTCTGTTCCTAGGATTCTAGCAGTTGAGAAGAGGGCATTAGTGTATAATATCTCAAAATATGGTGTTATTAACTTTCTATAATTATGCTGCTGTTTATATTTGAAATATGAATGACAGTTGTGGAAGCAAAACAAAGGTGTTGAAACAATCTGTAGTATCAAGTATCAACTAAATATTACAACTCCCTGGACTAGATTAGCTGATATAGGGGTACTTTTTTATGTTAAATGGATGGTTACAATGGTAAAAACATCCTAACTAAATTGACTAGATTCTTGTAGAGGTAAATGTTATATTTCATTATTTCTTGAAAAACGGGTTAGTTGTCCTGTAACGTTAAAACTTAAAACGTTTTGTACAATTGCGCCAGTTGATGAAGCTAAGCGAGAAGGACATAGTTGAGATGGTGTTCTTCCCAGTCATAAATGAAGCCTGCCGTGTCCTTGATGAGGGCATCGCAGTCAAGGCTTCTGACCTTGACATCGCCTCAATCTTCGGCATGGGATTCCCACCTTACAGGTTTGTTTTAAGAGATTTAGTCCAATGTGCCTCTTATGACTAACTAACTACTTGTCTGTCGATTGGTGCAACCAGGGGTGGTGTCATGTTCTGGGGAGATTCCATCGGTGCAAAGTACATCCATGACAAGTTGGAGGTGTGGGCAAAGCAGTACGGAAACTTCTTCAAGCCTTGCTCCTACCTTGCCGAAAGAGCGGCAAAAGGGATCCCTCTGGTGAGCAAGTCATTTTGTTTCAGCTGAATCTTTACTGCACCTAATTGTTTATTTGTTTAGAAAGTACTAGTGTCTATTTGTTTCAGCCAGAATGCAAACATGTAGCCTGATATGGAGCAACGATCTATTCCGTTTTGTATCCATGATAGTATTATCGACATAGCATCTGATTGGTAATAAATTTTCATTTGCAGAGCGCACCAGCGAATCAAGTCAAGGCTCGGCTATAGATGAAAAATCCAGTTTTCATGTCAGCTGAGGAAATTACAATACGGAGTAATAACACACCAATAAAGGTGGTGTACACGGGAAGGAACTGAATAATCACGCGCGATCTGTAATTCTGTATATTAGCTCAGAGCATCGTAATTAGAGTAGGATTCTTAAAGAGTTTTATGTAATCTGTACGATGTTTCACAAAGTTACGCGTAGAACTTGAGAATAATTGTGCGGGTCTCGTGTAGGATTCTCACACTATTTATTTAAAATCTAAAGATCGGAAATGACTCCAATACAACTTTTTAATTAGACTTTAATATGAAACTCCTTTACGATAGATCGAAGACATTATTACATATTGTAGCACTTTCGTTATGATTTAATCCTTCAGTGAAACAGTCAGTTAGCTGTTCACAAGACATATACTTTAACTTCAACATCCTGTCATCGAGTCTCTTCTTGATGAAGAAGTTACCAATCTCAACGTGCTTGGTATGATTATGCTGTATTGGATTGTTAGTAATGTTGATTGCAGACTAATTATAATAATGTAACTGTAGGATCGAAAAGGCGACTAGAGGGGGTGAATAGATGTTTTTTTTTTCGTCTTAATCAAATTTAACACTAACTTTTCTTTGATAGCTATGAAAGTTAAGAATATTAGTAAAAGCACAGAGGAAGTTTTGTGCCGAATCTGATTAACCCCTTAAGCAAAAGACCCAAAATATGGAGATTAAGTTCACTAGGGTCGCATCGGGCCGGGTGGTAATGTGATCCGACCATTGGTTGTGAAATCGGTCTGATCGATTTTGTCCAGAACCATGCAGACAGTCCAAGATCAAAACAAAAATCGGTCTAACTTTTGATTTACCCGACGAAACCTGACCAAATTTTGAACACAACTCCTTAAGGATATCTGGAACCTATTCCTAGCGACGATCGTCCAGATCCACGTCAAAGTTCTGACCTTTTTAAGTTTTACCAAGGGAGGGTTCAAAATCGAGCTATACAAAAAAACTTAATCCAAATTTTGCTCGTGGGGGATTGATGATCTAGAAGATCCTAGGAGTATTCCCACACATCATAGCAAGGGATTGATGATCTAGAAGATCCTAGGAGTATTCCCACACATTATAGCAAGGTAAAAGAGGTCAAGAGATCAACAAAAAACAACCGGATCAAGGAAGTACCAAAATCATCAAAAGAGAGGAAAACACAAGAGGACTCATCTTTGAACAAACATCCAGAGATTGATTCAAGATGTTGCTTGTTACAGCCACTCCCTCAAGGAGGACAAGAGCTCAATCCAAGAGCACACACACAAATCACCTCTCTAGAACCTAGCCTCTCCTCTCCTCTCTAAACCCTAAAACAAACTAGAGTTTTTTGTAAATGAGATGCTTAGGGGCTGTTTGGCAACGCCCCCTCTATTTATAGTGAGACCTAGGTTCTAGAAGAGTTCACATAATAGGCTCCCGTTAAGGCCCAATACAAACGGGACACATACACACGCATTACAGTCGAAGCAATCACCTGTTTCGCCACGTGTAGGTTGATCAGCGACTCTCATCATGTCGGCAAGTCTCTTCCGTCCGAATCCCATCGGAACCTCCAAGGCACTTGCACCGACCCCCGCGCCGCTTGATCCAACCAGCTGCAACAAACTGCCCGTTCGAACCATCTTGTCCATTCTGCACCATGTTTGAGTCACACGACTTCACCCAGCATCCATGATCGTTTTGGACCTCAGCTCTCCAAGCTTAGTCCCGATCCTCCTCGCCGTTGACGTCGTTGACCTGCAAGCCACCTGCACAACAATTGAACAATAAATTGTCTCCGGGAACAAGTTCTTCACAACTTGACCCACGTTAGCTCAAAACATACAATATGTAACATTAAAGCACTGTAACTTAACCAAAATCCAACGCTGCCAAGATGGCCGACGAACAAGTAGAAACTGGTCTGACCTCCATACCTGGCCGGTCTGACCGATCTCCAACCGGTCAGACCAATTTGTATGAGCCGGTCAGACCGCCTGAAAAGACTTAGCCAAATTTCCACCTGGAAATCCGAGAACTCTCTGGAATTTTCAAATGAATATAACTTTTGACTGAAAGCTCTAAAAAGTATGAGACCACATGCAGGAGACTCCCCTCTCTTGCCTACATACTCTATTTTTGGCCTAGCTCCAAACTCACTCAAAAGACCTGGCCGGTCAGACCGTCGCACATAGCCGGTCGGACTGCCACATGACCGATCGACCGACTTGATCACGGCCGGATCGGACATCTACCGGTCGATCGCCAGATCTTCTGCCCGATCACTTTGAGGTTTGAACAGCATTGAAGCTTTTCCCAAAACGCGAGATTCGGCAAACCAACAACGACATTGCCAATTAACTCATCATTCTAAGATCATGCACATATCCCCATGATATCCACAATCTCCCCCTTGATGAACACATTGGCAATCTCCCAGAAATATAATTTTGTGGTTTGAAAAGTAAAAACTTCATGAGCTACAAGAAAGGCACAACTTGGTCCATAAGCAAGAGAAAGCCTAGGAAATGACCAAGCTGGCTTCAGAATAGCATAGGTAAGTGAGATAAGACAAAGAGAGCACAAAAAAATTCAATTTCCAGAGAGTAGCCAAAAATTTCACTTAGGTCCATATGAAAGAACAAATGTTCTATTTGACCTTTGATCATTGTGAGTCTTCTAGAATTGCAAATAAAAATCAGAAAAGGTAATAAGACCACGAGAATGCAATTTAGTTCCCACTCACTATGATCACCAATTTCCAGAAAATTCATTTTCCCCCTATGACTCCAAAAAGCTCTAAAACAACATTTTTACCAATCTTTCTCCCCCTTTGACAGTGAATTCATCAAGGTGCACGGAAGAAGACAGAGCATGAAGGAATGGCTGGTTTTTTTTTTCCAATTTTTGTTTTTGAAGTTAAGCTAAAGGAGCCATAAAGATTATCCATGAAGATAGTACAAGTATTACACCAAGCCATATTATGTGAAGAAGCTATGTTCAATCATGACAAAACATGTACAGCAACGCTAAGGCCAAAATAGCAATAATCTGAGATTGAATGAACTAATAGCATGACAAGTTACTTAAAATCATAGTTTCACTAAAGGTATCAAGAAATGAGTCAAGTCATGTCTATAAGCCATACTGAGTCAATATAGAGCATTATGAGTTCAATTATGAAGCAAGTTGTTCAAGCATTCAGCACTTTGAGCATTTTGAAGAAAATGATTGATTTTATCTTAGTAAAGCAAGTCCTGGACTAGGAGTCATCCACAACTGCCTCTTAAGCTTCAACCAATTGACATTTGTTTTCTTAGCATTGTGCTAGATCTCAAGTCTTGCCGCGACCATCTCAAGCATGAAGCTTAAAAGAGTAGTCTAGGTCATCCAAAACTCCCTCTGAGTTCATGCCTAGTGCAATGGCAAGCAGTCTCATGAGAAAGATTTGGTGAGATCAGTTTTTTCGCACAAAAAAGCTCATTTTTCAATTGTTTGACTTAAGAATTAACAAAGCTCAATTTTTAGCTCAAAATACGGTCAAGACTCAGTTTATCCTATATGAAATGGCATGAATCATGAAAGGATCACTAAAGCAAAACTGGTCACAATATCCAACAAGTCATGTTTTGATTCAATTCGCTCACAGATAATAAAGCTAGCATGCCAAAGGCTAAGCTAAACACGAAGAGCCATCAAGGAACTCTAGCAGACTAGCAAAAGACATGGCATGGCATAAAATAAGAAAACAAGCCATACAAGGATAATAATCAAAGCTCCACAAGTTTATATTACAATGCAAGATGTATGAATTTTAAAATGCATTATGATACAATGAATGCACAAAGAGCAAACTCCCCATCAAAACAGGCCAAGAGGACTAACAACCCCTAACTCTCCCCGCAAGGTAGCAAAACGAGAAGAATCAAGAGCTTGAGTGAAAATATCTGCAACCTGTTGCTCAGACTCAACAAAGTGAAGCACAACATCACCCTTCTCAACATGATCTCTAAGAAAATGATATCGAATGTCAATGTGCTTAGTCCTAGAATGTTGCACTGGGTTTTTGGCAATGTTTATGGCAGAAGTGTTGTTATAGAAAAGAGGAACACTACCCAAAAATAACCCATAGTCCCGAAGAGTAGATAAGATCCAGAGAACCTGAGAGCAACCATCGGTCATAGCTACATACTCGCCCCCGTGGATCGTGCAATGTAAGATTTTCTAGAAGACCAAGAGATAAGAGATGTGCCTAAGAAATGACAAGTGCCAGAAGTACTCTTCCTATCCACTCTACACCCCGCAAAATCAGCATCAGAAAATGCTCGAATAGAGAGAGCAGAAGAAGAAGAATACCAGAGTCCAAAGTCAAGAGTATCTTGAAGGTATATGAAGATGCGACGTACTGCTTGACGATGAGAGGCACGAGGGGAAGCCTGAAAACGAGCGCACAGACATACTGTAAATTGTATGTCTGGCCTCGACGCAGCGAGGTAGAGGAGGGAGCCTATCATACTGTGGTACTCCTTCTGGTCCACGGGCTCTCCATCCTCATCAGGGTCCAACACGGTGGTTGTGGCAATGGGAGTACACAAAGGACCTTCTTCGGCGCTTCGACAAGGGTGTAGTGGAAGCAGGCTCTCCAACCATCTCAGATGTGACTGGAGGATGGATTGGGTCCTCATCCTCAGAGTCATCGTCGACGAAGATGCTTTCTCGAATTTCAGGAACTTGTGTACCTACAGCATCGGGTCTAGTACCAGGACTAGCCTCATCAAAAGTGACTTCGCAAGTCTCAACAATTTTGTTAGTGTCAAAATTAAATACACGATAGCCACAAGAGTGAGCAGGATATCCAAGAAATATGCCATCAGAACATTTGGATTCAAATTTATCAAGGTTGCCATGTTTAAGAATGAAGCACTTGCAACCAAAAATCTTGAAATGAGAGACTTTGGGCGTATGACCAATTCTAAGCTCAAAAGAAGTCTTGCCAATCACAGACCTCAAGAAAACCCTATTAGAGATATAACAAGCAGTAGAAATCGCCTCAGCCCAAAACCTCCTAGGTGTGGAATGCTCATCTAACATGGTCCGAGCCATCTCTACAAGAGTTCTGTTCTTCCTCTCTACAACATTATTCTGCTGGGGAACTCTAGGAGAAGAGAACTGGTGCTCAATTCCCCTATCAGTGCAGAAGGTAGAAAAGGAAGAATTCTTAAATTTTATCACATTGTCACTCCTAATGGCTCTCAAGACTCCAGGAAGATCAACAGCAAGTCTAAGGACCAATTCTCTAAAGAAACCAAATGTCTCATCCTTAGAAACCAGAAAATAAATCCATGAATACCTGGAGAAATCATCCACAATCACAAGTACATACCATTTCCCACTAGGTGACTGAACTCTAGAAGGACCAATAGTGTCTAAGTGCAGAAGCTGTCCTGGTCCATCAGTCATCACTAAGGTAAGAGGTGGATGAGAAGCAGAAACCATCTTACCATGTCTACAGGGCGAGCACACAAGATTTCTAACAGCTTTCAGCCTAGGCAAACCTCTAATCAAATCCTTACAACTGACCCTAGACAAGTGATCAAAGCCTATATGTCCAAGTCTACGATGCCACAAAACAAGATCACGAGAATCAGAAGCTACAAGACATCTAGGACTGGAGGCAAAGGAAATACTGAAATTAGCACAAAAGAACCTCTCAAACCTGGAGATCTCAAAGACAAGCTCACCCGAGGAATCTAGAATTTTGCACTCACCACTTTTAAACCTTATTTCTTGACCCTCATCAAGCAGCTGAGAAACAGATAGCAGATTATACCTCAGCTTACTTACCAAAGTGACGTCCTTAAGCATAAACTTGTTGTTGACGCGCACAGTGCCCTTGGCTGTCATGGTCCCGGTAGAAGCATCCCCAAAGGTAATCAATTCATTGCGGATGCACGTGTGAGGGAGGAGAACCATCTAGAATCTCTAGTCATATGTCGAGAACACCCGGAGTCAACAAGCCATATGTCCTCCTTCCTCGCACGACGGACCTAAAAAGCACAAACATGAAACATCTGTGCCTCGGTACTAGGGTTAGTAATAAGAGAACTGGGAATCCAGTAGTGAGTCACACGATGCTTGGGAACAACAGTAGAAGCAGCAGTAAAATGATTAGGAACACAATCATAAGAATGCACACGAGAACCACCTAGACCTCTCCGAAACGATCTACCAAAAGATCGGTACTCCCCCTGTCTAGATGCTACCAGTGGTTTCTCCTCACGATATCCTAAACCAGAACACTTTCTAGACCCACCAAAAGAGTCAAAGAAGTCCTCTACGAACCTAGGCCTATCTCTAGTAGGAAAAACAGGCTGCCTGGCTCTAGAGACTACAGCAGGTGAAGGAACTCCTCTAAAGGTTCTCAAAGTGCTCATTCTCTCTTTTCTCTCAATCTTGGCTCTACGGAAGCAGAACTCAACAATATGGTCATCTTTCTTATAGAAGGTGTAATGGTCCTTGACCTTTTGAGGGGTCTGACCTGATGAAGCAGAAGCACCTGTCTTGCTAGAAAGAGTTTGGGCAAAACCTGCAAATTTAAAGACAACCTTAGATGGCTTAGGGGGTTCTACCTCAAACAGGCCACTCTCAACAACTCTTGCAATCTTAGGTGGATGGTTCTTGGAATGCTCTAGGGAATTAAAACCTAGGCTACTATTCTTCATACTCACTTTAGATTGGTCAAGAATCATGTTGAGGTTCTTCTTCCCACTAGTAAACCTCTCAAGAGTCACTTTGAGGTAATCGTTCTCTTTGGCTAAGTCCTCACATATAGTGCACTTTCTTGACTTGATTGCCTCATCATACTTACTCTTAAAAAGAGCTGCTTCAACCTTCAAAGCCTCACAAGACACACAATAGGACTTCCTAATCCTATTCAACAGCTCCTTAAATTTATCTCTAAAAGCCTCTTTTATCTTATCAACAATTGTTTCAACTTCAGCATGCAAGACATAACAGGTAGAGTCAATAACTTTCTTGGAAGCAGTAATGGTCATAGATTTTTCAATTTTAGCCTTTTCTTCTAGTGTCTTGTTTAGAGATTCAATTTTAGTTGTGAGCTTAGGACAATTTTCACATGAAGCAGATTTAGAGTAAAGAACTATTTCTGTCATCTCTTTCATTTTAATCATATTATTCTTACAATAAGAGCAAGTGTGATTAGCATCAAATTTCTGCAATTCTTTCATAGCGCTATCCAATTTTAATTCAAGCAAAACACAGTTAGAGCAAGATAAAGGGATAGCATCTACAACAGTCTCATCAAGAGAAATGGTATTCATGCAAACAGGACTATACTTGAGAGATTCTAGTTCATCAAGAGTATCTTTCAATTGATTCACAACAGAAGAATGAGCAGATTTTAAGCTTGTCAACTCATTAAGAAAGCTAGTGCAGGAATCACAAATATCATCAGGATTAATGGATTTGAGCCTAACAACTTCTAGGTTCAAGTTATCAATCATAATGTCTTGTTTCTTAATCAATTTAGCTTGTTTATGCAGTTTATGTTCAGCAAGAACCAAAGCACGTTTCATATCAGCAAGTGAAGGACATACCTCATTGGGATCGCTGAAAGGACCATCGTCGTTGGAGGAGTCGATGTCTTGGCTGTCCTTGGCCATGAAACACATGCCGGTGAAGTCCCAAGCCTTATTCTTGCCACATGAGTCATCCTCGTCGTCCTCCGTCTCCGAGTCCACATCGCTCATGTTAACATTCTCAAGAGCGGCAAGGACCAGGCTGACGAACTTGCGATAGTTTGTCTTCTTGGGTCATCCCTAGTTTGAGGACGCCTCCGAGAGTCATTCTCCTCCTTTCCCTTCAGCTTGGGGCACCGGGAACAAATGTGGTTTGACTCACCACACTCAAAGCATGTGACAGGTCCACCTCTCCTTCTGTTCCTCACTTTGTTGTAAACTATCGAGAATTTGGTGGATAGGAGGGCAAAATCATCCGCAAGTAGTTTCTCCAGTTGCTCATCGCTCAAAGAATGCAAAGCTGATAAAGAAAAACCAAATGAGTTTAAATCCACAAAATCAGATGAACTACCCTTAGATGAGTCAACCACTAAAGCCATCGACTCTGTCTTGGGGAAACGCGAGATGAAATCAATCGCATGCGTTTTCAACCTCGAGTATAGCTTATCCATGGTAAGCTCACTCATGACAGTGTTTTCATTGATGGATGTGATCTTCATTCCCCAGACCTTCACATCAAGAGCACCCTAAAGCTGGCGTGCATTCTTAGACTCAGAGAAAACAAGGTCTACAGCGTGAAGATCATGAAGAATCTTAGAAATCCTTCCCCACAGCTCATCTAAAGCCTCACCAGGCATTTGCTCAATCTTGGAGTATATTTTCTTGAGCTGGTTCTGTTCCACTTCCTTGATCGCAGTGGAGCCCTCGTGGTAATCACAGAGAGTCCGCCAGATCTCATGAGCAGACCTCAAATGAGCAACACGCTCAAACTCAGATCGGCTAAGGCCTTGGATCAGAAAATTTCGAGCCTTGCTATTGGCCTCCACATCTGGAGTGATCACATCGTCATCGGCTGGCACGACATAAGGATTTTTTTACTTTAAGCCAAATTACGTACACTTGAGCCTCGATGTAGGCCTGCATGCGGGCCTTCCAGTAAGCAAAATCAACTCCATCGAAAATATGTGGTTTGGTCGAATACTTGTCAGTCGCCATGGCTCCAAAGACCGGTTAAGATCTATGAGAAGAGCTAACCGGGCTCTGATACCACTTGTAGGACCGGAAAGGCGACTAGAGGGGGTGAATAGGCACTTTTCTTGATTTTCTCCTTAATCAAATTCAACACGAACTTTTATTCGATAGCTATGAAAGCTAAGAAGATTAGTAAAAGCACAGGGGAAGCCTTGTGCTGAATCCGATTAACCCCTTAAGCAAAAACCCAAAATATGGAGATTAAGTTCACTAGGGCGGTCAGACCGGTGGCCAACTGGCAGTCTGACTGTCTAGCGGTCTGACAGCCGTTGTGAAATCGGTCTGACCGATTTTGTCCAGAACCGTGTAGACAGCCCAAGATCAAAACGAAAAATCGCTCTAACTTTTGATTTACCCGATGAAACTTGACCAAATTTTGAACACACCTCCTTAAGGATATCTGGAACCTATTCCTAGCGATGATCGTCCAGATCCACGTCAAAGTTTTGATCTTATTAAGTTTTAATAAGGGAGGGTTCAAAACCGAGCTATACAAAAAAGTTAATCCAAGTCTTGCTCGTGGGGGATTGATGATCTAGAAGATCCTAGGAGTATTCCCACACATCACAGCAAGGTAAAAGAGGTCAAGAGACCAACCAAAAAACAACCGGATCAAGGAAGCACCAAAATCATCAAAAGAGAGAGGAAAACACAAGAGGACTCATCTTTGAACAAACATCCAAAGATTGATTCAAGATATTGCTTGTTACAGCCACTCCCTCAAGGAGGACAAGAGCTCAATCCAAGAGCACACACACAAATCACCTCTCTAGAACCTATCCTCTCCTCTCCTCTCCAAACCCTAAAACAAACTAGGGTTTATGCAAATGAGATGCTTGGGGGCTGTTTGGCAACCCCCCTCTATTTATAGTGAGACCTAGGTTCTAGAAGAGTTCACCTAATGGGCTCCCGTTCAGGCCCAATACAAACGGGACACATACACACGCATTACAGTCGAAGCAATCACCTGCTTCGCCACGTGTAGGTTGATCAGCTACTCTCATCATGTCGGCAAGTCTCTCCCGTCCGAATCCCATCGAAACCTCCAAGGCACTTGCACCGACCCTCGCGCCGCTTGATCCAACCAGCTGCAACAAACTACCCGTTCGAACCATCTTGTCCATTCTGCACCATGCTTGAGTCACACGACTTCACCCAGCATCCATGATCGTTCTAGACCTCAGCTCTCCAAACTTAGTCCCGATCCTCCTCGTCGTTGACGTCTTTGAGTTGCAAGCCACCTGCACAGCAATAGAACAAGAAATCGTCTCTAGGAATAAGTTCTTCACAACTTGACCCACGTTAGCTCAAAACATGCAATATGCAACATTAAAGTATTGAAACTCGTGCACTAGACTTAACCAAAACCCAACGCCGCCAAGATGGCCGACGAACAATTACAGACCGGTCTGACCTCCATACCTGGCCGGTCTGACCGATCTCCAACCGGTTAGACCGATTTGTATGAGCCGGTCAGACCGCCCAAAAAGACTTAGCCAAATTTCCACCTGGAAATCCGAGAACTCTATGGAATTTTTAAATGAATATAACTTTTGACTGGAAGATCCAAAAAATATGAGACCACATGCAGGAGACTCCCCTCTCTTGCCTACATACTCTATTTTTGGCCTAGCTCCAAACTCACTAAAAGACACGGCGGTCGAGGCCGCGCATATAGCCGGTCGGATTGCCACCGGCCCGTCGACCGCTAGTTTCACGGTCGGATCGCCACGTGTGGCGATCGACCGATGCTACCGGTCTGACCGCTTGAGGTCTGAACAACATTGAAGCTTTTTCGAAAACGCGAGATTCTGCAAACCAACAACGACATTGCCAATTGACTCATCATTCTAAGATCATGCACATATCCCCACGATATCCACAGTAACACCAAGAGATTATTCTTCTATACCCAAAGTTCAGATAATAAACCCTTCATCCATATCATTCCACACATATTCAACACTATTGTTCTGTACTCTGTCTCTGTAGTAGATCGAGCTACGACCTTCTGCTTCTTGCTCCTCCATGACACAAGGTTACTTCTCACAAAGATATAATATTCAGAGATAGACATGTCATCCGCACTGCTCGCACAATCAGCATCGCAATACCTTTTCACATTTAGGTGTTGATTCTTCCTGAACCAAACACCTTTCCATGTCCGCGTCTATCATCCGATACCGCCGCATGCACCGCGCCCTCGGCGCTGCACACAACACACCATCCTCCATCGCCGCTCTCCTTCTCGGCTCCTCCCCGACGCCGCGTCCTCGAGCCGGGTACCGAGTCTCGGGCGCTGTGTGCATGCGCCTTTAGCTTCGCCGTGCTGAGTCCCTCCGTTTCCCTCGGCTATGTCTTGCCGCACGGAGCTGCCGCTCGCATGCATGTGCTGCCGACCTACGAGACTTGCGTCAGATGCCACGCTTGGTGGCCGCACCCTCAATGTTGCGCAGCCGCATGCATGCCCACCGAGCTGCTGCCTCCGCATGCATGCGTCGCGCCGCCCCGCCCCCGAATGCCAACGCCAAGCCGCCGGACCGCTAGACCGCGTCGCCGTCGCGCCCTCGGCCAAATCCTTGCTGGCGTCGCGCCACAGGCGATGTTGCCATGTGCCAGGCCGCCGCATCACCGACCACCTCCAGTGCCTCGGAGCTGTCGCTACTGGGCCGCACGGAGCCGCCGCTCGCATGCATGTGCTGCCGACCTATGCGAGTCGCTGCAGCCACCTCGCTCGGCCGTCGGGCCCTCGGTGTTGTGTAGCCGCATGCATGCGTCAAGCCGCCCCACCCCCGAATGCAAACACCAAGCCGCCGAACCACTGGACCGCGTCGCCATCGCGCCCTCGGCCACATCCATGCCGGTGTCGTGCCCGCGCCGCCGCCGCCGCCATGTACGGGCCACGGCGCTCGCCGGCCACCTCCAGTGCCTCGGAGCCATCGCTCTGGGCCGCCACCTCGCGTGCCTCTGCTGCTCCGCCGGCCGGGCCACCGCTACAGCGCTATCGCATGCATGCGCTGCCGCCTGGAGCCGCTGCCAGCAAGCCGCCATGCTGTGCGGCACCGCCTGCTCCCCATGCACCGCTGCCGATGCTCTTGGCTCGGCCTGCGGTCCTCCTATGTCCTTCCCTTCCTATTCTCCAACACCCTCAAAAGTTCATGCATGCGAAAACTAGTTGGATGACGAGGATCACAACGGTATAGTATGCATGGGCTGGTTCTCAGTTTTTGGTTGGGATTTGGAGAGAAGGTGTATGCTTGAGCTAGTGTTTGAGAGGAAGAAAGAAATGGTGTTCTGTTGGAGAAGAATGAGCAGCGTGGAGTGGATGAAGTGGTTAGGAGTGAAGAAAAGAAAAGGGGCGTGAGGAATGGTTCGGCTGGGAAGGAAAATTGACAGGGAGTTGTTCGGTTGGGAATGAATTAAATAACAATGAGTAGAGGGTAGATGGGGAGTGGAGAAGAAATGGCTAGGGAGAAAAAATGACATGGGGTTAGCTGTTGGGAGTGGAAAAAGGAATTGGAGATGGGTTACTCGGCTGGGAACAAAGCAATGGCAGTGGAGTTGGACTTTTGGAGAGGAAATAAAATAGCAGTGAGGAGGATAGTTGAAATGAATACATGTGCTGAGGAGAAAAATAGGGATAGGTCGTGCAAGTGTTTCGTCTACGGTCGGTTTAACTGGAAAATAAAATGATGATACTAATACATGCAAGACGACATGATATTTGTGATACATGCGAAAATAAGAAACCAAAATAATTAAATTTAAATAGAGTCTTTCAAACCATTCGATTTAATATTGATTATTATTACTTGATATGAGAAGAATTGCAAAACATGCTTTAATTAATTCATCAAATTATATTTAGAATAATTATGCTGAGTTGAGATTTTTCAATTATCAACTTTCATTTCCTTTTGTTTTATTTACCTATTAGGTTTGTGTTTTAAATTCACATTCAAAATTGAACATGCAAATTGAATAGGGAACCAAATAACCTCCAAAAATTCCATAAAATTTCAAACAAACATATTAGAGAAGATAGAATCCAATTAAAATATTCCCACACTTGAAACATTTTTTGTTTTGCCCCAAATTGAAATTGAGCTTTTTAATTGGAGAATGAGTATAGGATTTCTACGTTTAAATTCTATTCTTTAAAATTAAATGATTTTCAACATAAGGTTTACACTCCACTCTGAACTGTGTTTCAAGATCTTAACAAAATTTTATTTCGTTTTAGAGGATATCATTTCTAGGATTTGGAAGACTGAGTTTTAACCTACTTTCTTGGCAAAATTTTTTTTTAAAAAGTACATAATATCACAAATGCATATTAGATGCTTAACTAATACAACTTAGAGATTTTGGCCTGTTACAAATAAGCTAGGAGATTCCATCAGCTGTTTGGACAGTTTTAAGATGAGTATATGGAGTGTAAGATGCAAATGCACTAAGTGAATCCGTGACATGCTTGTATGCCCTCAAATATATGATCCAATCAATATGAGAGTGTTTATATATAGATATAAGTGCATGTGCCTAAGTACATTCACCCACGTGGGCGTAGTTGACAAAGTTACCAAAGGAGGTGGTAGTTGTTGCGGTTGAATCATGAGGAGTCTCCAATGCCTTTCCCTGCTGTCGTTTCTCCTACAACGTAGCATGCTCGCCTGTCATAGTAACAGACGTGCTCGCCTCTGTCAGTGCCATATTAGCCCTATGGCCAACTCGAACCCTTCTTCGTCCTCCATAATCTCCACCTCTGCCTCCATGACCACCACGACCTCCATCTTGGCCTCCATAATCTCCAATTCAGCCTCCACAACCACCACAACCTCCGTCTCGACCTTCATACTGTGGGGAAAAATAAGCACGACTCAGATGTCCTCTCACCCCACATTTGTAGCACTCCTTGTCATCAGATGTGGCATATGCAGACCTAACAAGGTCATTTTCCCCCAATACTCGTAGTGAATCTCCTCCTGTACCATAGCCGAAATAGCCTCCTCCGTAGTATGTAAGTTTGCCAAGTGAAATATGGCAGTCCTTCTACTCTCAAACTTTGTGTTTAGTCATTTTAGAAAATATTTAACCCGTCTGCATTGTAGCCACACCCTGCTAGCCTCAATATCACCAGAACATGTTAACTGTAATGGATCATAGTGATCTAAATCGCCACGACTCATCGCAATTCACCGCATACTCCTGGACGATCTTCTCCTCCTGTTTCAGGGTGTCTACCTTGCCCTGGACCTTCACGATTTTTTTAATAATACATTTTTAAAAAAATTACAGAAATAAATAGTCAAAAAAGAAAATTACAAAACTAGACCTCTTTCGCCAATTGAATTGGCAACATGGAGTTGTCGTCATTTCAATTGGCAACAGGAACCCTATCGCCCATGGAACATGGCCATGTCGCTCAATTGACGATATAGACTAAATTCCTGAATTGCTCTTGTCTAGAGGGGTACATGCTCTTTGGAGAAGTCCACGCCGCCAATTCAATTGTATGACTCCTATCGCCAATTCAATGGGTGACAAAATGGCGACAGGGCTACTGTCGCCACTTGAATTGGTGAAAAAGTTCTAGTTTTGTAATTTTGTTGTTTTGACTATTTATTTCTGTAATTTTTTAAAAATGTATTATTAAAAAAAATTCAGAACTTCACCATCATCATCACATTTCCTGCCCGGAGTACATATTGCTCATCATCTTTCACATCACCGGCACACTCTGCATCATCTCCACCATTCGAGCGATGGATGGAGACATCGAAATTAGCAACCAAGCCACCACCATAGAGCTGGTGGTGTTCCACAGCCTCCAATTCATGCTCCCCTTGTCTAGAGACTCAACACAAATCTCCTGCAGGTAGTGCTCCACCCTCCCCCCTCTCCCCCTTCGTCCTCAGAATTAGCCGAGCCCTTCTAGTCCAACTCAGATAACTCTTACTCCCTTCCAACTTTACATCATTCGGCATCAGCTTTAGTTTTAATTCAGATGACCCTGTACCAACCCTCGGACCTATCATACACATCGCTAAGAGATCCTGTAACATGTTTCTCATGTCACCTTGTGTGACCAGCAGGGAGGTAGTCTCAACAACTGACTTCCTTTTCTCTTTTACCGCTCTCATTGCGGCTTCTTCCTCCTCCTTCCTCGCAACCTCAATCTCCTCAAGGATAATCTTCTCAAACAACTGGAGCAATGCCAATCACTACCAAGATATGTCGCGTGTATCTCTCACGATCACAGCAATCCTTCACACATCAACGTTCTTTCAAACCTTAATAAATGATTTCACGGTTACCAAAATCTTGCACGGCAGTAACATCAAATTTTTTAAGGGGGGTTGGCTTATTTGCCACACCAATTCATGTGTAATTGCCAAAATGCCACTCAATGTCTCAATAACATGTGGCCCCAGGACCCACATGTCATTAAGACATGGAGTGGCATTATGGCAATTATACATGAACTTGATGGCACATCTTCAATAATCCCTTTTTTTAACTCCTTTGCCAACTTATTTCTACCATTTCCAACTCCAGCCGACTTCTTTCTTTTGTTTCCAACTTCTCTGCTCGTCCAGTCGTGTGTGAGTGCGTGCGTGTGGTGGTGTGCACGTGTGTGGACGTCTATGTGTTGTACTGGGTGTTTCTAAAAAAAACTCCTATGTCTCTGCCTTTGCCGACTTCTTCTCTACCGACCAACTTCTTACTCTCCACTTCTTTCTCCTCGGTTCTCTCTGTTTTTCTTAGGGATGTATACATGTCTGTTTTTCTGCCAAAGACCCATGGGATGTTCACCAGATAGGAATTGACGTTTGCGTATGTATCCTCTCAAAAATACAAGAATATGGCACCAAAATTTAGTGTTAACATTTGTTAAGTCTTCTTTGGGATGGTGTTCTTGTTCGGATTCGAGAGAGAAGAAGAGTGGGAGAGGGGATTAGGGTTACCGACCGTCCGATGTAGTGGAGAGGTTGGCCATCGTGGTTTGTCGGTGAGAGGGGTCTCCCTGGTGGTGGCGTCTCCCGGGCAGCGGCGATCTCCCTGGCGGTAGAGGCGGCGATGGTAGATCTCGTCGCTGGAGCGCCCCCTTACCGATCGGTCTAGGGTTTGTTGGTGGGGTTTGTGGCGGCACGGTGAACCTTGTCTATTATGCCACCCCAGCCCCCACCTCTATTTATGTGGCGGCGACGAGGCCCTGACCAATTGGTGGCGCCCCGATCGAAGCGCGAACAGGGGAGGCATTTGGCCGTTGGGCCAAATGCCTGAGATCATTCTAACATTCTCCCCCTTGATCTCAATCTATGCTTTATCTTTAATTACTTTTGACTTTACTCATTCCATTACAGATTGGTGCATAGAACATGTCTCATCGTCACGGTCAATCGCCGATAGATTCAATAGCTACAATACACCTCCTTGTTCTGAAATAGTTACTTTAATCTTTTGGGCCATCTTTTAGTCCAGGAATCATAGGCTTTCCCTTAAACCCATGCCGGCTATATGTTCTCTGAACACGTTGGGTGGTAAGCCTTTAGTAAGCGGATCCGCTAACATCTTTCTTGTACTTATATGCTCAAGATTTATAATTTGATCCCGAACTTTATCTTTCACAACATAGTACTTTATGTCAATGTGTTTGGCGGCACCACTTGACTTATTGTTGTGGGCATACATTCTATCGGGTTCATTATCGCGATTACAACTTAAGTGGTCTATTGATGTAGTCAACCACTTTTAAACCGGTATGAACTTCTTTAGCAGATTCACTGCCCGTAGCCTCATAACATGCTACAAACTCGGCATACATTGTGGGCGATGTAGTGACGGTTTGCTTTGAGCTTTTCCACGATATAGCTCCTCCGGAGAGTGAACACATATCCGGATGTCGACTTTCTATCATCTCCATAAAATCGAATCAGTATACCCCACTATATGAAGTGAATCGATCTTACGTATGTCATCATGAGGCCTTTTGTTCCTTGCAAATAACGCAAGACTTTCTTTATCAATTTCAATGTTCTATTCGAGATTGCTCTGGAATCGCCAAGTAACACAGTAACAAACGCTAAGTCGAGGCGTGTACACACTTGAGCATACCGCAAGCTTCCAACAAGTTGAAGCATATGGAACCGATTTCATTTGATCGAGCTCGTACTGGTTCCTAGGGCATTGAAAATCCCCATATCTGTCGCCCTTGACTATAGGTGCAGGTGAAGGACTACATTTATGCATACCAAATTTCTTTAATACTTTCTCTATGTATGCTTTTTGTGACAGTCCCAACATACCCTTGTTTCTATCCCGGTGAATTTCGATCCCTAGAACGAACGAAGCTTCACCAAGATCTTTCATATCAAAGTTTGAGGACAAAAACTTCTTTGTCTCGATGTGATGACATCACTACTAGCCAGTAGGATATCATCCACATACAGGATTAGGAAGATAAACTTCCCATCTTTAAACTTTGCATAAACACAGTTGTCCTCTACATTCTCTTTAAAACCAAACTTTCTTATTGTACTATCAAACTTCAAATACCACTGTCTTGAAGCTTGTTTTAACCCATAAATAGACTTCTTTAGGCGGCATCCCATTCTTTCATTTCCCTCCACGACAAAACCTTTCGGTTGTGCCATGTAAACATTTTCCTCCAAATCCCCATTAAGAAATGCCGTCTTTACATCCATCTGATGTAACTCTAAATCATAATGTGCTACTAATGCCATTATGATTCTGAAGGAATCTTTACATGAGACTGGAGAAAAGATCTCATTGTAATCAATCCCTTCTCTTTGCGTAAAGCCTTTTGCCACAAGTCGCGCTTTGTATCTTTCTACATTCTCTTGGGAGTCAAGCTTTGTCTTGTAGACCCATTTACAACCTATTCTTTTGGCTCCTTTAGGAATAATTTTCAAGTCCCGGACTTTATTAGCCTTCATGGACCTCATTTCCTCTTTCATGGCCTCAAGCCATTTTGAAGAATTTTCGCTTCTTATGGCTTCTTCAAATGAGGTGGGATCATCCTCCATTTGAAATTACTCTGTATGATAAATCTGATAATCATCGAAATAGTGATCTTCTTACTCTTTGAGACCTCCTGGGGCCTCCTCATTTGGTACATCTTACATTTGAGGTCTTTGTTGCTCCCCTCATTTGTGGCAATGGGTTCTATAGGATCTGAAGAACGGGTTCCTCATTCTCATTCATTGTTGCCACGGGAGGAACAATAACAGGTGCTGGCACCACAGTGTCTTGTACCGTCGGTCTTGTGACAATGCAGTAGTGTGAAGAATGGCTCTTGAATCATCGGAGTGGGCACATATACCCGCTTCTCTTTAAGATCAATCTCTCGAGCTACCATGCTCCCCCTCATCATTTCATCCTCTAAGAAGGCAGCGTGTCTCGTTTCTACAAACTTTGTATATATGTCAGACGGTAGAAGCGAAAACCTTTTGACTTTCGGGGTAGCCAATGAAATGGCAACTTCTCGCTTTGGGATCAAGCTTCCCAAGGTTTGGGTTAAATACTTTAGCCTCGTGAGACTCCCCACACACGTAAGTGGTTTAGTGAGGAACTCTTCACATCCACAACTCGCATGCAGTGTTTTGGGCACCGACTTACTAGGCACTCTGTTGAGAATATGAATGGCGGTTTTCAACGCCTCCATCCATAAACTCAATGGGAGTGTGGAGTAGCTCATCATGCTTCGCACCATATCCATCGAGTGCAGTTGCGTCTTTCACTACTCTATTTTCTTTGAGGTTCTTTGGTGTAGAATACTGAGCCACTATGCCATTTTCCTGTAAAAACCTTGCAAAAGATCCAGGAACTTGTCCATATGGGGTATGTCGACCGTAGTACTCCCCCCACGATCAGATCTAACTATCTTAATCTTTAAGTCGTGTTGGTTTTCAACTTCAGCCTTAAATATCTTGAATTTATCCAAGGCTTCATTTCTTTCTTTGATTGGATAAATATATCCATAACGGAGTAATCATCCGTGAATGTTATGAACGAGTCATATCCATCCACACTTTTCACAGGAAAAGGACCACAAATGTCTGTGTGAATAATTTGTAGAACTCCTGTGCTTCTTTTTGCGTCTTTCTTAATTTTCTTTACATATTTTCCTTTAATGCATTCTCTGCATTGTTCTAAGTCTGAGAACTCTAATAGAGGAAGAATATCATTCTTAACTAGTCTTTCTATTCTCCCCCTCGAAATATGGCCTAAATAGCGATTGCCATAATTTCGACGATGCCTTATGAGTTCTCTGTCGTTTTACATTCGCATTCTCGGCGAGGATATACGCTCATTCACATCACATACGGAATTCACATTTTCACGAAGTGACAATAAATAAAGCTCATCTTGTTTGATGGCAAGACCAACACATTCTTTATTAAACATTATTTCACACTTGCCATTTCCAAAATGACAATCATAACCATCATTGTCCAAATTTGAAACACTAATCAAATTCCTCAGAAAAGAGGAACATAAAGAACATCTCTAAGTAAAAGAGTGAAACCATCACTAGCTCTAATGAAAGATCGCCAACGGCTTCAACTTCAGCTTGGACTCCATTTGCAACTTTAATGCATCTTTCTTTTCTTTGCGTAGTCCTCGTCGAACGGAATCCCTGTAAAGAATTAGCAACATGAACAGTTGCTCCTGAATCAATCCACCAAGTAGATTTCAAATATTGCACATACAGGGATTCATTTATAAAGGTAATAATGTTCTCACCTTTCTTTGCCATTATCATCTTTAAGTAATCGGGACAATTCTTCTTGTAGTGTCCGTCTTCTGCTGATGAAGACAACGATCTTTGTCTCTGCAAACTTATTACATTGAGGTGATAGGCAGGGGCTTTTCCCTTATTCTTTGAGGATTTTTGTTGAAGTTCCTTTTCTTGTTGTCCTTCACATAGTTGATAGAACCACTATGTGAGGATTTAAATCTTTCTTCCTCTTGCACACACATAGCTATGCACTTTTCTAAATCCCATTTCTCTGGCTGCATGTTGTAGTTGACAACAAAGGTGTCAAACTTTTCCGGCAAGGAAGCAAAAATCAAATGAATAAGGAACTCATCCTTGAGAGCCAAATCCATTGGTTTAAGCTTGGATGCCAAGTTACTCATCCTTAGTATGTGCTCTCTTATGCCATCGCCACCACCGAGTACCTTTACATCACAAGTCGCTTAATCATTTGTGTAGCATAAGTCTTTGAAGAGCGATGAACTGACTCTTTATTTTCTCAAGGTACTCTGTGAGTGTCACACTCTGCGATTGAGCCCACAATTGCGAGGCTCAATCGTGTTCTTTATCACGACCAAATATTTCTTGTTGGCAAGTGACCCACTTTTATGATCAAGATCATATGACATTTTATGGGAGCATAGTCCCTCTGTTTGATGCGCTTAGCAAAGATCGACCTCATTTTCCTCCTCACCGGTGCCACGAAGCTCAGAGGACACGGTGTGGTGACTACCCGATCCACCTCGGCTAAAATGAAGGCCAGTCAATCTTTTCTTCCATTCACCGTAATTGTCTCCTTTGAGAGCGGGATATCTCGATGTAGCCCATCAAAGAATATCCTCTGAAAATATAATCCATATATAGTGAGAACATTTATAATAACAATAACTGCATGACTTAGTTTCAACGTTGGTTAAAATTAAAACATACAATTTTATCTATACATTAAATCTATATCACCGTTGGACAGAAATAGAAATAATGCATAAAAAATCATCAATTAAAATTATAATCTTTATTACTATCAACGTTGGTGAAAATAACAATATCATAATTCACAACAATTCTTAAAAAATTAAATTCTCCCGTTGGTTCGAATTTAATTAAAAGAATTAATCAACATTTAACTTTTGCAGCGGAAACATAAAATTATTCTAAAATAATTCATTCTCAGAAGCATTATAACTGTACACATTTAATCTCTGAAAAATAACACGTTGATGCAAAAATTTACAGAGATTTGAGTCAAATTCCATTCAAATTCATTCAAAAAAAATGCTTCTGAAAATAATTAAAATTCATTTTTCTTGGATTTACTGTTCAAACTGCCATTTCGGCCCATTCCTGTGCAGCCTCGGCCCACGGCGGCCTGCTAACTTTGACGCGATTTGGTAGTCGGATGCGAATCCGACGGTGATTCTGTCTGTGCCATGACCTTAGGCGGCTGCCCTTCTCGGAGCAATCTCGGCCGTCGCTGAATCGGACGGTGGCGAGCGTTCGCATGAACAAAACGCTGTGTGGTTGCGGTCTCCCGAAACCCTAGCCTCATTCGCTCCCTCCCCTTCTCTCACTTCACACCCGAGCGGCGGAAGATGCGGGAAAAAGGGGGAAAAAGCGCGCGCGCCGCTGGCCTCTCGCGGCGCGCGCTCCGAGAGGAGCGCGCCGCCGTCAGCGGCTCCGTGTCGGCGACCCTTTGCACGCGCGGCGCGCGGCCAGATCTGTCCCGAGCATTGGCGGCGGCACGTCACGTGGAAGCGGCGAGCCACGGCTCGGCCGGTCTCCCAGACGCCGCCGACGACGACGGCCGGCGACGAGCGGCGTGTATGTCCGGCCTTTTCAGATCTAGGGTTAGGGTTAGGGTTTCCCGCCCCCCTTTTCTGTTTCTTTTCTTTTGCCGTCTAGATCTACGCCTAGAGGGCTCTGATACCATTGTTAAGTCTTCTTTGGGATGGTGTTCTTGTTCGGATTCGAGAGAGAAGAAGAGTGGGAGAGGGGATTAGGGTTACCGACCGTCCGATGTAGTGGAGAGGTTGGCCATCGTGGTTTGTCGGTGAGAGGAGTCTCCCTGGTGGCGGCGTCTCCCGGGCGGCGGCGATCTCCCTGGCGGTAGAGGCGGCGGTGGTAGATCCGTCATTGGGCGCCTCACCGTCGGTCTAGGGTTTGTTGGTGGGGTTTGTGGCGGCACGGTGAACCTTGTCTATTATGCCGCCCCAGCCCCCACCTCTATTTATGTGGCGCTGGCGACAGGGGCCCACCAGCCAATTGGGCTGGGCGCCCCCGATCAGGGCGCGAACAAGGGGGGAGGCATTTGGCCGTTGCCAAATGCCTGAGATCATTCTAACAACATTAGCTCTTAGTAAACTAGCAACGACGTTTCCTCCGAGGAAAGTTCCATTCAACTCCATAGCTATCTCCATTGCTGTAGATGCCAATCTTGGGTGCTCCTCAGGATCCACGCTTCCAACTGTGAAAACCTTAAAGAAGTACCAGTAAGCTTCTCGAGGCAAATGTTTTAGTTCAAGAGCTTGTGTTGTTCCTAATTTCGCGATCTTATCAGATCGACCAGTGATAATGATTCTACTACCATTTCCAATACAGGCTCCTGAAGTTACACACACCCTTCTCCAAACATCCTCGTCTACATCCCCAACTAGTTCAGCAATAACTAGCAACCTTTCATTTCCAGCAGGCGCATCGTTGTGAAACTTGATTACACCTCCACCACTTAGGTTGGTAACCTTGCCGTCCTTGAGATCATTTTCAGTAAACAAAACAATTCGAGGAAAGTGATTACGCACCCTTTCATCGATGCAGACATGCTCATCTTGAGTTGCTGGAGCATGGCTTGGTTTGTGATGCCCCGACCCTCCGCTTCCTCGACGATGATGCGAATCCGGAGTAGCACTTGTTGTAGGCCTTGTAAGCCCTCCTCCATGGACGGCGGCGCCATATGATTTGAGGATTTCTCGAGGAAGAACGATATGGATCTGCTGATGAGTTTCTCCAAGAACTGCAGAAGACACCGTCTCCATCTGGGATCCGTCCCCTCACGAGATGGTTCTGCGAAGGGGACGAGAGAACAGCAATTATCTCTCTCTTCAGTGTCGCGCGCTTGAAGTATCCACAGGGCTAGAGAAAAGGAGGTATCTGAATTCTGGACAACATTTTCTTTAGGGAAGTCTTGACTTATGTTTCCACGCATTTTTAGAGAATGGAAGACAAAAATTTTCTCGGTCTTGGTATATATGTATCAAGGATGTGTATAACCCATTTTATTAAAGAATTTAAAGCACCGAAGCAACTAAAACTGTTAAAAGTGGCTTGAACTTTACAAGCAAATAACGACTGCAATTTAAACTCAATCATTATAAATTCTGTGACCAAACCGTCACCCATGGATGCTTAAAATTTGCTTCACCACAATCTCCAACATGTCGCTTCCGACCAATATAGACTCCTTCTGGGCTGGTTTTTGTAAATTTGCTCAAACCCTCAGCAAATGCTCATTCAAAAAGATAACCTACAAGAGATTAGTGATAATCTTTTTGTCAAAAAAACAACATCATTCCGACATAACCAGATAAACCAACATAAGGCACTAGCTCCCACTAGGAGTTGTGACTTTAATTTTCTTTGAAATACCGGCTAACCAATTCCCAAACATGTTTTCTATACTCACAGGAGGAGGTAAATTAAATGCATATTGAACAACCTACCATGCGAGACGTACAAAGGGGCATTCAATAAAAAAGATGTTAAATTGTTTCCTTGTTAATACAAAAATAACACCTTTTGCTCCCCTCTAATTTCTTTTGAGCAGATTATTTTTAGTTAAAACTACCCCTCTTTTGAGATACCATAGGAATATTTTTCACCTTTAATGGAATTTCAATTAGCCAAAAAAAAAGGTTCCTAATGGGCATGAGAACTTCAAATTACTACCGTATAAAAATACTGTATTGAAAAAAGTCCAGACTTATTCAAATTCCACTTGAAAACATCTTTCTGAGAGATCAAATGTAAATTACTAATTCTCAAAATTAACTCATTCCATGCATGTAACTTAGGCCCAATAATAGGTCTTCGAAAAGAAATATTTAAAGGAACCATGCTCAGAATAGTCCCCACTGTATCATACTTTCTCCTCATCACATTATAAAAGAGTGGATATTGACTTTTCAGTGGAAAGTCTCCTAACCAAATATCTTCCTAAAACCTAGTTTGCATTCCATTTTAAATCTGGGATGAACCAAAATGAAAAAACTGATCTTTAATTTTCATTAAACCTAACAAAAAAAATGAGAAGTTCTAGCTTTATTAACCATCTGCGAAAGATACTTCCCACCCAAATGTTTCCGGCATAGGCATTAGAAGTGGGACTCAGTCTTGTGACAATAACAACAAAAGGGTGGAAGCTACTGGATCACTGAAATTGAAGCTCTGGATTGACCTCACCATACAAATAAAGGGCATGATGTAATTTTCTTCTGTTTCCATATACTCCCTTGATTCAAAATCTGTTATAGTAATTTATTTATGTAATTTTTGTTCTTAGTTACTGTAATTATTCTTAAAAGTCTTAATAACTCATATTTCCATCACATGATTCAAAATCTAACATATGCTTTGAGAGACTGAGTAAAAATAAAGACAACAAAAAAGAAAAGAAAAATAAAATTCTATACCAACAAAATACGATAATATGGTAAACTCGTTATGCTATAAAGAAAAAAATCCATGTCAGGCAATGATGGTGGATCCTTTCCAAAGGTACTGATCGGAGCAGGACTCGATCCTAAATAGGAAGAGTCGCTCGTCTCCTTCCTCTGAGCAAACCAGGATGTATTCGCGTGGCAAGCGTCCGACATGCCAGGAGTCCCTAGGGAGGTGATCGAGCACAGGCTAGCGCTCCAGCCTGACAAAAATCCGGTCAAGCAGAAGCTCAGACGTTTCGCACCCGACCGGAAGGACGCCATCCAGTCTGAAATTGACAAGCTCTTAAAGGCTGGATTCATTCGTGAAGTACATCACCCTCAATGGCTCGCTAATCCTGTAATGGTTAGGAAGAGTAATGGGAAATAGAGGATGTGTATAGACTTCACAGATCTTAATAAAGCTTGTCCAGAAGGATGATTTTCCCCTTCCTCGCATTGATCAACTTGTAGACTCTACCTGCAGGTGCGAGTTATTAAGTTTTTAGATGCCTACTCGGTACCACAGTTAGTATGAGTAAAGAAGATGAAGAAAACTTCCTTCATCACTCCATTTGGCACTTCTTGTTATGTAAAGATGCCCTTTGGTCTCAAAAGCGCTGGTGCAACTTTTCAAAGATTAATGCGAAAACCTTGACCTACAAATAGGTTGAAATTTGGAAGCCTCGTTGATGACTTGGTAGTGAAAAGTGTCAACTCCGCGACCATATGCTTGACCTTAAAGAGACTTTCAATAACTTGAGAAGACATAACCTCAAGTTGAATCCGGAGAAATGTGTGTTCGGGGTTTCCGCTGGAAAATTGCTTGGTTTCCTAGTTTCGGCTAGAGGTATTGAAGCAAACCCGGCGAAGATATCGGCCATCCATCGATCGCCCCAACCACGAAGAAGGAAGTCGAAGCTAACGGGTGTATGGCGGCGCTAAGTCGTTTCATAGCGAGTTAGGGAAAAGGACTACCTTTTTTCAAACTCCTTCGAAAACATGGAAGTTTCGAGTGGACGACAGATGCGAATGATGCCTTTGAAAATCTCAAAGAGTACCTTACGAGCACCCCGGTCTTAGCTTCTCCAAGACCAGGGGAAACACTGTTGATTTACGTGGCTGCAACACCACAAGCTGTCAGCAGTGTACTGGTCGTAGAACGTGAGAACGTCCAACGACCAGTGTATTACGTAAGCGAAGTCTTACATGGGCCAAAGAAAAGATACCCACAGGTACAAAAGTTGCTTTATAGTCTCCTTATGGCTTCAAGGAAACTAAGGCATTACTTTCAGGCCCATAAAGTGGTCGTGCCTACTGGATATCCCTTAGGTCAAGTCCTTGGAAATAGGGAATCGTCAGGACGAATAGCAAAATGGGCGGTGGAGCTAGGGACGTTCGACCTCCATTTCATGTCACGAACAGCCATAAAATCTCAGGCGATAGCAGAATTTATTGCCGAGTGGACAAACCCGAAATCTAAGCAAGAACCCGAGTACGAGCACCACGACGAGTGGACAATGTACTTTGACGGTTCCTTAATGCTTAAAGGATCGGGGGCTGGAGTCGTCTTGATATCCCCTACCGGCGAACACATCAAGTATGCCGTCCAGTTTAACTTTCCCGCTACAAACAATGTGGCGGAGTACGAAGGTTTGCTGGTAGGACTCCGAGCAGCTCGTTCGCTCGGGATTCGCAAATTGCTAGTGAAAGGCGATTCTCAACTAGTAGCGAATCAAGTAGGGAAAGAGTACCAATGCTCGAGTACCAAGATGTCTTCCTATCTAGCGGAAGTACGGAAATTCGAAAAGCACTTCTTCGGTTTCCAGATCCAACATATTCCAGATCAGTTGGCACGGATGGCCTCTACTAGGTCAACCGTCCCGCCGGGAGTTTTTCTCGAGCAACTCGATTCACCCTCGATAGTCGAGCATTCGAGAACATCGATAGTTTACATCAGTCAATCCTATTGACTCGATAACTTAGATGCTCCACGGATCGGTGGCGATCAAGGTAGAGCTGGATGACATCGATCTACAATTATCTTGGTATGACCTAATTCACGAAGATGATGTAGAGGTGATCGATAGCACGAAAGGCCAAATCATACACTCTAATCGAGCGTACCTTGTATAAGCGAGGATCTCATGGAGTGTTGATGAGATGCATATCTCAACCGGTGGCATTAGGTTGCTAACCAAATTCATGAAGGAGTCATGGAGCACATCATTCCTCTGAGAACCTTGGTCGGTAAAGCCTTGAGCAAGGATACTCTTCGCCAGCGCCTTCATGATGCAAAAGAGCTCGTGACGGCGCGTACAATGTCGATTTCATAGCCGACAAGTACATCGGTGGCACAAGCTTTGCAAACAATCCCTCTTTCTTGGCCTTTTGCAACACTGGGACTAGACATTACAGGACCATTCCCAAGAGCACCGGGGCTTCAATTCTGTTCGTCATGATTGAAACGTTTACAAAATGGATTGAAGTGAGCGGTTGTAAAGATACAATTGAAGCCGCTAAGAGGTTCATAACAAAAAGCGTGATTACGATTTGGTGTACCCATCGTATCATCACGGACAATGGTACCCGATTCTCAGCGGCAATTTCGTGAATTTGCGAAGAACTAGGAACCAAGATCCATTTCGCCGATGGCTCATCCACGAGTAATGGAGCGATCGGCGTGCCAATGGTATCCTAATACTGAGGATAAAGCGCCGAGTATTCGACCGATTAATAAAGCGGTCGGGGCTTGGGTTCAAGAACTTCCTTACATTTTATGGGCTATTCGGACCACGACGATCGTGCGGCCGGTGAAACACCTTTCTTTTTAGTTTATGGGGCGAAGCTATGCTTCCTCCGAATTAAAATTGGCTCTGCTCGACCGATTGTTTTAACTTAAGCAATCGGGAAGAACATCGACTTCGGCGACATCAATTTCCTTGAAGAGCAGCGAAACCAAGCTTTGATCGTTCAAACAATCTACCAACAAGCCATGCGAAGGTACTACAATCGTAAGGTGCAACCTCGCAACCTAGCTGTAGGTGATCTGGTTCTCAGAAAAATTCAGAGCCAAGCAGGGCGCAATAAACTTTCCCCTAAATGGGAAGGTCCTTACACTGTGGTCGGTTGCAGACCACGCTCGAGACGATTAGCCATGTCAGACGGCAGGGTTTTGTCAAATTCATGGAACATTGACCAATTGCGTAAGTTCTTTGTTTAATTTCTTCTTTTCATTTCATTTCATTTCGTTTAATTCCTTTAAATTTGATAATTAAATTTAGAGTAGTGAGTGATGTTATTTATATGACGTTGCCCAATCCTGGTCGACTGCGGTTCATATGCTTAGGATTATAAAATGTATAATTTATATTTTAAAATTCTGTTCTACTCTTGTTTGGCTACTAGTCGGGACACGAAAAACCTCCTAGTCGAAGTCTCTCCTTTTTGACACGTGGTTCCGCCCACTGGAAGGAGCTTCCTAGCGACGGTCTTTTTCCTACAATCCTCGCTGCCAGTCGGACTAAGAGCATGAGCACGTCTTGCGAAATATATTTTATACCTTTATTTTCTAGCTAGGTTCATTCCGACCAGTATTGAGCATCGCATAGAAATAAAACCACTTTCCTGCTTATAACATATGTTTTTTCCTCTTATCAAGGAGAATTCTTTATTTTTTCGACCATATGTTGTCTTAGTAAAGTACTTCGATCATTAAAAACAGATTTACAACAAGTCGAAACCTACACGGTTCCGACCATAAAGGTTTCCTAGTATTACCACAATCAGTTTTTATCGATCAGTACATACTTACAAGTAATGGTTGAGATTTGAATTTGTATTCTTGGCCTCAAGCAGTACTATTATATAGTAAAGATCTCCTACTATATAACAGTCGGGGGCTAGGTAAGACATAAATTCACAAGTCGACCGGATAAATAAAAGATTTGTTTTTCCATTTTGATAAGAGAGAGGTAAGTCTTTACATTGTTTTCTCCTGCCTACATTTATAAACTACTAGAGAATGCCTAAGTTAACTACTGCTAGATGGAGATCCGATTTCCATCTCTTCTGCGACCTTTTCGCCTAGAGGTTTCATCTCTGCGAGGATCTGATTTGCCTCTGCGGGTAAGCAATTGAAATCCTCTTTGATGGCTTGAAGGTTAGTTGATGGGTCGGAAGCTTTCAGTTTTGCCAAAGCAAGACTGACTCCACAAGCAATAGACTCCTTAACGGAATGGGCATAATTCTCCCTAGTAGTCTTGAGCAAAACCTTGATCTCTTCCAACAAAGAGCCTAGGTAGTTGACCTTCTCCATCGGGTCGCTCAAGGAGGGCAAGCTTGATCCCGCGCCCATATCAAAAAGCATTTTGTTTAGCGTGGTGATCTTCTCGTCCAGACTGAGCACGAGAGATTCCCCCTTTTCTTGCTCAAATTCGAGAGCTTTTTTCGCTCTGGTCAATGCTTGTTTTTTTTCTGCATAGACAAAGCAAGTATTAAGTAAAAATGATTGGAAGGCATATTGAGTCAAGACTACGACCAGTTACCTTCCTCTCTCTTTTTGGAATCATCCAAAAGCTTCTTATTGCTGGTCGTCAAGTCTTCGATCGACCGGTTCTTAATCTGAAGTTCTCCTTCAAGCTTTATCCTTCTGGCTTTTTCAGCCAAAGCCTCTTCTTTTATTTTCTCTAAATCTATCAAAAGTTTGATAAGGGAGAATAAATAAAAGGAAAGTCTTAAAAAGAAAAAAAAGAAGAGGAACTCTTACTCTCTATTTCAGAGTGCTTTTCCTCTAATATCCTAACTCGCTCGGTTAGTCCTCCGACCGTAGCGAGGTTTTCGATCGTATGCTACACAAGTAGCATTTCTCCCATAAGATTTCTTGTAAACTTCAAGGAAAATTATGGAGAAGATTGAAGACACTTACCCGAATTACGGCATCATTGTAATCGGTAAATATTTTATCGGGCTCCGCCTGCGTTAGGCGATCCGATATTCTCTCCCAGTAATTCTCAAGCTCCTTGCTCACGGTAAATCGAGGGAAGAAAGGGAACTTGTTATACTGGGAGGAAGTACCTTCAGGAACCTGTGGAAGTTCTGCAGAAGTTTTTACCTCTGCTGATGGCATATCTACCATCAAAAGATCTAGCTCAGGTTCCGGTACCGAAGTTGGCTCGGGGGCTTTCTCGACCATTTCCTCCTCTGGGTTATTTCCCTGAGGAAAGCCTTGGTCGGAACTACCCTCGACCACTTTGTCTCTTTGGTTCGATAGTCGGAAGCAACCGGAACTCCAGCAGATCTGGACAAGAGAAAGCAAAAAGGGGTTCAAATTCATCAGGGATTACGAGGTATGTTTTCATATGATTATTTATTTAAGCATACCTGGTTGTCTTTTTTGTTTTAACCTTGTAGCGCGCCGGCTTGAAGTCTGTTGCGCTCGCTTTTCTTTTCTTTTCAACCGGTTTCACGATTCGAAGCGGTAGGTGCAGTTGCAACCTCTACACTTCCCGGAAGAATTCGGAAGCAATGTTCTCGACTATCTGGTCGAAAGCAAGGTCCCTGATCACTGGATCAGAAAGTGTAGTTTCACTAGTCTTTGGAATAGCTGTCTCGTGGACAACTATACGGGACTCAGTGATTGCCGCCTGGATTAACAAACAAAGTTAATCAGGTGAAGAATATACTTCATCTTGCAGAAGTTATTTCTTTCAGTTACTTACCTCAGCGTGACCGCTTCCTTCAGCGATCGCAAGACTGGTCGAATCATCAATGGGCTCACACGTCTCTGTAGCCTCATTGATCTTGAGTCCGACCAACTACAAATAAAGAGGATTAGGACTGATCGAAAATAACCAGAAGGATGACAAAAAGTTAATACACTTACCCTAAGTCTTTCAGCCCTCTCCTCAGCACTAGCAAGTGCTAGGATTTGAGGAAAGCTAGCCTTGTCGTCGGGTTCGCCAGCACAGATCATCTTGATCCTGTTTCTAACGTCCTCAGAAGATAAGACTGCAAATGCAAATGAAAGATCTTAGTTTTTGCGAAAATAATCAACTCGCAAAATAACCTGGTTAGGATTCTTTGAAAAATTACCTGAATCAGAATCTTTGGTGGCATCATCGCCACCGATAAACTAGAGCATCGAGCGTGCCCTGGTCTTCAAGGAACTAATCCTACGAATGGAAAAATCCCTCACGACATGCCAGGAGGTTAAACCCCTGACACTCAGGAGATGGATGGCCTCAATCCATCTCCCAACATTTCCTTCCTTCTTCGAGGAAGAACGCCAACGCGAGTTTTCGACCACCTTCTTACCACTGTAATACAGGCCGTCTTCTCGCGTAACTTTCATGTAGAACCAGCTCTTCTTCCATGACGACCAAGAGGACTTCAAGTACATACGAATGTACTCGTCGGCCTTGCCGTCATGAAGCCTTAGGGTACATTCCCCAGGAGTGCTGGTCGTTTTCTTCGTATTCGCCATCGGTAGTAATACTTGAAGAGTTCCATCGTCGGTGGAATCCCCAAGTATGCTTCGCAGAGGTAGACAAAGATACTCAGGTTTGCAATGGCGTTAGGGGCCAGGTTGATCAACTCAACCTCATAGAACTCCAGCACTTGGGAGAGAAAGGAATGTGCTGGAAGCTTAAGCCCGCACTCAACAAACGCGAGGAACACCGGGATTTCTCCTCCTCGCCGCTGGGCGGTTCTCAAAAGCCGATCTCCAGGAGATCAACTCCCTGTCGGGTAGCAATCCGATCTTCTCTAAACTCTCTAACTTTCTCCCGCTCAGATCGGAGATCGACCAGTTTGTGATGAGATCCGACATGGTGCTTATCTTTTTGGGTGAAGAACTCAAGGAAGATTTTCTTGGAGATAAAGGCGTAAAGGTTCAAAACACCCAGCCGAGGTCGTTTTATAGTCACTTTATCAGAATGTAGGCCGAGAGAAGTCCAACGGCAAATCCCCTTTCGCCAGGCGGACAGAAAGGCTTTTTGCTTTTTCCAAAGTGGTTTCTCAACTTTAAAATGAATACAGACCGCCTCGAGCCTCACGGCATTTAATGAGAGGTCTGTCCGATATGATTGCATCGGAGAACGTGTCCGCACAACCAACATTCATTTAAAAGTTCGGGGGCTAGCTGTTGAGGATTAAAATATTCATATATTATCTTAATATATGATAAAGATCATACGTCTTCGTGGTCGTAACTTCTAAGACCACCGACCCAACCGGTCGTAGGTACTACAGAAGTTATATAATAAATACCCTGGTCGGACAAAGTTCCAAACCTAGTCCACGACCAGGTAAGTGCTCGTAAAGCTATGAACAGGCGTCTGGGTCGAGTCCCCGACCACGCCACTCACTATGTGATGAACGAACCACGTGTTTCATATCCCGCATAATACAACACTATCCCGGTTGATGGTGTAACGTTTCTTAAAACCATTAACCGCAGAACAGTTGACATCTTCACCAACTGCCTCTGCAATTGGTGGAACCGTCAAACTACCGCCTCTTCCCGACCAGACGCGTCGCTCCCCAACGGATGTCTCTTCATGGGATAACTGCCACCGCTTCATCAAGTACTTAAGGAGGACCATAAAAGGCCGGAAGGAGGACACGAAGACACGCAAAGAAGCATAGACACACAAAGTCGAAGTTAGAACATCACTGCAGAAACAACACCAAGCAAGGAATAGCTAAGCATTGTGTTCTTGTAGTGATTAGAAACTCTTAGTGTTTGTAATAGTGAGTTCATAGCAATAAAGAGTAGGCCCGTTCCACTCCCAGGAGATACGCACACGTTTCCTCTTTTTTCTTTATATAATCATAAGATCGGCGATTTGATCGTCGACAAATTCGGACTCAATTCATCAGATGAGAATAAATGCAAATCTCAAAGCATATCGGACAGACAAAAATTCGACTATTTTGATAAAAGAAAACGGTCTAATGTTGTTTAGCAAAACCGTTTTTAAAATCGATGATCCAATTGTAAGCACCCAAAAGCAGGGAACACTATTTTGTTTTGGAAAAAATTTCAGTGGGAGTGAAATCACCGAAATTTTGGTTCAAAATTTTGGCGGGTTTTCAAAACGAATGAAATTTGGACTTGAAAATTTGACCAAAATTAGGACAAAATGTGACCAAATTTTGTCTAAATTCAAATATTTTCTACTTTTTTAGAACGAATCATAAAAATTTCATTGGGGGGGGGGGCGAAATCACCGAAATTTCAGCAAAAAAATTGTTTTCCATGCCTAAAAGTACTGATAGGCTTCATGAGGTAAATATTTCAGCTCAAGAGCTTGTGTTGTTCCCAACTTCAACAAAAAAAAAAAAAACCAAACTTTGCAATCTTATCAGATCGACTAGTGATCAGCCAGCCGATGTTAACATTAAGTAGCAACCTTTCATTTCCAGCAATTAATTAGAGTAGAATTCTTGAAGAGTTTTATGTAATATGTACAGAGCTTCACAAAGTTCTGAAACCAGTTTAACAGTGTCTTGAGTTATGACAGTTTTCAATGTTTCGTTGTACCAGTGGGGAGAACATATAGTACCTCAAAATTGCGCCTCCTTTCTATTATGCAAATTGAGTCTGGTAGAGTTTTTTTTTTTTAAATGTCTTAAGCCGTTCAAGATCAAACCCACTACATTTGGCACCTCACATGAAGCAGTTCCCTTACTAGTATCTTTAACCAAATCAATAGAAAACAAACAGCAAGCTTGTGTAGCACTGAAAAATGTAACGAGCAACTTTACATTGGTATGGAAAAAGTTGCAAATCGGCAATTTGGATTACGGGACATGAATCTAGTACTTTCACCCCAAACTGAAGCAGGGAGCAACTCAAATTATTCAATTACCACGAACAGACTTACAATATGCACTGCCAACACAAAGATCCAACATTCATGTAAAAAGAAAACCATTCATACCAACACTCCCGAGTAATTGAAAGTAAAGCAAATGTTACATAAAGTCTTTCAAGCACACAAACTCAAGATGTATACAACCAATTAACCATTACTAACCTCAAATGCCCCTCTTCTGGATGTGTTTCTTATTGCTGCAAATCACACGTTTTGGCGGCCCTGCCTTGCAAGAGATCTCCATGCTAAGACCACAAATTTCCCATGAGGTTTGGCACTTCCGGGCAACACTTCTTGCAGTAAAACTTGTATTCATCGTGAGGCTATTAGGCCAATATACATATATGTTCATGTATGATATATATACATGTAACCATTTATACAACATGAAAACTACACAGGTAATAATATACATCTAACACCCCCTCAAACTCATGGTGAATCAATAACAGAAAGTTTGGAGAGATAGAAACTATGTTGGGCTCTGGTCTACGCCTTTGTGAAGAAGTCTGCCAACTGAAGTTCTGAAGGTACACACTGAAGAGCAACAACCTGGTCCTACACCTGTGTCCGCATGTAGGAAGCATCAACACCAATGTACTTTGTAAGCTCATGCTTCATTGGATTTGTAGCAATACTAATAGCCCATGTACTATCAGACAAAAGAGGAGTGGGTGCTGAACGGAAACACCAAAATTCTTAAGTAACCACCGTAGCCAAGTAACATCTGCGGTCAACAAAGCCATAGCTCACAACTCAGCTTAGGCACTCAAACGAGAAACTGTTGTCTGCTTCTTAGTCTTCCAAGCAATGAGAGAACAACCAAGAAAAACACAATAGGCAGAGAGAGAACGGCGATCAGAGTGATCACTAGCCTAGGTGGCATCAGAATATGCTTGAAGTTGTAAAGAACTGGAGCGAGGAAAAAACAGACAACGAGTGATATAGTTCCATGAAGATATCGTAGAATACGAAGAAGATGATTATAGTGGAGCTGAGTGGGAGCAGAAACAAACTGACTCAAAATATGCACATGATATGAAATGTCGGGACGAGTGACACCCAGATAAACAAGACTCCTAACAAGGTGACAATAGTGAGTAGGATTAGTAAGAGACTCACCATCAGTGAGCTAGAGATGAACATTAAGCTCCATGGAAGTCTCAGTGGCGTGCTAATCAGTAAGAGAAGCACGATCAAGAAGATCCTGGATGTATTTTTTTTTGGATAGATAGAAGCCCTTAGGTGTAGAAAGAACCTCAACCCCAATAAAGTAGCGAAGAGTATCCAGATCAGATATGAGAAACTACTCATTAAGACACTCCTTAACAAAAGTGATGTACCGAGAATCTTCTCCAGTAATGATTATATCATCAACATATAAAAGGAGAAGCGTTTGACCACGAGGTGAAGTGTGAATAATAAGAGCATGATCATGAGTACTGGCAGAGAATCCAGCTGCAGTGACAACAGAAGAGAAACGATCAAACCAGACACTAATAGCTTGCTTGAGGCTGTAAAGAGATCGGCGAATGCGACAAACCATACCCTCAGGGATAGAATACCCCGGTGGTAGCTGCATATAAGCCTCCTCAAGCAGCTCACCGGTGAGAAAGACATTCTTGACATCAAGCTGAGAGATGGACCATGTCCGAACAAACGCTACAGCAAGAAGAGTGTGAATGGTAGTCATGTGAGCTACATGAGCAAATGTCTCATCGTAATCACGACCATGCTCCTACTGAAAACCACGTGTCACGAGACGAGCTTTGTAACACTCAAGAGAACCATCAGAGCTGGTCTTAACCTTATAGACCTACTTGCATGTGATAGGAGTCACACGCGCGGGAAGAGGGACAAGATTCCACGTGCTAGTGCGCTCAAGAGCAGCAATCTCCTCTGCCATCGCATGCTACCACTCCTGAAGAATAGCAGCATTACTATAAGAAGTCGGTTCAGCAAGAGTCGCTAAATAGAAGCGTAGGAGGCCGAATAGACTGGCGATCATGAAGACCATATCGAGGAGGAGAGGCCGAAGAAGATGACTCATCAGAAGAAGATGGCGCATCAGAAGAATCCTCAACTCACGGACAACGAGTATAGTAGAGAGGATAAGAAGGAACAAGGCCAGGAGGAGCCTCTGGAGAGGTTGTCGGTGGCGAAGGGGATGGTGAAGGAGGCATCAGAGAGACCAAAGTATGTGATGGAGGTGTGGTGACTATGGGGTGGTAGAAAAAGTCAGGAAAGAAAGTGGCTCAACAAAAGATGCTAAAGTGGTAGAAGGAGAAAGACGAGGGTAGAAAGGACGAGACTCATCAAAAGTGACATCCCGAGAAACCCGCATCCATCAGCCAACAGGATCCCAACAACGATATCCCTTATGCCCAGCACTATAGCCTAGAAAAACCCACTCTACGAACTAAGCGGTCAACTTGGTGTGCTCACGAGGTGTAAGAAGAACAAAGCACACAAGCCCAAAGAGGCGAATACTAAAATAATCAGAAGTCTTGCCACAGAAACGCTCAACTGAGATCCCACCCTAAAGAGCAGAAGAAGGCTAAATATTAATCATGAAAGTGATAGTAGAAACAACCTCAGCCTAAAAGTGTAGTGGGACCGCAGAAGCAAGCATAAGATCACGTGTTGTCTCAAGAATATGATGATGCTTCTGTTCAGCTACACCGTTCTGGGCATGAGCACTAGGGCAAGAAAACTGAGAGAGAATACCCTTTTCAGTAAAAAAAACCACGAAGAACTCCTAACAAGTATTCCCCGACAAAATTGGCACGAAAAATATGAATAGAAGAGTCAAACTGAGTACGGATCATGGTGACAAAAGTGTTGTAGATGGAGAAAACCTCACTATGAGATGACATAAAGTATATCCATGTGTGTCGAGAAAAGTCATTAATAAAAATTATATAATATCGATGACCTCCTTTCGAAACGAAAGGAGCCGGACCCCATACATCAGAATGAATAATGTCAAAAGGACGATGTGATACTGACTCACTAGAAGGATAGGGGAGTTGAACCTGTTTACCAAGCTTACCAACCTGATAATTTAGAAAAACGTCACAAGACACGGACCCTAAAAGACCAGATGAAGTAAAGAAGATAGACGCGACCCGCAAAGATATCCCAAACGATGATGCCACTGAGCAAAAGACGTAGTGCAGGATGCAGCAGAAGCGGGGGCGGTGGTGGAGGCGATAAGACTAGCAGGGGCAGAAGAAGGAGGATGAGTCCAGTCAAGCTCTCAAAGACGTCATGAGTCACGGCGACGAGAGCCAGTACCAACCAGAGTTCTCATGCGTTGATCCTGAATAGAAAAAGAATCAGAATCAAGAATAACACGACAACCATAATCTGTGAACTGACCAGCGGAGATGAGCTGCATGGTTAGTTTGGGAACATAAGAAACAACATAGACATGAAAAGAGGAATTCAAAAGAGTGCCTCGTCCTGCGACAGAGAGAGGGGTACCATCTGCTGTCTAAACAGTGATAGGAGTAGCTAAAGGACCAATAGAAGTGAGACTGTTGCAATCAGATGCCATATGAAAGGAAGCACTAGAGTCAAGAATACAAGGTGATATACATGATGAAGGAGTAGAAGGTGGTCTCTGACTAAAAGACCATACAGCAGAACCAGATGATGCAAAAGCAGTCATGCGATACAACACTATGAGAAACTCCTGAGAATCAGAAACACCACAGCTCTTTTGAGAGGAGGAACCGCTAATGCCCTTTGGAGGATGACCACCACGACGTAAATCCTTCTTCTTCTTGTAGTAGAACTGCTCTACATGTCCATTCTTGTTGCAATAGATGCAGTGGAGTCCCCTACCAATAGCAGCTGTCACTAGGGAATACACAACTGGTGATGGAGTAGTTGTAGCGGGTGTAAAAGGTGGAGGAGTTGCCAGAACCGAAGGAAATGACTGGGACGGCAGCAGACCTGCAACATGAAGGCAAATCTCCTCAACACGAACAGCTGCAAGGGCTTCCAATAGAGTCACACAAGGGTGGCACACCAATAACTAAGCACGAGTCTCTCATACTCAACCCAGAGACGAGTCAAGAAGTCATAGATGCGACAAAGCTCTAGGTGAGACTGCTGACGCTGACAGCACTATCAAGTGTGGCAAACATCCGGTCCCAAAGAGTCAATCTAATACCATACCGCAGACAACTGGGCATAAAACTCATCCACAGTAACATTTCCCTACTACAACAACTAGTCCTAACACACAACAGCAAGATACAAGGAATCGCTAGATGGCTCGTAGCGATTGCGCAGATGCGCCCACATCAACTGTGCTGAAGCCAAATCAACCACATCACCAGTGAGAGACACCTCCATGCTAGCAACCAGAATAGCAAAGGCACGTGCATCCGCATCAATCCATGTCTTGTAGACAACATACTTAGTCTGAAAAGTCTCCATAGCATCTTCAAAAATAGCAGATGCCTCCTTACGAGCATTTTCAGAAGTAGTCTTCAAGAGTATAGGCTCAGCAGGTGGAGCAGGGCGAGGCAGGCAAGACAACTCGTTGGTAAGAAACCCCCAAAGGCGCTAACCACGTATGTGGAGACGCATATACTGAAACCAATCCCGATAATTGAGACCATTGAAGATCACCGGGCAGCGAGGAATGAAAATAGTGCATGAAGACATTTTCTTTCTTTTTTCCTTACCTGGCCGCTCACTTAAAACAGCTAAAGCCTTGCTCTGCCTATAAACCAAGAACACACACGGGAGGAGGGACTTAGGGTTCCTCCTTGGCGGCGGCACGAGTCGCGGAGGCGGCAGCTGCCCAAGCGACGGGATTTTAAAAAAAAAAACCAAACTTTGCAATCTTATCAGATCGACTAGTGATCAGCCAGCCGATGTTAACATTAAGTAGCAACCTTTCATTTCCAGCAATTAATTAGAGTAGGATTCTTGAAGAGTTTTATGTAATATGTACAGAGCTTCACAAAGTTCTGAAACCAGTTTAACAGTGTCTTGAGTTATGACAGTTTTCAATGTTTCGTTGTACCAGTGGGGAGGAGAACATATAGTACCTCAAAATTGCGCCTCCTTTCTATTATGCAAATTGAATCTGGTAGAGTTTTTCTTTTAAATGTCTTAAGCCGTTCAAGATCAAACCCACTACATTTGGCACCTCACATGAAGCAGTTCCCTTACTAGTATCTTTAACCAAATCAATAGAAAACAAACAGCAAGCATGCATGGTAGCAAAGAAACAGTACATAGCAAGCTTGTGTAGCACTGAAAAATGTAACGAGCAACTTTACATTGGTATGGAAAAAGTTGCAAATCGGCAATTTGGATTACGGGACATGAATCTAGTACTTTCACCCCAAACTGAAGAAGGGAGCAACTCAAATTATTCAATTACCGCGAACAGACTTACAATATGCACTGCGAACACAAAGATCCAACATTCATGTAAAAAGAAAACCATTCATACCAACACTTCCGAGTAATTGAAAGTAAAGCAAATGTTACATAAAGTCTTTCAAGCACACAAAATCAAGATGTATACAACCAATTAACCATTACTAACCTCAAATGCCCCTCTTCTGGATGTGTCTCTTTTTGCTGCAAATCACACGTTTTGGCGGCCCTGCCTTGCAAGAGATCTCCATGCTAAGACCACAAATTTCCCATGAGGTTTGGCACTTCCGGACAACACTTCTTGCAGTAACACTTGTATTCATCGTGAGGCTATTAGGCCAATATACATCTATGTTCATGTATGATATATATACATGTAACCATTTATACAACATGAAAACTATACAGGTAATAATATACATCTAACACCCCCTCAAACTCATGGTGAATCAACAACAGGAAGTTTGGAGAGATAGAAACTATGTTGGGCTCTGGTCCACGCCTTTGTGAAGAAGTCTGCCAACTGAAGTTCTGAAGGTACACACTGAAGAGCAACAACCTGGTCCTACACCTGTGTCCGCATGTAGGAAGCATCAACACCAATGTACTTTGTAAGCTCATGCTTCACTGGATTTGTAGCAATACTAATAGTCCATGTACTATCAGACAAAAGAGGAGTGGGTGCTGAACGGAAACACCAAAATTCTTAAGTAACCACCGTAGCCAAGTAACATCCGCAGTCAACAAAGCCATAGCTCACAACTCAGCCTAGGCACTCAAACGAGAAACTGTTGTCTGCTTCTTAGTTTTTCAAGCAATGAGAGAATAACCAAGAAAAACACAATAGGCAGAGAGAGAACGGCGATCAGAGTGATCACTAGCCTAGGTGGCATCAGAATATGCTTGAAGTTGTAAAGAACTAGAGCGAGGAAAAAACAGACAACGAGTGATATAGTTCTATGAAGATATCGTAGAATACGAAGAAGATGATTATAGTGGAGCTGAGTGGGAGCAGAAACAAACTGACTCAAAATATGCACATGATATGAAATGTCGGGACGAGTGACACCCAGATAAACAAGACTCCTAACATGGTGACGATAATGAGTAGGATCAGTAAGAGGCTCACCATCAGTGAGCTGGAGATGAACATTAAGCTCCATGGTAGTCTAAGTGGTGTGCTAATCAGTAAGAGAAGCACGATCAAGAAGATCCTAGATGTATTTTTCTTGGGATAGATAGAAGCCCTCAGGTGTAGAAAGAACCTCAACCCCAATAAAGTAGCGAAGAGTATCCAGATCTGTGGATATCGTGAGGATATGTGCACGATCTCAGGATGATGAGTCAATTGGCAATGGCGTTGTTGGTTTACAAAATCTCGTGTTTTCGGGTTTGCTCCAAGGCTGTCAGACCACAGGCGGTCTGACCGGTGGTGTCGGGCGGTCAGACCGCCCGTGGAGGAGTCCGACCGGCCATGGTGGCCGGTCCGACCACCAAAATAAAAATAGGTTTTTGGAGCTAAGCCAAAAATAGGTTGTGTAGGCAAGTGAGGGGAGTCTCCTGGATGTGGTCCCATTATTTTTGGAGCTCCCAGTCAAAAGTTCTATTCGTTTGAAATTTCCAGAAGGTTTGAATTTCACGCTGGAATTTTGCTTGTTTGACCGGTCCGACCGCTTGTTGTGGGAGCGGTCCGATCGGCTGAAATCGGTCGGACCGCCTTGTGGGGCTGGTCGGGCCGTGATAACTGGAGGTTAGCCAAGTTTGCATTGAGTTGATTTTGATTGTGTTTATTGTTTGAACTTCAATGCTTTATTGTTGTATATTGCATTGCAGAGCTAACGTGGGTCAAGTTGTGAAGAACTTGTTCCCGGAAACGATTTGTTTGTCTATTGTTTGTGCGGTGGCTTGCGTGTCAACGACGTCAAGCGGTGAGTGGATCGGGACTACGCTTGAGAGCCGAGGTCCGAGCGATCGGGGATCTGGGTGAGGTCGTGTGACACAAGCATGGTGCAGAATGGGCGAGATGGATCGAACGGGTGGTTCGTTACAGCTGGTTGGATCAGGTGGTGCGGATATCAGTGCGAGTCTCTGGGAGGTTCCGATGGGATTCGGACAGGAGAGGCTCGGTGACGTGATGAGAACCGCTGATCAACCTACACGTGGTGAAGCAGGCGATTGCTTCAAAAGTTATTTGTGTGTGGGTCCCATGTGTAAGTGGTCCCAAAAGTGAAACCCTAGCTCTCTAGTATAAATAGAAAGGGGGGAGATGAAAAACCCTCTCAAGCACTCATTTGGCATTCCTTCTCTTTTTCTAGGGTTTGGAGGAGAGGAGAGGAGAACTAGGGTTTGGAGAGTTTGGATTGTGCTCCTTGTGTGAGCTCTTGCCCTCCTTGTTGGAGAGGCTTTGTAAGCATCTAGTGTGATCAAACTATCTTGTGATGCTTAATTGAAAGATCATTTGCTCCCTTTGTGTTCTTCTCCCTTTTTGGATGAGTTTGGTGCTTCCTTGATTCAAGGGTTTATGGTTGGTCTCTTGACCCATTTTATCTTGCTTTGATGTGTGAGAATACTCCTAGAATCATCTAGACCATCAATCCCCACAAGCAAGTCTTGAATCAAATATTTTCACATTTCTAGGGTTTGTGCACTTCCTTGTTAAATCCTTGAGAGATCGATTCTGCGAAGTGGATCTGAAGGATCGTCGCTAGAAATAGGTCTCCAATATCACTAGGGAGGTGTGCTCGAAATTTGGTCAAGTTTCATTGGTTGAATCAAAAGTTGGATCAAATTTCGTTTTGGATTTGGAGTTCTTTTTGATCTTGGGTGAACCGGTCGAGACCGGTGTTTGAGCAATGGTCCGACCGCCAGATATTCAGACCGCGCTTCAAGGTCGAACCGCCGCCCACCGTCCGGCCATGATTAGTTGCGGTCGATCATTGGTTGACCGTCGGTCCGACCGCCCGTGGTAGCCGGTCAGACCGCATGTGCCCAGATTTGCCCGTTGAGTTAAAGTCTCCACTTTTGTGTCGTGCGGTTGTCGGGGGTTATCGAATTCAGCACAAGACGTCCGCTGTGTGCTTACTGATCTTCTTAGCTTTCATAGCTAAAGGAGTAAAGTTCGTGTTGAATTTGACTTAGGCGAGAAAGTTGTGAAAGCGCCTATTCACCCCCCCCTAGTCGCCTTTCCGGTCCTACAAGATCAGATATGAGAAACTACTCATTAAGACACTCCTTAACAAAAGTGATGTACTGATAATCTTCTCCAGTAATAATTATATCATCAACATATAAAAGGAGAAGCGTTTGACCACGAGGTGAAGTGTGAATAAAAAGAGCATGATCATGAGTACTGGTAGAGAATCCAGCTGCAGTGACAATAGAAGAGAAACGATCAAACCAGAGAGTAATAGCTTGCTTGAGGCCGTAAAGAGATCGGCGAATGCGACAAACCATACCCTCAGGGACAGAATACCCCGGTGGTAGCTGCATATAAACTGTGAGACCCCGGTTTATGCGGCTTGTAATGCTTAACCATCCATTCGGTCCTAGCATCACAAAGCAGATAATCCGAGACTCGAGACATGTATACTTCCCAGAAATGCAATATACACACCTCTTTACAAAGTTCATGCATCAATTCCATTCATTCACATAGAACCAAAGCAAAAACAACAATCCAGAAGATAACATAAATAGAAGATAGTTATTACAAAAAAAAGAGGCCGACCGGCCAAAAGACATATACATAAGGAAATTTAACAGCGGAAGCAAAAGTGCCATAAGATGGCTATAAACAAAAGAGCCGACCAGTGTGCCTATAACCCACAAGGCAATCGACCGGACCGCCAAGCTAGTCGCCAAACCCGAAGCACATCTCACAAAAGTGAGGCCCTTGGGGCTCACCTTCTTCCCCTGCAAACAAAAGCAGCCGGCAAAAGCCGGTAAGTACTTTGAATGTACTCGCAAGACATACAGATGGGGTAACAAACCTGTACATATGCTACATGCAAGCTCATAGAAGTGGAGGCTGTATGTTTTGGTTTTAGCATAAAGCAATTTTCCATTTGCAATAATGTAATAGATTGAAGGCAATGTTATTCAAATCGGTTTTTAACGATCAAATAATCGCAAAAGACAACAATATAACAGTAGATAGGGAGCAAACAACAATCACGAAGTGACCACGACCGGTGGTCACCACAACAATAGCATGAATTACCCATTCATACCACCCATGTCAAATTTTAGTTTAAAAGGTTGAAGTCTAACTCTTGCAAAACCTAACCAAGCGTGTCCATAACCTAGGGCGAGGCTATTCGAATAGTTTTATCCTGCGGGGTGTACCAATTTCCCCACCGCCCGGACCGCCTTTTGCCAAGCTATTAAGCACACTTAGAAGGTATGCCGGCGCGGCTAAGTCTTCTGAGACGTTTCCAATATTGTGAATTATTCACGAGCCGCCCGTATGGATAGAAACCCATACGTTGTGTCGAGTCATCGTAAAGCCTCGGTCAACTACCCTTCGGGTAAAGCCTTGGACAACTACGACGCTCCTCGAGGTGGAGAGCCTACAGGAATCTCCACCACCGCACACCCACACAAGAACACGACCACATATCATGTTTCACACAACACACACAACCCCTCCTGCGACTCGGAGATAACCCACGCCAAAGTACTAAGTCAGAGAGGTCTCATATCCCTCTCGCGTGGTTAATACGTAAAAATGCTTGGAGAGTGTGACACAAGATGTTCGGTCCTTGTTGACTTAGGCAAGACATCCACAAACCCAATAACCCACCATCAGACCACTTGCCCAAGTCCAAATCTGTTTTTTCATTTTGATTTTGACTTTACAAAATAACAAAGCACAAGTCTTTGGTCAGATCGACATAATACTTAAATGTGTGATCAAGATCATCGACTAAAATCGATGATCGCCGATCTCTACGGAACTAAGCATTTCTAAGCAATTTCAACTCGTATTCTACTAAATGACAAGAGCTCATCCATCGAACTCAAATCATAGCAAATAACTTAGGCTCATGGTAGTAGAGAATACACAAGTCCTACAGATTATGCAACTATAGGATACTAACCATAATTTAACAACAAAATAGCAATGCATACATACAAGTTAAAATCAATATATTAGACTTGAAAAATAATGGGATTGACATGATCAAACTGCTTGCCTGTTTGCTGCGGGTCAAGATGTAGCTGGGGATCACTTATGTTGTCAATGTGCTCTTCGGATCCTAACGAGAAAGCGAAAAGCAATCGATAAGAACGAATAAAATGCAAGGACTCAACAGCAAACTTTTCCAAAAATTCCAAAATCTTCAGAAGCAAGACATCGATTTATAAAGAATTTAGCAACAAGAACCAATTGATTTGGATTCTTAATGCCAAAACTACGACCGAAAGAAGGTCTTACGACCAGGTAGTAGTCGTAAAAGAAACCTACGACTATGACGTAGTCGTAGCAAGTCTTACGACTAAGTTCCAGTCGTGGAAGAACTTACGACTAGGTACAAATCGTAATGGAACTTACGACTAGGTACTAGTCGTAGAAGGACACATGCCCCTGGCATAGTCGTAATAAGATGTACGACCATTTATACATCGTAGTAGAGCTTACGACTAAGCTAGGGTAACTAGTCGGAAATCCGACCACTAGGTAACGCTTCCCGCACGCTTTGCCAGTGGCTCGGCGGCGATCTCCGACCACGTGGCGCCGACCAAGGCGAGGATGAGTGTCCCAAAAGTTGAAGGGTTCGGCCGCGGCGATCTTGGTCGGAGTATAGCTGCTACGGTGGTACGACCACAGAGTGCGGCCGAGAAGGTATGGCTCGAGAGGACTCCCGAACGAACAATACCAATAGAAAAACGAAAACACGCCTGAGCTCCTACAGGGCAATACGGACTTAGTTGGCCGAAGAGCGACCGAGAGACCCACGGAGTGCTCCGCGACAGTATCCGAACAGCGGTGGTAAGGTTCTCGCTAGGCCACAGCCGACACAGGCACGAGAGAACCAAACCGCGTGAGAGTTAAGCTCCAAAGAGTAAAGGGGAGCGAGGGGGCGAAGACTTGAAGAAGAAAACCCCCGCTGCACCGCCTCCACCGAAGCTCCACACTCAACAATGTCGGTCGAAGAGAGTGCGAGGGACTGCAGCTCAAGCAAGAGGGTGAGTGCTAGCTGGAGTTGCAGAAGTGCTAAAGGAAGCTAAGGGTGAAGCAATGGGGTTTAAATAGAGCAATGGCGAGAGCAGCGGCGGGTTTTCGGTCGGGTCAACACTGCCATGAGAGCACTTGAGAGCGATGGGAGCAGTTGAGTCATGGCCCTCTGAGAGATGAGCGCGACAGGCATTTAATGCGCTCAGAGCTAGCCGTTTAAAGGTGGACATAGTGTGGATCTGACGCCATCGCTTTTCCCCCTGCGACGCCATGGCGAGCGCGCCTGCGCGGACATGGGAAGGAAACGACTCGTTGGTCGTCGGATTGAAATCGAACGGCTGGGCTGGATCGAGCGGATTGAAACGACCCCAGCGTTCGACTGGTCGAAAGCCGTTCGATACCGATCCAACGGCTTAGTTAGATCGGGTGGTTTACAACGACTCGGCGTTCGGTGGTCGAAGACCGTTCGATACCGACCCAACGGCTCACGACCCTAGCGCCCGAACGACCGAGTTGGCACAGCTAGTGGATTGGACCGAGTCAGGTGGCTCGAGCCCGAGTCCGATTCGAACCTACGGAACAGTGCAAACCAGTTAGGGTTTGGATTTGAATAACTGATTTTTGAGGAATTATTTAAGGTAGCAATCAAGCTCTAAAAATTATGAAATTTTAAGCTGGAGTTTCTTGTGACGGAGGAACCTCATATGAAATTTCGAGATTCTAATGTCTCGATTTTTCCTCCGAAATTGCGGAAGAGGGAAGCTAGGGTTTGACCAAGCTTTGACTCGCCTCCAAGAATCATCAAATAATTTCTAAAAGTCATGAGATAATTGGAGGTGTTGCCAAGCCTCCCTAGAACTCGTGGAGAAATATCTCCAAGGGTTTGGCACAAGGTCTATGACAAGGAGGTTTTGATTAGCGTCGAATGAGGATTTGAATTTGATCTTCCACAATTCTTTTAAAAGAATTACAAAAATGACCGGGGTTTCAAGATGCAAGAAAAGTTTTAATTCCTCTGATTTTCTTACACTTGAAACTCAATTCCAATTTGGGATGTTACAAAACCTCCCCCTTACAAAAATCTCGCCTTAGAGATTTGGCTCACTCGATAAAAAAGATGGATAGTGCACGCACGGAGGCGTTCTTCCCTTTCTCAAGTAGCCTCATCCTCAGAATGGTTCGACCACTGAACTTTAAGGAATCTAATGGCTCTATTCCTTGTTCTTCGTTCATCCTCATCGAGTATGCGAACAGGGTGCTCGCGATAGGTCAAATCTTCTTGGACATCGAGAGTTTCCAACGGAGCTTCCTCTGTTGGAACACGGAGGCACTTCTTTAATTGGGACACATGGAACACATCATGTATCCCCTCGAGTGCAGCTGGCAATTCCAACTTATAGGCAACAGCCCTTTTCTTCTCGATAACACGGTAAGGACCGACATATCGAGGAGCTAACTTGCCCTTGACGCCGAAACGCTGATGGCCCTTCAAAGGAGAGACCTTGAGATAAACAAAGTCATTGGGCTGAAAGCTCAACTTGCGACGACGGCGATCCGCATAGCTCTTTTGCCTGGATTGAGCTGTGCGTAAACGATCACGAATAAGCTGGACTTGACTCTCGGCCTCATTGATCGAGTCCAGGCCAAAGAAAGGTCTTTCGCCGGTCTCAGACCAATTCAACGGGGTTCGCACTTTCTCCGTATAAGGCCTCAAAAGGTGACATCCGAGACTAGCTTGAAAAGCTGTTGTTATAGGAAAACTTCGGCAAATGGCAAGCACTTCTCGATTCTTTCCATAGGAGAGGACACAAGCACGAAGCATATCTTCCAACACTTGGTTGACCCTTTCGGTCGACCATCGGTTTGGGGTGATATGCGGTGCTAAATGTGAGGAGTTCCCATAGCCTCTTGCAAGCACTTCAAATCTGGCGGTGAAAAGCGCATCGCGATCAAAGCGATCGTCTTGGTACACCATGCAAGCGAGCGATCACGGGAGACATACAGGTCGCGAGTAGACTCACACCGAGGTTCGTCCGTCTTGGCGAGAAAATGGGCTACCTTCGTCAATCGATCGATGACAACCCGGATGGAATCCTTGCCCTTGGATGTTCGGCGGGCCGGTGATAAAATACATCCGATCGAATCCACTTCCATTCGAGGAATAGGCAAAGGTGAAGCGAGCCTGTTTGACGCCGATGCTCGGCCTTGACACGACGACACACGTCGCACTCGACAACGAACCGCAATCTCCCTCTTCATTCGGGTCCACCAAAATCTCGGCGGAGATCTTGATACATCTTTGTGGCCCCGGGATGAATAGACAAAAGCGAATCATGGGCTTCACGGAGAATCAAATTCCGCAATTCCATATTCTTTTGAACCACAAGGCGTTGCGAACCTTACAACACCATGCTCATCCTCGGAGAAGCACTTGGTACATTCCGTTCTTGACATTTTCCTTTATGCGGCTCACCCGACATCCGATTCTTTGGCGACCTTAATCCGATCCACCAAGGTTGGTTGCACAACCAAGGCGTGAGGAACCATGCTCAACCAAACCTAAGTTGAGGCGCTGGAATTCCTTGGGAGGGTGGGTGGCGCCCTGGAGCAACAAGGCATTGCAATGCGCTGCGACTAAAGCGCATCGGCAAGCGACATTAGCCTTGCCGGATGGTAGTGAATACCCATGTCATAATCCTTGACCAACTCCAACCATCTCTTTTGCACGAGGTTCAGATCTGGTTGGGTGAACAAATACCTTAGGCTTTGTGATCCGAATACACTTCACAACGATTCTGGATTAGGTAATGTCGCCAAATCTTAAGTGCATGAATCACGGGAGCCAATTCCAAGTCATGGGTAGGATAGTTGAGTTCATGAGGTCTTAATTGCCTTGATGCATAGGCTACTACCTTGCCTTCTTGCATAAGGACACAACCGAGCCCTCGGCGAAGCATCGCAAAAGATATCGAAGCTCGCGAATATCGGGAAGAACGAGGGCGGGAGGCGGTGGTCAAGCGCTTCTTAAGTACTTGGAAACTTTCCTCACAAGCATCGGACCACAAGAACTTCTTGTCCTTCTTAAGCAACCCCGTCATCGGCTTCGCGATCTTGGAGAAGTTCTCGATAAAATGGCGATAATATCCTACTAAACCAAGAAAACTCCGCACTTCGGTTATCGAAGTAAGGTGAACCTGAAAGAACGTCGCTGACCTTGCTAGGGTCAGCGGCTCGCCTCTCTTTGAAAGAATGTGACCCAAGAAGGCCACTTCCTTCAACGAGCAGCGCACTTCTTTGAACTTTACATACAGCTGATGCTCACGAAGCTTGCCTAACACAAGCCTCAGATGCTCATCGTGTTGCTCATCATCCTTGGAATAGATGAGAATATCATCGATGAAGATCACGACAAACTTATCCAAATACTCCATGAATACTGAATTCATGAGGTTCATGAACAAGGCGGGAGCATTGGTTAAGCCGAATGACATGACGGTGTACTCATACAAGCCGTAGCGAGTAGAAAAAGTCGTCTTTGGAATATCTTCAGGTCGTATCCGAACTTGATGATATCCCATTCTCAAATCAATCTTGGAGAATACTCGAGCTCCAGTTAATTGATCAAAGAGATCATCGATGCTGGGCAATGGATACTTGTTCTTTACCGTTACTTCATTAAGCGGACGGTAATCAACGCACATGTGCAAAGTATTGTCCTTCTTCTTTACAAAGATTGCAGGACAACCCCACGGAGATGAGCTAGGGCGGATGAAACCTTTTTCTTGCAGCTCATTAAGTTGCTTCTTCAACTCCACCAACTCATTCGGTGGCATCCGATAATGCCTCTTTGAAATCGGAGATGCAGGAACCAACTCAATAGCGAACTCGAGGTCTCAAGCTGGTGGCATCCTGGAAGAGCTTGGAAAGACATCCATGAAATCACGGACGGTCGGGACTTCACCAATATCTAGAGCGGGCTTCGCTTCAGCGAAGAGATGCGGACCTAGCGGACCGGCGGCGAACTGTTCGCGGAAGGACTAGATAGAGAGCGCACTTCTTGGCTGTCGATGTGTCCCTTATGCCGAGACAGCCAATCCATGCCAAGAATTACATCTAGACTTCTTGAATGGAGGAGGATAAGATTCGCGAAGAACCTCACTCCCTCGATCTCGATTGGGACATCCCTACACTCAGATTCAGCTCTCAACTCCAACCCGGGAGAGCGAATGAGCAATGGGACCAACAATGGAGTAAAAGGAGCTCACTAATAGCAGCAAAAGACTCGAAACAAAAGAATGAGATGCTCTGAATCAAACAAAATGGTAGCGAGCGAGAGTTAACAAAAGTGTACCCAACACGGCGTCGGGTGCCTCTGTGCCTCCTCTGCTTTGAGATGAGGTTGACGCGACCACTACCCATGCCTTGGGTAGCGGGACAATCTTGAGTCTGAGAAGAACCACCTCCTTGCCGCGTCCTTCATTGGGGCGAGGCGCTCTGTCTTCTTAGGGCATTGGTTCGCATAATGCCCCTTACGGTTGCGGCGAAGCAAGTAACTCCTGCGGCCGGGTTGCGGGGCCACCTGGCGACTTGCAGTGCGTGATTGGGGCACGACTGCGAAGGATGAAGAACAGTCTTGGCGGCCTCGGGTCTTTGAAGCTTGTGGGCGCGACCCACAGGAGCCAATTTGAAGCGGGAATAGGCGGCCCGGATGACTTGCGGGCCTCCACTTACGCTTGCGGGAATCCACAAGGGCTCTCCTGCGTGCTCGCGACGATGGCCTTGTCCACCAAGGCACGAAAATCCGGAAGTCCACTACGAGATAGCTTGTCCTGCGGCTCCTCGGACAAACCATCCTTGAACTTCTCTTGTTTGGCCTCATCGGTGGCCACCTCTTCCGAGCATAACAGAGCCAAATGGTTGAACTCGTAAAGATACTCAGAATGGCGAAAGCGCCTTTATGCGGCGACAAGAACTCCTTCTTCTTGACCTCATCATTTGGAAGGAATGTGACTCCGACGGAAGGCGATGCGGAACTCCTCCCATGTGGCGGTGTGGTGTCGGGCTTCATGGCGAAAGCTCTCCCACCAAGACAAAGCTGCACCCTCCGGTGGTGCGATGCGAACAGCGCCTTCTCGTGCTCACGGCGCTGCGCTATCTGGCTTTCGCTCAACGAGCGAAGCCAATCGCTGCGTCAAGCGGGTCCTCGGACCTAGAGAGCGTGGGAGGTCGGGTGCGAAGAAACTCCGCGAGTCCCCACGCGATCGATGTCCACTCCCTTGCCGGATCACGAAGCACCGGTAAGGGCGGAAGTGTTCGCGCGATGGCGTCGAGAAGAACCCTCACATCCTCTGCGGTTGCGCTCGATCTCAAGAAGGACCTCGGCCATGGTCGGAGGAGGAGGAAGATCTTCGTCGGACGGTGGCCAGCCTTGGCGCTCTTGAGTCGTCCCGCCATCTGTTACAAGAAATTTTTGGTTAAAACTAAACTCAAAGATTCAAAGCCGAAAGAAAGCGAAAAGCTAACGACTAGGGAATGGAATATCACCCTAACCCAAAGCCAAAAACAATATGTGTATAATCTTAAACATGCTTATAAAAGACTCCAAAAGCGACAAGGAATCATAGCACCAAAACTTAACTTCCCAATGCAACTAACCCGTATCGAATGAGCGAGTAATTGATTGAGAAGATAAAAATCGAGAAGATTAAGGTAAGATCTATTACCACTTAAGAGCAAGGTCGATCAGCGAAAATAGTGTTAGATACTTAGCTAACTAGCATCACATCTTACCCATTTTTAACCCCACAAATTTTAGTTGAATCACCCTCTCATTTTCCACCTATTAGAAACCATCGAGCTTCTTTGTCAGGAAATTGAAGTTGTTGTAGTGATTTTGCATCCAAGCTTCCACCAAGTCTTCCATCCTAGAAACTTCAAAATCGGCACACTTCAACTTGCCAAGCTCGGTGGTCCCATCGAAACCATTGAGCTCATTTGTCGGAAATTGAGGCGTCTTTGTCGATTCCGCATCCAAGCCTCTAGCGAAATCTCCAGTCCGAAACTTCAAAATCCTAAGCACTTCAATTTGCCAAACTCGGTGGTTCCCAAAACCCAACAACTATCTTTGAAAGAAAGAGAGGAAATCAATTTTCAAAACTCAAATGAGAGTAAGGTGAGAGGAGAAAGCTAAGATAGGTAAGGAATAAAATCTGAGAATTCTTTAAGCTTTCATAAACCATTTGATACTTTGAAAATAATATTTTCCAAAATATCCTTAAAAAACGACCAAACTTGGGTTACTACGGTCAGTATGGCTCTGATACCAAACCTTGTGAGACCCCGGTTTATCCGGCTTGTAATGCTTAACCATCCATTCGGTCCTAGCATCACAAAGCAGATAATCCAAGACTCGAGACATGTATACTTCCGAGAAATACAGTATACACACCTCTTTACAAATTTCATGCATCAATTCCATTCATTCACATAGAACCAAAGCAAAAACAACAATCCAGAAGATAACATAAATAGAAGATAGTTATTACAAAAAAAAGAGGCCGACCGGCCAAAAGACATGTACATAAGGAAATTTAACAGCGGAAGCAAAAGTGCCATAAGATGACTATAAACAAAAGAGCCGACCAGTGTGCCTATAACCCACAAGGCAACCGACCGGACCGCCAAGCTAGTCGCCAAACCCGAAGCACATCTCACAAAAGTGAGGCCCTTGGGGCTCACCTTCTTCCCCTGCAAACAAAAGCAGCCGGCAAAAGCCGGTGAGTACTTTGAATGTACTCGTAAGACTTACAGATGGTGTAACAAACCTGTACATATGCTACATGCAAGCTCATAGAAGTGGAGGCTGTATGTTTTGGTTTTAGCATAAAGCAATTTTCCATTTGCAATAATGTAATAGATTGAAGGCAATGTTATTCAAATCGGTTTTTAACGATCAAATAATCGCAAAAGACAACAATATAACGATGAGATGGGAGCAACAACAATCACGGAAGTGACCACGACCAGTGGTCACCACAACAATAGCATGAATTACCCATTCATACCACCCATGTCAAATTTTAGTTTAAAAGGTTGAAGTCTAACTCTTGCAAAACCTAACCAAGCGTGTCCATAACCTAGGACGAGGCTATTGAATAGTTTTATCCCTGCAGGGTGTACCAATTTCCCCACACGCCAGACCGCCTTTTTGCCAAGCTATTAAGCACACTTCCGAAGGTATGCCGGCATGGCTAAGTCTTACGAGACGTTTCCAATATTGTGAATTATTCACGAGCCGCCCGTATGGATAGAAACCCATACGTTGTGTCGGAGTCATCGTAAAGCCTCGGTCAACTACCCTTCCCGGGTAAAGCCTTGGACAACTACGACGCTCCTCGAGGTGGAGAGCCACAGGAATAATGTACACGACCAAAATTTCAATTTCATTAAAAATGAGACTTTATTAATTTTTGTGGATTTTACCCGGAATTTTAAAAGCTTTTCAATAAAGTATATTAAGGCTAAAAGAATTTATGTGCAAAATCTATTACCAACTAAAAATTGGAATTATTTTATTTAAGTCCAGAATGCCTAATAGAATTTATGTGAATTTTCTCAAAATTTTGGACTTCATTTACTATTTTCTAAAGCCTATTTGAATTTCTAGAATTAAATCAATTGAAAAAGGTTTAAAATCTTTTGCTGCGATCTTGGGCGAAGCCAAAGATCCTTGTGCACGCCTCGCCCAATCCTCCCGCGCCTATTTAATGCGGGCCGTCCGATCAAATCGGACGGCCAACAATCAATCCGTCGCGCTCTCTCTCTCGCTCTGTCTCGCTGTGGGTGGGCTTATCTTGTGCTTCTTCCCGCCCCTTTCTTCTCGCGCGCCGCGCCTCGCGCGCCATTGCCGCTCGCCTCGGAGCTCGTCACTCCCGCGATTCCCTCCCTCTTCACTCGCCATCACACGCATTAACTCCCCTCACTCCGCGCGTTCATTCCCGCCATTACCCCCTCTTAACCTCCGTGCGCCGCGCCTCGCTCGCCGCCATTAACGCCGCCACGATCTCCGCTCCGGCCTCCCCTCGCCCTATAAAAGCACCCAGTGCGCCTCTCCTCCCTCATTCTATTCCCCGCCTCCTCCCCTCGATCGCCCTCAATCGCGCATTGCAATTCCCGTCGCACCAAGCTCGTTCTTCTCCGATTCCGGCGCCACGAGCTTCCCGGCTACACGCCGCACCTTCAGCGCAAGCATCCTCCGCGATCCTCTGGCGCACCTCGGCTTCGCCAAGACCCCCGGAGCACCTTCGCCGCCAACAACCGAACCACACCGCCGCCTCTCTCCGTCGCCGACCATCTTCCGGCCACGCTCTCGCGTCGCCAGTAGCGACTCGACTCAATGTATCCCCTGAGCGCTTTTGCACACCTCACGGAGCTCGCCGCGCGCCGTTCTCTGCGCCATCGGTTCCGGCGCTCTCCTCTCCGGCGCCGACGTGGTTAGCCACCTCAGCGCCACATCAGCGCCACCTCACCCCTACCGCGTGCGTGGCAGCCACGTGGATGCTGGCCAGCGGCCAAGGCCAAAGACAAACCGCTCCTTCACCTTGTCTTTGTGGCCGAGTCCACCGTGGACTTGGAAAACACCGTGGACTCAGTCCATGACTGTTTGGGCCCACATGTCAGTCTCAGTGCACAGTACTGCTGACGTCAGCTGGCGCAATAAATAGAATTTCCTTTAGAAAATTAATTCGGGAAATTCAGAAATTCTGATTTTTGATTTAAATTTAGATTTAAACTTCCAGGAGCTCGTATTTCTTCATACAAACTCCGATTTAGGTGATTCAAATTTCTAAATTTGTATAAAATCAAGATCTAGCTAACTAAACCAAAATTATTTAATTTGGAGTTAATTTGAATTTTCATTTGAATTTATTTGTGTTCATTTGAATTACATTTGAATTTGGAATATTTTAGCGTATAGATTTTGGCGACTCGGAGAGCTTGACCCTATTGACGAAGTAGAATACCAGGAATTTGAGCAAGGCAAGTTACACCATTGACCATTTTGCCCCCATATTTAAAATTATTTAATTCCTATTTTAAATTATTATTGCATGCATAATTGTATTTAATTATTTTAAATTCCTGTTTTAAATATTTAATTATTCCAATTCCTTTGTATAGCCAAATTTGATTGTTGTATTACCAATTCCTTGTAACCTTAGTCAAATGAATTTAAAAATAAATATATGCTTAGCAAATGCTTAGACCATGAAATATTTGACTTTGGGAGAATTTAGCCAAAATTTCATAAATTGATAAAAGCCTATGACATTGCCTTGTCATGGTGGACTTTTGCAAATGTCTTTGAAAATTTAAAATAAAAGAAAATGGTTTGTACTTGGGCAAACATGGACCGTTGGTGGGTGCGAGTTTATGCAGGCTGTCACAGTTAGGACGAGACCTGGGTTTTTATTGAAAGTTGCCCAAGTAGATTAAGGACCGGCCTTTGAGCGCATCTTGCAAAAGCTCCACCGTACTACCACATGTTACGTATGGATGGGAGAACCGGGCTTAATAATTTGTATTACCTCATTATTGTTTATGCCATTTTGTTGTGTGGGTGTCGGTTAGACTTTATTCCCACTTAGGCGCAAGAGGGGTTTCGGCAGGTGGTTAGCCTAATGGAAGTGAAACCTTAGCGGGCATATTGGTATTGAGGTAATACATTGGAACGCCTTGTGATAATTGCCTAGTCACACACCTAAGGAAGTGTGTATTGGCCTACATAGCAGCAAATTATCTCGTGTGGGTAAAGTTGTACAACCTCTGCAGTGTAAATCTATTGAATAGCCGTGTCCACGGTCATGGACATCTTGAGCAAAGCCACTCTAAGTTAGATTTGTTTTGGTTTTAAAATAACTTTGGACATGATTTGAGGATGGTTAATCCTTGTGGTAAATTTGGCGGGTAGCCTTGTGATAGGAGGGTATCCTTCACCATGTTTCATATGGAGGTTATCCACTATAAAATGATCAATTTTAAATCGATTTTAGTTATGTAATGAAAATGTGCCTTGAAACTTAGTATAACTATTTAAACCAAAAGGTGATTTATGCAAATAAACCCTACAACCTTCCTTTGAATAACTTATGCATGCATTCTAAATTACAGTATTGGGTGTAATTTGCGAGCACGGTTGTAGTGCTCACTCTTCTTTGAATATTATTATTCGGAGAAGGCGCTATCCGGAAGGTGAGGAGCGGGCGATTAGGCGCGATCTCAGACGATTGCTGTGGCGTATCGTGTGGCTTACCATTATATTTGCTTCCGCAATGTTTTATTTGGCCTCGGCCCGGTTGTAATAAACTCTATGCTTATTAATATACATTTGGATATGTTTGTGATAACATTTTGTATTTGTGTACACTGGAAATCCTGGACTAGTGTATGAACACAGAGAATTCGGGATCCTTCGTTCCCGGGTTCGACAAAAGTGGTATCAGAGCCATATCGACTGTAGGTCGTGACCTAGAAGGAAATCAAACCCTTAAGGACTTATTTTGAAAATTAAAAATACATTGGTCTTACAGAGTCATTCCTCAACTTTTCTCTTGAAAAATTATTTACTAACTCATCTCCTGTTCAAAAATTGTAGATGGTGAAGTTCCAATGCCATTTCCCATGGAGTCTTCTTTGGTCATTGGGCGCCATTCTCGGAAGATGATGCAACACTTAGACTTTGAAGAAAGACCGACGTATCAAGGATACAAGTATAAAGTGGGAAATCAGGAACGATGGAGAGTAGAGGTGATCCTTTACTCCAATCTATCGCCAACACGGACTTCCACGTCTTGATGCCCCAATGCGACGAGACACCTTCGCGAAGGCATCGAGGATGCACCAGGAAGCAACCGCGGACTTCGCTACATCTCGATCACCGCCTCAACGGCCTTTGGGTTCCACTATTACCCAATGCACATCCCAACCCGGCATGGCGGTGCTTTCCGCTCAACTAGAGATGAAGATCGTCCGATCTCACTCATCAGTGGATCTCGGCGAGCCATGGATTATGCCTACGGAATACACTAGATGAGTGTCTCTCATGCAAGTGAAATTACAAGATGCGAAGAAGAAAAGTTGAAGAGTGCGAGAAAAGAAGCGGCCTCTTACAAGGAAGGCGAGGCTAGTTCTAGTGAGCCAGATTATACCCCATTAACACCATAGATTTGACCTTAAATTTTCCTTTAGTTGCGAATTATGAGCTACCAAACCTTTGTAGTAGCCATAATGAATTAATAAAATAAAAATAAATTATTTTGTTGAAATGTTCTTGTCTTGTGTTTGTTGAATTTGGGCTATTTTAGATCTATACTCTTATAATTCCTATCTCTCTTATCTAATCTGTGAAAAGTTCATCAGATGGTGACCACCCGCACCGGAAGTGTCGGTGCTAGAGGGCAAGAAATGAGAATGTCGAATATCAAGAAAACCAGTTCAATGACCACCACCTCCTCCAAGCTGAAGCTCGATGGTGGCGCCAAATGATGTGTCAAGACTCATCGATTGAGTTGCTAGCCGATCCCTTCACAAGAATCGAGAATACCCAAGCGTCGTGACCTATCATGCTCCTCCACCTCCTCAAGAGTAACTTTGTCGAGTTCATGAGGATCGTCCGCCAACGTTTTCTAGTAGTACGGAACCCATGGGCGGATGATTGGCTCGGGGCCATTGGAAAGAAGCTGGATATTGCTCGATGCACGATCGTGAGAGAGTTTTGTTTGCCTCTCATCAATTGATTGGTCCCGCATCGAATGGTGGGATAATTTCAGCATGTCCCATGCTAATGCCCAAGAAATCACTTGGGATGAGTTCATGCAAGCTTTCGCCGATCTCACATTCCATCGGCATGATTACCTTGAAAAGAAGGAGTTTCGCTCGCCGCCAAGGAAACCGTTCGATCGGTGAATATCGCATAAGTTTAACCAACTTGCTCGCTATGCCCCCGAGGATGTAGCGAGAGGCGAAAGCGAGCAAGAAGCGATTTACGGAAGGGTTAAGCAGCGAACTCTCTGTTCGTTTGATTTCTCGAGATTTTACCGACTTTGTGGTTGGTAAATAAGGCCATCGCCCGGAAGGCAAACATCAGAAATGGAGAATCGCAAGCGGAGGATGGCGGCTCGAAGTTTAACTCGGGAGGGCGCCAAGCCTCGTTTCTCTCGATCTCGACCACCTCGGCGTGGGAGATTCGAGACTACTACACCAAGAGTTCGGCTCGATTCGCGCCCAAATACTTCCGGATTCCGTAGTAGTTCATCGGAGGTCGATTCAGCAGAAGCGATTATTTCCTGGCGAGAATCACTTGCTTTCACCGCAACGAGTTGGGTCATTATGCCAATAAGTGTCCCAAGAAGCGACAACCGCCACCCCGTCAAGCCAACTCCGGAGTTTGGTCTCGCGGTCCCTCAAGACCGGTGGTCAATTCATGAAGGGCGTGTGAATCACGTCACCGCAGAGGAAGCCTATCAAAGACACGGATGTTGTTCTTGGTACGTTCCTTGTCAACTCGATACCGGCATCGTTTTATTTGATTAGGAGCTTCGCATTCTTTTGTGTCAAATAAGTTTGTGGAAAAATATGGGTTATCTACCTCCCCTTAGTTAAGCCCATGTTAATCCATTCCCGGGCTCGAAATGAGGGCTAGTTTATTCTGTCCAAATCTTACCTTTGAAATCTCCGGAGTAACTTTCTCGGCCAACTTAATAGTCTTGCGTTACGCAAAGATTGGGCGTAATTCTTGGAATGGGTGGCTTGCCAAAAATCGTAAGCGAGAATAGATTGTGCTAGTAGATCTATCAACCTCACCAATGAACAAGGGATTTGATGAGAGTTCCAACCCAAGACTTCTACGGAAAGAAGTCCTATCTTGACCGATTTAAAGGAAGTGAAGCGGAAGATATACCGTGGTACAAGAATATCGGATGTTTTTAGGAGGACTTACAGTATGCCACCGGGCCGGGACATAATGTTCTTAATTGACTTAGTCGTGGATCGCTCCAATTTCAAGCGACCCTACGAGAATGCTTGGCAAATGATCTAGCGAGTTGAAGAAGCGGTCGAAGAACTACTGAGTAAAGGTTACATTCACCAAGTTCATCGCCTTGGGAGCTCGGTACTATTTGTCAAAAAGAAAGACAATAGTATGAGAATGTGTGTGGACTATAGATCACTCAACGAGGTAACAATCAAAAACAAGTACCCGTTACCTAGGATAGATGATCTGTTTGATCAACTTAAAGGAGCCAGTGTTTTCTCCAAGATTGATTTGAGGTCAGGCTACCATCAGTTAAAAATCAGACCAGAAGATATTCCGAAGACAGCCTTTACCACCAGATATGGATTGTACGAGTTCACAGTGATGTCATTTGGACTAACAAATGCCCCTACTTATTTCATGAATATGATGAACAAAGTGTTCATGGAATTCTTGGATAAGTTTGTGGTGGTATTCATAGATGATATTCTCATCTATTCAAGAGATATGGAAGAGCATGAAAAACATCTCAGAATTATTTTGGGCAAACTTCGAGAACACCAACTTTATGCCAAACTCAGCAAAAGTGAATTTTGGCTCAGTCAAGTGGCATTTCTTGGACACATTGTGTCAGCAGGAGGAGTTGCAGTAGACCCCTCAAAGGTTGAAGCTGTAATGGATTGGAAGCAACCCAAGTCATCACAGAAGTGAGAAGTTTTCTCGGATTAGCTGGGTACTACCGCAGATTCATTGAAAATTTCTCCAAGATCGCCAAACCCATGACTCAACTTCTGAAGAAGGAAAAGAAATTTGAATGGACAAGTGCTTGTGAACATAGTTTTCAAGAGCTGAAGAAAAGACTAGTCTCTGCACCAGTGCTAGTTTTACGGATATCGTAAGGATTTTGAAGTTTTACGTGGCGCATCCTTGAGAACTAGGATGTCTTGATGCAGGAAGGAAAGGTCGTGGCTTATGCATCTCGTCAGTTAAGGCCACATGAAGGAAATTATCCAACTCATGATTTAGAGTTAGCAGCAATTGTGCATGCTTTGAAAATCTGGCGGCATTACCTCATTGGTAACCGCTGTGAGATTTTCACAGATCATAAGAGTTTGAAATATATCTTCACCCAGTCAGATCTTAATCTCAGGCAAAGAAGATGGTTAGAGCTGATAAAGGATTATGACCTTGGAATTCATTATCACGGGTAAAGCCAGCGTGGTAGCGGATGCTCGAGTAGGAAAGCATCTTGCAACACGGTGTTAGTTCAAGAAAATCAACGAGTTGTATGAAGAACTAAAGCATCCGAACTGAAATTGTCGATCAAATTTGTATCAACACGGTGGAAGTCAACCAACCATACAAAGTCGGATCGAGAAAAACAACTAGAAGGCGAAGACATCAAAGAAATCATGAAGAACATGAGAAGAGGCAAAGCCCTGGATTTTACGAAGGCGAGCAAGGCCGCAGTATGGTTTGGCAACCGCATCGTGTACCTAAACATCATGAAACCGGACAAGCGATTCGAAAGAAGCTCATGAATCACCTTACTCTATTCATCCCGGAGTACAAAGATGTACGAGGATCTGAAGGAAAAGTATTGGTGGGTTAGTATGAAGCGAGAGATCATTGAGTTTGTTGCGTTGTGATGTATGTCGCGTGTTAAGGCGAGCATCGAGACTGCGGATTATTACAACCATTACCAATTCCGAGTGGAAATGGGAGGAGATTGGTATGGATTTTATCACCGGACTACCTAGGACCCAATCGGGTTGTGATTCCATTTGGGTGATAATTGACCGATTAACAAAAGTGGCTCATTTTATTCGATCAAGACCACTTACGAAGCAATAAGTTAGCGAATTGTACATGGCGGGATCGTACATCTACATGGTATACCCAAGAAAATTGTGTCGCAGAGGTTCGCAGATTCACTTCAAAATTTTGGCGAGTCTACATGAAGCTTTGGGAACAGACTCAACTTGGCCTGACATATCATCCCCAAGCAGATGGCGGTGAGCGTGTAAATCAGGTCCTAGAAGACATGCTTGAGCTTGTGCTATAGATTATGGAAGAAGTGGGATAAGAATTTGCCCTATGCGAATTTTCCTACAACAACGACTTTCAAGCTAGCCTCTGAGATGTCGCCATTTGAAGCATTGTATGGTAGAAAGTGTAGAACCCTCTCCTTTGGGATCAAGTAGGAGAACACCAATTCTTGGACGAATTGATAAAAGAAAGTGAAAGTAAGGTAAAAGCAATAAGAGAGCGTTTGAAAGTAGCTCAAACCCGACAAAAGAGTTATCTGCCGATAATAATCGTCGGAGAGAACTATCCTTGAGATGGGAGATTTTGTCTATCTCGGGGTAACTCCACTCAGGAGTGAAGAGATTTGAGACTAAAGGAAAACTCGCACCTGATTTGTCGGACCCTATAAGATTTTGGCAAAAAGAGGTGAAGTTGCTTATCGATTGGAACTACGGCATCTCTGTCATTTATTCACAATGTCTTCCATGTATCGATTAAAGAAATGTCTCAGTACCAACGGAAGAAACACAGCGAGAGCATCGATCTTGAGGAAGATCTCACCTATGTGGAACAACCAATCAAGATTCTCGATGTGGCGAGCAGCGTCACCGAAGCAAAGTCATTCGTTCTTGTAAGGTTCGATGGAGCAATCATTCGAAGAAGAAGCTACCGGGGCGAGAAGAAGTTTTGAGAGCCGAGTATCCCTACCTTTTCTTGACCAAGTGCGAATCTGGGGTTGAGATTCCCTTTAAGGGGTAGGTTTATAATGCCCAAAATTTCAATTTCATTAAAAATAAGACTTTATTAATTTTTGTGGATTTTCGGAATTTTTAAAAGCTTTTCAATAAAGTATATTAAGGCTAAAAGAATTTATGTGCAAAATCTATTACCAACTAAAAGTTGGAATTATTTTATTTAAGTCGAGAATGCCTCATAGAATTTATGTGAATTTTCTCAAAATTTTGGACTTCATTTACTATTTTCTAAAGCCTATTTGAATTTACGGAATTAAATCAATTGAAAAAGGTTTAAAATCTTTTACTGCAAGATCTTGGGCGAAGCCCGACCTTGCGCACGCCCCGCCCAATCCTCCCGCGCCTATTTAATGCGGGCCGTCCGTCAAATCGGACGGCCGACAATCAATCCGTCGCGCCTCTCTCCGCTCTCTCTCTCGCTGCCCGGTGGGCCCACAGATCAGGCTTCTTCCCCGCCTTTCTTCTCCGCGGCGCGCGCTCTCGCCGCCATTGCCGCTCGCCTCGGAGCTCGTCACTCCGCGATTCCTCCCTCTCTTCACTCGCCATCGCGCATTAACTCCCCTCACTCCGCGCGTTCATTCCGCCATTACCCCCTCTTAACCTCGTGTGCGCCCGCGCGTCGCTCGCCGCCATTAACGCCGCACACGATCTCCCCTCCGGCCTCCCTCGCCTATAAAGCACCCGAGTGCGCCTCTCCTCCTCATTCTATTCCCCACCTCCTGTCCCTCGCTCGCCTCTCAATCGCGCATTTGCAATTCCCGGCGGCAAGCTCGTTCTTCTCCGATTCCGCGCCACCGAGCTTCCCGGCTACCACGATCGCACCTTCGGCATCAGCATCCTCCGCGATCCTGGCGCACCTTGGCTTCTTCACCAAGACCCCGAGCACCTTCGCCGCCAACAACCGAACCACACCGCCGCCTCTCTCGTCGCCGACCATCTTCCGCCACGCTCGCGTCGCCAGTAGCGACTCGACTCGGTGTATCCCCACGAACGCTTTGCACACCTCACCGGAGCTCGCCGCGCCGTTCGCTGCGCCATCGGTTCCGAAGCGCCTCCTCTCCGCGCCAGCGTGGTTAGCCACCTCGGCGCCACATCGGCGCCACCTCACCCTACGCGGCGTGCGTGGCCACGTGGATGCCCGGTATGCCTTAGCCATGGCAAGGCCACAGTAGCTCCTTCACATTTGTCTTTGTGAGCCGAGTCCACCGTGGACTTGAAAAACCGTGGACTCGATCCATGATTTGTTTGGGCCCACATGTCGACCTCTGTGTGCAAGATCTTTGCGACGTCGGTGGCGCAATAAATAGAATTTCCTTTAGAAAATTAATTGGGAAATTCGAAATTCGATTTTTGATTTAAATTTAGATTTAAACTTCCGAGAGCTCGTATTTCTTCATACAAACTCCGATTTAGGTGATTCAAATTTCTAAATTTGTATAAAATCAAGATCTAGCTAACTAAACCAAAATTATTTAATTTGGAGTTAATTTGAATTTTCATTTGAATTTATTTGTGTTCATTTGAATTCTGTTTGAATTTGGAATATTTTTGCGTATAGATTTTGACGACTCCGGAGAGCTTGACCCTATTGAAGAAGTAGAATACCAGGAATTTGAGCAAGGCAAGTTACACCATTGACCATTTTGCCCCCAATATTTAAAATTATTTAATTCCTGTTTTAAATTATTATTGCATGCATAATTGTATTTAATTATTTTAAATTCCTGTTTTAAATATTTAATTATTCCAATTCCTTTGTATAGCCAAATTTGATTGTTGTATTACCAATTCCTTGTAACCTTAGTCAAATGAATTTAAAAATAAATGTATGCTTAGCAAATGCTTAGACCATGAAATATTTGACTTTGGGAGAATTTAGCCAAAATTTCATAAATTGATAAAAAGCCTATGACATTGCCTTGTCATGGTGGACTTTTGCAAATGTCTTTGAAAATTTAAAATAAAAGAAAATGGTTTGTACTTGGGCAAACATGGACCGTTGGTGGGTGCAGTTTATGCAGGCCTGTCAGTTAGGATCGAGACCTGTGGTTTTTATTGAAAGTTGCCCAAGTAGATTAAGGACCGGCCTTTGAGCCGCATCTTGCAAAAGCTCCACCGTACTACCACATGTTACGTATGGGCGAACTGGGCTTAATAATTTGTAATACCTCGGTATTGTTTATGCCATTTTGTTGTGTGGGTGTCGGTTAGACTTTATTCCCACTTGGCGCAAGAGGGGGTTTCCAGCAGGTGGTTAGCCTAATGGAAGTGAAACCTTAGCGGGCATATTGGTATTGAGGTAATACATTGGAAACGCCTTGTGATAATTGCCTAGTCACACACCTAAGGAAGTGTGTATTGGCCGACATAACGGGCAAATTATCTCGTGTGGGTAAAGTTGTACAACCTCTGCAGAGTGTAAATCTATTCGAATAGCCGTGTCCACGGTCATGGACATGCTGAGCAAAGCCACTCTAAGTTAGATTTGTTTTTGGTTTTAAAATAACTTTGGACATGATTTGAGGATGGTTAATCCTTGTGGTAAATTTGGCGGGTAGCCTTGTGTTAGGAGGGTATCCTTCACTATGTTTCATATGGAGGTTATCCACTATAAAATGATCAATTTTAAATCGATTTTAGTTATGTAATGAAAATGTGCCTTGAAACTTAGTATAACTATTTAAACCAAAAGGTGATTTATGCAAATAAACCCTACAACCTTCCTTTGAATAACTTATGCATGCATTCTAAATTACAGATTGGGTGTAATTTGCGAGCACGGTTGTAGTGCTCACTCTTCTTGAATATTATTATTCAGGAGAAGACTGCTATCCAGAAGGTGAGGAGCAGGACGATTAGGCCGCGATCTCCAGACGATTGCCTGTGGCGTATCGTGTGGCTTACCTTTACTATTTGCTTCCGCTTAATGTTTTATTTGGCCTCCGGCCCCAGTTGTAATAAACTCTATGCTTATTAATATACGCTGGATATGTTTGTGATAACATTTTTGTGACTGTGTACACTGGAAATCCTGGACTAGTGTATGAACACAGAGAATTCGGGATCCTTCGTTCTCGGGTTCGACAGAGCCTACCCGGAATCTCCACCACCGCACACCCACACAAGAACACGACCACATATCATGTTTCACACAACACACACAACCCCCTCCTGCGACTCGGAGATAACCCACGCCAAAGTACTAAGTCAAGAGAGGTCCCATATCCCTCGCGTGGTTAATACGCAAAAATGCTGGAGAGTGTGACACAAGATGTTCGGTCCTTGTTGACTTAGGCAAGACATCCACAAACCCAATAACCCACCATCCGACCACTTGCCCAAGTCCAAATCAGTTTTTTCATTTTCAGATTTTGACTTTACAAAATAACAAAGCACAAGTGCTGGTCGTACTGACATAATACTTAAATGTGTGATCAAGATCATCGACTAAAAATCGATGATCGCCCAGTACTACCGGAACTAAGCATTTCTAAGCAATTTCAACTCGTATTCTACTAAATGACAAGAGCTCATCCATCGAACTCAAATCCTAGCAAATAACTTAGGCTCATGGTAGTAGAGAATACACAAGTCCTACAGATTATGCAACTATAGGATACTAACCATAATTTAACAACAAAATAGCAATGCATACATACAAGTTAAAATCAATATATTAGACTTGAAAATAATGGGATTGACATGATCAAACCGCTTGCCTTTCTTGTCATGAGTCAAGATGTAGTCAGGGATCACTTATGTTGTCAATGTGCTCTTGGATCCTAACGAAAGCTTAAAAGCAATCGATAAGAACGAATAAAATGCAAGGACTCAACAAACAAACTTTTTCCAAAAGTTCGAAAATCTTACCAAGCAAGACATCGATTTATAAAGAATTTAGCAACAAGAACCAATTGATTTGGATTCTTAATGCCAAAACTACGATCGAAGAAGGTCTTACGACCGGTAGTGGTCGTAAAAAGAAACCTACGACTATGGCGTGAGTCGTAGCAAGTCTTACGACTAAGTTCGATCGTGGAAGAACTTACGACTAGGTACAAGTCGTAATGGAACTTACGACTAGGTACTAGTCGTAGAAGGACTCATGCCCCGCATAGTCGTAATAAGACCTCGACCATTTATACATCGTAGTAGAGCTTACGACTAAGCTAGGTAAGCGGTCGGAAATCCAACCACTAGGTAACGCCTCCGCACGCTTTGCCGGTGGCTCGGCGGCGATCTCCGACCACGGCGGCGCCCACCAAGGGCGCGGATGAGTGTCCCAAAGTTGAAGGGTTCGACCGCGCCGATCTTGGTCGGAGTATAGTCTGCACGGTGGTAGTGCGACCACGAGTGCGGCCGAGAAGGTATGGCTCGGGAGGACTCGAACGAACAATACCAAAAGAAAACGAAACACGCTGAGCTCCTACTGTGGCATCATGAGACTTACTTGAGCCGAAGAACGACCAGAGACCCACCGGAGTGGCTCCGTGACGAGTATCCGAGCGGCGGTGGTAAGGTTCTCGCTAGGCCCAGCCGACACAGGCACAGAGAACCAAACCGCGTGAGAGTTAAGCTCCAAAGAGTAAAGGGGAGCAGAGGGGCGAAGACTTGAAGAAGAAAACCCCACGCACCGCCTCCACCAAGCTCCACACTCAACAATGTCGGTCGAAGAGAGCGAGGGACCGCGGCTCAAGCAAGAGGGTGAGTGTTAGTTTGGAGTTGCGTATGCTAAAGGAAGCTAAGGGTGAAGCAATGGGATTTAAATAGAGCAATGGTAGAGAGCAACGGCGGGTTTTTCGATCGGGTCAACACCGCCATGAGAGCACTTGAGAGCGATGGGAGCGGTTGAGTCATGGCCCTCTGTGAGATGAGCGCGACAGCATTTAATACGCTCGAGCTAGCCGCTTAAAGGTGGACATAGTGTGGATGACGCCATCGCTTGTCCCTCTGCGCCGCCATGGCGAAGATGCTTGTATGAACGACAGGAAGGAAGCGACTTCGTTGGTCGTCGGATTGAAATCGAACTGAAATTTGGATCGAGCGGATTGAAACGACCCATTGCCGTCGGTGGTCGAAGTCGTTCGATACCGATCCAACGGCTTAGTTAAATCGGGTGGTTTACAACGACTCGGCGTTAATTTGGTCGAAGACCGTTCGATACCGACCCAACGGCTCACGACCTAGCGCCGAACGATCGAGTTGGCACGCCTAGTGGATCGACCGAGTCGGTGGCTCGAGCCCGAGTCCGATTCGAACTCACTGAACCGTGCAAACCAGCTTAGGGTTTGGATTTGAATAAGCGATTTTTGAGGAATTATTTAAGGTAGCAAGCAAGCTCCAAAAATTATGAAATTTTAAGCGAGTTTGTCGACGAACGGAGGAACCTCATATGAAATTTCCAGAGATTCTAATGTACTGAATTTTTCCTCCAGAAATTCTGGAAGAGGGGAAGCTAGGGTTTGACCAAGCTTTGACTCGCCTCCAAGAATCATCAAATAATTTCTAAAAGTCATGAGATAATTCAGAGGTGTTGCCAAGCCTCCCTAGAACTCAAGAGAAATATCTCCAAGGGTTTGGCACAAGGTCTATGACAAGGAGGTTTTTGATTAGCGTCGAATGAGGATTTGAATTTGATCTTCCATAATTCTTTTAAAAGAATTACAAAAATGACCAGGGGTTTCAAGATGCAAGAAAAGTTTTAATTCCTCCTGATTTTCTTACACTTGAAACTCAATTCCAGATTTGGGATGTTACATAAACCTCCTCAAGCAGCTCACCGGTGAGAAAGATATTATTGACATCAAGCTGAGAGATGGACCATGTCCGAACAAACGCCACAGCAAGAAGAGTGTGAATGGTAGTCATGTGAGCTACATGAGCAAATGTCTCATCGTAATTACGACCATGCTCCTACTGAAAACCACGTGTCACGAGACGAGCCTTGTAGCACTCAAGAGAACCATCAGAGCTGGTCTTAACATTATAGACCTACTTGCATATGATAGGAGTCACACGCGCGGGAAGAGGGACAAGATTCCACGTGCTAGTGCGCTCAAGAGCAGCAATCTTCTCTGCCATCGCATGCTACCACTCCTGAAGAATAGCAGCATTACTATAAGAAGTCGGTTCAGCAAGAGTCGCTAAATAAAAGCGCAGGAGGCCGAATAGACTAGCGATCATGAAGACCATATCGAGGAGGAGAGGCCGAAAAAGATGACTCATCAGAAGAAGATGGCGCATCAGAAGAATCCTCAACTCACGGACAACGAGTGTAGTAGAGAGGATAAAAAGGAACAAGGCCAGGAGGAGCCTCTAGAGAGATTGTCGGTGGCGAAGGGGATGGTGAAGGAGGCATCAGAGAGGCCAAAGTATGTGATGGAGGTGTGGTGACTATGGGGTGGTAGGAAAAGTCAGGAAAGAAAGTGGCTCAACAAAAGATGCTAAAGTGGTAGAAGGAGAAAGACGAGGGTAGAAAGGACGAGACTCGTCAAAAGTGACATCCCGAGAAACCCGCATCCATCAGCCAACAGGATCCCAACAACGATATCCCTTATGCCCAGCACTATAGCCCAGAAAAACGCACTCTACCAACTAAGCGGTCAACTTGGTGCGCTCACGAGGTGTAAGAAGAACAAAGCACACAAGCCCAAAGAGGCGAATACTAGAATAATCAAAAGTCTTGCCACAGAAACGCTCAACTGAGATCCCACCCTAAAGAGCAGAAGAAGGCTAAATATTAATCATGAAAGTGATAGTAGAAACAACCTCAGCCTAAAAGTGTAGTGGGACCGCAGAAGCAAGCATAAGATCACATGTTGTCTCAAGAAGATGATGATGCTTCTGTTCAGCTACACCGTTCTGGGCATGAGCACTAGGGCAAGAAAACTGAGAGAGAATACCCTTCTCAGTAAAAAAAACCACGAAGAACTCCTAACAAGTATTGCCTGGCAAAATCGGCACGAAAAATATGAATAGAAGAGTCAAACTGAGTACGGATCATGGTGACAAAAGTGTTGTAGATGGAGAAAACCTAACTATGAGATGACATAAAGTATATCCATGTGTGTCTAGAAAAGTCATTAATAAAAATTATATAATATCGATGAACACCTTTCGAAACGAAAGGAGCCGGACCCCATACATCAGAATGAATAATGTCAAAAGGACGATGTGATACTGACTCATTAGAAGGATAGGGGAGTTGAACCTGTTTACCAAGCTTACCAACCTGACAATTTAGAAAAACATCACAAAACACGGACCCTAAAAGACCATGATGAAGTAAAGAAGATAGACGCGACCCGCAAAGATATCCCAAACGATGATGCCACTGAGCAAAAGACGTAGTGGAGGATGCAGCAGAAGCGGGGGCGGTGGTGGAGGCGATAAGACTAGCAGGAGCAGCAGAAGGAGGATGAGTCCAGTCAAGCTCTCAAAGACGTCATTAGTCACGGCGACGAGAGCCAGTACCAACCAGAGTTCTCATACGTTGATCCTGAATAGAAAAAGAATCAGAATCAAGAATAACACGACAACCATAATCTGTGAGCTGACCAGCGGAGATGAGCTGCATGGTTAGTTTGGGAATATAAGAAACAACATAGACATGAAAAGAGGAATTCGAAAGAGTGCCTCGTCCTGCGACAGAGAGAGGGGTACCACATGCTGTCTAAACAGTGATAGGAGTAGCTAAAGGACCAATAGAAGTGAGACTGTTGCAATCAGATGCCATATGAAAGGAAGCACTAGAGTCAAGAATGCAAGGTGATATACATGAAGAAGGAGTAGAAGGTGGTCTCTGACTAAAAGACCATGTAGCAGAACCAGATGATGCAAAAGCAGTCATGCGATACAGCACTATGAGAAACTCCTGAGAATTAGAAACACCACAGCTCTTTTGAGAGGCGGAACCACCAATGCCCTTTGGAGGATGACCACCACGACGTAAATCCTTTTTATTCTTGTAGTAGAACTGCTCCACATGTCCATTCTTGTTGCAATAGATGCAGTGGAGTCCCCTACCAATAGCAGCTGTCACTGGGGAATACACAACTGGTGATGGAGTAGTGGTAGCGGGTGTAGAAGGTGGAGGAGTTGCCAGAACCGAAGGAAATGACTGGGACGACAGCAGACCTGCAACATGAAGGCAAATCTCCTCAACACGAACAGCTGCAAGGGCTTCCAATAGAGTCACACAAGGGTGGCACACCAATAACTAAGCACGAGTCTCTCATACTCAACCCGGAGACGGGTCAAGAAGTCGTAGATGCGACGAAGCTCTAGGTGAGACTGCTGACGCTGACAGCACTATCAAGTGTGGCAAACATCCGGTCCCAAAGAGTCAATCTAATGCCATACCGCAAACAACTGGACAGAAAACTCATCCACAGTAGCATTTCCCTACTACAACAACTAGTCCTAACGCACAACAGCAAGATACAAGGAATCGCCAATGCGATTGCGCTGATGCGCCCACATCAACTGTGCTGAAGCCAAATCAACCACATCACCAGTGAGAGACACCTCCATGCTAGCAACCAGAATAGCAAAGGTACGTGCATCCGCATCAATCCATGTCTTGTAGACAACATACTGAGTCTGAAAAGTCTCCATTGCATCTTCAAAAATAGCAGATGCCTCCTTACGAGCATTTTCAGAAGTAGTCTTCAAGTGTATAGACTCAGCAGGTGGAGCAGGGCGAGGCAGGCAAGACAACTCGTTGGTAAGAAACCCCCAAAGGCGCTAACCACGTATGTGGAGACGCATATACTGAAACCAATCCCGATAATTGAGACCATTGAAGATCACCGGGCAGCGAGGAATGAAAACAGTGCATGAAGACATTTTCTTTCTTTCTTTTCTTTTTTTCTTACCGGGCCGCTCACTTAAAACAGCTAAAGCCTTGCTCTGCCTATAAACCAAGAACACGCACGGGAGGAGGGACTTAGGGTTCCTCCTTGGCGGCGGCACGAGTCGCGGAGGCGGCAGCTGCCCAAGCGACGGGATCTAGGCGGAGGAGACAACTCGTGTGCGGAGGATGCGATGGGCGGCACCTTGGCGGAAGATGAAGACGAGACGAAGAAAACCGCGGCGGCGGTGACCGGAAGAAAACCAGCAGCTCCATGTGATGCAAGTCCGACCGACCGAGCAGCGGCGCTCGGGCGATTCAACCCGGCTCAAGGCGACGCGAGTCCGGGCGATTGAGCAACGGCGCTCGGGCGATGTCACCCGATCCCGACGCTGCTAGAGAAGATGATGTCTGGGAGAAGATGAAGACATTAGGCCGCAACGACGACTGGAGAAAGAACCTGCAGCGGCAACAGTTTGGCGATGACAAGCACAGTAGAGGCAAAGCCAGGCAATGGTGGCGGCTGTGAAGATGAACTAGCGGCGGCGGCGGCCTGACGAAAAACCCTAGGTACGCTCTGATAACATGTTATGAATAACACAAGTACAGTTATAGTATATATGCAGGTACCCCTTATACCACGGGAAAAATACACAGTTATAGCATATATACAAATAACCCCTTATACAACAGAAAAAATACACAGCCAATAATATACATCTAACATTATGCTGGGAACATTATCCTCAGCAACGCTGCTTTCATACTGATGACAAACCAAACAATCTTTAGTAGTTTTAGCTATAGCGTGGATATATACATGTCTGCTATTCAGCCAACGATCCATCGGATGTTCACCAAACAGGAACTGATGCTTACGTACGTGCTCTCTCTCAGAAAATGAAGAACTTGGTGCCAAAATTGAACGTCAAAGTTGGTTCCGAGTAACCCGGCAACCATGTGTCCTGCATGGATTATCACATTCAACTTGTTGGAATAATTAATCATCCCTAATGTTAACGAGGCCCGCTGTGTAAAAGACGCATGTACCGGTCTAAGAAAGGCTGTTGTACTTATCAAAAGACTATAATACCCTCTACTTGTGCTCATAGGCTAGCTATCCTCCCAAGGGGTATTACCGTCATTTGTACAGGTTTGGGATCCTATAAATACCATATGTATCTCTCATTTTGGAGGGAGCTCTCTTGAGCAATTTATGAACGCCAAGGCATCAGGTGAGCCCTCGGGAGGAACCCTCGAACCCCCGGAGGCCACCGACAGGAGTAGGGTGGTCCCCTCAGACCCCCAAACCTGTATAAATCATCGTGTCATTCTCGCTCTCGTGGACGACAGCCTGTAGCACGATCGACGTTCGCCCCCTCACTTGTGTTCGGTTTTTACACCAACAACACAACTCTAGAGCTATCTCCATCGCCGTTGATGCTAATTTGGGTTGCTCCTCAGAATCCATCCTTCCAAAAGTAAGCACCTTAAAAAAGTACTAGTAAGCTTCTCATCGAGGCAAATATTTCAGCTCAAGGGCTTGTGTTAATTGTTCCTAACTTCGCAAACTTATCGGATCGACTAGCGATTATGATTTACTGCCACTTGTCGTGCAAGCTCCTGAAGCTGCATACAGCTTTCTTCAAGCATCCTAATCCTCATCCACATCCCCAACTAATTCAACAATAACTAGCACCCTTTCAGTTCTTGAAGACACGCTGTCGTGAAACTTGGTCACACCGAGGATTCTGATTTTCGGCCGAAAATCGGTCCTACCGGCCCTAAAAAACCGGTTTCCTTAAGTTTTGCTCGAATTTACTTGAATTTGATCTTTTTAATTTAAAATCCAAAAATTTCAAATTTTGATTTGAAAATTTTGGCCCAAACCGGTGTTATAACCCCCTCGGTAAAAAAAATCCGGTAGCGAAAACCTAGGTCACACACTACCGGACTCCCGGCCTTTGCCGAGAGCCCGAAGCTCTCGGCAAAGACGAGTTGACGCTCGGCAACCTATTTGCCGAGAGCAGCTCTCGGCAAAACATCTACCGGCAAAGGATTCTTTACCGAGAGCCCCTCTCGGCAAAATATTTACCGAGAGTAATGGCAATGCTCTCGGCAAACTATAGCTCTCGGCAAACTGGGTTGCCCTGGTAACGGCCAAACGATCGCTAACGGTGTGACAACTTCTTTGCCGAGAGTGACCGTCTGCAAAGAATTGTTAAAAAAAAATATTTGCGGCCGAGGTGGTTTTCAAAAAAAAAAGGTTTGCCGAGAGCCGAGAACCAAGCTCTCGGCAAAGAGGCAGATGTGCCGAGAGCTAGGCTCTCGGCAAAGAGGCAGATTTGCCGAGAGCCCTACTCTAGGCAAAGAGTTCAGAGAGCATTTTTTTTATTTTTGTTTATATTTCCAGCTTCAACAACACATATTTCACAAATATAACACATCATCCACATCACTTATATCACAAATATGTCATCCACATCACATATATCACAAATATGTCATCCATCTAAACATCTCAAATCCAACAACACATGTCCATCTCAAAGTGCTAAGTTCATCTCACACAAGTTCATGTCACAAAGTGCTAATACATGATGAAGAACAACAGGCTCACCCCCAAAGCTCCCACCCCCCCGACCCTCCCGACGGCTTGGCCACTGCTGGCGGAAGGTGGATACCCGACCCTCCCGGCAGTGGCGATCGCGGCCGGTACTCGACGGTGGTGATGCGGTCGCTAACGCGGTGGTACCCGACCTCCCGACGGCTGCTGATGCGGCGGAAGTTGTGGATACGGTTGGTGCCACGACCCTCCCGACGGCAATGGTGCGCGGGCACATCATTCGAACCCACGATTGATTCTGTACAAAGGAGAAGAAAAATTAGTAATTATAGTAATACTAAGGCATATAATTGTAATCTAAGCGTAGACAAGTCAAAATTTGCAGAACTAGGTATAAAATTGTAATCTAAGCCTAGACACATCAAAATTTCGGCAGCACCTCCCCTGCACGGTGGGGTTTCCAAAACCTGCAAGAAAACCAACGGCACGATGGCCGGCACACATATATATATCAACGGCACGAAGGCCTCCCATCACATATCAACGGCACGATGGCCGACATGCATAGTAAAGAGCTTTTGTTAGAGAAGTTGAACTCACGTATGAGTAAGGGGTATGGGTAAAGCGGTGGAGGAGCGAACGACTCTAGTGGCGCCGGGCGACCCATCGTGACGCCAAGACTTGCCACGTCTCGAGCCAAGGCGTCAAACCGCGCCGCTCGGCCTCCCACCTCTGCCGCTCGGCCTCCGCTCCCTCTGTCGCTCTTCCTCCACCTAGCCTTATGCTCCTCGAGCGCATGCACCTGGGCCTATAATTTTTCACCGCATTGTTACAAGCAATTTCGAGGAATGTAAAACCAATGAAGCATTTAATAAAGCAGAAATAACTCAGTAGTCTTTGCCACACGATGCGTCAAGTGTCTCGCCTTGGCGTATGGGCACGCCACGCTCGTCTTTGCTTGTCGGACCGTGAGAGAGTGGGAGTGGTGTGCGGTCGAGCGTCCGCTGCCGATGAGGTACCGCCCATGCTTCTTGCCTCCTCCCACCCTCATGACGATGTCGCCGTCAATGTCCGCGGTGTGCGGATCCCAGTCTGCCCCATGGACTCCCCTTGCCGCCTCGGTGTACTGACTGATGCGCTCGGGGATGCTCTCGTTGGTGAACGACTCGGCTGGGTCGTCCGGGTTCCAGTCGATGTTGTCTGTCGCCTTGCCCTTGTGGGCCAGAACCCATGACTTGAGCTCTCCGCATGGCTGGTTTTGATGTGCAGCCGACTGCGAGAAAAACAAGACGATTATAAATCATGCAGGAATAAACGTCTGAAAGAATAAATGAAGCTACACCAAGTCACGTACCCATCTAGCCCCGAATTCGTGGATGTTAAGGTTGCCCTGGTGGTGTGATACACCTGGCATCAGCAAACGCCGTTCCCGGAGGACGGTGTGGTTATCCGCCCAATTGCCACTCACCCACCTGTCGACCATCATCTGCCAGGCCCGCGTTTTATTGGCGCACCAGCCAGGAGGCACCTGTACGACATCAAGTACATTGACAGATATAAGAACAATTCAAGCCTACCCAATCTCAGAAGAAATCAATATTGATGTTGTATATTTACCTTCAGGTACTGCTCTTTGGTCAGATGCATTAATCTTGCATCTTCTTTCTTTACCTTAGATGCTCGTAGGCGGCACGATGAATCGATGATGGCACGGGAGCGCCTACCGTAATGCATGTCTGAGATGCGACCTCTAAAAGATTTGGCCAACGCCTTGGCCGCCCTCGCCTCGTAGTCCTCGACGCATTTGAAGAAGTCATGCATATAGAAAAGATGTATCAATACACTGGTTCAAGAAACTCTGGCGAATGCAATGTATTGAGCAAAGTAGTGGGAGGAAGACTTACCCATAACTCGCACATAACCCGCTCCGCCACGCCAGACGTGCGTGCGGCCGTCTAATCCTCCGATCGTGGGCGGCGACGAGTGCTCAGACGTGTAGGCGGCTCGAGCTTCGCGAAGCGAACCAAGCACGGGAAGTGTTCCTGCAGAGAAGACCTGGATGCCATTGGGCAACCTTTTGTGAGCACCTGGGACCACGACCTTCCAAGACCTGCGTAAGTGATTAAGAAAAAACTGTTAGTTTCCATTGTGATTCTATCATATGTAAAAGTTACGTACTTTTGCCCAACGGGTCGAATGACCGGGCGTAGAGCCTCGGCATCGGCGCTCAGTAGGCTCATGGGACCTCGTTGGTAGACACCCGAGGTTCCGGTGGAACTGGAACCTCCTTCCTCGGCCTCCTGCTCGTCCTCCCGCTCCTCCTGCTCGTCCAACTGCTCGGCCTCCTGCTCGGCCTGCAGCTCGGCCTCTCCCTGCTGAGCCTGCTCGTCCACCTGCTCTTCCTCCCGCTCCTCCTCGGGCTCTAGTGCTGCTGCTGCTGCAGGCTGAGGCGGTGGCGCCCTAGGCCTCCTCCCGGCCGCCCTCCTCCTCCTCCCCTGAGGTGGTGCCGACCCCCCAGCTTCACCTGAGGGCCCTGGTGTACTGCCCCCCGTGTCGTAAAGCGACCTGACCGCCCGCAAAGCTCTGCGGCCCGCCATCTTTGCACAATCACCTACAAGACATAAACAATAAGATCGGATTAGATGGATGTAGGACCGGAAAGGCGACTAGGGGGGGTGAATAGGCGCTTTCAAAACTTTCTCGCCTAAATCAAAAACCAACACGAACTTTACTCCTTTAGCTATGAAAGCTAAGAAGATCAGTAAGCACACAACGGAAGCCTTGTGTTGGATTTGATAAACCCCTCAACCACACGACACAACAGGAGAAAAGAACTCTTTGTTCTGATCGGGGGTGGCGGTCGACAAGCTACCACAGGCGATCGGACCGACGATCAACTAGCGGTCTCGACCAAGCAACTAACCAGTGGTCGGACCGGCGGACGGCGATTCGACCGGCAAGCCGTGTCTCGAAAACAAAGTGGTCGGATCGCCGTTGAAGGTCCGATCGGACGGTAGAGTCGAGCTGAAAAACTCCACCCAAAACCAAAACGAAATTTGATCCAACTTTTGTTTCAACCAATAAAACTTGACCAAATTTCGAGCACACCTCCCTAATGATATTAGAGACCTATTTCTAGCGACGATCCGTCAGATCCACTTCGCAGAATCGATCTCTCGAGATTTTACCAAAGAAGTGCACAAACCCTAGAAATATGAAAATCTTGATTCAAGACTTGCTTGTGGGGTTTGATGATCTAGATGACTCTAGGAGTAATCCCACACATCAAAGCAAGATAAAGTAGGTCAAGAGACCAAGCATGAACCTTTGAATCAAGGAAGCACCAAAATCATCCAAAAGGAGAAGAACACAAAAGGAGCAAACGATCTTTCAATTGAGCATCACAAGATTGTTCGATGACACAAGATGCTTACAAAGCCTCTCCAACAAGGAGGGCAAGAGCTCAACAAGGAGCACACTCCAAACCCTAGTTCTCCTCTCCTCTCCTCCAAACCCTAGAAAAGGAAGAAGGGGCTAAAATGAATGCTTGGCTTATTTTCCATCTCCCCTTCCTATTTATACTAGAGAGCTAGGGTTTCCTTTTGGGGTCACTTACACATGGGACCCACACAAATAACTCTTGAAGCAATCGCCGCTTCACCACGTGTAGGTTGATCGGCGGTTCTCATCGCGTCGCCAAGCCTCTCTTGTCCGAATCCCATCGGAACCTCCCGAGAGACTCGCATCGATATCCGCACCGCCGATCCAACCGGTTGCATCAACCACCCGTTCGATCCATCTTGCCCATTCGCGCACCATGCTTGTGTCACACGACCACCCGTATCCACGATCGTTCGGACCTCGGCTCTCCAAGCGTAGTCCCGATCCACTCACCGTTGACGTCGTTGACCTGCAAGCCACCTGCACAGCAATAGACAAACAAATCGTTTCCGGGAACAAGTTCTTCACAACTTGACCCACGTCAGTTCCGCAATGCAATATACAACAATAAAGCATTGAAGTTCATATGATAACACAATCAAAACCAACTCAATGCAACACTTGGCTAACCTTCAAGCCAATGCCGGTCTGACCGCCCCTCAGGGCCGGTCCGACCGATTCATCTTGATCGGACCGCTCCCACTGGCGGTCGGACCGGTCCAAAAGACTTAGCCGATTTTCAACTCAAAATTCGAAACCTTCGGAATTTTCAAACGAATAGAACTTTTGACTGGGAGCTCCAAAAATTATGGGACCACATCCAGGAGACTCCCCTCACTTGCCTACACAACCTATTTTTGGCTCAGCTCCAAAAACCCAATTTTTGTTTTAGCGGTCGGACCGGCCACCATGGCCGGTCGGACTCCTCCACGGGCGGTCTGACCGCCCGACACCACCGGTCAGACCGCCTGTGGTCTGACAGCCTTGGAGCAAACCCGAAAACGCGAGATTTTGCAAACCAACAACGCCATTGCCAATTGACTCATCATCCTGAGATCGTGCACATATCCTCACGATATCCACAATGGATCATAAACAAGTGTTGGACCGTAAAGGCGACTAGAGGGGGGGTGAATAGGAGCACGCTCACTTTTTCACAAATTATGAACTCAATACAATTTCACTCCAGTAGCTATTAGAAAGCTATGAAGATCAATATACCAGTACAGCGGAAGACTAGTATTGAATCCAATAAAAACCCCTAAGCAATGCGACAATAATCAGCAAGAATCAAAGCAACACAAGTACTGGCGGTCTGACCGCTGTAGTGAACCGGTCGGACCGATTGCCGGCGGTCGGACATTGCTATATCTTGGCGGTCGGACCGCTCAAATCGGTCGGACCGGTGGTGACAATGATCGGACCGGCGATCTACGTAACCGATCTGAAGCAAGAAATCACCGATGACGAAGTTGCAATTAGGTCTAACTTTTGATTCTCAACTCCAAACTTCACGAAACTTTGCACACACCTTCTCTATGCTATTGAGGACCTATTCCAATCGAATATTATGATAATTCTTGGAACGATCTTGAGCAATTACCAATTGATTAATGAAGGTCTAAAAGCGGGCAAGAACGAAAACTTGATCCTAAAGCTTGTTCGTGAGGATTGATGATCAAGATGATGCTAGATAGATTCACACATATCACAGCAAGCTAATTCACGTGAAAGAATCAATCACAAACTCGCGGATCAAAGAAAGCCCTAAAAACACGAAATTGAAAGCAAGAACGAAAAGAGACTTATCTCAAGCAAACCTTGCATAGATTGATTTCGTGATTGTTTTTGGATTACATCCACACCATCATGGATCGATGGACAATCAAAGATCACGAAATTCTCCTCAAACCATGAAAAGCCCTAGCCTCCACCTCAACTCCCTAAAGACAATTAGGGTTTTGAAACATAAACAAAGTAGAGAGAGAAAGGTGCGACCACCATCTCCTCCTATTTATAGTGGAGGCCTAAACTCCTAGGGTTTGACTCCATTGGGCTCCGTTAAGGCCCACTAACAAACGGGTCACACACGCACGCAACCAAAGCGCCGTCTTTAACCTTTTGACCTAAACCGCTTCACCATGCGCCATGGATTTGCCAATAGGTCACCCTTGTCCATCTTGTATCACGCTTGAGTCGTTGACCTCACCCGCATCGTCAATCGCTCGGACCTCAACTCTCCAAGTCTAGTCCCGATCTTCCTCGCCGTTGACCGTCGTTGACCACCAAGCAACCCGCACAACCATAGACAAGCAAACACGATTCGGGAACAAGTTCTTCACAACTTGACCCATGTTAGTCAAAACATGCATCATGCAAATCATATGCCATGAAACCAATGACTTTGACCTAACAAAACAACATCGCCACGGTTGGCCGACGTTCAAGTAGAAACCGGTCCGACCGCTCCAGTGAGCCGGTCGGACCATTTCTTGGCGGTCGGACCGCTCCTCGTGAGCGGTCGGACCGCCTTGGGACTTAGCCGAAATTCAAGCTCCCAAATTCAAACCTTCGAAACTTTAAACCAATAGAACTTTTCATCTGGAGGCTCCAAAATCATGAGACCAAGTGCATTGGGATCCCTTACTTGTCTACAACACCTATTTTGGCCCACTCGATTTGAACACTTTTGGTCATCGCCGTCCGATCGCCCGGATGGCCGGTCCGACCGATATGGGACCGGTCGGACCGCCGTCAAGGACGGTCGGACCGCCCCGAGCGAGAAGCACAGTAACTTTGTCGAAAACGCGTGAAACGACAAACCGTAAACGCCATTGCCAATTGTCACATCATCCTAAGATCCGAACATATCCACATGAAATCCACAATCTCCCCTTGATGAACACATTGGCAATTATCCGAAAAGTGTAAGTAAGAGGTTTGAAAACGAGTTTACTCGCAGCAGACAAAGGCACAACTTGGTCCATAAGCAAGAAAAAGCAATGAAAATGACCAAGCTGGCATCAGAATAGTATAGGTATGTGAGACAAAGCAAAAGTAAGCATAAAAACTTTAATTTCCAGAAACGGGTCAAAATTATCACATATGGTCCATATGAAAGAACAATTGTTCAATTAACCTATGATCATTGTGAGGATAAAAGAATGCAATTCAAGTTCAGAATATTCAATAAGACAATAAGAATGCAACTCAAGAACTCCCCCTCACTATGATCATCAAATTTCAAAAACTTTTAACTTTTCAGTTACTCCCCCTTTGTTTAATCTTCTCCCCCAACAAAGAAATATCTTCTCATTAACACATCTTCTCCAAATAAACATACCAAAGAAATATAACACATCTTCTCCCAAAGAAAGAAATATCTTCTCATTAATTAACACATCTTCTCCCCCTTTGACAATGGATTCATCAAGGAATCACGCCTTCCTCTCATCCAGAGATAACCAATAGATGATAAAGAAAGAAGCAGAAATAAAAGAAGCATAAACAGGAGTATGCATGAAGTGCAATGGAGTTGCTTCATTTTTTGAATTTTTCAATTTTTGATTACAAGAAGCTTTGGAGATTACCCAAAAGAACAAGCTAGTATCTCTAATATTGCACAAACAGCATATCAAGCCTGACAGCGCTAGCAAGATCATGGTAAGACATATATATCAAAGCTAAGCACAAAGGCTCAAAAGTAAAGCGATGATTTGATCAATTTAAGCAACGCTTCAAATTCAAACAAGTTCATCAACAAGGATCCTAAAGTGAAATTGGCCATGTCAAAATGTCAAAGTGAGATCAAAAATCTAACAAAGACCACATTAAGAGTCAATCAAGTCCCGTATTGAATCATTTTGCTCAATATTTTGTAGACGCCCAATTGTCAACATTTTTCTCATTTGCATTGAATATTGAAGTTGACTAATGATCTAACTTAGTGACAAGATCCTGGACTAGGAGCCATCCACAAACTCATCCTAAGCTTCGACCAAAAGTTGATTAAAGGTATATCTTAGTAAAGAAGATCCTGGACTAGGAGCCATCCACAAACTCTTTCTAAGCTTCTACAGGCGACAAATCTTGAGGTTCATGTCATTTCGACAAGCGGTCCCCATGAGATCGTCGGTTCATCAAACTATCTCCAAGTTCATGTCATTTGACAAGCAGTCTCGTAAGAATAGTTTGGCACAGTTTAAGCATAAGACAATCTTGATTTTCATTTTTCACAAGAGCATTTTTAGAAACTCAAGAACACAAAAGCTCAAGTAAAGGTCAATTTTAGATCAAAGAGCTAACAAAGCAATTCTGACAGGGCCAATGTCACAAGAGGAGCACTAATTGCGCAACTCGCTAAAACATCTACAAATTGCAATTTCTTAGTTTGAGTTGTTTAAAAAATTCTAGCTCATATAGCAAAGACTTAGCTACACATGTAAAAGCATGATAGTTCTAGCAAGTCAAAGAACTAGACATGACATTGAGCAAGAATTGAAATACAAAAGCTCTAAAGGGTAATAGGCAAAGCTTCATCAATTTTAAAAGATAAGCAAGAAAGACTTATATTACAATGCATCTTTTGGATTTTTCATACCACTTGTTGTAACCACTTGTTGGATTTTTCATATGAATGCAATATGACACAATGAGATGCAATTAAAAAGCCTAAAAACCTAAAGAGTTCAAAAGATCACTAAGTTCGGAAAAGAACAATAAAAGATCAAAAGAACAAGGAAAGATCAGAAAGATCAAACTCCCCTCAAACCAACCCATAAGGATAAATAACCCTAACTCGCTTCTCAAGGTGGCAAACCTAGTTGGGTCTAAAGATTTGGTGAGGATAAAAACAAGATACAAGAGAAGAATCTAGTGGGTGACAAGCGCTGAGGTACTCTTCCTATCTAGTGACGACCCGCACAATTAGGATAAGAAAAACCCCGAATGGACAAGGATAAAGAACAGAATATCAAATGCCATACAAAGAGAGTAGAGTGTAAGTACCTGAATAAGAGCTTAACGGCCTGGCGATGGGAAGTTCTCGGAGATGCTTGAAACCCGTCGACCGCGTGAAGGAGGTGAACCATCTTGAGTCTCCGGCAATATGACGTGATAAATCGGAGTTGACAAAGCACGTGTCCTTCCTCTTTCGCGGCAATCACGAAAAATCAAGGCTGGAAGAACGATGTGTCTCGACATGGGGTTAGTTAAACAAGACTTGGGAACCCGATCTTGAGACACGTCTGCGAGTAGTATGCAAAGCGAAGTGTTATCCTTGATTTCATCTAAAATTCATTATGAGCAATGTTTAAGTTAACATGAGAATTAAAGCGTCGGTGATCGACGGCGTTGTCTTGTGATCGGGCCGTGATAAATCGGTCGACCGGTGACCACCGTGATCGGACCGTGACTGAAGAACATGAGAATTAGAATATGTAGAAACATAATGATTAGCATGTGAGAAAAATCCTAATCCCGGTTTATTCCTTTCAGTGTTACCATGTCTCATAATAGCTCTAGGTTGCTTGAATGAAATTCTATCAAGATTGTTTCTATCATTTTTCAACCTCATGTGAAATTCAATCAAATGCCCACCTTTCTTGCAATAAGTGCAATGGTACTTGGTACCACTAGAAGAAGCACCATTTGAATTAATACAAGGTTGGGCAAAACCTCTGATTTAAAAGATGTTTTTGCAGTTGGGTTTTGAATTCAATTAAACCTTTTCCAAGACTTGAATGACTTTTGGGTTTGAATTGTCTTGAAAAGAATTGAATCCTAAACCTTGCTTCTTATAAGGAGTTTTAGACTTGTCAAGAATCATGTTTAATTGTTTCTTACCTTTAGAAAATTTCTCTAATGTATCATGAAGGTAAGCATTTTCTTTTCTCAAGTTAACACAAGCATGACAAGTTTTATCCATTGATTTCTCCTTATACAAAGCAATTTCAAGCTTAAGAGCGGAACATGAAGCACAAGTAGTATTTTCAATATTGTCCTTAAGTTTAGCATATTTGACTCTAGCAGCTTCTAAGATATCTTTGATTTCACGTTCTTTTTCTAAGCATGAAGTGCAAGGGCTAGAATCAATCACATCAGAAGCAATCAACTTGCTAGACTCTAAGCATTTTTCACAAGGAGCGATTTAATTTCAATTAGCTCGGTTCTAGCATTTTCAAGTTGTTGTAAAGCAATATTGTGAGCAGATTGCGGTTTAGCCAATTTCGAGTGCATATCATGACAAGATAAACATTCATCGAGTTCAAGAGTCTTAACATTTGCAAGTTCTAGTTTTAGTTTACCAATTTTGACTCTAGTTTCTTATTTTTAGTCATGACAAATTCTAGCGCTTCATCTTGACTAAGCACTTGCTCAACTATAGAATTATATTTAGCGAAAGCTCATCATAAGAAAAAGATACCTCATCATTATCAATGTAAATCTTGTCACCATGAAGCACATGCCAAGTAAAGTCTTTGGCCTTCCCTTTCTTTTCCTCTTCGCTCCCGAGTCCACATCACTAATGGATTGCTCTCCAAAGCGGCAAGGACCCGTGGCGGCCTTTATGAGCTTGAATGACATCATACTCGAGTTGTTATCATGAGGCTTCTTCCAAGTCGTCTTCTCCTCCTGTGCTTACCCTTACCTTTTAGCTTGGGGCAATTGGCGGATGTGGTAAAGCTCTCCACACTCATAGCAAGTAACAGGACCACCTCTCTTTTATTTCTCACATTGTTGTAAGCCGTGTGAATTTTTAGCTAAAAGGGCTAACTCTGTCTCGAGAATATTTTCAAGCTCCTCCTCTAAATCGCAGATAAGCAAGCAAATGAAAATCCGAAGAAGATTCAAAAGAGTCATCAAAAGCCTTTTGTGAGGATCTGCTACCAAAGCTAAATTATCTTTCTTGGGATGATCAACTCTTTTAATTTCATGAGTCTTGAGTTTACTATAAAGCAATTCTAAAGTAAGACTCGAAAGATCAACATTCTCTTCTATAGCAGTAGCCTTCATCTCCCACTCCTTGGTGTTGATTGCAGCCAAGAGGTGGGTGGCATTTTCAGATTGAGAATATTCAATATCAACAGCTTTCATTTGATTAATCACTTTATTAAAACGACTGAAAATGTCATCGATGCTCTCTCCAAGACGCATCTCAAATTTGTTATAATCACGCTTATAGATTGTTTGGCGCACTTTCTTAATTTGGGACGAACCCTCATGATATGTTTCGAGAGTGCTCCAAATCTCGTGTGCAGTCGCAAAATTGCAAATCCTATCATATTCTTGTCTACCAAGCGCACCATATAAAAGATTCTTGGCCTTGTTGTTGTTAGCCAAAAGAACCACAGAAGCAGGAGTTTCAACCTCAGGAATAATGAGCGGGGATCGAACAACGTCCCATATAGCTTGTCCCTCGCTCTCAAGGAATACTCGCATACGATTCTTCCAATAGGCATAGTCTTGTCCATTGAACATATGCGGTTTTGTAGTGAATCTATCCATCGCCAAAGTTCAGTGACCGGTTAAGATCAAGAGTGAACTAACCGGGCTCTGATACCACTTGTTGGACCGTAAAGGCGACTAGAGGGGGTGAATAGAGCACGCTCACTTTTTCACAAATTATGAACTCAATACAATTTCACTCCAAGTAGCTATTAGAAAGCTATGAAGATCAATATACCGATCTGTTGGAAGACTAGTATTGAATCCAATAAAACCCCTAAGCAATGCGACAATAATCGGCAAGAATCAAAGCAACACAAGTCTGGCGGTCGACCTCAGAGTGAACCGGTCGGACCGATTGTCGGCGGTCGGACATTGTTATCTTGGCGGTCGGACCGCTCAAATCGGTCGGACCGGTGGTGACAAGCGGTCGGACCGGCGATCTGAACCGATCCAAGCGATAAATCGGCCGATGACGAAGTTGCAATTAGGTCTAACTTTTGATTCTCAACTCCAAACTTCACGAAACTTTGCACACACCTTCTCTATGCTATTGAGGACCTATTCCAATCGAATATTATGATAATTCTTGGAACGATCTTGAGCAATTACCAATTGATTAATGAAGGTCTAAAGCGGGCAAGAACGAAAACTTGATCCTAAAGCTTGTTCGTGAGGATTGATGATCAAGATGATGCTAGATAGATTCACACATATCACAGCAAGCTAATTCACGTGAAAGAATCAATCACAAACTCGCGGATCAAAGAAAGCCCTAAAACACGAAATTGAAAGCAAGAACGAAAAGAGACTTATCTCAAGCAAACCTTGCATAGATTGATTTCGTGATTGTTCTTTGGATTACATCCACACCATCATGGATCGATGGACAATCAAAGATCACGAAATTCTCCTCAAACCATGAAAAGCCCTAGCCTCCACCTCAACTCCCTAAAGACAATTAGGGTTTTGAAACATAAGCAGAGAGAGAGAAAGGTGCACCACCATCTCCTCCTATTTATAGTGGAGGCCTAAACTCCTAGGGTTTGACTCCATTGGGCTCCGTTAAGGCCCACTAACAAGCGGGTCACACTGCACGCCGCAAAGCGCCGTCTTTAACCTTTTGACCTAAACCGCTTCACCATGCGTCATGGATTTGCCAATAGGTCACCCTTGTCCATCTTGTATCACGCTTGAGTCGTTGACCTCACCGGCATCGTCAATCGTTCGGACCTCAACTCTCCAAGTCTAGTCCCGATCTTCCTCGCCGTTGACCGTCGTTGACCACCAAGCAACTTTGCACAACCATAGACAAGCAAACACGATTCGGGAACAAGTTCTTCACAACTTGACCCATGTTAGTCAAAACATGCATCATGCAAATCATATGCCATGAAACCAATGACTTTGACCTAACAAAACAACATCGCCACGAAGTTGGCCGACGTTCAGTAGAAACCGGTCGACCGCTCGGGTGGCCGGTCGGACCGCCTTGGCCGGTCGGACCGCTCCTCGTGAGCGGTCGGACCGCCCTTGGGACTTAGCCGAAATTCAAGCTCCCAAATTCCGAAACCTTCTGGAAACTTTAAACCAATAGAACTTTTCACTGGAGGCTCCAAAAATCATGAGACCAAGTGCATTGGGATCCCCTTACTTGTCTACAACACCTATTTTTGGCCCACTCGATTTGAACACTTTTGGTCATCGCCGGTCCGATCCGCCCGGATGGCCGGTCCGACCGATATGGGACCGGTCGGATCGCCGTGCAAGGACGGTCGGACCCCCGAGCGATAAGCACTGTAACTTTGTCGAAAACGCGTGAAACGACAAACCGTAAACGCCATTGCCAATTGTCACATCATCCTAAGATCTGGAACATATCCACATGAAATCCACAACAAGACATTATTATAAAGAGATGCAAAATAAATAAAGCATAATTTCAAAATAACATAATATTACATGTATTAGAAATAATCATCCCCATCGGGATTAGCTGGATCATAGCTCTCATCATCACTATCAGCCATGTCGAAATGTTCAACACTTTCCAAAGGAGCAACTATGTCATCAATGTTAGGAAGTCATGCATGGAGTATTGATACCAAACATTGTCCTTCGTCTTATCCTTAATGTCCATGATCGTTGCCCAAAGCGCCTCGGCAACATTCTTCTCGGTGTGCATTACATCAATGTTGTGTGGAAGAAGAAGGTCGTTATAATAGGGGAGCATCATCAAGGGCGACTTATGAGTCCACATATGCTCCTCACCATATCCCACGAACCTACCATCTTTTCATTGATCAGGAGAGCATCTATCGATCATGAACCTCAAAGACTGGTCATCATCGTAGTGCGGGTGCGTAACCATGACACCTTTAGTAAAGTTCTTGATGTCTCGTCTGAATGGATGCTCGTGAGGAGGAATTGTCGATGTTTGTCGAACGCTGAATATTTGCCGCCTCTTCGCAGCCCAATTGAAGCTGCAGAGTCGCCTTGCACAAGGGGCATGGAAACTTCCATGAACACACAAGCGCTGAATATCCCATATGCTAGGAAGTCATGCATGGAGTATTGATACCAAACATGCATGTTGAAGTTTGTCTTTGTAGCTCGATCGTATGTCCATACACCATGGTCCCAAGCATGGACCAGTTCATCGAACAAAGGCTCCATGAACACACCCATGTTATTCCCAGGGTGTTCTGGAATTATCAACGACAAGAACACATTCTGTCATTGGAAGGAGACGCCAGGGGGGAGATTGAGAGGGATAACAAACACAGGCCAACAAGTGTATGGGGCAGCCATCATTCCATAAGGATTGAACCCATCTGTTGCTAGTGCAACACGCACATTACGTGCCTCCCCACTTTTGTTACGATGAATGTTATCAAAGTGATGCCATGCTTCACCATCGGCTGGATGTACCATCTTCTCAGGACTGTATCTTTTTCTATTTTTGTGCCATATCATCTGTTTCGCGGACTCCTCTGTCATGAATAGCCGTTGGATCCTCGGTATGAATGGAAGGTACCGTAGGATTTTCACGGGGTACGGACTCTGCCTCTTCTCACCATCACCAGAGTCTACCTCCAGATACCTAGAGGATTTACACTTTGGACAGTACTTTGCATCCGCGTGTGCTTTTCTAAAGAGGACGCTTGACCCTTCGGACAAGCATGTATCCGCTCATACGGCATCTTAAGTGCGAAGGACCTTCGCGATTCGTACATGTTCTATGGCGAAGGTGACCGTACGGAAGGATGGAGCCAATAATCATCAACATTTCATCAAAGTTCTCTCGTCGAGGTTGAGCCCTGGGACTTTAAGGCCATTAAGCATGAAATGCCATCAAGCTTTGAAACTGTGTGTGTGGCCATGAAGGGGTTTCCCGCAGAGACAACATGTCGTGTCACGCCTTTGCGCTTGCCTCGCTCCTCCTCCTCCTGCTGCCTACATCCTTCAGCGAAGTGTGCTTCGTGAAAGTCATCTAACCAAGCTGCTACCCCGGCATCAACATTGTAATCCTCGACACGTGGTCTCACCACCTCCTCTCTCACACGATCGGCTTCACCGTGGTGGGTCCACTGGGTATAGTTTTTCAGTAAATCCATGCCTAGCCGGATGTGAAGTCATCACCTCCTTTATCCGCCTCTTTCGTTCTTACAGTTGATGCGGGGACAAAACGGCACGCGCTCGGAGAACTGGTCAAATACTTGCTTGATGAAAGCCTCGGTCTTGTCGACCCATTCTCTGGTAATCTCACGGGCGCTCGTGGCCGAGTACATCCACTCACGGTCATCCATCCTCTAACATATATATCACCAAGTAATAAATATAACCATGGACTTGCATCTACACGTCGTTCCTACCATCTAATAGGTAAGGATAGGTCTAATCCACGAGGATCGTCGATGGTGTTAGTTCCCATGTGCAGTCCTATCCAAAGCGAATTTGGCGGCACCTCCCATTGTTCTCCAAATACACGTCCCGACAGTGAGATTGTGTATCCGGAGAACAACAGAAAATCTTGTCGAAACTCATCTCGGATCGGAGCGAACCATGGAAACTAACACCATCTGCGCATCCTCTGCTATCAAAAGCGTGGACAATTGAAGCAGATACGGTTATTGATATGCAAAGATGCATATTTCTAACCGTATCTCTTTCGAACAGGAGACACCTAATTGGGTTACGTGGAGATACATGACCGGGACAAAGAAAGAGTGGTTATACCTCGGTGGAGGTGAAGTCAGGCTAAGCGGGGCGTGGCGGAGTCGGTGCGATGGCGAGGCGGCAGTCTTGAGCGGACACAGGGACACCGGGTACTCCGACTCGGCTCTGCAAAAAGAAAGAAAGAAGCAAAATAACGTCAACTCAAAAATTGGCAAACATCTCCCTGAGCAGTGAGGTTTCCAAACACGAAGAAAACCACGACACGATGGCGACAACCACATATATATCAAGGAACCACATGCGACAATTATCAACTACTACTACTCTAACTACTACAACTACTACTACACTAACTACTACTACCACTACTAATACCACAACTACAACTACTAACTACTAACTACTACTAATACCACTACTAATACCACTACTACAACTACTAACTACTACTAACTACTACTACCACTAATACTACTTAGTATACCTTGTTCCTCTCATGGCGGCGGCGAGGCGAGGCCGACGGCGCAGGCGAGGCGAGGGCGAGGCGAGGCCGACGGCGAGGACGAGGCGAGGGCGAGGCCGACGGTGAGGACGAGGCCGAGGGCGAATCGAGGCGCGCGCGAGGGCGAAGCCGTGAGCGCGGCGAGGACGAGACCGAGGGCGAGGACGAGGAGGGGCGCGGCGAGGACGAGGGCGACCGGGCGCGCGCGAGGGCGGTCAAGGCGCGGCGAGGACGAGCCCGAGGGCGAGGACGAGGAGGGCGCGTGGCGCGGCGAGGAGGCGCGGCCGGCCGGGCGTGGCGTGGCCGGGTGGCGGGCTTTGACGGGCGGCCGGCCATGGAGGGCCAAGCGGGCGGCGCCGGCGCGCGGGCGATGGGCGGATGGGGCGGCGTGGCGGGATGGGGGAAATTTGGCAGGCTGCAGCGCAGCGAGCTGGCGGCGACTGCGTAGCTTCGCAGCGGCGCGTGGCGATGGCGCGAGCTCAGGCGGCGCAGCAGAAGCGGCCGGGCGTGGGCGGGCGAGCGTGGCGGGTGGGCGAGCGGGCTTGCGGGCTGCAGCGCGAGGGGCTCGGGCCACGCGAGGCTCATGTGGCAGACACCGAAGTGGCGCTCCTCGCGAGACGCGGCGCTCTCTCGCGGCGGATTAGAGTGAGAGAGTGAGAGAGATAAGGCCCAAGCGGTTAAGTGGGAAGCCACTTTGCCGAGAGCCAGATCTGGGAGGCTCTCGGCAAACCTTCCCCTTGCTGAGAGCCCCAGATCCGCTCTCGGCAAAGTTTTTTTCAAATTTCGTTCGAATTTTTTAACTAGCTAACTGCACAAAAAAATATTTAAAAAAAATAAAAATTATTATTTGCCGAGAGCTCTTGTCGGCAAAGAAAAGTTTTTAAATATTTTTATTAAATCTAACAAATTGAACAAAAATGATATTTCTAAAAAAATTAAACATTTGCCGAGAGCACTCTCGGCAAACCTATTCACGAGAGCCAGCTCTCGGCAAACCATTGATCCAGGCTAGGTAAAAAAAGAAATCTGCGCCGAGAGCGGGCCCAGTTGCTCTCGGCAAAGAGCCTTTGCCGAGAGCAATCCCCTGAAGCTCTCGGCAAAGAATATCCAAAAAAATTTTAATAAATAGCAAATGGCTCCGGAAAAATACGAAATTTTGCCGTGTTACAACTTATGCTCTCTAATGTCTATACAAAAAGTTTGGAACTCCAAAACTAATTCGACCGTGACATTGTTTGAAAATCCTAATGGATCCTTCTCAACTTTATGAAACTTATTAGGAGATGTCTCAGATTGTAAGAATCATACGCAACCACTTGCATGAAACATTTTCAATTTTTACCACAGCCTCCAAGTGTGATACCATGACTTCATTGCAAATATCACAATTTTTCGAATTCGTTTCCTTTTTTAAGAATTTTTAAATCGTTCGCGACATATGTTCGTGGTCTTGATTAAGTAAAATAAAAGGTGAAAAAACGTCAACAAGATGTTATTTGCCCCAATAATGCATAAATAGCATGAATATCATTTTCTACTTAATTTTTTCCGTGTTTAAATCAATCATTGTTCAAATTTTAATCGATTAAAAACTCCTTGAAATGCAATTAATTAATTATATATAGCAAATAATTACAAAAATACACAAAATTTTAATATTGAGTACAACTGTAGTATGTGTATAGAGAAAAAAGTTTGGAGCATATGAAAGAAAAATAATTTAATTGGAGAGAGTTAGAGAAGAGAAACACATGCACATGAAATATAGAAACCACATTTGCCGAGAGCACAGGAGGGCTCTCGGCAAATATTTGCCGAAGCGCTCGGCAAGCAGATTTTGCCGAGAGTCAGAGCGGTGGGGCTCTCGGCAAGCGGTGACGCCGTCGAGCGGAGTCACGGCTATGGGCCCACGGCAATGTTTTGCCGAGAGCCTGATTTTGCCGAGAGCGCGGCCCACGGCAAAGGCCCATTTTGCCGACGGGTATTTTTTTGCCGAGCGGTGCTCTCGGCAAAATGGCCCACTTCGCCGAGAGTTGTTGTTTGCCGAGATGCAGGCCCACGGTAATCTTGTCAGTTCCCGACGGCCCGTGTTTGCCGAGAGCCGCGCTCGGCAAACGGTTTCTTTGCCGAGAGCCCGCGTTTTTGCTCTCGGCAAAAATCGCGGCTCTGGGCAAAGGACGTTTTTCCGGTAGTGACACCTCCATATCTTAAATTGGCAACCTTGTCGTCCTTGAGATTATTTTCATTAAAGAGAACAATTTGACAAAAGTGATTACGCACCCTTTCATCAATGTAGACAAGCTCAACAAGGGCGCTCTTTCCAAATCTTGGCAAACTGAAAATGGGGAGAACACCCAATTTATCTGAACCATGGGGCTCCATTCGCAACAAGAAGCTGATGGCCGTTCCATTTCCATTCGCAACTAGAAGCTGATGGCGCCATATTAACAAAATTGTTGTTCTCGCCGCTGTAATGCCAAAAATAGCTCCACTGATATATATTCATTTTAAACCATATTTGAATCTTTGGTTAAAATATCCTAAATTGAATATTTTTTTTATCTAAGCATGACTAGGCATATATTTTCCCAAATTATTCTAGTTAAACTATTGCATCAACTAGATTTTTATCAATGGTGACAAGGTATGAATATTTCAATGTCAAAATGGGCTATAGAAATGTTTTGGGATTAACTATAATTTTAAACAGAAATTTAAATTGCATTGAAAAAAGTTAAGCATACAGTTATAATTTAAAACGGAATTTAAATAATTTGAAATACTATGACCAAATATTATCAGAGGATATAACTTGTCTTGCTCAATTAATTGTTGTTCTGAAATGACATAGAAACTAGTTTTCTGTTGTCAAAATCTATACGCGAAAATAAGCTAAATTTAAATAAAATTAAAATAAACTCAAAATTAAATAATTTTAGATTTTGGGAGATAGATATTTAATTTAGATGAATTTAGAAATTTGAATCACTTGAATCGGAGCTCGAACGGGCTCTTGGAAGATTCAAATTCACATGAAATGATAGAAATAAATTTTCTGCAATTTATAGAATTATTTTTCTAAAGGAAAAACCCTTTATTGCGACATGATGGCATTAGTGAGAGGATTTAATTTTACAGCTAAAATATTTTCCTAAAGAAAAAGGAAAATAGTCACTAACATGTGGGCCCGAGTATATGGACCGGATCCAAGGGAATTGTGCCTGTCCACGGTAGACCGAGCTTGCAGGTGACGAGGCACATGCCACGCAAGCACTGACGAGGCACTGGCGGTTAAGCTGGCACGCACAGGGACCCATGGTCGCTGGCGCTACGCGCCACAAAGACCTGCAGCGAGGTTACAAAAGACAGAGGAGACGATGGGAGCATGGTGCTCACCTTAGCCGCAGTTGGGCACGCAAGGATCGTCGGCGGTGAGGACAAATGTAACATTCTAATTTTTTGATCTTTAAAAATCTTTTGAATAGTTACTAGTTGGAAAATTCATCATTTGAATTTTTATTGAATTTATTTAAAGCTTAATATGGACTTTTAACATCAAAATAATTTAATGTGATTAATCCCAACATCAAAAATTGTCAAAACTATAATTTTTTGGAATTTTTCCAAGTTTATTTGCAATTTTCTAATTGCTATTTGGATTTTCTGGTATTTTCTGAAAAGAAAATCAATTAAAATCCTCTGGAACAGTGTTGGGCCGAAACCCAACCCTATTCCAGCCATGACCCGATCTTGTCGGCCGGCCTTTCTCGACGCTGTCGTCGCATTATTCCTACCGACATGCGGGCCCTGCATGTCACCCTCTTCCTTTCTCTCGCGCCCGCCTCCGCTGATAGTGGCTCCCGCCTGCCAGTCTCTCCTCTCTCTTTAGCCGCGCACCGCGTCCGCTCCCACCCGTCAGCCTAAGTACCGCCTTCTGCTACGTGACTTCGCCCAAGTTGCAGCCGCTGACTTGTGGGCCCACTGGATCCCTGTCTTCGTCTCCGATTCGGTTAAGATCCGAACTCCGCCACCGCATATGCGATTTAGGCATTCGTGCCCTGGACTCTCCCGAGCCGCCAGGTATAAAGGGAGGGGTAGCCCTTGGCGTCCACACCTTAACCCTAGCCACCTCCGCACTAGAGCCAAACCCTAGCCGCCACAAAAGCTTGAAGAAGAAATTCCGCCGCCGCCAACTCCGACGAGCAATCTCTCCATTGTCAATGCTGCTCTAGCTCCATCATCGCCACCATCGGCATCGCACGGACCTGCGCTGCCTCTGGTTGTCTCCATTCCGCCGGAGCACCACCGAAGGGCAGATCCCGACAAGCCCGTATCTCCTCCGCCGCTCCAACCTCACCGCCGGTCGCCACAGCCACCGTGAGCACACCTACGCGATCCCCGCATGACCCTATATCTCTTGGAACCACTCACCGCCGATGAGGCGCCATCGTTCACTGTTGCCATCGGTTCTCGAGCGTCACCGCCGTCAATCTGACAAGGCAATTCTGCATCAGCACCCGAGTCTACGTGTTGCCCATGTGGCTGCTTCGTCAGCGCGTGCGTGGCACGTTCCACCGATCTCAGTTTCAACCGGCTTAGTGGACTTGGTCCAACGTGAGCCGTGAGACTGACATGTGGGTCCCACATGTCAGTTTTTCTTTTAGTTCTTTTATTTTCGGAAATTCCTTCGCTGACGTCAGCATTGTGCAATAATACGATTTTTCTTTAGAAAAATAATTCAAAAATTCCAGAAATTCCAATTTAGGGTATTTTATTTAGATTCAATCTTCCAAAGCCCATATCTTTTGCATCCGAACTCCGATTGAGCCCATTCAAATTTCTAAATTCATATAAATTCGAGATCTATTTATTTATGATTTTTATTTAATTTTTAGAGTTTGTTTTGTCTCTATTATTTATTATTTTATTTTATTTTATTTGTTTCATTTGCGAGTAGACGTTAATTCTTCAGGGACTTTTGAAAAAGGAGGAGTGCCTCAAGATCAAGATCGGTACCTAGACCTATTTCTAGGCAAGTTATACCTTTGATCATGTTGAACCCAGTTTTCAAAATACTTTGATTCAAATTATTGCATTCTATTTCAAGTATTTATTTAAATACTTTTGGGTTTTGTTATTAATCCAAATTGTTATATATCCACATTGTCTATTGTTATGTCATATTCTTTTGTAACCCTAGGTTGGTTCATTATTAGTTGGTATTATCGTAGCGTCAACGTGGGTTGGTTAGATACGGGTAGATTGTTTAGCCATGCCACGAGAGATAAAATGGTTGGTTAGATATGAGTAGATTGTTTAGCCATGCCACGAGTCATCATTTTATGTGAGTTGCAAATATAAATTTGACTAAGTGATTATGGAACTGTGTGATAAAACTGTGTGTGCTGTGTGCTATTACTCGTTGATGGCAAGTGTTGCACTTAATCAACATGGTGGGAAAAGATTTAGATTGAGTCAAGTGGTGGATATTGTGTGATGGTAGAAACTGTGTGAATGGGATTATTGTCTGTGTGATATTTAGTTAGAAATCGAAAGTCTTGCCCTGGTCAATTAAGGACTTAACTTTGTGCGCTATTGAACTGTGCCTTCTGTACGACCACATGTCTGGTATGGAACGGGCTTAACTTAGTAAGTTATGAATCTTGATATTGACTACTCAGGCAGATAGGTTAGGCTGTGTGACAGGGTGAAAGGTGTGTACCGCTGTGTTAGGGTCACATCTACGAGTGGTTCGCCATTTTAAGATCGAACGGTGTGTGTTGTTCTAAGGGCTGTGTGTACAAATTGGATGACAGAAAAGCACATCAGGAGTGTCAATACTTGAGATGAAGTTTTTGAAAAGTTTTGTTATGATCAGTGTTAGCTACACTGATTATATCGTGTTGGTAAAGTGTACAATCTCTGCAGAGTGTTAATCAAACTATTTGAATAGCCGCGTCTGCGATCATGGATATTGCTCAGTGATTTCACACGAGGAGTAGATTTTTATAAAATATTTGGGAAGAGAGCTGTGTGATCTAAGTCATATAGCTGTGTGAATAACTTGTTTAGACTTTGTGTTCTTTATGAAATCAAATGATAAATTAATATTATTTATTTGTTTTGAATTATGTTTTCAATCTATTAATTGTATTCAATTGCAAATATTGCATTCATGCAAAATAATCATAGAAGCCATTCTTTTGGAATAAGCCATCATTTATAAATTGCATTCTGTGGTATGACTTGCAAGTACAGTTGTGTACTCATACTTGCTTCAACACAATCAACAGAAGTGGAGGAGTCTTCACCTGTATTTGAGGAGGAGTTCTACGAAGGTGCTGATCGTTAGGGTCTTGATTCCAGTCAATTGCCTATGGTGAATTGATGGGATTCCGTTGGAATTTAATTCCGCTCCGCTGCTGCTATTTTATCTATTGTCAGCCCTGCAAGGCTTAATAAATATAAACTCGACTATAAGGTCAAAACCATTATTTGATATTCAAATTAGTCGTTTATTCTATTAATCGTCTTGTGTGGATCGATATTCATCTATGTTGATACTTGTGTGCACTAACGTGTTCCTGGATTAGTGCGGATTACACAGAGGGTCTATAATTGTATTTTTGGGTCCCGACAACGAAGGCGGCGATGCAGTCGGGCTCGCAGTGGAGATGGCACTCCACGATGTTCCGGTGAGGACGAGGTACGCACAGTGTAGAATGCGAAGAGGCGAAGCTCCCGATTTAGTCAACGTCGCCAGAGATTGTCGAATGAGGGTGCAATCGGTTGCGAAGGTGCTCGGTGGACGGCGACGAAGAAGCTTCGATTTGCAGTTACGTGAGAGGGAGAGAGGAGCTAAGATTTGGGAGGGAGGATGAGTTATAGATGGGGAACCTCATGCTCCCTTTTATAGGGCAAGGGGAGGAGATCGTGCGCGGTGGTTTCTCACCGGTGCGGGCAGCGACACTAGTGTGGCATTTGGGCGATTAAAGAGGGGGGGGAGGGTAACGGCAGGAATGACGACGGTGAGGGAGTAGGGTGTAAATGGCATCAAATGTGTGCGAAAAGAGGGAGAAAAGGGCGTCTTTAAGAGCTTGGCGACGCTCGACAAAAGCAGCGAGGTTGCAGGAAGAAGAAGGTGGGGAGGAAGGCAGCGCCAACAAGTGGGCCTGATGTGGAAGTGTGTGTGAGAGAGAGAGAAGGGTAGGGTAGGCCAAAAAAAGAAAAAAATAGGCCGAGGTTGAAAATTTCGGCTCGAGGGAAATTTAGGGGTTTTAATTAATTTCCAATTTTTAGAAAATGCAAAAAATCAAAAGTGCTTTTAGAAAATACGAAATATAGTTACAAAAATTCTAGAAAAATCAAAACTGAAATTCCCTGATTTATTTTGAAATTAATAAAATTAATTCCACCTTAAAGGTGGCTTTTATTTTTATACATAAATTATTTATATATTTTGGAAATTAGGAAAAAAAAACTTTTTAAATTCTAGAAATTTTAAGAAATTTGGAAATTATTTTTATACATAAATGTTCTTTTAAACTTTAAATCCAAGAAAACTCAATAAATTCCTTTTTGACTTTAAAATCCAGGAAAGTCAAGAAAAGCAAGAAAAATCTTTTTAAAACTCAAAAAATCAAATAAAATAATAACTTTATTAAAAAAATTTGGTAACATAACTTTTGGATGTTATGGTCTGGGCCTCCAACGAACGGCAGAGGGAGCATCCGTGCACGTGCGGGGGGGGGGTGGCTGGGGGTGCTATATTGGCGACCTGGCAGTACGGGGCCGTCCGGGCGCTAGAAGTGCGGTGGAGATGGAGTCCGTGCATGGAGGGAACGGTGGAGGACATGTGTCCACCGCGGCACATCTGTGGTGCCATTTTTGATATTACGGCGGTGAGAACGTCATTTTTGTTAATTTTGTCCGACGTGATCAACGACAATGAACAGTAAAATAAAATTTAATATGCTAAAAATAACATTACCGCAAGAATTGAAAACTTATATTAAAGTAACGTACCAGGAAGTCTTAGCTTAGAGTTTTATCGTGCTGATAACATGTTATATAATCGAGGTCACGTTAACGACGAATGAAAATCTCAACTCACAAATTGTAAACAATAGATAAGAACACAATGATTCGGTCTCAACCTTCTTTATTTATTGATTTATTTGTATATAGACTTGTGTGTACGATAAGAGTTCCCTGCTCCCATTTACATAGCAGGAGGAAGTCTCGTATGTGAATACATAATATATGACTAAACTAACTAGTAGCCTTGTTGGCCGACGAAGTAACATATATGCCCAGCCCAGTATGACACTGTAGCCGGCGAACACCCGAATTATTCTCACTGACAAGCATGGGCCAAACCATTTGTCTAAGGCCGAATAGGCCCAGAAGCCCGAGCCCTAATCGGCCGATCTGAGCCCGGGCCGTCCATCACAAGTCCAGTCCGGTTAGGGTTTTCCCGTTCCCCCGATCCGCTCGCTCTGTGTAAATACGAGACGAGAGCACTCGCCGCCACCCACACTCCCAAACCACCAACTCCTACGCCGCCGCCGCCGCCGCCGCCGCCGCGATGAAGGCCAAGGTTGGTTCCCTGTTCTCGCCTCTACCTTAAGATCCGACTGCACGACGCGACTGCGTGGTTGCCCCTGTGAATGATGATGATGTTATTTTGATGTTTTTGCCGCTTTTGTCTGTTTGTGATTCTCTCTGTGATGACGAAACACAGATGACGAGTCCGATCTAATCCGTTCCATTAAACCATGGGGACAATCGAGGCATTTGTCTGAGAGAACACTGACGATTAGTTTTTTCCTCCCTTTGCTCGTTGTTTCTTTTTTCCTTTGCTGATTTTTCGGTTATATTTTCTTGCTATGATTGTGCGGATTGTATTGGCGTGATGAGGAAAACTATGTGTTTTCTGATCATTTGATGAGAAATTCCTCCTACTCATTCTGAATGCCAAATCCACTGCGTATTTTCTTTGTTTGTTTCAATGATAGATTTGTCTGACATGACAGTAGTGTTCTGCTTGGTACATTACATGTTATAGGCTGCAAATCTGAGATCACACCTTGTTTATTTAGTACTGGCTGATCATTTGGCAAAACTGAGCTGGTTTGGGACATGAGGAAGAAGAACATTTGGTCCGTGTTTCTGATCATCACACGATGAATGAAGACACTACTGTCAAAATTTCTGGTCTCGAACACACTGCAAAATCCATGTACCTTTCGTGTTCCACATGTTTAGTCGCTTGAGACTGTCGTGCTTAGAACCATGCATATGGTAGCAGAAATCTAACATTAGTCTTGGATATAGTATACTGATGCACCTTGTTGGGATAATCCGATAATGTGCAGTGGAAGATATAGTGTACAGATGCATCTAAGAAGTATACAACTTCAAATCATGGTTTTGTTTGTTTTTTATCGCCTGGCTTGCATATTGGATAACAATATTCTTAATGTGAGCTGTGTTGTTCTTAACTAACACGCTCTTTCCTTCTGTACTTTAATTTGATTAGGTCCCCCCCAAGAAGGCTGATGGAAAGGCTCAAGCCTTAAAGGTTGCCAAGGCAGTTAAGTCTGGGGCGACAAAGAGGAAGTCCAAGAAGATCCGGACATCCGTGACGTTTCACCGGCCAAAGACTCTGAAGAAGGCGAGAGACCCCAAGTACCCAAGGATCAGTGCGCCTGGCAGGAACAAGCTTGATCAGTACCAGATACTCAAGTACCCCCTTACAACTGAATCCGCAATGAAGAAGATTGAAGATAACAACACCCTTGTCTTCATCGTCGACCTCAAGGCAGACAAGAAGATGATCAAGGCAGCTGTCAAGAAGATGTATGACATCCAGGCAAAGAAAGTCAATACTCTGATCAGGTCATTATCTCACCTGTACTCTTTTGTTCACGGCTGACAAATAGTGCATCTTGTTTGGTCAACTGAATGATTTTCTGTTCTACAGACCTGACGGGAAGAAGAAGGCCTATGTTAAGCTCACGCCGGACTACGATGCTCTTGATGTGGCCAACAAAATTGGCATCATCTAAGTTTGGGTTTTTCTTTTCTTGTATCAGCATGTTGCGGTTTCAGGTTTTGGTGGGCTAGTTCGTAATGTTGAGCAGAACCTCATAACTAGTGAAAAACATCCTGATTATCTTGTAGCTCTTGAGCTTTGTTGAGCACATATCATCTCTGTTTGTGCACAATCCTGAATGGATGCAATTTAGTTACCCAAGGTGCTCTGCATTTGAAGTTTGGGAGCATTATGGTCCTCAGAAACGCTTCGTTTCATGCTGATCATAAACCAAACAATATTCGTCTGTTTTAGCAATTCCAGGGATATGTATACATGCCTGATTTCCTGCCAAGGAACCTTGGGAATGCAACAACTTGGCACCAAAGCAAGTTGTTGAAGGAGTTGTTGCTTACGATTTTATTACTACAATACCACCACTTGCAATACAGGCTCCTGAAGCTACATACAGCCTTATCCATGCATGATGTGCATCGTCGTCCGCAACCCCAACTAATCCAACGATAACCGGCAACCTTTCATTTCCACGCATGGTTGCGATGCTTGGTTACACCCCCATCTCTTAGATGGATCGGGATCGTCTGCTGTTGGCGCACAGTATTTGTCTGCATTAACGATCTCCCGCAGTGAAGCATGAACAGTATTTTAGTTTTCGTACGGTGTTTTTTTTACACTAAACGGCTGCATTCTACTTTTTTTAAAATTTTAAAAATCACTGTTCATACAATAGTTCTCTACAATATTGCATACAATATCTGCAGAAGAACGGGACGGGAGTGCTTGACTCGTTCAATGTGCTAATTCGTTTTTGTCAGTTCACCGTTGACTTGAAGATCAGGTCTGAAGAGAAGGCTGGGCCAGAAAAGGCAGTTCAAGCTGGATGCAATATAATGGTAGAAAACGTTGTAACTTCAAAAAAAGATTTGACTGTACCAACGTCAAGTCTTTTGTAAAATACATAGGAAGACAACAAAATGAATAGGTGACCATAAACCCTTTAATTCTTGACACATGTGAGCATAAACAGATATATAAGCTAAGCTGCTCACACGGACGCATGATCGTGGGAGCGAACAGAAAACAAAGGGTTTCACAATACCACCAAGCATAGATCTAATGAAGATTACATAGTCAAACACAGCTCACAACAATGAGGCAAAAGGGACAACACTACGAAACTAACAAAAAACAGAACTACCGCATCCACAACAAAACACCCTGTGCCGCCAGACATTGCAACGGCAACGTAGAAGACCAATGATCAGAATGAATGATGACGAGTCTGATACACTGCTGTACATAAGAATGCAGTACCGCCAGTAGAGTCGACACATTCAGCAAGTGGCGGCGAGCCTGCCACTCCAGAGGGTAAGAGAAATTGGCTGGAGAATACTAATGCCATGCCCTGGTGGATCCGAAACTTAAAGAGATCACCCCCTTCGAGCTGACAACAATTATGACTATGTAACTGGATACAAGTTAAACATTTTCTCCTCTTGGTGTCTGTTAAGAAAGGGCAAAAAAAAAGCGTAAGAACTGGTAAGCATTGCAAGCAGCTTAAGATGATTTAGTTCATAGTCACCAGGAACGTGGGTCGACCAGGTTGAGGAACAGGGTTGTGGGTCCAGGAACACAACTTTTACTTCAAAATTACATAGGAATTGTGTACCATGTCCTACAAATACGTGGGACACGACATCGACCCACGGTCCCTGTGACTATGTTTTAGCTTGCAGGAAAAAAAATGAAGGCATGCAACAAAATCCAGTTAGGAATGAAGTATTATGAATGGAAACATGCAAGATATTATTTAAAAAAAATTAATATTGCAAGGATGCCATTTGAAGTTGGGCTGTTGTACACCGGTGCCAGAACACATTGGTGGGCAAAAGATATTACTGGATTATGACTTCACTACGGCCTTCAATAAGCATTTCCTTAAAGTTGTCTAAGTACTGATTTAATATTTCAGTCACACCGATGTGACAAACACAAATGCATCCAAATAAGTAGTTAACTTATTTAGTCTGTTAGGTCTAGTGGTCTAAAAAAAATTATGGAAATTATTGTATTAAGTCATACCCAAGTTTCAAATATTGTCTTGTGGGACTGACAATGTGGGTACCACATGTGAGTGAGACAGTCACTGGCAAATACAAAATTTTAAATCTTGGCAGTGACATAACAAACTTGGCCCTAAAACTTATAGCACATGAAAAAAATGATTCTTGTGATATTTATATAACTTCGAATGTACTTTTCAAGAAATACAATTTAACAATTATAACTCAGTGACAAAATATATTTCCCAGTTGTCCAATATGCTGGTATATAAAAAAGATGAAATCATTTGAAGCTTGATAATTTACCTTGTTTGGGATCGGTTTCCTTGAATGCGGCGCACCTCTTTCATTTGGCTTCAGGATCTGAAAAGAACACAATAAGCTTTCATCTATGCTCAACAGAGCACCTGCATTATCAAATTCCCCACAATAGTTTGGAGCTGAAAAGATCGTCACTAGTCTCCTTTGTGCGAAGAACTCGTAGCCATCCTCTACCACCTAGGGAAATTCATGTTTCAATTGTCATATAAGTCTCAAGTCTCAACAGAGAGAAAATAAAATAAAGGCAGAATAATTTCTGCTTACCTGATGAGCTCGGCATATAAGGTCAAGATCATTCTTCTCCAAAAACTCTACAAGCTTATCGGCACCAAAAGTGCATGAAACACCTCTATCACTCTCCCCCCACCCTTGTGTGTCAGAACTAGGATCAGACCAAAGCAAATCACACAGAAGACCGTAGTCAGGAATTTCAGTAGGCCTCTCAATATCCTTTATTTGATCCAAGCTATTCAATTCACGTGAGAGGCCACCATGCATGCAGAGTATCTTGTCATCAATAAGCGCTGCCATAGGCAAGCAATTGAAGCAATCACAGAAAATCTTCCATAGTCGAACATTGAATCTCCTCTTACATTCATCATAGAAACCATAAACTCTGTTAATCTTTGCATCTTCGTGGTTCCCCCTTAACAAGAAAACCTTATCAGGGTACTTCACTTTGTATGCCAGAAGCAAACATATGGTTTCCAAGCTTTGTTTTCCTCTATCCACGTAGTCTCCAAGGAAAAGATAAGTTGAAGTTGGAGGATAACCACCCAAATCAAACAGCCTCAGAAGATCAACAAACTGACCATGGATATCACCTAAATGGAAAATTACGAAAATTCAGTTTGTTCATGGTTTAATAGTAGAATTGGCAAAATCAGGAATGATGTAAATTCTAAAAAAAGGGAAGAAGCTCTAGAGGCATCGACCTATTAATAACTACAGAAAAGAAACTTACGAAGACAAAATAAGTTAATAACTGTATAGAAACAAAATCACCGTCCTTCCAGTACCTTTTGGAAATACAGAAACCTTGAAATCGTTATGTTATGTACTAGACACGTAACAAAAACACCGATCAAATACCTAAATCGTAATTATTAGGTCATAGGATAGCCTGCGCTGGTAAAGTGTCAAGAGTTAACTTGAAGCTAAAGAAACTGAAGATAAATGGATAACACTTTATCTATGTGATGATTGATAGCTGTGATCCAGAATGGAATGCTACAGAATATTCATTACCCATAAAGGTGTATCCAACTAGTGAAATACGAAGCACCAAATAATCAACAATAATTTTTGCAACCAGTGTACAAATTCAACCTTCACTTAAGGATAAAAAATCACAGCATGAAGCATCCACACCTAACATTTGCCAAATTCAATTCTCTGATGATGTTACAGTTGCAAACCTAACATTAACCGATAAGCACAAATCGTGTGAAACACCTCACCAAAAATGCGGTTTCTTTCCTCCCAGAAATGCACCAAGAGAAAAAACCAAGTGTACCTAAAGAGTAAAGACCATACCATCCATGGCCATTGGCCACGAGACAAAAAAAAAATCACAATTTGGACATTTCAAGCACTTCGAATGCCGAAATTTCCTTTAAAAGAACGAACTTTTACCAAGTCCTCCTAAGAAATGATTAATGAATACAGGATGCGACATGTGCCCCTGATCACGCAAGAACGCGGCACGGACGCACCAAAACTAAATCGAACGCAATCGCGGCTCTGGGAGCCGGGCAATTACGCCCCGAAATGCATAAACGCGCCAAGAAGAGCGAGCGCACCGAATCGGACAAGATGCCCGAATCAGAGAGTGGAGGGTGGCGCTCACCGCAGATCTTGACGGGCGCGTGGATGCGCAGGAGGTTCGGCTGCGAGAGAAGCACCCGCTTGGCTTCGACGCAGAGCTGGCGGATCTCCGCCTCCGACAGCTGCACCTGGCGGCCCCCGCGGCCGCCCTCGACGAGCCGCCGCACCACCTCGTCCACCGCCACCCCCTCCATCGCCCCCATCGACGCCCGCGTCATCATCATCTTCCTCCTCGCTCGAGCCGGCCCCTCGACGGCGACGACGACGGAGACGGAGAGGGGAATAGAAATGGAGGAGGCGGTGCGGGGATCGGATAATGGCGTGGCGATGGTGGTGGTAATTATGGCTGTGTGCAGGGGCGAAGTGACCGAAAGCGCGTGAAGCGGGACCAGCCGTTGGATCGGGGATGGACGGGTGGATGTCGGGGGTGTGCGGGCTCCTGTGTCTCTTGGTTTCTTTATATTTTTAGACTAGGTTGGGTTTGGCCGTTTTGTGGGCAAAAAAAATTGTTTAGGGATCATAGCCGTCCATCACGTGAGATATTATTGTAGCACATTTGTATGAGTGGGTAAATGACCCCGCTCGTCTGGCCGTGTGGTACCGAATATAGTTGGTTTATCAAGAATTCTTTTGTAGCGTATTAGCAAGAGACCCACAAACATGCATTGGAATTTGTTTGTTGAATGAGCGTCGTTATAAATTGAAGTAAGATTTGCTAGTTTGTTTTTTCTAAAGAAGAGTAACAAGTTTTCCCCCAAGTAAATGTACCTCAAGAACTACGGTGTTGTAAGGTTTCTTATTCACATAGTAATATCTAAAGGGGGTTGAGGATTTGTCACTCTATTAGTTGCCGGTTGAGGATTTGTCACTCGATGTCTCACTAACATGTGGGTTCAGGGGCTACATGTTAGTGAGATAATGGGGTGGCAAATCCTGAAACATATCCAACTCTAGGATATTTCATGTATTTTGGATAGTAATAGTATTTTGGATGACTTTCGAAATAAAATAACTTTTGCTAGGTTGGCTTTTTAGAAATCTTTTAAATACAAAAAAGGTTTAGAATATCAAACTCTATGATACTTCTTTTGGGAATTTTTTAAATTATTTTTAGAATAGATTTTACACAAAAAAATCTAATTTATGTCAAAAACAAGATACTACAATATAGAATTTTGGCTAGAAACTCATTTTTTTTTGCTTAAAGTAGTTTTTTTTTCTAAATCAAAACCTTTGGGAAACATTTGGAAACTATTTGTATACATTTTGCAACTAGTTTTTCACAAGATTATTAATAGTTATGAAATTTTGACTTTTGGTTACAAGGCTCAATCTTGAAAAATATTACTAGCACTTAATTTATTTGGGCACTCTTAGGGATGTGATATACATGAATATGACTTAGCACTCTTTATGAAATTTTGACTTTTGGTTACAAGGCTCAATCTTAAAAAATATTACTAGCACTTGATTTATTTGGGCACTCTTAGGGATGTGATATACATGAATATGACTTAGCACTCTCCCTTAATGTGTCACTCTCATTTTGCTCAAGATTGCAATAATGAAGATTTGAACACAAGTAATAGCATAGTTGTGAAAAAACTATTTTCATGAATGCATCCTGCATAAGACTAGGGGCTAGAGACTTCAATGTAAGTACTTATTACCGAAATGACATTGGTTATTGATTTGATTAGATCATCCTCATGCTTAGCTCTAAAATGACGCATGGTGGAATCCACATCCATTTGAATGAACCAAACCCCCAATGCCTCTCCAAGTACTTATTTAACATATTAAGCACTTATTGATACCCAAACTCGGTTGGGTTCTTAAATATTAGTCACAAGAGATTTGGGCACCCAAATGGCCCTTGCAATAAATTTAGGTGAACTAACAATTCTAACAACCACTCTACCATTTTTATCTTTCGTAAGTAAATAATGATCATTATAAAGAATAGGCTTAGGAGTGTTACCTATGGGATATTGTTTACCAATGTGTCTCTTTTTCCAACAATTGTAGCAAGTTGGGCTTTTACTTCCCCTTCTTGTCTTCTTTTCTTGCTCCTTGCTAGTTTTCCTCTTCTTTGAATGTCTTGACTTGACATCCATTTTATTTGGGCATACCAAGGCATAGTGGTCCTTCTCATTGCAAACAAAGCACTTGATGTTCTTTGTATGTTTGATTGTGCTTTGTTTTGCTATTTTCCTTCTTCTTGGAAATAAAATCAATCCCTCTCTTGTCATTCAAGCTTCATTGCTTGCTTAAGGTATCATCATGCGAGACCTCCCTTTGTAGCACTTTTCCAAGTCATTTGTCAATATCTTGACTTGGGCCTTGAGCTCTTCATTTTCCTCTACAATATTAGTCTCAGCATTTTTACTAGAGTTACAAGGTATATCTAGCAAGTTCTCGTAAGAAGTGGATATACTAACCTTAGATATAATGCAGGTGTTAGCAACTACACATGACATATTATCTAATAAATCACATGCTATGCCTATATCCACATTGGACTTAATGAGCTCAATGAGAAAGAGATTTTCATGAGCATCATTTAGCTCATCATAATTATTTTGAAGTAAGATATACTCCTTTAAAACTTTTAATTTTGATTTCTCCTTCCCTATATACTCATTAAGCCCCCCAAACATATCCATCAACTTATCATATGATGGTCCATCATCATTATTTATCTTCTCATTACCTTTGGCCATAAACTAATGAGGTTATGTGGATGGGGTTGAGGGCTTCTCATTGTCAGAGGTTGAAGTTGAGCATCCTTCTCCCGAAGTCCATTCTTTTATGCAATTATCATTAGTGGACCTTTTATAATGATCTTGAAGATGGGTCTACATCTCACGAGCGCTATTGAGATTGCATACTTCATTGCACACCTCTACACTAAAAGCACTAAATAAAGCGTTGATTACTTAAGCGTCGAGATGTAAGTTTTTCTCTTCCTCACTTGTTGGAGCTAGTGGATCCATTGGTGGAGAAAACCCACATCTACAATCTGCCGTACTTTTTGGCTCATGACCTTAAAATAACAAGACATGTGGATTTTCTAATGAACATACTTTGTATCATCAAATAAAGGTGCTTCACCGAGGTGCACTACAACACTAGTGGCTATCCTTTACTCTCTAGACTGTTAAGTCTAATAAATAAGAGATCAAGCTCTGATACCACTTGTAAGATCGAGGAGGCCGACTAGAGGGGGTGAATAGTCATTTTTAAAAATCTCTAAGGCTAAATCCAATTTCTAATGCGGAAGCGAAAGTTAGTTCGGTTTTGCACAATTAAAACCTAAAGATTCTAGATTCTCTCAAGTGCACCAACACCTGAAGTGTAAGTAAGGTTTACAATGCTAGTTTGACATGCAATCAATTTAATTCTCAGAATATAAATTGCACAAGGTAAATCATAAGAGAGCAAACCACAATGGCACAATGATATTTTACCATGATGTTCGGAGATTCACCGGTCTCCCATAATCCACATTGAGGTAAGTCCAAACAAATTAGACCGGTTCCACAAATTAAGTCAACACCTCCAAGGTAAGCCCAAACGAATTGGACTGGCTCACAACTTAAACCAACACCTCAATCAACTCAGGGTTGATCTTCCTCCACTCTAGCGATGGCGAGCACCAAACCAATCACAACACGCCGGACTTTCTCACAAGCTTCTTGAGAAGAGCACCGAACCACAATGCCTCTACACCGTCTAGGTGTCGGTAAACACCAAGTGTAATAAGTCAAACCTCTTGCTTGACTCTCACCAAGTACAACACATGCACAATTAGATGCTCAATCCAATTCTAGTTGCAACACATGCAACTAGAACTCCCTTTGCTCATAAGGTGCAACATATGCACAATTAAGAGGAGAAGCTTACACTAGCTCAAGATAGTGAAAATGGGATGCCAAAAGTTACCCCCCAACCAGCCAAGGTGGGTATTTATAGCCCATACACGAAAACTAGCTGTTGGAGGAGAATCAGCAGAAAATCAGGGAAACCCGGTCAGTCCACAGGCACAGGGTCGGTCAGTCCGGACTACAGTGCAACGACTATAAAACTAGCTGTTACAGATAATTCCTCGTCAGTCCTCCCTCACAGGTCCAGTGCATTTGGACTTCCGCTTTTCCAGGCGGTCAATACGTGCTCAATTTCAGCATGCATTTACACTCGTAAAAATAGTCATAACTTTTGACTCCGATGTCAGAATTGAATGATCTTAGGGTCTACATAAAGCTTATTCAGAGGGATGTACAACCCCATCTATTTGATCGATCTCAAATATATTTGATCAAATAAAGAAGCACAACTCCAAAGAACCAACAAGTAATCTTAGACTATGCCAAGGAATGATGCATGAACTTCAACAATTTGCAAATTTACAAATTTTAGTATCATGCCACAAGGAGTAGGTGCATGGATTTTAACCATTTGCAAAACACGTTTGGAAATTATAGTCTCATGCTAGTAGAAAAAGTTGACCACACCGGTCAATCCAGGGTTCCGGTCTGACCGGTGAAAACACGGTGGTTAGTCCGGTAAGGAGAATTAAGTTGCAATAGCCAAAAACAACCTTCTCTAGAAAAAGCTAACTGCCCTACTCAAACCGGGGGTCTGGTCAGTTCGGGATAGCCACTGCGGTCAGTCCGGCCAGTAGAAATACAAAACATGAGCTGTATGGAAAAACCTCACCGCTTCAAAGGTCCAGACTTCCAATCAGTCCGACCCGCCTACTGCAGTCAATCCGGTCCAGGATACAAAAGTTGATTTTGCAAATCGCTTCAACTCAATTTTGTAAAATACATTTGTAAAAGATACGAGATGCAAACAAGGTATGGAAGCATGATTCTCAACAAGTTGCAAAATATATTTGCCTACTTTTGGAATCACACCATAGGGAATTTGATACATGGACTTAAACCATTTGCAAACTAAAGTCACATGCTATAAGAATTATGCATGAGCTTCAACTATTTACAAAACACATTCGCAAATAATAGCATCATGCTCATAAGAGCTAGAGCAAGCGAGATTAAGCAATCAACACATAATGAGACTCAAGCTACTAGACAAGACCCCTCTTAATAGTACACCAACCTATACTAGAATTCTGGTCTTCCAACCAAACACCAAGACCAGTAAACGACTAGGAACACATACTTAGCCTATGCTAGTCATACATTTACCATGAGCATCCATCTTTGAGTGATCACTTGATGACGAACATCTTCACTCCAAGTCTAGGTTCTTGACTTAATAATCATTAACACATGGTGATTTCCTTTACTCCAAGTTCTTGAGTTGAATATCATCAACACACGATGATCTTCTTCACTTCGGGATATTGTCTTCAATTTCATCAACACATGATGGTTTACTTTGGGATCTTGTCTTGATGCTCATCAACACATGGTGATATTTTTCACCCCGAATCTTGACTTGATCATAATCCACTCACGATGCCACCCAAAGTTTTCATCATCATGGGACTCAACCTGTTTCACTAACTCATGAAAAATGTTAGTCCATATGATGATTGTCATTAACTACCAAAATACTCTATTAACTCATAATGACGGAACTAGATTTTTCAAGTACCAGTGTTAGTGCGGGCTGCTGTCCCATGCCGCGTTGATGCCATGGGAAATCGAGGCCACCGCACAGGCTCCGTCCCATGCAGGAGCGAGGCCACCACAGCTACTCATACCACGCGTGCGGTGAACGCACCACCAACGCTGCGTGCATGACACCGATAGGATGCAGGTGCACGCACGACACCACCTCCATCGATGCACCCACCCCCAATTAGTCGTCGACCTTTGCTCCTCATCCATGGCCATGTCGTCACCGGCTACACCCCCCCTTACCGTTGTCGCTCTCCTCCACTACTGCTGCCTTCACGCTCGCCGCCCGCACAGAGCCTCGGTGCCATGCTTCCATGCTCGAGCACCGGCGCCCTGCATACATGCTTGCCATCCGCGCCAATGAGGCAACTGCGTGCGTCATCCCATGTCGCACTGAGGGCCCAAGGCACCGCGCATCATCCCTTGCAGCGCCACGGCCATTGCCCAATGCCGGAGGTGGAGAAGTGGAGAGGTAGGCGGCGAGCGACAATGGTGTCATGGGAAAGGCAGAGCCTACGAAGGCGAGCGACGGCGGCGGGGTGGGACAGGCAGAGGCGATGAAGAGGGAGATGTTGAGAGGAAAACCAGAGAAGAGAAGGGGACTGGCAGTGGAGAGGGAGGGAGTGGTAGTGGTGGAGAGGAAGGAGAGGGAGTGGGAGTGGCGGAGAGGGAGAGGGAGAGGGAGAGGGAGAGGGAGTGGCGGTGGCAGTGGTGGTGGCAGTAGCAGAGAGGGAGAAGGAGTAGGGGTGGGAGATTGTTCTGCTATGCTACGGCAGTAGTGGCAATGGTCGCCACGAGCTGCTGTGCTGCGACAGGCTCAGGCTTTTGCAATGACATGATGGAGGAGCAGAGGAGCGTGGGTGAGGCAGAGAGGCAAATGGTGGTGCGAGTAGATAGCTTTTGCAATGGGCAAATGGCAACGTTCACCACCTCCCTTGCTATAAAATCCCTTCCTCTCCTCGTTTCTTCACCACACATGTAGCCAAGCTCTCTCTTCTCTCCTCGCCCTCTAATTTTTAGTTTTCTACTCATACTACTCACTAGTCTCCCAATATGTTTGGCAAGAAGAAGTAAGGAGGGGGAGCAAGAGTGCACGCTCTCACACTCCTAGTCCTCCTCAAGAGAAAGTGCAAGGCTAGAGATCGATCTTGACCAACTCTCCTGGGGCATGGGAGACTATGGCATGGATGACCATCATATAGACAGAACGGAGGGCTTCGAGGATGCCCACTCGTCCACCCCGGAGGCTACACACTTGTCCACCCCCGAATGCTAGGGTCGGAGCATCAGTGCAAGCAGCTGGTGGAGGCTCGGCGGTCAACGTGCATGGTTTTTGCAGCATATGGAGTACAACACAAAAATATAGGATGAACGTCAAGTAGCATATGCCACTTGTAAATAGTTCCATGCTAAATTATTTGCATGCTTAGGTGAAGGAACATGTCATTACAAGCGACACACGGAGGCATGTTTGAAGAAGATAGCGGCTTGGCGGATGAAAGGGGGAACATCCAGACCCAACTTAACTTTGGGGTTGATGGTTCGGTGAGTACATGGATGTACAACCCTCAAGTGGCTAGAGACGAAATTGCTAGATATATAGTTACTAGGGATCTTTCTATTAGGATGGACGAAAGCTCTAGTTCCGAGACAATGATCCAACACGGTTTTTGCCTACAATACCGACACATTAGTAGAAGAACAACCAACATAAACTATTCAGTTTGAAAGATAACTTCTTGAAAGTTACATTTTGTTTTACTTTAACCTCAGATATATGGACTTCGTCTCACCAAAGGGCACACTATCTTAGTGTTGTTGCACATTACTTGGGTGATGATTATAACTTGAACAAGCAAGTTATAGGGTTTGGGCCAATCGATAAGGCACACACCAGAGAGGCAATCGTACAACGCGTATTAGAGGTCATTTAGGATTATAAAATAGAGAACATAATTATTGCCATCACTCTTGATAATACCTCAGCTAACACCACGACCATGGATATTATCACACTGCATTTGTAATCCTACACTGGTGGTTTCATCCTCTACCAAAGATGCATGTGCCACATTCTTAATCTCATCATGTAGGTAGATTTGAAGGTAATAAAACCTAGTTTTGATAACATACGTGATGTTGTCCAGATCATTACATCTTTGGCCCCAAGATACGCTCAATTCACGGACTACTATAGGGCCAACAATAAGAGGCCAACAAGAATCAACCTAGACATGAAGGTGAGGTGGAACTCTATGTATACTATGTTGGAGCGGTGCATGAAGTGTGAGTATATCATTACTCTCTTCGTCAATACTACTTCTAGTAAGCAATTGGTTACTGAAGGGGACCAGATAGTTTCTAGTTATTTTTTTGAATTTTTGGAAGTTTTTTTACAGTTCAATCACAATTTTATCTATTGTTTACTATTCTACTTCTTGCTTAGTCATCGAGTGACTTTGGACTATTGTTAATGCTTTCAAGGAAAACAAAAACGATGCCCTTCTAAAACCTATTATTTAACCAATGTAGAGTAAAATTTAAAAACATTTTCAAGCTACTCCACATCTCATCTGTTTTACTAATATTTTGGATCCTCAAAGAAATTTAGCAGATCTGAAGGGGGTTTATGACGGAATTGGGGAAGCATTTGATCATGGCTAGGTGGTGAGAGGAGACTAGAGATCATCCACTACTTTGTCACTCCTTTTGCGGACACCGAGCTTGACCTCGCTGAGGGCAATGATGTCAACCTCCTATTGTGGTGTAAGAACCACTGGAATATTTATCCCATGCTGTCACATTTTGCACGAGATGTACTTGCAGTTTTGGTATCGACTGTCTCGTCGGAAGCCACTTTCAGTACCGTGGGGAGGATACTCGATCCAAGGAGGCCGTCTTTCACACCTGAGATGATTGATGCACTCATATGCCTCAAAGACTGGGAGAGCACAGATGAATGAACACAACATCAGCTCAAGGATCCGAAGATTGTGGAGGTGAAAGCTGACCTGGAAAATCTCAACGTCAACTAGCCTATGTATGTTAGTATGTGCATGTAGTTATTGTACTCTTTATCCTTACTGGGGCTACCCACATTGGGATGTAAGGTTTATCGAGGCTATAACTTTGTATCTGTATCCAAACCAACCCATAGGGATAAATTACCCCTAACTCGCTTCTCAAGGTGGCAAACCTTGTTTGATCTAAAGGCTTGGTGAGGATATCCACCAATTGAGCTTCGGACTCCACGAAGTGCATCACAATATCCCCTTTTTCAACATGATCTTTAAGGAAGTGAAAACGAATGTCTATGTGCTTAGTCCTAGAATGTTGCACTGGGTTTTTAGCAATATTAATAACAGAAGTGTTATCACAGAAAAGAGGAACACTAGCAAAATTTAACCCATAATCTTTCAAAGTGGACATCATCCACAAAATCAAGCTCTGAAAGAACTAGCAAAGACTACATACTCGCTTCAAAGATGGATTATGCAATGTAAGATGCGTCCTAGAAGACCAAGATACAAGTGAAGTGCCAAGGAAGTGACAGGTGCCTGATGTACTCTTCCTATCTAACCGACAGCCCGCAAAATCAGAATATGAAAAACCCCTAATGGACAAAGCTGAAGAGCAGGAATATCAAATGCCATATAAGAGGGTAGAGTGTAAGTACCTGAATATGCGCTTAACGGCTTGGCGATGGAAAGTTCTCGGAGACGCCTGAAACCTTGCACAAAGGCATACCGTGAAGTGAATGTCCGGTCTCGAGGCCGTTAGATATAGAAGGGAGCCGATCATGCTGCGGTACTCGCGTTGATCCACGACTTCTCCTTCCTCATCTAGATCCAAAACAGTCGAAGTTGCCATGGGAGTGGAGATTGGCTTGCAGTCACCCATGTTAAAGCGTTTGAGTAGATCTTTAGTGTACTTTATTTGATGGATGAAAGTTCCTTCCTTGCATTTCTTGATTTGAAGCCCCAAAAAGTAATTAAGCTCTCCCATCATACTCATCTGAAATTCCCTGGATATAGTCTCAGAAAAGCTGGAAACAAGAGCATTAGAAGAACCATAAAAAATAATATCATCCACGTAAATTTGAGCAAGCAGGAAGTCATTGCCACGCCTAAGAATGAATAGAGTTTTATCCACTTTACCCATCTCAAAATCATTTTTAAGCAAGAAAGTCTTAAGTCTATCATACCAGGCTCTAGGGGCTTGCTTAAGACCATACAATGCTTTGGATAGCTTGAAAACACGATTTGGATACTTGGGATCTTCAAAACCCGGGGGTTGCTTAACATACACTTCCTCCTCTATGAAACCATTTAAAAAAGCACTTTTAACATCCATCTGGTATAATTTAAAACCTTTTGATGCAGCAAATGCGAGTAAAATACAAATAGCTTCTAGTCTAGCAACAGGAGCAAATGTCTCATCAAAATCTAACCCCTCAACTTGGCTAAAACCCTAAGCTACCAATCTAGCCTTATTTCTAACCACAGAACCATCCTCACCTTGTTTATTCTTGAACACCCAACGGGTTCCTATAACATTATGACCACTAGGAGGTTCTACTAGGTTCCAAACCTTGTTTCTTTCGAAATTCTCTAACTCCTCATGCATGGCATTTACCCAGCTAGAATCAGATAAAGCATGTGATATATCGCGGGGTTCAAAAGAAGCAACAAAAGCCGAATGAGAGTAGAGATTTTGATCAGTATACTTGGAGCGAGTAACTCGCTCATGAAGATTACCTATTATCTGATCCGGAGGATGCTGTCTCTGAATGCGAAGTGGAGCGCCCGGGGGAGATAGCGTTTCTTCGACCTCCGCAGGTACTGCTGATGATGATGATGCAGCAGGAGCCTCAACAGAAGGTGAAGTAGACGTAGCAGGTTCTTGTACCAAAATGGGCGTCTCAGCAGCAGCAGATGAAGGAATGATATCAGCTTCGTCCTCATCTTCCTCCATAAAAATGCTCTCTGTCACCTGTGAATTATCTGTAACAACTGATCTAGCTCCAGGGCTAGTCTCATCAAAAGTGACATTAGAAGTCTCCTGAATAAGGTTAGTTTCAGCATTAAGTACCCGAAAACCCCTCGAATGAGCAGGATAACCCAGAAATATTCCATCAAAAGTTCTTGACTCAAATTTATCTAGGTTTCCTGTTTTAAGAATAAAACACTTTGATCCAAAAACTCGAAAGTGCGAAACAGAGGGTTTTCTACCAAAACGAAGCTCATAAGGAGTCTTACCTAAAGATGGTCTTAAAAAGACACGATTTGCAATATGGCAAGCTGTAGCAATAGCTTCGGCCCAAAACCTCCTCGGTGTGCTATACTCATCTAGCATCGTCCTAGCCATTCCGACCAAGGTCCTATTCTTCCTTTCCACCACACCATTTTGTTGAGGGACGTGTGGAGAGGAGAACTGATGCTCAATACCGCGCTCAGCACAAAAAGAAGCAAAAGAAGCATTTTTAAACTCCGTGCCATTGTCATCATGGATCGCTCTCGTGGCACCAGAAGCTCGAAGCCAAACGAAGAACAAGGTCATGAAAATAACCAAAAGCTTCATCTTTTGAAGCAAGAAAGAACACCCAAGAATATCTTGAAAGATCATCGACAATGACAAGAATATACCATTTTCCACTGACTGACCGGACTCTAGCAGGACCAACAGTATCTATATGAAGCAACCGCCCGGTCCGTCACCATAACCATAGTCACGTATGGTGTGAGGCGGTAACTTGTTTGCCATGCTTACAGGGCGCACATACAACATCCTTGACAGCTTTGAGTTTGGGCAAACCTCTCATGAGATCAAGGTTGCTAACTCGCGTCAGATGATCAAAACCAATGTGCCCCAAACGTCGGTGCCAAAGCCAGAAATCAGAAGAAGATGTAAGCAAACATTTAAGAGATCCAGCAAGAGATTCTGAAAAATCAGCTCCAAAAATTCTACCAACTCTAGATATTCCAAACACAAGCTCACCAGTAGAATCAAGCACACGACAAGTATTTTTCTTAAATACAGTCTCATAGCCATCATCAAGAAGCTGAGAGACAGAAAGGAGATTATACCTAAGCTTGTCCACAAGAGCGACATCATTTAGGATGAATTTGTTGTTCACCCTAATTGATCATGTTCCTTCAATTCGCCCTTGTGTATCATCTCCAAAGGTGATGAAGTCATCACCTGTTGCCTGCGTGAAAGAGGTGAACCATCTTGAGTTTCCGGTCATGTGGCGTGAACACCCGGAGTCGACGAACCACGTGTTCTTCCCCTTTCCGCGGTAATCCTGAAAATCAAGGAACAGAAGAACGATGTGTCTCAATACTGGGGTTAGATAAACAAGATTTAGGAATCCAGTACTGAGACACACGTCTGCAAGGAGTATACAAACCAGAAGTACTATCCTTGATTTTATCTAAAATTCTGTTATGAGCAATGTTTAAATTAACATGGGAATTAACTCGTCTGTGGGCGGTCCGACGGCGTTATTCAAGCGGTCGATCAGCGACCAAATCGGTCGATCGGTGACCACCGTGATCGTGACCGCCACCAAGAACATGAGAATTATGATATTTAGAAACATAATGATTAGCATGTGAGAAAAATACTAATCCAGGTTTATTCTTTTCAGTGTTACCATGTCTCATAAAAGCTCTAGGTTGAATGAATGAAATTCTATCAAGATTTTTCCTATCATTTTTCAACCTACGCCAACAGAATTCAATCAAATACCCACTTTTCTTGCAATAAGTGCAATGGTACTTGGTACCACTAGAAGAAGCACCCTTTGAATTAACACAAGGTTGGACAAAACCTGCAGATTTAAAAGGTGTTTTTGCAGGTTGAGTTTTGAATTTAATTAAACCTTTTTCCAAGACTTGAATGACTTTTGGCTTTGAATTGTCTTGAAAAGAATTGAATCCTAAACCTTGCTTCTTATAAGGAGTTTTAGACTTGTCAAGATTCATGTTTAACTGTTTCTTACCTTTAGAAAACTTCTCTAATGTATCATGAAGGTAAGTATTTTCTTTTCTCAAACTAATACAAGCATCACAAGTTTTATCCATAGATTTCTCTTTATATAAAGCAATTTCAAGCTTAAGAGCGGAACAAGAAGCACAAGTATTATTTTCAATATTGTCCTTAAGCTTAGCATATTTGACTCTAGCAGCTTCTAAGATATCTTTGATTTCACGTTCTTTTTCTAAGCATGAAGTGCAAGTGCTAGAATCAAACACATCAAAAGCAATCAATTTACTAGATTCTAAACATTTTTCACAAGGAACAATTTTAATTTTATTTAGCTCAGATCTAGCATTCTCAAGTTGTTGCACAGAAATATTATAAGCAGATTGTAATTTGGCAATTTCTGAATGCATAGCATGACAAGATAAACATTCATCAGGTTCAAGAGTCTTAGCATTTTTAAGCTCTACTTTCAGTTTGCTAATCTTTGACTCTAATTTCTTATTTTTTGTCATGACAAATTCTAGCGCTTCATCTTGACTAAGCAATTGCTCAACTATAGAATCATATTTAGCAGAAACTCATCATAAGAAAAAGATACCTCATCATCATCAATGTCGCTGTCACCATGAAGCACATGCCAGTGAAGTCCTTGGCCTTCCCTTTCTTTTTGCCTTGAGGGATCTCCTCTTCCTTGTCCTCCTCACTCCCGGAATCCACATCGCTCAAGGATTGATCCTCAAAAGCGGTAAGAACCCGGTGAGCGGCCTTCACAAGCTTATTAGCCTCATACCTTGATTTGTTTAATAGAGGCTTCTTCCAAGCTGGCTTTCCCTCCTTATGATTGCTCTTACCTTTCAGCTTGGGGCAATTTGTCCGGATATGATTGAGCTCACCACATTCATAGCATGTCACCGGACCACCTCTGTTTTTGTTTCTCACATTATTGTAGGCCTGTGTGAATTTTTTAGCTAGGAGAGCTAACTCTGTCTCAGGAATACTTTCAAGCTCCTCCTCATGAATCACGGATAAACAAGTAAATGAAAAATCAGAAAATGATTCAAGAGTACCATCAGAGGACCTTTTGAGAGGATCAGCTATCAATGCCATGTTGTCTTTCTTAGGATGATCAAATCTTTTAATTTCATGAGTCTTGAGTTTACTATAAAGCAATTCTAAAGTAAGACTTGAAAGATCAACATTTTCCTCTATAGCAGTAGCCTTCATCTCCCACTCCTTGGTGTTGATTGCAGCCAAGAGATGAGTGGTATTTTCAGATTGAGAATATTCAATATCAACAGCTTTCATTTGATTAATCACTTTATTAAAACGACTAAAAATGTCATCGATGCTCTCTCCAGGATGCATCTCGAATTTGTTGTATTCACGCTTGTAAACTGTTTGGCGCACCTTTTTGATTTGGGACGAACCCTCATGATATGTTTCGAGGGTGTTCCAAATTTCGTCTTGTGATGGCAAGATTGCAAATGCGATCATATTCTTGTCTACCAAGCGCACCATATAAAAGATTCTTGGCCTTGTTGTTGTTTGCCACAAGAATCATTGGCCGGCGTTGCAATTTCAGGAATAACAAGCGGGGCTCGAACAACATCCCAAATAGCTTGTCCCTCGCTCTCAAGAAAGACTCGCATACGATTCTTCCAATAGGCATAGTCGTGCCCATCGAAGATATGCGGTTTAGTAGAAAACTTATCCATCGCCTAAAGTTCAGTGACCAGTTAAGATCAAGAGTGAACTAACACGCTCGATACCACTTGTTGGACCGAAAAGGCGACTAGAGGGGGGGGGGTGAATAGGAGCACGCTTACTTTTTCACAAATTATGAACTCAACACAATTTCACTCCAATAGCTATTAGGAAGCTATGAAGATCAATATACCAGTACAGCGGAAGACTAGTATTGAATTCAAATTAATCTCCTAAGCAATATGACAAAATCAACTAAGATTAAAACAACACAAGCATCAAGCGGTCGACCTCCGACCCAACCGGTCGGACCGATTGCGAAGCGTCGGACGGCCGCCAAATCGGTCGGACCGGTGATGATGGGCGGTCTGACCGGCAGGCTCCAGAACCGATCTGAAACAGTAAAAACAGCCCGATGATGAAGTTGCAATTAGGTCTAACTTTTGATTCTCAAATTCAAACTTTGCGAAACTTTGCACACACCTTCTCTATGCTATTGAGGACCTATTCCAATAGAATATAATGATAATTCTTGGATAGATTCTGAACAGTTGTCAATAGAGTAACAGAAGGTCTAAAACCGGACAAGAACAAAAACTTGATCCTAATGCTTGTTCGTGAGTGATTGATGATCAAGATGATCCTAGATAGATTCACACATATCACAGCAAGCTAATTCACATAAAAGAATCAATCACAAACTCGCGGATCAAAGAAAACCCTAAAATCACGAAATTGAAAGCAAGAACGAAAATAGACTTATCTCAAGCAAACCTTGCATAGATTAAGAATGTGATTGCTGTTGGATTACACCCACACCATCATGGATCAGTGGTCAATCCAAGATCACAAAATTCACCTCAAACCATCAAGCGCTCTAGCCTCCACCTCAACTCCCCCTAAGCCAATTAGGGTTTTGAAACATAAAAGAGGCGAGAGAGATGGTGCAGCCACCACCTCCTCCTATTTATAGTGGAGGCCTAGAACTCTCTAGGGTTTGACTCAATTGGGCTCCCGTTAAGGCCCACTAACAAAAGGGTCACACACGCACGCTTCGCACAGCGCCGTCTTTAACCTTTTGACCTAAACCGCTCCACCATGCGCCATGGATTCGCCAATAGGTCATCCTTGTCCATCTTGTGTCACGCTTGAGTCCATTGACCTCACCCGGCATCGTCGATCGTTCTGAACCTCAACTCTCCAAGTCTAGTCCCGATCATCCTCGCCATTGACCGTCGTTGACCACCAAGCAACCTGCACAACCATAGACAAGCAAACACGAATTCGGGAACAAGTTCTTCACAACTTGACCCATGTTAGTTAAAACATGCATCATGCAATACATATGCCATGATACCAATGAACTTGACCTAACAAAACAACATCACCACGAAGTTGGCTGACATTCAAAGTGAAAACCGGTCCGACCGCTCCCTGTGAGCCGGTCGGACCGCCACCAGGGACTTAGCCGAAATTCAAGCCCTGAAATTCCGAAACCTTCTGGAAACTTAAAACGAATAGAACTTTTGCTTGGGAACTCCAAAAATTATGAGACCAAGTGCATTGTGATCCCCTCACTTGCCTACAACACCTATTTTTGGCCCAGCCAGTTCTGAACACTTTTTGGTCACAGCCGGTCGGACCGCCGCACATGGCCGGTCCGACCGATTTGGGACCGGTCGGACCGCCATGCTATGGCCGGTCGGACCGCCCCTGTCCAGAATGCCTGAACTTTGTCGAAAACCCGGTGAAACGACAAACAATAATGCCATTGCCAATTGTCACATCATCCTAAGATCTGGAGCATATCCCCATGATATCCACAACTAACATTCCTTTAGACAAAATGACATATGAATCATACAACGACTAATCCATGGTAATTCTAAGGATCATCATAGATTACCCTTGAAGAACACATAGACAATAGCAAAATCCCGCGAAATCCTCATCTTTCTCCCTTCTTTTCTTCTTCTCCCTTCCTCCTTCCTTATCCTTTCCTCTTGCTAGCTAACTCCCCTCTAGTCCCTCTCTTTTCTGGCTGGTAGGAAGGGGAGGTGCTGCAGCGAGGGCGCCAAGGGGGAGGAGTGTTGGCGGTAGGGAGGGATGGAGGCGCAAGGAGGTAGGGAGGGGTGCGGCAAGGGGAGGTGGGGGTGGTGCGGCATGGGTGTGGGGGATGGTGACTAGGGTTAGTCTGCCCCTCATCCCTCTTATGGTTGGCCCCCCTCTTGGGCCAAATCGCCGTGGGCTGAGAGCCCTAGGCCCAGGTTTTGACAATTCTTTGAATGTCCCCTTTTTATATTATTTATTTCCCTCTCTAATACAATTGAATCCTTTAATGTGAATTGGGATATTACTTATGCTCGTCCTCGCCTCCATGTCTCTTTGTCGCCCCCAAGGCCCCAACCCCAATCATAGTTCCCAATCCCCCAGCACCGCCGCCTAATCCTCCCTCGTCGACGACGTCGGCGCCATCCCACACCTCACACGCATATCCGGTGCAGCAACAACGGGATCCGGTCAAGACATGGCCGTTTCTGTCACGCTTGGTGACCGTGGTCGCCTCCCTCCCACACGATGGACGGGAGCTTGCAAGCTCGACGTCGACCTCGGTGTCGGAGAAGGTGAACCCGAGGCCCGTATCCCCTTCTTTTTTTTTAAACTGCAGACTTGGCCACTGTACTTTTGATCAATATGCAAGGACTGAATTGTCGATGAAATCCTTTGGGGTGTAATAGAAGTGCATAGGTTGAATGCAGCTATCAACATGCCGTATCGTTCATCCTAGAGTGGAAGCATGTACTCAACCCAAATGCAACTATCCAGTTTGCTTCAGTGTGTAAAGTATCACTGCCACTGTTGCCCGAAAAGAAAGTAGTACCGCCTGTGTTCACAAATTAATGTATATTGCTTTAGATATGAACCCTGCTGCCTCCACCATAAAACTTTGACTACTAATTTTAGTAACAATGTATTGGTAAAAAAAACCACAAATATGTTATTACAAAAATATTTTGATGATGAATAAGCTAATATTATTTTTGTATGACCACTTAATATACATAATTTTACTTGTACTAGTAGTCTCATAAAATTTGATTGCCTGCTTTTGACAATGATGTATCTTGGGCAATTCAATTAATGCATCTTGTAATGAACATTTGGATTTTTTTTTATTCGGTTGGATTCGAACCCAACTTATGCATGGATTATCCAGTATTTTTCTTTTAGAATCGACCACCTCAATGTATTGAGTCGATTCAAATGCTCCAAAGCATTTCTTTGTATTGGCTAAGAAGCAACATTGCAGATGGCCTAAGCTACCTAATTTAGTTCATGTTTGGTTGAGAATATCATTCCTAATTTCAATTGGTAAGTAGGTTAGCTCGAGCGCTTTCCTTTCTCATTCTCTAGCAGGGGTACCTCCCAACTCCCATCACTCTCCTTTTGTTTCCTTTGGAATTATAGAATTAACTGTAAAGAGCAGTAATATAATGAGAGTATCTGACGGTGCAAGTTATTTCGCGTGTAATCTCAATGTACATAGTTATGAGTATAAAGGGGCCTACATTTAATTACGAGGCAGAAATTGATCTTCCTTTTCTAAAGTAGATTTCCATTACTCTGTTTCACATTGTGATCGGTTAGAGTAGTGTGCATCTCTAATATATTGTATTGATGCCGGTTAAAAGATATACCATGTATAGATCCAGTTCCTAAGATAAGTGGGACCTATATTACATAAAAAAAAAACATAATCGCTCTCTCTCTCTCTCCTATCAATTCAATACCCTCCTCCCTGTTGCCTCCGACACGTCGAAGGCGCTGCCGCCGCTCGCCTCACCTCGCCAGTGACGTCGCTAGATCCCGCTGCTCGCCTCCACCTCCTACGTACCCACCAACGACACCGCTCGCCTCCCCCCCGCCGACCACGCCGCTAGCTCCCACCGCTCACCTCCGCCCTTGACCCTGCCGACGCCGTCGCTCGCCTCCTCCCCGCCAACAATGCTGCTAGCCTCTGCCCTGTCACCTCCGTCCCCGCAGCTTTGATGAAAGGTCGCGGCAAAGGCGACGACTTCCACTGCCGGATCTGACCCTTCCCCGACATCTTGGTGGCCTGTTCCACAGCGGCAGGCGGCGAGGAGCACGTCCCCAGCCTCTCGGTGGCCGAATCCGGTGGCGGTGTCCGACAAAGACCCCTTGGTTAGTGTGCCTTCAACGCCGGCGACAATGCTCGGAGGCAAGAGCAGCTCTAAGTTTTCTGGTGGTTGGTCAATTCAATTAATACATCTTCTAATCAACATTTGGATAGTATTTTTTTTAATTTAGTTGGACCCGAACCCAGCTTATGCATGGATTCTTCGGTATTTTATTTTAGAGTCGACCACCTCAACGTACTGAGTCGATTCAAACGCTCCAAAACATCGCTTTGAATCGGCTAAGAAGAAACATCGCAGATGGGCAACAGATTGATCATCTAATTAAGCGGGTAAACTCAATTAATTTCCTTCATCATTGAATGACCATGGACCTTGGGACAATCGAACTACTTGGATTATATCAAAGACCGAATAAGACAAGAAATCAATTCGCACGCGTGCACCTACTATCATGTTTGAAAGGGATGGATCCTTTGTATGGAAGGAGTCCACGTAAAGTATCTACAGTGCATCCATATTAGGAAAGATTTTCACTGTTTGCTCAAAAAAAGAATATAAAAAATACGAGTTTGCTACAGCATTTTTGCTACAGTAATTTCCATGCTGTTTCTGCAGTACTTGCTTGGTAATACCTTGGAGCGTCGTTTACTCTCTCACGATTCACGTAGTGTACCCCTGCAGTACTGCATGGAATTTGAATCCTGTTTGAAAACGATAATACACCGACCGGCCTCCTACGAGTGTGGTTCCTAGTGGACACAAAGTCTTCACCACCAAAAATGTAATAGTAAGCTACCTAATTTAGTTCATGTTTGGTTGAGAAGATCATTCCTAATTTCAATGGGTAAGTAGGTTAGATCGAGTGCTTTGCTTTCTCATTCTCTACCAGGGTACTACCACCCAACCAGGGTTTTGATTACCTGTTTTTATGTTTTACCGGGGCCACCGGTAGAACTTATTTTGCAGAAATTGATCTTCCTTTTCTACAGTTGATTTCCATTACTCTGTTTCACACTGTGATCGGTTAGAGCGGTGTGCATGGATTGGGCATGTTTAGAACAAAGAAAACAGGAAAATAAAAGTGACCTTGCTACCTCTATAAATTGAGGGTGCCTAAAATGGAGACGATAAATTACTCAACTTTCTTTATTATAATATTGATAAAGGGCAAAAAAGAAAAATAAAAAAAATGCCAAATCACTTACTTTTGCCGTGGAGATAAAAAAAAAAGAACAGAAAAAAAGGTAGAGTAAATTTTGTGACATGAATTTTGGTTTACTCCTTTCTCTCCTGAAGAAGAACAATTAAAGGAATATTATTAGTTGGGATGTTGCATCTAGTTGGTGTTGTATTTTTCAAGGGCTCTTTTGGGAATTTCCCAATTAGAGAAAAGGCCCACCTGTCTTTGGAGGAAGGTGCAAGATAAGGTTTGGAACCTTTGGAACCTTATCTCCACCCAGGAAGCGTGAGACTCGGGCAGTTCTTTGGCCAGGAGGAATCTCTGTGTGAGACTCGGGCGACGGCAAAGATGGAAGGCTCGAAGGCCACAAGGCCGCGGCGGCGCGTTGGTAGCAACCGGCCTCCAACCCCGAGTCTTCATCCTCTTAAAAGGAAAGAGGGGATGGAGTTCCTGGGAGACAGAGAAGAAAAAATTAGCGAGTTCCCTAATTTTCTTTTTGTTCTTTCTCCTGATTTGATCTCTTGTTTTTGGGGATTCTGAACCTCCGAGGCTGCCGTGTGTGACTCGGTGCCGATGGTGGTGAGCTCCGGTCCTCTTGGTGTGTGCATCCGACCGGTTCCTTGTGTCATCTCCTCACTGTTGGTGTTGTGCTTGGAACCTGGTGATTTGTGCGCTCGGATGGATCAGCTTTGGTCTCCTATGGACTGATCTTGGGGAAGAAGGTGACATTCGGTTTGATTGCTGACTGGTATTCTAGAGAGTACTCGGCCAGTGCTTCTCGGTTGTCTTGTGCGGCCATTAACCTGTTCCTCGGCTTCATTCTTTGATCGATTCCAAAGAAGGAAGTGTGGCATTGTATCTCCGATAGCTTCGCCCTTTTGCTCGGTATTGCAGGGCGATAGTTTTTCTGGGGCAGTGTCCTTTGACACGCCTTGCCGGTTACATCTTGGTGGTTTTGAGTACCACCACTTCAGTGAGTATTACTCCTCTGTGGCAATTCGGTTGATCTTTGCATATATACTTGCAGTTCTAGTCGTTATACTTGACCTGTGATATTTTGTTTTCTGAGGCTAGTTCTGGAGATATTGCAATTTAACATGTGGGTACTGTGGCTGCTCTATGATGAAGTTAGTCTTATACTGAAATTGATTGTTATAATTGATTCTAACTTGAGCTCTAGTGAGTTTCTTGCTGCTGTCTTTTAGACCTGCTGTTGTTAGACTTCAAGTTACTATGTTCTTCCAGAGTTATATAATTGTTTTAAATCTGTTGATTTAATTGATCTATTGCTTACAGCCTGATTACTCTGTTAGCCCTTTTTGGGTTGATTACTGATCCTGTGTATCTTGGTAAGTTGTTTTAGAGAGTAATCTCTATCTGTTAGTCATTTTGAGGTCTTTCAGTTATCTTGTGATATATTGTTTAAGTCTGGAAGTCTTTTCTGTGATCTTTAACAGGTAGGTTATATTGTACAGTTCTGTAAAGTTTGATTAGAGCTCAAGGTTAGAAACTTTTGTCATAATCATTTAATGAAGAGTAAAGACAATAGGGTTGAGATGGCAAATTCTAGTTCTTTTGCAACTCTCCTTCTGAGAGAACACTCTATTCTCAATCTTCTGTGCAATATGCTGCTTATTGAATTTTTCATGTTCTTAATGTTGAGCATAATATTGTCTTTAAATGTCTTGAAAGAATTTCATGGACACATGTTATTGTGGTCATTTATTACATGCTGTTATTATGCTTTATTGCTGATGTTGAATGCTGGGTTTAATTATGATTATTTGCTAAAACTGCACATTTATGAACAGTTGGACCAAAGCCCATACTGTTGCACAACTGTCAAAAACCATGCTTGGTCAAACCAGCGCATCTCAGTGTGTCTGCGTCTGCGAATAGCAGCTGTTTGAGCTTTGGAGTTTTGCAGAACAATCAAGATGAACAAGCAAGATATCTTGTAGTGAAACTAGAGAAACGAACAATAGAAAGGAGCATTCGAGTTCGAGTTGTTTACAACATCAGCTACCTTCCTACGCATCAGTGTTCAATAAAACATCCATGCACGAACATTGTGCCTTTGAAATGTCACAGTTGGAAAATCTGCAATTTGCTGATAAATTGCTTGAATTGCTACAAGTCATGTGCTGCAACATTCAGAACTCCGAATAATATATATGCTTCAGTCCGTAGTTGAAATGGTACAAAACAATTTAAATAGAAAGCAGAGAACTTTATTGTTAGCTTTGAAGGGCTACCCTACATGTGTCCTGGTGCTGCTAACAATGGCAATATATACCTGCTACACAATGGCATATGCAGCGAGCCATGAGTCTCTTATATTTAGCAGTAGAAGCTGTTTTCAAATTAACGATTTTAGTAAATATTTAGATATAATTTCAGTAGTAATAATCATAAGTAAAGCATATTTCTAACAGCATTTAAATAACAAAAATATCATATAAGCATGTAATATCGTCATGTCAATTAACCAGAATAATGTGCTCAAAAGATAGGACTAAAAAATATGCAAAATCAGTATAATGCTCAGATTTAAATGTTTGTTTATTTGCTCTCAGATGTTGAGCTGCACAAGATGAAATCTTAGCCCTCACGACACTTGTGTCAAAGTTTAATCACAAATTGAATATAACAATTACTTTGAAATAAATTAGACCTTGAGCTCAAAATAAAATCTTGCTATTCTAACCAGACATGTTTATGAAAATCACCAAGTCTAACTTTGCTAGACAACAAGCAATAGATTCCAAAACTCAAGATATCAATTAACAATAATGTATAACAGTGACCGAAAATTGGATCACAGTGAACTGAAGGCAGAACTGAATGAACCAATGTGAATCATAGTAAGCAAATAATATTGACTGAATGAATTACAGTGAACAGCAAGTATAACCGAATGAACCAAATGCACAGAACAAGAGAAAACAACAAGTAATCTTCTAGATCAAGACCAAATTATACTCAATTGTCACATTTAATCTCAATTTGACACAACTTCATCATCGAGTATTAACCGAGCCCACAATCATCACTTAGCAAAGTCTCCCAGTACTAGGCAAATATTACATAATGTTATTCAACTAGTACAACACACAATGCAAAGTAATGCGATTCTGAAAAACAGAAAACTCACGAAGCGGATGATGACACTCAAAGCCACCGAGTAGAATCGGACAAAGCGCACGAAATGATTTGTCTCAGAATACCAATCGCCCTGCTGTACCACGAATACCAGACGTGCAGGCAAACAATCTCAGCAAAGAACACACGGGCGATAGAAGAAGCGGAATAAGGATGTGCCAATGGAAGGAAGTAAGCACACTTCAAGAATCGATCCACAACGGTCAAGATGACCGGCTTCCTACCCACCTTGGTCAATCCTTCAATGAAGTCCATGGAGATGTCAGACCAAATACGATAGGGCACCTCCAAGGGGCGCAATAACCCGGCCGTCTGCAGCTATTTAGTTTTGTTACGCTGGCACACAACGCATGCTCGAACGAACACCTGCACCACCACCCGATCCTAAAGGAGATGGAAATTCTGGTGTAGGCGGTGTAGGGTCTTCTGAATGCCCTCATGTGGCCCATGATGGACTGCAGCCAAGACCATCGAGTGGAGGGTCGATGTTGCGAGAACATGTGTGCGCCGATGAAAGCACGCGACGCCGTCAACTAGTGACCATGGATCGGTGTGTTCGCCTATCTCGATACGACTGCGTAGCGTCGAAAGTTTGGGCTCCGTGAGCACGACCTGTCTGAGATCGTCAAACAATTGTGTCGGTGTATTAGAACCGATCTTACGTAAAGATTGTTTGATTCGGGGGGTCTCCTAGAGATAAAATCACGCAGAGCGATTGACACGGGATTTTTATACAGGTTCAGGCCTTCTCCGGGGAGAATAACAACCCTACTCCTGTGTGTGTATGATATTGACTATATTCTTGACAATCAAGCAAGAAACTAAGACTATTACAAAGAACAGTACTTGTGTTTCTCCTTGACTGGCTCTGTTTTTGCCTCCCTTTCACCCTCTGATTGATGTCTCTATATAGTCGTGAAGGAGTAGCCGTTTTGTCCTGCGGAAGAGGCGCCTAATTAATCCAGTAATGGGCGCATGATGGCAGTAATTATCGGCGCCTCGGCTTCTTCACGCCGTCTAGCAGTTATCTTTCAGAGGTAATGGGGTATTTAAGCATTATTACTACACGGAATAATAGTGCATGTGGACCGTCCGGATTCCTTAATTAACTGGACCCACTCGCTTGTAGGTTTGATTATAAGGTGGTCGTGGTTGACTTGGTCGTAGCAGAACTTACGACTGGGTACAAGTCGTAGCAGAGCTTACGACTGGATAATAGTCGTAGAAGGACTTACGACTAGGTAATGGTCGTAGAAGGACTTACGACTGGGTAATGGTCGTAGAAGGGCTTACGACCAAGTAGTGGTCGTAGAAGGACTTACGACCATAACATAGTCGTAGTAAGACTTACGACTATGGGGGTGATTGTAGGAGAACTTAAAATCACTTGGTAGGCCTCCCCCTTATGAATATAAGGGGTACTTCTGGGGACTACGTGACATCATATTTACCCATAATAAGAATTATAGATAAAAGATAAAATGAGGATTATCAGATCCTCGTCATCTAGCCACCCAGCTTCAAGTGAGAGTAACTGTGGATATCATGGGGATATGCTCCAGATCTTAGGATGATGTGACAATTGGCAATGGCGTTAATGGTTTGTCGTTTCACGGGTTTTCGACAAAGTTTCAAAGACTGCTCGGACTTTACGGGCGGCGGTCTGACCGCCATAGCACGGCGGTCCGACCGGTCCCAAATCGGTCGGACCGGCCATGTGCTTGATCGGACCGGCCGTGACAAAAGTGGTCAAACAGTCGGGCCAAAAATAGAGGGTGTAGGCAAGTGAGGGATCCCATTGTTCTTGCTCCCATAATTTTGGAGTCTCCAGAAAAGTTCTATTGGTTTAAAGTTTCCGAGGTTTTGATTTTCAGGTTGAAAATTGGCTAAGTCCTTACGGCGGTCGGGACCGCCTTTGGCCGGCGGTCCGACCGGCAAGGCCGGCGGTCAGACCGGCCCTGAGGGGCGGTCTGACCGGTTGTTACTTGAACGTCGCCTGTCGTGGCGGCGTTGTTCGTTGGTTAGGTCAAAGTCATGAGTTTCAGTGCATATGTGTTGCATGATGCATGTTTTGACTAACGTGGGTCAAGTTGCGAAGAACTTGTTCCTGCTTCGATTTGCTTGTCTATTGTTGTGCAGGTTGCTTGGTGGTCAACGACGGTCAACGGCGAGGATGATCGGGACGAGGCTTGGAGAGCTTAGGTCCAGAACGATCGACGATGCCGGGTGAGGTCAATGAAATCAAGTATGGTGCAGAATGGACAAGGATGACCGAACAGACGCTCGGTGCGATCGGGTTTGATCAAGCGGCGCGAGTCGGTGCAAGTGCCATGGTGGTTTGGTGGGAGCCGGATGGGAGAGACTTGCCGACATGGAGAGAGCGGTGATCAACCTACACGTGGCGGAGCATGCGAAGTGCCATGAAGATGGACTCGGTCTTTGGAGAAGGACCGAGAAGGGTATTTTGGTAATCTTACCAAATATCACCTTGGTGACCTTTTGCCTACCCACGGCGCAAGGCGGCGCAAGAGAAGCGGTTTAGGTTAAGAGGTGTTGTAGACGGCGCTTAAAATGCGTGCGTGTGTGACCCGCTTGTGTTGGGCCTTAACGGGAGCCCATTTGAGTTAATTTTCTAGAAGGTCTAAGTCTCCACTATAAATAGAGGAGGAGGTGGCTGCACCCCTAAATACCTTTTAATCATTATTGAAACCCTAGTTTTGGCTTAGGAGAGGATTAGTGGAGGTTAGGGTTCTAGAGAGTTTTGATTTGATCTTGTGCTCTCGGATTGAGCTTTGTCCTCCATTGATGGAGTGGTCAGAACCCAAACCCTATCAATCAATCCAAAGAAAGCTTTGATCAAAGATGTGTCTCTTTGCCCTTCTTCTCTCTATTTGGTGATTTTGAGTCCTTCTTTGATTCGCATGTTTTGATTGATTTCTTTACATGATATAGCTTGTCGTGACATGTGGGAACACATCTAAGATCATCTTGATCATCAATCACCCACGAGCAAGTTTTTGGGTCACGTTGCTTTTGACTCGGTTTTGAACCATCCATCTCTCAAACTGAAAAATGTCGTAACTTTTCCATGGATCTCCATGATCTTCAATTGGAATAGGTTCTCGACATCCTAGAGAAGGTGTGTTCCAAGTTTCATGAAGTTTGGAGTTGTAGATCAAAAGTTAGACCTATTTGCAACTTCGTTTTCGGGTGATTTCACTGCTCATCTACTGGAGGTCGACCGCCCTAGCTAGAGGTCGGACCGCCTTGGAGAGGTCGGACCGCCCCGAGTAGAGGTCGACCGCCTGCCTCTTAGGAAATTAAGTTTCGATTGTTTTTGGTTGTTTTGCTTCGGTTTTGATTGGATTCAATCCTAGTCTTCCCAGATCTTGGTATATCGATCTTCATAGCTTCTATAGCTATTGGAGTGAAATTTGTGTTGAATCTAATCGAGGTTGAAAAAGTGAGCGTGCTCCTATTCACCCCCCCCCTCTAGTCGCCTTTTCGGTCCAACAAGTGGTATCAGAGCCCGGTTAGTTCAATCTTGATCTTAACCGGTCACTGAACTTGGCGATGGATAAGTACTCCACCAAGCCGCATATCTTCGATGGGCACGACTATGCCTATTGGAAGAATCGCATGCGAGTCTTCCTTGAGAGCGAAGGACAAGCTATATGGGAGGTTGTTCGAGCCCTTTCGTTCTTCCCGGTTGTTACGCCGGCTTCAACAAATTTCTCTTGGCTAACAACAATAAGGCAAAGAACCTCTTGTATGGTGGGCTTGGTAGATGGGAGTATGATCGAATTTGCAATCTTGAGATCACAATGACGAGATTTGGAACACCTCGAAACCTACCATGAGGGTTCATCTCAAATCAAGAAAGTACGCTGAGCATACCTATAAGCGTGAATATAACAAATTCGAGATGCGCCCTGGAGAGAGCATCGATGACATTTTGACCGCTTCAACAAAGTGATTAATCGATGAAGGTCGTTGGAATTGAATATTCTCACCGAAAATGCCACCCACCTCTTGGCTGCAATCAACACCAAGGAGTGGGAGATAAAGGCTACCGCCATTGAGGAGAACGCCAACCTCTCCGATCGACTTTGGAGCTGCTCTATAGCAAGCTTAAGACTCATGAGATCAAGAGGATTGATCATCCCAAGAAGGAAAATATGGCCTTGGTAGCGTAAGACCGCCAAGAGAGCTTCGATGGGTCTTCCGAGTCTTCTTCCGGATTTTCGCTGTCGGGTTTATCCGCAATCCATGAAGAGGAGTTTGAGAGTCTTCCGAGGCCGAGTTAGCCCTCATAGTCGAGAAAAGCCACACGGGCCTATAACAATATGAGAAACAAAAGAGAGGAGGTCCCGTGACTTGCTATGAGTGTGGTGAGCTTAATCACATCCGGGCAAACTGCCCCAAGTTGAAAGGAAAGAGCAACCACAAGGAAGGAAAGCCAGCTTGGAAGAAGCCTCAATGGAACAAATCAAGATTTGATGCTGCCAAGCTCACAAAGGCAGCTCACCGGGTTCTTGCCGCTTTGGGGAACAATCCTTAGCGATGTGGACTCGGAGCGAGGATGACAAGGAGGAGGAGATCCTCAAGACAAGAAGAAGGGAAGGCCAAGGACTTCACCGGCGTTTGCTTCATGGCCGACTCGACGACGCCGACAACGATGAGGATTACCGCGAAAGAGGAAGGACACGTGGTTCGTCGACTCATTGTTCACGCCACATGACCGGAGACTCAAGATGGTTCACCTCCTTCACGCGGTCGACGGGTGATGAATTCATCACCTTTGGAGATGATAGGCAAGGGCGGATTGAAGGAACGGGATCGATCAGGGTGAACGACAAGTTCATCCTCAAGGACGTCGCCCTTGTGGACAAGCTAAGGTTTAATTTGCTTTCTGTCTCTCAACTTCTTGATGATGGCTATGAGACTAGATTTAAGAAAAATGCTTGTCGGGTGCTTGATTCAAATTGGTGAGCTTGTTTTGGGATTACTAGAGTTGCTAGGATCTTTGGAGCTGATTTTTCTGAATCTCTTGCTGGTTCTCTCAAGTGCTTAATTTCATCTTCTTCTTCTGAGTTCTGGCTTTGGCACCGTCGTTTGGGGCACATTGGTTTTGATCATCTGACTCGAGTTAGCAACCTTGAGCTCATGAGAGGTTTGCCTAAACTCAAAGCCGTCAAGGATGCTGTATGTGCGCCCTGTAGGCATGGCAAGCAAGTTGCCGCCTCACACCCATCAGTGACTATGGTCATGACTGACGGACCGGGACAGTTGCTTCATATGGATACTGTTGGTCCCGCTAGGGTTCGGTCAGTTGGTGGAAAATGGTACATTCTTGTCATAGTCGATGATTTTTCTAGATACACTTGGGTGTTCTTTCTCACTTCGAAGGATGAAGCTTTTGATCATTATCATGATCTTGTTCTTCGTTTGGCTTCTGAACTTCCAAGTGCCTTGAGAGCGATCCGCAGTGACAATGGCACGGAGTTCAAGAATGCATCTTTTGCTTCCTTTTGTGCTTTGGCGTGGAATTGAGCATCGTTCTCCTCCCACACGTCCCTCAACAAAATGGCGTTGTGGAAAGGAAGAACAGGACTCTAGTTGAGATGGCTAGGACAATGCTAGATGAGTATAGCACTCCGAGGAGGTTTTGGGCCGAAGCTATTTCTACTGCTTGCCATATTGCAAATCGTGTCTTTTTGAGACCGTCTTTGGGCAAGACTCCTTATGAGCTTCGTTTTGTAGAAAACCCTCTGTCTCGCACTTTCGAGTCTTTGGATCCAAGTGTTTTATTCTCAAGACAGGAAATCTAGATAAATTTGAGTCAAGAACTTTTGATGGTTTATTTCTGGGTTATCCTGCTCATTCAAGGGGTTTTCGAGTTTTAATGCTGAAACTAACCTGGTTCAGGAGACATGCAATGTCACTTTTGATGAGACTAGCCCTGGAGCTAGATCAGATATTTCAGGTGATACACAGTGATGAGAGTATATTTGTAGAGGAAGATGATGATGGACTCGATGATACTCTTCCACTGCTTTGTTGACATTCCTATTCTCGCACAAGAACCCGCCGTGACTACTTCGCCTTGGTTGAGGCACTGCGCATCTTCATCATCGCAGATACTGCGGAGGTCGAAGAAGTACTTTCTTCTCCGAGTCGCCACTTCACATTCAAAAGCCAGCATCCGGATCAGATGATAGGTAATATCCATGAACGAGTCACTCGCTCCAGGTATCATGATCCAAACCTCTATTCTCATTCTGCTTTTGTAGCTTCTTTTGAACCCCGCGATATATCACATGCTTTATCTGATTCGAGTTGGGTCAATGCCATGCATGAGGAGTTAGAGAATTTTGAGAGGAATAAGGTTTGGAACCTAGTAGAACCTCCTAGTGGTCATAATGTTATAGGAACCCGCTGGGTCTTCAAAAACAAACAAAATGAGGATGGTTCTGTGGTTAGAAACAAGGCTAGGTTAGTAGCTCGTGGTTTTAGCCAGTTGAGGGTTAGATTTTGATGAGACCTTTGCTCCTGTTGCTGGACTGGAAGCTATTCGATTTCTCTTGGAATTTGCTGCCTTCTAAGGGTTTAGGATATATCAGATGGATGTTAAGAGTGCCTTTCTGAATGGTTTTATAGAGGAGGAGGTTTATGTTAGGCAACCCTGTGCTTTGAGAATCCCAAGAACCCACATCATGTCTTCAAGCTATCCAAAGCCTTGTATGGTCTTAAACAAGCCCCTAGAGCCTGGTATGATAGACTTAAGACCTTCTTGCTTAAGAATGATTTTGAGATGGGTAAGGTAGACAAGACCTTGTTCATTCTTAGGCGTGGCAATGATTTCTTACTTGCTCAGATTTACGTTGATGATATTATCTTTGGTGGTTCTTCTCATGCTCTTGTTTCTAGCTTTTCCGAGACTATGTCCAGGAATTTGAGATGAGCATGATGGGAGAGCTCAATTACTTTCGGGGCTTCAAATCAAGCAATGTAAGGAAGGGATCTTCATCCATCGGACGGCGAAGTATACTAAGGATCTGCTCAAACGCTCGACATGGGTGATCGCAAGTCGATCGCCACTCCCATGGCGACTTCGATCGCTGGATCCAGATGAGGAAGGAGAAGCCGTGGATCAACGCGAGTACCGCAGACATGATCGGCTCCCTCCGCACTGACGGCATCAAGACCGGACATCCACTTCACGATGCCTCTGCTGCGAGGTTTCAAGCGTCTCGAGAACTTCCCATCGCCAGCGATTAAGCGCATATTCGGTATTTACACTCTACCCTCCAAGATGGCATTTGGTACTCTGTTCTTCTTCTTTATCCATTCGGGGTTTTCGATTACGATTTTATGGTGTCGGCTTGATAGGAAGAGTACCTCGGGCACTTGTCACTTCCTAGGCACTTCTCTTGTTTCTTGGTCTTCTAGGAAGTCCTCTGTTGCACAATCCATCACGAGGTCGAGTATGTAGTCACGCTAGTTGTCAGAGTCGATTTTGTGGATGGTATCCACTCTTAAGGACTCTGGGTTAAATTTTGCTAGTGTTCCTCTTTTACGTGATAACACTACGCTATTAACATTGCTAAGAACCCCGTGCAACACTCTAGGACCAAGCACATAGACATTCGCTATCACTTCCTTAGAGACCATGTCGAGAAGGGTGATATTGTGCTACACTTCGTGGAGTCCGAGGCTCAACTGGCTGATATCCTCACCAAACCTTTAGACCCAACTAGGTTTGCCACCTTAAGAAGCGAGTTAGGGGTAATTTATCCCTATGGGTTGGTTTGAGGGGGAGTTCGATCTTTTACGATCTTACCTTGTTCTTTTGATCTTTTATTGTTCTTTTTCGAACTTGTTGATCTTTTGAACTTTTTAGGTTTTTAGGCTTTTATTGCATCGCATTGTATCATATTGCATTCATATGTAAAATACTTCAAGTGGTTTGAAAAATCCAAAAGATGCATTGTAATATAAAATTTTCTGCTTATCTTTTAAAATTGATGAAGCTTTGCCTATTACCCTTTGGAGCTTTAGTATTTCAATTCTTGCTCAATGCCATGTCTAGTTCTTTGACTTGCTAGAATTATCATGCTTTTACATGTGTAGCTAAGTCTTTGCTATATGAGCTAGAACTTTAAAAACAAACTCGAACTAAGAAATTGCAATTTGTGGATGTTTTAGCGAGTTGCGCAATTAGTGCTCCTTTTGTGACATTGGCCTGTGTAATTGCTTTGTTAACTCTTTGATCTAAAATTGACCATTACTTGAGCTTTTGTGTTCTTGAGATTCTAAAATGCTCTTGTGAAAAATTTAAAAATTCAAGATTGTCTTATGCTTAAAATGTGCCAAACTATTCTTACGAGACTGCTTGTCAAATGACATGAACTTGGAGATAGTTTGATGATCCAGACGATCTCATGGGGATTGCTTGTCAGAAATGACATGAACCTCAAGATTTGTCGCCCTGGTAGAAGCTTAGAAAGAGTTTGTGGATGGCTCCTAGTCCAGAATCTTCTTTACTAAGATATACCTTTAATCAACTTTTGGTCGAAGCTTAGGATGAGTTTGTGGATGGCTCCTAGTCCAGGATCTTGTCACTAAGTTAGATCATTAGTCAACCTCAATATTCAATGCAAATGAGAAAATGTTGACAAATGGGCGTTTAAAAGATTGAGCAAAATGATTCAATACGGGACTTGATTGACTCTTAATGTGGTCTTTGTTAGATTTTTGATCTCACTTTGACATTTTGACATGGCCAATTTCACTTTAGGATCCCTGTTGATGAACTTGCTGAATTTGAAGCGTTGCTTAAATTGATCAAATCTATTGCTTTACTTTTGAGGCTTGGTGCTTAGCTTTGATATATATGTCTTACCATGATCTTGCTAGCAATCACGGGCTTGATATGTTGTTTGTGCAATATTAGAAATGCTAGCTAGTTCTTTTGGGTAATCTCCAAAGCTTCTTGTAATCAAAAATTGAAAAATACAAAAATGAAGCCACTCCATTGCACTTCATGCATACTTCTTCTTTTTGCTTCTTTCTTCATTCTGCAAATTGCTATCTCTGGATGAGAGGAAGGCGTGATTCCTTGATGACTCCATTGTCAAAGGGGGAGAAGATATTTCGATGTTGGGGAGAAGTTTATACAAAGGGAGAAAGTTGAGAATTTGAAATTTTCTCAAATCCGAGGATCATAGTGAGGGGAGTTTTGAATTGCATTCTTATTGTCTTATTGACTCTTATGAACTTGAATTGCATTTATTACTCCTCACAATGATCAAAGGTCAATTGAACAATTGTTCTTTCATATGGACCTTAAGTGAGATTTTTGACTTTTTCTGGAAATCAAAGTTTTTATGCTTTCTTTTGCCTTATCTCACTTGTCTATGCTATTCTGATGCCAGCTTGGTCATTTCCATTGCTTTCTCTTGCTTATGGACCAAGTTGTGCCTTTGTGCGAAAACGAAAGTATTTTACTTTTCAAACCTTCAAATTACATTTTCTGGATTATTGCCAATGTGTTCATCAAGGGGGAGATTGTGGATATCATGGGGATATGCTCCAGATCTTAGGATGATGTGACAATTGGCAATGGCGTTAATGGTTTGTCGTTTCACGGGTTTTCGACAAAGTTTCAAAGACTGCTCGGACTTTCGACGGGCGGTCCGACCGCCATAGCATCGCGATTCGACAGGTCCCAAATCGGTCGGACCGCCATGTGCGCCGGTCGGACCGGCCGTGACAAAAGTGGTCAAAACAGTCGGGCCAAAATAGAGGTGTAGGCAAGTGAGGGGATCCCATTGTTCTTGCTCCCATAATTTTTGGAGTCTCCAAGAAAAGTTCTATTGGTTTAAAGTTTCCAGAGGTTTTGATTTTCAGGGTTGAAAATTGGCTAAGTCCTTACGGTCGGGCCGACGCCTTTGGTCGTGGGTCCGACCGGCAAGGCAGCGGTCGACCGCCCCGAGGGGGTGATCGACCGGTTGTTACTTGAACGTCGCCGTCGTGGCGGCGTTGTTCGCTGGTTAGGTCAAAGTCATGAGTTTGGTGCATATGTGTTGCATGATGCATGTTTTGACTAACGTGGGTCAAGTTGCGAAGAACTTGTTCCGGTTTCGATTTGCTTGTCTATTGTTGTGCAAAGTTGCTTGGTGGTCAACGACGGTCAACGGCGAGGATGATCGGACGAGGCTTGGAGAGCTTAGGTCCGTAACGATCGACGATGCCGGGTGAGGTCAATGAAATCAAGTATGGTGCGAGAATGGACAAGGATGACCGAACAGACGATTCGGGCGATCGGGTTTGATCAAGCGGCGGAGTGGTGCAAGTGCCATGGTGGTTTCGGTGGGGCCGGATGGGAGAGACTTGCCGACATGGAGAGAGCGGTGATCAACCTACGTGGCATGAGCATGCGAAGTGCTTGCGAAGATGGACTCGGTCTTGGGAGAAGGACCGAGAAGGGTATTTTGGTAATCTTACCAAATATCACCTTGGTGACCTTTTGCCTACCCACGGCGCAAGACGGCGCAAGAGAAGCGGTTTAGGTTAAGAGGTGTTGTAGACGGCGCTTTAAAATGCGTGCGTGTGTGACCCGTTTGTGTTGGGCCTTAACGGAGCCCATTTGAGTTAATTTTCTAGAAGGTCTAAGTCTCCACTATAAATAGAGGAGGAGGTGGCTGCACCCCTAAATACCTTTTAATCATTATTGAAACCCTAGTTTTGGCTTAGGAGAGGATTAGTGGAGGTTAGGGTTCTAGAGAGTTTTGATTTGATCTTGTGCTCTTGGATTGAGCTTTGTCCTCCATTGATGGAGTGGCTGTAAACCCAAACCCTATCAATCAATCCAAAGAAAGCTTTGATCAAAGATGTGTCTCTTTGCCCTTCTTCTCTCTATTTGGTGATTTTGAGTCTTTCTTTGATTCGCATGTTTTTGATTGATTTCTTTACATGATATAGCTTGCTGTGACATGTGGGAACACATCTAAGATCATCTTGATCATCAATCACCCACGAGCAAGTTTTTGGGTCACGTTTTCGTTTTGACTCGGTTTTGAACCATCCATCTCTCAAACTGAAAAATGTCGTAACTTTTCCATGGATCTCCATGATCTTCAATTGGAATAGGTTCCTGACATCCTAGAGAAGGTGTGTTCCAAGTTTCATGAAGTTTGGAGTTGTAGATCAAAAGTTAGACCTATTTGCAACCTTTTTTGGCCGATTTCACTGTTCATCGTCTGGAGGTCAGACCGCCCTAGCTAGAGGTCGGACCGCCCCTTGGAGAGGTCAGACCGCCCCTGAGTAGAGGTCAGACCGCCCTTCTCTTAGGAAATTAAGTTTCGATTGTTTTTGGTTGTTTTGCTTCGGGGTTTTGATTGGATTCAATCCTAGTCTTCCGCTGTACTGGTATATCGATCTTCATAGCTTCTATAGCTATTGGAGTGAAATTTGTGTTGAATCTAATCGAGGTTGAAAAAGTGAGCGTGCTCCTATTCACCCCCCCCTCTAGTCGCCTTTTCGGTCCAACAGTAACTTACTTGGTGAAGGATTTGCAAATGGTCTTACGACTATGAAAATGTCGCGGAACCATGGTCGAAGGAAAAACTCTTCGACATTTGAGTGCTACTTTGACTAGGAATTTGCTTGGCCAGAAGGGTTGCTTACGATTATCAAATAATCGTAAAAACCCCTACGACTGTGAGGTGGTCATAGTAGGGCAATCGGAGAAAAACCCTTTCCGATTGTTACTTCATTCGACCAGAAAGACTTGGTCAAGAAAGTAATTTCGCTTGGAGGTGACAAAACGAACCTAATTTTCTCGAACAGACCATCTAGGGAATTGCAAATGACTCCCACAGATCTGTCGATGAGACGTTTCCCGAAGCGGTTGCAATCGTGAAGATTGCTTACGACTATCAAAAAGTCGTAAAAACCCCTACGACTGTGAAGTGGTCGTAGTAGGGGGATCGGAGAAAAAAAAACCCTTCCGATTGATACTTTCTTCGACCAGAAAGACTTGGTCAAGAAAGTAATTTTGCATGGGGGTGACAATACGCACCTAAATTTCTCGAACAGACCATCTGGGGAATTGCAATCAACTCCCACAGACCTGTCGATGAGACGATTCCCGAAGCGGCGGCAATCGTGCGGTTATAAAACTTACCGGGAGTTAGACTTAGAGTTTTTTACCTTTTCCCCAAATTGTTCCCATCGTTCTTTAGGTTTTCGCCTTCTCCGCCTCAGACTCAACTTCGTCTTTTCCGCCGCTAACCCGATCCGTAACTTTTGTTTCGAGAGAAATGGCCAAGAAAGTTTCCGAGTGGGAAGAGTCGGAGATGGATGCGGCGAAGATCAAAGTCTTGGTCGACGCCGGGAAGATTCCATAGAAGGCTCTGGTGAAATGGATTTCGGCTATTGGGCAGCACTGGCCGTCGGGGGAAAATGGGCAAATCCCCGTCTTCCAAGCATACTGTGAGTGCGGCCTCCGACTGCCTGCTCACCCCTTTCTTACGATGGTACTCGAGCATTTTGGAGTGGAATTAGTGAACCTAGGTCCTAATTCCATTACCATCCGAGTGTCTTCGTATCTGCTGGCGAGGCGTGCTTGGGATTCGGCGGACCTCGAGCTTTTCCAATATTATTATGGGATGGCTCGATAAACCGGAATCGCCGGAAGCTGCGGTCTGAAGCTCCACGACTTGAAGTCGAGGGAGTACATTTAAAGCTTTACTCGATCTTCATGGCCGGGATGGAGAAAGAGGTGGTTTTACTGGAAAGTCACCTCAGAAGACAACCTTTCTTTCGCGGGGAAGGCTGCCGAGAAAAAATCTTCATGGGATTCGACTCCTGAAGATATCAGCCGGATTGCCCCCTATATTCAAGTCATCAAGGACTTGAAAGAAGAAGGGCTGACCGGATGGCATGTGGTAAAAGATTTTATCACACGCCGGATTAGTCCCTTGAAGAAATGAGCATCTCCTATGTGGAGATACTCGGGGAGAGGAGACCCGACCAGGGACTACGACGAGGGTAAGTGAACCTTCGACTTAGCTTTCGGTTTGGTCTTTCTCAACATTATCTAATATTCTTATCTGTTTACACAGATTTTTCACAGGCAGAGATTGACGCTAAGGTCAAACTCATCTGTGAGAAGTCTCCGCCACCCCGAGTGGCGGTTCCTTGAATCATTGTGTCTTTGCCCGCAGATGAAAAGATAGAGCGCCTAAAGGTAATCAAAAAGTTGATTTTCTCTTTAGGACTTTATAGTCGTAGAAGAACTTACAACTAGTGGTGATCGTGGAATATCTTACGATCAAGAAAGTGTCGTAGAAAAACTTACGACTTGGCACTGGTCGTAGAAAAATTTACGACTGATCAGTAATTCTTCTTTTTCTGTTTTGTTTTACAGAAAGTAGGCATGGAAAATTGTCAGGACAACGAGGAAGTCGCACTGATGACCATTGGCGCGGGGTTGTCGAAAGACAAATGCTCGGCTCCTCCATCTAAGAGACGTCGACTTGCAAGATCCGCCGACAAGGGAGGAGCAAGCTCGAGCTCTGGTCTTTCGACCAGACCCTCTACAAAGCCTACGGTAGATATAGCCATAACTGAAGCCGAGGCTGCAACTATCGAAGCCGAGGAGGTTGAAGCAGCTGAATCTTTTAAGCGCAAACCTCGCAAGGCTAAGGTACCCTTCTATTATGACAAGGAATCTTTCGCAGTTGCTGCCACTCCTAGTTTTGTTAAGCAACTGGAAAAGGAGATCTGGAAAGATTTTATGTCTTTTGTGAAGGACGATGCTGCTCCAGCACAACCTGCAGTCGAGGGTAGTGCTGCTTTTGGAATGGTCGAGACTGATCTCGGCCATCCAGAAAATCAGGAGACCAGAGCTATGGTTCCTGTTCAAACTCTAGGACCAGACGTGGTCGTAGCTGGGCCAATTGTTGAACCTCGACGGGCGTGGTCGTGGAGAAGAAGAAGTCCTCCGTTGGGAGGATTGCTCCTAAATTTCTCGTTAAGACCGAGTGGTGAGGTATGTGAAATGTACTAAAGTGTAAGAACAACATTTACCTTTTCCTTTTCACAACTTCGATTTGCTTTTCTTTATTTCAATCAGACTCCTTGACCCAGGAATGCTTAGTTGAAGCCCATTGTCACCTCTTGATTCTTCGGAGAGGTAACAATGGAAGTGGTTGAAGGATCTTCCTTGACCAGTGGCTCCAAAGTGGTTTCTCCAAGCTGAGGTTGTAGCTACGACTCACCGAGGTCATAGCTACGACCACCGAGAGGCATTGCGACTCACAGGAGTCGTAGCTACGACCATGAAAGGGTAGCTACGACCTCTGAAATAGTTGTAGAGACCACAGAGGCAGCTGCAAAAGCCTCTGGTCAAGGTGAGGATGACTCTGTACATCGTGCCGGAAAGGAAGTCGTGGCAGACATTCCTTCAGGTGTCCAAAGAGAAAGTGCGACTCTGAATCGGAGGATGAAGAATATTTCAACCACGTCTGACTTCTTTGGACTCGCTTCCATCATAAGTGCTCGCCTTATAGATCTCGCGACCGAGTCCCCATCCCAAGGATATTCCAAATAGAGGAAATACAGCCGACAATGAGCGTCTTGAGAAGGTGTGGTGGGATAAAGTCGCGAGGATAGACAAGCTGCAGAACCCGGAGTTGGTGTACCCGACCTTCGCTAGGTCGACCATGAATGTAAGTATTTTTAGGATACTTATATATGTGGCTTTCCTTTCTTCTTCTTGTCTTCTTTTGCGTAAAGCTCTAGAGCAAATTGCGTTGTCGGTGAGTATCATCGACAACTTTTAGAGCTACGACAAGAGAAAGAAGAACTCGCATCTGAGCAAAGAGATGGTAAGTTACCGTTATTCATAGTCGTTTTGACTTGACTACTCGTATAGTGTTTACGAGAGTTGTTATGGAAAACTCATGACAGCATCTTGGTCGTGAAAGAGCTTACGACTACTTACGACCAGGTAGTGGTCGTAGAAAGACTTACGACCATGACATAGTCGTAGAAAAACTTACGACTAGGTCAGTGGTTGTAGAAGGACTTACAACCAATTGGCTGATGTTCATATCTACTTTTGTCCTTTGTAGGCTGAACAGTGACACAAAGACCTTAGCCGACTCGCTCGATTATGAAAAAGAGGAGTCGAAAAAGCTAAGGATGGAAGTAGTAGACCTCTCGAAGAAACTTCGAGAAGCCATCTCTGCAACTAGAAGTTTGCAGGAAAAAATAAACAGTAAGTGCTGAACTTAAGACTGCTTTTGAATTTGACCTTTACCCAACTCTCATTTCTTTTCCAGAAAAAGAAGATGAGATGAGGAAGCTCCGGACCGAAGTTGGAGAAAAGGCTTTGGTCATTCAGGAGTTTTCTCGCATCTCCAAAAACAAGGATCAGGAACTCGAGGGTCTGAAAACTCGATTAACAGGTAAGCAATTCTTTACCTGTTGTCCTTTTCGAGTATTTTTCCTTTTCTAATGCTAATTTCTTGTTGAAATTCTTCACGAATTGAGAGGCCTCGAAGCTGAAATCAATGAGAAGACTCTGATCTACAACGAGTCCGTCCGCATTGCTAAGATGAATGCAGAGGACATCAGATCATGGGAGAAAACGCACGCTGAAACCATTGCTTCCCATGAAGAAGAGGTCAAGAAATTGGATTCTCAACTAGTAGGTAAGAAATACTTTTACCTACAATTATCTTTGTGTTATCTTCCTCTAGAAGTTTATTTTTGTTTGACCGGTTTTATTCTTTTCAGAACAAGTGGTCGAAAACAAGAAACTTCGCGAGGCTTCGACTCGTACCCAACAGGAGATGGAATCAATGAAGACTAGTCTTCAAGGCAACATCACACTCCTGAACAATGTACTTGGTGAGCTACATTCTGAGGGAAAAACTCCTCAAGAAGATACTGTAGCTGCTCACATAAGTACTATTAGGGAACAAGTCGGAAGTTTGCAAGAAATGGTGACCACTCTGAAGGCTAATCAAGCCGAATCAATAAGGGAGGCAGTCGAAGCTGCAGTAAGTTACGCTTTGGCGAAGCTTAAAGCTCAAGACCCCCGCCTTAATGTGCAACCAATCGAAGCCGACTTCGACTGCCCTGAATCAGAGGCAAGTTGTTTGATTGAGGAAATGCAGTCAGTTGGCAAAAAGATGGCGGAGGAAATGCATCTAGGCACTCCCCCTTCAGAGTAATCTTGTAACGATTTTGTAAGGCAGACAGTTTCTGTTAACGAGAAATATATGATCCAATTTGTTTCCTGCAAATCATCTTGTCGAGTAGTTAGTAACTCAAAAGATAATAGACGAATGAAAGACTAAGAATTGAAGTCAAATTAATAACTTTATCCTAGCCCCCGACTATTTGCTTAGTTTGTTTAGACAATCTAAGGAAATAGTGTGTGAAATGGGGTTTCTGAAAACAGAGAGAGGTTTGTTTAACTTATAGTTTTTGTTATGGTTGTCAAGCACTGGTCAAAAGAGTAGAAACGGCTCGACACTAGGAAGTTCCTTCTAGTAGGCAGGACCACGTGCAGAGAGGAAAGGCTTCGACTAGGTGATGTTATCATCTCCGACTAGTTTAATCGAACCAAGAACAGCAACTTGAGTTAAGCAAACGTCTTATAGGACTTTAATAATCCGTTCGCCCTTTTTTGGTGGACTCAATAAGTCTTTTTCAGTAGCAAAAGTGGGAGACTGAGCAACGCTAGGAAGTTCCTTCTAGTGGGCAGGACCACGTGCAGAGAGGAAAGACTTCGACTAGGTGTGTCTCTTCCTTCGACCAGTTAAAACGAAACGAGTACATCAAAGGTGGTCGAATAAATATAAGAAAGTGCACTCTACTTAGAATATTTTTGAAATTACTGAAAAAATAAACTAAGACAGGAAGAGTTGGCTTTGAGAATATTTCGACTAGATAGAACCCGATCTCTCTGTATTGGCAACAAAAGTGAGTAACGAGTCGATGCTAGGAAGTTCCTTCTAGTGGGCAGGACCACATGCAGAGAGGAGAGACTTCTACTAGATGATGTTACTTGCCTTTCGACCAGTTGTAAAGAGAACTGGGTGTTTTTGGATCACAGTCGAAAGATTTATCAAAGCACTACTCGAAAATAAGACAAAAGAGGTAGAAGGAACCTGGACCTTTATTGCCTGAGAGGTTGGTCACACATAGAATTTGTGTAACTGGTCGATGTTCCAAGAATTTGAGAGAACCTGTCCGTCTTCCATCGCTAGTCGTACCGACCCTGGCCGAGTGACTTCGACCACTGTGTAAGGACCTTCCCACTTGGGAGAAAGTTTATTCGATTAGACTTGGATTGGCGAGCCTCAATACCAAGTCACCTACAAAGAAGGTCATGAGTAGGACCTTACGATCGTAGTATCTGCGTAGGGCTTGTTGGTAGACTGCAGAACGGATTAGGGCCATGTTTCTCCTTTCTTCGATTAGGTTAATGTCATCTGCTCGAAGTTGTTCCTGGTCGGAGTTGTTGAAGGTTTCAACTCGTGTCGACCGCAATTTTAGCTCCGGAGGAAGCATGGCTTCGGCTCCAAACACTAGAAAGAAAGGTGTTTCTCCTGCCGCCGACTAGTGGTCGTCTAATCGCCCATATACGGAAGGTAATTCTTGTACCCAAGCCCCGAGCGCTAACGAGTGGTCAAGACTCGGGTTTTAATTCCTCGCATTATTTGGCCGTTTGCACGTTCGACTGCCCCGTTGCTTTGGGGATGTGCAACAGAAGCATAACACAACTTGGTACCCAACTCGTCACAAAATTCCTGAAATTTTGCACATGCAAATTGTTTACCATTGTCTGTAATTATCCGACTCGAAACTCCAAATCGGCTAATTACGCATCTCATCATGAACCTTTTTGCTTCTTCCGTTGTTATCCCAGTTACAGGTTCGGCTTCGATCCATTTTGTGAACGTGTCAATAGCCACAAAAAGGAATTCGAAACCTCCTGGAGCTTTGGGAAACGGTCCTAGGATATCGAGACCCAGTCGCAAAGGCCAAGAAAGAGGTATTGTGCGTAATGCTTGAGTGGTTGGTGTATCCATCTACCATGAAACCGCATTGGACACACTTTTAACCACCTCTTTAGCATCGTCTGAGTCATTGGCAAGAGAAACCTTGTCGAAAGGCCTTACCAACCAATGTTCTGTAGGAAGCATGCATCCCACAGATGCCACTGTGTATATCATGAAGGAGTGTTATTCCTTCGTTTTGCGGAATGCATCGCATGAGTATCCCTTGGGTTCCTCGTTTGTGGAGGACTCCTTCGACCAAAGTATACATTTTGGCTTTTCGAGATAAACGATATGCCTCAAGATCATCCTCGGGTACGGAACCCTTGTGAAGATACTCGTAGATGGGAGTCATCCAGGTATCCTCGTAATCTAGTGAGGCCATCTCAACAGGAGGTGTCTCTGGTTCTTCGACCAGAGACGGCTTTTGGAGTTGCTCCAAGAAAACCCCTTTTGGTACTGCAGATCGGGAAGAAGCCATCCGAGCAAGTTGGTCTGCGAGGAAATTATCCTTTCGAGGGATGAATTGTACCTTGAAACCTAAAAAATGCTTTTCTAGCTTACGTACTTCCGATAAGTACCGAGACATTGTCGAGTTAGAGCACTGGTACTCTTTCCCGACTTGATTCACGACTAGTTGAGAGTCTCCTCTCACGAGTAGTCGACGAATCGAGAGTGCTTTCGCAGCTCGTATACCAGCTAGCAAACCTTCGTGACTCGCCACGCTGTTAGTGGCACGAAAGTTTAATTGTATGGCATACTTTAAGGTTTCTCCGGTAGGAGATACCAGACCACCCGACTCGAGCCACTTAACGTAAGTGACCCGTCAAAGTACATCATCCAGCGGTCGTGGGAATCGTGATCGGGATCTGAGCGAGTTCAGATTTGTCCATTCGCGACAAAGTCCGCCAAGATCCGATTTTATGGCCGTTCGGGACACGAAATGAAGGTCGAACTCCCAAGTTCGACCGACCATTTTGCCATGCGTCCCATTGTTTCCTTATTATGGAGGATCGCTCCCAAAGGAAACTCAGATAAAGACGACTATTTTGTGCGCTGAAAATAATACCGCAGCTCCTCAAGACATGAGGAGGGCATATAGAAGTTTTGGACACGAGGGTAACGCTCCTTAGGCCGTGTAAAACTTCGGCGACGTAGTAAAGCGGTCGCTCTACGTTTTCACATTCTACGACCAAGATCTTGCGCTTTGCCGCCTGTGGCGTGGCAGCTAGGTAAATTAAGAGCGTCTCTTCTGGTTTTGGAGAAACGAGCAGAGCACTCGAAAGGTACCTCTTGACATCCTCGGCGTGTTTGCCTCGTTCGACCACTCAAAACCTTCGTGTCTCCTCAGAAGTTTAAAGAAAGGTAGTCCTTTTTCTCCTTGTCGTGCGATGAAACGACTTAAAGCCGCCATGCACCCAGTGAGTTTCTGAACTTCCTTTTTTGTGGTCGGAGGGCGCATTTGGAGAATGGCTTTTATTTTCTCAGGATTTACTTCAATTCCTCGTTCAGATACTAGGAATCCAAGCAACTTTCCTGAAGAAATTTCAAACACACACTTCTCGGGATTAAGTTTTAAGCGGTGCTTTCTGAGGTTATCGAATGTTTCTTGTAGGTCAGTGATATGATTAAATTTTTTAATGCTTTTTACGACTAGATCATCAACATAGGCTTCCAGATTTTGGCCTAATTGAGATGAAAAAGTTGATTGCATCAAGCGTTGAAAAGAAGCACCAGCATTCTTTAGACCAAATGGCATTTTGACATAGCAAAAGGTACCAAATGATGTAATGAATGCGGTCTTTTCTTCATCGTTTAGACACATATTGATCTGGTGGTATCCAGAATATGCATCTAAAAAACTTAATATTTCACAACCTGCAGTAGAATCAACCAACTGATCGATACGAGGTAATGAGAAATCATCCTTTGGACAAGCTTTATTAAGATCAGTAAAGTCTACGCACATATGCCATTTGCCGTTTGACTTTTTGACCATTACAGGGTTAGCCAACCACTCTGGGTGGTTGACTTCTCTTATAAAGCCTGGTTTAAGTAGCTTATCCAATTCTGATTTAATAGCATCTCGTCGATTAGGGGAAAATCTCCGTAATTTTTGTTTTACGGGTACTTTATCGGCCGTAAAGCTAGCTTCGTGCTCGATCACCTCCCGGGACTCGGGCATGTCGGATGCTTGCCGCGAAGACATCTGCGTTAGCTCGGAGGAAGGTGATGAGGGTGTCTTCCTATTTGGGGTCGGAAGTCTCCCGATGCGAGCGATCTCGAGGGCTCCTCAAGGCCCGGAGGAACCTCTTTGACTTGGTCGTTCGGCTTTGATGACTTTTAGGCTTCGACTTGCTAGTCGGTCGACTTTCTTCTCGAGTTGGTATTTGACCAACCATCTCGAGGATCGACGGATCGCGATTATCGCCATCTTCTTATCACATTGAATTGTGATCACTCCTTTGGGACTGGCATCTTAAGACATTGATACCCATAATGAGTAGCCATTAAGAATTTTGCCAAAGTTGGTCGTCCGAGTATGGCGTTATATGCCGTATCGAAATCAACCACATCAAAGGAGATTTTCTCTGTCTCAAATTACTTGGTGAACCAAATGTTAAAGGAAGAGAAACTTGGCCAATGGGTTTGGCCGAAGACCCCGGTACAATTCCATGAAAAGAGTATCGTACCGGTCTTATCTTTGTCCTCGGTACTTGCATCTCGTCCAGGGCATTGGTAAATAGTATGTTCAAGGGCGCCACCATCAACTAAAACTCGATTGACTCGGCGGTTGTTGATGGTGGGTTCACCACAATCGGATATCAACTCGATCGATTCGAAGTGATCGGCAATCACCCTTCGCAAAAGAAATGGTAACTTCCGACCACTTCGTAAATTATTGACAAGAGGAGCATCTATAGAGTTTACCTCTCGTCCGTGACTTTGAGTTGTCGTTTTGACTCAGATGATGATGATCCTCCGTAAATGTGCTTAACGGTATGTTGCGGATCTTGAACGGCATCTCTTCATCATCCGATGACTTTTGGCCACTCGTATTCCCTACCCGCCGAGAGTGGGAGTGGTTCTTCTTGTTGTAGTAGTCCTCGAGCTTTCTTTGGAAAACTCGGCTATTCTATGAGGTCGTGTCCTTCCTTTTATGAAAAGGACACCACCTTGGTTTGTCGCTCTTTCGATCGTATGCTTATCTTTGCCTTGATCGAGGCGACTTGGTGGTTCGTGGCTCTTTATCATTCACACCAAGACCTCCTTGGAACCACCGATTTGTGGTTTTTGACCCTTTATCTTTTCTTGGCCTTCTTTGCTTTCTTGTCCTCTTTCTACCAACTTCACTTGGCTCGTGGAGTATATGTTTCTCGATCGATAGTGTTGTTCCACTCGACCGCTCGTAGCGATCGATATCGATCGGCCATCTCAAGAGCTCAACCTTGATGTTGGGAGGATTCAAAGCAATATCCTCTGTTATCCTTCTACTACGGACTCCTTGCTTAAAAGCCACGATCACAGATGAGTCGAAATTTCGAATTGAATTACGAACCGACTAAAGCGTTTGATGAATTGGCGTAAAGTCTAAATCGTTGTTCGCTTTATCCGGTGCAAGTCGTCTTCCTTTCCAAGGCGGTTGTATGTGCCTTGGAAATTCGCCAGTAGAAGGTCGCAGAGGTGTTGCCAAGAGTAGATCGACTTGAGTGGTTGGTTTAATAACCACGATCGAGCGGATCCTTCAAGCACAGTCGGAAGGTAATTTGCCATTACATGCTGTCCTCCTCCTGCTGCTCGGACAGCTGTTGTATAGATTTGAAGAAATTCGATGGGATTTTAAGATCCATCAAACTTCTCCATGTTCACTGGTCGAAAATGAGGTGGCCAGCGAACAGCTCGAAGGTCAGGCGAAAATGTCCGGCATCCAGTAATAACTTCTTGACGCCTTCTTTGCAGGAAAGAAGGGTTAATGTCACCAGGTGATCGTATACGACGATACCCAGCAACAGGCTGACCTGTCCTGTAATAGGTCTCAGTTCTACGAGGGGAATACTCCTCGTACTCCCTCCGTTGCGGATTACCTTGTCGAAGTGGCGAACGATCACCTCTCCGAGGGGCTTCTTGATCATCAGTCAATCGAAACGTATTTCTCCGAGTAGGGGATCGATGCGACTTATTGTCGTGTCGATTTCTACGTGGTGAAATATTTGATTGACTGGTAGCTGAGGAAGTCGCATTGCTACGACTACCTGATTGATGTCGACGAGGTGCTTCCATTCTTGACATTACGGTTCGAAGCCTTTGCGCAATTTCTTCAGCGAAGAGATCGTATCCTGGCGTTCGAGCAAGCTCTTGAATGGGATTTTCGAGCAAGTCTTCGATGTTCTGGAGTTCTTGCACCTCCTTCGACTGATATTGGATGCGCCCAGGTAGATTTCTCTGGGCTGCGATCTTCTTCCGTCGGATGGCCTCAAAATTCTCCTCATTAGATCCTTGAGGCCTTCTCAATGGAGTGCGAGAATGTCGAGGATTTCCCTCGCGCTCATCAGAGTATTGGTTCTGTCCGTCACCGGTGGTGCCCTTGCCATTACCACGAGGGGGCGCAGTGTGTGATCTTCGGGGAGTGTTCTTATCTCGGCCTCCATAAGGCTGACCCTGATCTGAGGGAAGGACGAAGACCTCCCGTTGATGATTCTCACTTGCGCTCGAGGCCTCCCCGCTTGAGGAGTATTCGAGAGACACCATCTGGCGACTTGGAGTAACCCCCTCCAGGTAGGGGAACTCTGGGTTATAACTGTCTCCGTCTGCAAATGAGATCTGCGGAGAGACGGTCGAATTTTCAGGAAAAGCATGCTTGATCCCCCTCTCTCTAGAGTTATCCTGAGAGAGAGGATCACCAGATGTTGGTGGAGTCCTAGAATGGTGGCTCTCGGAACTTGTCTCACCAGGTCGGACCGTCTTAGGGGGACTTGGACACTTGGAGGAAAAACTCTCGTCGTGTTGTAAGTCCTCCTGGGTGCGGTTCTGGTCGGATTGACCCTTGTCCTTTGAGGGAATTGGCTCCTCTGTTGGACGTATCGTTGTGGGGGATAAGGATCCCTCCTCAACTCCATTGATGGGATGGTTTCTTGGAGAATGATCTCCGGGGGCAACATCACCATCAGAGGATGCATCACTCGGCTCGTAGTTAAAACCGGCATCCATGTCGACGTCTGCGTAATCTGCCAAGTCAAACCAGTTCTCCTCATTCCATTCCCCTACCATGATTGCATGAGATTGGAAAAAGAGAGTATTTTGACAAGAGATTACCGGAAGATCCCCACGGACGGCGCCAACTGTCGGTGTATTAGAACCGATCTTACGTAAAGATTGTTTGATTCGGGGGGTCTCCTAGAGATGAAATCACGCAGAGCGATTGACACGGGATTTTTATACAGGTTCAGGCCTTCTCCGGGGAGAATAACAACCCTACTCCTGTGTGTGTATGATATTGACTATATTCTTGACAATCAAGCAAGAAACTAAGATTATTACAAAGAACAGTACTTGTGTTTCTCCTTGACTGGCTCTGTTTTTGCCTCCCTTTCACCCTCTGATTGATGTCTCTATATAGTCGTGAAGGAGTAGCCGTTTTGTCCTGTGGAAGAGGCGCCTAATTAATCCAGTAATGGGCGCATGATGGCAGTAATTACCGGCGCCTCGGCTTCTTCACGCCGTCTGGCAGTTATCTTTCAGAGGTAATGGGGTATTTAAGCACTATTACTACACGGAATAATAGTGCATGTGGACCATTCAGATTCCTTAATTAATTGGACCCACTCGCTTGTAGGTTTGATTATAAGGTGGTCGTGGTTGACTTGGTCGTAGCAGAACTTACGACTGGGTACAAGTCGTAGCAGAGCTTACGACTGGATAATAGTCGTAGAAGGACTTACGACTAGGTAATGGTCGTAGAAGGACTTACGACTGGGTAATGGTCGTAGAAGGGCTTACGACCAGGTAGTGGTCGTAGAAGGACTTACGACCATAACATAGTCGTAGTAAGACTTACGACTATGGGGGTGATTGTAGGAGAACTTACAATCACTTGGTAGGCCTCCCCCTTATGAATATAAGGGGTACTTCTGGGGACTACGTGACATCATATTTACCCATAATAAGAATTATAGATAAAAGATAAAATGAGGATTATCAGATCCTCGTCAAATTGGAACCGGGGGCGGTAATGGTGAAGGCGGTCCCCGGTTCAGGTTCTTTTCTGGATAGAGCGTCGACCAAGACGTTAAGGTGTCCTGGCTTAAACTTAACAGCAAAGTCAAATCCAAACAATTTGCCTACCCATTGGTGTTGCAGGATGGTGGACAGCCTCTGATCGAGAAGGAACTTGAGGGCGTAATGACTCGTGTAGACGTTGAACGGACGCCCCAAAGGTATGATCGCCAATGTCGCACGGGCCTGGATGAGGCCAATTAGTTCACGCTCGTATGCCGCTAGCTTGGCTTGTCAGGCGGCAATCGGGCAACTGAAGAAGGTGATGGCGCCTGCACCTTGATGCAGCACGGCACCAAACCCAGTGCCTGAGGCATCATACTCCACCACAAACGGTGCATCAAAATTCGGCAACTGGAGCACTGGTGCTGCGGCCATCGCAACACCCCTTTGAGTGCCATGAACGCCGAGTTGGCCTCTGCTGACCAGACAAAGCCCTCCTTGCGAAGGAGGCGTGTCAGTGGTGTCGCAATGGTGCCATAGTCCTTGATGAAGCACCGATAGTAAACGGCCAGTCCCAAGAAGCCGCGGAGAGCGCGCACCGATTGGGGGCGTGGCCAGTTCAGGACGACGCCCACCTTGGACTTATCCATGGCGATGCCCTCGGCCCGGATGACATGGCTGAGGTATGTCACCGATGTGCTCCCAAAGAGGCGCTTAGAGTTTTTAAGAAAAAGTTGTTGTTGGAGACGTTGGAGCACTGCCCGCACATGTCGTAGATCATCTGCCCAAGATCAACTGTAAATCAAGATATCGCCAAATAACACAAGTACAAAACGATGTAGGTATGGCCGAAGAACCTCGTTCATGAGGGCTTGAAAGGTGGCCAAGGTGTTGGTTAACCTGAAAGCCATGACCAAAAATTCAAATAATCCCTCATGAGTGCGAAAAGTGGTCTTCTCCACATCGTCTGGGGCCATCTGGACTTGGTGATAGCCTAAGCAGAGGTCTAGCTTGGTGAAGAACATCGCCCCCTTGAGCTCATTCAGGAGATCCTCGACCACCGATATCAAAAATTGTCCTTGATGATATTATTGTTCAAGGTGCGGTAGTCGACCGTAGAAACACCACGATCCATCCTTCTTCTTGACCAGTAACATGGGCACAGAGAATGCCAAGAGCTACGTCGAATGATGCCCTACTCCAATATTGTAGAGCATTGTCGCTCTAGCTCGTCCTTTTGAGTAACCGGGTATCTGTAGGGCCGAACCACCACAGCACTGGTGCCTGGGAGGAGGTGGATGCGGTGGTCTCAGTAGCGTGGCGGTGATAGTCCCTGAGGTTCATAAAAAACCAGCATGAATTCCGTGAGTAACTCCTCCATGAGTTCCCCCGCGGTCGATGCCGAGTGGAGGTGCGGCGCTGGCCGGGATGGTGCCACGCCGCGCCAAGTGACCTCCCGGCCCTGGAGTTGGTAGCACATCGTTAGGAGGCTAAAGTCCCAGACAATCGGTCCAAGTGAACGAAGCCACTGGACCCCAAGGACATTGTTGAAGCCGCCCAGCAGTATGGTGAGCAAGTCGAGGATGAACTGTTCATTGTCGATGGAAATAGGTGTTGCGTAGCACACCCCGCTGGTCGCCACCTTGTCCCCATTGGCCACGGCCACTGAAAGACCAGTGCGTGGCACCAGTTTCAGTATGACCTGATCGACAAGCTCAGCGACGATGAAGTTATGGGTGGAACCAGAGTCGACCAAGGCCATCAATTGGACTCCCTTGATCATCATAGGAAGTTGCGTCGTTTGGGACTTGTAGATTCTGGTGAGGGTGAGGAGGGAGATGGTGGTGTCCTCGTCCACCTCCTCAATGTCGTCCTCGTCCGGTTCCACCTATAACATAAAGATACACTTGCAAAGACGCTGGTGGCCCAGTACGAACCTCTCGTCGTAGTTGTAGCAAAGACCCTTGCTGCGACATTCTTCCATCTCAGTTGGCGTAAGCCACCTGAATGCCTTGACTGAGCCCGCTGCACCCGTGGTTATTGTGGAGGGAGTCGTTGAGCTGGAAGCCGCCACCCCGGTCGTTGCTGCCTTGGGTATGAATAGCTTGGTGCTTGCTACCTTGGAGAACGTCATTGAGTTTGCCGAGACCTGTGGAAACAAAGACAAGCGTTCGTAGGCTCTGGCCAGGTCCATGACGACTTCATGGTCGGTTGGCCGCTGGAGCGCGACGTGTGTCTGCAATGGCTCCCCAAGCCCGACCGTGAACAACATCACGTGTTGTTCCCCATTGAGGTGGCCACAACGAGCTAGCAAAATCAAGAAATTTTTGGTGAATTCTGCCACCGATGTTGTGCGCCGAAGGCCCGTCAATGCGCCCAGTGGATTGTGACATGTGGGAGTCCCAAACCGGTGATTAATGAGGTCTGTGAAATGTCGCCAATTGGGCATGCTATCCATGCATTCCACCAGCATGTATCGCAGGTGCGCTACACCAGACATGTGGTACGTAGTGAGCCACACCCTATCCTCCATGGGGGTTTACTGTGCTCGAAAGAATTGCTCGCAGTGGTTGATCCATGGTATTGGGTCCTCTTTGTCGTCGAAGGACGAAAAGTTGAGTTTGATGTAGCGCGGCGGGTTCCGTTGATGTCAGATTCCTGGGGCAGTGAGGTGCGATGGCGGTAGGCGTGGGGGAAGCACCACATGGGCGATGCCTGAGCCTTCGCTGGGGCGGAGCTGGCTAGGCCGTAGTTCTCCATCGGCCCCCATCCGTGCAGTGGTTTCTATGTATTCGTCGCCCTCCTCATTGGAAGGCTATCCTTCCATGCACGCCAGTCGTCGATCATGTTGGGCTAGTCAATTGATGTTGGTCTCAATCAAGCCGGCATGCTGACCAAATTGGTCATTGATACTAGCAAGGGATTTCGCCGTACCCTCAGCGAATTGGTACATCACCTATTGAAAATCCTCGTTACCACTGTTGCCTGACATGGTGGATCTAGCAATGGCTGGCTCTGATACCAAGATGTCAGGTGATGAGTGTTGGGAGCGAAGGCGGCAGGAAAGGATGACAGCTGGAGGATGAGGATTACGCTTGGGCACCATGATGAGATGAGGCTAGGTGGAACCCTAGCCGCTAGCAACCGGGAAGATGGCACAAGGGGATTGGGTTAACAACCCAATCCTTATATATATATATATAGTACACTTGACTTGCAATAAAGGTATTATCCTTCCCTAGACTAGGACTCTACTTGCAATCTTCCTAATGTAAACTTCCCTAATTGAGACTTCCCTAACTCAATACAAAGGACTCTTAAGCTGTCGCTAGGGCCGGCTGCTCCTTCGCCTTGTGGCGCTGGCCATAAACTCGACCCCACATGACAAAGGATGATGGAGATATAGTACCAATTTTCACAATTCGAGACACACCGAAAGATGAAGCCGAGGTACAAAGAATGCCTGTAGGATCAAGGATAACCAACTAGAAGGAGGCATTGAGTAGTGAGCAAGTAAAGCAATGAAATTCAATTTCACAATTCAATGCCTAAATGATCTAAGTCTTTCTAAGTGCACTACTCACTCCAGGTTAAGTTCCACAACATAATAAAGATACAAAATAGTTATATAAATAAATACACTAAGAGAAGAGTAAATGAGATAAACCAAAATATGAAGAAAAATGACATTTTCATGTAGTCTCTGAGACTTGACGGACTCCACTAATCCACGTTGAGAAAGCTTGAACAAATCAAGTCGGATCCACACGAGCAAACCCCTTGATCACTAGAGATAGCTCTTCTCCACTCTGGAAAGCCGAGCTCTAACCTTCATAATCACATGGGTCTTCTCACAAGCTTCTTGAGAAGATCACCGAATCTGCTACTTCAAACCGTCTAGGAGGTGGCAACCTCTAAGAGTAACAAACAAACAACGCTTTGTTTGAAGATGCTCAAGTGCCACAAGAATCAAACTCAACTCAATGCACTTGGAGAAGCCTCTACAACCTTTGCAAGATCGAACTTTAGCTCTCAAAGAGTAGAAGAAGAAGCAAAGGACTTAAGAGTGTTCAGTTGAGGTTCTAAAGAGTCCCTTTCTGCAGGGGTTGGGGTATTTATAGCCTCCACTCACTTTACTAGCTGTTGGCACACGAGACTATGCAAAAAAAACAAGGCCAAGAAGATCAGAAGTGTAAGCCGGGGCGATCGGCCGGACTATAGGATAACGATAAACTCTGCAGTAATCATTACAGTAGAATATAACCATTATGCTAGGTCCGGTCAGTCCGCCCACACATGGTCTGGTCAGACTGGGTTCAAAAGATTTCCAAAACGGAGAAGACTTGCTACTGAAAAAAATTGACCGCGCTGGACAATTTGGGATTCCGGCCTGACCGGTGAAAACACTACAGTTAGTCTATCATGTAAAATTAAGTAGCAAGACCCAAAAACACCCTTCTTTGAAAAAAGTTGATCGCGTCAATGACACGGAGGTCGGTCGGTCCGCCCTCCAACAAATGGTCGATCAGAATAACAAAATAGAGAAGAGTTGAAGCCAAAAAGAGAGTCTTTGGAAAAAGCTAACTGACTGGGGGTCCGGTCAGTTCGGGATTATATTTGCGGTTAGTCCTACCAGTAGAAATGCAAAACAGGAGCTCTCTGAAAAAAGCTGACCGCAAAGATGAACCAGGGGTCTGGTCAGTCCGGCCAAGAAATAAAGAACATATAAATAGTGACCTTATCACTAATAAATCCAAGATTCAACCAAATGAGTTTGAGCATTGTGGCAAACTTTGATATCAAGCTACTAGCTATTGATCCATCTTCATAGTACGGCTACCTACACTAGCAATCTGGTATTTTATCCTTCATACTCCTAGACCTGTAAAACTTTGAAAAGATCCTACTCAATTAGATACCTTTGCCATGAGCTAGATGATGTTGATATCCATTACTTTATTACCTTTAGTGCTCTTTATGTTTATCCGAGACTAACCTTTTCAATCACTTGACAAAACAAGTTAGTTCACAATAGATTGTTATCTTTAATTACCCAAACACTAAAATGGGGCCTAGATTCTTTAATCTCTCCCTTTTTGGTAATTGATGACAACCTCGACCAAGGAGATATATTGAAATAATTTGAATATACAACAAGTACCAAACAAGGTGCATATTCTAGAATATGATTTAGATAGCATATGACATGAATAGCATAAAGGATGTGAAATCGAACAACATGCTAACTAAACTACAAAAATAGGAGAAAACTACCCTAAATATATGCACAATATATAGATGTGAAAGCCATGCATATATGTGGAAAAAATTTGACAGTGTTTCCTCTATATTTTGGATTCGTGAGATAACAACAATATGATCAGCAAGATATATCAATTTAAACAATTTCATAGAAACAATCACAAGAAAGATATAAACTAGAAATCATTTTAAACAACCATAATCATCTAGACGATAAAGGTAATGAGGTTCAATAAGCTTACAAAGATAAGGCAAAATGTAACAAGCTTATCCTCTATCCTATTACAAACCACAAAGTCCAACAATAATAGAAGAGTATATAGTAGTAGATAGCAGTTTTTAGTAGTCCTTCTCTCCCTTTGGCATCAGGTACCAAAAGCGAAAACGAGGTCTAAGAGGAAGAAGGAGGAGCACTAGCTGAGGTAGAAGGATCTGAAGGAGAAGGATCGATGCGGTGGCGATGAGTGAAAGTGATAATCTGCTCAACTGAAGACACCCTGGTGTTGACATGAGAGATGTTGGTCAAAATCTGCCCCTCAACTGACTGCATCTCAGAAACCCATCCAGAAAGCTGCTCAAGGTGTTGAAGCATAGCAACATTGTCTTGATCAATGGCAGTAAAGCGACTGTCCATGGCCTCATAACGATGATCAATCATGTCCATGCGATGATCAAGGACCTCCAGGCGACAATCCACTATGTCAATGCGTGAAACAATGGTATTGATCCCAGAATGCAAAGCCACCAAGAAGAGGGGATCAACTCCACCCTGCTGTTGTGAAGCAGGCTGTGGTCCTTGTGGGGGTGCCCTTGGTCATCGTCAGCCAGCTGTCGGGATTGCCTTTCCAAAGGCCGATTCCGTAAATCCCTTTGATTATCACCTTCAGGATTGTATTACTTGTGCGGAAAAAGAAGAGCACCATTGTAATGAGTGACCCAGTGGATGAGCTTCATGACAAAAGGGGTGAAGTACATTCGCTTTCCCAAATATCATTTGCACAACACAAGCTCTATCAAGATCAAATGCATCACATCAAACTTCTTCCCTCTCATGACAAAGTCGATGACATTCCAAGCATGTCCTCGAATATCATCATTATTGCCACTTCTTGGCAAGATGGTGGCTCTGATGATCCTGTTGATTACACTTGGAAGAGGGAGAAGGCCGGCCACTTTTCCAGGGACAAAGCCAGCATAAGTCGGATCATAATATTGAAGTTGCTCCGGAGTGTGAAGAGCTGGCTCAAGGTTAATCTTGACATAGTCTCTCTAGGGCAAGTTTAGGGCCTCCTCAAAGTGGCACTTAGTGGCTGAGTAGTGCACCGAGCTAGTCATCCAAGAAATAGTGGATAAGTTGGAAGCAATGTGGATAGTTGCATAAAACGGTCTGATGATGTCTTCATGAAAGTTGCACTTTAAACTGACGATCCCATCCAATTCAGCTGCACGAAACCTAGAATAGAGTCCTTCATATCTAGTTTGCTCATTCAGATAGTTCCAGTGAACATACTTGTGAAGGGAAAACTGCTTGTGCATAAAGACATGATTATATGTATCTTCTTGAAACAAAGTGTGGAACCACTCATCGGTGGAAGTCCTAGGCATCTCTTACTGATTCTTGTGCCTTAGCGTCATGAAATCCTCATTCTTGATGGACTGGAGGTCAACTCAAGGCTCTTCCTGAAATGGTTGAGCGGGGTCATCCCCTTCATAGTCTTGGTCGACATCATCGCTACCATTGGCAATTGGAGACACAGAGTGCTGACGACGGTCATCGGCACTGTCGAAGTCGCTGTGATCAACAGGAGGGCGATGAGTGGCCTGCTGGGGAGGGAAAGAACGAGACGAAGAAGCCCCAGGATGGCCTGCAGTCTTTGTCTTTGGCATGATGACTGGAGAGGAATGGTACCAGGAATTAATAAGGGAGAATGAGATAGCATCGAGGGCACAAAGTTCTAGAAGGGGTGGTCAGTCCGCGTAACACATGTTGGTCGGACCACAAAGCGGAATGACTGCATGAAACGCGCCGGTCAGACCGCGCATGGTAGAAATGTAACCCTAGATTTCAACCATTCGAAATATTATCGATTAAGACAACACAAGTAAAAGATGTATATTGATACAAGGGAACAATATAGCAAGATAAATATGTAGAAAACGAGGGGGGTTAGATCGGCGATGGAAGCACGGTGAGTCCGCGTGAGGTGCAGTTAGACTGGGTAGATAGCAGTGGTTAGATCGCAATTCAGAGAAAAGAAAGAGATTAGTGCAGAAAAGGATGTTGTTCTTGCTCCAAATATTTAAAACAATACAAAAAGCCTTCTTGGAGAAATTTCAACGAGATTAGATCATCAAATGATATTTTGACATAGTTTTATGGAAAATAGGATAATTTTGGCACAAACAACGTTTCATAGTTTTATGGAAAATAGGATAATTTTGGCACAAACAACGTTTAGGGGACAACAATGATAAAAAAGGGAGTTTTTCACTTGTTTTGAAGTGTGTGAGGGCGAAATACTATTTTAAGTCAATATACTTGAGGAAATATGACTCAAACTCAAATAACTTTTGCTAGGTTGGTATTTTGGAAAACTTACAAAAACAAAAAGATCGTGAATAGCCAACTTTAGGATTTTCCTTTAGGAGCCAATATCAAATTCCTTGTGGAATAGATTTTGCATAAAATCTAGTTTTGGTCAAGAACTAGGTACTGGAAGTTCATTTTTGGGCAAAAACTGACTTTTCTTTCAAAGTTAAGTATCTTTTAGAGCTAACCAACCAAAAACCTTTGAAATACATATTTGAATAAATATAGCTAGTTCTTCATGATGTTTGGTTTTTAAAACACAAATTTTGACTTTTGACCAAAATGGGTTGATTTTGAAAGGTATTCTAACATGATCTTCATTATGTTCACAAAAATAGAGATGTGGTATACATGAAGATTGTATAACACTTTCCCTAAATGTGTTTCCCATTTACAATTTCCAAAACCAACAAAACCACAAGAGAATCAAAATGACATGCAAATAAGAATTAAGCAAGATGCAAGAGATCAAACAACATTAGAAATATCTTTGACATTTAATTCATTTCTCAATTTGCAAAAGTGGCTCTCATCTAGTGGCTTGGTGGAGATATCCACTAATTGATCATTGATTCTTATGTGACTAGCCATAATATCACCTTGGCTTACATGATCTCTAAGAAAATGATGGCGAATATCTGTTTAGTTCTAAAGTATTGAATCACATTATTTGCTATCTTCACGGCAATATCATTGTCGCACAAAAGAGGCATATTAGAAAAGTTAATTCCATAATTCATTAAAGTTTGCCTCATCCATAGCAATTGAGCACAACAACTTCCCGCTGAGGCATACTTCGCTTCGGCAGTGGATAGGGCTACATAATTTTGTTTCTTTAATGACCAAGAGACCAAAGATCATCCTAGAAATTGACAACTACCAGAGGTGCTTTTTCTATCCACTTTGCAACTCGTGTAATCGGAATCCGAATATCTAATTAAAACAAATTTGTCACCTTTAGCATACCATAAGCCAATGCAAGAGGAATGCTTTAAATATCTAAGAATCCTTTTTACAGCCATAAGATGACACTCTTTTGGAGAAGCTTGAAAGCATGCACAAATGCAAACACTAAATATTATATTCGGCCTAGATGTGGTAAAATAAAGCAAGTTACCAATCATGGATCTATAAAGTTTTAAATCTTCCGGATTACATCCCTCATTAAGGTCGAGATGACCATTTGTAGCCATGGGAGTCTCGATGGGTTTTGCATCTTCCATGCCAAATCTCTTGAGTAAGTCCGTCACATACTTGGTTTGGCTTATGAATGTCCCATCCTTGAGTTGCTTGATTTGAAGTATAAGGAAGAAGCTAAGATCTCCAATCATAGAAATCTCAAATTCCCTAGACATCATATCACCAAATTTCATACAAAACTATTGATTAGTAGACCCAAATATGATATCATCAACATAAATTTGACAAACAAAAAAATCACCATCAATGATTTTTTTTTTTGAAAAGAGTGGTGTCAACCTTCCCAATTTTGAAGTCATTTGAAACAAGAAAATCTCTAAGTCGCTCATACCATACTCTAGGAGCTTGTTTGAGACCACATAGTGCTTTAGAGAGTTTGTAAACAAGGTTAGGATTTTTAGGATCCTCAAAACCGAGAAGTCGCTCAACAAAGACAAGTTCGAAAAATTCACCATTTAGAAAAGCACTCTTCACATCCACTTGAAAAACTTTTATTTCAAAGCATGATGCAAATGTAAGCAAAATACGAATATCTTCTAGTCAAGCTATGGGAGCGAAAGTTCCACCAAAATCCAATCCCTCAACTTGAGTGTAGCCTTGCACAACCAATCTTGCTTTGTTTCTCACCAAAACGTCATTATCATCTTGTTTGTTTCTAAATATTCATTTTGTGCCAATGACATTATGATCATTGGGCCTTTCAACTAGTGTCCACACGCCATTGCGAAAAAATTGTTTAATTCTTTACATATAGCATTTACCCAATCCGAATCATCTAGAGCTTCGTCTACATATTTTGGCTCAATAGAGGAAACAAACGAGTAATGTTCACAAAAAGAATCAACACGAGATCGAGTTAGAACACCCTTACTAACATCACCCAAATTTTGATCAATAGGGTGATCTTTGGCAATAGCATTATGAATCTTTTGATAAATGACCGGTGCATGTCCATCTTCTACATTATCAAATTGAGCTTGACTTGGCGTAGCGGAAGTAGAAGGTTCAACTTGCATAGAAGAAGATAGATCATTGTTGTCTTTCTTTGGTTTGATGTAACCAAGTGTCATATTCTTCATAGCTTGTCTCAAGCCATCATCACCTACATCATATTTTTTTTTGCTATTCTTGATAGTCATTAGTTTCATCAAATTGAACATCACATATCTCCTCAACTAAACCAGTGGTTTGATTGAAGACACGGTAGGCTTTACTATTTTAGGAATAATCAAGAAGAAATCTAATATTGCAACGACTTTGAATTTAGAGAGATGAACACATTTTCTTGAAATAAAATATTTGCGACCAAAAATGTGAAAATGAGAAGCTCATAAAAAGTCTTTTTAAAAAGGTGATGCGGACATCCTTAGCTATGTTGTTTCATATAATATTTTCAATTCATTAAATACCTCAGAACAACATGAGCTTACTAAGAGAGTTGAAAAACAAGAGAAGCTTATCCAATAGGTGAATCTGTTCACTGAATTTCTTTTTAAATTAGATGAGAATTTCATACTACCTAAAACTAGTGTTTTGCTTGTGCTCAGATTGGAAGATTCAATAATGTACGGAGATGAAGGAAATGGGGCTGTTCTTGAAGAAAGGCCGTCACAATGGAGGAGAAGCTCGTGGGAGACAAGCAAGGGGAGAGAAGCCCAAGAATCCAAGTTAAATTCGAAACTTCCACAAGCCCAACCAAATTCAAATTCGAATCAACTCAGAATTCAATTCGGATTCGAATCAGCCTCAAATTCGGATTCGGAATCAGCAGGACAGTCCGAGTAAAAGGCCATAACTTTCTCATACGAAGTCGGATTTGAGTGTTTTGGGCTTGTTGGAAAGCTAACTTCAAGCCCGATCCAACGGATCCTCCTCACTCGAATTCGTCCTATATCAAAAGATATGACCGAAACAATATGACGGTTGTAAAATCGAGTTTCCTTTTACATTTTGGAATGTGTCGGAATTGGAGTAGGACTCCAAATCCAATTAGAATAGGAGTAGGGCCTCTTGGACAGCCATGAGGAGGAGTAGGAGCACTATATATAGAGGGTAGACCCCATTGTAACCTCGGACCACGTTTAATATATTTTCAAAGCTTTGCTTGATTCTCTGTTGTGCTTATAGCCAAAACAGAGGAATTGGGCATTGAGAACAAGGGGTCGTTCTTGCTTTTCGCTGGAATTGAGGGTTCGACGATCTTCGCTTGTGGTCGCGAGGATCCAATCAAGTGTGTGTTTGGGCGAATTTCCATAGAGTTGCAAGTCCGTGCATTGGCGCTGGGATCACCGGTGGTTCGTCAGATACACAAGTTATCTAGAGGTTCTACGTCGAGAAGATCGGGCACCCGCATCGTGGTATCGAGCTCAGCTGACTCGGTAGGATCTTTATCCGATTATCTTTTTCTCCCATACACGAAAAAGCCATAAAAAAAAATTCACCGTAGTATTTAATTTGTTTTTCTAGTGAGTTTTGTTAAGTTTTTGTCCATTAGAATCAAGTTTAGTTTGTTGATCTTGAATTCTTTTGCGTTGCTTTTATTTGAGCCTAGTTTGATTTTTTTAGTCGTGTCTATTAAAAAAACAAAAGAAGTGAGACATCAATTTATCCTTTGTGAACCTTTCAATCTTTGCGAATACTTTGAACCTATTTAAGACTAGCTAAATCGTTGCTTAGGGTCAGATATTAATATTTGTGTTCTTGCAATTGTTCAAAGATCAAAAGGTGGGAAAGAATTTTGCTCATTTTGGTAGAACAAGAATTTTGGCAATAGTTCAAAAAAAGAAGGAAGGAAAAAGAGAAGAAAAAAAAAGGAAGAGAAAAGGAAAAGAGAAAAAAAAAGACAAAAGGAAAAAAGAAAGCGCATAGCCGAACCATAAACTTGAGCAAAAATCCCCACTCATTCTTGATTCAATTGTTAGAATATCAATATTTTGTGCAATCTTGTGCCCTAGTTTCATTATTTGCAACTAGCTAGCGTCTTTCTATAACTTGTGCAATACGAGCTATTTTGTTCTTCACTTATATCTTACATAGCTCATTCCTTGATTGCGATAAGTTCTAATATCTTTCTTGCGTGAGTTGTTTTGATTTTCACTTATATCTTTGTGATCGGCAACTAGGCATTGGATTCTAGTTTGGATATTTACTTAGCCTTACTATACCTAGAATTTTCAAATTAAGTAGGTATCCATACCAAGCTCCACAAAACACCCGTTGTCGTGCTTTGACTTGCTCTTAAAATTCGCTCACACATCACCTTGTGGTTCCTGCTACCCTGAAGTGTAAGTATTGTTGATCTTAATTCCTTTCGGAACGGTAAAGAAACTTCACCTTGTTATGATTGTGAGTTGAGTAACCTCTACATATACGCATACACATACATACATATTCTTTGCTTTCTTTGCTAACAATGGCGGATCGCGAGTATCGTATCTTCCCTTCTATGGTAGTAATGATCCAGAGGAGTATCTTGAGTGGGTACAAAACATGGAGTTCGAGCTTGAATCCCATAAGTTCGAATCAGAAGTCAAGGAAGTGAGAGTGGCCACTTTGTTTTTTACGGACTATGCCTCTAGTTGGTGGCAACAACTAGGTGGAAAAAGATTCATTACATCTTGGTTACATTTAAAAGCATCATGAGAAGAGAATTTGTTCCATCCTATTATGAGCGGGAACTACTACGACACGTGGAGAGCATTAAACAAGGATGCAATGTTGTCAAAGATTACTATATTGAGTTGAACCATGCAATGCGCCGTGCCAATATCACTAGTGCATATCAAGAAAAGGCATATTTCAAAGCAGGCTTGAATTATCAGATCGTTGCTGCACTCCAAGATGAATATTTTCGTAGTCTGTAAGATCTTGTGAAATTTGCTATGAAGGCAGAAAACAGACTTAAACACATTCAAGCACATCAATTAAATCTGCGCCGGCTCTTTAGTTCTAATTCATCCACTGGTGCGTCACTTGAGAAGAAGATCGAACATGGGAATTTTTCTTCAACCGAGGTGATGAGTAGTGCTGCCCCGTCACAACCCGCAACACGTGAGGAGGTTGTGGTTGGTGGTAGTTGTGCCCTTGCTGGCCCACGGTCTTACAAGGATGAGATGTATCAAAACCCATGTGAGAATGAGAGCCACATAGCCAAATTGAGTGAGAGTGATAAAAAGAGTGAGCTGTGTGATTCCACCATACGCGAGATTGAGAGCATCCCAATTGAGAGTGTGAGAGATACACCAAAAGAAAAGAGAGAGATAGATGATAGGACAAGTAAGATTATTTTTGAACCTAACAACTTACCCTCTATTTCTAGTGTTGTATCCCACATTCTGCAGGTGGACCAAGCAAATAAGGAGTTGGAGATTCAAGAGCCCTCACCATTGGAAGAGAAAGATAAAGAGCTAACCATAGATGGAGATGGAATACCTGAAGATCAAGGTAACACTATTTGTACTGAATTGGTCGTTTATGAAAACAAGGTGCGTAAAACTGAGAACTCCATTATTCATTTGATGATTCCACGTTCTAAATTTGATATGCTTAATTTGCATAATGTGAAATTGATTACTCAAAAAGAAGTTCTTAGTAGAATACACATTAATAATTCTTTGTGTTATATCATATTCGATAGTCCTAAACATGTATCTAGTGTGATTAAGAAGGTTCTTGAAATTTCACACTTAAGATCACTAGTAAATAACTACATACACACATATACATTCAATTTGATTGGTGATGTTGGTGTAGACAACATGTTTCAAGTTTATCAAATATACATTACCTATAATAATCTTGTTGATTTACAATCACATGTTTTGCGCAAACCATCTATTGAGCAATGTCATGATATCTTTAAGATGGGTTTAAATACAAGTGTTTATTATTTAGAATGCAACATGATGCCTACTTGTTTATCTCTTAAATGTATAACTAATCAGAGTAGCGCAGTTGAATTATGGAATGGTATCAATTGGTTTTCACCCACTTTACTTGACTTTGGTATTGGGAAGGTGAAATTTTATCATATGAGTCAGTTGTGCAATTTGAAATGTGATTCCGAGCTATCGATTTTACAAAACAACGCGAATAACACAACAATTGATTCATACAAATATCACGTATATATGTTGTTCTCTTTGTTTAAAACATGTTCGACAAATCATCATGCGCTACATGGAACTTGTTTGGATGATAAATACATATACCATGTATATACGTTGTTTTCTTCGTCTAGCACATTTTCAGTTATCAAAAGCCGAGGACGGCTTTTTTGAAGAAAGGGAGGATGATGCGGACATCCTTAGCTATGTTGTTTCATATAATATTTTCAATTCATTAAATACCTCAGAACAACATGAGCTTACTAAGAGAGTTGAAAAACAAGAGAAGCTTATCCAATAGGTGAATCTCATTCATTGAATTTCTTTTAAATTAGATGAGAATTTCATACTACCTAAAACTAGTGTTTTGCTTGTGCTCAGATTGGAAGATTCAATAATGTACGGAGATGAAGGAAATGGGGCTGTTCTTGAAGAAAGGCCGTCACAATGGAGGAGAAGCTCGTGGGAGACAAGCAAGGAGAGAAGCCCAAGAATCCAAGTTAAATTGAAACTTCCACAAGCCCAACCAAATTCAAATTCGGAATCAACTCAGAATTCAATTCGGATTCGAATCAGCCTCAAATTCGGATTCGGAATCAGCAGGACAGTCCGGAGTAAAAGGCCATAACATTCTCATACGAAGTCGGATTTGAGTGTTTTGGGCTTGTTGGAAAGCTAACTTCAAGCCCGATCCAACGGATCCTCCTCACTCCGAAATTCGTCCTGTATCAAAAGATATGACCGAAACAATATGACAGTTGTAAAATCGAGTTTCCTTTTCTGTTTTGAATGTGTGGAATTGGAGTAGGACTCCAAATCCGAATTAGAATAGGAGTAGGGCCTCTTGGCCAGCCATGAGGAGGAGTAGGAGCACTATATATAGAGGGGTAGACCCCCATTGTAACCTCAGACTACGTTTAATATATTTTCAAAGCTTTTGCTTGATTCTCCTGTTGTGCTTATAGCCAAAACAGAGGGAATTGGGCATTGAGAATAAGGGGTCGTTCTTGCTTTTCCGCTGGGAATTGAGGGTTCGACGATCTTCGCTTGTGGTCAGCGAGGATCCAATCAAGTGTGTGTTTGGGCGAATTTCCATAGAGTTGCAAGTCCGTGCATTGGCGCGGGGGATCAGCTGGTGGTTCGTCAGGATACACAAGTTATCTAGAGGTTCTACGTCGAGAAGATCGGGCACCCCGCATCAAAAGGCGATGCAAATAAAGGCGATTTATGACATGACATGCAATATTAATGGCTTCTGCCCAAAAATCATCAGAAGTACTATTGTACTCATCAAGCATTGTCCTAGCAATTTCAATTAATGTTTGATTTTTTCCTTTCTACAACTCCATTTTGCTCCGGAGTGTAGTTAGCAGAAAATTCATACTTTATTCCAAGATCATCACAAAAGTCTTCAATTATAGTGTTTTTGAACATGGAACCATTGTCACTTCGGATTTTCTTCAACTTAAACTCAAATTCATTTTGGGCTCTTTTTGCAAAGCTTTTGAAAATACCAGACGTTTCAGTTTTATCATGTAGAAAGAAAACCCAAGTGTACCTTAAGTAATCATCCACAATCACAAGGCAATAACTATTTCCTCCTATACTCTTATAGGTTGTAGCCCAAAAATCCATATGCAAGAGCTCCAATGGTCTAGAAGTGCACATGATACTCTTGGAATGATGAAAACTTACTACTTGCTTGCCGGCTTAATAAGCATTACATAACTTATCTTTCTAAAATTTCACATCTTTCAAGCCCACAACTAAATCATGTTTAAAAAGTTTTTCGAATTGAATCATACCTCTATGAGCAAGCCTTCCATGCCAAAGCCAACCCAAAGAAGTTTTTGTAATCAAACAAGTTTTGAGGCAATAATCGCTTGAGGAAAAATCTACCAAATAAAGATTGCCAAAACAAAACCTTTGAAAACCAAAGGGTTATCTTTCTCATTTGAAATGGAAACACATACTTGAGAGAATGTGCAAGTAAGACCAAGATTACAAATTTGAGCAACCGAGAGTAAGTTGAAATTAAGATATTCAATTACAGATACATTAGAAATTGAAAGATAATCAGAAATAGCATTTTTACCTAGTCCAATTACCTTCCCTTTGCTTTTGTCACCAAATGTGATCTTATCATTGTTTCCATTTCCATTTTCAAAAGTGGTGAACATTTTTCGGTCTCCGGTTATGTGTTGGGTACACTCGCTATCAAGTACCCAATGTCTTCGACTGGTCTTGTAGTTCACCTACAAAACAAAATTATACTCTTTTAGGTACCCAATTTTTTTTGGGTCCTTAGAGGTTAGATACCAAGGTTTTGGATTCCCAAATTGAAATATTTTTATCACTGAGTATGGGAGTGGCAATAAACTTAGCTACAATTCTATAAACTTAGCTACAATTCTACCATCTTTTGATTTCTTAAGCATATAGCAAGCATCAAATAAAAAGGATTTGGATGAACTACCAAATGGGCAATCTTTTGCTAAATGCCCTACATCATGACATTTGTAACAAAAGTTACCATTTTTCTTCACAAACCTTGTAGCATTGTAGATTGGCATTTTTTCCTTTCTTGGGAATAAAACAAATTCTACTTTGCTGTATGAGCACCTTCGCTCACTCAAATTTGTAAAGGATAGTTTTTCCCTTAAAACACCTATCCAGGCTCTTACTTAGTTTGGTTACTTGTTCCTTGAGTTCATTATTTTCAATAATAAGAACATGATTGCTTGTTATACTCATGCAAGCAATATCATCAATTTTAGAGCTACATGGCATGGCAATCAAGTCATCGCATGAGGTGGATATGCTTCTCTTAGATGAGATGCAAGATGTAACATTTAAGCAAGACATGTTATCAATGATATCACAAGTAATGCCTACATCCACCTTAGACTTTGATTGATCCTTAACAAGGAGAATATCATTAGCTTCCTTTAGCTCCTCATAAGAATCTTTGAGAGAGAAATTCTTTCTCCAGCGTTTCTTCCGCGGCCAACGTCAATGCCTGATAAGAGCAACGGTATGTTCCAGTAGGTTTAGTGGATAATATTATTCTATTTGTTTGAAGCCCGGTGGCAAGAGCAACAGCATGTTCCGGTAGGTTTGGTGGATAATATTATCAAGGTAGTCAGAGTCGAGATCCTAAGTTGGATCGATTTGCCTCCGGCAGGATCGAATTGTGGTATCGAATCGTAGAATTGATGATTCTACAGAATTTAAAAAATGCACATATTTAACATCTATAATATAAGCTTGTATGATTCTTATATGATTTATCACTTACTTATAACTGGAAAATGGACAAAACACTTTTTATTACACAACAGAAAAGCATAATAGTACTGACATGATGAGTGATATAGTTCTGAACTACAAGAGAACAACCAATGACCATGACTAGTTTACTACAATTATATGAGAAATGTTCACAACTTTTGTAAATCAATATCTAATTGCAACACTTGTGTGTTCCTTAAAAGTAGCTAGACATACTTCAGGAATAAAAATAGCTTATCATTATCAAGCTCAAGATTGCTCATGTCATAATATAGATATTTGTACTAGCATTACCACACTGATATAATATTTTGCATGCTCTTTGTTTTTTTATAGTTTCATTCTCATAAATTAATATCAATAAATTTTGCTCTAAAACAAAATATTAGCAAACCCTGGCCTCTAAAAAAAATAAAAAAATTGTAATTTTTTTGCCCAAACGACTCTACCACGATTCTACTTTGTGATTCTACTCTTTGGATCGCGACACTACCACGATTCTACCTAATTCTGATTCACGGTGCGATTTGGATCGAGAGGCTGTCGTGGATTCGTAGAATCGTAAGACTCTAAGAGTAGGTTCGCGATTCCAACTACCTTGAATATTATTATATTCGGTTTAATCGAAGCCAATTTCTGCAATGATTCCTCAGTCTTTTGGGTTTGAATCGAGTGCTCCAATGTATTGAATGGATTCAATATATTCTCTTTCCTCCTTTGATTCGGCTAAAACGCAGGATTGTTGATGGCCTTAATACTCCTAATAGATTGATATCATTAAACCAGTAAACTCAATTAATTTCCTTCATCATTGAATGACCATGGACCTTGGGACAATCGAACTACTGGATGCGATCAAAGACCAACTAAGGGCATCTCCAATAGTGTCATCTCTAATTTTGCTATATCAATTTCACATCACCGAAAGACAGATTTAGAGACAACACCTCTAATAAACTGTCTCTAGCAAGTTGCCTTTAACATTCATACCAAACTTATAATATTCTTACTCCTTCACCCCTCTCTCGCATGCACTGGTTGCTTTGTCTTGGTTCGTGTGTACAGATGGTTCGTTTGAGGAAGAGATGGCTTCCCTTCTCTCTCACGCTTCTCTCTCTTCCACTTAGGATTTTGCTGACAAGGAAGAGCTAACCGACAACTAACATGATACTATTTGAGATGCCCTAATACAAGATTGCTTGAATTGCTACAAGTCATGTGTTTCAACATTCAAAACCTACGCATCAGTGTTCAATAAACCATTCATGCACGAACATTGTCCCTTTCAAATATCACAATTGGAAAATCAGCAATTTGCTGATAAATTGCTTGAATTGCTACAAGTCATGTGTTACAACCAGAGTTCGGTTTATCGGTGATTTTTATTATATCGTCTTCTGGACCACCACCGGTAAGACTTCAAACCGGCCAAAATCGTCCCAAAAAATTCAAATTTGCTTGAATTTGATCTTTTTTAAAATTTAAAATCCAAAAAAAGTCGAATTTTGATTTTAAAATTTTGGCCAAAATTTTCCGATTTTAGGCCAAACCGATTCTACCGCCCCTAGTAAAAAATTGTTACCGGTTTTGACAACCCTGGTTACAACATTCAAAACTCCGAATAATATATATGCTTCAGTCTGTAGTTGAAATGGTACAAAACAATTTAAATAGAAAGCAGAGAACTTTATTGTTAGCATTGAAGAGCTACCGTACATGTGTCCTGGTGCTACTTGTTATGAATATTGTATGGATATTGAAGAGAGTCCAACGGGCAATATATATAGGGAGTACAAGGGAGTTGCCATATACAGATTAGGAATACAAAAGAGTCCTATTCTAACACCCCCTCAAACTCATGGTAGATCACACACACTGAGTTTGGAGAGAAAATACAAATGTTGTGCCCTAGTATGTGGCTTCATGAAGAAGTCAGCAACCTGTAGCTCTGACGGCACAAACTGTAAAGCAAGTATTCCCTCCTGCACCTGTGAGCGAGTGTATGAAGCATTCATACCAATATACTTGGTGAGCTCATGCTTTACTAGGTCTCGGGCAATACTGATAGCACTTGTACAGTCAGACAAAAGAGTCGTAGGTCCCATCACAGGCACTTCAAAATCTACAAGTAGCCACCTCAACCAAGTAACCTCTGCTGTCACTGCTGCCATACCTCTCAACTCAGCCTCTGCACTTGAACGGGAAACTGCAGTCTGCTTCTTAGTCTTCTAGGCAATTAAGGAGGAGCCACGAAAAACACAGTAAGCAGAAAGAGAACGACGATCAAAAGGATCACTAGCCCAGGTCGCATCGAAGTACGCTTGAAGATGTAGTGAGGTAGAGCTAGGAAAAAAGAAACGATGAGAGATAGTTCCGCACAAGTAGCCAAGAACACGAAGAAGGTGACTGTAGTGAAGATGGGTAAGACGAGCCATGAACTGACTCAAAATATGAACAACATAAGCAATATCAGAACGAGTGCTCATAAGATATACCAAACTCCCAACAAAATGGCGATAGCGAGTAGGATCCTCAAGAAAATCACCATCAGTGGCACTAAGCTATAGGGATAGCTCCATGGGAGTCTCAACAGTGCGAGTGTCAGTCAGACTAGACCGATCAAGAAGATCCTGGACATACTTCTGCTGCGAGAAGTAGTAACCCTCAGGCATGGAAGAGACATCAATCCCAAGGAAGTATGTAAGAGAACCAAGATCAGTCATCAAAAATTGCTCACTGAGATGCTTCTTCACATACGTGATGAATGAGGAATCATCACCAGTGATGAGCATATCATCAACGTATAGAAGAAGCACTGTCCTACCCTGAAATGAGACATGGTCAAAAAGAGCAAGATCATGGGAATTGACAGTGAAACCAACAGTAGTAATCACTAAGGTAAAACGCGCAAAGCAGACACGAGGAGCCTGTTTGAGGTCATAAAGAGAACGACGAAGACGACAAACGTGCCCATCGGGAACAAAATACGCAAGTGGTGGCTACATGTAGACCTCCGCATGCAGAACACCATTAAAAAGCATTCTTAACATCCAGCTGAGAGATAGTCCACCGACGAACAGAAGCAACCACAACAAAAGTGCAAACAGTGGTCATATGGGCAACAGAGGTAAAAGTCTCATCGTAGTCACGACCGTACTCCTGCCGAAAGCTGCGAGCCACAAGACGAGCCTTGTAACGCTCGATGGTACCATCAGACTGGGTCTTAATCTAGTACACCCACTTGCACGTGATCGGACGAGCATGCACAAGTGTCGGTATAATATACCAAGTCTTCATACGTCGAAGAGTATCAAGTTCTACTACCATAGCGAGCTTCCACTCAGAACAAGGAGCAGCATCACGATAAGAACTAGGCTCAGTAATAGAGAGAGCATGAGATATTGAAGCAAATCCAAGATGATCAGGAGGTCAAAGGGATGTCCGGTCATGAAGGATGTAACGAGGAGCATCATCAGGAGAATCATATGTGGGTGTCGACAAGATACTAGGAGAGGAGACTGGTGAAGGACGAGGATGCCTGGAGTAGTGAATATCAGAGAAACGAGAAGGTGGTGCTATAGGAACAAGAGGCAGTGTTGCGGAGACAAAGACCGGGAGGAGGTACAGAACGAACCACTGGAGACAGACTAGGGGAATACTGTGATAGTGGAGAAATGGGTTAAGAGTCAGAAAAAGACAACCATGAAATCGAATCAACAATGGAAACAAGAGAAAGAGCTTAATCTCGATAGAAGAAAGGTTGAGATTCATCAAAGACAACGTCTCGTGAAATCCTGATCCATCGAGCAGAAGGATCCCAGCAACGATAAACCTTATGCTCAGAACTATAACCAAGAAACACACACTCAACAGACTGGGCCGATAGTTTATTGCGCTCACAAGGATGTAGCAGAACAAAACAAATACAACCAAAAATACGAAGGTGAGTGTATTGGAGGGCTCGAGAGTAGAGACGCTCTATAGGACCGACACCCTTCAAAGCAGTAGAAGGCCGCATATTGATGAGATATGCAGCCGTAGAAATAGCCTCAGCCCAGAACTGTGGTGGAACGTGAGATGAAAGGGGAAGAGTGCAGGCAGTCTCAATCAGATGACAATGTTTGAGCTCAGCAACCCCATTCTGAGCAAGAGTACCAGGACAATAAGACTAGTAAAGAGTGTCCTGCTCAAAAAAAACTGTCGAAAAGCGCCAGAACAGTACTCGCCAGTAGAATCACAGTGAAAAGTACAAATAGTAGAATCAAACTGAGTACAAACCATCGTTACAAAGCTATGATAGATCACAAGAAACTGACCATGATTAGACATAGAGAAAATCCACGTGAAACAGGAATAATCATCAATGAAGATAACATAAGATTTATGCCCGCCTTTAGAGATAATATGTGCAAGTCCCCATAAATCTGAATGAACTAAGTCAAAAGGACGCGAAGACAAGGACTCACTATAATGATAAGGTAGTTTTGACTGCTTGCCCAGCTTACAACCCTGACAAAACATGGTCGTGTCAACGGTAACACGTCCAAGAACACCCTGACGAACTAATGAAGAAAGACGGGACCCACACAAGTGACGTAAATGGTGATGCCACTGCGCAAAAACTCCAGAGGTGGTGGCAGCAGTGGCGGTGGAAGTAGATGTAGAGGTGACAGGAGCAACTGAAGTGGATAGAAGGTGGAGACGATCAAGAATGTAGACACTAATGATCCCTACGGTGTCGGCCAGTCCCAAGTACCATCCCAGTTTGTTGATCCTGGATGAAATAGGTCTGAGAGTTAAAACCATCCCTGCAGCCAAGATCGGTGAGCTGACCCACTGAGAGAAGCTGCATTGTAAGCTAGGGAACATGGGAAATAGTTGGAATAGAAAAGTCAGTGGACAAAAGAGTGCCCTGACAGTTGACAGACAGAGGAGTACCGTCAACTATTTGAACAGAGATAGGAAAAACAAGAGGTCCAACTAAAGTGAGAAATGTGGAGTCGGGTGTCATGTGGAAAGAGATACTAGAATCCAGAACCCAAGAAGTACCTAGAGGACACGTTTGAGCTAGACTGGCAGAACTTGCTGAGCTGTGAGAGAGCTGCTGAAGTAGAGCCTGGCAGAACTGTTGAACAGAGTCACCTCACTGAGATGGTATTGACGTGCTGGTCTGTCCTCCTGTCAAGGAAGGGTCTCCCTGCCCCCCTTTGACTGTCCACCTCCACGCACCTTGTTTTTTTCCGCACCGTACAACGCTGGTAGTCGTGCCCGAAGTTCTTGCAATAATTGCACTAAACCCCAGTTGGTGCAAAAATAAGAGAAAAAATAGACATCTGAGGAACTGTAGTTGAAGAAGAAGGGGTAGCAAGCACAGTCGGAACAAACTATGCTGCTAACCAACGGCAAAGTTCCTTAGCACGAAGCGTCGAAAGAGCCTTAGTGACTGTCGGTCATGGTGAGTGGCTCAGTAGTTGAGCCCTAACAGGCTCAAACTCTGGGCGAAGACGGCAGACGAAGTCATAAAGGTGAAGGCGATCGCGATCTGCCTTCTGCACTTGATGACACTACTAGCAGAGCGGAGAAACCAGCTCGTTCAGCTGGCGCCAGAGACTGGATAGGGCTCAGAAGAAGTCATCGACGGAGGAGTCCTCTTGGCAAAGCGTCTCCAACTCATGCTGAAACGAAAAGAACTGAGCATCGCTGCTTTGCTGATATCGCTCGTGCAAGTACTCGCAGATCTGATGAGTGGCACATAGATCAACAATGTCTGGCTAGATGAAGTCGTCGATGCTGACCACTAGGATGGCTCGAATATGGGACTCATCAGCACACCAGCGCTCAAAAGTGTATATGGTATACTAAAAGGCCTCATCAGCAGCAGCGGCAACCTCTGCCTCCTTCTTGGCGACCTCATCTTCTGTAGGAGCTGCAGAAGTAGACTGTCTGGGAGGAGGCTGAACTGGCGACGATGGATAAGGCCGGGCACCAGTAACATGTCCCCAGAGGCGGAGACCATCGAGTGTGATTTCCATGAGTGAAGACCACAACCTGTAGTTCGTCTCATCAAGCTTTGTTCCCGAAAATGGGATTGCAGCTGATAGAACAGAAGCCATCGGTAGGCGACGCTGGATGGCGCAGCGACCAAGGCAACGAAGTCTAACAGGTGATGCTGGATGGTGCGGCGGTTAGAACGATGTATTTTTTTGCGGGCTAGGCCGGCTCGCACAAAAAGGCCGAAGGCCTTGTATGACACTAAATGCGCACGGGGGGAACTAGGGTTCCCCGTGGTGTTGCTCGAGCGGCGACCAAATCGGCGAAGGTGGCACTCCAGTAGGCGGCTCTTCGACGACGGTTGAGTCTCCGGTGACGCCCTCACGCACGTGCGGTTTCGGGCGCAGCGGCGGCGGCGAGGCGTCGGGTGGCCACGTCGAGCGGTGTGGCGGCGTTGGGGCCGTCAATGACTGGCCGGCGCTAGGGTCGTGGCGGCTCGAGGTCGTTAGAGATCGCAGCAGCCGGGCGCGCGGTAGCGTTAACCCGGAAGAGGATGCGCCAGCGTCGGCGGCGGCAGAGACCGAACGGGATGCCGAGCGGCCTATGCATGATCCGTCTTCGGGCGTGGCGGCGGGGCGGCTTTGGGAGCGGCAACTCGCGGCGACGTTCGGCTGGACGGCAACTGGGCGGGCGGGTGACGGCGTCAAGCGGTGGGATGGCAGTGGAAGGAGTGCTAGGTTAGTACACTACCTCTAATACCATGTTATGAATATTGTATGTATATTCAAGATGGCCCAGTGGGCAATATATATAGCGAGTACAAAGGAGTTGCCATATACTGGTAAGGAATACAAAAGAATCCTATTCTAACACTAGTAACAGTGGCTATATATATATCCAGCTACACAATGGCACTCCTCCCATGTCGTCTTCTTTTTATCACCGTATATGCCAGTAAACCTCCAGCTGCTTTGTAGCTTTGAATGTAACCATGCGTCCTACTGTTGTCAAGAGCCCAAAGACTCAAGAGTAGCTATATATACCTGCTATACGGTGGTTCTAGGACTAGGAGTCTCTCTTGCTTGCAAGCAGAATACCGCTCTTTTTTTTAAGGAGCACCACCCCTAACGGGGCATTACCTCCGGACTATCATTAGTATTTAGTAGCTGAGCAAAATGCGGCTGCTCGCATATTCTTAGCAAGAAACTCATAGGAAATACTTCAATTTGGTCTCCTGAAGAAGATGTAGATTTCACCAAAGAAGATGTACATTGTATTCTTACCCCTGGGAGATTGCAATCTTCGCTAAATATGTCGAGGATTATATGCAGAGTAACCTAGGAACAGGAGGCATCAGGATGACAAACTTCATAGAATACATTATCATACTCTCTTGGACTCTTGGTGGTGTAGACTAGTTGCATTCTGGTGCTATGTTTAGTGACAACCCTAGGAGCAACAGAATTGCCGCAAGAACAGGAAAAGGAATGCTCTGGAGCTGTCCAAGTCACGCAAGCAAATTCAGGAGGAGGATTAGCTAGGATAGAGTCCAGAAGAATTAGGAAAGAGTATAAGTTGGATTCATGTTTTAGGAGATTTCGAAGTTAGACCTTGTCTTAGGTGTAAGAAAGTAGTACTATACATATGAGTCAAATTGTAATCTTTAAGTCAAGCAAGAAAGAAATGTTTATCGAGAACATCTGGTTCGAGGTTACCCTCAAACTCAAAAACTTAAGGACACCTTCCTAAGAGGTAATGTGTCATCTTCTTCATCCACCTCCCACCTCCCTTCCCCCACCCCTTCCTTCCCCTCTAACACAAAAGTTTCAAATCGGAAAATTTAACTCTGTAAAATTCAAATCGGGAAGTTTCAACTAAAAAAATTTAAGTCCGGGAATTTCAACACGAAAAATTTCAAACTCGGGGGAATTTTGAAACTTGAATTTTTTCTAGTTTGAGAGGGAGCGGAGGGGGGGAGGGGATGACGCCACATGTCGCGATGAGAGAGCATTTGAGGGGGAGGAAGGGGGATGCTGCCACATATCGCGACGAGAGGGTGTCCTTGGTGAGGGTATCCTCAAATTAGCAAAACCGTTCTCTCCACTGTTATCTATCACTCAACCCCTCCGGACCTCTATGTCTATCCTTCTCCTCTAGAAACCTAAATTCCCTTCAAGCCATTCCGTCTGGCCTTCTCTGCACGATAGTTATCCCGAAGTGAACCCATTTTCGCAACACAACCACTGTAAGCATACTCTTCACCAAAAAAAAGGTGATGTTCATTAACACTCATTTAAGTGAAAAAAACCCTCTAGTGTGGTATGAGGAGCAGAACTATCTTGTATTCATTTACTTCAAAATTAAGTTCCAAAAAAGGAGCGTAGAAATGTTGTACGTCCTTTTAGTAAAATTAGGAAGCAATCATCATCCTAGCACATAAAAGAGAAAGCAAATATTTGTTTACTCCGTTTAAAAGATGCCGTAGGAGTGTGTGGTTAGTTGGACTTAAATATCATGCTTACTGTTCTTATTTTCAATGAGATTACATTTTGAGTAATAAGAAGCTTAGACGAATTATTGACAAACCATTACTTAGTGCTCGTGTGTTCAATCATGTCAGTCATACTTGCATTGATATCCATAATTTCCTTGATATCCATCGCCTGTGAAATACATGCCCCAATGAAATAGTGATTTCACTGCACATCTAGATTATGTGGATTTGGTTTAGTGTGTCTCTCTGATTTGGAAAAAAAATCTAACACCCATTGACACATGACATTTCAATGTTGCCCTTTTTGTGTCAATTCCTACTATTTACAAAAGGTGTTGATGTATTGCAATGTCTAATCTCAAACCGAAAGGAGAACTGTACAAACAAAAAAAATTGCATTGGAATGGTTTTCTAGATAATAATTTCTTGAACAGAGTAATTGAATTCTGTCATGGAAACTATTTTGCACATATCTTGAAGTAGTATGGGTAGTTGTGTAGTAGACTAGCTAGTAGCTAGTATTTGGCTGAAAATTATGTTGCCAATTTGATCGAGAAATTGTTCCTTTTCACTTTTGGGAGGGTATTGAAGCATGTCCTAGTCCTATGTACCATGATAAAGCATGTTAATGGTAGCTAGAAGGCTTCAAAGTATTCAGTGGTGGTGGTCGTGGCACTGTCAGAACAGGTTGTGTATATCCACCAACCAACTATGCAATTTCAGTGGTGGTGGTCGTAGCACTGTCAGAACAGGTTGTGTATATGCACCAACCAACTATGCAATGACTCACGCATGCAGTCATAAACTCATACATATGCGCAGTACAACACATGGGCTAGCTAGCAATGTACACTGACAAGAAGGACACAACTGATTCAAGATCGAGGCCAGCAAATCATACGGCAGATTGGTGTATATGCGAGAGCAGTGCATATATTTCAAATTTATGAACTGAACCAGCGGAAGATCACCTTAGAACATGGCTAAAGTCTGATTGATAATTATAATTCCATAAGCTATGGGAATTGCATGTACATGATCAATAAACTGTCACCTGAATTGCATTGACGAAAGAATGGCTACATATATATAATGTGGTTTGTGCGTCTTTTTATTCAGGCAAAACGAGAATAGATAATAGGGAGAAGTGAATGGAAGAAGAGAGGAAATTATGGTCTTACCTCTGAAAGCTAGCAAGACTTGATCATATAAGGAAAAATATCTGCCTAAACTGCTTTAAATGTTTAGGATTCTCTTGGCGAGCCAAAAAACATTAACAATATGTCGGAAGGAGATACACAACACAAGAAAAGAAGGTATGTAAGGTATGAGAATATGTAGCATTTCTATATTTGTTTGCAATGCTCTGTTTAAATGTTTAGGTCAAGGCTTACATTGTGATTGTGACTGTAGGGAATTGATTGGGTATGAGAGGTATTGGGACGACACATTTGATCTGAGGGGCAATCGTATCCTAGAGGAAACTGAAAAACCGCAATGCGATCTTGTCAAGTTCATCTGAGCTTGTTATCTCAATTCTTCATTGTCAGACTCAGCGCAATCCTTCAATCGATTCCACCGAAGATTGGAAGCAATCAAAGAACTGAAGAAAAAAATAGACAATAGACTAGGGCAAGAACGGATTTGGGGAATAATTTCTCTATTTGTATATATTCTTTCCCCCATTTTCATCTCGGCTTATATACCGCCGGATCGGACTCCAGCTCAACGACTTAGCGCTGAAAGGAAACATAGTGAAATCCGATTTACAGAGTATGATTACAGTGAATAGTAAATACAAAAAGTTTCTACAGTCGTCCGACGTGATGAAGAGGTATGATGTAGTCCTAGCCGTTGGATCTTCTATGATGTAGTCGTAGCCGTTGGATCTTCTATGATGTAGACGTGGCCATTGGATCTTCTTGATACTGATGTCATCGCATCGTTCCTTCGCTTCCTCTTAGTTTTAAACACATTCGAATCTTTAGAACATCAGAGTCTGATATTCCCCACTTCTTGAATTACTCCTTGTCCTCAAGGTTGAAAAGATGAAAACATCGTCTGGATAAAAGTAGCATCTTCCCATGTAGAATTCTCGGGAGGTAAATTATGCCACTGGATTAACCACTAAAGCACAAGAAGATTGTTCCTTGGTATGACTATCCTCTGCAGAATAGCTACCGGTTCAGTTTTAATTTTTCTCTCCTCATCGATTAGTGGAAAGTTTGAAAATGGAATAGCCTTCTTACCCCAAGTGTTTCTTAAGTTGACTCACATGGAAGACCGGATGGATTGCTGCTCCTTCTGGCAGTAACAACTTACAGGTTGTTTTTCCAATTGTTTTCATCATCCTATAAGGACCATAGTACTTTGTAGTCAATTTCAGAGATTGTCTCAAGCCCAATGCCACTTGTCTGTATGGCTGCATCTTCAGGTAGACCATGTCTCCAACTTGGAATCCCCTCTCAGTTCTTTTCAAATTGGTATATTGCTTTGATTCTGCCTTGAGCTGCGCATAGATTTTCTTTCAACTGCCTAAGCATGTTTCCTTTTTCAGCTAACATTCCCTGCACTTGAGGAGTGACTGAGCTTGGAATTGCCATTTCATTTATCTGAGGTAGAGGAAACCCATACAAAGCCTGAAATGGTGTAGTTTTAAGTGATGTGTAGTAAGATGAGTTGCACCACCACTCTGCTAAGGCAAGCCACTCCATCCATCTCTTAGGTGCCTAAAAAGCCATACATCTCAGACGATAAACCTCAAGACATTGGTTAACCCTCTCAGTTTGCCCATCAGTTTGAGGGTGGTATGCTGTGCTTAGCCTGATTTGGACTTGTACTGACATGAACAGCTTCTGCCATAATTTGCTTGTGAAGATCATGTCTCTATCAGTCACAATTACTAAAGGTAGTCCATGTAGTTTATAAATGTTGCTCATGAAAAGATCTACTACTTCCACTATTGTATAAGGATGAGACAAAGCAATGAAGTGGGAATATTTAGTCATCCTATCCACTACCACCAGGATGACATCTTTTCCTTTTGATTTTGGTAATCTCTCCACAAAATATATGGAAATATGGGTCCAAGCCATGTCAGGTATAAGTAAGAGTTCCAAAAGTCCAGGGTATGGCTTGTTTTCTTCCTTTGCTCTTTGGCATACTGCATATTCAGATATGAACTTGTCTACTTGATTTTTCAATCCTGCCAGTAAAATAACCTTTTAATCCTTTGGTAAGATGCTCTCATTCCAGAATATCCACCTAGTGTTGAAGCATGAAAATTTTCAATCAATTGTGGTCGTGTGCCTCCAGATTTGCCCACATAAATCCTTCCTTTATACCTCAATATCCCATAATGCAAGGTATACAATGAATTTGGTTCTTGTGTCAAGCTTAGTTGTTCTAAGAGTTGTTTACAATGTTCATCTCTTTCATAACTTTTTTCCACCTCCTCAACCCATATGGGCACAACTAATGTCATAGTAGCCATACAAGTATGTACTCTTCTTTGCCCTTCTTATATTCAATGGAATAGCTATACTCCAATAACTTCAGCATAAGTTTATGTTGAATACCATCAGTCAACCTCTGATCAATCATATATTTTAAGCTTTTCTAATCAGTTTTGATAACAAAGTGGGTTCCTAATAAATAGTGTCTCCATTTCCTAAGAGCTTCCGGGATGGCCAAGGTCTCTTTATCATATGTGGATAAGACAGTGGCTTTGACCCCTAATGTTTTACTCATATAAGCAATTGGCCTCTTGTCTTACATTAACACTGCTACTACTCCACTCCCACTAGCATCAGTTTCCAACACAAAGGATTTGGTGAAGTCTAGTAGAACCAAGACTGGATCACTGCTCATAATGGCCTTTAATTGGTCAAAAGCCTCTGTTTACTTCTCTCCCCAGCAGAAAGCATTCTTCTTGAGCATAGCATGCATGGGTTTGCATATCTGTCCATAGCCTTTAATAAACCTCCTATAATATCCAGTGAGCCCTAGGAACCTTCTGAGTTGGGTGACGTTTTCTGGAATTGGCCATTCCAACATATCCTTCACCTTGCTGGGATTAGTAGCAACTCCATGATCTGAGATTATGTGGCCTGGATATTCTACTTGTGACACAGCAAAAGTACACTTGCTCATTTTAGCATACAACTAGTTTCTCTTCAATACTTCTAGCACCTTCCTCACATGTATCTGATGATCTCTCACTGATTTACTATAAACCAAGATGTCATTTTAAAAAACTAGCACAAACCTTCTCATATACTCAGCAAAAAGGTTGTTCATCAAAACCTGAAAAGTGGTAAGTGCATTTGACAACCCAAAGGGCATGACCAAATATTCATAATGGCCATAATGTGTTATGAAGGCTGTTTTAAACACATCCTGATCTCTCATCCTGATTTGGTGATAGCCAGCTTTCAAATCCAACTTAGTGAAGACTTTAGCCCCATTCAACTCATCTAACAAATCATAAATGATTGGGAACAAAAATTTATTCTTCTGGGTGATTTTGTTGAGTTGTCAGTAATCCACACACATCCTCCAAGAGACATCCTTCTTCCTAACTAGTATAGCTGGTGAGTAATAGGGACTTACACTAGGCCTAATCCATGAATTCTGTAACAACTGTTGTATTTGGAGCTCAGTGTCATCTAGGGGTGAAAACGGATCGGATACGGACGGATAATGGCTCTGCCATATTTGTTTTCATATTTTTTCGGATCCGCATACGAATAATATCGGATACGAATATGGAGCGAATACGAATTGAAACGAATACGGTCGTGGATATTTTTCGGAACATAAAAACTCCTTAAATTGTATGCCAGAAATTAACGAAAACATATAACTAGTTTATTTGATGTAAACATTCATGAATTGTTCATATTTTCAGCAACCACACATAACATTAGCACTAGAAAGTTGCATTAACTAGTTCATCATAAACATAAAACCTAGTTTACCATATTTAGCTTATAAGTCATAACTCACAAAGTCACAAGTTATCACACATTCACACTTAGTTCATCACATACATAAAACTTAGTTCACACTAACATTGATCAGGCTAGATGGTTAATCTATACACAAATGGATGTAACATCCCAAAGTATGTTACCAAAAATAAAATTAATAAAGTTATTATTTCATTGGATTTTCTGAGATTTAAAAGAGTTTTCTTGGTTAAAAAGAAAAAAAGAAAAAAAAAGTCAATTATTTAATTTCCTAGTTTTCAATGTCAAAAAAATTATTGAGATTTCTGGGATTTATTTTATTTAAAGTGAAAATGAAAAAATAATAATTAATTTCTTGAATTTTCTGGATTTTAAAAAGGTGGTTCCTATTTTTCAGGAATTAAAAATAATTTATGTGCAAAAATAAAAAACCAACTTTAACTTGGATTTAATTTTATTAATTTGTTGCATTGTCTGAAATTCGAAAATCAATTAAAATCTCATTTTCTCTTTTGGGCAGAAATCCTCTTCTATTGGGTCGAAATCCGGATATCCGGACTTGGTCTTATCTGGATAATCCATATATGTATCCGCCGGATAGCATGCCTACCGTATTCGTTTCCGTTTCCGACAAAAAAAATCCGAATCCATTTCCGATCCAAAAATTATCCGAGAAAAATCCGATTCGAGACAATCCGAATCCGTTTCCGTCCGGATCGGTCGGAAACTATCCGATCCGCTTTCATCCCTAGTCTCATCCTTCTGTTTATGGGGCATTCTACAAGGTCTTATGTTTGGTGGTTCAACTCCTTGAGTTAAAAGTATGGCGTGGTCACAATCTCTAGCCGATGGCAATTCCTTGGGTTCAGCAAACACTTATGTATACCCCTTGATTATCTTCTGTACATCCATCAATTGGCATTTACTTTGATCCTCAGGGGGGGTCATGTTGAGTTGCAGCACAAAACCCATTGCCCCTTTGCTTAAAACCTTTTTTACTTCAGCAGCATCAATGATACAATGTTGGCCTGACACAGTATGATCAGAGAATTGAACCTTCTTGTGGCATTCTTGAAAATTGAGAATCTTCTTGACTTCAGATCTATCTCCAATGGATTGTGCTTATAGGTCCAATCACACTCCAAAATCAGGTCATAAGCTTTTAATTCTAGCAGTTTAAACTGATCACTAAACTCCTCTCCTTGGGACTCATATTGACACTGCCTCACATGAGCTCTCGAAATGAGCTCTCCTCCACTGGCCACCTTAACAGACTTTCCAATATTGGTATCAATATCACACTTGGCTTTAGTTGCAAAAGCACTACTCATAAAGCTATCAGTACTTCCACTGTCGATCAGAGCAACACCCTTTTTCCCCATTCACCTTAATTAACAGGGAGAAAGTGGACACTGATGGTGTACCTTGAAATGTATTGGTAGATATCATCGTGACTTTTCCTCCTTGAGGACTGGTTGGTGGAGTTTCAAATGTCTCATTAGGTTTGTCCTCGGGTTCTTCAAGTTCATTGTTAATTTCTTCCTCCCTCTCCTCTCCAACCGACAACAAGTGTAACATCCTTGCTTTTACCTTATAGTTGTGTTGTGGTGTCCATTTCTCCTCACAATACCAACATTTTTCAGGATCCTTGTTACCTTTCCAACTTTGAATCCCTCTACTTGACTTGACAACTGTAGGACCGGAAAGACGACTAGAGGGGGGTGAATAGACGCTTTCTTAATTTTTGACTTTAATCAAATTCAACACGCACTTTTCTTCAATAGCTATGAAAGCCAATTAGATCAGTAAATGCACAGAGGAAGCCTTGTGCTGAATCCGATTTCCCCCTTAAACACAAGATTCAACAATGGAGAATTGATCTCACTGGACCGGTCTGACCGTCGGCAAAATGGCGGTCTAAAAAGCTAGCGGTCTGACCGGCGACCAATTGGCGGTCAGAATGATCGGCGGTCGGACCACCGTAGAGAAATCGATCGGACCGATTTAGTCCAGAGCCACTGCAGACCACTCGAAATCAAAATGAAAATTGATCTAACTTTTGATTCAACCGATGAAACTTGACCAAATTTGGAGCACACCTCCCTAAGGATATCTTGGACCTATTCCTAGCGACGATCGTCCAGATCCACAACAAAGAATTGATCTTTTTGGGTTATACCAAAGGAGTGTCCAAAACCTAGAAATATGAAAAACTTGATCCAAAACATTCTTGTGGGGGATTGAAGATTTAGATAGTTCTAGGAGTATTCCCACACATCATAGCAAGGTAAATGAGGTCAAGAGACCAACAAAAAACAATTGGATCAAGGAAGCACCAAAATCATCAAAAGAGAGAAGAAAATATATGAGACTTCATCTTTGAACAAACATCCATAGATCGATTGATTCAAGATGTTGCTTGTCAAAGCCACTCCCTCAAGGAGGACAAGAGCTCAATCAAAGAGCACACAAACAATCTATCTCTAAACCCAAGCCTCTCCTCTCCTCTCCAAACCCTAGAAAACTTAGGGTTTTCTCAAATGAATGATTGGGGGGTTTTTTCCAACTTCCCCTTCTATTTATAGGAAGGCCTAGGGTTTCTAGTGGGCTCCCATTAAGGCCCAATACAAATGGGACACACACACACACAAATCTGTTGAAGCAGTCGCCTGTTTCACCACGTGTAGGTTGATCAGCGGCTTTCATTATGTCGGCAAGTCTCTCCCGTCCGAATCCCATCGGAACCTTCAAGACACTTGCACCGACTCCCGCACCGCTTGATCCAACCAGCTGCAACGAACTGCTCGTTCGAACCATCTTGTCCATTCTGCACCATGCTTGAGTCACACGACTCCACCCGGCATCCATGATCGTTCTGGACCTCAGCTTTCCAAGCTTAGTCCCGATCCTCCTTGCCGTTGAAGTCGTTGACCTGCAAGCCACCTGCACAGTAATAGACAAAGAAATCGTCTCCGGGAACAAGTTCTTCACAACTTGACCCACATTAGCTCAACAATGCAATATGTAACAATAAAGCATTGAAACTCATACAATAGACACCATCAAAACACAACAATGCCAAAGTGGCCGAAGTTCAAGTGGAAGCCGGTCTGATTGCCATACCCACTGGTCGGACCGATTTCACGGCGGTCCGGCCTATTTTATAACGCCGGTCAGACCGCTCCAAATGAATTAGCCAAATTTTCAACTTGAAAATCCGAAACTCTCTGGAATTTTCAAATGAATAGAACTTTTGACTGGGAGCTCCAAAAATTATTTGACCACATCCAAGAGACTCCCCTCTCATGCCTACACAACCTATTTTTGGCCTAGCTCTAAAATCCATCATCAAATGTGGCCGGTCGGACCGGCAATGCCTGCCGGTCGGACTGCCACACGGCCGGTCGACGGCGGCTTGGCTTGATCGGACCGGCCAGAACTCGACAAAGACAGAGCATTTTCCGAAAACGCGAGATTTTGTAAACCAACAACGCCATTGCCAATTGACTCATCATCCTAAGATCATGCACATATCCCCACGATATCCACAACAACACTTCTCTTCTCTACACTTTGGTTGTTCTGCCTCATGTTTTTTGATTCGTTTCCTTTGTTAGGTGGTCCCTAATTCTCATACTTCTTGATGGTCACCGCTTGTTCTAAATTTTTGGCAATTTTGTAGACTTGGCGCAAGTTTTTCAGTTGAGAATTCTTTACATGATGCTTGATTGAATACTAAAGCCCTTTCACATAGCACTTAATAAAATAACCTTCCTAGAACTCTGGATGCTCATTCCTCACCAATGCCATGAGTTCCTCAAACTTATCAGTATAAGCAGATACTGAAGTGATCTGCTTTACAGAATGGAAATTGTGCAACAAATCAATTCCGTTTTCATTCTCAAAAAGGTCGCATATTAGTTTGCACAAATCAGGCCAATCAAATTATTCCACGGGTAATCTGCTTCCTCTGAGACATCCATCTGCCCGATCTACCATATGGAGGGAAGCTAAATCTACCCATTCTTCATAAGGTATTCATGCCAGATCAAAGAATTTCTCACTCTGCCTGATACACCCCATTGGATTCTCACTATTGAAAATAGGAAAATCATAGTTAGGTCCCCTCGAGAGTGCATTTGGACAGTAACTCTTTTGTCTGTCTCCTCTATGATAATAGTACATTCCTTCTTCTAATTCATCCTCTCTATCATATGGTTTATAATATCCTGGTCCTCTAACTAGTACAGTATGAGGAGGTGAGTGGTACCTGTGAATTGTTGGAGGTGCTATAGATTGCTGAAAATGAGAAGTAAACCCTCCGATCTGACCAATATTATAACCAAATCCAGAACCCAATTTGTGCATCTCGGTCACTACTTCAGCGTGGCGTAGTTGCTGCTGTTGCTGCTCGGCGCAACATATCCACTTCAAGCCGTCTTTTGTTCTGAGCTTCCACTTTAGCTAAGGCTTTTCTCTGCGCCTCTATTGCCGCCGCAGATCCTTCGACTGGTGGATTCATTTTTTGATCCAACTTTTGTGATAATCCTTGGATCGCTTCGAGGACTCCCTTCACCTGCTGATCAAGCCTCGCCACTTGGCCCAGCATCTCAGTTCTGAGGCTCGTCATCTCTTGTCGTACATCCAGTCCCTCGGGAACATCCCCAACTTCCTCAAGTGGATTTTTCCTGGCAGCTATACACTCTTGGTGTCAAGGTTTTGGGGATTTTACAAGGCCGAAGCCAAAACTCACTCCTTACACCAGATCTATGCCAAGAACCGTAAGGCTCTGATACCTTTGTCAGACCCAGCGCAATCCTTCAATCGATTCCACCGATGATCGGAAGCAATCAAAGAATTGATAAAAGAAAATAGACAACAGACTAGGGCAAGAACGAATTTGGGGAATAATATCTCAGTTTGTACATATTCTTTCCCCATTTTCATCTCGGCTTATATACTGTCGGATCGGATTCCAGCTCAACGACTTAGCGCTGAAAGGAAACATAGTGAAATCTAATTTACAGAGTCTGATTACAGTGAATAGTAAATACAAAAAGTTTCTACAGTCGTCCGACGTGATGAAGAGGTATGATGTAGTCGTAACCGTTGGATCTTCTATGATGTAGTCGTAGCCGTTGGATCTTCTTGATACTAATGTCATCGCACCATTCCTTCGCTTCCTTCGAGTTTCAAATAGATTCGAGTCTTCAGAACATAAGAGTCTAACATTCATCCCTTCCAGGCATTTTTCATCGTGCTTTAGTGTTTAAATAGAGCAGGGCTCTTAGTTTGTACAAATGAGGGAGCTTGACCATGTTGTATGCTCCTACTTCAAACATGCTACAAAGAAGAATGCCAAGGATGAAGAGCAGCAAGGGCAAAATTAACTCGTAGCCCAATCAGTGCATTATATGTTAGTAGGAAATGTATTTCGAATTATATGAACCGAACAAGCAAAACGTCACCTTGGGACATGGCATAACCACGGCCCATTTAGGTGCTAAAGTAAGATATTTAGCTAAAGAAACTTTCAGCTTTTCTGACCTTACAATCAGTTTCCAAGGTTTGCTTTGTGTGCCATGCAATCTAAGGCTTAACATCCATTTCTCCATCGGTTGTCACCTACATGCTAAGAAATTTCTCTCACCTCTAGCATTGCCTTAGTACCTAGGATGCACATGCTCTAAGATTATCTTACTAAAACTTCCCACAAAACAAGAGCGCAGCCTCATAAACTGTTTTCTAGGCAGTTTTTAGTAGAAACGAAGCAATAGAAAAGCTCATGGTTGTACTGAGTTTTTTTTACTCTTGCTGACCTTAAGCCAGGTCTTTGCCCTTGAGTATTCAAAAACTGCTATAAATAGTGTACTGGTTTGTGCATCTTATTTGCAATCAAAACAAGAATACGGAGGAGCAGGTAGCTTGTGTTCTTGCCTCTGAAAATTTGCAGTATTGTTGTATAAGAAAAAATAGTTGCCTACCACCTTAGATATCTTCAACGTGCTGTGGTGTTCAAAACTTCAAACTGGAGCTCTAGTTTGTGTAAAAAGATGTTGAGTGTTCCTGATTCAGGAATGCAACAAAACCGCATGCAAGGCTGAAGCAAACCGGTAAGGAAAACATTTTACATCCTAGACCAATGCCACCATTTCCGCAAATCCAAACAGGGACTAACCGAACAACATAAGTTATTTTTTACCGGCTTAAGGCCCTGTTTGGAGAGCGGTAGTTTTTTTATTTTCTGGCTGAAAAGCAGCTGTAGCTTTTTCCACCAACTTTTAGGGGCAGTGTCCCAACTTCAACACACCAAAAGCCAGGAAGCACCTCTCCTAGCTTTTAAGATTTTAGTTCACTTTTCCAAAAGCTGGCTTTTAGTTTCTCCCCAAAGCCGCTTTGAAGCAAAAGCCAGCCAGGGCCTAAGTTATTTGATGCTGTATTTTAATCATAGATCCTCAAAGCTCAAAATCAGTATGATGCATTTGATTTCTGGAGCATTCGCACAAATTATTGCATTTGTAAATTTTCAAATCATAGTTAAACATATAACTCCAATCGAAGCTCCAAATAAAAACAACAATAAATACTTATTAAATTCTATGTAAAATAATTTATTTAAACCTTAAAATATTTATCTTGAATAAATATGAATTTTCTAAAAAAATTAAACCTCAAATCAACCTTGATAAATTCAACTATCAATTCTAAAAGCCCTGCAGTAAATGATTTAAAAACAAGTAATTAAAACATAAACAGTAGTTTTAGAAAATTTATATGAGTTCTATTTTGTCCCGGGAACCCCTCTACAAAATTTTATATTTTTATAAATTTATTTGCTATTATTAAGCCTCAGTCAAAGTTGGAAAGTTTGAATTTGAATTCAGTCAACACAGTCCGACCGGACCGAACACAACTACACTGTAACGACCGAGTCACACGTCTTGACTGGACTGCGCTATCCCACTCGTGCCCGACCGCACGGCTCGCACAGGAACCGGCTCGCACCACTTAACTTTCGCCGCTAACGGGAGGGCCGCACCTGTCAGTTCCGTTGTCTTCCTCAGGCGATGCGCTCGGCCGCGCAATGCTGGCACCGTGCATGCGCGCCACAACGTCTCCTTCGACACCTCATGCTTCTCGGACCGACTACGAAGGACCGCCTAGACCCCATGAATCTCTCTGGCCAACTCACTCTTTGCCTCACGCACTCTTTCGCTTCCATCGCTCTTTTCCCTGTTGCGGCCGTGGAAAAGGACGAGGAGAGCGCCGCCACTGTGTTGCCGCCCACGAGCCAGAATGCCCACCTCCGGATTATCCTCTCGACGTCACATCTGTTTTTGCCAGTCTAAGCCTTTCTCGTCCACTGAATCGCCGAGAACGACATCGTCGTCCTCAACTCCGGTGGTCACGGTCGCGAAGCTCATCGGCGTTCCAGTGAGTCTTTCTCAACGCCACTTTGTCCACAAGGATCACGATGCCTCACTGAATATATTGGCGAAGTTAACTGGCTTTTGGTGCAATACCGAGGGCGCACGACCTCATATTCTCCAGCATCAGTGAATCGCCGGCGTCATGATTCTGAGCGCCACCGACCTCCATCGCTGACGTTCTCTTGTGCGCTGCGTTCCTGAATCCGAGGCAACGCTGACGCACTCCTTCCCGAAGCTCCTCGACCATTGTAGCATCATCTCCTTGTGTGCCGCCTCTGCGTCTCTGCCTCTAGCTGTCGCGAGCTCAACTCCGGCGACATTTGGACTCTGCGCCACCTTGGACGAGTTCACAACGTCATTCCACAGCCGGTGGTGTCGATCCCGAGTCCGGAGTGCCCCTCATTCACCAAAGCGCCTTCCTCGCTGTGGCTGCTCACGCGCTGAAGCTCCGGTGCGCCGTTGGCAGAATAGGGTAATGGTTGTCATTAGTTTTAATTATGTTCCTTAATGATCGTATGACATGTAGGCCCACCGTTAATGAATGTGATTAGGTTTTTGATTAAGACTCTGAGCCTATTACATGTGATTAGGTTTTTGATTAAGACTCTGAGCCTATTACATGTGGGCCCAAAAACTTAAGTGCATAATAACCGTAGACCGTGAGCCGAGTCTATGAACCTTCGGTCCATGCACTTTGCGCATGGACCGAGCCACTGCCGTGTGGGTCCCGCGGGGACTGTTGATCCGTCTGTGTTGACCGGGTCAGCACTGGCCCCGGTCCCACCTGTCATTCTCTGTGGCTAGGTAAACGTGAGTGTAAAAAGTATTTAACGAAATTAGAAAATTCGAAATGAATTACTTTTGCACTGAAATTGTTATAAACTTCAAAATTTCATAAGTAATTCATTTTAACTCAAAATTGAGTAAACTCAATTTTGTTAGTTTACATTTTTGCTGTATTTTAATGTGGAATAGGTTTTGAACATGTCACTATTACATAAAAAATTGATATTTACAATACACGAACACTAATGACTTTAACCTCGAAAATCTATAGGAAATCGAATTGAACTCCAATTGAACTAAAATTGTCACCTAAATGCATCTAAGATCATAATCTCACTAATATGTAAATCTCATGCATTTTCGAGCATTTTGGATTTTTCGGCTTTATCGGTGTTTATTCGTTATCGGGTTTTCTCTCCGAGAGTGAACAAGTGGACTTCCAACAAGCCAAGCATCCTCTTGCATCATGTTGATCCCAGATTTTGATAATCTAATATTTTGAATTGCAATTATACTTCTTGCATGCTATTTTGCTATATCGATAGTTTGTGAGTCTAGTTAGCTATATCCTAACTCTTGCAGGTTATCCTTGAGAAAATTCATACAGCTATGCTTAATTTAGTTATCATATGTTAATATTTATTAATTATATGAATGCTTAGTCATGCAAGTCAGTAGATTTGGTAGTTTTGGTCGACGGGATTATCTTGTCAATCGTGAGAAATACTGAACAAGTTTTACATTTATGCTTTTGGTTCAGATCTTCGAATCAGATTTTTGAGTCTAAAGTTTGTTTAATTAAAACTGATTTTGATCTGGACAAGTGGTTAGTAGTGTGGGTGCCTTCGTGCACGAGATTCGGGTTCGGTGGAAAGACTTGCCCAGACAGTTAAGGACCGAACTTTGGGCTGTCACTCCAAGTATCACTCGTATTTCCATACGCGGTGTATGGGCACCGCTTGGGCAAGTAAGGGGAAGGTCGTATTGATTTGAAACACAGGTGGTGTGCGGGCATGGGACCGTGAAATAATGTGTTCCATAGGAACCCAATGTAAGAATATAATGTGCAAGTGAGTGTTGTTTTATTTTGATGTTGGACGGTTGACCCACATGCTAACTTCTTATATTGGCCCCTCCAACACGACTTGCATGCCCGGTTTGTTGGTTAGGTCAAGTTCATGGGTTTCAGTGCATATATGTTGCATGATGCATGTTTTGACTAACGTGGGTCAAGTTGCGAAGAACTTATTCCCGGGATCGATTTCTTGGTCTATTGTTGTGTTGGAGGCTTGGAGGTCAACGACGGTCAGCGGCGAGGATGATTGGGACTAGGCTTGGAGAGCTGAGGTTCAGAACGATCGAGGATACCGGGTGAAGTCAATGGACTCAAGCATGGTGCAAAATGGACAAGGATGACAGAACAGAAAGTTTGGTGCGACTGGTTGCACCAAGCGGCGCGTGGGTCGGTGCAAGTGCCATGGTGGTTTCGGTGGGAACTGGGTGGGAGAGACTTGCCGACATGAAGAGAGCCGTTAATCAACCTACACGTGGCGAAGCATGTGATTGCTTCATGAAGTTTGGACTCGGTATTTGGAGAATGATCGAGAATGTGTATTTTGGTAACTTCACCAAAATACCGTCTTGATGGTTTTTGGCTAAACCGCGGCGCAAGACGGCGCAAGGAGAAGTAGTTTAGGTCAAGAGAAGATAAAGACGACGCTTTGAAATGCGTGCGTGAGTTAAACCCGTTTGTGTGTGGGCTTAACGGGTGCCCATTAGGAATATCCTTCTAGAAGCTAGCCTCCACTATAAATAGAGGAGAGTGCTGATTGTGCACCTACCAACCCTTGTATTTGTAGAAACACTAGTTTGTGTTTAGAGAGAGGAAAGTGGAGAGGTTAGAGTTCTAGAGAGATGGATTGATTGTGTGCTCAAGTATTGAGCTTTTATCCTCCAGGATGGAGTGACTGTAAACCAACATCAATCTCGAATCAATCCAAGCAAGATTTCTCAAAATGAGTCTCTTCTTGTTTTTGCTCTCTCTTTTATGATTTTGGGGCTTTCTTTGATCCTTTCGTTTTCCTTTGGTTTTTTGTCTGAATCTTGCTTGCTGTGACATGTGGGAATGTATCTAAAGTCATCTTGATCATCTATCACTCATGAGCAAGTTTTTGTATTATGTTTTGGTTTTGACTCGGTTTTGAAGCATCCTTCAAAGGTCGGAACTTTGGCAATGATCTTCACGATCCTTGATTGGAATGGGTTCCTGGCATCCTAGAGAAGATATGTTTCAAGTTTCGTGAAGTTTAGAGTTGTGGATCAAAAGCTAGATCAATTTGTGATTTCGAATTCAGGCTTATTTTATTGTTCATCCTGCTGGAGGTTAGACCGCCTCTTGGAGAGGTCTGACCTCCCAATACTTTGTGAATTGAGTTTTTTGGTGATTTTGGTTGTTTTGCTTCGGAGTTTTGATTGGATTCAATACAAATCTTTCGCTATGTTGTACATTAATCTTCATAGCACTCATAACTATTAGAGTGAAAAAACGTGTTGAATCCGAACAAGGTGAAAAAGAGATTGTGTCCTATGCAACCCCCCTCTCTCTAGCCGCCGTTTCGGTCCAACACCTTCTGTGCAATCAATTAACTTAAAACGGATTCGATTTTGGGATCGCATAGTTACCAAAAGACCTCACCAATTTCGAAAACAGCCATGACCAGAATTAGAGCTCGGCTAGGCTCCCAAATTGGAACTGCACCATACTCAGTTTAAACTAACTTATAGAACATCCAAACAAAACCATATAAACATGACAGAAATATTTTTGTACAATTGATTTTACTCTTAACACACACAAACGCCGGTGAGTAAGAAATGCACTGAATAACACACACAAACCATCAAGCTGCACTGATGAGGATCCAGACAACTAGTGCACCGGTTAGCTGGCAATATACGCTAACAAGAAGGCCAAGAACAGCAATGATTGGAGTCACTAATCATTAATCAAGTAGCTGATTAGCATCATTGACCATGAAACTGATCAGGATATCATATTTCTATACCGAATATAGTTGTATATGGTTAACCAATAATATATGGGATGGGTAAAAAAAACACGCACAAATACATCAGTAAAGGCGGGTAGGAAATTGCACCAGACAAGGCTGTCTGTAGCTTTCGTCAAGGGTAAAAGCATAGGTGCCGAATTATGAAAACAAAAATAAAAGGCAATAATTCACACCAGCTTAGAAGAACTGGTGAGAAATTATCAAACTAAAAGGTGCAGGTGAGTAAGGTGAAACTTTCTCTGATCTGGAACGAATCAGCTGATCATAACCCTTCTAACGTGGGCAGATACGTGTATGAAGGAACATTTTTGTGCAACTACCAACGTTGGAAAATATGCACATATAGACATTTTTGTTAGTGTTCCTCTAGTCACTAGGCCGACGGCGGAAGGCGGGCAGCGGATGGCCACCTAGCACCTAGAATGCCCAGGCAGCGCCTAGGAAAGGGGGAGAAAGCATAGAAGGCGGCACCTAGGTGGCCGCCTAGGAACGAGGGGGAGAAAGAGCATAGCAGGGGATTTTTTTGTTAGTGTTCCCTAGTCACTACACGAACGGTGGAAGGCGAGCGACGGATGGCCCCGTGGGCGCTTAAAACACCTAGGCAGGCTGCCGCCCAAGAAAGGGGTAGAAAGCATAGAAGGTGGTCGAGGGGGAGAAAGAGCATAGAAGGGGGAGCAGCAACAACACCTGGAGGGTGGAGCAGTGGAATGGGAGCCTGAGGTCGATGTCCACGGCATGGAGATGGAATCCGGCGAAAGGGAAGGAGAATTGACACCGAGTGAGGCAGATTTGACAGCGGGGGAGCACGATTCGGCTGGCGGTAAGGTGAATCTCGTGAGCATCTAACAACCTCCTCCACCTCTACCCGCCGTCGCCATCATCAGCCCCACCGCTATCTTCATTCTCATCATCGCTATCATCAGCTCCGTCATCGTCGTTGCACGTGCGCCTCTCTTGAGGAGGATGTGAACTGAAACCCTAACAAACAGCTCCCCCCCTTTCCCTTGAGGCTGAGAGTGCTATATGGGCCAGCCCAAAACGGCTGATTTGTAATCCATCGTCTTCAATGTAAGCCGTCTGGCCGGTGCCTCCTCCACCTCCACTCTCCCCCTTCTCCCTCCCTCTCTTTCCCCCAACCTAGTCAGCCGCCCAGCCTGCCTAGGTGGGCCGGCCGCCTAGCGCACCGATTAGGGCAAAGGCACGGTGGTAGGGCTCCGTTGAGCGCCTTGGCAAACACTGACTTTTGTGCAGTGACACCAATTTACCAAAACAATAATGTCAACTTGTAACAGATTTTCCAAAGAGAGCTACTCAATAAACTGAAGGATTCATGCGTTGCCGAATTACACACCTCTGATTTCTTCGGAGGAATAACCAGACAGTCACACGCTGGTATGAAAGAGTGAAGACACAATGCGGCCTCTGCCCAGTAAAAAAAAAAAGCTCCCAAAAAACAGTAGTTCTGTACTATAACTATATAAGAGACAGAAGACCATCTAAGAAATTGCCGAGTGACACATAACCCACCTGAACAAGTGAGAGGTGCAGGGGAACTGACAGCATTACATAGTCGTAGTAAATAGTAATCGCAACAAGATGAGTACAAAACACACCAAATATCATGCCATTTCCCCATCAGGCAAAAACAGTATCATGTCATATTGAACTTAAAGGGCAGCTTACACGGTAAGCAAACAGTAGGAACGAACAATAAAACAACAAATGTGTCAGTGCCACGGGACAATAAAAAAATGTCATGACTACCGTTTATAACTACATAGATAGGGATTACATATATCACCTTTCCATTATGCAACTTCACCCTAATTGCCAGCTTCATAGGGCAAACAACCAAGAGTTACTATTTACCAGCAGTCCCAAAATTTGTTTGATTCAACTATAAACTTAAACAGGTCAGATTTGATGAGCAGCCATGCAATGTTACCTGTGAACTTATCTTTTTAAGCGACATCACCCTTGCAAAAATCTTTTTCATTACGCCCAAGTCACCTGACAAGAAAGAGTTTCAGAAATTCCATATCCGCCCTATGGCTAGGAGCTTCAATGATGAACGGACAGATTTACCATACTATACTGTAGAACATGGGCAGGTACACTATATAAAGTAGCCATGCATCACATTTCTACTTATATAATTTTACAACAGTGAAGTAAGGAACAAAATTTTATCTCAAATAATAAATCATCCAGCAAAGAGATAACTGTCTGTCTGTTTCTCTCCAAATCCTTCCATGTTTTTTTGTAACTAATCGCCTGGATTAGGCATGCAAGGAATGTCTCACGTGGATGATGGCGCTTGAAATTTAGGCACTACAGACAACAGACATTGAATGACAAGATTTTCTAGAGTAAATGCAAGACATGTATTGCTAAAAGCAAATAACCAAAGGCACAAACCAAATAAGTGTCGAACCAGGCCAGGCAACTTCGACTGCTACGCATGTGTAGAAAATCACCCAAAAAAGAAACAAAAAGAAAGTAATGAAGAATTTATGGCCATATATATATCCAGCTAGTAAGATTTGAAATTTCAAAATCTATAGTGAACACAAATGTATCGCTTGCCTTTTAACTATTACACAGTTATCATGTCGGACTACTGTATTAAAAGATTAATCAGCATTGTTAGTTCATTACTAATCGTCACGACCAGGTCTTGGTTGAAGGTTGTAGTCGTGCAGGGCAGGAAACGCTAGTCAGAGTCTTCGACCAGACACCGTACTGGATAGTTGAAGAGTAGGCGCAGGGTTAAAGAAGAAGCAAGAGGTCGGGCCAGAGAACAGAGGGCGAGGGAGTTGATAAGCTTTCTCATTGATTCCTTTGACTGATTCGGCTGGCCCTTTTATAGCTACGCAACAGCCCCTAACAATCGTATCTAACTCAAAACTCTGCATTCCTAATATAACTCTTATCTCCTAATAAAGACTAACTCCGATTTCCTAAAGCAAACCTTCCTTCTAATGACATTAACAGAACTGACTAGGACTCTATGCCTTTGCGGGTCGTTGTCATGAAGCCGACAGCGACGTTGATACAGAATACCGTACATGACATCTCTCCCTCCCTCGGAAAACAGCTCGTTCCACTTTGTTCCATTGGCAGACAACACATGACAGCGGAAGATAAACCTTATGATTGTACATCACGAGGCCATCGGCCATGCACCACGGCGCGGAGAGCTGGCCTGTCTCAATTTGTGATCGAGTGGTAGCCAATTCCGAGGACCTGGACGCCTCCTGGCGAAGATCTTCAAATATGTTGGAGGGAGCGAGCAGTGCATGAATAGCGGCCATCTCAGCGTCGCGTCGGGATAATGCATCGGCCACCACATTCTGCTTGCCTGGTGTATAGTCCACGTGGAAATCATATCCAAGTAGCTTTCCGATCCAATGATGCTGCGAAATTGTGGACAGTCGCTGATCGAGGAACTTTAGACTATAGTGGTCGGTGCGTACGAGGAAGGAACGCTCTCATATGTAAGGCCGCCAATGTCGAACAACTTAGACTAGCCCAATGAGCTCGCGCTCATATGCGGCCAATTTTGCATGGCGCGAAGCGATGGCACGGCTGAAGAACGCCACGGGGCCATTGCCTTGGTGGAGCCGGCCCCAAGCCTGTGGCGTCGCACTCGATAACAAACTCTTTGGTGAAGTCTGGAAGATGTAGGACAAGCGCTGTTGAGAGGGCGTCCTGTAGAGCGGAGAACGCCCGTGTGGCCTCTTCCGTCCACCGAAACGTTTCTTTCTTGAGCAATCGTGTGAGGGGCTCGACGATGGTACCAAACCTTCGGATGAACTTCCAGTAGTAACCTACAAGTCCCAGGAAGCCCCGTAGCGCCAGCAAGGTGCGCGGTGTAGGCCAGTCCCGCACCGCCTGTACCTTTTGAGTGTCCATGGCAACTCCAACGCCGCTGATAATATGGCCAAAGTAGCCGACGGAGGTCTCCCTGAAGAGGCACTTGGACCGCTTAAGGACGAGCCGGTGCTGTTGTAGGAGACGAAGCACGGCCCGGACATGGCGCAATTGGTCCAACCAAGAGCTGTTGTAAATCAGAATATCATATAAAAAAACACGAGCACAAACCGATGTAAGTAGGGGCGCAGGATGTCGTTCATAAGGGCTTGAAAGGTGGCTGGTGCGTTTGTGAGGCCGAAAGGTATGACCACAAACTCAAAGAGCCCCTCATGGTGGTATCCGGAGCATAGGTCTAGCTTGGTGAAGTGTTGTGCGCCCCGTAGTTCGTCGAGGAGTTTGTCCACGACCGGAATCGGGAACTTATCCTTGACTGTCTTGGCATTGAGCACGCGGTAATCGACGTAGAACCTCCATGTGTTGTCGCGTTTCTTCACCAGTAAAACGGGCAAGGAGAAGGGCGACGTGCTTGGCCGTATCGGTCCTTGGCGCGACATCTCGGAACACTATTTTTCCAACTCATCTTTGAGTAGCTGCGGGTAACAATACGGTCGCACTGCCACTAGCGATGTCCCAGGCATCAAGTGAATGTGGTGGTTGCGGACTCGTTCGGGCGGCAGACCAGTAGGTTCGGCAAATGCCGTGGAGAATTCGGTGAGTAGGTCCTCCATGAGGTTCCCCGTCGGGGTTGTCGTCGTAGTCGTCGTCGGTGCGATGAGCAGAAAGAGTCGCTTGCACCGGTGGCCGGGCGTGAACTTCTCATCACAATTCAAACAAAGCCCAGCCTCGCAGCGAGTCGCCATCTCATCGGGTGTGAGGACGTGCGAGCGCATCGAGGGCCGGCGAGGGCGCGTCGAAGGACCTTCGACCGGAGCAGACCTGCTCGGTGGCCCCAACGCCAAAGACGTGGTAACTGCTGGTGCGGTGGCCCGAGCTCCGACTTGCGACGGTGCGCACAGTGGTACTACTCGGGGTTGGGGCAACATGATCTCTTTAGCCGCCAGGGCGCGTCGCTCGTACGCACGGGCAAGAGCCATGGCCAACTGAAGGCAGGCCAGATTCTGGAGCTCGACGTCGGTCTTGACCGGCTCGATCAAGCCTAGAGTAAAAAGTTGTACTTGTTGACGAGGTTGAAGGTGTTCCGCACAACAAAGAATCGCCAGAAATTTGCTCTGGTATTCCTCAACGATTCCTGTCTGATGAAGTGCCTTCAATTCGCCGAGCAGGTTGTGATGAATTGATGGTCCGAAGAAAAGACTGACATAATCTTTGAAGTTGCGCCAATGGGCTCGCCCTCGTCCCGTGCTAACTGGAAGTACCATTGCTACGCAACTCTAGGCAGATGATACGACGCGAGCCAGACCTTGCTCACAACGCTGCAACCATCCCAAAGGATCCTCTTTCCCGTCGTACGACGGAAACTTGAGCCTGTGGTAACATGGTGGTTGTGAGCCGTCGTAGCGGCTGGCAACAGCATTGAGGTGGAGACAGCAAACCCTCGCCGGGCTTCTTCTCCAACGTCGTTACCTGGTCATGCATGTTGGTGATGTGTTCTTGCATGGTTTTGAGGACAGTGGTGGTGTCTTTCATGGTTGCCGTCAACTGGGCCAATTGCTCGGTGATGTCGGTGAGCTGTGCTTCCAAATCGGCATTCATGTCGTCCGAGGATGGAAGATCTGATACCAAGTTGTCACGCCCAGGTCCACGACCAGGTCTTGGTCAAAAGTTGTAGTCGTGCGAGTAGGTGGAACGTGGTCGAAGTCCACGACACGTCATCGATAGTTGAAGAGTAGGCGCAGGGAAAGATGGCGCAGGGTTAAAGAAGAAGCAAGAGGTCGAGTCAGAGAACAGAGGGCGAGGGAGTTGATAAGTTTTCTCATTGATTCCTTTGACTGATTCGGCTGGCCCTTTTATAGCTAGGCAACAACCCCTAACAATCGTATCTAACTCGAAACTCTGCATTCCTAATATAACTCTTATCTCCTAATAAAGATTAACTCTGTTTTCCTAAAGCAAACCTTCCTTCTAATGACATTGACGGAACCGAGTAGGACTCTATGCTTTTGCGGGTTCGTTGTCATGAAGCCGGCGGCGACGTTGATACGGAATACCGTACATGACACAATCTCAAGCACACTATAATCCACATCCGTCACCCAGCCTATTAATTGACCATAACAATAAAAAGTTGTTTGGCCGCCCAAAACCCCATAATGAAACACAGCAAAAAGAAATTTAAAGCTAGGGTGTGAAAGTCTCTTGTTAAACACCGTCATGTTTAGTCCTCCACGCCTATGGCTGACCACAACAATAAAAAGTTGTTTGGGCCCCAAAACCCCTTAATGAAACACAACAAAAAGAAATTTGATGCTAACTGGCAAAAGTCTCCTCTTGACCACTGTAGTTTCGACCAAGTTAGCGTAACACTGTTATACCCATTACTCAGGGAGGAACTGGATATTGTATAACCTATGGATTTGGGTTCTCTATAATTACTTTTCTCAATTGGTCAAACTAGGCAAGTTTTTTCCCCCTTTAGGTCCGCTATTAATCAATACGAACGGGAAAGGTGTCACTTTAGTGACGACCAGTCTACAGTTTTAAAGCTCCAATGGTCAATAATGGTCTAAAGCCCAAAACAGTCATTTATACAGTTCGCTCATATCCTATCCTATAATACATCACAATCAATTATACAACTTCAAACTTCTAATAATATTAGCATAATAGCATGTCACGGCAGTAAGTGGCAATCGATTACTTGTAATAAAATTACACGATCCATACCTATTTATGAAATATTATAATTTCCTAGCAGTATCAAATTACAAGTATTTGCTAATCCATGTTACCAAAGTTTACCTTTTGTGTGTCCTAAGTTACAATAAGCTGCAAGCAGAGGAAATATTAACATGACTAACGAACTGGAGGGAGACAAAGAAATGTTTTCCTACTTTCCAAAGTGAAAAAATATGGTGCATAGCAAGCACTTTCATCTCATTGGTGCAAAATGGTTGCTATGAACAATGGAAGGTAAATAATGATGTACTATATCTTGATCATACAGTAAATAAGTGAAAGAATCAACAATAAAATATCCACACATATGGAACAAGCCCTGCAGGATCAGAAAAATTACAGTATATAGAAGAACAGTGATTGTAATAGGCATAACACACACAAAATACAGGCTAAATTACATGAAAACATGAGGAGATGAAAGGCCAGGAGCATGTATTATCTTACTGGAGGGAGATACTAGCAGCTCTAGCTGGCTTCTCTGAGCCTCTTGATCAGGGTATCCAGAGATTTCTTCTTTGGATTCTGCCTAGCACCCCTAGTTCCGAATGTCGAGAAATAGCTCTCTGAGGTATCCCTAAACTTCTCTGAGATGGCTGCCACCTTTCTGTGATCAAGCTTATTGTAGCTCTTCTCACGGATCACTGCGTTAAGGAAGTTCTCTGGGTTGTTGCTCATGAGAAGATTCACCAGCTGCCTTGATTCCACCAGTGCAGCCTTCATTTCATTTGCTGCGGACTCTTGATCAGAGTCCACAAACAGGCTGGACATGTTCTCTGCAAATGCCTCAAACATTTTGAGATCGGTATCGATACCGGTGACTGCATTAGCACTGAACCGCTTGACTGAGTCATTCAAGAAGAGCCCAACAATCCTATCAGAGATATGTGCAAGCACTGACACAAGGACACGACGGAGCACTGGAAGAGGGAGGATCTGCTGCGCAGTTGAAGTGAGCGTCTCAAGATAGATGATGACCTCATTTGCATACTCATTACCACCGGGCGGAGGGTCATCAGCCATCCAGTTGACACCATCAGATTGCCGCATGAACTCGCCAACTTTGAACGCAGCAGCCGCAGCAGAAGTGCCTCTGCTGCATCACGGACCTGCGGTGGGAAGTCACGACGCCCACGCCCACTGCACGCAGCGGCACACCACACAGTTGAGCCGCATGGCGTGTGAAGAACTCGCATGCACGCTCCATGACGGACATGTTCGCAGCAACCTGCATCGCCTGGGACACACTCAGACCACCACCTGAATCCACAAGCTTTTGTATCGAAGTATCCACAACCTCTGAGAGAATCCGACCAAGGTACTTCTTCACTGCTGCGTACGTGTCCCCACCACCCCCATGTGCCATGAAGCTTACAGAATCCTCGATAAATGACCGAATGATGCGGCAAATGTCTGGCACAGTGCATGAGAACGGTGCAACATATGGGAACGCTGGGGTGATATCTGAGCTCTGAATCCCAAATGCAAGTACATTCATTGAGTACTCATACTCCTTCCTCATCAGCATCTGATCGAATTTATCTGCAGCCAGTGCCTCTGCCACCTGCCTACGGCAATCCGCAAGAAGCAAGTCATGATACTTGTCCCGATGCTTAGCCAGCACATCGAGCAGCATCCCTACTGGGTAACCATACCGCCTCATAGTGGCAGCAAGCAAAGCAGCATAATCAGTGATGAGAAGCAAGTGATTTGCTGTCTGCATCCGAGAGAAGTTGTCCTCCATCACAGAGACCATCTTTCCCACTGCAGCATCCCACAGTGCATCTACATCTGCCCGTGACGTGAGCCCACCCCCTGTTCGAAACACACGGTCCTCAACAATAAATAACCCAGCAATCTGCGAGAAGAACACCTGGTGAGACTCTAGGAACGGAGTCGCTGCAATCACATCAAAGTCCGATGTGAGCTGCAGCTTCCTGTTCTCCAGGTAGTACTTCTTGAACCGCTCCCCAAGCGCCAGCGTCTGGTGTATATGCATCGCGCGGTAGAGCGGCGTGAGGTCGAATGAAGCTGCAGCCGCACCATCTGCAACGTCTGCTGTTGCAGCGGCTGCCGCGAAGTCATCAAGGTCGCCAACACCATCGTCATCCAGGGTGATGCACTCCTCCAACGGGTGGTGCTTGGAACGGAGCTCCTCCTGGCGCTGCCTGGCGGCGGCGGACCGGCCGATGGATACCTGGCCAAGGTGCCGCGACGCAGCGCGGATGCTGACCATCCAGTCGGAGAACTCCTTGGAGATCTCGCGCTCGGCGTGGGCGCGCACCGCGGGGACGAGGCTGAGCAGCATGCGGCGGAGAGTGGGGAGGGGCAGAGGCTCGGGGCCGGAGGCGAGATCGCGGTCGATGGCATCGACAGCACGGAGGGCGAGGTAGAGGCTTTGGTTTCCGGCCTCGAGGTGGGCGTTAGCCCGGGCGGCGAGCGCGAGTAAGCGGACGCATCGGCGGGAGGAGGCGAGCGCGGAGGAGAGGTTCCCAGAGAGCGAGCGCGCGGCGAGGAACGACTCGAGCGAGGCGAGCAGCGGCGCGGCAGAGGAGAGGAGCGCGGAGTGGGACGCAGAAAGGGAGCCCTTGAGCGCGTCAGCGTCGGCGAGGAGGGAGCGGAGGTCGTCGACGGCGCGGATGAAGTCGTGGAAGTGCGCGCGGCAGAGCTCCTCGATCTCGGCCTCGCGGTCCCGCGCGGCGGCGCGGAGCGAGGCCAGCAGCGGCTCCGGCCTCCCACACGCGAACGCGCGCCGCACGAACGGGCCCAGGTCCTCCCCCGCGGCGATGGCGGCGGAGAGCTGCGGTAGGTCCGTGTCGGACGGGGCGGACCCGGCCCCCGCCGCCGCCGCGTCGCCGGGGAGCTTGCGCCGCATCGAGATCTGAGGGGGGTGAGAGAGAGCAGTTGCCGAGTTGGGCACAGAAGTAAAAAAAACTTTTGGCGTACTAGTAGAAGAAACAGGTGGGTGGTCGGGGATGGTGGCGTTGGGTGGCTGGAAGTGGGGTCCAGATGGAAGAAATGAATACTTATCTGCCTATACGCGGTGCACACATTTGTCGGGCCCACATGTCGGTGGGTGTTAAGAGGTTGGGGTAACGGTTTGCGTGGGGGAGTGGAGGAGACGGCGCGGAGGAAGCGGAGGTGACGGCGTTTGAACGTGGACGGTATTAGAGGAGTGAAGAGTAGGTGGGAACTGGTAAGAGGAGGAGTGTGTTTGGGTGGCTGCAAGTGGGACCAGCAGGAGGGGATGTTGGTGTAGCACGGGAGGTTCGAGGGGTTTTGACTTCTCAGTGTTGACACCTTGCTGCTCGCTGAAATATCGGTCCACGGTGTCAGAGGTGAGGTGGGTCCCAGGTGACAGTGAGAGGAGGGTATGTAGGGAATACGGAGCAAGCACAGGAGAGACGGCGTGGGGATTGTTTAAACTGAAGATCGCTTTTAAGCTAAACTGAATCTCAGCCAGTCAAAACTTGTAGAGGAGGATCGAGGTGTTGCGAACCTACCAACTCATTATATCCAATGTGCAATGGCTGCTTTGGCTGCTCACACTTAGCAAAACGCAAATGGATGTGTAAAAGCTTCCAAACTCGCGCCACATTCCTCATGCATAAGTTAACTGATTTAAACCGTGTCGATTCAACTTGTTGAGTAGTACATCGCAGTCTATCTGAATTGGTTTTACTTTAACAACCGAACAACATGCTGCCCGGTAGGAACAGAAAAGGGTAGTGCTTTCAGTAAGAACTAGTGCAAAATATGTCGGACCCATCTAAAAATAGGAATATAATTATCACTAAATCTAGGAAACCCGTATTAAGTTAATGCATTCAGCGGTCAGACAAGTATAACACAAACCGCATGCATACACGAGTGCGCAGATTATCCTATTCTGCACAGAAGATCCCTTTATAGCTAGAGGTTTTGAACCAACCACCCTCATCAACTGAAATATTTGTAGGAGTGAAGACATACACAGCATGTTAATACATCAGATTTGAGCGAACCAGCATGCCAATACATCATCAGATTTAAGCGCATGGGTTTCTTTGTGGAAGCTTCAGCGCGTTCAATATGCCAAGAAAAGAAAAACACAATCACATAGAGAATGGATAGTGATGGTTCATATATACACGCGGCATCAACCATCATTCAGAGCCAGGGAGCCTGGAACCACATCAAAATGCGAGGAAAGACATACACATTTAGTCACAAAATGAGGCCCCCAAAGATAAAGTTTTGGTGCTAATGTGCTACCAAGAAGTTGTTACTATGATGGAGATGTTAGGATCATAGTGTAGCCTTCAGCTTCTCACGAGATCGTCTACCGTCTCTTGAAATTGAAGGAAACATGGAGGACGTAGCGCATCCTTATCTGATCTACGTTGTAAACTATGTACTCGTTGTACAGCAAGCTACCCTGCAACCAGACAGCAGCGGTACGTAGTTAATCATAGTGCTTCTGTATTCCCCTTACGGGGTTGTATTACAACAAGTGCAGTGGTGACTGGTGAGGTGCACGTACCCTTTTCGATGGTTCGTCTTTCGGCTTCCCGAGTGGAACAACCACACCATCGCCGGTAATCTTAGACTCCGCTATGTTCGGTGCCGTCTGGCCAACTCCTTTCGTGCTGGATCGAGATAATTGCAGCCAGATGTTTTTCAGACTCATATCAAGCAGCAGCAGCAATACTTTCAGTTAATTATGAGTATGTTATTAATCAGTACAGGGTATAGAAATGGATCATGCTGATACCATATTTTATTCATTGTGCAGTATTATAAGGAAATAGATTAGAGCTTCTCGGGGGGTTTCAATTGACAGGGTTGTGCACTTTAAGCGCAAAATTAAATTCCCCTTTCCGATCTTGTGTCATTGTATGCATAAGTTAACATTATGAATTGCTGAAAATGATTTAATAAACATAATGGCGAAATGGTGTTATTTTTTAATTAGGAATTGATCAAAAGGACTTGCATAAGTAACCGACCTTAGTTTTCCCTTGGGCAGGTTATTAGCATCGTAATCTGCATTTAGTAGCTCATTCATATCACCCAGTGCAACCTGCGAAAAGTAAGTTAAACAAACATTAGCAACACAAGAATAAGCTCAGCAAACAACTTACACAAAAATGATTGGACAGAAGTGAATATATCCAAACTGTTGAAATTGAGGTTGAAGCATAGATATGACGAGGTGAATAATACAGTAAATGAAGAATGACACGCTCAAACCAAGACTAATACATGACATGCAAAATTATGTGCTAAATTGTTAATAGCTTAGAGGTGACTACGACAAACCAACCTCACACAGAAGCAGCACTCCAGATCTAGATGCTTCTGAAGCATAGCAGTAGTTTGCACTCTTGGAAAACATATCTGCAAAGTAAACCCCTTTTCCAAACATGTAGCCAGTAACAGGCGCTTCAGGAGGAGCAATTCGCAAACCTGGGAGAAGAGTAATGTTAATCATTCATCTGTCTAGTTAATGCAACATTAGAATGCAAAGTAGCACAAGGTGAATTTGGCGTTTCTGAAGGAAAAGCACAACTTCCATTATCAGCTCAACATACTAAGAAAACGTTTTGGCTATAAACAAGGGTTATAAACGTGCAGGGATGCTCCAGAGAGAAATGCATTCAAATGAAAATGAAGCATCAAATTCATGCTGATGAAAATAATATTAATATTTCCGTATATGCGATAAAAATAACCCAAATGCTGATTCTGAGAACTCCAAGAAGAGCCAATAGCAGATCATAACTCATAAATGAAGAAAGCTGAAGCTATCTTCTATACATGTCAATAGAAAGCGATAACAACAACTGTTGATAGCATGAATTACCCTGAGAAAGGATCCCAGTCCAGTTGGTCAACCGAGAACCATGCCATAAAAGCATCCTATTTCCTGCGGTAGCAAACTGCAAGAACATCTTGAAAATTAGTCGTTGGACAATTACAGTATAGCAGTTTTTTTGTGGTGCTTAGACATAGCGGATTAGGAAGATCCACTCACCTTCTGAAACCGCTCTGTTTCACCATGCCTTGATACCTTGAATATTTGCACTATGTCAACAGTATAATCCGAGTGTGTTTTGCCATGTGTATTCATCAAATATGTTTTTATCTGGACAAAAGAAATTTTCATACATGGTTAAACCCATAGATTAAAAAAAAAAACCACCGGTTACCGGCCGGTAACCGGTGGTTACCGGTTTTCCCGGCCGGTTCCGGTAAAGGAAAAACAGTCGGGATATTTAAATTCAAATTTGAATTTTTGACTCTATAATGTCCTTCCTCAGTTGGTTTAGTCATTGTTATGCTAGATTATGTATTGAAACATTAGTTTTTAGTATATTTTGGACTTTTAAAATTGCATTATTCCATATTTCAAATTGCTAATTACAAATTTTCTCTATTTTCCGGTTTTTCCCGGCATTTCAACCGGTTTTTCCGGTTTCTACGCAGAATCAACCTAGCACGGTTCAGAAAACTTTAATTCAAAATTTGAATTTTAAAATTTGACCGGTATTTTTCCGGTTTTTCTGGTAACCGACCGGTCACCGTGCCGAGATTCCGGCCGGATCCGGTTTTTCGATCTCTGGTTAAACCTAAACACCTTTTAGAGAGAATTTGACAAACATGAACATTCACATAAGTAAAGAAGGTGGATAACAAGAAAAAAAAACTCATTCTACCATGCTAAGTCAATTGCTACATTTCCTTAACCAAAAAAAGAAATGTGAAGGATATTCCTATATTCGAGTTGTTACAAAAACGGTTACTATCTTTATGCACCTAGCTACCAGCATGGAATGTCCACACTGTTGGGATGAGGCTTCATATCTATTCCAATAGGCAAAAAAGTCAATATATAACATGTACAGGGTTGTCAATATGCAAAGAACACCCTAGACTACATACATATCTAACACTCCCCCCTCAAACTCACGGTGGATCAAAAACACTGAGTTTAGAAAGGTAGAAGCCATGGTTATTAAGGCGCTAAGTCGAGGCGAGGCGCGGCGGGGTCGTTGTGGAGGCACAGCGCAGCGGCACGAATCTGGAGCAATGGCGGGAGATCCGGAGGCGGCGGCTTTGCACGGTGGAGGGGCCGTCGTCGTCGTTCCAGAGGCCCTCGGTGACGGTCTTGAGAAAGCGGTCGGCGAGGGCGACGGGTGGCCCCGACAACATGTCGACGAACTCCAAGATCCAGGTGAGCTCCCGGCTCCTCTCTTCTCTCCTTGTACCTCCCTCTCCACCGAAGGCTCCGAGCAGAGGAGGTGCGGGCAAGGCACGGGGAACCGAAGGGAGGAGGCGCCGAGGAGCTGCGCGACGACGACAGGGAGCCAGGAGGAGGAGCCGCGCGGGGAGGAGGCGGCAAGGCCGAGGCGACGCAAGGCGGGGCGACACCTTAGCACACCGGCAGCGCCTTACCGCCTAAACGTTGCTTAAGTGACGCTTAGGCAACGCCTTAATAACCATAGTAGAAGCTATGCTGAACTCTAGTATGTGCCTTGGTGAAGAAATCTGCTAGCTGAAGCTCTGAAGGCACATACTGAAGATCAATAACCTTGCACCTGCGAGCGCATGCACAAAGCATCCACTCCAATGTGCTTGGTGAGCTCATGCTTCACAGGATCTCGAGCAATGCTGATCACACTAGTACTATCTGATAAGAGAGGAGTCTGCAGGTTTAAACACCAAATCCTCAAATAGCCACCGAAGACAGGTGATCTCAGCTGTCAACGACGCCATGACTCTCAACTCAGCCTCAGCGCTCGAACAGGAAACTGCAGTCTGCTTCTTGGTCTTCTAGGCAATCAAGGAAGATCCAAGGAAAATACAATAGGCAGAAAGAGACCGGCGATCAGAATGATCGCTAGCCTAGGTCGCATTAGAGTACGCCTGAAACTGCAAAGAACTGGAACGAGGAAAGAAAAGGCAACGAGTGATGGTCCCACGAAGATATCGCAGAACACGAAGGTGAGTGTAGTGAAGCTGAGTGGGAGCAGAGACGAATTGACCTGTGATGTGAATCGGGTAAGAAATGTCGCGGGTGATCCCAAGGTAGACGAGACTCCTGACAATATGGTGGTAGAGAGTGGGAAAGGCGTTCTTAACATCTAACTGAGAGATGGACCACTGTCGAACAGAGGCCACAGCAAGGAGAGTGCGAATATTGGTCATGTGAGTAACAGGGGCAAAAGTCTCATCGTAGTCACGACTATGCTCCTGCTGAAAACCATGCACCACAAGACGAGCCTTATAGCGCCAAGGGAACCATCCGAGCGTCTTGATCTTATACACCCACTTGCATGTGATAGAGTAGCATGCGCAGTAAGGGCACAAGATACCAAGTGTCTCAGACGCCCAAAGCAAGAATCTCCTCAGACATCGCAAGTCGCCACTCAAAGAGCAGCTGCCTCACAATAGGTCGAAGCTCGAAAGAGCAATGCACGCAAAGTCGTAGCACTCAAAGCGGCTTGATAGTGTGACGATCACGAAGATCGATCGGGAGGAGAAGGCGGAGCTAGACCCAGCAAGGATGGAGTAGAAGAACTCAGAACAGGGCCCAGCAACGACGAAGGCTCAATAGGGGAAGGAGTAGGCCGAGGACGGCGAGAGTAGTGCAGATGAAAGGGTGACATATCAACAAAAGAGTGGAAAGGAAACTCCAATGAGGTGAAACAGTGGAGCCGAGGAAAGGAAGCAAAGGAGATAGAGGATGAAGCGAAACAAGAGTGGAAGGTCGAGATCGGAAAAGTCAGGAAGGAGATCGACTCAACAAGATAATCTGACCGACAGTGGGGGAACAAGTGTAGTAAGGTCGGGACTTGTCGAAAGTGACATCCCGAGAAATCCTCATCCATGAAAGCAATGAGTCATAGCAACGATAACCCTTGTGCTCAAGATCAGAGGCAAGAAAACACACTCAATCGATCGAGCAACGACTTAGTGCGCCACAAGGTGGAAAAGGATGAAATAGACACCAAAATGCGAAGGTGATCAGACGGAGCTCGCCATAGAGACGCTCGACACGAATAGAACCCTGAAGATCAGTGGAAGGCTGCATGTTGATGAGAAAAAAAGAAGAGAAAAAACCTCAACCTGCATGAGGAGGAACTGAAGAGGAAAACATGAGAGCGCAAGTCTCAAGCAAGTGACGATACTTACGCTCAAAGACACCGTTCTGAGCGTGAGCACCAGGACAAGAGTACTAGGGAAGAGTACCCTGCGCAGCAAGAAAGTGACGCAAAGCAGCAAATAGATACTTACCAGCAGAATCGGCACAAAACACACGAATAGCCTAATCAAACTGGGTGCGAACCATGGCAGTGAACATCCGTTAAATACAGAACCTGACTACGAAAGGACATGAAGTAGATCCAAATATGACGAATAATCATCAATAAAAATCACATAGTATCGATGACCCCTTTCAAACGGCGGAGCTGGGACCCCAAACATCGGAGTGAACAAGATCAAAAGGACGAGTAGAAATAGAATCACTAGAGAGATAGGGAGTTGCAACTGTAGCCAAGCTTGCAACCGATACAATGTAAAGAGGTGTCCCAAAAATGCACTCCAAGAACACCACGACCTACTAGTGACGATAGACGGATCTCGCAGAGATGACTTAGACGATGGTGCCACCGAGCTTAGGAGGTAGTGGAGGACGCGCAAGACCCGAGGTAGTGGTAGTGGTTGGTGGTCGCGGAGACAAAGAAGGAAGATGAAGTCGGTCGACTCCCAAAGTCGCCGCGAATCACGGCCGAGAGCCGCATTCAAGCAGAGTCCCTATGTGGCGATCCTGAACACAACAAGAGTCAGACTCAAGAACAACATGATAGTCGTGATCAGTGATCTGACCAACTAACATAAGCTGCATAGTAAGTTGAGGAACATGAGAGACTACAGGAACATGAAAAGAAGAAGTCGAAAACGTGCCTTAGCCTGCAATAGGAAGAGAGGTACCATCTGCAATCTGAACAGTGGAAGAAAAAACTGAGACGCACAGAAGTAAGGTGGGTAGAATCTGGTATCATATGAAAAGAAGCACTAGAGTCTAAGATCCATGGAGACAAGATACCTGACGAGGAAGGAGGTGGAGGCGGGAAGATCACGAGAAGCAAGAGCCAGACGAGCAGATCCCGAGGGGTCTGAGGACGAGCGAACACTGAGGCGCTGGAGTAGTAAGAGGAGCTACTGTGTGGCATCATCAAAGGAGCCCTGGCGAGAGGCGCTAGCTCCTGGGTGGGAGGAACCTCCAGAGCCCTTCGGGGGATGTCCACCCCGGAGACCCTGGTCCCTCCTCCGCTTGTAGCAGCCCTAATACCGATGGCCATCACGATAGTAGGTGCAATAGAGACCCACAGAGAGGAAGCAACACACTGCACGCGAGAGCTGGGGAGGTGTCATGGTCGGCGCCAAGAAACAAAGCGAAGGAGCAGCGTCAAGGCATAAGATACCAGATCCGAGCCGCACCACGATGACGAGTCTCCTCAGCACACACACACACCTGTGAGGACCTCCACCAAACTCGTGCACAGGTGGCGAGTCAGGAGCTGAGCACGCACAGTTTCGACGCGTTAGGAAGTCGTAGAGACGGTGAGTCTCCCGTGGACGCGAGCCGCACACAATGAGACAAGTCCAGCAGACATCCGCCCCGAGAGTCAATCGACACCACACCTCGGACATCGCTGGTAGAAGTCATCAGCTGCATCGAAATGTCAAGAGAATACACCTGGTGCACAAATGAGAGGTACATAGCATCACTCGTCGGCAGGTAGTGAGCTCGGAGGCGCTCCCACATAAGCTATGCCGTCGAAAGCTCTGCTACATCCATGGAGATGGTCACGGGCATGCTACCCACCACGATGGCGGTAGCATGAGCCTCGACATCCCGCCATCGCTCGTAGGCGTGCAGCTTAGACTGGTAGAGCTCCAGGGCCTCCTCCATCGCAACATTGGCAGCTTCCTGAGCCTCCTAGTCCGCACCAACAGGAAGAGCTAGCTGAACTGGCGGTGTTGGGCGAGGCGGACAAGGATGCTCGCCGATGAGATGACCCTAGAGATGCTGGCTGTTGAGGTGAATCCTCAGGTGAACGAACGGCCCAATCCCGGAAATTTGTCCTATCAAACCGAACTGGGGGGAGCAGAATGGCGAAGGAGCCTCCGATAGAAGCCATCAGTGATGACTTGACCGGATCCGGAGTTAGAAGTCGATGTGCTCAGGAGATCCAACCGAGCTTTTAATACCGCAGAAGCCGAGCAGGAAGCCGGCTAAAGCCGCCGCTCAACGGCCGGCAAAAGTAGAAGCCCGCCAACTCCGAGTAGATCTGTGGAGCCGCGGAGTGGGCCGGCCCACCAAGAAAACAGAGCGCTGTGCTTTGAACAAGCAGACCGCCGCCATGGCGCTAAGGTGGCAGCGGCGGAAGTTTAACGGCGACGGCGGCGGCGGATCGATCATGGCGGAAGCTACTGGCTAATCAATCAGTGGCGCAGCTGCTCGGCGGAGCAGTAAAAGCAGAGCCATGGGTGGGGAGCGGAGAAGGACGGGAGGAGGCGGCGGCGACGGCGGCAACAAAACCCTAACCCTAACCTTGCTCGATACCATATTGGAATGAGGCTTCATATCTATTCCAATGGGCCAAAAGGTCAACATATAACATGTATAGGATTGTCAATATGCAAAAAAACACCCTAGACTATACACATATCTAACACACACATCATTGTGTATGCGATTCTTGGTAGAAGTATTACCATAGAGTATTCCTCCAATCAACTTCCGAGTTGTGAAGTCGCAACGGTTGATTGTATCGAGCGCATAATGGATCATCCTACATTTTAAAATGTTGTAGTTATGTTCCAAAGATGTGCAAGGATACACAAGTACAAAGAATGCTTTGGTTACTTAAACAATGAAAAAATTAAGCAACATGTAAAAATTTCATATTACGCTTATGGTTAACAATGACAGGTGAAAGCATGTCAGGCATAATCACATTAACCACAAGCTAGAAAATTCTAAGATAAATATAGATTTTGCAAATGAGAAGAATTCATAAATCCAGGACTTCCATATATGTACACCACATTGATTTGCAAAATGTCATACCTGATCACTTGAATCACCCCCCAGAAGCTTGGTTGCAATCACAATCTCATCAAGGGCTTCAACCTTCGAAAAAGCAAGAAGGGTAACAATGTGAGCAGATTACACACAAACATGGGTGCTAAAAGAGACAAAGGTGAAATTATAATAGTAATACTGTAACGGGCCAAAAGGAGGCTCTGGGTCTGAATCTAAAAGCTCTCTTCAGAAGAATCATTGTTCAAAAGTTTTCTTCAAAAGAATCATTGTTTCTTATCATAATATAATATTTCAAAACAGCTTAATGCCTAAGCAAAAGAAAGTAACTTATTACCATTTCCAGCTTAGCTTTTAGTTTCTGAGGAGTGTCGATAATAAATTCACCTGTCAGACGAATTTGTTAGAGGATCAGATACTCCTACAAGGTCCAAAACAGATCTGGATATGGTAAATCGTGACTGTAAGGTCAATTAAGCTATAAAGTTTGAAACTCACGCATCTTTTTAAAACCAAAGTCATGAGGAATCACAGTGTAGAATTCCCTGCAACCAGAGGTAACATAAGAAAATCTCAGTAAATACAAAAACAGTTCTAGGCTTTAAAAAACTGAAAGTACAAATATAGTACTGATGGTGGATGATGTCATGGATTGCACAACTATCATCAATTCTGGTGAACAAATGCAGATGTCTCCAGAAAAGTTTTTGCTATCTTGAATATAGGCAAACAACCACCACCAGTCATCACAATCCTAATAAAACCATTTCATAAAAAATAAAACGTGTTGAATTTTTTTATCATCCAAATTCTCAAAGTTTAACAAACTTTTCATTAAACAATGACCATGATGCCATAAATTAGAGTAAAAAAACAATATACAACATGTGAAATAACAAAATATTGAACTTCCAGTATTTAAAGGACGGAAAATCGCTGGTGATAAAAATATTAAGATGTGCAACAGGATGTCAACCCAGGCATCGGATTCTTCGTTGTATTCTATGCTTGCAGTCAAATAAAAAGGAAACTATAGATTCACCCAGTCAATTGTTCAAGCTGTCTCCTGTCTGCCCTTGAAATAACATTGGAGATCTTCTTCAAAACATCATAACCCTGTGGAAAGCTAGGTAACATCATCATCAAAACAGACAGGAAGAACGGAATATGAAACCAAGACCATGGAATTCAAACTTTTACAGCATACAACACTGAAATGTACATATAACAGAACTTTTAGAGTGCATGGTGTATTTAAGTTATTTACTATGTGCATTGTTTCTCAACCTGCAATCTTATATCCACACTGAATTAATAATTCCTGAGAAAGAAGCATCAAAATAACTCACCTTAAGTATTGTAGATTTGCTTAGCTTTCCAAGAGGAAGTTTATCAGCATTATAACCTAATTGGTTAGGCAAGATGAATTAGTAAAAGCAAATGCTAATTGCTACATGAATAAGCAACAGGAACCTACTTTTCAAAATATAAGCAAATACAAACTTGTGGGACAACATGGAAAAGATACTTAATTTTTAACTGAGTTAATTCAAATCCAGTATATGAGCAGATAACTATAAGTACTTGGCCATTAACTATGTTTAGTCCCATGTTTTGGTCTCAGTTTTTCTTTTAAAGTCCCCCAGTTATAACTCCCACATTGGATCTACCACGATTAATTAATTATTCTACGAAACATCAGCCTATGAAGGTGGTGATACATTATTTATTTATTGTGATGGAGGGATTTTTTTAGTGGAGGTACATCATTGAAAAAAATTAGTAGTAACAATATCTGATGTAGCATATAAACACAGCTAAGTAGCTAACTATAAGCAGGTAAATATGGTGCTCAAGTCAGTTCAAACTTCAAAGAGCAACAATAACATTGCAACTCACCTATTTCCACCATTTGCTGCCTCATCATGCTTATATTGCAGATAAGGGATATGAAGTGTGCAATTTGAGTTTCAAGCTTTGTCTGTTTTATCTGATCAGTAATGGAACCTTTCTCCAGAGTCTTATTCTGGAACAAATTAGAAGACACGAGGATTAAAACCACCAAAGGTACTAAATTGCAAACTACCAAGTGAAAACTTGAGGCAAATCTTACTGTTTCCTTGTCAGCTTCGCCGTAGTCCATTTCAAGCCAAGTATATTTCTTTGGATAACATTCGAAGTTCTTGCGATCGGACCAAAGGTTATAAGTTTTGTCCTCAAACTTCCCTTCAAATTCATATATTGCTTGGTCTTGTGTTGGAAAGGGACCATGTAGCTTATCTTGACCTCGTAACCCTACTCTCCCCCATCTATTGTAAACCATGAAGCTTCCACCAGCATCAGATTCTACAATTAATAAGCACCAGTTGATGTTCTATCTAATATTACCCATCATTTGTAGATTGAACAAATGCACTTGTATGGGAACAAGTACATTCCATTTATGCATTAAGGGAAGTGTCCAACAATTCTAGGCTAGGAAAGAAAGGAATGATTTCAAAAAGATTGACGAAAGACATTTGCAAAGAAAACAGCAGAGTGAGCAAGTAAGCAACAGTGGCCTGCAGGATAAACCTAAAGCTTGGATGATATAAAACTTATTGTTGTTGTTTCCAACGTTAGTCTGGTTCATGGTGGCATCATAGATATCATCACCCTGCAATAAAACATGCGTACCATAAAGATGGGAAGAAAAATAGTAAAAAAAACACACAGATAAATATCCAGGTCAATGCAAATAAGTTTCAAAGTAGTTATGTTCGGATTCTATTCTGCAAAGAGGAGAAATTAGGATTCATAATAAGTTTTCCTTGGACTAATCTTTAAAAACGCGACAGAATTAGGCCTACTGGGCTGCAACATTTGGGGTGCCACAAAAAGGCTGTCACATATATGAATATTTACAGCCATAGTAAACATGATGTAATGCATCACGCACTAAATGACTGGTGAGAATATTTGGCATGAATAACATGAATTGTCTAAATTTGATGTTCATCCTGGAGGAATCGTGTTCTGCTCTAAACTCGAATATGCATACTGCACAGGAAGTAGGAATTTAATGAGCCGCGGTTAAAATTAAAGTGCACACCCAAATTGTACAGCAGGTAGAAGAATATAAGAGGCAAATATGAACTCACGCACCACTTGCAAGACATGATAGGTCATTTTTATGTGATCAGGGATGTGCTCGTCCAGCACTGCAGCACCCTTCTTCGTGGCCGTAACCATCTTCTCCATTTTCACCTCCTCAACCTTCCTACCACCATCTGCACCAATCAAATACGCAACCAAACACGCCAAACAACAGTTACTCGGATAAAGTTCAGATCTTCGTCTCCAATAACATATATGAAGAAATTAATAGACCAACAAACCTTTCGCAACATTCTTGTCCTCAACAGCACCATCCACAGTTGCCACGGCGTTAGCAGGGGCTGAGAGCAACCTCTCGATAACCTCCTCCTTCCTCCCATTCGCCGCGAGTCCCCGTGCCTTGGCATATGCCTGCAGCTCACGGTAGCCCATGCCCTCTAGCTTCGCCGCATCCAACGACGCGTCACCGTTCTCATCGTCCCCATCACCACGCCTTTTCCTCCTCCTTTGTTCTCGGCGTTCCTTTGCCATCCATGACCACACCATCCGCATCTACCGCCTTGGCTGCTGCAGACACCGCATCCTTCTCCTCCTTACGGATGGCGATGTCCAGCCTTCGCACCTGGTGGAAAAGGCATTGCAGGACGGAAGTCACAACGACAATCCCCATATGTGCCAACGTACGGACACACAAGCACAACAGACAAACACACGCGCGCATATGCGCAAGCACATGGTGTGCGCATTCGGGCAGCTGAAATGTGCGTAAATTTTGGACACGAATCGCAGGTAGATGACGCAAGCAGACTGCGGGGCGCGTGCCGTTGCCGGCGGTGGCCATGCTAGTGGGGGGAGTATGGAAAAAACAATTGGAAATGGGAAATGCGACTCACGAGCGCCGGCTTGGTGCCGGAGACGTTGAGGCCGCGGCGCTGCAGCTCGGCGCGGAGCTCCTCCACCCGCAGCCTCGCCGACATCTCTTCGCCCCACCTCCGCCCCGTCCGGTTCCTGGTGTTCCTGGAAGGCTCTAGAAGGTTCGGGGGGCGGCGGAGGGAGGGCAGGTGGCGCGGTGGGAGGGGTAACGGCGAGCGAGAGGGGGTTTGTAATAGAGTGGATAGGGAGGGGATCGGAATCCTGTGACATCGTTAACCGTGCTACCGTATTATAATATTGATCGAGAAATAAAAGATAATACTGTATTTAACACTATTTATAAAATAATATACCAGTTTATTGATATGTTCTTTTCGGATTGGACAACTCAGGCAGGGCTCGCCTCGACTACGAGTTTCTCCCACGCTCACTCGTAGAATGGTATGGTATAACGGTAAGAACACGTAAGAGGGTTTCAAACATATGCACTAGATATGGAACTCACGAGCCACCTCAGCAACCCAATGTGGTGTTAGCCGGTGTGGAGTTCACAGGTAGGGTTGTCCTACATATATCAGCAAGTTGATTTTATTTGATTGATTCCTAAGGCTAGTGCAAAGTGAAAATTATGTGTGAGGTTTTGTGGGAGCAATTCCTATATAGTTTAGCAAAAACTTAATTCATATAATTTCTACTAAAACTCTTTTATTCTAGACGCTACTCCTTTCTTTAATTACAACATGCAAAAATCAGAGATGTCATCCGATAAAAAGAGAAAAAAACGGAAGGCCCATCAATATATATGGATTTATCTATACAAGATTTTTTTTTCAGTCCAAAATAATTAAATTTTAGTTTATTTTACAACTTTATTATACATAAATTATAGTAAATTATTTATGTATTTTTTTGTTTTTGGTCACTGCAATTATTCTCGAATGTCTTAATAACTCTTATTTCAGTCACATGATTCAAAATCTAGTGTATACTTTGAGAGGTTGAGCAAAAACAAAAGCAAAGATAGTCAAAAAGTGAAATTCTATACCAATAAAATATGGCAATAAAGCGAACCCGTTATGAGTTATCCACCTTGATTACCAAATTAAAAGTATCAAACATACGAAACACAATACCATGCCACGCGTGTCTACGATTCTCCCTCGGATTCGAAGCCGCTCGCGAGCCAGTGCCAGAGGATGCGTGCACGCACGAGTGATGCAATCATTATGATTTCACTCACCTTCTTCCCGCTCGTGGTTTCTTTCTCTTGATTTCTGTGGATATCATGGAGATATGCTCATAATCTTAGAATGATGATACAATTAGCAATGACGTTGAGGGTTTGTCGAAATATGCATTTTCGGCCACGTTTAGATACTGTTAGGCAATAAGCGGTCAGACCGGCCACCACTGGTGGTCAGACCGGCCACCACTGGTGGTCAGACCGGCCAAGCCTCGGGTCTAGTGGGTGGCGGTCAGACCGGCCATAAAGGTAATTCGAGTTTGGAGGTAGGCCAAAAATTGAGGCTGTTGGCAAGAGAGTAGTTTCTTCTACACTTGGTTTCATAATTTTTTGTGCTTTGAGTCAAAAGTTCTATTCATTTGAAATTTTCAAAGAGATCTCGGATTTCTAAGGTGGAATTTTGGCTAAGTCCCTTTGTTGGACGATCAGACTGGCCAGGTGGCGGTCAAACCAGCCAGGGGGTGGTTAGACCGTCCATGGGTGGCGGTCTGACCGGTTTTGCCTTGTTCGTCGACCAGTTTGGTGACGATGTTTGTTAGGTTAAATTTATGGATTTCAGTGCATATGTGTTACATTATGCATGTTTTGACTAACGTGGCTCAAGTTGGGAAGAACTTGTTCTTGAAATTAATTTCTTGGTCTATTGCTATGCAGAAGGCTTGGAGGTCAACGACAGTCAACAGCGAGGATGATCGGGACTAGACTTGGAGAGTTAAGGTTCAGAACGATCGAGGATATCAGATGAAGTCAGTGGACTCAAGCATAGCTCAAAATGGACAAGGATGACCGAACGGAAAGTTCTATGCGGCGGGTTGCATCAAGCGGTGCGGGGGTCGGTGCAAGTGCTATGGTGGTTTCGGTGGGAGTCAGATGAGAGAAACTAGCCGACATGAAGAGAGCTATTGATCAACCTACACGTGGTGAAGCATGGGATTACTTCATAGAAATTAGACTCGGTCTCTGGAGAAGGACCAAGAAGGGGTATTTTGGTAATTTCACCAAAAAACCGTCTTGATCGTTTTTTTTTTGGCTAAACCACGACGCAAAGAGAAGTGGTTTAGGTCAAGAGTAGATGAAGACGACGCTTTGTAATGTGTGCGTGCGTGAGTGAAACACGTTTATGTGTGGACTTAACGGGTGCTCATTTAGGATGCCTTGTTAGAAGTTAGCCTCCACTACAAAAGGGAGGGTGCTGGTCGTGCACATTCCAACACTTGCATTAGAAAAACCCTAATTTGTGTTTAGAGAGAGAAGAGGGAAGTGGAGAGGTTAGAGTTCTAGAGAATTGAATTGATTTTGTACTCAAGTGTTGAGTTTTTGTCCTCCAGGATGGAGTGACTGTGAACTAACATCAATCTCAAATCAATCCAAGCAAGATCCCTCAAGATGAGTCTTTTTTTGTTCCTGCTTTCTCTTTTGTGATTTTTGGGTTTTCGTTGACCCTTTAGTCTTCCTTTAGTTTCTGACTTGGAACTTGCTTGCTGTGACATGTGGGAATGCATCTATGATCATCTTGATCATCTTTAACACACGAGCAAGTTTTTTATCATAGTTTGATTTTGGTTCGATTTTGATGCAACATTCACTCAAACGGAAAAAGGTCGAAACTTTGGCAATGACCTTCACTATCCTTGATTGGAATAGGTTTCTGACATCCTAGAGAAGGTATCTTTCAAGTTTTTGTGAAGTTTGGAGTTGTATAGCAAAAGTTAGGCCGATTTGTAATTTTGAGTTCGGTATTAGAAAAACCTTAATTTGTGTTTAGGAAGAGAAGAGGGAAGTGGAGAGGTTAGAGTTCTAGAGAGTTGGATTGATTTTGTACTCAAATGTTGAGTTTTTGTGGATATCATGGGGATATGCTCATGATCTTATAATGATGTTACAATTGGCAATGGCATTGAAAGTTTGTCGAATCATGCGTTTTCTGCAAAGTTATTGTGTTGTCATGTCACTGGCGGTCAGACCAGCTCAGAGGCAGCGGTCCGACTGGCCAAGAAGTGGCGATCGGACCGGTCACCTCGGGCGGTCGGACCGGCCATTGTGAAACTTTAATTTTGGAGCTGGAAAAAAATAGAGGGTGCAGGTAAGAAAGGGATTCTCCTACACTTGGTCTCATAATTTTTGGAGCTTCCAGTCAAAAGATCTATTCGTTTAAAATTTCCAGAGAGGTCTTATACACATTTGACTTATCTATCCCCTCATAGTAGTATCTGAAGCTAATGTATAGAACTGAATTAACATCTGTGTTGCATGTCTTGGGGAGGATTTTACTTGGAATTTTCCGATATGACTTCCAGTGAGGCTTAAGGCTTTGTCCTTTGAGTTGTAATAGAACATTGTGATGTCACTCTAAAAAAAGAACATATTTTGTTATTGAACACTCGAGCCTGAATGCGGATATGGTCATTATTGCTTGCCATAAACTTTATGAAGTTTCAAAGTCATAATGTGTATACTTTTGTACTGTGAAGCCACTCCTTACATACTGTGAAGTTTCTTTGGTTTGGAAGGTGGGGGTTCTGAGGGATGATTGGATGGAGATTCTGAACACAAAACTGAAGAGAAGAATCAAGATGACTATTTTTATTCAGGCTACAGTGGTTCTAGCTTTCATGCTAGTTTGATGTAGCAGTAGTGATGTATACATTGGCAGTAACTTCAATTTTGTTTGGTTCATTTTAACATTAGTGATGTATATATTGGTAATTACTCTAGTTGAATCGGTCAGAAGTGATGTTAATTATCGAGAGATGAGTTTTTATGTAGCTAGAAATGGTATGGTTGTAACATTGATCCCATGTTCTTGATGCTGACTTGATGTTTGTAACATTGACATTATTCTAGAGCTGTCTTGCTATAGAGTACCGCTGTTGCATTGTGAATTATTGCACTTAATGTACTCATGTAATGGAAGCTCATCAGAAAATTCGTTATTCATATACTCATCCCCAGTTTCTATCTAATGTAATGAAACCATTACAAATTGAGCAACTCGCAGTTGAGAATGTGTTCTCTGTTCATGTGCTTATGTTTACTGTTTATGCGCTTTCATGGTTGTTTAGCCGAGTGGATAATCGAGTTCACATTCATGATGAATGACAATATGGACATTTGCCGAGTTTATGTCCAAAATTTTAAATACTTTTGACAAAAAAATGTTTTAAAAAAGAAATAATGTCCAAAATAACAAGATACAAAGGAACCACATAAATAAGCTAGTAATATGTACAAAACAATATACATGTGCCAAAACCATGGGTAGTATAGACATTTTGCATACAATCCCCTCATTCTTGAATCCGGAGCCAGCCCACTAGCCAAACACTTTTCTCATACAGCTTCAGATTCTCAGAGGAGTGGATTCTTGGAGAATCAGGAGTAGAATCTAAAAAATAAGAATCTAGAGTTGTACCAAATAAGGTCTAAGTTTTGATCCTAGTACCTGTCATCGTCGAGTTATGTCCCTAGTGAAGGACAATTGGAGCTGAGATGCGCCAGAATATTGACCTTTCAGATGATGTACCTAGTGAAGGACAACTTGTCAGCAAGTTGTGTCCATAGCCGCAAACAGGTAGCGGTGATGTAGTTGAATCGTCCATCGTCGCAAGAAAAGCCACGTTGTTAAATGCCCAAGTCGTCGAAGTCAGAGTTGCTGACAAGTCATGTCACCGGTGGCAAGAGACGACCGCAAAGGGAGGAAGAGAAGGGAAATGCGTCCCTCCAGTACTCTCTATTTATGGGCAGTCATTGTGTGACGTGGTCAGTAAGAGAAAGGTAATACTTATTCGAGATGCGTCAGAATATTGACCTTTCAGATGAGAAGTTTAACATGACAAGATTAATGGGGTGATTGTTGAAATTAGTCTTGTTATCTAAGTGTTTTGCATGTTAATTGAATTTGCATGGAGTGGAGTTAGTGCATTGAATTTGCATGGAGTGGAGTTAGTGCATGTAGTGGAGGTAGTGACGTACTTAAATCTGCTAGTGAGGAGATTATATGTCATATTGTAGCTATAAAAATATATTGTAATCAGTTTGTTTCATCGTGGGGTATGAAAAGTATTAGAGGAGTTTGCATCTCTGATCATCTTTTTATTGTGCGTGTGTTCTAATTGTGCGTGTGTTCAAAAAAGCCATACGTAAATTCTCGCCGAGTGCCTGGCCCTACACTCTGCTCGTGCATTCGCCGCCACTCACCAGTCGTCGGTGACCGCGGATCTCGCTGTTGAACGACTCCCAGTGCTACTCTAGTCCCCCGTTTCCTCGCTCGATTTCGCACCTTCGGCTGGAACCCTAGCCCGATTTTGGGGTCGCGACGAGCACAGTGGTGGAGCTTGTCGAGGTCCTCGAGGGAGCCATCGACGCGGCCCCGGATGCCGAGCCGCTTGGATCTAAGGCCATCACGGTCGTCGCCGTGGAAGAAGCGTGGCCGCAGTAGGCAATTGTAGAACCTGCGGGGACCCAATTCCACAAGTGGCCAGTGCCGAAGCCCTAGCTCCAATCACCCGCAGGTCAATCTCTCCACACCAACTGCTACCGGAGGTTCTTTGATTTGGTGTCATGCATGTCTCCACACAAATTTTGTATAGGGGTTCTTCTATTTGGTGCCATGCTCCCCTTGGTCTGATCCATCCTGGAGTAACAGCGTGCACGCTACGAGCTCCCTGAATTGGTTTGCTTCCTTCCTTAGCATTTCTCCAAATCCTCGTGATCCGCCGCTCCTTCAAGCGTGTCTCGCCGTTGATGGTGAGGCTCGACGAATCTACCTTCTCTGGCTGGGAGGCGGCGCGCGAAGTTCACGGATTAGGTTGAAGTTCACCAGGTTCTGCCACAGAGAGATGGGAGGCACGAGGCGTTGATGATGCTATCACCACAGCTTAGGGAGGGTGGTTGGCGGCGGAGGCGGTGGGGGCAAAGAAAGCGACTACTCTCATTGCGGCTCATTTAAAGGAAGTCGACGTCGACATGATAGCTAGGCTTAATTCGCCAAGAGGATTTAATTCGATGAGCAAGATAAGAGCCGTTCATCGCGATCCACGTGTATGATCGATCACCATATATAGAAATATATCGCGCAAACGATACATGTACCGACGCACGTGATCGAAGTACACGGTAGACGTACGTATATACTACGTAAGGACGTAGGTATTGTAGGCAGGAATTTCAATGCCGGTCACCCCCGGTAAAAAAAATCAAATTTGGCCAAAATTTAATCAAACTTGGCCAAAATTCAACAAAACCGGAAATTTCGGCGCCGGTTTATGGTTCTACCGGGGGGGTTTTCGGCCGGTAATGAAATCCCTGATTGTAGGTCCGACCGCTTTGTCTCAGATGACAAGCTATCACCGGACCGGTCCCGTATTTGTGGCCTGTGGTAAGACAAAATGTAAGGCCCTTTTCACGAATATATGTAATGTTTTTTTAAGAAAAATATACATTTATACATCCGCAAAGGCTATGTACTAAGGGTATATTTGGAATACATAAATTCTACAGGAAAAAGTTCAACACCGGTAGAAACAGAAAAAATATTCCCGTGGTTCAAACGGGGAATAAAGATGTTTTTAGTGTTAAGAACTCGTACCAATCCCGAGTTTGAAACTTTAAGTAAATGTAATACCCCGGATTTGAATCGGGTAATTAGAAAAGCAGCTGGGAAGGGAAAAGGCAAACAAGAACTGAAATTTCCGAATCCATGGGATTTCAAAACTTCATCAACTCGGGCTGGGCCGCAGCCTCAGAGGGGCCCATGAGAGGGCCGGCCAAGGGGGTTTCCTCCCGAACCCTAGCCTCTCCCTCTCTCCCACTCCTCCCAAGCCGCCACCCCCTCCCTCTCCAACCGGCCGCCACCCGCCTCCCGAGACCGCAGCAATTTTGTTCGTCAGATTTGGGTAAGTTCCTTACGTTTTCTGATCTTCTCATCTCTTAGCAAATTGTAGCCCTTGGTCTTAGATTTATTTTGGCACCGATATAATCTGATTTGGAGTTACGGTTTAGGAGATATGGTAGTTTTACCGCGATCGTCTGTGAGAGTCGACGTGATTTGGCGATTTTCTTGTCGGGCCATTATGATTTACTTAGAGGCCGAATCTCGTATTTTCGTCTTATAGAGTTTTGTTCCTGATGTCGTTATTCTTCTTTTGGCACCGAGATCACTTGATTCCGCCTTTACGATTTAGGAGATATGAATTTTTAATCGCTACCGCCTTGTCTGCTCGAGAATTTGGAACCGCGGTTTGCCCTCGGTTTTGATCTAGTTATAGTCGATTCGTAACTTCCACCCAACTAGGTTTTTGTAGCCCTTGAAATTATCTTTCCGAGTTGATAAAGATCACCTCAATTGAATCAGTATATTGAAAGTTACATCATGTTCTTTGCTACCGCTCGTAATCTCGACAGCTTATCCGTTGGTTGTATTCATTCGTTGTTTCGCCCTTTGGTTTGGCCGAATCAAAGAACCCCACCAACTAGATATTCGTATCCTGGCACGATAAGAATATTTGAGCACCGATTTCAAGTCATTATGACTTACAGATATTTAATTATGATTTTTCTCGCACTACCGATCGTGAAGGCCGAGATTGGTGATTAGTTAATTTGTCATTTTGAATCTTTGGTTATGTTGATTAGATGGGGGTTATGGTAGAACGCTTGTAGCCACGTCATGTCTTGATTTCTTATTTTGAATAAAAATTTGTGTAGGCGGTGGGGCAGGGAGTGGAGAGATTCCGTCGTTACCTCCTAGCTCGTCTCAGCGCGGAAAGCAAGTACCTTACTTTATCATAATGAAGGTTGATGAAAATGTGTGGATGAGTTGCTAGAATGGTTATTCATGTTTGTATGATTGTATTATTCTTCATTATGATGTGATAAGATTTTGTTGCATGACTTTCATATTGCCCATGCATTTGATTCCTACCGTCCACGGGAGTGGAAACTTAAAAGTCTCATCATTCCAATATGGGCATATGAGACCCACCATTCCAATGTGGGCAACGTTGACCACCATTCCAATGTGGCAACTTCGGACACCCGTATGAAACGTTCTTCATACGGTGATTGGGTCCCCGTACTTTGTGAAGTACGGGCTTAAGTGAACACCGACGGGTGTATCACTCGCTATACCGGTATACGCCGTTGAGAGGTCCATTTTTCATTTCATGTATGCATTCATACTATGCAGTTTCACATATTCGTGGAAGATATGTTCTACTGTCTTGATTATTGATTTGTTCCTTTGTACACGGTGAGATTGATGTTGTGCTTGCTGAGTTTCGACTCACCCTTGTTTTCTTGTGTTTATTTTTTTTAGGTGATCCATGATGTTATATTTGCTAGCGGGAGGGCGTAGTCCAAGCACGTTTCACACACCTCAAAGATTCACTTATTTATTAAGATGTTTTGTTAAGTTATTTGGTTAGAGAGACGAACTGTAATTTTTAATTCTTTTGGTTATATTCTGTGGTGGAACGGTTAAATACTCTTCGTTACTTTGTCTTGACTATTTTATTTTGGAGCAAATTGATTAATAGTTTCGCAAATGAAGTGTATGATGAAACTTTTGGTAGCATCTTGGCTTCCGAATAGCCAGGGTGTTACAGTTGGTATCAGAGCGGGCTTTAGATTCGTGGTAATTAAGTTATTAAAATGACACACTGTGCACAGTAGGTGGGGTTTGGGAAATCCATTGTTTCCGCATTTCTAGTGATGTTGTTCATTATGTTGTATGGTATAGAATTGCTTCCGTACTATCTTTCTTGTTATTAATCTATTACGTGATGCGATATCCTATATATCTATGAATTATTCTATGATTGTCATGAGATGATCCTATATATTCATAATTGATTGCATTAGTTATGCACATCGGTAGCGGACGTCGAGCAGCTGAGTTTGTGGTTGTCGCCCGGTTTTGCTGTGCTACACCATCGCTCGTGTTGTAATAGTAGAGAAGTTCTTACCCTGCTCCATAGTTCCATGTTGAGCCCGAGCTCATTGATGAAGTTGTTGTCCTTCTCAAGTTTGTATCTGGTTTTCTGGTTGTAGTTTCTGATAGTTCGTGAATTTCTTTTGAATGGAGGGTTATAATGAAGTGGGCAATCTCCAGTCGGTTTCTGATCGTTCTTTGAAAGAATTATTGTTCTTTCTACTATTGTGATATTTCTGCTCCACGTGAGCGTAGTTAAATTACAAGATTTACCTTTTCACTAAGTTCTGCTTTACCCTGTTGGAAAATTCAACCCGTGTGTTCGCTAGGGTTTGGGCATCGCGCATTTCTTTTGCAAGTTCTTTATCAAGTGCACAATGATCTTGCATATTTCTTTTGGGATGCTTTAGGCAGTTGTTCTCTTCCTTGATTTCGATTTTAACAAATTCTTGTCCTGGTAGTTGATGAATTTCTCTTAGGTTCATGATTCATGGTAGTTGATGAGATCCAATAGGTCTTTAATGGTTCTCTCAAAATATTATTATTTTTCAGCTTGTTGAATTTCTTTTATTTTAAATGATCTTCGATAGTTGGCAATATTGATATTTCCATGTTTGTTCCTTCCTTCTCATTGAAAATAGCGACTGCTTACTCGCTTGATAGTTTGTATAATGAGAGTTTTCATTGCAAGTTCGTTAACACGAGGAAGCATTGGCTCCATGTATTTCTTTTTGATCCGACGAGGATCTAATAATCCTCATTTTATCTTTTATCTATAATTTTATTATGGGTAAATATGATGTCGCATAGTCCCCAGAGGTACCCCTTATCTATAAGGGAGAAGCCCAATAAGTGGTTGTAAGTTCTTCTACAATCACCCCACAGATTGTAAGTCTTGCTACGACTATATCATGGTCGTAAGTCCTTCATGATCGCCACCGGTCGTAAGTTCTTCTACGACTGTAAACTACCACCACTACATAGTTGTAGGTCCTTCTACGATCGCTACACCGGTCGTAAGTTCTTCTACGACTGTAAACTACGACCACCTTATAATCAAACCTACGCGAGTGGGTCTAATTGATTAAGGAATCTGAACGGTCTGCACGCACTATTATTCCGCTTATTAATGGTGCGTAATTACCCCATTATCTCCGAAGATAATTGCGACGGCGTGAAGAAGCCGAGGCGCCGTAATTATCGCCATCATGCGCCAATTCATCGATTAATCAGCGCATCTCCGCAGAGCAAAACGGCTACTTCTTCACGACTATATAAGGGCATTGATCGAGAGATAAGGGGCAAATGAACAAGAGCCACCAAGTAGGAACACAAGTGCTATTCTCTCGAATAGTCTTAGTCTTTTACTTGATCATCAAGAATACCATACACACAGATTAGGTTATTATTCTCTCCGAGAAGGCCCGAACTCGCCTAAACATCCCGTGTCAATCCACTCTGCGTGATCTTATCTCTAGGAGACCCCGAATCAAACAATCTTTACGTAAGATCGGTTCTAATACACCGATAGTTGGCGCCGTCCGTGGGGATCTTCCGTAATCTCTTGTCAACTCATCTCTTTTTCCAATCTCATGCAATCATGGCGGTGAGAATGGAACGAGGAGAACTGGTTTGACTTGGCAGACATGAGACGTCATCATGGATGCCGGTTTCGACTATGAACCGAGTGATGCATCCACGATGGTGATGTTGCCTTCGAGATTATTCTCCAGAAACCATCCCATTAATAGAGTTGAGGAGGATCCTTATCCCCACAACAATACGCCCAACAGAGGAGCCATTTCTCAAAGGACAAGGGTCAATCCGACCAGACCGCCCCGTGAGGACTCACAACGCGACGAGAGTTTTTCTTCAAGTGTTCAAGTCCCTTAAGACGGTCCGACTTGGTAAGTCAAGTTCGGGAGCCACCATCCCAGACTCCACCAAAGATCTAGTGATTCTCTCTCGTGGTAACTCCAGAGAGGTGGGATCAAGCACGCTTTTCTGCAAATTCGACCGCCTCCCGCAGATCTCATTTGCGAACGGAGCGATTATAACCCTGAGTTCCCTACCGGAAGGGATTACTCCAAGTCGCCAGATGGTGTCCTCGAGCACTCCTCAAGCGGGAGGCCTCGAGCGCAAGTGAGAATCATCAACGGAGGTCTTCGCCCTTCCCCAATCGTGGTCACCTCATGGAGGCCGAGATAAGAACACTCCCAAGATCACACACCGCGCCCTCGTGGTAATGGCAAGGGCACCACCGCTGGCAGAGAGGACCAACACTGATGAACGCGAGGAAATCCTCGACATTCTCGCACTCCACTAAGAAGGCCTCAAAGACCGATGAGGAGGATTTTGATGTCGTCGAAGAAAGAAAATTGCAGCCCGTAAGAACTTGCTCGGCGCATTCAACATCACTGAGGAGGTACAAGAACTCCGTAACATCAACGACTTGCTCGAGAATCCCGACCAAGAGCTTGCTCGAACGCTGTGGTACGATCTCTTTGTCAAGAGATTACGCAAAGACTTCGAATCGTGATGACAAGATCGAGGTACCTCATCGACAACACTCGGTAGTCGTAGCAATACGACTTCCTCGGCTACCGATCAATCGAATATTTTCACGCAGAATCGACACGCCATAAGTCGAATCGATTCCCTATTCGAGAAATACCTTTCGATCACCAAGATCAAGAAGCCCTCAAGAGGTGATCATTCACCACTCGACAAAGAAATTCTAACGAGTGGAATACGAGGAGTATTCTCCTCGAGAACCGAGGCCTACTACGTAGCAGTCACTGTTCAGGGTATCGTCAGATACGATCACTGGTGACATTAACCCTTCTTTTCTACAAAGAAGGCGCTAAGAAGTGATTACCGGATGCCGCATTTTCGCCGACCTTCGAAAGCGTCACGCCACCTCATTTTCGACCGGTGAACATGGAGAAATTTGATGGATCTCAAAATCCCATCGAATTTCTTCAGATCTATACAACACCGTCCGAGCAAAGCAGGAGGAGGAGAGCATGTAATGGCGAATTACCTTCCGATCGTGCTCGAAGGATCCGCTCGATCGTGGTTATTAAACCAACCACTGAGTCGATCTACTCTTGGCAACACCTCTGTGATCTTCTACAGCGAATTTCCAAGGCACATACAACCGCCTACGAAAAGAAGACGACTTGCACCGGATAAAACAGTAACAACAACGAGACTTTGCGTCAATTCATCAAACGCTTTAGTCGGGTTCAGAACTCAATTCGGAAATTTCGATTCCTCCGTGATCGTGGCTTTTAAGCAAGGAGTCCGCAGAGAAGAATAACAGAGGACATTGCTCAATCCTCCCAACATCAAGGTCGAACTCTTCGAGATGGCCGATCGATATGCAATCGCTTCGAGGCAATGAGTGGAACAACACTATCGATCGAGAAACATATACTCCTCGAGAGCCGTGAAGTTGGTAAGGATAAAAAGCAAAAAGTCCAAGAAGAAAATAAAAATCAAAACCACAAGCCGCTGGTTCCAAGGAGGTTCGCCGTGAAAGATGGAGAGCCCCAAACCACCAAGTCGCACTCGATCAAGGCAAAGGTAAGCGCCCGATTGTAGGAACGACAAACCAAGGTGGTGTCCTTTTCATAAAAGGAAGGACATGACCTCCAGAATCGCCGAAGTTTTCCAAAGAAAGCTCGAGGACTACTACAACGACAAGCACCACTCCCTACTCTCGAAAGGGTAGGACATACGAGTGGCCAAAAGTCGCTCGGATGATGAGGAGATGCCGCTCCAAGATCCACAACATACCGTTGAGCACATCTACGGAGGATCATCGAGATACGACTCCAAACGACAACTTAAAGTCACGGACGAGAGGTAAATTCTCTACATACTCCTCTCGTCAATAAATTACCAAGTGGTCGGAAGTTACCATCTCTTTTGAGAAGGATGACCGTCCGATCACTACGAGTCGATCAGTCGATATCCGATTGTGGTCGAACCCACCATCAACAAATCGTCGGGTCAATCGAGTGTTGGTTGATGGTGGCGATTCTTTGAACATATTATTTACTAATGCCCGGACGAGATGCAAGTACCGTGACAAAGGTAAGGCCGATGACGATACTCCTTTCATGGAATTGTACCGGTCTTCACCAAACCTATTGGCCAAGTTTCTCTTCCTTTAACATTTGGCTCACCAAGTAATTTCGTGACGAGAAAGTCTCCTTTGATGTGGTCGATTTCGACACGGCATATAATGCCATACTCGGACGACCAACTTTGGCAAAATTCTTAATGGCTACTCATTACGGGTATCAATGTCTTAAGATGCCAGTCCCAAAGGAGTGATTACCATTGATGTGACAAAAGATGGCGATAGTCTGCGGCCGTCGATCCTCGAGATGGTTGGTCAAATACCAACTCGAGATGAAAGTCACCTTCGACTAGCAAGTCGGCTTCAAAGTCGCACCAAAGCCGAACGACCAAGTCAAAGAGGTTCCTCCGACGCAGAAGAACCCTCAAGATCGCTCGCATCGGGGAGACTTCCACCCCAAATAGGAAGACGCCTCATTACCTTCCTCCGAGCTAACGCAGATGTCTTTGCGTGGCAAGCATCCGACATGCCCGAGTCCCTGTGGAGGTGATCGAGCACGAGGCTAGCTTTACTACCGATAAAGTACCAGAAACAAAAATTACGAGATTTGCCCCGATCGACGAGATGCTATTAAATCGAGTTGATAAGCTACTTAAAGCGGTGCTTTATAGAGAAGTCAACCACCCGAGTGGTTGGCTAACCCTGTAATGGTCAAAAAGTCAAACGGCAAATGGCGTATGTGCGTGGACTTTATCGATCTTAATAAAGCTTGTCCAAAAGATGATTTCTCTTTACCTCGTGTCGATCACCGTTGATTCAACTGCAGTTGTGAGATATTAAGTTTTTAGATGCATATTCGGATACCACCGGATCAATATGTGTTTAAACGATGAAGAAAAGACCGCATTCATTACTCCATTTGGTACCTTTTGCTATGTCAAAATGCCATTTGGTCTAAAGAATGCCGGTGCTTCTTTTCAACGCCTAATGCAATCGATTTTTCATCTCAATTAGGCCGAATTTGGAAGCCTATGTTGATGATCTAGTCGTAAAAGCATTAAGAGACTTAATCATATCACCGACCTACAAGAAACATTCGACAACCTCGTAAAGCACCGCTTAAAACTCAATCCAGAGAAGTGTGTGTTTGGAATTTCTTCAGAAAATTGCTTGGATTCCTAGTATCCGAACGAGGAATCAAGCAAATCTGAAAAATAAAAGCCATCCTCCGGATGCGCCCTCCAAACACAAAAAGAAAGTCCAAAACTCACTGGGTGCATGGCGGCTTTAAGTCGCTTCATCGCACGACTAGGAGAAAAGGACTACCTTTCTTTAAACTTCTCGGGAGACATGAAGGTTTTGAGTGGTCGAACGAGGCAAACGCCCTTTGAGGATGTCAAGAGGTATCTTTCGAGTGCTCCTGCTCGTTTCTCCAAAGCCGTAAGAGACGCTCTTAATTTACCTAGCCGCCACGCCACGTGCAAAGAAGCGCAAAGATTAGTCGTAGAACGTGAAAACGCATAACGACCGGTTTACTACGTCGTGAAGTTTTACACGCCTAAGGAGCGTTACCCTCGTGTCCAAAACTTCTATATGCCCTCCTCATGTCTTCGAGGAAGCTGCGGCATTATTTTCAAGCGCACAAAATAGTCAGGCTGCCCGAGTTTCCTTTGGGAGCAATCCTCCATAATAAGGAAACAATGGACGATGGCAAAATGGTCATCGAACTTGGGAGTTCGACCTCCATTTCGTGTCCCGAACGACCATAAAATCCCAGATCTTGGCGGACTTTGTCGCCGAATGGACAAATCTGAACTCGCTCAGATCCCCCGACGATTCCCACGACCACTGGATGATGTACTTTGACGGGTCACTTACTTTAAGTGGCTCGGGGGCTGGGGTGGTCCTGGTATCTCCTACCGGAGAAACCTTAAAGTATGCCATACAATTAAACTTTCAGGCTACTAACAATGTAGCAGAGTACGAAGGTTTGCTAGCTGGCATACGAGCTGCGAAAGCACTCTCAATTAAATCGACTACTCGTGAGAGGAGACTCTCAACTAGTCGTGAATCAAATCGGAAAGAGTACCAATGCTCTAACTCAACAATGGCTCGGTACTTATCAGAAGTACGTAAGCTAGAAAAACATTTTTTAGGTTTCGAGGTACAATTTATCCCTCGAAAGGATAATTTCCTCGCAGACCAACTGGATCGGATGGCTTCTTCCCGATCCACGCACTAAAAGGAGTTTTCTTGGAGCAACTCTAAAACCGCCTCGGTCGAAGAACCGTAAACACCTCCTCTTGAGATAGCCTCATTAGATTACGAGGATACCTGGATGACTCCCATCTACGAGTATCTTTACAAGGGTTCCGTACCCGAAGATGATCTTGAGGCAGATCGATTATCCCGAAAAGCCAAAATGTATACTTTTGTTGAAGGAGTCCTCTATAAACGAGGAGCCCAAGGAATACTCATGCGATGCATTCCGCAAAACGAAGGAATAACACTCCTTCACGAAATACACAGTGGCATCTGTGGGACGCATGCTTCCTATAGAACATTGGTTGGTAAAGCCTTTCGACAAGGTTTTTACTGGCCTACAGCCCTGTACGATTCTATGGAGGTGGTTAAAAAGTGTGTCCAGTGTCAATTCCATGGTAGACAGATACACCAACCAGCTCAAGCATTACAAACAATACCTCTTTCTTGGCCTTTTGCGACCTGGGGGCTAGATATCCTAGGACCGTTTCCCAAAGCTCCAGGAGGTTTCGAATTCCTTTTTGTGGTTATTGACACGTTCACAAAATGGATCAAGTCGAACTCAGAATCGATAACAACTAAGCAAAGAAAAGGTTCATGATGAGAAGCGAATTAGTCGATTTGGAGTTAAGTCGGATAATTACGCATAATGGTAAACAATCGCAAGTGCAAAATTTCAAGAATTTTGCGACGAGTTGGGTACCAAGTTATGCTATGCTTCATTGCACATCCCCAAAGTAATGGGGCTCGAACGTGCAAACGGCCAAATAATGCGAGGAATTAAATCTCGAGTCTTCGACCCACCTTGTTAAGCGCTCGGGGCTTGGGTACAAGAATTACCCTCCATATTATGGGCGGTCAGACGACCACCAATGAGCAACAGAGAAACACCTTTTTCTAGTTTTGAGCGAAGCCATGCTTCCTCGGAGCTAAAATTACGGTCGACACGAGTTGAAACCTTCAACAACTCAGACCAGGAACGACTTCGAGCAGATGACATTAACCTACTCGAAGAGAGGAGAAACCTAGCCTTAATCCGCTCGCGGCCTACCAACAAGCCCTGCGCAGATACTATAATCGTAAGGTCCAACCTCGCGACCTTCTCAGAGGTGACTTGGTATTGAGGCTCGCCAATCCAAGTCTAATCGAATAAACTTTCCCTAAATGGGAAGGTCCTCACACAGTGGTCGAAGTAACTCGGCCAGGGTGGGTCGGACGACTAGCAATGGAAGATGGACAGGTTCTCTCAAACTCTTGGAACATCGACCAGTTACGCAAATTCTATGTGTGACCAGTTTCTCAGGCAATAAAAGTCCAGGTTCTTTCTACCTCTTTTTGCCTTAATTTTTGAGTAGTGCTTTTTTAATCTTTCGACTATGATATGAAAACACGCAGTTTTCTTTACACTGGCCGAAAAGCGAGAAACGTCATCTGGTCGAAACTTCTCCTCTCTGCATGTGGTTCTGCCCACTAGAAGGAATTTCCTAGCATCGACTCGTTACTCACTTTTTCTGCCAATACAAAGAGCTCGAGTTTTATCTAGTCGTAATGTTCTCAAAGCCAACTCTCTCAATCTTAATCTATTTTTTCAGTAAATTCAAAAAATATTCTAAGCAGAGTGCACTTTCTTACATTAGTTCGACCACCTTTGGTGTACTCGATTTGTTTTAACTGGTCGAAGGAAGAGACACACCTAGTCGAAGTCTTTCCTCTCTGCATGTGGTCCTGCCCACTAGAAGGAAACTTCCTAGTGTCGCTCAGTCTCCTACTTTTGCTACTGGAAAAGACTTATCGAAGTCCACCAAAAAAGGACGAACGAATGACTAAAGTACTTTAAGACGTTTGTTTAACTCAAGTTGCTGTTCTTGGTTTGATTAAACTAGTCGGAGATGGGAACATCACCTAGTCGAAGTCTTTCCTCTCTACACGTGGTCTTGCCCACTAGAAGGAACTTCCTAGTGTCAAGTCGTTTCTACTCTTTTCGACCAAAGGCTTAACAACCGTAATAAAAGCTATAAGTTAAATAAACCTCTCTTTGTTTTCGTAAACCCCATTTTAAATACTATTTATTTAGATTGTCTAAACAATCTAAGCAAATAGTCGGGCTAGGATAAAGTTATTAATTTAACTTCAATTCTTAGTTTTTCTTTCGTTTATAATCTTTTGAGTTACTAACTACTCGACAAGATGATTTTCAGGAAATGAGGCGGATCATATATTACTCATTAACAAAAATTGTCCGCCTTACAAGGTAGTTACAAGATTACTCAAGGGGAGAGCCTACGCATTTCCTCCGCCACCTTTTACCAATCGATCAGATTTCTCAATCGACGACTTGCCTCGATTCGTGACAATCAAGTCGGCTTCAATTGGTTTAACATTAAGGCGGGGTCTTGAGCTTTAAGTTTCGCCAAAGCGTAACTACTCATCGCACTTCGATCGCTTCCCTTATTGATTGATTTTGATTAGTCTTGAGTGGTCACCATTTCTTGCAATTTTCCGACTTGTTCCCCAATGGTACTTGTGTGAGCAACTATGGTATCTTCTCGAGGAGTTTTTCCTCGTAATGTAGCTCATTAAGCACATTGTTCAGAGAATGATGTTGCCTTGAAGACTAGTCTTCATCGACTCCATCTCTGTTGGGTACAAGTCGAAGCCTCATGAAGCTTCTTGTTTTCACCACTTGTTACAAAAGAATAATATCGGTCAAACAAAGATATACTTCTAGAGGAAGATAACACAAAGATAATTATAGGTAAAAGCTTTTCTTACCTACTAATTGAGAATCCAATTTCTTGACCTCTTCTCGATGGGAAGCAATAGTTTCAAAGATGCTTTTGCTCCCATGCTCGATGTCCTCTCAGATTTATCTTAGCAATGCGACGGACTCATTGCGATTAAGGTCTTTGCTTGGATTTGACCTCGAGGCTTCTCAATTGGGCAAAGCAATTTCGAACAAGAAATTGGCATTAGAAAAGGAAAATACTCAAAAAGAATAATGTAAAGATTTACTTACGTTAATCGAGTTCTAAAACCCTCAAGTTCCTGATTCTTATTCGCGGTAATGCGGGAAAACTCCTGAATAACCAATGATTTTTCTTGAACTTCGTCCGAGCTTCCGTCTCTTTTTCTTTATCCGAGAAGAAAGGAGGGTCGAGTAAAGGTTAAAGATCAAAAGCGATCTTAAGTTCGAACTTCATCGCTTATTTTTTCATGCAATCTTTTAGATGCAGCAGTCTCTCAAGTCTATCCGAGAGAACTAATACTTCATTCCTTAGCCTCCTCGACTCCTCTTTTTCACAGTCGAGTGAGTCAGCTAAGGTCTTCGTATCACTGTTTAACCTACAAAAAACAGGAACGAAGATAAACATCAGCTGAATGGTTGTGAGTACTTCTACAACCACTGACCTAGTCGTAAGTTTTTCTGCGACTAAGATATGGTTGTAAGTCTTTCTACGACCACTACCTGGTCGTAAATAGTCGTAAGTTCTTTTCGACTGATACTTTGTCATGAGTTTCTTCCATGACTATTCTCGTGAAACATTTTACGAGTATTTAAGTCAAAAACAACTATGAATGATAAGTGACTTACCACCTCTCTGCCTCTGCAGAGTAGTTCTTTCTCTTGTCTTAGCTCTAAAAGTTGTCGATGATACTCACCGACAACAAAGAATTTGCTCCGAGCTTTTCGCAAAAGAAAAGCAGTGAGAAGGGAAGGAAAGCCACATATATAAGTATTCTGAAGATACTTACATTCATAGTCGTTCTAGCAAAAATCGAATATACAAGGTCCGGGTGCTGCAGCTTATCTATCCTCGCGACTTTGTCCCACCACACCTTCTCGAGGCGCTCGTTGTCAAAAGTATTCTCCGTATTGGGAATATCTTTGGGATGGGGGACTCGGTCACGAGATTTGTAAGCAGAAGACCCTACGACGGAGGCAAGCCCAAAGAAGTCACCACAGAAGTTGAAATTTTCTCCTACGGTTCGTGATTTCTCTTTGGGTAGGGAAGGAACGCTCCTACGATTTCCTTCCCAGGCGGTCGCGCAGTGGTCACCACCTTGACCAGAGGCTTCCACAGCTGCCTCTGTTGTTTCTACGACTTCAGTAGTCGTAGCGGCCACCTCAACAGTAACAGCCGCTACCTCAAGAGTCGTAGTTACGACTTCAGCAGATGTGGGAGACACTCTGGGAGTCTCGACTTCATCGGCCACCTGGGCCAAGGGTGATGCTTGACCACCTCCGTTGCTACCTCTCCGAAGAGTGAAGGGATAGCAATGGACTTCTCGTGAAGCATTTCGGAAATTCAAGGAGTCGGATGAAATAAAGAAAAGCAAATCAAGGTTGTGAAAAGAAAAGGTAAATGTCGTTCTTACACTTCAAGACATTTCACATACTCGCACTCGGTCTTAACCAGAATTTTGGAGCAATCCTCCCAACGGAGGACCTCTTCTTCTCCACGACCACGCCCGGTCGAGGTTCAACAATTGGCTCGGCTCGACCACCACGGTCGTCAGAGTTTGAACAGAACCGAGCTCGGTTTCTCGATCTTTTGATGGACGAGATCGGTCTCGACCATTCGAGCGATAAAGCCCTCGATTGCGAGTGTTGTCTTGATGCAAACATCGCCCTTCATAAAAGACACAAAATCCTTCCAGTTCTCCTTTCCAGTTGCTTAATAAAACTAGGAGTGGCACCAATCGCGAAAGATTCCGTGTCATAATAGAAGGGTACCTTAGCCTTGCGAGGTTTGCGCTGAGAGGTTCAATTGCTTCAACCTCCTCGGCCGACCACTGCGGCCTCGGCCAGATACAACTATAGTCGCCGCAGTCTTGTAGAGGGTTTGGTCGAAAGACCAGAGCTCGAGCTTGCTCCCCCCTTGTCGGCAGATTTTACAAGTCGACGTCTCTTCGAGGGAGGAGCCGAGCCTTTGTCTTTCGACAACCCAACGCCAATAGTCATCAGAACGACTTCTTCGTCGTCCTGGCGATTTTCCATGCCTACTTTCGAAACAAGGCGAAAAAGAAGAATCACTAATTAATCGTAAGTTTTTCTACGACTAGTGCCAAGTCGTAAGTTTTTCTACGACTCTTTCTTGATTGTAAGATATTCTACGATCACCATTAGTCGTAAGTATCTTCTACGACTATAAAAGTCCTAAAGAAAGAATCAGATTTCTGATTACCTTTAGGCGCTCAATCCTTTCATCTGCGGACAAAGCCGCAATGACTTGAGGAACCGCCCCTCGGAGTGACGGGGACTTCTCACAGATGAGTCTGACTCTGGAGTCAACCTCAGCCTGTGAAAGATCTGTGTAAATAGATAAAAATATTAGACAAGGTTGAGAAAGACCAAACGGAGAGCTAGGTCGACAATTGCTTACCCTCCTCGTAATCTCTGGTGGGGTCTCCTCTCCCCGAGTACCTCCACATAGGAGATGCTCGTTTCTTCAGAGGACTAATTCGGGCGGTGATGAAATCCTTCACCACATGCCATCCGGTCACCCTTCTTCCTTCAAGTCCTTAATGGCTTGAATATAAGGGCTAATCCTACTGATATCTTCAGGGTTGAATCCATGAAGATTTCTTTTCAATGACCTTCCCCACTAAAGAAAGGTCGTCTTTGAGGTGACCTTCAAGAAACCACCTCTTCCTCGGCTCGGCCACGAAGACCGGTGAAACTCTGAATGTACTCCTTCGACTTCGAGTCGTGGAGCTTGAGACCACGACCGGCGATTCGGTTTGTCGAGCCATCCCATAATAATATTGGAACACTCGAGATCATGGAATCCCTGTGCACGCCGCACGATACACGAACACGCTCAACATGGTAATGGAATTGGGACCTAAGTTCACGGTTCCACCCCAAAGTGTTCGAGTACTCATCAGAAGAAAGGGTGGGCAGCAATCGAAGGCCGCACTCACAATACGCTTGGAAGACGGATTTGCCCATTTTCCCCGATGGCGATCTTTGCCGATAGCGGAATCCACTTCACCGAGCCTTCTCAGGATCTTCCGAGATCGACCAAGATCTTGATCTTAGCGCATCCATCTCCGATTCCTCCCATTCGTAAACTCTCTTGGCCATTTCGCCGAAGCAAGAAGTTTTTGATTGGGTTAGCAATGAGAAGATGAAACCTAGTCAAGACGGAGAAAGCAAGAGCTCAAGAACAATGGAGTGATTTGGGGAAAGGTAAAACCCAAGTCTACCTCTGGTAAGTTTTATAACCACACGATCTCCGCCGCTTGAAACCGTCTCGGCTATAGGTCTATGAGAGATGGTTGTACCGCCGGACCGCTTCATCGGACAAGTCTACGAGAGCCGGTTGCAATTCCCCAGATGGTCCGTTCGAGAAAAAATAGGTACGTATTGTCACCTCCAAGCAAAATTACTTTCTTGACCAAGTCTTTCTAGTCGAAGGAAGTATCAATCGGAAGAGTTTTTCTCCGATTCCCCTACTACGACTACCAGACGGTCGTAGGGGTTTTTATGACTTTTTGATAGTCGCAAGCAACCTTCTTGACCAAGCAAATTCCTGGTCAAAGCAGCACTCAAATATCGAAGAGTTTTTCCTTCGACTATCATTCTACGACATTCTCATGGTCGTAAGTCCATTTACGAAACCTTTATCAAATAAGTTACTTTCACTTGAAGCTGGGGGGCTAGATGACGAGGATCTAATAATCCTCATTTTATCTTTTATCTATAATTCTTATTATGGGTAAATATGATGTCGCATAGTCCCCAGAGGTACCCCTTATCTATAAGGGAGAAGCCCAATAAGTGGTTGTAAGTTCTTCTACAATCACCCCCACAGTTGTAAGTCTTGCTACGACTATATCATGGTCGTAAGTCCTTCATGATCGCCACCGGTCGTAAGTTCTTCTACGACCATGTAAACTACGACCACTACATAGTTGTAGGTCCTTCTACGACTGCTACCTGGTCGTAAGTTCTTCTACGACCAGGTAAACTACGACCACCTTATAATCAAACCTACAGGCGAGTGGGTCTAATTGATTAAGGAATCTGAACGGTCTGCACGCACTATTATTCCGCTTATTAATGGTGCGTAATTACCCCATTATCTCTGGAAGATAATTGCCAGACGGCGTGAAGAAGCCGAGGCGCCGTAATTACTGCCATCATGCGCTCAATTCATTGGATTAATCAGCGCATCTCCGCAGAGCAAAACGGCTACTTCTTCACGACTATATAAGGGCATTGATCAGAGAGATAAGGGGGCAGCGAACAAGAGCCAGTCAAGTAGGAACACAAGTGCTATTCTCTGGAATAGTCTTAGTCTTTTACTTGATCATCAAGAATACCATACACACATGATTAGGGTTATTATTCTCTCCGGAGAAGGCCTGAACCTGTCTAAACATCCCGTGTCAATCCACTCTGCGTGATCTTATCTCTAGGAGACCCCCCGAATCAAACAATCTTTACGTAAGATCGGTTCTAATACACCGACAGGATCATTCCGCGTCTTGAAGTTTAACGCATCTCTTTTCTGAGGATTAGTGTTAAAACCCTTTTTGGGGTGCCTTGTGGTGATTAAGTCGGAGATGGTAATCAAACAAATTGGTTGGCTACGGGTTCCTATTGGTCCCTAGATATTTTTCAAAATAATTCTTGTCTTTCTGATTGCTGAGCTCTCTTTGCTACTTGTACACGATATTATTGACAAGATCATTCTTTTTGTAAGGGTCCTATCTTACTTGTTGATTAAGGGGATCTGGTTAACCGTTTGGTATTTTGGGGAACGGGAATTAGCTTTTACAAAGTTTATCGAAGAATGTCTTGACTCTACTCGTTTCTTTTGGAGTAGTTGGAATGTTGGAGTTTAGAACCTCTCTTGAAAAAAAAGGTGTCGAAACCCTTTTCTAATGTTATGGTGGCGTTGTGTGAGAGGTTTGTTTCAGCTTTGTGGTTTTCGTACTAAGTTTCCTTTCTAGAATAAGTTGTTATTACAATTCCATTTGATGCTGAAAAATTTCTATAACACGATTTGACTTGTTCCTTTAGAAGGTTTATTGACATGATCAGTAATGTGATGGTAATGTTGATTCCTTTATAAAGAAAGAAAGTTGTCCGCCTTTCGTAACATTTCTAAAATGATCAAATTTCCAGTTTTGTGTTCATGCTCTTTTGGGGAATTCAAGTTCTTTGTGGTAAACATAGTTTGTCGAGTAAAGCGATATGTTGAAAAATTATAATAGTTCTTCTGTGATACGGGTGTTTTGATCTTGAATACCCGTTTGTTCCTAACGGTTAAGTTCTGATATTTTGTTTTTGTGAGGCCTATGTTTTCAATTGTGGACTTCCCATATGTTTTCTGAGTTCGTTGCCTAATTGGTTTTCCCCTGAGTTCTGTGTTCCTTGTGAGTGGTAAGTGATTTTTCAGTTGGTGAAGATCGTTTCTATTTGTCTCTTCTTTCGAGAAGGAATCAACCCATTCATTCCACGTGGGTCTTCCGAAATGTTTTCTAAGTGTTGTTATGGGCTTGATGTTAATACCTGTAGTAAATTGATCGTCTTTGGTGACATCGTTCAAATAAGAACTCAAGTTTAGCTTTCGCGGTACCTTGGAGCTCGTGAATCAACTGGTAACTGAAATTATTTTGGGTAACTTGAGGAATTGGATTAACCTATTGCTTCTTAAAGATTTCGTGTGATTTAGTCCGAAAGGCTCCTTGGTTTGAGTTCGCAAAGTGAGGTTGCAATCAAAGAAGATTTTCGTTGATCTCTTCGAGACGAAGTTAATCCGTTTGCTTTCCGTGAAATCCTGTAAAGGGAAATATTTCGAGTTTTGTGGTTGAGAACATTTGGATCTCGTGTTTCCCAAGTAGATGAACTGTTTCGAGCAAGTTGACCTGTTGAAGGATCTTATCGATTCTTAATTAAATCTTGTGGTTATTTGAAGCGTCCCTAAATTTGTTGCTCTTTCCACTCAAGAGATGGCGAATTTCAAACGTAATATCTTTCTTTCGTGTCGGCTATTATTTGCTATTCTCTTTTGAGGGATGTGTGCCTCCAATTATGAACTCTGCTTTCGTTTTCCAAGATCACCTTTATCAGAATATTTCTTTTGGTTTTCTGCTCGCCGTGATGAGCAACGTCTTTCTGTGTGAATAAACTTATCTTTGTTCGCCTCTTCCTTTTGAGAAAGGATCACAGTTTTGGGTTGCAAAGTGTTTGCAAAGGGTAAGTTTGGCAACTGTTTGGTGGTAGATGAGTAATCGTAGCGGTGATATTTTGCTACCAAGTTATTGGAGGAGTAGTAGAATGTAGAATGGTTTTGATCTGTATCTCTTGGGGGAAAAATTAATTCACATGGAATGTTTGGTTTGGAAGTAAGTCTGAAAAGTGTTACGACTGAGTAGAATCTATGGTATAGTGAAATTTTGGAACTTCAGTTCATGATTGAAAGGTGGGTGATTATCGAAGGTATGAAAATCTTGATTACTTATATAGAGCAACGCAATTGGATAATGATGCGAGATTAGGTGGGTAATTTCTAAGGATGCAAATGAGTGAGTATGTCAGAATTGGGGAAAATGTTGGAGAGTCAATCCGTTGATTTCCCTATATGTTATAATTGAAATTTGTGGTAGAGATCTTGGAGGTTAAATCTGGGTTTGCATTGTTATGTTAGACCTTTGGTCACTCAATGAGTGTGTGTAGAGAAAGTGGAATAAAGGAGTTTCCTGAGCAGTGGAATGATCATTGATAGAACCTTTTTGATGTAGCACATGAGCGTGTGTACTGAGGATTCTGAGTTGTTCTTGAAAAATTAGAGGTAATGTAATTGCGTGACATCTTGGCTTAGAATAGCCGTGGTGTTCTGATGGGATCTATTTTTGTGGCGCTTTGGGTGCCTTCAATCAAATTATGGTTGATTAAGTAGAATGAGATGCATAAAGTATTCGGAGGATTCAATGGAGCCTCCCCACAGAGGTGTGGATGATGTATTTCAATTTGAGTATAATTTGAGGATGTTTAACTAAGAGGTTTAAGCTCATGTGGTAGTCAGTGAATTCGAATTTCAAAGTTCGAGAGAAATTTTATTCCTAGAAGTGAGGGACTGTGGCAAAGGATGATCCGTGGGATAATGATGCATTTTCTTGATTCTCGTTTGAGTTTTGTGTCGTTGACTTGTGTTTTCTGCAATTTGAGTTGGTGCTGTCTTGGCGTGTTGACTCTTTTCAAATTCAGACAAACCGCAAGTTTTGGTTTGGGGCATTTGAGTGATTTCTCCTTTGGTTGTAAAATGGATTTGTTTTCGAGATGAATTGTCAAATTTGGAATCTAACCTTTTGGTGGAGAGTTAGCATTGCGTGGATGCGATGAGGACTCTTTATTTCTAGTTGGATTCTCTTCGTTTCTGAAAGTTGTAGAAATTGGGATGTTGGCTTATCGCGTTGATCGTCTCGGGTCCTTATGCGAAGTACGCATCGTCTGGTGTGCTCGAGTGTTAAGCGAGTATCTGAGCAATTCCAAGGTTGGAATATCGTTGTTTCATTCCAGTCGCAGTTTCCTTACGAGTAGATTGGTGTGCAGATTCGAGGTCGAATCCTATTAAGGGGGGTAGAATGTAATACCCCGGATTTGGATCGGGTAATTAGAAAAGCAGCTGGGAAGGGAAAAGGCAAACAAGAACTGAAATTTCCTGAATCGGCGGGGGGTTTTCAGCGAACTTCCGTCAACCTGGGCCTGAGCCGCAGCCCAGGAGGGGCCCATGAGAGGGGCCGGCAAAGGGGGGGGGGGTTTTCCTCCACCCCAAACCCTAGCCTCTCCCCTCTCTCTCCCCACTCCCCTCCCCAAGCCGCCACCCCCCCTCCCCCTCTCCAACCGGCCGCCACCCTCCTCCCTGTAGTGAAGCAATTTTGTTCGTCAGATTTGGGTAAGTTCCTTACGTTTTCTGATCTTCTCATCTCTTAGAAAGTTGTAGCCCTTGGTCTTAGCTTTCTTTTGGCACTGAGATCATCTGATTTGGAGTTACGGTTTAGGCGATATGGTAGTTTTACCGCGACTGTCCAGGAGAGCTGACGTGATTTGGCAGATTTTCTTGTCGGGCCATTATGATTTACTTAGAGGCCGAATCTCGTATTTTCGTCTGATAGAGTTTTGTTCCTGATGTCGTTATCCTTCTTTTGGCACCGAGATCACTTGATTACGCCTTACGGTTTAGGAGATATGAATTTTTAATCGCGCGCTGTCTTGTCTGCCTGAGAATTTGGAACTGTCGGTTTGCCCCTCGGTTTTGATCTAGTTATAGTCAGATTCAGAACTTCCACCCAACTAGGTTTTTGTAGCCCTTGAAATTATCTTTCCGAGTTGATAAAGATCACCTCAATTGAATCAGTATATTGAAAGTTACATCATGTTCTTTGCTACTGTTCTGTAATCTGGACAGTTATCTGTTGGCTGTATTCATCTGTTGTTTCGGCCACTGGTTTGGTCGAATCAAAGAACCCCACCAACTAGATATTCGTAGCCTGGTACGATAAGAATATTTGAGCACTGGTTTCAAGTCATTATGACTTACAGATATTTAATTATGATTTTTCTCGTACTACTGATCAGGAAGGCTGAGATTGACTGATTAGTTAATTTGTCATTTTGAATCTTTGGTTATGTTGATTAGATGGGGGTTATGGTAGAACGCTTGTAGCCACGTCATGTCTTGATTTCTTATTTTGAATAAAAATTTGTGTAGGCGGTGGGGCAGGGAGTGGAGAGATTCCGTCGTTACCTCCTGGCTCGTCTCAGCGCGGAAGGCAAGTACCTTACTTTATCATAATGAAGGTTGATGAAAATGTGTGGATGAGTTGCTAGAATGGTTATTCATGTTTGTATGATTGTATTATTCTTCATTATGATGTGATAAGATTTTGTTGCATGACTTTCATATTGCCCATGCATTTGATTCCTGCCGTCCACGGGAGTGGAAACTTAAAAGTCCCATCATTCCAATATGGGCATATGAGACCCACCATTCCAATGTGGGCAACGTTGACCACCATTCCAATGTGGCAACCGGACACCGTGAAACGTTCTTCATACGGTGATTGGGTCCGTACTTTGTGAAGTACGGGCTTAAGTGAACACCGACGGGTGTATCACTCGCTATACCGCAGATCTGCCGCTGAGAGGTCCATTTTTCATTTCATGTATGCATTCATACTATGCGCTTCACGCATTCGTGGAAGATATGTTCTCTTGTCTTGATTATTGATTTGTTCCTTTGTACACGGTGAGATTGATGTTGTGCTTGCTGAGTTTCGACTCACCCTTGTTTTCTTGTGTTTATTTTTTTTAGGTGATCCATGATGTTATATTTGCTAGCGGGAGGGCGTAGTCCAAGCACGTTTCACACACCTCAAAGATTCACTTATTTATAAAGATGTTTTGTTAAGTTATTTGGTTAGAGAGACGAACTGTAATTTTTAATTCTTTTGGTTATATTCTGTGGTGGAACGGTTAAATACTCTTCGTTACTTTGTCTTGACTATTTTATTTTGGAGCAAATTGATTAATAGTTCCGCAAATGAAGTGTATGATGAAACTTTTGGTAGCATCTTGGCTTCCGAATAGCCAGGGTGTTACAGTAAACCGCAAGGTTTAATTGAACAAGATGATTATGTGACTTATAGATATTAAATTACTTTTATTATTTTCATGATTAGTATTGGAATTTATATAAAATTTCTATGACTAATAAATGGATAGGCACGATTTCTTTCTTTGTAACTGGAATTGGTGCTTTTACCAACAAAACTATTCAAAAGTGTCGTACAAACATCATGAACTAGTCCTCTCAAAGACAAAACATCGTGAACAATCTGCATTATGAAAAATTAATAAAACCCCAACTAAAAGTTACAAAATGTACTATAGTTGCATTGGCCTCAATAGATGGCCACAACATCAGTTAGGGAAGGAGTGGAGATATACGTCCTTACTTGCGAGGAAAGCTCGCTTTATTTACTATTTACAAAACTTCAAGTACTACTAATACACGACTACATGTTGGATCTTGTCAACTAGTGGATCCACTCTTAAGTGTATACAGGATGGGCCCTCCAGGTTCGGGGCCTGGGCGGTCGCCGCCCAATCCTAGGAATGGACTTGGCTATCACCAGTGGCCAGCCATGAATTTTTCAAAGCTTGGGCAAGCCGTAAGTCAGAGCGCAAAGAGGCGTTGGTGTTGGCCGATCCAAAGCAAAAAACTACTAGTTGATTACACGCTTGCCGTGCGCTCAAACTACTAAGCTCTTCTGATCTTTATTGCTTGTCTTATGCTTGGATGATTTTGTTACATGGTCTTGTACTTATTTTATACTCTAATAAAACCGACTGCTACATGGACAGAATATGAGACGAATTCTGTGCATGAAGCCGACACGGACTTCATCTCGGAAACCAAAACGGAAGATGAAAAAACTTTCTAAAAAACAATGATTATCTAACAATCACTCCCTAATCATTGTGTTCTTATTTTATCTCAACTATGCCAATCTTCCCACGTAGTTCTTGAAACTTGATGTGCCCAAGTGCTTTAGTCAAGATGTCCGTAAGCTGTTCTTGAGTGCTAATGTACTCCACCTCAATTTTGCCGTTCTCGACGCACTCCCGAAGGAAATGATACCGAGTGTCGATGTGCTTGCTTCGATCATGAAAGACTGGATTCTTGCTGAGGGATATAGCAGATTTATTGTCCACCTTGAGCACGATGCTACCAGCTTCTTCATTGTTCAGCTCACCAAGCAAACGGGAGAGCCAAATGCCTTGACATGCCGCCGTCGTTGCAGCAATGTATTCAGCCTCGCAAGAGGACAGCGCTACGACCTTCTATTTTTGGGACTGCCAGCTGACAAGACTGCTGCCGAAAAAAAACAACACACCGGTGGTGCTCTTGCGGTCGTCGATATCACCGGCCATGTCGCTATCGCTATAGCCAACCAGCTGTGACTCCACTGTCTTCCTTGCATAGCGACAACCATAGTTAAGTACGTAAATGTACCAAGAATGTGTTTGCTCACGCAAGATGCTCGGTGGTTGGTGTCTCCATGAAACGACTCACATACCCTACTGAGTATGCGATGTCAGGTCGTGTATTCACCAAGTACCGTAGACTCCCGACGATGCTCCTGTATGCCGTGGCGTCAGTAGGAGGAGCTGAACTCACCTTACTCAGCTTGAATCTGGCCTCCATTGGAATATGGCATGGATTGCAATCCGCCATACTGCTCTTCTCAAGAATCTTCGAGGCGTACGTCGCTTGGCTTAGTGTGATATAGCCATCAGCTTGGTGTACTTCAATACCGAGGTAGAAGCTGAGCAAGCCCAGGTCACTCATTTTGAACAAGCTTTTCATCTCTTCCTTGAAGCTTGTAAGCTCCTGTGGATCCGCCCCTGTGATGATCAAGTCATCGACATAAACTCCCACAAGAAGACGTGACGTACCGTTGCCACGCATGTACATAGCATGTTCCGACTCACTACGGTGAAACCCAAGTGACAGTAAATAGTTGTCGAGCTTAGCGTTCCACGCTCTTGGCGCTTGTCGCAAACCGTACAATGCCTTGCGAAGCTTTAGGACCTTCTCCTCGTGGCCATCAACCACAAAGCCGGGGGGTTGTGCGACGTAGACTTCCTCATCGAGTTCGCCATTAAGGAATGCTGATTTTACATCCATGTGATGAACCGGCCATCCCTCATGTGCGGCGAGTGCAATCAAAAGACGCACAGATTCGAGGCGAGCGACTGGCGCGAACACCTCGTCAAAGTCAATGCCTTGCCGTTGTACGTACCCTTTCGCCACTAGCCGGGCTTTGTGCTTAATGATGGTACCGTGTGAGTCCTTCTTGACCTTGTATACCCACTTCAGTCCAATTGGACGGTGACCAGTAGGAAGATCGACAAGTTGCCACGTACCATTCTCTTCGATGGAACTCATCTCCTCAAGCATTGCTCGGCGCCAACATTGATGTTGTTCGGCGTCGGCAAAACCAGCGGGTTCTTCTGCTGTCGTGAGATGCAACTCGTCGATGTCAAGTCCAATCACTGATGTTGTATCGTACAAATTCTGTAGCGTGCGAGTCCGCCTTGGTATGCCGTTGGACGGGGCGTAGCGTTAGGAGGAGGTGACACAAACTCCACTCCATTGTGTTGTTGTGGTAGCATCGCATCTTTGTAGTGGATGATGTCGGTTCTGTATTTGGAGAACGACACAGTGTGTCCTCTCCTTGTGTGTCAACTTGTTCACCACTTGTGACTGGATGAGAGATGTACTCCACAGTGAATGTATCACGGAGCCTATCGTGCATGGTCTCGGCTTCCACTCCCGCCGCCGCCTCGCCGAAGACGACATCGCGTGTCACGTGCACACGCTTGCCGACGGATCGTACACGGTATGCTTTGGATCGTGTTCAGAATCGATGAAGACCATGGGTTTGCTCGGTCGTCGAGCTTCTTGATGTTCGGCCGCACCTCCTTCACGCGGCGCGATGCACCCAAATGTGCGAAAGTATTGTACGCTTGGACGTGTTCCATACCATGCTTCATAGGCGTCTTGCCATTGGCGCCCGGGTTGGCGCTTGGTTAAGGATGTAGACGGCCGTTGTCGCCTCACCCCAAAACTCTCTGGCATGTCCTTCGCCTTCAGCAGTTGCGTGCCATTGCGACGACCGTCTGATTCCGGCGTTCGACAACACCATTTTGTTGTGGTGAATATGACGCCGTGAGGAGTCGTTTGACGCCACGATTCGCACAGTATTCACCAAACTCCATAGACGTGAACTCGCCGCGCGTCGGTGCGAAGAGCTTGAGCTTCGCCCGATTCCACTTCGACGCCGGTTTGGAAGTTTTTGATTGCTGCTGCCGCCTCGTCCTTCGTTGCTAGTAGAATCAGCCACATGTAGCGGCTGAGGTCGTCAACTAGGAGCAGGAAGTAGCGCTTTCCACAGGTGTCATTGGCGTGATCGACCGCATAGATCCCCATGCACCGGCCGAGGAGGTTCTCCGCGATGCCAGCCTCTGTGGAAACGAGTACGACGTTGCTTACCCGCTAGGCGCCATCACAAATTTGGTAGGCGTGGTCGATCTTGGAAGTCCCGCACCATGTTGCGTTGTGCCGACTTCGGTGCCTCAAAATTGAGGTGACCGTAGCGAGCATGCCAGCGCCATGCGTCGTCGTCGAGTCGTGCCGCTAAACACACCGGCTGTGCTAGGTTCAAAGAAAGAACATATAACCGGTTGTGTGCACGGTTTACCTTGGCGAGAAGTTGTCGTTGCGGATCGTGGATTCGTAGTACGCCTCCCTTTATCAGCATTTGGCAACCGTTCTCGTCGAGCTGCCCAAGACTGACGATGTTGGTACGCAGTCGGGGGATGTAGTACACTCCCGTCAGTGCGCGATGCTCTCCGTTTTGGCACATGAACAGTACCGTACCCCGTCCACAGATGTCGACGGTCGAAGCATCACCAAACTTGACTGAACCAATGACACCAGTGTCCAGCTCGGCGAAGACGTCCTTGCATCCCGTCATGTGGTTGCTGGCCCCGGTGTCAAGATACCACGCATCATCATGGTGGTCCTCTTCTCGTCCTAGGTGCACATCAGCATGCTCCTCGTTGAGCATGATGTCCTCGATCATGCTCTCGGTGGTCTTAGATGGTGCGCACACCTGTGCCATAAGTAGCATGGTTTGGTCGTCGTCAACCCTCACTAGGTTGGCCTGCTCGTTGCGTCGTGGCATGCGGCAATTTCTAGCCCAATGCCCAAGTTTACCACAGTTACGACACTTGTCCTTCGACACGTCACGACCGCCATTAGGCACAGTTCCATTTCTGCCACCGTCGCGGCCTTTCGGCTTGCCGCGGCGCCGATTGCTGCCATAGCCACCGCCAGGCTTCTGTCCACCAGACGAGCCTTGGCCATGCTCACGCTGCTTCATGCGCGCAAGCCACTCCTCTTCTGTGAGGAGGAGGTGTCCGCCGGCACCGTCGGTGTTGTCTTGTTCGAAGCGCTCTTCTACGGCCTTCAGTCGTCCGGTGAGTTCTTCCACCGAGAGCGTCTGCAAGTCAACGAGCGTCTCAATTGAGATTACTACATGAGAATACCTTGGTGGGACGACGCGGAGGAATTTTTTTACAACACGGTCTTCCTCAATCTTGTCCCCGAGTATTTCCAAGTTGTTGACTAAGCCGGTGAGCCGCATTGCGAAGTCATCCACCGACTCGCCGCTCTTGAATTTGATGTCATCAAATTCTTTGCGTAGCGTCTGCGCCTTTGCCTCGCGTACACGTTGGACTCCCATGCGCATTGTCTTGATGGTGTCCCATGCGTCCTTGGCGGTGTTCTTGACTGCAAGCGTAGACAGCATCTCCGACGGAACGGCTCGGAGTATGGCAGATAACGCCATCCTGTCGTCGCGGTAGTCGCCATTACCGGGGTCGATCGCCTCCCACAATCCTTGCGCTTGTAGATTCACCCTCATCACGAGAGACCAATCTCCATAGTTGGTTCGCGTCAACATCGGGTATACGACCGAGCCTCCTGACTCCCTCACCACGCGATGGATCACAACTTCCCCACCGCCATCGCCGCCATTGCGGATCCCGCCTCCGGGCGTTCACGAGCGTTGTTGGGCATCCTTGGCGGGTAGGTGAGTGGGAAGATGATCGACGCATCGCCGGATCGAGTGCAGGCTCTGATACCAATTGTTGGCCGATCCAAAGCAAAAACTACTAGTTGATTACACGCTTGCCGTGCGCTCAAACTACTAAGCTCTTCTGATCTTTATTGCTTGTCTTATGCTTGGATGATTTTGTTACATGGTCTTGTACTTATTTTATACTCTAATAAAACCGACTGCTACATGGACAGAATATGAGACGAATTCTGTGCATGAAGCCGACACGGACTTCATCTCGGAAACCAAAACGGAAGATGAAAAAACTTTCTAAAAAACAATGATTATCTAACAGTTGGTCGTCTTGTTTTACTTGGGTAGAATGCTATTTTTCGGTCGTGATCGACGTCGAATTTCACCGGGACTATCCATGACGCGTCGCCAATAATCCTAAAGAGAGATGGTAAATCCGCCCCTGGCTATCACCGGACTAGCTTGCAGGCTCAGGCCGTGAGCTTGATTGGCATTGATGAGCTGCATATGTGTGCGCGCGGGCCGCCTTGCATGTGTGCGGCGCCACCCCGCGCGACGACGAGGAGCCGCGGATACCAGTCGCTAGCTCGATCGCCACGATCTCCGTGGAGCAATAGCTGGACATGGACAGGATACGTCTTGTCGCCGCGCGGCGGACCAGCTGATCCATGGGCGCCGCGCGCGCCCATGCAGACTAGACACGGACGCCGGCGGCGTCGATGGTTGTGAGACGTGGAGTGGCTCGCCGGTCTCACGGGGATTGATTAGCCTTGTCTCATATCATATCATATCAAGGCGTCGAGATGCATGCATGCGCGCGCACGCTGCCCAAGAAGCCGCGGCGAGCGAACACGCCGGCGCCAGCGTGCCGTGCGTCCATCGAGGCTCAAGACGCATGGCGGCGGCGTTGGCCACCTCCCGGAGAGAACTCATTCACAGCTCGCTTCTTCTTTTGTGTTTCTCACAAACACATACTCACTGGTTTTACCCGCCGGAGTTGGAGACGAAAAGAAGCAATCGCAACAACAGAAGGTTTTTCCGGCGCCGGCTCAACCTAGCTCCGTTTCCTGTTTTTTACTCAATGCAATATCTTCTCGATAGAATAACTGAATAAAAGTACTAATGCATGCGGTCAAGCCGCTGAGCCTTGATCAGGTTATTGTGCCACGGCTCCTACAATTGAGCCACTAACTCCTGGCTACATGCCTGGCCACTAACACATGCGCATAGATTACACCTCCGTTACATTCACTAGCTAATTACTTGATCAACTAACTGGTTAACAGAAACTCACGCCATGAACTCAACGTGCACGACACATGTGCTGACTAATTTATCTACATGCAAAGCCATGCTAGACAATCACAAAAGCTTGTGACACGTCTAGATATGACTCCTAACACACTTAATATGTTAAATTGCGCGTCCTATCCTTAATTAATTGACATGCATTGCCGGACAGCAGGTTATGGACATCGATCATGCATGGGTACGGGGACACAGGTAGCCAACTAACTTTGCCAAACTGGAGTACGCTACTTCACAATAATCCTGGCTAGCTTGCGAGCCGGCGATGGTAAATTTAGAGAAATTTTCATGTACATTTTACCTGTAGTATATATTGATGGTATGAATTAAATTTGATCATTTATTTATTAAAGGTATAATATATCTTTTTTTTGTATTTATAATAGTATATAGACTTTTCCAACTATGGTTGAAAGTGCTACTCTTGTGGCATGTGGTCCTTACATGATCAATTGCAATTCTATCACCTTTGAGATTCTACTACTCATATTAGTATGTATAATATAACTAAATCCTAATTACTAATCTGAACCATTGGATCAAAAATAAAGAACAACTCGTATTAAATTGAGTGTACCGTAAAAGAGCTCTCTCTCTCTCTCTCTATATATATATATATATATATATATATATATATATATATATATATATATATATATATATATAGTTCAAAACCTTAAATCTGTATGACATTGTACAAGGTATGTTTCTAGTTGTGATATGCTGGCAATGTTCAAGCAAGGCATGCATGTGCCGGCTTAAATATCCACCAAAACGATCTACACACGATATATGTGGATCGGCACTTCAGATTGACGCAGACTCCGGTAGTGACCATTATACTGTTGCACAATTTGAGCAAATCTATGTTGTATATATAACACACCAATCATATTAAGTAGCTAGATCCATGCCAAGCAATGTTTGTATATATCCACCTAGCTAACCAGCTAATCAGGAAGGAATGACATATCTATACGTATATTTGAAATTCAATTCTGGTACATTATTATATTGTATGCATAGCATAGCGTTCCTATTCTCTGCCAATTGCAGATAGAGTAGGAAAAGAAGAGGTCAAGAACATGCGGTACAAGTTAATCAACATAAGATTAAACAAAAGCAGGGATGAGACCGGAGTTAACACAACTCAAGTTTGTAATTTCATTGATATTTAGCATCCATGAAGTACTCACTCTGACAAACAATGGACAAGGAAGTAAGAGAGTAAAGAGAATCGAAAATATGATCGAAAATCGTGTCTTGCTGTACGTAGTATATGCCAATTAATTAGAATCCAGGAACAACATGCATGATGACTAAGTCATGCATATCAATTCTTCTGTTCTCCAATGCATTGCACATACAAAAAGGATTATGCAATACTGGAACGGCCACTCTAGCACGTCATGTGACATGCATATATGGTCAGCCCTACACAATATCCCATGTACAATGAAGTTCGTACCCTTTTTTTTCTAGCAATTAACACGTGTAATTTGTTCCTAGCAATTTTGCAATTATAGCATTGCATGATAACTACAAGCGGAGTCAGTAAATTTTTTGTGTAACAAAGCAGTAAAGTCATGTCACTACTGCAGACGAGCTCTTTGCCGAGTGCTTAGGGCACTCGGCAAAGCCCCTATTGCACTCGGCAAAGAGCAGTCGGCAAAGAACCCGTCGGCAAAGGTTTCTTTGCCGAGTGCCACATATCAGGCACTCGATAAAGCCTTTGCCGAGTGTCATGTTAGCACTCGGCAAAAAAAAATCCGACGTCAACTCTGACGGCCTCTTTGCCGAGTGCCACCTCAGCGGCACTCGGCAAAGAATTTTTTTCTCTTTTTTTTTTTTGAAAATTCTTTGCCGAGTGCCATACTCTTGCACTCGGCAAAGAAATTTTTCTTTTTTTAAATTTTTTTTTTGCCGAGTGCCATGGCTATGGCACTCGGCAAAGTTGGGAAATTGGGTTTCTACTTCCCAGCTTTGCCGAGTGTCATGGTCACGGCACTCGGCAAAGCCCTCTTTGCCGAGTGTGGCACTCGGCAAAGAGGGGAAAAATGCTATTTTTTTTGGTTTTTTACTTTTCATCAGCACAAACAAAGAAATCACATATATATCAACACACAGCACAGGATATATCACATACACATCCATATTCCATCACATACACATCCACCATCCATAATCCATCACATACAAATCCATTGTCCATAATCCATCACATACATTCGCATCATCCATGACAATATCCATCACAATATATATATGTCTCTAGTAGTAGTCCAACATAAGGCTAAGTCTAACACAAGTCCATGCAACATGAAAAGAAACAAATAAGCAAGTACCTCGCCACCTCCCCACCCGAGTGTGAATCGCCACCTTGAGGGGGGTTAGCCACCACCCTACGGTGGAGAAGGGCCACCTTGAGGAGTCGAGTTTGAACCCGCCGACTGTGGCTGCACAAAGGAGAAGCGAATTCATGAGTATCTACAGGAGGGCCGCACAAGCTAAAGGAATAAACAACCATATATACTCACCGGAGTCCCTACAGGAGGAGGAGGAGCCACAACTGGAGCGAGCAGCGCAGCACTGGGGCACGACCACACCTGGCAAGGCCTGAAGGCTCGCCATGAAGCTGAACATGTCCTGCAGCCTCTGCGCCTCGGCCGCCCTCTGGCTTGTCTGACCTCCATCTCCGGTAGATGGGCCTCACTTTGGGCACTTTCTTTGGGCCTCCAACCTTCATAAGTCGGCTGCAACATTCCACCCGCAATGTTTAAACAATGCAAAGGCAAGGTAGATATGTAAAAGCAATGAGCGATGAATAAGCAGTACTAACCTAGAGTTCCGCCATCTGCTGCGTGAGCTCTGCCGAGGCGTATGGGAGGAGGTGCTCGTGCTCCTTGCTCGAATCTCGGCGAGGATGGGAGCAAGCGAGTCGATTGTCTTGTCCGCCATCCAAGACGGCCGTCTTTGCTTCCCTCCTCCCGGCCTCATCGAGGAGTGCGTGTCCGTGGGTGGGTGGCGGATCGAAGTCCTCCCCATGGCGCTCGCGGGCGCCGAGGTGTACTCGCTAAGCTTCTTGTGGGCCTTCGCGTTGGTGTACGCCTCGGCCCGTCCGCCAGTTGTAGGTGACTTCGGGCCGTCGCCTTGCCCTTGTGTGCCAGGCGACGCCATGAACTCGTTGCATTCACGGCCTTAGTGCGCTGGGATCTGCGAGGAAAACACAAAGATGATTACAAGTAATGAGAATTGAGCGTTAGAATAAATAAATAAAGATGAAAACACAAAGAAGATTACCCATGCAGGCGTCTGCTGAGGCTCGGTTGCCTTGGTGGTGTGGCGCCCACCCATCCGACGGCGATTCAAGCGGATGTTGTGCTTCTCCGCCCCTCCTCCGAGAGCCACTGTCCAAAATGGCCTCCCAAAGAGAGGCGGTGTCTGCGCACCAATCGGGACATTGCCGCATGCCATCAAGTTATCGATATGTCGAAGATGAAATGAAGCCTACCTATTCTTCATGGAAGGAGTCGGTATTAATGTTTCAGTACTTACCGAGAAGTCTTGCTCCTTGGTGGCGTCCCGGTCGACATCGGCCTTCCTCACCACGACCAAGGGCGTCGGCCAGTAGTTGATGATGCACTGGAGCGTCTCATGGTGCAGTCCGAGAGTCGGGACCTCTGGACCTTGTCTCGCACTCGCGCCCGGTCGTCAAACCCTTCGTCGCATCCGAAGAAGTCACGCATCTGAGACATCATGTATCGTTTCATCATTTCAAGAACGACCAATGAATGTAGTATTGACCAATTTAGTGCGATGAAGACTCACCCGAACTTCGGCCTTGATCCGCATCGCAGCGGTGCCGAACTTCATTGTCCTCGGCGGCGTAGAAGTGGTCCCACGTCGAGCGGCGAAGTCACCGAGGCGTAGGTGACCATGTCGGGTAGTAGTCCGAATCGAGAAGGCCGGTGGCATTGATGTGCCGCCCGTTCGGACACAACTTCGATTCTTTGCAAGAGTCATTAAGAAGAATTGTTAGTCTCGATTCGATTTTCAACATGTCATATGAAATAGTAGTGAAATAATACTTACTTGTCGCCATTGGGTCGAATCACCGGGCGCCGGTGAAGTGGGATCGATCGGCGGGAGGCTGCGAGGGCCCGCACAAGTAGACTCCCGACGAGTAGAGCGAGGCGGTGCAAGTGGAACCCTCTGCTGCCGATATCGCCGCCCCGTGGTCGACGAGTCGGAGGAAGTGCCACCCCTCCTATGTGCGAGCCCACCGCCTCGTCGTCCTCGCCCACCGACGGGGTGGCGGCCATTGCACCCTCGTCCTCGGACGGCGCAGGCGGCGCTCCTCGTCCTCCTCGGCGGCCCGCAGGGGTCGTCCTCGGCGTGGGGTGGTGGCGCTCCCTCATGTAGAGGAGTAGACCCCGACGAACTGCCTTCCGCCCGACATTTTGTCGAGTGCTGCAATTTCAAAGAGTAAACCAATTAGCACAGTTAAATTACAGGTACTTATAAAGAGATGCAAAATGAACGAAACATAATTGCAATAATAATAATAATATAGTATTACATGAATTAGAAATATTCTTCACGATCGGCAGCGGCTGGATCATAGGTGTCGTCATCACTATCAATATTGTTGAGTAAATCGGGCTCATCTCCATCGTTGTCATCATTGTCATCGCCTAACTGTAATCGCTCAAGCATTTGTAAGTCCTTAGCATTTTGCACCTCTTCCCCGTCATCCTCATCTCCATCGTCCTGATCAATGTCATTGTCTACTTCCATGCCCATCAGCGAAAATATGTCTATGTCAAACCTCCCTTCTAGCCCCTCTGGTTGATAGAACTCCCGTGTGTTTGGGTCAAAGTTGTAATCCTCATCGTTTGGGACATGCAGTTTACCGTGCGGCGATACCAACTGCACAAGGTACCAACCGATAAGATTGGGGTCTTTTTGGCACGCCCATGGGAGATAATAAACTTGCGTGGCCTGTTGAGCCACAATATAGACATCCTCTCCTTGATAGGCGAGAATCTGTCAATTTCGACTTGTCCAATCTCGAAATGTTCTTGTGACATTAGGATCGAACCAATGGCATTTGAATACATTTGGATTAGGAGCTTTGCGACACTCAAAATTGAGCTCGTATATTTCTTCTACTATGCCGTAGTAGTCGCGCTCATCGGTGCCGGGCGTACGAACTCCGGTATTCGTGGTTTTTCGATTGGGCCGACTCCGCTCGTAGTTTCTTGTGTGAAAGCGATAGCCATTCACATCATAAACGGTGAATGACTTGACCTTGTAGGCGAAGCCTTTGGCGAGCCCTTTCAACTCAGCATCCATTTCCGCATCCTTGCGGGCCCGCAAGGCGAGGTAGGATAGATCGTTACATTACTCGCTCGTAGGAGCAAAGTGGGATGTCAAAGATTGAACGAGGTAAATTGGACGGTACCTTCGTATCGAACCAGGATATGAAATCGGGCACACCATCTTTGAGAAGACTATCTTCTTCTTGAGGGGAAGGAGCCCTATTCCCTCTCCTGTATTTATTCAGAAATTCCCTGAAAAAACAAGAGATAAGGGGGTTGGATAGATGGAGGATAGTGACAAGGGCGTATGTAACAAGCTCATTGAGAACTTACTGCACATAAGGCTTCACTTCGTCAAGGTTCAACAACACATACTGACATGATAGTCGCCACTCATCATGCCGCAAGGTCTTGGTGCCCGATGTGCTTGCCTTTCCGAGTTGCCCTTTGAAAAGGCTGAGGTTCGATGAACTCTCGTCCGCGTTATAACGAGGGGGACGATTGTGCACGCTGGGAAGGCCATCCTTATAGTATGTTGTTGTGAAGTTTGACACCTCCTCCAGAATGAATGCCTCTGCCACAGAAGCCTCAATTTTGGCTTTATTTCTACACTTTTTTCGAAGAATCTTTAGACATCTCTCAATTGTATAGCACCAACGGGCCTGCACGGGCCCCCCCCATTCGTGCCTTGTACGGTAGGTGCAAAATCAGATGCTGCATCGCCAGGAAGAAGCCGGGTGGGAAGATCTTCTCCAACTTGCAGAGCAACACAAGTGCCACTTTCTCCAAGTCATCAATCACGTCCCGAGATAACTCCTTGGCACAAAGCTGGCGGAAGAAATAGCTCAACTCTGCCAGCACGCGCCACACATGCTCAGGGACGTATCCCCGGGTCATCGCAGGAAGGAGCCGCTCAATCCATATGTGGTAGTCATGACTCTTCATCCCTAAGACTCGCATAGTGGACAAGTTCACTCCCCTACTCAAATTCACCGCATGCCCATCAGGGAACATTAACGTCTGGATCCACTGCAGTACTTCCTTCCTTTGGTCCTTTTTCAAGACGAAATCGACCGGAGTCCTTCTCCATTTCTTGCCGGGCGCGGGAGGCTTCATCACTTGCTACAAAAGAGGCTATAGCAGACAACCCATCACAGACGGTTCCTTTGGAACCGTCTGTGTTGGGTCCGCTCGGGCTTTGTTTTAGCGCAATGAGCCTATCACGAGCGGTTCTATTTCCAACCGCTGCGTGATATCCTGACAGTTCCTGACGGTTACGAAATAGAACCGTGCGTGTCATATCACGACGGTTCTATTTTGAGTAACCGTGCGTGATATCACGACGATTCACGAGCGGTTACGAAATAGAACCGCTGTGTGATATCACGAGCGGTTCTATTTTGAACCGTGCGTGATAATTACTATCCTGAGCGGTTACGAAATAGAGCAAATGCGTGATTCTGTCTTCATATAAATTGGCCGAGACATCGCCGGCCGCCGACCGCCATTGTGTCTACCGCTCCAGCGCCACTTCCCCGCCTAGCTCCTCCAACTGCGGCTCCTCCTCTAATACTAGTATGAGCTCCTCCAATGCGCTTGTGGACTTAGCATTGTATTGTGTGTTAATGCATTGACTAAAAGAAAGGAGAAAACATAGTGTAGATGCTAGCGTGAATTAATATTGAGAAGCCCCGCAAATCTTAGTTTTGAATAATGGTTTCCCTTATAACTAATGAACTAAAATTTGACTTAGGAGTGGTAACTTAATAAAAGCTGAATTAGGTCTAATAATCACTAAAATTTGAGTTAGGATAATTAATTGGCTTAAAAAATAAAATTTACACAGGTTCACGATGCGGTGGGGTTTGGGTCAACAATATTGCATTTACTGTTCGGTATTTTAGGTTAATAAGTGTTGTATGAGATGATGCCTATATTTGGGTTGCATGATTGTTCAATTGAGATAGATATCGATTGTCGAGAGGTAGGGATTATCGAGAGATATTAGATATTTTCTTCGTGAGCTCCGAGGGTAACGATCTATAACCCTTTATGTTTGCTATAAATTAATCGCTAATCAATTTGACACTAATTTGTTACATGCGTAGTATAGATGGATCGAAACTGGATGTACGGTGTGAACCGTGTGAGTCAAGATTACATTAATGGCGTGGTTGCTTTTAGAAGAGCCATTTGGCGGGATATGTTGAAGAATGGGATAAATTTTATGTCTTGTCCGGTGCATTGATTGCGGTAATCGAAGATGTTTAACAACGCGCGCAGATCGAAGCGCACTTGATTGAAGGGTTTCAAAAATGGTATACATGTTGGACGATCACGGTGAAGAGCGATTATACGAAGTTAATAATGGCGACATCGCCGAGGAAGTCAACGATTTGCGGTTGTGGACTGTGCTTTTGATGAGGATAGGGGGCACGATGACAATCTGGATCAGATGCTACGCGATGCAGAAGAGAACTACAGTGAGAGAGAGTTTTGTAAATTCGAGGGCTTAAGGGAGGACTCGGTGAGACCTTTGTTCCCTGGCTGCAAGCCGGAATACACAAGGTTGTCAACCGTGCTTGAGCCGCTGAAATTGAAGGCAAGCAATAGTTGGTCCGATAAGAGTTTCACGGCGTTGTTAGGTCTCTAGCGGACATCCTTAGGAGAAGCGTGTTGCCCAAACACCACCTATCAAGTAAAGAAGGTTATTTGCCCATTGGGAATGGAAGTAGAAAGAATACATGCATGTCCGAACGATTGTATCCTCTACAGTAAAGAGTATGCAGACATGTATTATTGTCCGTGTGCAAAGCATCCCGATACAAGCGTCAAAATATCGCTAAGGTGAAGCAAGGACCTCCTGCTAAGATGTTGTGGTATCACTGTAATCCCACGTTTGAAGCGTTTATTTGCGAACCCAAAGGAGGCAAGATTGCTGCGTTGGCACTTGAGGAGCGTAAGAGAGATGGAAAGCTAAGACACCTGGCGATTACGCGATGGAGAAACTTCGATCGGAGATTGAAGAGTTCGGTCTTGAGCAGGAACATAAGGTTAGGGTTGAGTACGGATGGAATGAATCCTTTCGGTAACATGAGCGTGACATAGCACTGGCCGTGAATCTATGTATGTACAACCTTCCTCCTTGGCTCTGTATGAAGCGGAAGTACATTTTGATGTCACTACTTATCCAAGGGCGAAGCAACACGGGAATGATATTGATGTGTACCTAGCACCATTCTGGAAGATCTTGTAACTTTGTGGAGCGAAGGGGTTCATGTATGGGATGCGTACAAGCGAGAGAACTTCACTTTACGCGCCATGTTGTTCGCACCATCAATGATTTTCACGCCCTTGGTAACTGTGTCAAGACAAAGATAAAAGGAGCCAAAGCTCGTCATGACCGCTTAGATGCTACGAGAGTGTATGGTGAACAACTCGCGCAAAGCGTGTATATCGTCACCGTAGGTTCCTTCCGAGAGTCACCCATACCGCAAGATGAAGAAACAATTCGACGAAATAAGGAAGGCGGTTCGACTTCAAGGGCTTTTAGTGGGAAAGAGGTCTATGATATGGTTAAGGATATCGATGTTGTGCTTGGGAAGGGGCGTAAATTAAGAACCCGTGAGAAGAACATCGGAAGAAGCGGTTAATTTTTGGGACTTGCCTTATTGGGAGTACTTAAAAGTTCGCCATTGCATCGACGTTATGCACGAGAAGAATGTATGTGATAGCTTGATTGATCTCTTCTTTGAACATTAGTGGCAAAACAAAGGATGGTGTTAGCATGCGGCGTGACTTGGTCGATATGAACATAAGGACCGAGTTAGCACGAAAGAGACCGATACAGAGACGACGTACCTTCCCCGACTTGCTACACTCTGCCCAAGGCCGAGAGAAATGAACGTGCTGAGCTTGCGGTGTGAAAGTCCGTCTGGTTACTCCGCTAACATTAAGAAACTTGTTTCTATGCAAGATTTGAAATTAATTGGTATGAAGTCGCATGATTGTCGTGTCTTGATGACACAAATGCTTCTGTTGCAATTAGGAGTATCTTAGAACAAGGTCCGAGTGGCAATCTTGAGGTCGTGTTATTTCTTCAACTCAATTGCTCGAATGTCATCGATCCCCAAGGACTAGATGCTCTGCAGCCGAGGTAGTGGCGACTCTGTATCATCTTGAGATGTATTTCCTCCGTCATTTTTCGATATCATGGTCCATCTCATTGTTCACCTTGTGAAAGAGATAAAGATATGCGCCCTGTGTTTCTCGTCATATGTACCCGTTCGAGAGGTACATGGAATTCTCAAGTCCTACGTGACGGAATCGATCTCGACCAGGAGGCGGCATCATCGAAGGTTATGCAACGGAAGAGGTCATTGAGTTCTGCGTCGACTACATGGCTCGGTGGATCCGATTGGTGTGCCTCTATCTCGTCATGAGGGGAGACCTGGATGGTATCGGGACCATCGGAAGGAAATCAATCACTCCCGATCCGATACGTGCGCTCAAGCCCATTTCACGGTCTTGCAACACATGACCCAAGTGTCCCCGTACATCGGCGAGCACAAAGACATGGTGCCAATGAGAATCCGACCGGTCGGAGGTTTGGATCACGAGAGCACAACACAGCCGTCGGTTCAACGAATGGTTAAAGGTGCGAATCACTCGGAGGTCATCAAGTGATGATCTGTTGCTATGGTTGGCAAGAGGGCCACATTTACAATTGTCACATGGCAAGGATACGACATAAATGGGTACACATTTTATACGGCATTTCGGGATAGGAAGAGCACGGTCTTGAGCAAATGTGTCGCATAGATGCATTCGATCTGGGTAAATTTGAGGAGCTCGTACTATGGGCAAATAAAGGAGATATGGGAGATCGACACGTGCTTTTCAAGATCCCCTATTTGGTGCCGTTGGGTCCATCTCCCACAGGTGAAGGTCGACAAGTACGGCGTCACTACCGTGGACCTCGAACGTGTCGGATACAAAGACGAACCATTCGTACTGGCTAACCAAGTTGTTCAAGTCTTCTATGTAACCGACCCGGCAAATAAGAAGCGCCACGTAGTTCTTCATGGAAAAAGGAGGATTGTCGGAGTTGAGAATGTAGTGGACGAGGAAGAATACAATCAATTTGACGAGTTGCCACCTTTCAGAGACGGCATCAGGCTCGAGGAAGAACCCAGTGAGGAAGCTAGCTATATGCGCGTCGATCATCATGAAGGGCTATATTTTAATTAAGAATTTACTCCATTGTAATTAACTAATTTATTCCATTGTCATGTGTTAATGTGTTATGGACTTATGATCTTTAATATTGATGACAATGTGGATGTTCATTGTAATGTACGGAGTATCAAATTAAATTGGTTTCACTTCATTTGGAGTTGATGTTCATTGTAATGCTCAAATCAACAAAATGAGTTCATGGAGCTTTGATTTCACAAAGTTAAATACAAAGTCAAATCATGAGATCCGATTGTGATGGCATTTGCCGACTCCACAACGATTATGATGGCACGGAGCAACTCTTTATCACTATATATCATCAATAATCGTATGATTAGAAGTATGGAACAGGAAATCTTTGGCTATACCATGTTTGCATGTTCCATATATAGGGAACGTAAATCTTTGGCTATACCATTCTCCGAGACATCACGAGGCGGTTCTCGAGGAACCGTGCAGTGATCTATCCGAGCGGTACCCTCAAAGAACCGTGCGTGATGTTTCAAACATCACGAGCGGTTCTGAGGGAACCGTCTATTTATATCTGACGGTTCCCTCGAGAAGCATGCGTGATGTTGTTCTTTAAAGGCAAAGAACCGATAGGGTTTCCACCTCTCCGCGCCCCTTAGGTCTCGCGCGATCTTTCCGCTTCGCCGTCACGCCGCCCGACCTCGGCGCCGCCATCCCGACCTCGGCGCCGCCTCCCCGACCTCGGCGCCGCCATCCCGACCTCTGCGCCGCCTCCCCGACCAGTGCGCCTCCTCTCGAGCTCCTCCACGACCCGGGCCGGCGCCACCTCCTCCCGACCCGGCATCACCTCCTCCCGAGCTCCTCCCAAGCACCACGAAGTAAGCCGGCCACCCCGGTTTAGGCGGCTTCTTGATGTTTGATTGGTTTGCTTGAAAGCTTGCTTTGAGTATAGATGGGCGACCTACACATGCACGAGTAAAGCAACACCTTCAGATTAGAACTTGCTCATCATTAGAAATTAAAATGAAGCCCTTGTAATTTACATGAATGCAGGTCTTGGAAAATACGGGTAGACCATCTACCCTCTCCAAACTACTTCAGATTTTAGATGGACTTGCATAGTTGCGATCTTGGCTATATCAATCCTAGGCCAGAATGAGCCCTAACAAGAATGTGGTGTGCCAATGCAAACTGTAGTCAATGTACGTATTGCATGTTGGTAAATAAGACTAAGTGACCCATTGAGCAGTTGTTTCACAAGTATATAATTAATACAAGAACGGCTAGCTCATACAGATCGGATATTCTTGCCATTAGCATATTTTGCACCGCTTTTTAGAAAAGAGAAACATTTAAGTAGTATATATCACCGTATCATTTTTTGGTATATGAGAATAGTATTCTAGCTTCTTAAACAACATCATTAGAAAGATTGGTGCATTTTTGGATTTTGTTAATTCTAGGATGCCATATATATCTTATTAATTACATCATCGCATATTCTTTTGAATTTATTAATTCTAGGATGCCATATATATCGATTAGATAGCAAGTAAGCGAGATGGCAGAGGCGCCGTCTTCGCCACCGTCACCGACGACGGACATGGCGTTGGCGCCGTCTTCGCCCGCGTCACCGACGCCGCTTGAGATACGTAAGCGAGATGGTAGAGGAATATCGAAATTGCTCACGCCGATCGACCATCACGAGGTCGGTGGCGTTGGGTCCCTCCGAGTCCCCGGCATCGTGGCGAGATTCGGACCATCTGCGGGATACTTGCAAGGAAAAGGTCCCTATCACCACACCAAAGTGGAAGTCTCTAACAAAAGATCAGAGACGCGTGCTGTGGGAAGACCTTTCAAGCAGGTTCACTATCCCAGAAACAGACATGAAACGCGTCGAGCGGCATGCCTTGCTCTCCATGTGTCACGCGTGGAGGACCTTCAAGAGCGTTCTTGTCACGCGATGACGTGAACAAGAGTGAGGCGCCCTTCACGAAGTTTCCATTCTTGACGCTGGAAACATGGAGCGCCTTTGTGGCTATGAAGACGACGGATGAATTTAAGGAGCAAAGTGCGGCGCACAAAGCAATCCAGGCACGAAACACTCACCTCCACAGACTCGACACCGCTGGGTACGCGGCTAAATCCGCGCAATGGGAGGCGGAGGAGGAGAATCTATTTCGATATCACACACCCGCGTTCCGTGCACGGTTAAGCGAGGGCAAAAGTCTCGTCTGATGGCAGCGTCACTTTCCCAAACCCGGCGGACCAGGAAGTGTCCCAACGTGTGGTAAATATGTCGAACTACCTACTTGTTTATAAGTCCATAACTTCATAGTGACTATAATAACATGATGACCTCTTGCGGCGTGAATTGATTGCCCAAACTTAGAAGGCTCCTTCCAAGAACACAGGAGAAGGATATACTATCTACGGCCCTAGGAAACAAGGAGCACCGGGTCGCACGCGAGGCAAGGGTTAACGTACCTTGGGTACATGGATTCATGACGACTACTTCATGTATAGAAGTAGGAAGAGATCCAAGGCCGAATACGACAATCGGTTGAACCGCTTAAGCGTAATTTCAGGGCGAGATAGCAAGTTTGCGGGATCAATCGAATCAAGTACTCCGCAACGATGCATAAGCCGCCCCGTTATTGCGGGAACGGTCCTCCTCGACATCGGAGTAGTGTCGCGTCCACGCATAATTTTGAACGTGACGACGACCAATTACCGATAGACCGCATCAAGGTAATGTACATCTATGGAATGCACCAAAGATAGACCTATAGGACGCCTTAGCTAATTGCGTATCGTTTTGTAGGAGCCGACGGCCTACAAGCTCCAACTGAGGTTAATTGGGTCCATTCCTATTGAGGCTGGGCGGGGGATGGTGCATCCATACCAGGAAGGAGCGAAGGCAAAGACGGTGTCGGTGGCGCATGGTTACGCAAGGGTGGAGGTGGACATGGTACATCAACATTTCATGGCCGTCCCCGCTGGACATTCGCCCAACGAAGAGATCACAACACTAGGGGATGCCGTACGTTTTATCCAGTGGCCCAAGACGGACATCGTCCTGGACCCAGCAGTGCCGCAATCTCGACATGACCATTCCTCTCCAACGGAACCCTCCATGACTCCACCTCATATTTCTCCTCAGAAGTCCACCTCATCGGTTCCCGTGGAGAAGACGCCGAAGGAACAACAAAAGCGTGCTACCGTATCGGTTCCCGAGTCGTCTCGCAGGAAGACGCTGCCAATCGTGAAGGCCAAATCGACATCGACGAACATTAAGCCGCCTCCCAAGTCCCAGAAGCACGGGAAGTACTCCATCGGAAAACCGTTGTGCCCTAACGCACAATTAGCCCACGCTGGATTTGCTTGTCAGGCTTTGCATGCCTGGTACTTGTGGAATACCGCAAAGAAGGGGTGCGATACTGGAATCACCGTCGCATACAAGGATGAGCATTTCTTCAACGGGTCGGGCAACTTCGTGGTGGGCTTCAACGACTTATTCAACCTATTCAATCTCGAAGCCCTCGGCGCCCGCTTCTACGATGTTGGACTTTGTAAGTGTGTACAATCAAGTTCTACATTCATGTAATACCGATAAATATCGCAACTCATTGCTTATGTATAGATACATGATGAAAAATGCGGGAAGGGCGAGAAGAGTGGGTTCCTCGACCCACACGTGGTATCTATGCAAACCATCCAGCGGCACGCGACCTTCGCCGAGAACTATATAACGACGGCATTGCTTCTTCGTAATCGCAAGGACTACATCTTGGTGCCCTACAACTGTGGGTAAGTGCTTCACTATTTGCTATTCAAATTTCATTTGTACTTAGGTTTAATAGTTATAGCGACATACATGAGTAGGTACCATGGATCCTTTTAGTCATTATACCCAAGAGGAACACTGTGATATATCTTGATTCCCTAGTCGAAGCGATCATGACTTGACGTTACGCAGGAATACTCGACAAGTATGATCATTTCCTCCATACATAACTCTATTGTAGTCTTCCTTCGTTTGAAATGCCCGAGGATAACTTTTTCAATTATGTAGTTCGTTCATCTCCTATGTTAGCCAACAAGGAAGATACAATGGATCCAAATACCAACTAACACGGGCGACTAAATTTCAGATGCGCTACAACACAATAATCCTATATATATCATACTTCATAAAAATGTGTCTTCAATCGACTATACGTACATATGTAATTCTATTTTTGCAAAGTCAAAAAAAAATGATGAGCTATGTGCATTCTCGTTTGCCATCATATGCAAACAAATCATTAGTGCTAAGATGAAGAATCAGGAGGTTTGTCAATCTCGAAATAATTTTTTGTAATTGTAAATTCAAATATATATCCTTACCATTTTTTCTTGACCTAGCGGTGGTTTGATAATAGATTTACATGGACTCGTTGCGCAAGAGCTCGTGGAAGTTCGAGGCGCACTATGCACCTTTATCATGAGCGAAATAGTTAACAAAGGAGAGTTTCACTCCATCGCCGGCCAGATTCACGCAAACAATTGACTTAATTGTAATCCAACTGCACAACTATAGCAAAAATACTTCAACAAATTCGATCTTTATTAATTTATTTTGAGTAATGGTCAATTTGAGTTGTCAACAATTGATTCTGCGATGTATCATTTTTGTACATGCTTGTTTTCGAGGGCATGGCTAGCAATTCCGAGGTGGCCAAAAACGACAAACAATGTAGCTAGGGTCGCTCGGTACCACGAGCGGTTTTATGTTGAAACCGTGCGTGAAACTATTACCACGCACGATTTCAACATAAAACCGTGCGTGGTAATAGCCTTCACTGACGATTTTAAAGTAAACCGTCGTGATACTAGACATATCACGAGACGGTTTACTTTAAAACCGTGCGTGATAACCACTTATCACGACGGTTTTTAAAGTGAACCGTGCGTGATAAGTGATTATCCGTGATAAGTGGTTATCACGCAGGCGGTTTACGTTAAAACCGCTGCGTGATAAGTGTTATCACAGACGGTTTTGAACCGTGCGTGGTAGCTCGCTTGTTATCACAGACGAATAAATATAGGCGGTTCGAAACCGCTGCGTGATGACGGTTCCGAACCGTCTGTGATGACGTGTTCTGTTCGGATAAATATCCAGGTCATTGCAAATAAGTTTCAAAGTAGTTATGTTCGGATTCTATTCTGCAAAGAGGAGAAATTAGGATTCATCATAAGTTTTCCTTGGACTAATCTTTAAAAATAAAAACGCGACAGAATTAGGCCTACTGGGCTGCAACATTTAGGGTGCCACAAAAAGGCTGTCACATATATGAATATTTACAGCCATAGTAAACATGATGTAATGCATCACGCACTAAATGACTGATGAAAATATTTGGCATGAATAACATGAATTGTCTAAATTTGATGTTCATCCTGGAGGAATTGTGTTCTGCTCTAAACTCGAATATGCATACTGCACAGGAAGTAGGAATTTAATGAGCCGCGGTTAAAATTAAAGTGCACACCCAAATTGTACAGCAGGTAGAAGAATATAAGAGGCAAATATGAACTCACGCACCACTTGCAAGACATGATAGGTCATTTTTATGTGATCAGGGATGTGCTCGTGCAGCACTGCAGCACCCTTCTTCGTGGCCGTAACCATCTTCTCCATTTTCACCTCCTCAACCTTCCTACCACCATCTGCACCAATCAAATACGCAACCAAACACGCCAAACAACAGTTACTCGGATAAAGTTCAGATCTTCGTCTCCAATAACATATATGAAGAAATTAATAGACCAACAAACCTTTCGCAACATTCTTGTCCTCAACAGCACCATCCACAGTTGCCACGGCGTTAGCAGGGCTGAGAGCAACCTCTCGATAACCTCCTCCTTCCTCCCATTCGCCGCGAGTCCCCGTGCCTTGGCATATGCCTGCAGCTCACGGTAGCCCATGCCCTCTAGCTTCGCCGCATCCAACGACGCGTCACCGTTCTCATCGTCCCCATCACCACGCCTTTTCCTCCTCCTTTTGTTCTCGGCGTTCCCTTTGCCATCCATGACCACACCATCCGCATCTACCGCCTTGGCTGCTGCAGACACCGCATCCTTCTCCTCCTTACGGATGGCGATGTCCAGCCTTCGCACCTGGTGGAAAAGGCATTGCAGGACGGAAGTCACAACGACAATCCCCATATGTGCCAACGTACGGACACACAAGCACAACAGACAAGCACACGCGCGCATATGCGCAAGCACATGGTGTGCGCATTCGGGCAGCTGAAATGTGCGTAAATTTTGGACACGAATCGCAGGTAGATGACGCAAGCAGACTGCGGGGCGCGTGCCGTTGCCGGCGGTGGCCATGCTAGTGGGGGGAGTATGGAAAAAACAATTGGAAATGGGAAATGCGACTCACGAGCGCCGGCTTGGTGCCGGAGACGTTGAGGCCGCGGCGCTGCAGCTCGGCGCGGAGCTCCTCCACCCGCAGCCTCGCCGACATCTCTTCGCCCTACCTCCGCCCCGTCCGGTTCCTGGTGTTCCTGGAAGGCTCTAGAAGGTTCGGGGGGCGGCGGAGGGAGGGCAGGTGGCGCGGTGGGAGGGGTAACGGCGAGCGAGAGGGGGTTTGTAATAGAGTGGATAGGGAGGGGGATTGGAATCCTCTGACATTGTTAACCGTGCTACAGTATTATAATATTGATCAAGAAATAAAAGATGATACTGTATTTGACACTATTTATAAAATAATATACCAGTTTATTGATATGTTCTTTTCGGATTGGTATGGTATAACGGTAAGAACATATAAGAGGGTTTCAAACATATGCACTAGATATGGAACTCACGAGACACCTCAGCAGCCCAATGTGGTGTTAAGCCGGTGTGGAGTTCACAGGTAGGGTTGTCCTACATATATCAGCAAGTTGATTTTATTTGATTGATTCCTAAGGCTAGTGCAAAGTGAAAATTATGTGTGAGGTTTTGTGGGAGCAATTCCTATATAGTTTAGCAAAAACTTAATTCATATAATTTCTACTAAAACTCTTTTATTCTAGACGCTACTCCTTTCTTTAATTACAACATGCAAAAATCAGAGATGTCATCCGATAAAAAGAGGGAAAAAAAACGGAAGGCCCATCAATAATTAAATTTTAATCCATTTTACAATTTTATTATACATAAATCATAGTAAATTATTTATGTATTTTTTTTTGTTTTTGGTCACCGCAATTATTCTCGAATGTCTTAATAACTCTTATTTCAGTCACATGATTCAAAATCTAGCGTATACTTTGAGAGATTGAGCAAAAATAAAAGCAAAGATAGATAAAAAGTAAAATTCTATACCAATAAAATATAACAATATAGTAAACCCGTTATGGGTTATCCACCTTGATTACCAAATTAAAAGTATCAAACATACGAAACACAACACCATGAAAAGAGAAATGGGGATTAACGGCCAAATAAAGAAGCAAATTAGACCCATTCGAAGGGAGATTCAAAATGGATATTAATTCCACTAAAAAAACACCCAAAAATAGATTCAAATCTACTGGTTTTAATCAACTCACGGAATCATACACCTCTAATTGAACTAATTCTACTCACAAAAGACGAACGGGAAATAAGAGCACATAATTTTGTAAAAAAAATGGTTAGAACTTACAATCGAAAGAAGCTTGCCGATCCGAATCATCACAGCATCGGAGCAACAATCTCATAGCAAATAAAAGGCTAAAAACGACTGTTTTCACAAAAGAAAAAACCGGCTGAAGGCACGACGGAGATAGGGGCATCTATCCTTTGTTGTCAGGCGTTGACGTAGGCCTAGGTCAGACGCTGAAACTATCGATCAAGCGATAAAACTAATATGATTCACTCACCAACCAGCAGAGGGATAAAACTAGTTATGGCAGGATTAACAGCAGGTGTGGAGCTCACCTAGCTCGATCTTGACAATAAAATTTCGATGGCAGAACAGCCAAATACAACAAGGGGAAATCAAGTTACTCTAGATGTGGGCGTTAGCACTATTAATCAGATTGGTAGCTAGTGCGAATCAAGGGCATTTTGATTGCAGCAAAGTGCAAATTGTGAAGAATTAATTTGAACCCCATCTGATAAGATTTCTACCGTGTGCAGCCGAGAGTGCAAAGCTAGTGGATGGATGATATATCGAAGCTAAGCAGGAGTTTAAAAAGGTACATTTTTTAGTACAGATGAGTTATATGGGATCTGTACCCTTTCTGTAAGGTGTCTGATTGCCTCCATGGAGCTTTGGCTCGCATCAGCCCATGCAAAATTTAGGGTGTTTGGTTGACTGCAGCAGCCTCCAAGTCATGCCACGCGCGTCTAAGATTCTCTCCCGGGATTCGAGCTTCGCTCACGAGCCAGACCGGTAGGATGCAGGCACGTGCACGAGCGATGCAACCATTGTGGATTTCACTCACCTTCTTCCCGCTCGTGATTACTTTCTCTTGATTTCTGTGGATATCATGGAGATATGCACATGATCTTAGAATGATGATATAATTAGCAATAGTGTTGAGGATTTGTCGAAATATGCGTTTTCGGCAACGTTTAGATGTTGTTAGGCAATAAGCGGTCAGACCGGCCACCACTGGCGGTCAGACCGGCCAAGCCTCGGGTCTAGTGGGTGGCGGTCAGACCAGCCATAAAGGTAATTCGAGTTTGGAGGTAGGCCAAAAATAGAGGTTGTTGGCAAGAGAGGAGTTTCTTCTACACTTGGTTTCATAATTTTTTGTGCTTTGAGTCAAAAGTTCTATTCGTTTGAAATTTTCAGAGAGATCTCGGATTTCTAAGGTGGAATTTTGGCTAAGTCCCTTTGTTGGGCGATCAGACTGGCCAGGTGGCGGTCAAACCGGCCAGGGGTGGTCAGACCGTCCATGGGTGGCGGTCTGACTGGTTTTGCCTTGTTCGCCGACCAGTTTGGCGATGATGTTTGTTGGTTAGGTTAGATTCATGGATTTCAGTGCATATGTGTTACATTATGCATGTTTTGACTAACGTGGCTCAAGTTGGGAAGAACTTGTTCCTGGAATTAATTTCTTGGTCTATTGCTATGCAGGAGGCTTGGAGGTCAACGATAGTCAACGGCGAGGATGATCGGGACTAAGCTTAAAGAGCTAAGATTCAGAACGATCGAGGATGTCGGATGAAGCCAGTGGACTCAAGCATGACGCAAAATGGACAAGCATGTCCGAATGGGAAGTTCTCTGTGGCGGGTTGCATCAAGCGTTGTGGGGGTCGGTGCAAGTGCCATGGTGGTTTCGGTGGGAGCCGGATGGGAGAGACTAGCCTACATGAAAAGAGCTATTGATCAACCTACACGTGGTGAAGCATGTGATTGCTTCATAAAAATTGGACTCGGTCTTTGGAGAAGGACCGGGAAGAGGTATTTTGGTAATTTCACCAAAATACCGTCTTGATACTTTTTTGGTTAAACCACGACGCAAGGAGAAGTAGTTTAGGTCAAGAGTAGATGAAGACGACGCTTTGTAATGTGTGCGTGCGTGAGTAAAACTCGTTTATGTGTGGGCTTAACGGGTGCTCATTTAGGATGTCTTGTTAGAAGTTAGCCTCGACTATAAAAGGGGAGGGTGCTGGTTGTGTACATTCCAACCCTTGTATTAGAAAAAAACCCTCATTTGTGTTTAGGGAGAGAAGAGGGAACTGGAGAGGTTAAAGTTCTAGAGAGTTGAATTGATTTTGTACTCAAGTGTTGAGTTTTTGTCCTCCAGAATGGAGTGACTGTAAACTAACATCAATGTCAAATCAATCCAAGCAAGATTCCTCAAGATGAATCTTTTTTTGTTCTTGCTTTTCTCTTTTGTGATTTTTGGGTTTTCGTTGACCCTTTGGTCTTCCTTTAGTTTCTGATCTGGAACTTGCTTGCTGTGACATGTGGGAATGCATCTATGATCGTCTTGATCATCTTTAACTCACGAGCAAGTTTTTTATCATAGTTTGATTTTGGTTCGGTTTTGATGCAACATTCACTCAAACGGAAAAAGGTCAAAACTTTGGCAATGACCTTCACTATCCTTAATTGGAATAGGTTTATGACATCCTAGGGAATGTATGTTTCAAGTTTCGTGAAGTTTGGAGTTGTAGATCAAAAGTTAGGTTGATTTATAATTTTGAGTTCGGTATTAGAAAAACGCTAATTTGTGTTTATGGAGAGAAGAGGGAAGTGGAGAGGTTAGAGTTCTAGAGAGTTAGATTGATTTTGTACTCAAATGTTGAGTTTTTATGAAAATCATGGGGATATGCTCATGATCCTATAATGATGTTACAATTGGCAATGGCATTGAAAGTTTGTCGAATCACGTGTTTTCTGCAAAGTTATTGTGCTGTCAGGTCACTGGCGGTCAGACCGGCTCAAAGGCAGCGATCCGACCGGCCAAGAAGTGGCGATCGGACCGGCCACCTTGGGCGGTCGGACCGGCCATTGTGAAACTTTAATTTTGGAGCTGGGCCAAAAATAGAGGGTATAGGCAAGAGAGAGTATTCTCCTACACTTGGTCTCATTATTTTTGAAGCTTCCAATCAAAAGATCTATTCGTTTGAAATTTCTAGAGAGGTCTCGGATTTCCAGTGTGAAAATTTGCCTAAGTCCCTAGATGGGTGGTCAGACCGGCTCATGGGTAGCGGTCAGACCGGCCAGAGCGGTCAGACCGGCCCATGGGTGGCGGTCTGACCGGTTTTCACTTGTTTTGTCGGTTTTTGGCGGAGTTTTTGTGTGTGTTATGTCAAGTTCATGGTTTTCAATGTGTATGTGTTGCATGATGCATGTTTTGACTAATGTGGGTCAAGTTGCGAAGAACTTATTCCCGGAATCGATTTCTTTGTCTATTGTTATGCAGGTGGCTTGGAGGTCAACGACGGTCAAACGGCGAGGATGATCGGGACTAAGCTTTGAGAGCTGAGGTTCAGAACGATCGAGGATGCCGGGTGAACTCTATGGATTCAAGCATAGCGCAAAATGGACAAGGATGACTGAACGGGAAGTTCGGTGGGACAGGTTGCATCAAGCGGCGCAGGGGTCGCTGCAAGTACTATAGTGGTTTCGGTGGGAGCCGGATGGGAGAGACTTGACGACATGAAGAGAGTCGTTAATCAACCTACACGTGGCGAAGCATGGGATTGCTTCATGAAGATTGGACTCGATCTTTGGAAAAGGATCGAGAAGGGGTATTTTGGTAACTTCACCAAGATATCGCCTTGATTGCTTTTGACTAAACCGCGGCACAAGGCGGCGCAAGGAGAAGTGATTTAGGTCAAGAGAAGATGAAGACGATCCTTTGAAATGTGTGCTGAATGAAACACATTTGTGTGTGGGCTTAACGGGTGCCCATTAGGGAATACATATTAGAAGCTAGCCTCCACTATAAATATAGGAGGGTGCTGGTTGCTCCTCCCTTGAATCTCTTGTTATATTGTTGAAACCCTAGTTTTGGTGCTTAGGGAGAATAGGGGAGAGGTTAGGTTTCTAGAGTTTGGAATGATTATGTGCTCAAGTGTTGAGTATTCGTCCTCTATGATGGAGTGACTGTAAACCAACATCTATCTCGAATCAATCCATACAAGATTGCTCAAGTTGATTCTCTTTATGTTCTTGCACTCTATTTTGTGATTTTGGGGTTTTCTTTGATCCACTCCTTTTCTCTTGGTTTCTGGCCTGGATCTTGCTTGCTGTGATATGTGGGAACACATCTAGGATCATCTATAACCCACGAGCAAGTTTTTGGATCATATTTCGGTTTTGCCTCGGTTTTGAAACAACCTTCACTCAAATGGAAAAAGGTCGGAACTTTGGCATGGATCTTCATGATCTTTGATTGGAATAGGTTCCTAACGTTCTAGATAAGGTTTGTTCCAAGTTTTGTGGATTTTGGAGTTATAGATCAAAAGTTAGACCTATTTGTGATTTTGTTTTTCGACCTTATTTTACTGTTGATCGTGTTGGAGGTCAGACCGCCACTTGTGAGAGGTCAGACCGCCCATGTTAAGAGGTTAGACCGCCCAACTCTTTGGGATTTGAGTTTTTGATGATTTTGGTTGTTTTGCTTCAGGATTTCGATTGGATTCAATGCAAGTCTTCCGCTATGTTTGTACTTTGATCTTCATAACTCTCATAGCTATTGGAGTGAAAAATGTGTTGAATCTGATCGAAGTGAAAAAGAGATCGTGGTCCTATTCACCCCCCCTCTAGTCGCTGTTTCGGTCCAACAAGTGGTATTAGAGCCCGGCTAGTTCAATCTTGATCTTAACCGGTTACTGAACTTGGCAATGGAGAAGTACTCCACGAAGCCGTATGTCTTTGATGGGCTCAACTATGCTTATTGAAAGAATCGCATGCGTGTCTACCTTCAGAGCGAAGGACCAGCCATATGGGAGATTGTTCGAGCTCCGCTCGTTTTGCCCGAAGTTGCTACGCCGGCTTCAGCAGTCCTCTTGGCTAACAACCATAAGGCAAAGAACCTTCGTTCCCCTGTGCGCCGCCTTTGCCCCCTCCCCGTGTGCTCCCCCGCCGGCCTTTGATTGCTCCGTCGCAAGCCCTGGACTGCGCCACAGCCTGTACGAGAGCCGTCGACCTGGAAAACCCTAGAGGCTGGGGTTCCCTGACTTCTTCACCGTCGTTGTTTTCCCAGAACCACCAGCGGGCTCCGGTGAAGGTAAGCTCGCCATCCGTCTTTCCCCCCTTTCCCTCCCTATTTTGTCTCCCTCCTCTTCGCCTTTAGCCCTAGGGTGGATCGATCTGTAATAATCGTTTGCTTTGCCTGATAGTATCTGTGAAATGCCAATGTTCTTTGCCTGATAGCTTTGCTTGATGTCAGGATGCCTACTTGATATTTATTGAGTGTTGTTGGATGTTAAAATTTTAAGAGTTGTATTGCTTGATGTCAGGATGCCTCTGTGAATGATTTTATTCATGCACCTATCAATGATTTTATTCATGCATCTGTGAATGATCTCTGGATGATTTTATTCATGCATCTATGAATGATCTATGAATGCCTCTGATCTATCATGAAATGAGTGATTGATGATTTTTTTCATGCATCTGTGAATGTAGTAGGCACAAATTAACATATGTGAATTTGATTGTCATGATTTTTTTTCAAGGGACAGTTATGTTGTTTCCCCTATACACATTTGACTTATCTATCACATCATAGTAGTATCTGAAGCTAATGTACAGAACTGAATTAACATCTGTGTTGCATGTCTTGGGGAGGATTTTACTTGGAATTTTCTGAGATGACTTCAAGTGAGGCTTAAGGATTTGTCCTTTGAGTTGTAATAGAACATTGCGATGTCACTCTCCAAAAAAAGAACATATTTTGTTATTGAACACTCGAGCCTGAATGCGGCTATGGTCATTATTGCTTGCCATAAACTTTCCGAAGTTTCAAAGTTATAATGTGTATACTTTTGTACTGTGAAGCCACTCCTTACATACTGTGAAGTTTCTTTGGTTTGGAAGGTGGAGGTTTTGAGGGATGATTGGATGGAGATTCTGAACACAAAACTGAAGAGAAGAATCAAGATGGCTGTGGTTATTCAGGCTGCAATGGTTCTAGCTTTCATGCTGGTTTGATGTAGTAGTAGTGATGTATACATTGGTAGTAACTTCAATTTTGTTTGGTTCATTTTAACATTAGTGATGTATATATTAGTAATTACTCTAGTTGAATCGGTCAGAAGTGATGTTAATTATCGAGAGATGAGTTTTAGGTAGCTAGAAATGAGATGGTTGTAACATTGATCCCATGTTCTTGATGCTGACTTGATGCTTGTAACATTGACATTATTCTAGAGCTGTCTTGCTACATGGTACCGCTGTTGCATTGTGAATTATTGCACTTAATGTACTCATGTAATGGAAGCTCATCAGAAAATTCGCTATTCGTATACTCATCCCCAGTTTCCATCTAATGTAATGAAACCATTACAAATTGAGCAACTCGTAGTTGAGAATGTGTTCTCTGTTCCAGTGCTTATGTTTACTATTTATGCGCTTTCATGGTTGTTTAGCCGAGTGGATAACCGAGTTCACATTCATGATGAATGACAATATGGACATTTGCTGAGTTTATATCCAAAATTTTAAATACTTTTGACCAAAAATGTTTTAAGAAAAGAAATAATGTCCAAAATAACAATATACAAAGGAACCACATAAATAAGCTAGTAATATGTACAAAACAATATACATGTGCTAAAACCATGGGTAGTATAGACATTTTGCATACAAACCTCTCATTCTTGAATCTAGGACTAACCTACTAGCCAAACACTTTTCTCATACAGCTTCAGATTCTCAGAGGAGTGGATTCTTGGAGAATCAGGAGTAGAATCTGAAAAATAAGAATCTAGAGCTGTGCCAAATAAGGTCTAAGTTTTGATCCTAGTACCCGTCATCGTCGAGTTATGTCCCTAGTGAAGGACAATTGGAGCTGAGATCGATGTTGGGATTGCCAGCAAGTTGTGTCCCTAGCCGCAAACAGGTAGCGGTGATGTAGTTGAGTCGTCCATCGTCGCAAGAAAAACCACGTTGTTAAATGCCCAAGTCATCAAAGTCAGAGTTGCCGACAAGTCGTGTCACCGGTGGGAAGAGACGACCGCAAAGGGAGGAAGAGAAGGGAAATGCGTCCCTCAAGTACTCTCTGTTCATGGGCAGCCATTGTGTGACGTGGTCAGTAAGAGAAAGGTAATGCTTATTCGAGATGCGTCAGAAGATTGACCTTTCAGATGAGAAGTTTAACATGACAAGATTAATAGGGTGATGGTTGAAATTAGTCTTGTTATCTAAGTGTTTTGCATGTTAATTGAATTTGCATGGAGTGGAGTTAGTGCATGTAGTGGAGGTAGTGACGTACTTAAATTATTGTAGCTATAAAAATATATTGTAATCAGTTTGTTTCATCGTGGGGTATGAAAAACATTTGAGGAGTTTGCATCTCTGATCATCTTTTTATTGTGCGTGTGTTCTAATTGTGCGTGTGTTCAAAAAAGCCATACGTAAATTCTCGCCGAGTGCCTGGCCCTACACTCTACTCGTGCATTCGCCGCCACTCACCAGTCGTCGGTGACCGTGGATCTCGCTGTTGAACGACTCCCCGTGCTACTCTAGTCATCCCGTTTCCTCGCTCGATTTCGCACCTTCGAATGGAACCCTAGCCCGATTTTGGGGTCGCGACGAGCGCAGTGGTGGAGCTTGTCGAGGTCCTCGAGGAAGCCATCGACGCGGCCCAGGATGCCGAGCCGCTTGGATCTAAGGCCATCACAGTCGTCACCGTGGAAGAAGCGTGGCCGCAGTAGGCAATTGTAGAACCGGCGGGGACCCAACTCCACAAGTGGCCAGTGCCGCAGCCCTAGCTCCAATCACCCGCAGGTCAATCTCTCCACACCAACTGCTACCAGAGGTTCTTTGATTTGGTGTCATGCATGTCTCCACACAAATTTTGTATAGGGGTTCTTCTATTTGGTGCCATGCTCTCTGTAGGACCGAAATGGCAACAGAGGGGGGGTGAATGGTGCCTTTATAAATCGCCCTCAAGTATTCATATGGTTTTCTTTTCTGATGTGTAGTAGCAACTGTAGTTACTACAGACTGAAATCTGCAGATTCTCAAATCTGAAAACAGCACTCTGAATATAGAAAATTGAGGCACCTGTAATCTGAAACTGCACTCTGAAAATTACTGCCTGAAACTGAAGTGAATAAGTGCTGAAAACTGCAGAGATCAAAAGCTTAAAACAAATGAAAATTGCACTGTAGTTTGGCTTAAAACTGCACTGCTATTTGGCTGAAAACTGCACTGTTATTTGCTGAAAATTACTGCCTGAAACTGAAGTGAATAAGTGCTGAAAACTGCAGAGATTAAAGCTGAAAACAGATGAAAACTGTACTGCAGTTTGGCTGAAAACTACACTGCTGTTTGGCTGAAAACTGCACTGCTATTGGGCTGAAAATCTGATCGCTATTTGCTGAAAAACAAGATCGCTATTTGCTGCAATTGCAGATGAAAACAAGGAAGATCAATGATTTTTCAGCAGAAATTGAAAGGTAAAAACAGCAAGAACTACAAGGTTGAAAAGCGAGAAGAAATAACTTCAGATCTGCGCAGGATCAAATAAAGACACAGGGCTCGATTTGGTTTGGATGAAGGAGCAAACTGATAGAAAACAGTGACTAAACTGAAGATAACAAAAACACAGAGAAATAAAAGGTTTGCCTCCAATCTCTTTGATCCAGAGCAACACACACACAAGCTAAATAGCAAGAGGAGACTAGGGACCAGGAGATTTCATCCTAAAAACAAGAATTGAGGGGATTCTCTAAAATCGAAAATATTCAAATGAGCAACACAAAACTCAACTTCCCAACAAGCTGTGATCCTTTGGTCATGAAACTTTCAGGGTGGCTACTTAATGGCCTTTGGATTCAACATACCAAATTTCATGCCATCTCATGAGGGAAATCAAGAATGACCTCAAAACCTAGAAATGAAGACCAAGAACAGAAGGACTGAAAAAGTGCAAATCTTTGATTCACTCACTTTGCTCTTGGGAAAATCCAATCAAATGATCTTGAGACCTATTCCCATCACTGAGCAACCCATTTTGCCACCCCTCAATAAGAATCAACAAGAAAGCGAGAATCTCAAGAATTCAAAACTGAGAGCATCGAAGAGAAAAAGAGTGTACGAAAGAAAAACTTCAGATTTCATTCATGAGAACAAATGGAATACAGAGGAGTACCGATACACATAGACATTAGAACAAGGGATGATTACAGTCTTCTCCCTGTCTCTCTCGAATGAAGAACTTCCCTCAAGAACACAGAGAAAGAACAGAGCACAAAACCTCAACTCCCAGCACCCACACGCAGGGGACAAAGCTAGGGCTCAAAACAGACTTCCTGCTACAACTACCAACTCATACCAACTAAAGCCTGAAGCACAACCACTTGCCAAAGGCTCTTTTGACTCAAAATGAAACCCTAATTTACTCTAGAAGCCATCCTGAGGCATGCAGCCCCTCTCCTCTATTTATAGCCTTGGCTAACGGGTCTCCGCCCCGTTACGCCCGCTAAATCCAACGGAGCCCGCTCCCGCTTGTGCAGCTTTGCGAAATTCCCGTTTCGCCCCTCCTGCACCTTCCGGGAAGCTTCCGCGCTCCTTGCCTCGCACGCCTCGCAACCACCTCGAGTCCACGTCGTCTTCGACACATCATGACCGTTCTGACCTCAGCGCCACCTGCACCTAGTCCGGTCACCTCGTGTCTTGCCACGACTCGCCTCGACGCCCCGCAATCCACGGACAAGAAACACGTCAAATAGCACCGCTCGATACATGAAAGCGTAAAAAAGAAATCAAACCTGTCGAGACATCAGAATATGCAACCTAAACCCATACGACTAGGTTCGACCAAGTCCGACCGAGCCCGTTACTCCACGCAACGTCTAGGTCCGAACCAACCGACTCAAACTCGACTTTTCCTAAACCGATGTCAATTACTCATCATACACAACGGGATGACCTCCACATGGTCTCTCAATCTCCCCCTTGATGAGTATATTGACAAACCCAGAAAAAACATGAAGTTGAGTTTGAAGAGTCCAACATGGTCCAAAGAAAGAAATGAAACTCATGACCATGTCGACAGAAGGAATCACTAGAGTAACTCAAGAAGGAGTAAATTGTTCTCCAAGCTCTAGATTCCCAAAGACTTTTCTCCAATCTATTCTCCCCTTTTGGCAATAAACACATCAAGAATGCAAAAAGAGAGAATAAGTCATGATGATGGATGAAATGGTCAAGTTTGTTTATTCTAAGCATTTAGAGCCATGAGAATTATCCAAATGACCATAATGAATTACACCAAGCCATAAGTCATAAGGATGCTATCAAGATCCTGACAATTGATGTATAGAATAGCTAAGCCAAGAAAAGCATACTCTGAAAGTTTTACCAATTTCTTAGCATGTCAAGATTGATCAAGATTAAAATCTAGCTAAAGATATCCCAGGATGATGCAAGCCATGTCAAATAATCTAAGTAAAGCCAAGAAGCTAGAATTTAGCCAGTTGAAAGAGCTACCAGTTTTAAGAGAGACTCATTTGAACAAATTCATGGTCTTTTTCCTTTTTTTTCGCGTTGCACAATTTCATTTTTGGCTTTATCTTAGTGAAGCACGTCCTGGACTAGGAGCCATCCACAACGACCTCCTAAGCTTCAGCCAATTTTCAACTTTGAATCATGTGCTAGATCTCAAGCCTTATGCGATCATTCCAAGCGACAGACTTAAGGAAGTGATCTTAGGTCATCCAAAACTCCCCCTGAGTTCATGCCTAGTGCAATGGCAAGCAGTCTCATGAAAGAGAATTGGTGAGATCAGTTTTTTCGCACAAAAGAGATCTTTTTGCTTTTGAAGTACTAGACTAGAGTTGTGATGATAAGTCAAACTTCTTAAGGAACTGACAAAGCTCAATCTAAGGCTCAATAAAGATTCAAGACTCAACTCAGCCTACTTGTCATGGCAAGAATCATAAAAGGATAACTAAAAGCAGACTAAGCTCAAGAGCTATTATGACAAGATTTTAATTCAAGTAAAGCATTTTTAGCTATCTTATCATGGTAAAGACTAGACTGCACATAAGAAGTCATGATACATCTAGCAATTAAGCATAAATCATGGCAAGATGTAAAGCATCATAAGCATGTCATAACCGGATAATAATCAAGGCTCAATGTATTTATATTACAATGCAGAATGATATGCAGAAAATCCAGCTCCCCCTCAACATGTGATGCAACTTTTAGTTCAAGTAGATTTATGTCAATATTAAGCTTCAGAAGCTCCCAAATGAACTCCCCTTGAACCAAAGCAATAAAAACGAGAAGCTGGCAAAGAAAGCAGAAAACAGGCAGTCCTTAAAGCATGGATAAGATATAGAAAAGACTATGGCTCAGACTGACTCTTATCTACCCCATAGGACTCCAGGACTACCAGCTGACGGAAAACACACACTAGAGAGCAAACACGTACCCTGTCTACCCGAAGGTGGCCCGACCCTCGCTAGATCGCAAGAAGTGAGTGAGCTCTACCTAGTGAGATAAGAAATAGCTAATAGAACATCCTAAAGGCATAAGATAAGAGTAAGAAGTCCAAGCAACTAGACAAGAGAAACACTCTAATCTATGCTAGTAGGACTAACCTAATGCACCCATATGCAATGCAATCAGAAAGGAGTAAGAGCGTAATAAATATAGTAAAGCACAAGCTCCCCCTCACAACAGTCCATAAGGACAAACCACCCCAAGCTCTCCCCGCAGAGCTGAAAACCTCGAGCCATCCAAAGGCTTGGTGAAGATGTCAGCCAACTGGTGGTCACCCTCCACAAACTGGAGCACGATGTCACCCTTCTCCACATGGTCTCTAAGGAAGTGAAAGCGAATGTCGATATGCTTGGTCCGAGAATGCTGCACTGGGTTCTTAGCAATGTTAATCGCAGAAGTGTTATCACAAAGGAGTGGAACACTGTCGATAACTAACCCAAAGTCCCGTAGGGTCGAGACCATCCAAAGAACTTGGCTACAGCAGCTGGCTGCAGCAACGTACTCGGCCTCTGCGGTGGACTGCGCAACACCGGACTGCTTCCTCGAGGACCAAGAAACGAGAGAAGTGCCAATGAATTGGCAGGTGCCAGAAGTGCTCTTCCTGTCTATCCTACAGCCAGCAAAGTCTGCATCCGAGTAGGCTCTCAGGGAAAGACAGGATGAGGAAGAGTACCAGATACCATAGTCAATGGTAGCTCGAAGGTATCGAAGGATGCGCTTCACCGCTTGGCGGTGAGAAGCGCGAGGAGAAGCCTGAAACCGAGCACAAAGACACACGGAGAAGTGTATGTCCGGTCTCGAGGCAGTGAGGTACAAGAGGGAACCGATCATACTTCGATACTCCTTCTGATCGACTGGCTCGCCGTCTTCATCTGGGTCGAGTGGAACTGATGTAGCCATAGGAGTGGATACCGGCTTCCCATCACTCATATCGAAGCGCTTCAGGAGGTCTCGAGTGTACTTGCCCTGATGCAAGAAGGTACCCTCCCGAGTCTGCTTAATTTGGAAGCCAAGGAAGAAACTCAACTCGCCCATCATGCTCATCTCAAATTCCGAGCTCATGACATCGGAAAACTGGGAAACGAGAGCATGCGAGGAGCCGCCAAAGATGATGTCATCCACATAGATCTGGACGAGCAGAAAATCATTGTCAAGCCGGCGGATGAACAAGGTCTTGTCGACTTTACCCATTTCGAAACCATGACTCAACAGATAGGACTTAAGCCTCTCATACCAAGCCCTGGGGGCCTGTTTAAGTCCATACAAAGCTTTGGAAAGCCTGTAGACATGGTTTGGGTATTTGGGGTTTTCGAAACCAGGAGGCTGTCTCACATAGACTTCTTCCTCAATAAGGCCATTGAGGAAGGCACTCTTAACGTCCATCCGTAAAGCTTGAAACCCTTAGAAGTGCAAGGCAAGCATTATTCTAATGGCCTCAAGTCTAGCTACGAGGCAAAGGTCTCCTCAAATCTAGACCCTCAACCTGGGAGTACCCCTGAGCTACCAGTCTAGCCTTGTTTCGAATAACCACTCCATCCTCGCTTTGCTTGTTCTTGAACACCCACTTAGTACCAATGATATTGTGACCTCGTGGGGGCTCAACAAGCGTCCAGACCTTGTTTCTTTCGAAGTTCTCTAGCTCCTCATGCATGGCATTGACCCAAGACTCGTCAGATAGAGCATGACAAACGTCCTTGGGCTCAAAGGAGGCAACAAAGGCAGAATGGAGACAGAATTGAGACATACCAGATTTTGAACGAGTGACTCGCTCAAAAAGGTCTCCAATAATCTGCTCTGAAGGATGGTCCTTTTGAATGTGTCTAGGAGGTCTAGGGTGAGATGAAGAAGTGGCCTCTACCTCATTAGCAGATGAGATAGGAACAGAGCCACTAGCTTCAGAAGAAGCAGAAGGTAAGGGCTGATCTCCTCGAGGTGCCGTGGAAGAAGGCACCTCAACAGGAGGAGGAAGATCTGGATCGGGTAGACATCCCTCATCACCGTCTTCCTCATCGTCCACAAAGATGGACTCAGACTGCTCTAAAGAACCTGAGATATCAGGCCTAGTCCCTGGACTGGCCTCATCGAAAGTCACCTCACAGGTTTCTACCATTTTGCTAGACTCGCAGTTCCAGACTCTATAGGCACGAGAAGAAGTCGAGTAACCCAGAAAGATTCCATCACATGATCGTGACTCGAACTTATCTAGGTTCCCAGACTTCAGAATAAAACACTTGCAACCAAACACACGAAAATGCGAGACACTGGGTTTTCGGCCATATCTCAACTCATAAGAAGTGCGATGCAAGAGTGCCCGAAGAAAGACTCTGTTAGAAACATGACAAGCAGTAGCAATAGCCTCAGCCCAAAACTTCCTAGGTGTAGAGTACTCATCAAGCATCGTCCTGGCCATCTCGACCAAGGTGCAGTTCTTCCTCTCCACAACGCCAGCCATTACGTTGGGGGACGTATGGAGACGAGGCGGTGCTCTACACTGTCTCACCACGAAACTCTCAAAGTAGGAATTCTTGAACTCGGTGCTATTATCACTGCGAATTGCTCGTAATGCACCAGGAGCTCAACGAAAGCCTACTAAAGAGACCACGAAAAGAGTAAACGTCTCATCCTTGAGGCTAAGAAAAACACCCAAGAGTACCTCGAGAAGTCATCGACCACAACAAGAACATACCACTTCCTCCCGCCGATCAAGACTCGATTTGGACCAAGCAGTATCCATATGGAGCGATTGTCACGTGCATCGATCATTATCCTTGTATTTGGAGAGTGAGAGGCAACAACCATCTTGCCGTCTTAGGCATGGAGAGCAAACTAGATCCTTGACCATCTTGAGTTTTGGCAAACCACGAATGAGATCGTGGCACGACTCGTGTCAAATGATCAAAGCCTATATGACCTAGTCTCCTATGCCAGAAGGTCAAATCACGGGATTCAGAAGCAATTAAACACCGGAGAGGATCACCAGAAGACTCAGAAAAATCAGCACGAAAGATCCTCCCATATCGAGAAATCCATAAACTAGGCTACAGAAGAATCAAGAATTTTGCAATTGTTTTTCTTAAAGCTCACCTCGTAACCGTCATCAGTAAGCTGAGAGACTGAAAGTAGATTATACTGCAGCTTACTTACTAAGGCAACATCTTTCAAAATAAAAGAATCATTAATGCTCACGGTACCTTTAGCGATGACGCCCAAATGAAGCATCTCCGAAGGTGATCGTCTCATCACCTCGAGCACGGGCTAGGGAAGAAAACCAACGAGAGTCTCCGGTCATATGACGAGAACACCCGGAGTCTACAATCCAAACCTTTCCCTTCCTAGCCCGGCGAACCTGAGTCAATCAGAGAGTAAAGTCTCAGTACTGGGGTGAATCAGTAGAGATTTTGGCACCCAATACCGAGTAACACGTCGAGCGGATGAAGTAGTCAAGCAAGACTGACCTCTATCTACCCTACGCTCCCTGTCACTCAACAAGCGGAAGGTGCGTATGCAGACTGAAGTCTGATTCTTGAATCCGGCGCTATGGAAGAGCGAGTCGGAATTCTGGCAACATGCTGATCACGCCGCGAGTAGCCATCTCGAAGGGAAACCGAGATCTACCCTCAAAGCGACGGAAGTCACGGCGGAAGGAGCATGAGGACGAAAACGTAAAACTCGGAAAAACCAAGTCCTCGATGTCGCCTAAATCATCAATTCTATCAAACCTAGACCTCGTGTTGGTCTTAGGTGCACTCATGGTCTGGGGCTGACCCTGAATGTACCTAACAGACTCAACATGGTCTCTACGCGCGATCTTGGCGCGCCTGAAGCAATGATCAACCAAATGTCCATCCTTCCGGCGAGAAGGTGCAATGATATCGCCTTACGAGGGCGAAGCTACGGTGGAATCACCTTGCTGTCAGAGATCCTTTGAACAAAACCCGCTGATTTGAAATTTACTTTCTCGCCCCGGCTTAGTTTTGATCACACCAGTGCTATGGTTACGAGCACGACGGTGGATGCTTCCTCATATCATCACGAAAGTCATATCCTAGACCCCGATTAAATGCAAATCTTAGATTGGTCTAGAATGAGATTGAGCTTCTTCTTGCCTCCTACAAACCTCTCGAGAGTGTTCATAAGATACCGACACTCACGAAAAGAGAGGTGCAAGAAGAGCAGGGGAAGAGGGAATAGCGAAGTTAAGGAGAGAAGAAGAACCAACAAAGATAGGAAAGATTGGCTTGTGCATGCACGGTAGACTTTGGGGAACAATCCTCTCGCTAGCGATTGGTTCACGTTGCTAGGCGTCTCTACCAAACCCTTAGACTTCTTCCCAGCACACACAATACAAGCAGATGATTGTGTTTCTAGAAGGTCCTTAGTTAGCTTCACACATTTTTCATCCAAAGCAACCAAATCAGATTTTAGTTTATTACATTGATTGCATGGTGAGCTAACAAGGTCCTTAGAAGCATCTTGAGCGATTTGTTATTATGATCAATCATTTCTTGAAACCGCTGGATCTGATTCTAGTTCGCAGATTAACTTAGGACAGTTTAAACAAGAAACAATGGGCTCTAGTAGCGCGGCTCGAATTGACAATTTTGTGATCTGCCCGTTTTAGGTTCATCTTGAGATTATTACAATTTTCACAAGTCTCAGGCAGATCAAGCAACATGGTATAGAGACCTCTAAACGAGTTGTCCTTAACCTCACATGAGGTGCAAGCAGTAGCCTCAACAGTAGTAGATGAAGGAGGTGCTACCCTACTCATCTCTAATTCAGCAAGAAGGCTAATGTTCTCTACTTTAATCATGTCTAGTTCTGAGGACACACTATCATGCAAGGTCCTTAGTTTTCCATGTCATCAAGCAAAGCACAGCATGTGTCACAATCATCACGGGAGGGAGCAGATGTAAGTAAGGAAAGCTCCCGTGATAGTCTAGCTACTTCCTTCTCCAACTCAGTACACTTAGCCCTAGACTTAGCATGAAATCTACCTAGCTTAAGAAAAGCATCATTAAGCTGGTCGTAAGTGGGACTAACCTCATCGGTCGAGTCGGAGCTCATTGTCGCTCAGATCGCCCCCGAGGGCCATGAAGCACATGCCAGAGAAGTTGCCGTCGTCCTTGGGATCTTGATCGTCCTTTCCATCATCGTCACTCCACCCCTCCACCTCGCTGGTGTCCAGCTCGTCGAGGGCGGTGAGGACGCGATGGAACAGCTTCTTTGCCTTCCCAAAGTTGCGGAACTTCTTCTTGCCTTGGTCAGGTGCTGAGGGCTTCGTGTTGCGGTTCTTGTCGATGTAGTCGTTCTTGCCCGAGCCGCCATAGTCACCTTTGCCCTTCCCTAGCTTTGGGCAGTTTGCTCGGATGTGGTTGGGGCCACCACACTCGAAACAAATCACAGGACCTTCTCTTTTACCATCCCTCCTTCTCTTGTAAGCATGAGAAAACTTCCGAGCTTGGAGGGCTAGCTGTTCATCCTCAAGCTGCTCTAACTGATCATCAGTTATGTCACAGAGAGCAGCAAGGGAGAACCCGCGTACCGACTCAGAAGAAGATTCAAAGGTGGGATCAGTGACTAAAGCCATCGACTGTGACTTCGACCTTCGAGAGACAATGTCTATCTCGTGAGTCTTGAGACGCGAGTAAAGCGCATCAAGAGTCAGGGTCGAGAGGTCCAGGCTATCCTTGATGGTAGTCACTTTCATCTCCCAAACACGAAGATCGAGTGCAGAAAGCATCTGTCGAGCGTTATCCGAGTCGGGGTATGTGAGACCGACCGCTCGGAGGTTGCTCAAAATCTTGTGAAAGCGTGAAAAGCACTCGTCAAGGGACTCACCAGCAAGCATCTCGAATTTACTATATTCACGCTTGAACCGGTCTGTCGAACCGTCTTGATCAGGTGGTGCCCTCATGGTATGCATCGAGGGTCACCCGGATGTCGAAGCGGACGACGGTGAGAGATGCGATCGAATTCGTCGCTCAACCCTTGAATGATGATGTTCCTTGCTTTTGCATTGGCCTCAACATCGGGCATGTTCGCCACATTGATGTTCTCATCGGCGGGAACAACGAATCTTACCTTTACCTTCCGCGGATAGCATACCCCGAGCACGGATGTAAGTTTCCATTCGGCTCTTCGGAAGGGTAATCCGTGCCATCGAGACGGAGGCTTGGTCGAGTATTTGTCTGTCGCCATGGCTCATGAGACCGGTTAAGATCTATAGACAAGAGCTAACCGCTCGATACCAATTGTAGGACGAAATGGCAGCAGAGGGGGTGAATGATGCCTTTATAAATCGCCCTCAAGTATTCATATGGTTTTCTTTTCGATGTGTAGTAGCAATCTGTAGTTACTACAGATGAAATCTGCAGATTCTCAAATCAAAACAAAGACTCTGAATATAGAAAATTGAGGCACTGTAATCAAAGCGCACTCAAAATTACTGCTCAAATCAAGTGAATAAGTCTTTGAAAACTGCAGAGATCAAAAGCTTAAAACAAATGAAAATTGCACTGTAGTTTGGCTTAAAACTGCACTGCTATTTGGCTGAAAACTGCACTGTTATTTGCTGAAAATTACTGCTCAAATCAAGTGAATAAGTGCTGAAAACTGCGCAGAGATTAAAGCTGAAAGCAGATGAAAAAGCATCTGCTAGTTTATTGAAAACTACTTCTTTGTTTGGCTGAAAACTGCATCGCTATTGGGCTGAAAACTGATCGCTATTTGCTGAAAACAAGATCGCTATTTCTTTGCAATTGCTGAATCAAAACAAGAAGCCGAATGCAGATTTTTCAGCAGAAATTGAAAGGTAAAAACAGCAAGAACTACAAGGTTGAAAACAGAAGAAATAACCGGATCTGCGCAGGATCAAAGCTAAAGACACAGGGCTGATTTGGTTTGGACGGAAGGAGCAAAGCGATAGAAAAAAGCAGTGACTAAAGCGAAGATAACAAAACACAGAGAAATAAAAGGTTTGCCTCCAATCTCTTTGATCGAGCAACACACACAAGCTAAATAGCAAGAGGAGACTAGGGACCGGAGATTTCATCCTAAAAACAAGAATTGAGGGGATTCTCTAAAAGCGAAAATATTCGATGAGCAACACAAAACTCAACTTCCCAACAAGCACTGTGATCCTTTGGTCATGAAACTTTCGTGGTGGCTACTTAATGGCCTTTGGATTCAACATACCAAATTTCATGCCATCTCATGAGGGAAATCAAGAATGACCTCAAAACCTAGAAATGAAGACCAAGAACAGAAGGACTGAAAAAGTGCAAATCTTTGATTCACTCACTTTGCTCTTGGGAAAATCCAATCAAATGATCTTGAGACCTATTCCCATCATCGAGCAACCCATTTTGCCACCCTCAATAAGAATCAACAAGAAAGCGAGAATCTCAAGAATTCAAAGCGAGAGCATCCAAGAGAAAAAGAGTGTACGAAAGAAAAACTTCAGATTTCATTCATGAGAACAAATGGAATACAGAGGAGTACCGATACACATAGACATTAGAACAAGGGATGATTACAGTCTTCTCCCTGTCTCTCTCGAATGAAGAACTTCCCTCAAGAACACAGAGAAAGAACAGAGCACAAAACCTCAACTCCCAGCACCCACACGCAGGGGACAAAGCTAGGGCTCAAAACTGACTTCTGCTACAACTACCAACTCATACCAACTAAAGCCTAAAGCACAACCACTTGCCAAAGGCTCTTTTGACTCAAAATGAAACCCTAATTTACTCTAGAAGCCATCCTGAGGCATGCAGCCCCTCTCCTCTATTTATAGCCTTGGCTAACGGGTCTCGCCCGTACGCCCGCTAAATCAACGAGCCCGCTCCGCTTGTGCAGCTTTGCGAAATTCCCGTTTCGCCCCTCCTGCACCTTCCGGGAAGCTTCCGCGCTCCTTGCCTCGCACGCCTCGCAACCACCTCGAGTCCACGTCGTCTTCGACACATCATGACCGTTCTGACCTCAGCGCCACCTGCACCTAGTCCGGTCACCTCGTGTCTTGCCACGACTCCGCCTCGACGTCCTGCAGTCACACAGACAAGAAACACGTCAAATAGCACCGCTCGATACATGAAAGCGTAAAAAAGAAATCAAACCTGTCGAGACATCAGAATATGCAACCTAAACCCATACGACTAGGTTCGACCAAGTCCGACCGAGCCCGTTACTCCACGCAACGTCTAGGTCCGAACCAACCGACTCAAACTCGACTTTTCCTAAACCGATGTCAATTACTCATCATACACAACGGGATGACCTCCACATGGTCTCTCAATCTCCCCCTTGATGAGTATATTGACAAACCCAGAAAAAACATGAAGTTGAGTTTGAAGAGTCCAACATGGTCCAAAGAAAGAAATGAAACTCATGACCATGTCGACAGAAGGAATCACTAGAGTAACTCAAGAAGGAGTAAATTGTTCTCCAAGCTCTAGATTCCCAAAGACTTTTCTCCAATCTATTCTCCCCTTTTGGCAATAAACACATCAAGAATGCAAAAAAGAGAGAATAAGTCATGATGATGGATGAAATGGCTGAAGTTTGTTTATTCTAAGCATTTAGAGCCATGAGAATTATCCAAAATGACCATAATGAATTACACCAAGCCATAAGTCATAAGGATGCTATCAAGATCCTGACAATTGATGTATAGAATAGCTAAGCCAAGAAAAGCATACTCTGAAAGTTTTACCAATTTCTTAGCATGTCAAGATTGATCAAGATTAAAATCTAGCTAAAGATATCCCAGGATGATGCAAGCCATGTCAAATAATCTAAGTAAAGCCAAGAAGCTAGAATTTAGCTTGATTGAAAGAGCTACGGTTTTAAGAGAGACTCATTTGAACAAATTCATGGTCTTTTTCCTTTTTTTTCGCGTTGCACAATTTCATTTTTGGCTTTATCTTAGTGAAGCACGTCCTGGACTAGGAGCCATCCACAACGACCTCCTAAGCTTCAGCCAATTTTCAACTTTGAATCATGTGCTAGATCTCAAGCCTTATGCGATCATTCCAAGCGACAGACTTAAGGAAGTGATCTTAGGTCATCCAAAACTCCCCCTGAGTTCATGCCTAGTGCAATGGCAAGCAGTCTCATGAAAGAGAATTGGTGAGATCAGTTTTTTCGCACAAAAGAGATCTTTTTGCTTTTGAAGTACTAGACTAGAGTTGTGATGATAAGTCAAACTTAAGGAGGCGACAAAGCTCAATCTAAGGCTCAATAAAGATTCAAGACTCAACTCAGCCTACTTGTCATGGCAAGAATCATAAAAGGATAACTAAAAGCAGACTAAGCTCAAGAGCTATTATGACAAGATTTTAATTCAAGTAAAGCATTTTTAGCTATCTTATCATGGTAAAGACTAGACTGCACATAAGAAGTCATGATACATCTAGCAATTAAGCATAAATCATGGCAAGATGTAAAGCATCATAAGCATGTCATAACCGGATAATAATCAAGGCTCAATGTATTTATATTACAATGCAGAATGATATGCAGAAAATCCAGCTCCCCCTCAACATGTGATGCAACTTTTAGTTCAAGTAGATTTATGTCAATATTAAGCTTCAGAAGCTCCCAAATGAACTCCCCTTGAACCAAAGCAATAAAAACGAGAAGCTGGCAAAGAAAGCGTAAAGCAGCAAATCCTTAAAGCATGGATAAGATATAGAAAAGACTATAGCTCAGATGACTCTTATCTACCCCATAGGACTCGGGACTACCGGTGACGGAAACACACACTAGAGAGCAAACACGCACTGTCTGCAGAAGGTGGCCCGACCCTCGCTAGATCGCAAGAAGTGAGTGAGCTCTACCTAGTGAGATAAGAAATAGCTAATAGAACATCCTAAAGGCATAAGATAAGAGTAAGAAGTCCAAGCAACTAGACAAGAGAAACACTCTAATCTATGCTAGTAGGACTAACCTAATGCACCCATATGCAATGCAATCGAGAAAGGAGTAAGGCGTAATAAATATAGTAAAGCACAAGCTCCCTCACACAGTGATCCATAAGGACAAACCACCCCAAGCTCTCCCATGAGTGAAAACCTCGAGCCATCCAAAGGCTTGGTGAAGATGTCACCAAGCTGGTGGTCACCCTCCACAACTGGAGCACGATGTCACCCTTCTCCACATGGTCTCTAAGGAAGTGAAAGCGAATGTCGATATGCTTGGTCGAGAATCTTGACTTTGGGTTCTTAGCAATGTTAATCGTGAAGTGTTATCACAAAGGAGTGGAACACATCGATAACTAACCCAAAGTCCCGTAGGGTCGAGACCATCAAAGAACTTGGCTACACGGTGGGCTGCAAACAACGCTCGACCTCTGCGGTGGATCGCAAGAAACCGGACCGCTTCCTCGAGGACCAAGAAGCGAGAGAAGTGCCAATGAATTGGCAGTGCTGAAGTGCTCTTCTGTCTATCCTGACCCGAGAAAGTGCGCATCCGAGTAGGCTCGGGGAAAGGCGGGATGAGGAAGAGTACCGGATACCATAGTCAATGGTAGCTCGAAGGTATCGAAGGATCGCTTCACCGCTTGGCGGTGAAGCGCGAGGAGAAGCTCAAACCGAGCACAAAGACACACGGAGAAGTGTATGTCGGTCTCGGCGGTGAGGTACAAGAGGAACCGATCATGCCGATACTCCTTACGATCGTTGGCTCGCCGTCTTCATCTGGGTCGAGTGGAACTGATGTAGCCATAGGAGTGGATACCGGCTTCCCATCACTCATATCGAAGCGCTTCAGGAGGTCTCGAGTGTACTTGCCCTGATGCAAGAAGGTACCCTCCCGAGTCTGCTTAATTTGGAAGCCAAGGAAGAAACTCAACTCGCCCATCATGCTCATCTCAAATTCCGAGCTCATGACATCGGAAAACAAGGAAACGAGAGCATGCGAGGAGCCGCCAAAGATGATGTCATCCACATAGATCTGGACGAGCAGAAAATCATTGTCAAGCCGGCGGATGAACAAGGTCTTGTCGACTTTACCCATTTCGAAACCATGACTCAACAGATAGGACTTAAGCCTCTCATACCAAGCCCTGGGGGCCTGTTTAAGTCCATACAAAGCTTTGGAAAGCCTGTAGACATGGTTTGGGTATTTGGGGTTTTCGAAACCAGGAGGCTGTCTCACATAGACTTCTTCCTCAATAAGGCCATTGAGGAAGGCACTCTTAACGTCCATCTGGTAAAGCTTGAAACCCTTAGAAGCTGCGAAGGCAAGCATTATTCTAATGGCCTCAAGTCTAGCTACAGGGGCAAAGGTCTCCTCGAAATCTAGACCCTCAACCTGGGAGTACCCCTGAGCTACCAGTCTAGCCTTGTTTCGAATAACCACTCCATCCTCGCTTTGCTTGTTCTTGAACACCCACTTAGTACCAATGATATTGTGACCTCGTGGGGGCTCAACAAGCGTCGGACCTTGTTTCTTCGAAGTTCTCTAGCTCCTCATGCATGGCATTGACCCAAGACTCGTCGGATAGAGCATGACAAAGCGTCCTTGGGCTCAAAGGAGGCAACAAAGGCGAGAATGGAGCAGAATTGAGACATACAGTTTTGAGCAGTGACTCGCTCAAAAAGGTCTCCAATAATCTGCTCTGAAGGATGGTCCTTTTGAATGTGTCTAGGAGGTCTAGGGTGAGATGAAGAAGTGGCCTCTACCTCATTAGCAGATGAGATAGGAACAGAGCCACTAGCTTCAGAAGAAGCAGAAGGTAAGGGCTGATCTCCTCGAGGTGCCGTGGAAGAAGGCACCTCAACAGGAGGAGGAAGATCTGGATCGGGTAGACATCCCTCATCACCGTCTTCCTCATCGTCCACAAAGATGGACTCAGACTGCTCTAAAGAACCTGAGATATCAGGCCTAGTCCCTGGACTGGCCTCATCGAAAGTCACCTCACAGGTTTCTACCATTTTGCTAGACTCGCAGTTCCAGACTCTATAGGCACGAGAAGAAGTCGAGTAACCCAGAAAGATTCCATCACATGATCGTGACTCGAACTTATCTAGGTTCCCAGACTTCAGAATAAAACACTTGCAACCAAACACACGAAAATGCGAGACACCTGGGTTTCGGCCATATCTCAACTCATAAGAAGTGCGATGCAAGAGTGCAGAAGAAAGACTACATTAGAAACATGACAAGCGAGCAATAGCCTCATTAAAACTTCCTAGGTGTAGAGTACTCATCAAGCATCGTCACGGCCATCTCGACCAAGGTGCGGTTCTTCCTCTCCACAACGCCATTACATTGGGGGCGTATGGAGACGAGGCGGTGCTCTACACTGTCTCACCACAGAAACTCTCAAAGTAGGAATTCTTGAACTCGGTGCTATTATCACGAACACCTAGCAGGTGCCGCATTGTTGCCAGCTTCGCCGTCGGCAACGTCTTCGTTAGCACATCAGCTCGTTGCTCATCTGTGCGAATGAACTCCACAACGATCTGCCCTCCCTCGATGCATTCACGTATAAAATGGAACCTCATGTCGATATGCTTGCTGCGTCCATGGAATACGAGATTCTTCATTAATGTGATTGTGGACTTATTATCAACAAGCGGCTTCACGCACTATTCTCCTTCGGTCGGCTCGCCCAACAAGCACGAGCCTGGCGCTTGGCATGCCGCGCCGTTGCCGCCATGTACTCGGCTTCACATGATGACAGGGCTACCGTCTTATGCTTCTGCGAGTTCCATGACACTAAGAATTCGCTGACATAGAACGCCATGCCCCCGGTACTCTTCCTGTCATCGTTGTCGCCGGGCAGATCACCTCAGCATCTCCTCCTCTGGTATATACAAGACCATAATCCACAGTCCCTTTCACATACCTGAGGATCTGCTGACCGCCTTGTGATGCATCACCGTGGGTCTCTCCATGAATCTGCAGCCACCCAAGCAAAGAAAGGAGAGATCTGGCCATGTGAGAAGTAAGTACCTTAGGCAACCAATAACACGGCGATACTCCATTGCATCCACCGGTTGTCCATCGGGGTCCTTGTACAGCTATGATCTCGGTTCCATAGGAATCTTGGTGGGATTGCATTCAATCATCCCGAATTGAGTCAGCACCTTCTTGGCGTAAGCTTCCTGCTTGATTGTGATGCGGTCTTCTTCTTGATTGACCTCAATCCCGAGATAGTAATTGAGCAATCCGAAATCACTCATCTCGAATTCAGACATCATCTGCTTCTCGAACACCGCGATCGTACCTGGGTCTTCTCCTGTCACAATGAGGTCATCAATATTTACACCGACAATGATTCCTGACCGGCCTGTTCCTCTTGTGTACATAGCCTGTTCTTGAGCACACTTCACAAGACCGAGCTGCTTCAAGCTTCTATCAAGTCGCATGTTCCAGGCCCGTGGCGCCTGCCAGAGCCCGTAGAGCGCCTTGCTCAACTTAAGCACCAAGTGCTCCTTGTTCTTTACTGTGAATCCCTCCGGCTGGGCCACATAGACTTCTTCCTCGAGTTCTCCATTCAGGAAGGCAGACTTGACATCGTGAGAGACCATGTGAGAGGTGTCCCCATGTGAGTGATGAGTATTTGACACTTTTGTTGAAAAGTTTGTGATTTGATTCACTAGTTGTCTTCTTCTTTGTTTTGTTTACATCTTGTCGGAACTTCCGCCCTAGAAATGAGGAAGTACCGTTAATCGGAACTTCCATACAGGAATGCGGAGTACCGTTAATGAACTTCCATACAGGAAAGCGGAACTTCGATTGTCTTGTGAACTGGCGATGGGTGCATAATTTTTGATTTTGAGTTGGTTGGTTCGTGTATGAGTTTGAGACAAGTACAAATGTTAATTCCATTATCTCGAACAATGCTATGTGATGTGTTTCTTGTCTATGTTGGCTGCAGGACGTCGAGGCGAGACACGTGGAGACCGGACTAGACGTAGGTGGCGTTGAGGTCAGAACGGTCGAGGTGTGTCGAAGATGGCGTGAACTCGAAGTGGTTGCGAGTCATGGACAACAAGGAATGCGGGAGCTTCCCGGAAGGTGCACGAGGGGCGAAAGGGTATTTTCGCAATACTGCACAAGCGAGAGCGGGCTCCGTTCGGATTTTATCTGGAGTAACGGGTTTGCGACCCGTTAGCCAGCGCCTATATAAAGAAGGGATGTCTCCTGAGTAGGTATGCCAATAGAGAAAGGATTAGGGTTTGTTAGAGTCAAAAGTGGCTTTGGGAGGTTGTTTTGCTTTGAGGCTTTAGTGGTTGGGAGTGGGCAGAAGTGAGCAGGATATGTTCCTTCGTTGGTTCTTCTCCTCTTGACCTTCTGGTGCTCTCTCATTTTGCTCTTGTGTGTTCTTGAGATGGAGAGGCAGAGGATGGATTGAGTCTCTTGTAATCATTTCTCTGTAATTGCCTCTCTGTAATCCATTGGTTCAAGGAATTAAAAATCTCATGTTTACTTTTCTGTTCATGCATATGTTTTTATTCTCTCGTAAGGCTTGATTCTTGAGATTTTGTTTTTGGCTTGATTCTTGTTGGGAAGTGCCAAAATGAGTTGCTCTTTGTTGGGATGATGCCACAAGATCATTTGATCGACTTTTCCCAAGAGCAAATCAAGCTGTAATCTCGATTCTTGATTTTGGCTTTCTCGCTTTTTCTTTCCGTGTCTAGGTCTTTGATGAAAATCGTGTTTCCCTTCTTGAGATGGCATGAAACTTGGCATTTGAATCTATAGGTCGTTAAGTAGCTACCCTCAAAGTTTCATCACTCAAGACTCGAGAATTTGCTTTTTGGTCTTTCTTGCCAAATATTCAAGAAATCCGATTTTGCTTTGATTAATGGATCTTTATGCGATTCCTTCTCAATGAGGTCAAGATGTTGTTTAGGATGATGTCTGTGAGACTTGACCCGAGAAGAGCAACAATTTGTGAGTATTTGGATTTTTAGAAATTTCGATGCGCTCGTTCTTACATTTGGGACAATCGGAACTTCCGCATTTTACACGGCGGAACTACCGCAGTCCGGAACTTCCGCACTGGGAGATCGGAACTTCCGATTATTGTCAGGACAACCCAGATACTTGCGGAACTTCCACCTGACTAAGTGGAACTACCGATTATCGGAACTTCCGCCTTTGGAAGGCTGGAACTTCGATTTCCAATGTAACGGCCCGCATTTTATTTCCCTTTTCTGATTTTGGTTCGTTTATTTTCTCTTGATTATCAGAGGGTATTGTTTGTCAGTATGGATACTTAGAAGGTGAGAATCTTAATTTTTAAGGCACCATTCACCCCCCTCTGTTGCCATTTCGGTCCCACACATCGAGGTGGTGAACTTGCCAGCCGCGATTGGCAGTGATGGCAAGGATGATGCGCACGGTGTCGAGTCTGGCCACCGGTGCAAACACCTCCTCGAAATCAATTCCTTGTCGCTGTACATATCCTTTTGCGACTAGTCTTGCCTTATGCTTGATCACGTCTCCATCTGAGTTTTTCTTCAGTTTGTAGACCTATTTGAGCCCAATTGGCTTGTGTCTAGCCGGTAGCGCCGTGAGGGTCCAAGTTTCATTCTTCTCAATGGACTCAATCTCCTTGGCCATGGCGTCCTCCCAGGCTTGCTGCCCAGCGGCCTCGCGGTAGCAGTACGGCTCATCCATCTCTACGAGCATGACCTCTTCTTCCATGTCCTCTTCGGCAAGCTCCAGCCTTCGAGCATCTCTCATGATGTTGTCGATGTGCCTGTAACGAACATGTCCATCATCGGTGCTCGCTCCCACTTGCGATGATGTAGCCTGGCAACCGAGGCAGCGTGGCGGGATCATTTGCCCGGTCCGTCGAGTCGTCGTCATCATCGGAGTGGTGGGGATGTCGGGAGGTTCTTGCCATGCGTCTTGCGCGCAAAGACGCATACTGTTCTTGGCCCTCCCGGCGTGACCTCACCGGCCAGCGGAGTCGATGAAGGGGCTGGGTGAACTTGTGCCGCGGGCGCTGACTCGCCTGCCAGACCACCCACGGGCAGCGCAAAGTCGCCCTCTGTCGGCTCGGTGCTACATTCATCCTCGACGACGAAATCCGATGGATCCCCGCCGCCTGCACCTGTACTCCAGCACCACTCCAGCTTTTCTTCAAATTTTACATCACGACTTACATGAATTTTCCCGCGTCGTGGATCAAGCAGACGGTGCGCCTTGCGGTAGTCCTCGCCAAGGTACACCATCGGTAGCCGCGTCGTCGAGTTTCTTGGTGTGGTGTTGCCACCTTGGCGTCGCCGTGCACCAAACACACGAAGATGTGCGGATCGGCTTCCTTCCGTTCGGACCTCGAGCGAGTGCGTTCGCCAGTGCCTTCGTTGGTAGCGGTTTAGCAGGTACACCGCGTGTCGCACCGCCTCCCCCCAAAACCTTCCGGGCACGTTCATGCTTTTGAGAAGGGACCTCGCCATCGCCATCATGGTCCTGTTCCTCCGCTCCACCACGTTGTTTTGCTGTGGTGTGTATGGCGCAGTGAGGTGTCGCTCGATCCCGGCCTCCTCGCAGAGCCGGTTGAACTCAGCAGAGAGAAACTCCCCACCGCGATCAGTCCTCAACGTCTTAATGCGCTGCTCGCTCGTGTTCTCGACCTGCAATTTGAATCTTCAGAACACGGAGCAAGCTTGGTCCTTCGTCTTGATCACGTATAGCCACATCCACCTAGAGTAATCATCAACAATTAATATGAAGTAGCTGTTACCGGCGAGGGTCGAAGGTGTGATCGGACCGCAGAGGTCAGCATGTAACAGCTCAAGCGGCTTCTCCGCCCTGTAATTTGCCACCGCTGGGAACGGCTGCCTCGCCTGCTTCGCCACCAAACACCATTGACACAGCTGGTTCGGGTGCGTGATTGGTGGTACGCCCACCACCATCTCCTTGTCAACAAGGAGCTTCATAGCGTGGAAGTTGACATGGCCAAGCCTGGCATACCATAGCCACGCTGGATCTTCAAGGTTCGCCAGGAGGCACACCGCCTCTGCTAAATGCAACTCAATTTGGTAAAGGCGGTTTGCAGTGCGCCTCACCTTCATGAGCAGCCTCGTATGACTTTTTTCGAGCACCTGTAGGGCGTCCTCGTCCATGATCACTTTGTGGTCGGTCTCGGTTAGTTTTCCGAGGCTCACGATGTTGCTTCGGAGCCTCGGGATGTAATATACCTCTTGGAGCAGCCACTGGTCCCCGTTCCTGCAGCTGAACAAGATTGATACATTGCCCATGATTTGCACCGTCGAGCCATCGCCGAATTTGACCTTGCCGGTGATATTTTCGTCCAGCTCGCGGAACTTCGCCCTGTCGCCGGTCATGTGGTTGCTCGCCCCGTTGTCCAGTACGGACATGACGAGGCGACCTTCTCTTCCGGCCTCGTCTTCTCCTCGCTTAGTAGGACGGCATCCTGCCGCTCCTACTGTTTCGGCGCCATCTCCTCCGACACCGCGAGCATCAGGGCAGGCTCAGTGTCGTCTGCGCGCGTGAGGTGTGCCTCCTCCTCCTTCGGGGCCCTGCATTCAGATGCATAGTGTCACATCTTGTCACAATTAAAATAGTGGATGTGGCTCTTGTCACGGCCACCGCCGCTGGAACCACTCGCGTTGTCTTTGCTCGCCGCTCCGCCGTGACCGCCCTTGCCGCGCCATCTGCCGCGACCACGTCCACTCCGACCATGGTTGCTGCTATCTGCAGGAGCATAGGATTTACCCTTGTTGTTCGACGAGGAGTCGCCGCCATCCTTCTTCTGTCGCGCCTGCCACTCGGCCTGAGTGAGCAGGAGTTGGCCGTCACCGCTGCTATTTCCGCCAGATGTGCGCAGCCGTGTACGCTCTTCATAAGTCTTCAGTCGTCCCACAGCTTCCTCGAATGGCATGGTGTCGAAATCGTAGAACTGCTTGATCCCGGCGATCACACTCAGAAATCGATCCGGCACAGTGTCGAATAGCTTCTTCACCAATGCGGCATCGTCGAGCGTCGCCCCTAGGTTGGCGTACCTGACGGACATGCCATTGAGTCTTCCGGCGTACTAGTCCAGGGTTTCTCCTTCCTTCATGCGCATGATGTCGAAGTCATTCTTCAACGTCTGCAACCGCGCATTCTTGACGCGATTCGCGCCAATGAACCTTGTCTTGAGACAGTCCCAAACCTCCTTCGCCGTTTTCTTCCTTGCTACCTGCATCAGGAGGTCCTCCGGGAACGCTTGGAAAAGATGCGACCTCGCCTTCTTGTCCTTCTTCGCGTCGACGGGCGCCCCGACCGTCGGCTCGATTGCTTCCCAGACGCCTTGATCCTCCATCATTGCTTGCACCCGAATCACCCAGCTTGTGTAGTTTGTCGCCGTCAGCTGCGGATAATGGAACGGCCTGCCGCCACTCTCCCGCGCCGCCTCGCCCTGAGGAACGATCGACATTGGCTCTGATACCAGATGTTAGCCGATTCAAAGCAAAAGAAAGAAAAAACAGCCTTGTAGCAAAGACTTCACGCTTGCTGCGTGTGGATATCGCGGGGATATGTGCACGATCTTAGAATGATGAGTCAATTGGCAATGGCTTTGTTGGTTTGCAAAATATCGCGTTTTCGGTTTTGCTCCAAGGCTGTCAGACCACAAGCGGTCTGACCGGTGGCTCGGGCGGTCAGACCGCCTGTGGAAGAGGTCAGACCGACCGTGGTGGCCGGTCCGACTGGTATTGCTAAAAAAGGTTTTTGGAGCTGATCCAAAAATAGGATGTGTAGGCAAGTGAGGGGAATCTCCTGGATGTGGTCGCATCATTTTTGGAGTTCCCAGTTGAAAGTTCTATTCATTTGAAAATTCCAGAAGGTTTCGGATTTTCAAGATGAATATTTGGCTAAGTCTTTTCGGGCGGTCCGACCGCCATTGTGGAATCGGTCCGACCGGCCTGAAATCAGTCGGACCGGTTGTGTGGGGCGGTCAGACCGCCGATCACTTGAAGGTGAGCCTTCTTGGCATTGATGTGTTTTGATTGTGGTTATTGTGTGATCTTCAATGCTTTATTGTTGCATATTGCATTGTGGAACTAACGTGGGTCAAGTTGTGAAGAACTTGTTCCCGGAGACGATTTGTTTGTCTATTGCTGTGCATGTGGCTTGCAGGTCAACGACGTCAACGATGAGGTGGATCGGGACTACGCTTGGAGAGCTGAGGTCCAGAACGATCATGGATGCCGGGTGAGGTCGTGTGACTCAAGCATGGTGCAGAATGGGCAAGATGGATCGAACGGGTAGTTCGGTGCAGCTGGTTGGATCATACGGTGCGGAAGTCGGTGCAAGTCCCTGTGAGGTTCCGATGGGATTCGAACGGGAGGGACTTGGCGACGTGATGAGAGCCGCTGATCAACCTACACATGGTGAAGCAGGCGATTGCTTCAACAGTTTGTTGTGTGTGTGGGTCCCATGTGTGTGGGGGTCCCAAATGTGAAGCCCTAGGCCTCTCCTATAAATAGAAAGGGGGGAGATGTAAAACCCCTTGAAGCATTTGGACCCCTCTTCCTTTTTCTAGGGTTTGGAGAGGAGAGGAGAGGAGTGGTTAGGGTTTGGAGAGATTGTGTGTGCTCTTTGTTGAGCTCTTGTCCTCCTTGTTAGAGTGGCTTTGTAAGCATCTTGTGAGATCAATCAATCTTGTGATGCTTGCTTGAAAGATCAATTGTCTCCTTTTGTGTTCTTCTCTCTTTTGATGAATTTGGTGCTTCCTTGATTCAAGTGGTTAAGCTTGGTCTCTTGACCTATTTTATCTTACTTTGATGTGTGGGAATACTCCTAGAATCATCTAGATCATCAACCCCCACAAGCAAGTCTTGAATCAAAGATTTTCATATTTTTAGGGTTTGTGCACTTCTTTGGTAAAACCTTGAGAGATCGATTCTACGAATTGGATCTGAAGGATCGTCACTAGAAATAGGTCTCTAATATCCTTAGGGAGGTGTGCTTCAAATTTGGTCAAGTTTCATTGGTTGAATCAAAAGTTGGACCAAATTTTGTTTTGGATTTGGGCTTGGCATTTCGGTTCTGGACTAAATCGGTCGGACCGATTTTTATCTGCGGTCGGACCGCTTGACATTGAACCGCCGTTGAAGGCCGGTCGAACCGATTTAAAACGGTCGGACCGCCCCTTGATAGCCGGTCAGACCGCCAGTGTCCAGACCGACCCAGTGAGATCAATTCTCCACATTTGTGTCTTGTGGTTAAGGGGGTTATCGAATTCAGCACAAGGCTTCCTCTGTGCGCTTACTGATCTTCTTAGCTTTTGTAGCTAAAGGAGTAAAGTTCGTGTTGAATTTGATTAAGGCGAGAAATTTGAGAAAGCGCCTATTCACCCCCCTAGTCGCCTTTACCGGTCCTACAAGTGGTATCAGAGCCGGTTAGCTCTTCTCATAGATCTTAACTGGTCTTTGGAGCCATAGCGACTGACAAATATTCAATCAGGCCACATGTTTTTGATGGAGTTGATTTTGCTTATTGGAAGGCCCGAATGGAGGCCTACATCGAGGCTCAAGGGCACGCAATTTGGCTTAAGGTGAAAAACCCTTATGTCATGCCCGCCGATGACAATTTGATTACTCCAGATGTGGAGGTCAACAGCAAGGCTCGGAATTTTTTGATTCAAGGTATTAGTCGATCTGAGTTTGAGCGTGTTGCTCATTTGTTGTCTGCTCATGAGATCTGGCGGACTCTTCGTGATTATCACGAGGGGTCCACTGCGATCAAGGAAGTGAGACAGAACCAGCTGAAGAAAGCATACTCTAAGATCGAGCAAAGACCTGGTGAGTCTTTAGATGAGCTGTGGGGAAGATTTTCCAAGATTCTTCATGATCTCCGCGCTGTTGATCTTATGTTCACTGAGTCTGAAAATGCACGCCAGCTGTTGGGTGCACTTGATGTGAGGGTCTGGGGGATGAAGATCACTGCCATCAATGACAACACTGTCATGAGTGAGCTTACCATGGATAAGCTTTACTCGAGGTTGAAGACGCATGAGATTGATTTTATCTCGCGTCTCCCCACGACAGAGCCGGTGGCTTTAGTGGTCGACCAATCTAAGGGTAGATATTCAGATTCTTTTGATGTTAGCTCATCTGGTTTTTCTTTGTCTGCTTTGCATTCTTTGAGCGATGAGTAACTTGAAAGAGTACCTGAAGATGATTTGGCCCTTCTATCCACAAAATTCACGAGAGCTTACAACAATGTGAGAAATAGGAGGAGAGGTGGACCTATCACTTATTTTGAATGTGGTGAGGCGAACCACATTCGCTCCAGGTGCCCCAAGCTGAAGGGCAAGGAGGAGAAGGAGTCACAAAGGCATTCTCAAGCGAGGGATGCTAAATCCAAGAAGACAAACTATCTCAAGTTTGTCAGCCGGGTCCTTGAAGCTCTAGAGGATGTGAGCATGAGCGATGTGGACTCGGAGGTGGAGGACGACAAGAGTGACTCCCGTGGCAAGAAGAAGGCTCATGATTTTACGGGCATGTGTTTCATGGCCAAGAACAGCCACAACAGCGACTGCTCCAACAGCGAGGATCCTTTTAGTGATCCCGAAGAGGTATGCCCTTCACTTCCTGACATGAAAAGGTTTTTGGTGCTTGCTGAACAAAAACTGCATAAGCAAGCTAAATTGATTAAGAAACAGGATACTATGATTGATAATTTGAACCTAGAAGTTGTTAGGCTCAAATCCATTAATCCTGATGATTTCTGTGATTCATGCTCTAGCTTGCTTAATGAATTGTAAAGCTTAAATAATGCTCATTCCTTTGTTGAAAAACAATTGAAAGATGCTCTTGTTGAACTAGAATCTCTCAAGTCTAGTTCTGTTTGCATGGATGCCATTCCGCTTGATGTGACTACTTTAGACGCTATTCCGTTAACTTGCTCAAATTGTGCTTTGTTAGAATTAAAACTGGATAGCTCTTTAAAAGAATTACAAAAATTTGATGCTAGTCACACTTGCTCTCATTGTAAGAATAATCGGATTAAAATGCAAGAGATGACTGAAATGGTTGTTTATTCTAGAGCTGCCTCTTGTGAAATTTGCCCTAAGCTTACAATTGAGATTGAAGCTTTAAACAAGACTCTTGAAGAGAAAGCTAAAATTGAAAAATCCATGTCTCTTACTGCTTCCAAGAAAGTCATTGATTCTTCCTCTTGTATGTTGCGTGCTGAAGTTGAAACTGTTGTTGGTAAGATACAAGAGGCTTTTAGAATCAAAAATAAGGAGCAGTTGAATAGGATTGGGGAGTCTTATTGTGTGTCTTGTGAGGCCTTCAAAGTGGAAGTGGCCCTTCTTAAGAGTAAACATGTTGAGGCAATCAATTCCAAAAAGTGCTCTAATTGTGGAGTTTTGGCAAAAGATAATGATTACCTCAAAATGACTCTTGAGAAGTTTTCTAGTGGGAAAAAGAAACTCAACTTGATTCTCGACCAATCCAAGGTGAGTATGAAAAACAGTGGCCTAGGTTTTTATTCCCTAGAGCATTCCAAGAATCACCCACCAAAGATTGCTAGAGTTGTGAAATATGATCTGTTTGAGCAAGAACCTCCTAAGACTTCAAATGTTGCTTTTAAATCTGCAGGTTCTGCTCAAATTCTTTCTAGCAAGAAAGGTGCTTCTGTTTCACCAGTACAGACCCCTCAAAAGGTCAAGTACCATTGCACCTTCTGCAAGAAAGAGGGCCACACTGTTGAGTTTTGCTTCCAGAGAGCAAAAATTGAGAGGAAAGAGAGAATGAGCACTTTGAGATCCATTAGAGGAGTCTTTTCACCAGCTGTAGTCTCTAGAGCCAGACAGCCTATTCATCGTACCACATATAGGCCTAGGTTTGTAGAGAACTTTGTTGACTCTTTTGGTGGGTCCAGGCAGCATCTTGGATTAGGATATCGTGAGGAGAGACCACGGGTAGCACCTAGACAGGGGGAGTATCGATCTTTTGGTAGATCGTTTTGGAGAGGTCCAGGTGGTTCTCGTGTGCATTCTTATGATCTTGTTTCTGATAATTTTTCTGCTGCTTCTACTGCTGTTCCCAGGCATCGTGCTTCTCAGTACTGGACTCCTAAATCTTTCATCTCAAATCCCAGTACTGAGGCATGGATGTTTTGAGGGAATTTGCTCTTTTTGCATTCATTGTATCATAATGCATTTTTCATTTCAAAAATCTTGCATTGCATAATAAAATTTGTGGAGCTTAGATTATTATCCTTGTATGGCTTGATTTCATACTCTATACCTTGTCATATCAAGTGATAGTCTGCTAGACTTCTTTTATGGCTCTTCTTGTTTAGCTTAGCTTTTGCCTTGCTAGCTTTATATCTGTGAGCAAATTGAATCAAATCATGTCTTGTTGGATCTTGTGACTAGTTTTGCTCTAGTGATCCTCTTATGATTCATGCCATGTCATATAGGTTGATTTGAGTTTTGAACTTATTTTGAGATGAAAATGAGCTTTTTAACTTTTTAAGTCAAGCAAATGAAAAATGAGATTTTATGTGCGAAAAAACTGTTCTCACCAATCCTTTCTCATGAGACGGCTTGCCATTGCACTAGGCATGAACTCAGGGGGAGTTTTGGATGACCTAGACCACTCTTTTAAGCTTCTTGCTTGAGATGGTCGCGGCAAGGCTTGAGATCTAGCACATTGAAAAAAAATCCTTTTTAGGAAAATGCTCAAAATGCTAAGTGCTTGAATATTGCTTCATATTTGAACTCTTATTGCTCAAAATGCCTCAGTTCCAGTTTTGAGTCTCTTTTTACTTATAGACATGGCTTGACTCATTTTTGGTTGCTTTTAGTGAATCTATGATATTGAGCAACCTTTCATGGTTTTAATTCTTTTAATCTCAGATTACTGCTATTTTGGTCATAGCTTTGCAGTACATATTTTGCCATGATTGAATATAGCTTCTACTCTTTATATGGCTTGGTATAATTCTTGTACTGTCTACATAGATAATGGTCATGTCTCTTTTTTGTTAAATTTTAAAAATAAAGTCATTTCATCTTCTTTATCTTTTCCCATGCATCTTGATGAATTCATTGTCAAATGGGGAGAAGGATTGTGAAGAACTCTCATATAAAAAATGAAAATGAACCTTTTGAAAATGTGTGATCATAGTGAGTTAAGTCTCTGGGTTTTATTGCCTTTTTCTGATTATATTTGCAATTGAAGAAGACTCACAATGATCAAAGGTCAAATAGAACATTTGTCTTTCATATGGACCTAAGTGAGATTTTTGGCTACTTTCTGGAAATTAAATCCTTTTGTGCTTTCATTGCCTTATCTCACTTGCTTATACTATTCTGAAGCCAGCTTAGTCGTTTCCTAGGCTTTTTCTTGCTTATGGACCAAGTTGTGCCTTTATGCGAAAACGACGAATTTTTTTACTTTTCAAACCTTGAAACTACATTTTCTGGGAAATTGCCAATGTGTTCATCAAGGGGGAGATTGTGGATATCGTGAGGATATGTGCACGATCTTAGAATGATGAGTCAATTGGCAATGGCTTTGTTGGTTTGCAAAATCTCGCATTTTCGGTTTTGCTCCAAGGCTGTCAGACCACAAGCGGTCTGACCAGTGGCTCGGGCGGTCAGACCGGCCGTGGTGGCCGGTCCGACCGGTATTGCTAAAAGTGGTTTTTGGAGCTGATCCAAAAATAGGATGTGTAGGCAAGTGAGGGGAATCTCCTGGATGTGGTCGCATCATTTTTGGAGTTCCCAGTTGAAAGTTCTATTCATTTGAAAATTCCAGAAGGTTTCGGATTTTCAAGATGAATATTTGGCTAAGTCTTTTCGGGCGGTCCGACCGCCATTGTGGAATCGGTCCGACCGGCCTGAAATCAGTCGGACCGGTTGTGTGGGGCGGTCAGACCGCCGATCACTTGAAGGTGAGCCTTCTTGGCATTGATGTGTTTTGATTGTGGTTATTGTGTGATCTTCAATGCTTTATTGTTGCATATTGCATTGTGGAACTAACGTGGGTCAAGTTGTGAAGAACTTGTTCCCGGAGACGATTTGTTTGTCTATTGCTGTGCATGTGGCTTGCAGGTCAACGACGTCAACGATGAGGTGGATCGGGACTACGCTTGGAGAGCTGAGGTCCAGAACGATCATGGATGCCGGGGTGGTCGTGTGACTCAAGCATGGTGCAGAATGGGCAAGATGGATCGAACGGGTAGTTCGGTGCAGCTGGTTGGATCATACGGTGCGGAAGTCGGTGCAAGTCCCTGTGAGGTTCCGATGGGATTCGAACGGGAGGGACTTGGCGACGTGATGAGAGCCGCTGATCAACCTACACATGGTGAAGCAGGCGATTGCTTCAACAGTTTGTTGTGTGTGTGGGTCCCATGTGTGTGGGGGTCCCAAATGTGAAGCCCTAGGCCTCTCCTATAAATAGAAAGGGGGGAGATGTAAAACCCCTTGAAGCATTTGGACCCCTCTTCCTTTTTCTAGGGTTTGGAGAGGAGAGGAGAGGAGTGGTTAGGGTTTGGAGAGATTGTGTGTGCTCTTTGTTGAGCTCTTGTCCTCCTTGTTAGAGTGGCTTTGTAAGCATCTTGTGAGATCAATCAATCTTGTGATGCTTGCTTGAAAGATCAATTGTCTCCTTTTGTGTTCTTCTCTCTTTTGATGAATTTGGTGCTTCCTTGATTCAAGTGGTTAAGCTTGGTCTCTTGACCTATTTTATCTTGCTTTGATGTGTGGGAATACTCCTAGAATCATCTAGATCATCAACCCCCACAAGCAAGTCTTGAATCAAAGATTTTCATATTTCTAGGGTTTGTGCACTTCTTTGGTAAAACCTTGAGAGATCGATTCTACGAAGTGGATCTGAAGGATCGTCGCTAGAAATAGATCTCTAATATCATTAGGGAGGTGTGCTTCAAATTTGGTCAAGTTTCATTGGTTGAATCAAAAGTTGGACCAAATTTCGTTTTGGATTTGGGCTTGGCATTTCGGTTCTGGACTAAATCGGTCGGACCGATTTTTATACGGCGGTCAGACCGCCAGCATTCAGACCACCCGTTGAAGGCCGGTCGAACCGATTTAAAACGGTCGGACCGCCCCTTGATAGCCGGTCAGACCGCCAGTGTCCAGACCGACCCAGTGAGATCAATTCTCCACATTTGTGTCTTGTGGTTAAGGGGGTTATCGAATTCAGCACAAGGCTTCCTCTGTACGCTTACTGATCTTCTTAGCTTTTGTAGCTAAAGGAGTAAAGTTCGTGTTGAATTTGATTAAGGCGAGAAATTTGAGAAAGCGTCTATTCACCCCCCTAGTCGCCTTTACCGGTCCTACACTGCGGAACTCTAATCTTTATTGCTTCTTGCTTCTGCTTGGATACAATAAAACTCAGGCTATCTGCCCCTTATAAAAGCTGAAAACCGGACTGCTATACGGACTCATTACTCAACACGGTTTCTATTCCTAAAGCTACTCGGACATGACTTGGGTCCATACGGGATTAATTCCAAAAGTCTAATCCATCCTGGAGTAACAGCGTGTACGAGCTCCCTGAATTGGTTTGCTTCCTTCCTTAGCATTTCTCTGAAATCCCTGCATCTGTTGCTTCCTTCTGCGTGTCTATGAAATGAAGAGAACATCCTTCGTTTCATCTTCTCAGTTCAGTGATGGTGAGAAGCACTGCATTTCTCTGAAATCCCAGCGTTTGTTGCTTCCGTCTGCATGTCTATATGATGATAATTGTGGTCGTCAACTCGTCATCAGGAAACTCCTCTCCCCTTCCCTCTCTCCTCCATTGCCAACCTCGCCCCACATCACACGACAGCTGGCAATTTCCCTCCAAATTCTGTTTTGCTAGCCACTTCTCCAAGGCATAACGCGTATGTAGACCAAAGGTGTCGGACTCCCTTCAGTTTTGGCATACAGAGCTGTTGGCATACAGAGTTTTGGCAACTCTGTATGCGTAAAAAGGAAGCCACTGGTTTAGGATACATATTATCTCAACAAATTAGTGTACTGGTTTCGCACCTCTGTCTCTGTCTCCGGTGAGGCTCCGACGAATCTACCTTCTCTGGCGGGCAGCAGCGGCGGCGAGTTCGCCGGATTAGGGTTGAAGTTCACCAGGGTTCGGCTATAGAGAGATGGGAGGCACGAGGCAGTGATGATGCTATCAGCCACAGGCTTAGGGGAGAGTGGTCGGCGGCGGAGGCGGTGGGGGCAAAGAAAGCGACTACTCTCATTGCAGCTCATTTAAAGGAAGTCGACGTCTGACATGATAGCTAGGCTTAATTTGCCAAGAGGATTTAATTCGATGAGCAAGATAAGAGCCGTTCACTGGACATGCCACAGGTATGATCGATCACCATATATAGAAATATATCGCGGCAAAAGATACATGTACCGACGTACGTGATCGAAGTACAGTAGAGCGTGCGTATATACTACGAAGGACGCAGTATTGTAGGCGAGGATTTCAATGCCGGTCACCCCCGTAAAAAATCAAATTTGAGCAAAATTCAATCAAATTTGGCCAAAATTCAACAAAACCGAAAATTTCGGCACCGGTTTATGGTTCTACCGGTGGGTCCTAGAGAACAGATGCATACCGATTTCGGTGATAATAAAATCCACGATTGTAGGTGCGGACCGTTTTATGCAGTATGACAAGTTATCACCGGACCGGTTCTGGTATTTGGTGGCCCAGGGTAAGACAAAAATGTAAGGCCCTTTTCACGAATATATGTAATATTTTTTTAAGAAAAATATACATTTATACGTCCGCAAAGGCTATGTACTAAGGGTATATTTGGAATACATAAATTCTACACGAAAAAGTTCAACACCGGTGGAAACTGAAAAAATATTCCCGTGGTTCAAACGGGGAATAAAGATGTTTTTAATGTTAAGAACTCGTACCAATCCCGAGTTTGAAACTTTAAGTAAACCGAAAGGTTTAATTGAACAAGATGATTATAGATATTAAATTACTTTTATTATTTTCATGATTAGTATTGAAATTTATATAAAATTTCTATGACTAATAGATGGATAGGCACGATTTCTTTCTTTGTAACTGGAATTGGTGCTTTTACCAACAAAACTATTCAAAAGTGTCGTACAAACATCATGAACTAGTCCTCTCAAAGACAAAACATCATGAACAATCTGCATTATGAAAAATTAATAAAACCCCAACTAAAAGTTACAAAATGTACTATAGTTGCATTGGCCTCAATAGATGGCCACAACGTCAGTTAGGGAAGGAGTGGAGATATACGTCCTTACACTACTACAGAACAGACCTTTGGTCCCGGGCCTAAAGGGCCTCTAGTCCCGGTTATAGAGCCGGGATTAGGAAATCGGGACTAAATGTCTCACCTTTAGTCCCGGGTCCCGGGCCGGGACTAAAAACGACGATTTAGTCGGTTGGTAATACCAACCGGGACTAAAAGGTCCGCTGGGCTGGGCCACGGGGATGGCCCTTTTAATCCCGGTTGGTATTACCAACCGGGACTAAAGGTTTTTTTTTCTTTTTTGTTTCCATTTCAATTCATTATTGATTTTGGTTTTAAAATTACATTAGGTTTTCAAATCGTATTCTTATTTGCTAATATATGTATACGCCACATATAATTTAGTTTGGAACATTATTACACACAAATAAAGTATGAAACTATATATATTATGGAGCTATATATATGTATATATATATATATATATATATATATATATATATATATATATATATGCACATAAAATTTACAACATTATTCATGCATCCTTGGTATTTACAACACAAATGTTGTCCTCCACTTAAATGTCATACAAATGTTAAATCTGGTTTGGCTTCAATTGTTCATACAGGTTAAAGTAGAACTCGGTAGGGCTTGAGGACATGCTCATTAAGAAATCCTGCGATTGTCTCTTGAATTCTGTGAGGCGGTCCATATCCAACACTGTTCCTTCAACCATATCTCCTTCAATTTGCATTAAGCGAAAGAAGTATTAATATACATAAGATTTATTTAATAGCAAATAAATAAAATGGATTTATTATATATACTTATTACGTACTTTACGCAGATCTGTAGATGGGTTCTTTTGCATACACCATGAGGAACTCGCAAAGCGTAGTATCCACACAAATTGTTGCACGGTGGGTGTAGTAGAACCCATCATGCGATATAAAAGATTACTCGTCATCCCCGCGTGGTGAAGCATGATAAGGTAAAGATGCGGGAGCTAGTACAACTTACATCCGATCGGTGTGGATCGGAAGTGGCGCTTTCGGATCCGGACGGTGTAGTTGAACGAACCAAGCCCAAACCACGCCCAATAATTGGATCGTTAATTAACTATTGCGAGTTAAAGAGCGAGAATAAATATTTAAAGATCGAAGTTACCTGGATAATGTCTATCATATCTTGGTAATCTTCTGCGGTTTTCTCAACGAGTCATAGATTAGCAAATGACCGTCGGAGAGATCGAAGACAATCAAGATATCGATGAAAATTGCATTTGTTTATAGAGTCAACATATATATCTTTATGTTGGATTGAGTAAGTAAAGTAAAATGTGCACACGATAACAACACTCACCCAAAGTTGTAGGGAAGAGTATAAATCTTTTGTTCTTTTGGTTGATCAAGAACCTCAGGAAATTCCTCTCCGTTTGAGGTCTCCATTGATCGTAGGGAGTGTTTGGGTCCTTGAATACGATATATGGATCAACGAAACCAATGTTCTTGTCGTTTCTACGTGTGAGGTCTCTCATCATGTCTCTGCATATCTATAGACATGCTAGCTAGTGTGAGGATAATTACTTATACATATACATATGCTAGAGTGAGATTATTAAAAGAAAGAATCACGTCTGAGACAAAAGCGGTGATGAGAGATTTGTCTAGAGCGTTCATGTGGCATAGTGGTGTAACTCATTAAATGAACCATTATAATGTCATCGCCACGGAAGTAATGATGGTTTCTAATTTTAGCGCAAATATAGTCATCCGCTTTTCTGCGACACGCCGCCATGTACCACTTGTTTAACAAGTACATTTGTGTCTGAAGTTCCATGAGCTTCTCGTGGTTGTATAGACTCTTGCCATATACATATTCCTTCTTCCAATGATCAACTTAGGAGCACTTTTGATGTGTGCTCGCCGAGCATTTGGGAAATGCTTAGACCAGTTTCATGAAAAATTCATCAAGTTGATCCAAATGCACATTTCAGTATATCTGTTCTAGCGTTCGTGTTTGAACCATATTCATTCCCAATAACTAGCGGGGGCGATTGTTGTGATTGTTCCCGAGTGTGCAACACCCTTCCGTGCTCTCTTCTCTTTCTTCTTCGCCTCCTCAATTGACTTGGTGAGAGTGCGGTCATAGTCCGATAGTGGCGAATCCTTACGAGCATGGCGTAACTTTTTACGGTGGCGTCCACCCTTTGCCTTAGAACTTACGGGCGTCTGAAGAAGTACGGCTTATCGTGGTTTCGCCGCTTCACTTTTAGCCTTGACTTTCGCAAGAAACCGTCCACATCTGTTTTCATCAAGCATCTATTTCCTCGGCGGTCTTCTCATAGGAAAGTTTAATCGTCTTAGAAATAGTGGTGTTCTCCCGAGGCTTTCTTCTTGGCGGTGGGGCCGCGCGCCGTTTGTGGGTGCGCCTCTTCTTTGGCGAGGCGGCGGTGGCGGCGTTGGAGCCCGCCGTGGAAGCGATGGAGCGGCGGTGTCGGCGTTGGAGCCCGCCGTGGGCGATGGGGCGGCGGTGGCGGCGTTGGAGCCGCCGTGGAGGCGATGGGGCGATGGCGGCGTTGGAGCCCGCCGTGGAAGCGATAGGCGGCGGTGTCGGCGTTGGAGCCGCCGTGGAGGCGATGGGCGGCCGGTGGCGGCGTTGGAGCCCGCCGTGGAGGCGATGGGGCGATGGCGGCGTTGGAGCCCGCCGTGGAAGCGATGGGCGGCGGTGTCGGCGTTGGAGCCGCAGTGGAGGCGATGGGGCGGTGGGGATGCGGCCGTGTCTTCCACTTCATTGTCATCGCCCAACACCTTGTGACCGGTGGTGAATGGATAATTGGACTTAGGTTGGGGAGGTTACTGCTGTGAAAACAACGTGGTATGAGTAAACCGTTATTTAAGCCAATACATAATTAGTGAAAAAATGGTTCGTTCACTTTCATCCGCACCTAGGGTTAAGTTGTTGAGGAGGAGGAGGTGACACCCTAGGAATAATGATATAGCGCTTGCGCCAACATATGAATGTCTTCTCCGCTTCTCCTAAAGTCTTCTCCCATCACCTCCTTCAATGTCAAGAGGCACATTGCTATTACCTTTCACAACTCTATCCACCGAGACGCTAGCATATCCAGGAGGTATTAATGCCCCATGGCATCTTGGTGTCTTCATAGGGTCGATCGAGATACAACACCGATAGCCACCATGGTGTGGTATTCCCTCTCGGAATGTGCGGCTCACATGTCGTGAGAGGATCGGTGATGTCATCCACGGGAAGCGCGACCTGCGTCATCTTGAATCTTGGCACCTCAGTGGAAGCGCAATCCTTTTCAAGCGATTAGGGGTGATGTTGACTCCGGCTCGATGCGGTTTGCCTTTGGATGGAACTTCTTGCTATCTGCACTTGCCTTTTGATTTCCCCATTCATTTTGGCTTCAAGTGTTTTTCTCGCTCTCTTGCTTCACGAGCCACTTCCGTGACTCAAGAACCATTTCCTCCATCCTGCGCATCCGCTCTGCCTCCTCGTACTTCTTTCTCTGGCGGCTTCTATAGGTGGCTTTGTCTTTAGGAAAGCATGCTCCCACGACACCTCCCCATAGCCTCTTGTTCGCCCACCGTGTTCAAGGTACTCTCCAGGCGTATGTCACTCATCCTTATCTCGTTGTTTGCCACTGCCACTCTCACCAAGCCTCGAGCATAAGCAAATCTTCTGCTTGCTCTTTGGAGTTTTCGCCATACACTATCTTTCCGGTCTCTAGGTCAGCTTCCCCATGACCGAAAAACCAATACTTAGCGCTTTCGGGCGGTTGATTGATCTAGTTCGATCCTTGGCAAGAATCTCCGTTCCATTCTTTCCCACTTAGGAATGGCACTCCTGTAGCCACGATCCCAAGTGATGGTGGTATTGCTTTTGTCGGGCATTCTGTTGGTTCCTTCTCACCCGTGCCTCACCCTCTTCCGATGTCTTGAGCTGCACAAACTCATCCCAAAGCGGCCTCAACAGCGTAGGCCTTAGTGTTGAAATCTGGCGTCGAGTTCTTCCGATAAATGTGGTGTACAATTTCTTCTTCCAACACTTTGGAATTGTGTGGCCATCTTCTTCATAGCCAGTTCCTAACTCTCTCCTTCAAAGCTTCATCTTACATATCGAGCGAAATGTTGAAGGACATCTTGCCAAACTAGTGCCTTGTCACGATCGAGAGACAAAACTAATATGAGGAGCAACTTTCTTTTGCTTCCATTCACGAGCATTGATCGGGATCTGTCCCTTACAAGGTACCCACGATGGTGACAAATTTACGTGCATGTGGTCCAAGTACTTTGCTGTATCCTCCTCGAATTCGAGAGAATGAACCGACCCTCCAACGGCTTCTTGGGCCTCGTACATTTCTACTCTTCCCGTTGTTGTCGTCGATCCGGAGGGCTACGAATGTAGAAACACAAAGATTTAAATAATTATATTTACGACAAATGAAATTATTCGAATTTCATGTATACATAAGAGATTGTAGATAGACCTCTTGACATTGTCTTGCTCATCTTCATAATCGGCAAAGCATCGACTCCGTCATCTACTTCTTGATTGTTGTCATCACCTTGAATTGGGCACCTTGTAAGGCGTCATTGTTGATAATTTCCATCATGGCATCGTCCATGTTGTCATTCGGTCGGCCATTTACGCAAATATATGTGTAGGGCGTTAGAGCGGTTCGTGCTTTGTATTATCGCAATGGACATTGTCAAAACTTCTTGTCCACAGATGTGGCATTACTTGTCGAAGACCTATGGAATGATCCTAACTCGTTAAAGCATCCTTTTTTGAGAATATATGTTTCACGGTACAATTTGAAGCTACAAAGTGTAAAGTACTCAAGCGATCATGTGCTAACCAACATGTTCACATGTCGACTTGTACGACATTCGATAGCTTTGATTGAATGAGCGTGAGTCATCAAGCGTTACTCATGCTTTTGTGTCAAAAATTTAGCCATGATAATGATTTCACATTTTAGTTCGAAATGTTTGAATCACATGGGCTAGCACGTGAGGAGTATCAGTCAATGACACTTCTCAATATCCGACAAACATAACACTTCTAAAAACATGAAAATGCCAATCATGGTAATTACGAATCGATCTCTTATTTGCGCAATTCTTCTCGTATTTGAGCAATTATGGACTTTAATCGTTGTCAACACATCCTGCATGCTGCCGAGGACAACATAGCATGCACATATGTTACTTCCACAAACACAAGAGCACTCAACTTAATTTATACAATAATCTCGAATAGTGCATACAAGAATTCCTTGAGAATTCATATATCGAATGTACAGCGAGAAAGATCCATACATCCGAATGTATAATGTAGCTAGACAAAGCGATAGATTGCTCAATCATGAATTCAACGAAAGATCCATACATCCATTTACGAACTACTACATTTCGAATCAATAATCCGAATCTGAGACATTTATGAATCCATATACCTACACAAAATCATGCATTGCTCAATCACAAAATTCATACAACACGAAACCGATCCACACGGGGCATCAGGGGGAGGGGGGGCTCGGGTGCACGGGGGCGGCTCGGGTGCACGGGGAGAAAGCTAGGCACGGGGAGAAGGGGGAGGCTCACCGGCGGTGGAGGAGTGCCGAGGAGGCGGCGATGGAGCCACAGGCGGCGCGGAGGAGCTTGGCGGCGGCGTCTTGGAGCGAGGAGGCGGCGCGAGGAGGCGGCGAGGGAGGCGGAAGGGGTGGAAGAAGGGAAGAAGCCCTTTGGTGCTTAAATGCGAGGGCCTTTAGTCGGCGGTATTACCTGCCGGGACTAAAGACCTTTAGTCCCGGGTAATGTCTGGACCGGGACTAAAGGCTGGACCTTTAGTCCCGGGCGGTATTACCAACCGGGACTAAAGACCTTTAGTCCCGGGTGGTAATACGGACCGGGACTAAAGGCTGGACCTTTAGTCCCGGGTAGTTCCACGGCCCGGGACTAAAGGTCTTCTTGTGATTACATATTTTCCGCCACATTTTTCACCTTTAGTCCCGGCGTGTCTGGACCGGGACTAAAGGTCCCACTATTCGATTCCGCCACGTTTTCCACAGTTTGGGTTTTGTATTAAGTTTATTTGTATAAATATGCTAATTCTTGTTAAATGCATAGTAAATTAAATACTAGGCATAAATTTTTTAAAAAATAATAGTTGCATTTCCTTTTATCTTATTGACATTTCAAACGACTTTTATAGTGACCACAAGCTGGGAAGTGAAGAGCCAACTATAAACAAAATGAAGGGCTCAAACCACAAGCTGGGAATTTCATTTGAAGGCATAAATACTTGCTAAAAAATTTCAAGTCATTTTTACACGGTGGAGAAGACATGCTTCACAGAGGTACATGTGTCCTTTATCGAATATGAATTTCATTTGAAGCGATAAAAACAAGAAAAATATGATAGAAACATCTGAAGTTACAATTATTACATAAAATCTCTAATACACACTATTTATTAAACATCACTATATATCAAGCGGCACACAGTGGTGAACTTCTTCTTGACGTATGACCCTTGGTTATGATCATGCAGTAACCATGGAGTATCCTCGGCATTTAGCGGGATGCTTGGGTCTTTGGTCACCTTGAAGGGCGGGATTCGGTCATCCCTTTCATAATCTTTCGACTTGTCGACTTGTCCTCGATTCCCACGATGTTTCTTTTCCCTGAAAGAACTATGTGGCGTTTTGGCTCATTGGTTGATTTGTCGTAGTTTTTCCCTCTCTTGGATTTTGTAGACATGTCTTTCACATAGAACACCTGATTCACATCAGCAGCAAGGACGAATGGTTCGTCTTTGTACCCAATATTGTTAAGGTCCACTTGTTGTCATTCCATACTCCTTGTCATTGTTACCCGCCTCCGGTCATCTTCACCCATTGGCACTGGAACAAAGGGACTTTAAAATTAGGTGCGTAGTCTAGTTCCCAAATCTCCTCTATACGGCCATAATATGTTTGCCTCTTTCCATTTGGGTCTGTGGCATCTACGCGGACACCACTGTTTTGGTTCGTGCTTCTTTTATCTTGGGCTACGGTGTAAAATGTATTTCCATTTATCTCGTACCCTTTGTACGTGAGGATGTGCCACGATGGTTGCCTAGCCAACAAATCTGATTGCTCATCAATATTGTCATCACCACGACATTCTTTTCGCAACCACCATTGAAAGTTTCCATGTGATGCCGCCTAATCCAAGCTTCATTCTTCCCTGGAAACTGGGATCGTAGGAACTCCTTGTGTACCTCGACATACGGCTCCACCACGGAGGAGTTTTGAAGAACTGTGTAGTGCGCTTTATTGAAATAATCGTCCCCCGTACCGATATATGTTTTCTTCCCTAGTGTTCCCTTTCCACTAAGTCTCCTCTTGTGTCGCGATTCAGGAACACCAATCGGGTCAAGGTCGGGAATGAAGTCAACACAGAACTCAATGACCTCCTCTGTCCCGTAGCCCTTGGCGATGCTTCCTTACGCCGAGCACATTTGGTGAACATATTTCTTGAGGACTCCCATGAACCTCTCAAAGGGAACATGTTGTGTAGGAACACGGGACCGAGAATATTAATCTCCTTGACCGGGTGAACTAGGAGGTGTGTCATGATATTAAAGAAGGATGGAGGAACACCAACTCAAAGTGACAAGACATTGAACCACATCATTCTGTAGAGTAGCTAGTTCCATTGGATTGATTGCCTTCTGAGAAATTGCATTGAGGAATGCACATAGCTTCACGGTGGCCAGACGTACATGTGGAGGTAGAATTCCTCTTAAAGCAACCGGAAGCAATTGCGTCATAAGCACGTGGCAGTCATGGGACTTTAAGTGTAGGAATTTCTTCTCGGCACATTTATTATCGCTTTATATTGGAGGAGAATCGGATGGGACCTTGATCTTTGTTTAGGCATTCAAACATGCTTTCCTTCTCTTCTTTGCTAAGAGTGAAGCTAGCGAGTCTTAAGTAATGGCGTCCATCGTCTGCTTTCTCTGGATGCGAGTTGTCTCGTTCTTTCATGCGCTGCAAGTCTGTGCGTGCGAGTGAATCCTTAGACTTTCCATACACATCCATGAATCCTAGCGAGTTCACACAAAGATTCTTTGTCGGTGCATCACGTCGATCGCGTTGCGGACCTCTAGGACTTGCCAATAGGGTAGCTCCCAAAATATGGACTTCTTCTTCCACATGGGTGCGTGTCCCTTAACATCTTTCGAACAGGTTATTTGCCTTGTCCCTTTCAAAGACTACTTGCACATCCTTGACCATATCAAGTACATCCTCCCGATTCGGTTGCGAGGCTTTGTTCGGTGTTACGCCTACCGTTAAAATGCTTGCCTTTCTTTCTTAGTTGGTGATTCATAGGAAGAAAGCAGCGATGGCCAAGGTACACGACCTTCGACATTTTTCAAATATATCTCATCAATGTCATCAAAACATTGTGTGCATGCATTGTATCCCTTGTTTATGCATCTGAAAGATTACTTAGAGCAGGCCAATCATTGATTATTCTGAACAACAATGCTCGCGGTAGAAGTGTTCTGTTTGTACTCATCCCACACACGTACACTGGTTTGCTCCATAAAGAAGGAGTTCCTCAACTAATGGCCTCGGTAGACATCGATGTCGTTGCGGGTTGCCTCGGGCCTTGGATGAGCACCGCATCATAATGAACTTCGCTTCATGCATAACCATGGAGGAAGGTTGTAGATACATAGAGTAACAGGCCAAGTGCTATGACTAGTGCTCTGGTCCCCAAAAGGATTCATACCATCCGTATTTAAAGCGAACCTTAGGTTTCTTGCGTCATCTGCAAACTCCGGAATTCTCTGTCTATTGCTCTCCTTTGGGACCCATCGCCAGGTGTCTCAACATGTTGTCTACCTTACGGTCTTCTTTGTGCCATCGCGACAACTTTGCATGGTCCTTGTTTATGAGCAGACGTTTGAGCGTGGTATTATAGGAGCATACCACATAACCTTGGCAGGATTTTCTTCTGGGGCGTTCTTCGCCCTCAACATCGCCAGGTCATCTCTTTGATCTTATACGCGACGCTTTGCATACGGGCATTCATCCAAATTCTCGTAGTCCTTGCCACGATACAGATGCGATCATTAGGACATGCATGTATCTTACGGATTTCTAATCCCAAAGGCGACGACTGTTTTGCTTCGCACGTAGTGGCGGGCAATTCGTTAGAAGCGGAAGCATCTTTTTGGATCTTGATAATTGCCCAAATGCCTTGTCGGATACACCATTCATGCCTTCCATTGTAGCAACTCCAGTGTTGTACCCAACTTTTTTTGCCCATCTTCGGCGGACGGGTATAGTAATTTCTTGTGATCCTCTAGCATGCGGTCAAACTTAGCCTTCTCCTTTTCACTTTCGCAATCTCTTTGTGCATCACGAATGACATCACCAAGAGCATCATCTTCGGCGAGTGTGTCTTCTGCCCCTGCCTCTTCTTCAGCTTCGCCCATTGCAGTATCATCGAAGTCACCGTATTGAGCAATAATGTCGTTAGGGTCCAATTGTTCTTCTTCACCTTCTTCCATTATAACCCTGGTTTCTCCGTGCTTGGTCCAACAAATATAGTTTGGCATGAAACCCGACTTCAACAAGTGTGAGTGAAGACTCCTTGAGCTAGAATATTCCTTCAAATTCTTACAGGGCACATGGACAAAGACATGAAACCATCAGCTTGTTTGCCTCGGCCACTCTTAAGAAATAATGCACGCCATCAATGAACTCTTTGGAGCGGCGATCGGCATTGTACATCCAATGGCGTGTCATCGTCTGCATTATATGACATATCACATAATTAAATTTCAAGTTTCAAATTTTCCCGGATATTACACATGATAGAGGCTACCCAAAAATTACTTAATAATTAAATATTAAACTTATTTATTAAAACAAAATTAATATTTATTATTTTTACCCAAGAGGTTGGATCTGATAAGATAAGACTTATCTCATCAAACAACCCCTCAAAGCTTAACCTAACTAACACATGTAAAAGTCATTTTTCATTTATTTAAATAATTATTAAATAAGGTAAAAAATAAAAGTCTTCAGATTGATCCCAAAATTTTTGTACAGATAGTTCATAGCCTAATTAGATGGCAAAACAATTTTCAGAATTTTGGATCATTAATTTAGCCTAAAAATTCATGGAATAATAATTAAATAAATAAGCATAAAATAGGTATAAATTCAACTTTGTCCAAATAGTCTTAAAATTTTTATATGGACTGTTCACAGTATAACTTAGTGGAAAAACAAATTTCATGATTTTTGGAAATTTATTGTGGCCTACAAAAATCATGAAAGTTCCATTTATGAATTAATTGGCAATTTTTATAACATATAAAAATTATTCAAATTTCACATTTCATATTTTTCATAATGGACGGCAGGGTTAGCATCAGGAGCTTACCGTGAACACGCCGGTGAATACGGTTGAGTGAATGAACGGCTCCGGCGGTGGTGACAACGGCAGCGGCGGCGTGTCGGCGGCGGCGGCGGCGTTCCGGCTCGTGTTAACGCCGAAGTGTTCTGTGATTTAACGCCAAACAGAGTTTAAATAGAAGGACATTTAGTCGGTTGGTGTTACCACCGGGACTAAATGCCAACCTTTAGTCGGTTGGTACTACAATCCGGGACTAAAGATTTAGTCCCGGATTGTAGTACCAACGGGACTAAGGTTGGCATTTAGTCGGTGGTAACACCAACCGACTAAATGTCCCTCCCTAAAAGCTCGGCACGAGCCGTTGGGGGGGACTTTTAGTCGGTTGGTGTTATCAACCGGGACTAAAGATCTTTTTGGTCCCGGACGTAATTTTCTCCGAGACTATTGCCCATTTGGCAGTCCGACCAAAGGTCTGTTCTGTAGTAGTGTTACTTGCGAGGAAAGCTTGCTTTATTTACTATTTACAAAACTTCAAGTACTACTAATACAACACTACACGACTACATGTTGGATCTTGTCAACTAGTGGATCCACTTAAGTGTATACAGGATGGGCCCACCAGGTTCGGGGCCTGGGCGGTCGCCGCCCAATCCCAGGAATGGACTTGGCTATCACCAGTGGCGAGCCATGAATTTTTCAAAGCCCGTAAGTCAGAGCGCAAAGAGGCGTTGGTCGTCTTGTTTTACTTGGGTAAAATGCTATTTTTCGGTTGTGATAGACGTGGAACTTCACCGGGACTATCCATGGCGCGTCGCCAACAAGCCTAAAGAGAGCTGGTAAATCCGCCCCTGGCTATCACCGGACTAGCTTGCAGGCTCAGGCCGTGAGCTAGATTGGCATTGATGAGCTGCATATGTGTGCGCGCGGCCGGCCTTGCATGTGCCGGCGCCACCCCCGCGCGCGACGACGAGGAGCCGCGGATACCCAGGCTGCTACCTCGATCGTCACGATCTCCGTGGAGCAATAGCTGGACATGGACAGGGATACGTACTGTCCGCCGCCGCTGGCCGACCAGCTGATCCATGGACGCCCTGCGCGCGCCCATGCAGACTAGACACGGACGCCGGCCGGCGTCAGACTGGTTGTGGAGACGTGGAGTGGCCTGGCCGGTCTCACGGGGGGATTGATTAGCCTTGTCTCATATCATATCATATCAAGGCGATCGAGATGCATGCATGCGCACGTACGCTGCCCAGTAAGCCGCGGCGAGCTAACACGGCCGGCGCCCAGCGTACTTCGTGCGTCCATCGAGGCTCAGCACGCATGGCGGCGGCGTTGGCCACCTCCCGGAGAGAACTCATTCACAGCTCGCTTCTTCTTTTGTGTTTCTCACAAACACATACTCACTGGTTTTACCCGCCGGAGTTGGAGACGAAAAGAAGCAATCGCAACAACAGAAGGTTAATTTTTCCGGCGCAGGCTCAACCTAGCTAGCTCCGTTCCTGTTTTTTACTCAATGCAATATCTTCTCGATAGAATAACTGAATAAAAGTACTAATGCATGCGGTCAAGCCGCTGAGCCTTGATCAGGTTATTGTGCCACGTACGGCTCCTACAATTGAGCCACTAACTCCTGGCTACATGCATGGCCACTAACACATGCCCATAGATTACACCTCCATTACATTACATGCACTAGTTAATTAGTTGATCAACTAACTGGTTAACAGAAACTCACGCCATGAACTCAACGTGCACGACACATGTGCTGACTAATTTATCTACATGCAAAGCCATGCTAGACAATCACAAAAGCTTGTGACACGTCTAGATATGACTCCTAACACACTTAATATGTTAAATTGCACGTCATATCCTTAATTGACATGCATTGCCGGACAAGCATCGATCATGCATGGGTACGGGGACACAGGTAGCCAACTAATTAGCTACCCAGCTTTGCCAAACTGGAGTACGCTACTTCACAATAATCCTGGCTAGCTTGCGAGCCGGCAATGGTAGCCAACAGTATAATGCATGACCATTATACTGTTGCACAATTTGAGCAAATCTATGTTGTATATATAACACACCAATCATATTAAGTAGCTAGATCCATGCCAAGCAATGTTTGTATATATCCACCTAGCTAACCAGCTAATCAGGAAGGAATGACAGATCTATACGTATATTTGAAATTCAATTCTGGTACATTATTATATTGTATGCATAGCATAGCGTTCCTATTCTCTGCCAATTGCAGATAGAGTAGGAAAAGAAGAGGTCAAGAACATGCGGTACAAGTTAATCAACATAAGATTAAACAAAAGCAGGGATGAGACCGGAGTTAACACAACTCAAGTTTGTAATTTCATTGATATTATATTTAGCATCCATGAAGTACTCACTCTGACAAACAATGGACAAGGAAGTAAGAGAGTAAAGAGAATCGAAAATATGATCGAAAATCGTGTCTTGCTGTACGTAGTATATGACCATTATACTGTTGCACAATTTGAGCAAATCTATGTTGTATATATAACACACCAATCATATTAAGTAGAGTATATATCCACCTAGCTAACCAGCTAATCAGGAAGGAATGACAGATCTGTACGTATATTTGAAATTCAATTCTGGTACATTATTATATTGTATGCATAGCATAGCGTTCCTATTCTCTGCCAATTGCAGATAGAGTAGGAAAAGAAGAGGTCAAGAACATGCGGTACAAGTTAATCAACATAAGATTAAACAAAAGCAGGGATGAGACCGGAGTTAACACAACTCAAGTTTGTAATTTCATTGATATTTAGCATCCATGAAGTACTCACTCTGACAAACAATGGACAAGGAAGTAAGAGAGTAAAGAGAATCGAAAATATGACCGAAAATCGTGTCTTGCTGTACGTAGTATATGCCAATTAATTAGAATCCAGGAACAACATGCATGATGACTAAGTCATGCATATCAGTTCTTCTGTTCTCCAATGCATTGCACATACAAAAAGGATTATGCAATACTGGAACGGCCACTCTAGCACGTCATGTGACATGCATATATGGTCAGCCCTACACAATATCCCATGTACAATGAAGTTCGTACCTTTTTTTTCTAGCAATTAACACATGTAATTTGTTCCTAGCAATTTTGCAATTTTGGCATTGCATGATAACTACAAGCGGAGTCAGTAAATTTTTGTGTAACAAAGCAGTAAAGTCATGTTAAAGCTATAGCAAATCTTTTTTAACGATGCAGTAAATCTCTTTTAGTAAACATACAGAGTGGTTATTATTTATGACACTTATATCACTCTGTTATCCTCGTCGTCACCATGCTACCGGTGAAACTCGTTCGTGAATCGAAGCTTCTAATAAAAAGTTATTCCAAAAACAAAAAAGAAACATTCGTGTACAAAACAAGGAACCGATTGTTTACTAGTTGGTTGTCTACTTGTCTGTACTAGTTGGCTAAGATGGCAGTAAAGTTATCTAGAGATGGTAGTAAATCTCTTTTAGCGATACAATAAATGTTTTTAGTAAATGCACATAGAGATTTTTATTTGAGAGACTTATATTATTCTGTTACACTCGTCGTCACCAAGCTTCCGGTTAAAACCGTTCGTGAATCAGAGCTTCCAATCAAAAGTTATTATGAAAAGAAAAAAAAGAAGCATTGATGTACAAAACAAGGAACTGGTTGTTTGCTGCTAGTTAGTTGTTTACTTGTTTGTACTAGTTGGCTAAGATAGCAATAAAGTCATGTGGAGGCCGTAGTAAATCTCTTTTAGCGATGCAATAATTTTTTTAGTAAACACGCGGAGATGTTTTTATTTGCGAGATTTATTTCATTCTGTTACCCTGTCGTCACCAAGTTACCGGTGAAAACCGTTCGTGAATCGGAGCTTACAATCAAAAGCTATTTCTACAACAAGAGAAAGACACATTCGCATACAAAATAATGATTTGCATGGGTTTTACTACCAGATTGGACGATACGGAGACTATTCAGCGCGTGAGAGTAGAATAGCTATTCACACACACACACACACACACACACACACACACACACACACACACACATATATATATATATATATATATATATATATATATATTCAAAGCACCTCCTTTGTTTCAAGGGAAAGAAAATTCCACAATAATACTACAAAAATAAAGAAACCTAGACATTCTCTTCGTTACTCAATAGAATAAGAGAAGGATCTACAATGCTTATTTTGGTGGGTCAGATCTCCATATTAATCATAAATAGATGTTAGAGCTGTACAACAAATGCCATTGTATTTTCGGCGATAAACATTATAGTTATATAACAAACAAAAATGTATCGCAATATATAGCCGCACAATTAAACGAGTAATTCCGCTAGTTACAAAAAAAAAAAGCAACTATGCACAACCTAATTAAGGTTCCAGATATTGCGGTATTGCCCATATATGAACTATGAAGCTGTGGTTCTGAACAAGATCAAGTAGAACATGCATGCACATACATGTACTGACATCAAAACACGCGCATATACAGGAAGTAATCATCGTACGTCTACAGGCTTGAATGCATCATGCAGAAAATAATCGATATATATACATGCATCTTGCTAGCTATTAGCTACTTCATACCAAAGCTGAAACCGACACCATCGAGGCCGGCGATGACGACCAACAGCACGACGGAGCCGAGCAGGAGAGCACGAGCCAGGGCCCGATGGCTTTTGGGGTCACCGGAGAGCCAGATGATCACGAAGGCCATGACCTCGGCTACACCAGCAATTGCCATGACGGCGGCAGTGACATAGTAGGCCAGCTCGTGGTGGACGAAGATGCCGGAAGGCGTTCTGTACAAGGCGGCGTTAACTGCGAGCGCCGCTGTGCTGAATCCGACCAGGCCGATCGCTCTCGCCACTCCTTCGTTTGCCTTGGTCGCCGGTGTTGTCTGCTCAGGCGCGGTGGTGCTGCCGTCGATGTTGACGGTGACGCTCTCCATTTGGAGACCGAATCAGTCCAGCTATGCAGCTCGCGAGATGTACGGGTTCTACAGTTCTTTGGAGGTGCTACTTAAATGGCCTCCAAGGGCATTGGATTTCTAGTACTTTTCGCATTTATTTTGCCCATCCGAACAAATGGACTAAACCCCTATATCCAGTCTTTTTTATTTAATGTTTTAGACTTGTGACTACTTTTAATTTTGTGTCTCTTGCTACTTCATTAAATTCGTTTCGTCTTCTAAACCACACGTCTCATGACCTTAGGGACAAAGGAAAAATAGATTTTGTAAATTGTACTACCGTACATCCGCCCTATATTTATATCGGCATCGCTATACACACGGCGTTTTGTCGTACGCCGTTATAATGCGGGATGTCGCGTGAGAATTTGCTTTTACTACTACAAAATAGACTATAGAAGACGCTTCATCACAGACGGTCAGACAGTTTCAAGATGAACCGTCTGTGATATTGATAATGAGAGTATCACAGACGATCTTTGTTAGAACCGTCTGTGATACATCTCCAGCACATTAGTTCTGAACTTCCTCGTTCAGCCAGTCTTGTGAGCTTCGACGCCTCTCTTTTTCTCTGGACTTCCTCGTTCAGGCATTGGACCTCTCTTTTTCATGTCAAATAATGTCTTAAACCTCATTGATGCTTTCCCATCTGTTAATGAAGCTTCGATTGCAGAGGATCTTCTGATTCAACCTTCTTCCCCATTTTCGGCTGCCGCAGTCATTTTCTAGCTAGCTGCTGACTCGGTGAGTTCCCTAATGATTCCTTCGGTCTCTACCATCCTCAGGATGCTTGGAAGCTAATGCGCACCTTCTTGTAGCATTTCCATCGCCGTAGGACGCTGTCAACGGAAGCCTCCTTCGCGCCGCCGCTGCTCAAAGTTGTCAAGCTGCTCTAGTCATCATCTAGTGTCTCCAAAGCCTCGGGTGAGCTCCTAGTAGTTCATTGAAGCTTAAGCATGCGTTAGATTAGAGAATTAGCTATCATAGCTTAGGTTTCAAGTTAGCCGATAATGGCGCCACCCCGGGCAACCATGCCGTCGCTGCTCTGGTGACCTTTGGTCCTCGAGCTACTACCGACAGCATCATAATAGCATCCTGAAGATGATACACTCACTCACCTACCCCAGTTAGGCTCAAACGCGAAAACCACCTCAAGCTCGAGGAGCTCTGCCGCTCTTCTCCGGTGTAGCACCAACTCCGGTCATGTCTCTGCCGCTTGTAGGAGAGCCGATTGGCACTGTAGCTCGATCATTAAGACCAAATCAGGGTTGATTAGGACAGAGTAATGATTAGAGTAGTTGAGTTAATTAAATCTCTGTTAGATGAGTCAAAACTTTATTAATAGATGAGTCACTAACATGTGGACTCCACATGTCAGATTAATGAAATCCATATGAAAATAAAGAAATGCACTTTTAATTATGAGGAAATATGTTTCCGCAGTTGGAAAGCGTAAACCTCAATGAGTCCGACTCTTTTTTATTAGACGTCAATTATTCGAACGATATTTTTGACAACCATTCATCCTCCTACTCAGAACAACCAGAGAAGGGCAAGCAACCCCTTTAATCATGTTAATCGTACTATTTTACTTATTATATTTCTTTTTGAAAAATATATTATGCACGCATGTATGTCGATATGAAATTGTTATGTTAGGGATAGTGGTAGATGTAAATCCTATTCGATACATGAATATCCTTTATATTTGTCGTGAGCTCTGAGGGTAACAATCTATACATAATCCTTTATATTTGCTTTAGGTTAATCACTAATAAATTTTAGTATATTTGGTTAATAGTTAGGGTACTTGCGGTTTATTAATATAATTTAACACTAATTAATTTGTTATGTGTATACGTGTAGATGGATCGAAACTGGATGTACGTTGAGAACCGTGTGAGTGAAGAGTATATTAATGGCGTGTTTGCCTTTAGAAGAGCCGCCGAGCAGGATATATTGAAGAAAGGGATAAAATTTATGTACTGTCCATGCATTGATTATGGTAATATAAAAATATTTAACATCCAGCGCAAATCGAAGCAAGAAGAAAAAAAAACAGAAGGAAAAGGAACTAGTACATTCACATGGGTAATTAGGCTCCAAAATCGTAGAAGTTGGGCTTATCGAAGGTCCCAGGAGCTTACTATGGTATGGTTCCGTGGAGATCGATGTCCAGCACACACGCCCAACATCGAGTGAGTCTCCATGCTCCGGGTGAGACGTGGGTCTCGCTCCCGTGGTGGCGTGGAAATCAACCCCCACCGACACGGCGTGTGGTTGTGAGGCGGTGGCCTCAGGCGTGAGAGTGTAGGCTGTGGCGACGTACAAGAACAACAAAGAAAGGGCAAAAGGTTAAGGGGTAGTGCGTGAGGAAGACGAGGGCAGCGGTGGGCCCTACTAAATTGGCTCGGGTACCACACGACACGAGTCAGAAGGATCGTACTGCTATTGTAACCCAAGCGTCCTACGTGGAGTATTTTTCCTACTTATATATGGATGAAGTGACCATGTGGTAAGATCATAAATGCACTCCCTTAATTAGTTCAATTGGGCTGTGAAGTGGTTTTTATAATTCTTTATAACATAACTAAAGGAAAAAATATTTCTTCAAATGTAGCATGAACAAAAGATATGGACAAGCAAAATTAGGATGGAATCAATTATTACAGTACTAGTACATGGTTGAAGCTAGTGGGTGGGTATATACAGATGCAAATGTGCCAACAAAGACCAATGAAGCAGATGGAGGCTAAAAGCAGCACATGGAATATTTACCCCTCTCCTTTCCGTTCCCCAATCCCAAGTGATCACCCGATATACAACTCCATGCATTAGACCGACTAGAAAGAGGTGATTGTGTTAATGGTAGTGAAGTTGAAGTCTCTATTACTGTTGAAACTAGCGATAACCTTTTGTGCGAGAGAAAAATCACAGCAAACACACAAGAAACACGAGAATTTATTTACGAGGTTTAACAAAGCCTACATCCCCGGGAGTTCGAGTCATAGTTATATATATATAACCTATTCCTTTCACCTTGTTATATATATAGCCATACATAACAAATCTCCACCTTGGCGAAAATACACCACCTTGAAGAAAAACACACACAAAAGAGAATGCTTTAACACTCCTCGCACATCCGTGGGCTGGGGTTTACCTCTTTACTCAGCAACTTGTGACTCCCAACAAGTCAAGGCAATGCTCAAACTTGTTGCCGTGACGGGCTTGGTCAACATATCCGCAACATTATCATCAGTGTGCACCTTCACCAAATCAACCTCTCCAGAATTGATCAACTCCCTAATCCTCTGATACCTTGCATAAATGTACTTCGTCCTGTTATGATATACTTGATTCTTGACCAAATAAATTGTACTCTGACTATCATAATACACCTGAACTCGACCTAGATCAACAACTAGTTCCTTCACTAATTCTGCAAATCATAACGCCTCCTTTGCAGCTTCAGCCACGACCATGTACCATGCCTCAGTTGTAGACAATACACCAATTCAGGACTGAATTGATGACTTCCAACATATAGGCCCTCCACCTATAGTAAAAATATACCCAGTAGTAGACCTCCTATTACCCAAATCACCATCATAGTCCGAATCCACATATCCAACAACCAAATGATTAGCAGTCCACCAAAAATAATTGACTGCCTCCCGGTGTCGCTTTCCTAGTTTTGCCATAAACTTGCTGACTTGACTAACAGCATGCACCAAATCAGGCCTTGTACAAACCATAGCATACATACAACCAATTGCGCTCTAGCATATGGAACATTCACCATCTTTTTTTTTTGTCTAATTCAGGACAAAATTCAAAAGAAAGTTTAAAGCGTTGTGCCAATGGAGTACTTACCGGTTTGGCCTTGCTCATATCAAATCGCTCCAAGATTTTCTCAACATACTCCTACTAAGACAACAACATTCCCCTCGAGCTGCTATCCCTGTGTATCTCCATGCCTATTTTTTTTGCTACCCCTAAGTCTTTCATATCAAATTCCTGACTTAGCAAACCCTTTAAACTAATCACATCACACATGTGCTTTGCAGCAATTAGCATACCATCCACATATAGTAGCAGAAAAATAAATGAACCATCATCAAGGCATCAAACACAAACACAATAGTCATACTCATATCGACTGCAGCAAATCTGTAATATGTACGAGTCAAAACGTTTGTAACACTGGCTTGGAGACTGTTTCAAACCATACAATGACTTCTTTAACTTGCATACCAGGTGCTGATTTTCCGGTTCAGTGAACCCTTCTGGCTGCTCTATGTAGATTTGCTCATCAAGATCACCATGCAAAAATATCGTTTTCACATCCATATGTTCCAAGTGCAAATCCCAACTGGCTACCAATGCAAAAACTGTCCTGATAGAAGTATACTTCACCACCGGGGAGAATACATCATCATAATCAATCCCCTTCTTTTGTGAATACCATTTTGTAACTAATCGAACCTTGAACTTTTTTCATTCTTTTTCTAATACTGCATGTTTTCTTTTGTAGACCCATTTGCACCCAATGACTTTCTTATCCTCTAGAAGATGAACTATCTCCCAAGTTTGATTCTTCTGTAAGACTCTATTTCTTCTATCATTGCAGCTATCCACCTATCTTTCTCCTGTCTTGTAATAGCCCCTTGAAAATTAGTTAGATCATCAGTACTAACAAGAAGAGCAAATGGAACCTGGTCTTCATACCCAAATCTCTTTGGAGCTTTCACTAGTTCGTCAATGTCTATCTCTTGCCAAGTGAAAATTCTGCAAATCCTCTGAAGTCGAATTTGGAGGTAGTGTGTGTGGATCATGAGTCCTTGAACTATGTTCTAACTCTATCTGCACCATATCTAAACCTCCAATCTCCTGTGCCACCTCCTCTTTGTTTTGTTGTAACATTGATTTATCATATAAAAAAAATAACATCCCTGCTCATAACCACCTTTTTTGATGTCGGATCCCAAAGTTTTTACCCTTTAACACCTTTCTTGAAACCCAGAAAAATGCACTTTGTTGATTTTGCATCATGCTTCGACCTTTCATCAACCGGTATATGCATATAGGCTGGGCAACAAAAAATTCTTAGATTAGTAAAATCAACTGCATTACTAGTCCATACCTCCTCTGCAACCTTATCACCCAAAGATGCACGTGGTGATCTGTTTATGAGATAGCACGCAATGTTTATACTATGTGCCCAGAAACATTTAGAAAGCCATACATTCAACCTCAAGCACCTTGCTCATTCACAAATAGTCATGTTCATCCTTTCTGCCACACAGTTTTGCTGCGGTGTTTTGTGCACTGTCAAATGTCGATGAATACCATGCTCCTCACAATATCTCTGAAACCATGAATCAATATATTCAGTACCATTATCAGATCTTAGATACTTTACCTTCTTTCTTGTTTGGTTTTTCCACCTTAGCTTTCCACACCTTGAACTTAGCAAACACTTCAGATTTCTACTTCATGAAATACACCCACACCTTGCAGGAAAAATTATCAATAAAAGTAACAACATACTGAACTCCACCCATTTTACGATTTTCTAGTAGCCCCCCACACACACATCAGAGTGTACATGATCAAGTATTCCTTCTGCTTCTTGTTTGCTACTTGAGAATCTAACCTTATACTGTTTCCCAAGAACACAAAACTTATAGAAACCTAACTCACAACTTTTAATTCCTGCAAATAGGTCTCTCTTATGCAATTCTGCCATCCCACAAAAACTAAGATGGACCAACCGCATATGTCAAAGTTTTGCCATATCATTATGTGACTCGTCCGAACTGACTCCACCTACAACAGTGCTCCCTAGCAATATGTATATATTTGTAGTAGTTCTCCTACCCTTCATCATAGTCAATGCACCTACAAATTCTCATGGTTTCCTTATCGTTATCAGTTTTATAAGTAAGACCACTATTATGTAAGGAGCCTAGAGAGATCAGATTCTTTTTCAACCCTGGTATACGACTAACATCACGCATTGTTCTAACAATACCATCATACATCTTGTCGGTGTATTAGAACCGATCTTACGTAAAGATTATTTGATTCGGGGGGTCTCCTAGAGATGAAATCACGCAGAGTAGTTGACACGGGATGTTTAGACAGGTTCAGGCCTTCTCCGGAGAGAATAATAACCCTAATCCTGTGTGGTGTGGTATTCTTAATGATCGAGTAAGAAGCTAAGACTATTACAGAGAATAGAACTCTCTCCCCTCTACTCGCCCTTGATGTCCTTATATAGTCATGAAGGAGTAGCCGTTTTGCCCTGCGGAAGAGGCGCCTTAATTGAGCCAGTAATGGGCGTGTGATGGCAGTAATTACCGGCGCATTGGCTTCTCCACGCCGTTTGGCAATTATCATTCAAAGATAATGGGGTATTTAAGCACTATTACTACGCGGGATAGTAGTGCGTGCAGACCGTTCGGATTCTTTAATCAATTGGACCCACTTGCCGGTAGGTTTGATTATAAGGTGGTCGTGGTCTACCTGGTCGTAGGAGAACTTACGACCAGGTAGTAATCGTAAAAAGACTTACGACCATGAAATGGTCGTAGAAAGACTTACGACTAGGAAGTAGTCGTAGTAAGACTTACGACTAAGCAGTAGTCGTAGTAAGATTTACGACTATGGGGGGTGATTGTAGAAAATCTTACAATCACTTGGTGGGCCTCTCCCTTATAAAAATAAGGAATACTTTTGGAGACCATGTGACATCATATTTACCCATAATAAGAATTATAGATTAGATAAAATGAGGATTATTAGATCCTCGTCATCTAGCCCCCCAGCTTCAAGTGAAAGTAACTTACTTGAGGAAGGATTCGCAAATGGACTTGCAACTAGGAAAAATGTCGTAGAACCATAGCCGAAGGAAAAACTCTTCGACATTTGAGTATTACTTTGACCAGTAGTTTGCTTGGTCAGAAAGGTTGCTTACGAGTATCAGAAAGTCATAAAAAACCTCTACAATTGTGTAGTGGTCGTAGTAAGGCGATCGGAGAAAAAAAAAACCCTTCCGATCGATACTTCCTTCGACCAGAAAGACTTGGTCAAGAAAGTGATTTTGCTTGGAGGTGACAAAACTAACCTAACTTTCTGAGCAGACCGTGCTGGGAATTGCAAACGAATTCCACAGATCTGTTGATAAAACGGTTCCCGAAGCGATTGCAATCGTGAAGGTTGCTTACGACTATTAGAAAGTCGTAAAAACCCCTACGACCGTCTGGTGGTCGTAGTAGGGGAATCGGAGAAAAAACCCTTCCGATTGATACTTCCTTCGACCAGAAAGACTTTGGTCAAGAAAGTAATTTCGCTTGGGGTGACAATACGCACCTAATTTTTCTCGAACGGACCATCTGGGGAATTGCAACCGGCTCTCACGGACTTGTCCGATGAAGCGGTTCGGCGGTACAACCAACTCCCATAGACCTATAGCCGAGGCGGTTTCAAGCGGCGGAGATCATCTTGATTATAAAACTTACTAGGAGGTAAACTTGGATTTTACCTTTTCCTCAAATCACTCCATTGTTCTTGAGCTCTTGCTTTCTCCGTCCTCGACTAGGTTTCATCTTTTCCGCCAATCCAATCAAAAGACTTCTTGCTACGGCGAAATGGCCAAGAGAGTTTACGAATGGGAAGAATCGGAGATGGATGCGGCTAAGATCAAGATCTTGGTTGATCTGGGAAGATTCGAGAGAAGGCTCGGTAAAGTGGATTCCGCTGTCGGCAAAGATCGGCCATCGGGGAAAATGGGCAAATCCCGTCTTCCAAGCGTATTGTGAGTGCGGCCTTGATTACTGCCCATCCCTTTCTTCTGATGAGTACTCGAACACTTTGGGGTGGGAACGGTGAACTTAGGTCCCAATTCCATTACTATGTTGAGTGTGTTCGTATATCTGTGCGGCGTGCACAGGGATTCGGCGGATCTCGATTTGTTCCAATATTATTATGGGATGGCTCGACAAACCGGAATCATTGGAAGTCGTGATGCAAACTCCACGACTCAAGTCGAAGGAGTATATTGAGTTTCACCGGTCTTCGTGGCCGGGCTGGAGAAAGAGGTGGTTCTACTGGAAGGTCACCTCTGAAGACAGCCTTTCTTTCGCGGGGAAGGCTGCCGAAAAGAAATCTTCATGGGATTCGACCCCTGAAGATATCTGCCGGATTAGCCCTTATATTCAAGCCATTAAGGACTTGAAGGAAGAAGGGCTGACCGGATGGCATGTGGTGAAGGATTTCATCACACGCCGAATTAGTCCTCTGAAGAAACGAGCATCTCCTATGTGGAGATACTGGGAAGAGAGACCCAACTAGAGACTATGAGGAGGGTAAGTAATTTGTCGACTTAGCTCTCGGTTTGATCTTTCTCAACCTTGTCTAATATTCTTATCTGTTTACACAGATCTTTCACAGGCTGAGGTTGACTCTAGAGTCAGACTCATCTGCGAGAAGTCTCCACCACTCCGAGGGGCGGTTCCTCAAGTCATTGCGGCTTTGTCCGCAGATGAAAGGATAGAGCGCCTAAAGGTAATCAAAAAGTTGATTCTTTCTTTAGGACTTTATAGTCGTAGAAGATACTTACGACTAAAGGTGATCGTAGAATATCTTACGATCAGGAAAGAGTCGTAGAAAAACTTACGACTTGATACTTGTCGTAGAAAAACTTACGACTAATTAGTCATTCTTCTTTTTCTATTTTGCTTTACAGAAAGTAGGCATGGAAAATCGTCAGGACGACGAAGAAGTCGTACTGATGACTATTGGCGCTGGGTTGTCGAAGACAAAGGCTCGGCTCCTCCCTCCAAGAGGCGTCGACTTGTAAAATCTGCCGACAAAGGGGAGCAAGCTCAAGCTCGGTCTTTCGACGGACCCTCTACAAGACTGCGGCGGTGTAGGTATATCTGAAGCCGAGGCCGCAGTTATCGAAGCCGAGGAGGTTGAGGCAGCTGAATCTCTTAAGCGCAAACCTCGCAAGGCTAAGGTACCCTTCTATTATGACAAAGAATCTTTCGCAGTTTCTGCCACTCCTAGTTTTGTTAGGCAAGCGGAAAGGAGAATTGGAAAGATTTTGTGTCTTTTATGAAGGGCGATCTTTGCATCGGCACAACTCGCAATCGAGGCGATCTTGCTTTTGGAATGGTCGAGGACCGATCTCGGCCATCCGGAGAATCGAGAAACGAGCTCGTTCTTGTCCAAACTCTGACGGGCGTGGTCGAATGGCGAGCCGATTGTTGAACCTCGACCGGGCGTGGTCGTGGAGAAGAAGAGGTCCTCCGTTGGGAGGATTGCCCCAAAATTCTGGTTAAGACCGAGTGCGAGTATGTGAAATTTACTAAAGTGTAAGAACGACATTTACCTTTTTCTTTTCACAACCTGATTTGCTTTTCTTTATTTGATCGACTTCTTGGTCCCGGGAATGCTTGTTGAGAAGTCCATTGCCATCCCTTGACTCTCGAGGAGGTGGCAATGGAGGAGGTCAAGCATCACCCTTGGCCAGTGGCGATGAAGTCGAGACTCCAGAGTGACTCCACATCTGCTGAAGTCGTAGCTCGACCCTTGAAGTAGCGGTATTCTTGTTGAGGTGACCGCTACATTTCGCCGAGGTCGTAGAAACAACAAGGGCATTGTGGAAGCCTCTGGTCAAGGCGGTGACCACTTGTGCACCGCTCTGGAAGGAAATTGTAGGAGGCGTTCCTTCCCTACCCAAGAGAATTCTGAGAACCGAAGGAGAAAATTTCAACCGTGGTGACTTCTTTGGGCTGCCTCCGTCGTAGGGTCCTCGCACAGATCTCGTGACCGGGTCCCCATCCCAAAGATATTCCCAATACGGAGAATACTTTTGATAACGAGCGCCTCGAGAAGGTGTGGTGGGACAAAGTCGCGAGGATAGATAAGCCGCAGAACCGGACCTTGTATATTCGATGTTTGCTAGGGCGACTATGAATGTAAGTATCTTCAAAATACTTATATATGTGACTTTCCTTCTCTTCTCACTTTGTTTTCTTTTTGCGAGAAAGCTCTAGAGCAAATTCTTTGTTGTCGGTGAGTACCATCGACAACTTTTAGAACTAAGACAGGAGAAAGAACTACTCTGCGAGGCGAGAGAGATGGTAAGTCACTTATCATTCATAATTGTTTTCGACTTAAATACTCGTATAATGTTTTACGAGAATAGTCATGGAAGAAACTCATGACAAAGTACTAGTCGTAAAAAGCTTACGACTACTTACAACCAGGTAGTGGTCGTAGAAAGACTTACAACCATATCGTAGTCGTAGAAAAACTTACGACTAGGTCAGTAGTTGTAGAAGTACTTACAACCATTTGGCTGATGTTTATCTTCGTTCCTGTTCTTTGTAGGTTAAACAGTGATACGAAGACCTTAGCTGACTCACTCGACTATGAAAAAGAAGAGTCGAGGAGGCTAAGGAACGAAGTATTAGTCCTCTCGGATAGACTTCGAGAGACTGTCTCTGCATCTAAAAGATTGCGAGGAAAAATAAGCGATAAGTTCGAACTTAAGACTGCTTTTGATCTTTAACCTTTACCCGACTCTCCTTTCTTCTCCAGATAAAGAAAAAGAGATGCGGAAGCTCCAGACCGAAGTTCAAGAAAAAGCTTTGGTCATTCAGGAGTTTTCCCGTATTACCACGAATAAGGATCAAGAACTCGAGGGTCTTAGAACTCGATTAACAGGTAAGTAATTCTTTACCTGTTATCCTTTTTGAGTATTTTCCCTTTTCTAATGCCAATTTCTTGTTCAGAAATTGCTGTCCAATTGAGAAGCCTCGAGGCTGAAATCCAAGAAAAAACCTTGATCTACAATGAGTCCATCCGCATCGCTAAGATGAATGCAGAGGACATCAGAGCATGGGAGAAAAAGCACACTATAATTATCTTTGTGTTATCTTCCTCCAGAAGTTTATTTTCGTTTGACCGATTTTATTCTTTTCAGAACAAGTGGTCGAAAACAAGAAACTTCGCGAGGCTTCGACTTGTACCCAACAGGAGATGGAGTCGATGAAGACTAGTCTTCAAGGCAACATCACTCTCCTGAATAATGTGCTTAGTGAGTTACATTCTGAGGGAAAAACTCCTCGAGAAGATACCATAGCTGCTCACACAAGTACCATTGGGGAACAAGTAGGAAATTGCAAGAAATGGTGACCACTCTGAAGACTAATCAAGCTGAATCAATAAGGGAGGCAGTCGAAGCCGGAGTAAGTTACGCTTTGGCGAAACTTAAAGCTCAAGATCCCCGCCTTAATGTGCAACCAATTGAAGCCGAGTTCGATTGCTCCGAATCAGAGGCAAATCGTCTGATTGAGGAAATGCAATCGGTTGGCAAAAAGGTGGCGGAGGAAATGCAGCTAGGCTCTCCCCCTTCAGAGTAATCTTGTAACTACCTTGTAAGGCAGACAATATCTATTGATGAATGATATATGATCCATCTTATTTCCTGAAAATTATCTTGTCGAGTAGTTAGTAACTCAAAAGATAATAAACGAATGAAAGACTAAGAATTGAAGTCAAATTAATAACTTTATCCTAGCCCCCGACTATTTGCTTAGATTGTTTAGACAATCTAAGTAAATAGTGTTTGAAATGGGGTTTCTGAAAACAAAGAGAGGTTTGTTTAACTTATAGTTTTTGTTATGGTTGTCAAGCACTTGGTCGAAAGAGTAGAAACGACTCGACACTAGGAAGTTCCTTCTAGTGGGCAAGACCACGTGCAGAGAGAAAAGGCTTCGACTAGGTGATGTTACCATCTCCGACTAGTTTAATCAAACCAAGAACAGCAACTTGAGTTAAGGAAACGTCTAGAGGACTTTAATAATTCGTTCGCCCTTTTCTGATGGACTCGATAAGTCTTTTCCAGTAGCAAAAAGTACGAGACTGAGCAGCGCTAGGAAGTTCTTTCTAGTGGGTAGGACCACATGGAGAGAGGAAAAACTTCGACTAGGTGTGTCTCTTCCTTCGACCAGTCAAAACGAAACGAGTACATCAAAGGTGGTCGAATAAATATATCAAGTGTACTCTACTTAGAATATTTTTGGAAATCTTGAAAAAATAAACTAAGATTGAGAGAGTTGGCTCTGAGAACATTTCGACTGGATAAAACCCGAGCTCTTTGTATTGGCTGAAAAATGAGTAACGAGTCGATGCTAGGAAATTCCTTCTAGTGGGCAGAACCACATGCAGATAGGAGAAGTTTCGACTAGATGATGTTACTTGTTTTTCGACCAGTGTAAAGAAAACTGTGTGTTTTTGTATCATAGTTGAAAGATTAAAAAAGCACTACTCAAAAAATAAGGCAAGAGAAGTAGAAAGAATCTGGACTTTTATTGCTTGAGAAATTGGTCACACATAGAATTTGCGTAACTGGTCGATGTTCCAAGAGTTTGAGAGAACCTGTCCATCTTCCATCGCTAGTCGTACCGACCCTGGCCGGGTTACTTCGACCACTGTGTAAGGACCTTCCCATTTGGGGGAAAGTTTATTCCGATTAGACTTGGATTGGCATAGCCTCAATACCAAGTCACCTACAGCAAGGCTGCGAGGTTGGACCTTACGATCATAGTATCTGCGCAGGGCTTGTTGGTAGACTGCCGAACGGATTAAGGCTAGGTTTCTCCTTTCTTGAGTAGGTTAATGTCATCCGCTCGAAGTTGTTCTGATCCGAGTTGTTGAAAGTTTCAACTCGTGTCGACCGTAATTTTAGCTCGGAGGAAGCATGGCTTGACTCGAACACTAGAAAAATGGTGTTTCTCCTGTTGCTCATTGGTGGTCGTCTAACCGCCCATAACACGGAGGGTAATTCTTGTACCCAAGCCCCGAGCGCTTAACAAGGCGGTCGAAGACTCGGGTTTTAATTCCTCGCATTATTTGGCGTTTGCACGTTCGACCGCCCGTTGCTTTGCGGATGTGCAATGAAGCATAGCATAATTTGGTACCCAACTCGTCATAAAATTCACGAAATTTTGCACTTGCGAAGTGTTTACCATTATGCGTAATTATCCGACTCGGAACTCCAAATCGGCTAATTACGCATCTCATCATGAACCTTTTCTTTGCTTAGATGTTATCGATTCTGAGTTCAGCTTCAATCCATTTTGTGAGCGTGTCAATAGCCACAAAAGGAATTGAAACCTCCTGGAGCTTTGGGAAGCGGTCCTAGGATATCGAGACCCAGTGTCGCAAAAGGCCAAGAAAGAGGTATTATGCGTAATGCTTGAGTGGTTGGTGTATTTGTCTACCATGGAATTGGCATGGACACACTTTTTAACCACCTCCTTAGCATCATACAAGGTTGTAGGCGATAAAAACCTTGTCGAAAGGCTTTACCAACCAAGGTTACAGAGGAAGCATGTGTCCCACAGATGCCCTTTGTGTATATCGTGAAGGAGTGTTATTCCTTCGTTTTGCGGAATGCATCGCATGAGTATCCCTTGGGTTTCGTTTGTAGAGGACTCCTTCGACCAAAGTATACATTTTGGCTTTTCGGGATAAGCGATGCGCCTCAAGATCATCTTGGTCTGGAACCCTTGCGAAGATATTCGTAGATGGGAGTCATCCGGATATCCTCGTAGTCTAATGAGGCCATCTCAATAGGAGGTGTCTCGGTTCTTCGACTGAGACGGCTTTGGAGTTGCTCCAAGAAAACTCTTTTTGGTACCGTAGATCGGGAAGAAGCCATCCGAGCAAGTTGGTGCATGAGGAAATTATCCTTCGAGGATGAATTGTACCTCGAAACCTAAAAATGCTTTTCTAGCTTGCGAACTTCCGATAAGTATTGAGACATTGTCGAGCTAGAGCACCTTGGTACTCTTTCCGACTTGATTCACGACTAGTTGAGAGTCTCCTCTCATGAGTAGTCGGCGAATTGAGAGTGCTTTCGCGGCTCGTATGCCGCCTAGCAAACCTTCGTACTCGCCATATTATTAGTGGCACGAAAGTTTAATTGTATGGCATACTTTAAGGTTTCTCCGGTAGGAGATACCAGACCACCCGACCCAGAGCCACTTAAAGTAAGTGACCCGTCAAAGTACATCATCCATTGGTCGTGGGAATCGTCTTGGGGATCTGAGCAGTTCGAGATTTGTCCATTGGCGACAAAGTCCGCCAAGATCAGGATTTTATGGCCGTTCGGGACACGAAATGGAGGTCGAACTCCCAAGTTCGGTGACCATTTTGCCATGTGTCCCATTGTTTCCTTATTATGGAGGATTGCTCCCAAAGGAAACTCGGGCGACATGACTATTTTGTGCGCTGAAAATAATGCGCGATTTCCTCGAAGACATGAGGAGGGTATATAGAAGTTTTGGACACGAGGTAACGCTCCTTAGGCCGTGTAAAACTTCGCTAACGTAATAAACCGGTCGTTATGCGTTTTCACGTTCTCGACTAATCTTGCGCTTCTTTGCTGTGGCGTGGCGGCTAGGTAAATTAAGAGCGTCTCTTCGGCTTTGGAGAAACCGAGCAGGAGCACTGAAAGATACCTCTTGACATCCTCAAAGGCGCGTTTGCCTCGTTCGACCACTCAAAACCTTCATGTCTCCGAGAAGTTTAAAGAAAGGTAGTCCTTTTTCTCCTAGTCGTGCGATGAAGCGACTTAAAGCCGCCATGCACCCAAAGTGAGTTTCGGACTTCCTTTTTGTGTTTGGAGGACGCATCCGGAGGATGACCTTTATTTTTTGAGATTTGCTTGATTCCTCGTTCGGATACTAGGAATCCAAGCAATTTTCTGAAGAAATTCCAAACACACACTTCTCTGGATTGAGTTTTAAGCGGTGCTTTACGAGGTTGTCGAATGTTTCTTGTAGGTCGATGATATGATTAAGTCTCTTAATGCTTTTTACGACTAGATCATCAACATAGGCTTCCAAATTCGGCCTAATTGAGATGAAAAATCGATTGCATTAGGCGTTGAAAGAAGCACCGGCATTCTTTAGACCAAATGGCATTTTGACATAGCAAAAGGTACCAAATGGAGTAATGAATGCGGTCTTTTCTTCATCGTTTAAACACATATTGATCCGGTGGTATCCGAATATGCATCTAAAAACTTAATATCTCACAACTGCGATAGAATCAACCGGTGATCGTCACGAGGTAAAGGGAAATCATCTTTTGGACAAGCTTTATTAAGATCGGTAAAGTCCACGCATATCGCCATTTGCCGTTTGACTTTTTGACCATTACAGGTTAGTCAACCACTCGGGTGGTTGACTTCTCTTATAAAGCACGCTTTAAGTAGCTTATCCAACTCGATTTAATAGCATCTCGTCGATCGGGGCAAATCTCCGTAATTTTTGTTTCTGGTACTTTATCGGCCGTAAAGCTAGCACGTGCTCGATCACCTCCACAGGGACTCGGGCATGTCGGATGTTTGCCACGCAAAGACATCTGCGTTAGCTCGGAGGAAGGTAATGAGGGCGTCTTCCTATTTGGGGTCGGAAGTTTCCCGTGCGAGCAGTCTTGAGGGCTCTTCTGCGTCGGAGGAATCTCTTTGACTTGGTCGTTCGGCTTTGGTGCAGCTTTGAAGCCGACTTGCTAGTCGAAGTCGACTTTCATCTCGAGTTGGTATTTGACCAACCATCTCGAGGATCGACGGCCGCATGACTATCGCCATCTTTTGTCACTGCGAATGGTGATCACTCCTTTGGGACTGGCATCTTAAGACATTGATACCCGTAATGAGTAGCCATTAAGAATTTTGCCAAAGTTGGTCGTCCGAGTATGGCGTTATATCCGATCGAAATCGACCACATCAAAGGAGACTTTCTCGTCTCCGAAATTACTTGGTGAGCCAAATGTTAAAGGAAGAGAAACTTGGCCAATAGGTTTGGTGAAGACCCCGATGCGATTCCATGAAAGGAGTATCGCATCGCCTTACCTTTGTCCCGGTACTTGCATCTCGTCCGGGCATTAGTAAATAATATGTTCAAAGAAGCGCCACCATCAACCAACACTCGATTGACCCGACGGTTGTTGATGGTGGGTTCGACTCCTGTCGGATATCGACTGATCAGGCGCTTACCTTTGCCTTGATCGAGTGCGACTTGGTGGTTTGGGGCTCTCCATCTTTCACGGCGAGAACCTCCTTGGAACCAACTGGTTTGTGGTTTTGACTTTTTATTTTCTTCTTGGACTTTTTGCTTTTTATCCTTACCAACTTCACGGCTCGAGGAGTATATGTTTCTCGATCGATAGTGTTGTTCCACTCGACCGCCTCAGAAGCAGTTGCATATCGATCGGCCATCTCGAAGAGTTCGGCAACAGTGTTGGGAGGATTCAAAGCAATGTCCTCCGTTATCCTTCTACTACGGACTCCTTGCTTAAAAGCCACGATCACGGAGGAATCGAAATTTCGGAATTGAGTTACGAACGACTAAAGCGTTTGATGAATTGGCGCAAAGTCTCGTTGTTGTTCTACATTTTATCCGGTGCAAGTCGTCTTCTTTTCCAGGGCGGTTGTATGTGCCTTGGAAATTCGCCTGTAGAAGATCGCAGAGGTGTTGCCAAGAGTAGATCGACTCGAGTGGTTGGTTTAATAACCACGATCGAGCGGATCCTTCGAGCACGATCGGAAGGTAATTCGCCATTACATGCTCTCCTCCTCCCGCCGCTCGGACAATTGTTGTATAGATCTGAAGAAATTCGATGGGATTTTGAGATCCATCAAATTTCTCCATGTTCACCGGCGAAAATGAGGTGGCAAACGCCGCTCGAAGGTCGGCGAAAATGCGACATCCGGTAATCACTTCTTGACGCCTTCTTTGTAGGAAAGAAGGGTTAATGTCACCGGTGATCGTATCTGACGATACCGTGAACAGTGACTGTTACGTAGTAGGTCTCGATTCTCGAGGAGAATACTCCTCGTACTCCACTCGCTAGAATTTCTTTGTCGAAGTGGTGAATGATCACCTCTCAGGGGCTTCTTGATCTTGGTGATCGAAATGTATTTCTCGAATAGGGATCGATTCGACTTATGGCCGTGTCGATTCCTACGTGAAATATTCGATTGATCGGTAGCCGAGGAAGTCGTATTGTCGCGACTACACCGAATGTTGTCGATGAGGTACCTCGGTCTTGTCATCACAGTTCGAAGTCTTTGCGTAATCTCTTGACAAAGAGATCGTACCACAGCGTTCGAGCAAGCTCTTGGTGGGATTCTCGAGCAAGTCGTTGATGTCTGGAGTTCTTGTACCTCCTCCGTGATGTTGAATCGCCCAGCAGGTTCTTACGGATCGCAATTTTCTTTCTTCGGCGACATCAAAATCCTCCTCATCGGTCTTTGAGGCCTTCTTAGTGGAGTGCGAGAATGTCGAGGATTTCCCTCGCGTTCATCAGAGTGTTGGTTCTCTCTGCCAACGGTGGTGCCCTTACCATTACCACGAATGGGCGCAGTGTGTGATCTTCGGGGAGTGTTCTTATCTCGGCCTCCATGAGGTGACTCGATTTGGGGAAGGGCGAAGACCTCCGTTGATGATTCTCACTTGCGCTCGAGGCCTCCCGCTTGAGGAGTGCTCGAGAGACACCATCTGGCGACTTGGAGTAATCCCCTCCGGTAGGGGAACTCAGGGTTATAATGTCTCCGTTCGCAAATGAGATCTGCGGGAGGCGGTCGAATTTGCGAGGAAAAGCATGCTTGATCCCACCCTCTGGAGTTACCACGAGAGAGGATCACTAGATCTTGATGGAGTCCTGGAATAGTGGCTCCCAGAACTTGACTTACCAAGTCGGACCGCCTTAAGGGGACTTGAACACTTGGAGAAAAAACTCTCGTCGTGTTGTGAGTCCTCCAGGAGCGGTCTGGTCGGATTGACCCTTGTCCTTTGAGGGAATTGGCTCCTCTGTTGGGCGTATTGTTGTGGGGATAAGGATCCTCCTCAACTCCATTAATGGGATGGTTTCTGGAGAATAATCTCCGAGGCAACATCACCATCGGCGGATGCATCACTCGGCTCGTAGTCGAAACGGCATCCATGTCGACGTCTGCGTGTCTGCTAAGTCAAACCAGTTCTCCTCGTTCCATTCTCCTGCCATGATTGCATGAGATTGGAAAAAGAGAGTATGTTGACAAGAGATTACCGGAAGCTCCCCACGGACGGCGCCAACTGTCGGTGTATTAGAACCGATCTTACGTAAAGATTATTTGATTCGGGGGGTCTCCTAGAGATGAAATCACGCAGAGTAGTTGACACGGGATGTTTAGACAGGTTCAGGCCTTCTCCGGAGAGAATAATAACCCTAATCCTGTGTGGTGTGGTATTCTTAATGATCGAGTAAGAAGCTAAGACTATTACAGAGAATAGAACTCTCTCCCTCTACTCGCCCTTGATGTCCTTATATAGTCGTGAAGGAGTAGCCGTTTTGCCCTGCGGAAGAGGCGCCTTAATTGAGCCAGTAATGGGCGTGTGATGGCAGTAATTACCGGCGCATTGGCTTCTCCACGCCGTCTGGCAATTATCATTCAAAGATAATGGGGTATTTAAGCACTATTACTACGCGGGATAGTAGTGCGTGCAGACCGTTCGGATTCTTTAATCAATTGGACCCACTTGCCGGTAGGTTTGATTATAAGGTGGTCGTGGTCTACCTGGTCGTAGGAGAACTTACGACCAGGTAGTAATCGTAAAAAGACTTACGACCATGAAATGGTCGTAGAAAGACTTACGACTAGGAAGTAGTCGTAGTAAGACTTACGACTAAGCAGTAGTCGTAGTAAGATTTACGACTATGGGGGGTGATTGTAGAAAATCTTACAATCACTTGGTGGGCCTCTCCCTAATAAAAATAAGGGGTACTTCTGGAGACTATGTGACATCATATTTACCCATAATAAGAATTATAGATAATAGATAAAATGAGGATTATTAGATCCTCGTCACATCTTAATTTCAACTTCACCTATGCCAACAATACTATGGCATATATCATCACCAAGGTAAACAGAACCAAAATTACCTGACCTGTATGAAGTGAACCACTCCCTATTAGGCATGATGTGATACGAGCACCCCGAATCAAGAATATATGCATCTATCAACTGACCGTTTGAAACAAAGAGAACATCTGCATCACTACTATCCTAGTCATTTTTTCTAGTCACATTGACAGTCTTCTCATCACGCTTCCCACCATTTTGTTCTTTCAATTTTGGACAATCCCACTTCATATGCCCCATCTCCTTGCACTTATATCACTCAATATTCCTTCTGCTCCTTGACTTTGATATGGATTTACGTCCTCTAAATCTCTCCTTGTCTTGTTTCCTTCCACGATCACCCTTCGTATACAAATTATCATCCTGAGAGCTCTCCCCCTGTGTTCAGCTTCCGTTGATTATGCGCTAACAGGGCCACGATAATCTCATCAACTTTGTTAGTATCTTTACCGTATGTCAGAGTGATGACCAAGTGTTCATAGGAAGGTGCCAATGAACACAATAAAATAATCGTCTTGTCTTCATCTGTGATCTTCACCTCCAGAAGCCCTAGATCTATGATCACTTAATTGTAGACATTCACATGCTGTGCAAGATCAGAACCCTCCTACATCTTTAGCCCGTACAACATCTACTTTAGATACAACTTGTTCGTTAGGGATTTAGACATAAACTGAGTCTGCAATTTGTCCTAGATTTCTTTTGGTGAGGTTATATCCATCACATGATACATGACCTGATTCGAAAGACACAATCATTCAACTCCTCCCAATCATCATCGTCCACCGTCTTTGGCTTTGCTTCACGCAGTCCTTTGAAACAACCCTGTCGCACCAACAGATTCTTCACCCTCGTTTGCCACAATCTGAAGTTACCAGTCCCGTCAAACTTCACCACTTCGAATCTGGCACCTAGTGTCACCATCTCAACCTTGCTCTGATATCAATTGTTAGAACCTGCGACAACCCTTTGCACGAAAGAAAAATCACAGCAAACACATAAGAGACACGTGAATTTTTTTTACGAGGTTCGGCAAAGCCTACATCCCTGAGAGCCGAATTGTGGTGGCCCCATTTGTATGAGTTTTTTTTTCTTCTGACTAGGGTTACAAGAGGTCGGCGGTATATATTTATACCCCGATTACATGTTCAAATCTGCGCTCCCGATTTCTGGACACAGTCCCTTCCTTTCACCTTGTTATATATAAGTGATACACAACAACTACAATACAAGATGGTGAGGTAGCAGGGGTATTGAGGTAGACTTGACTCCTAGCTTCTAAGATGGATCCAAAGATACTTGACCAAATACCTCAGCCCAACTTTGCACTTTCTTGGTGCTAGGTTAAGCTAGAGCTTATTTTTATCAAAAATTTGGAGAACTTGTTTAGTGGTTTTGTTTACTCCAAAGGCTACAGGTGGATTGGAGCTCATATAACTATAACAAAATACATTTCATGCCATCAATTATAACAATAATACTATTTTATTTATTACATGGCTAGAAAAGTTAACCAATCTTGAACTATAAGCCCCCCCAAAAATCCTCTAGCTTCATTGCTTGTGGCTCCAAAAAGCACGAGTTACATAGCTCTAGCTTCTAGAGAGTATAAGTTTGAGCTAGAGCTTGGCCAAACAGAGCCAATGGCTACAAAATAAATGGGTCTAACAAAAAACATCATCTCCACTGCCTTGCCTCTTGGATCACCTGTCTTTTATGAGTGCCCCTTCATATGCTAGAAAATCTAGCATTACAGACAACAAGGGGCAAATGAGACAGTACTCTTGTACTCTCTTCTATATAGGTGCTTGAAGATTGTGCTAAAGGTGTGTATTTCTTGCTAGGTCATTTCCAGTTTCTCCATTGGAGGATAGATGAATTTGAGAGAGGGTGATTCGATCATGGTGTGTTGATTTTGTTGAACCAATGGAGCAATGGGAATGGTGTATATTTGCTTTAGGTTCTCCAAAGTGTACATCTTCATATTTGCTTTATATACAACCTAGAAGCTAGAATGTGTACTCATACCAGTTGGGGACCTATAGTACATGGCAAACCCCTGGGTGTGTAAGTATGTGTTATTGCACATGACACGTTTGTACGTGCTAAAACTTTGCTTGGAATGATGAGATATATTAAATGTAAGATTTTATCATATCTTTATTGGCATTGTCCCCATGTTAGTTGATAGGACCATGGTAGTTGATTGGTGGATGACATGGAGTGCAAATGATATCTTTTGGGGATTTAGACCACAAGTGGACCTTACTTCATTGTGGCTACATAAATCAATTGATTGTTGCTCCCTAGCAACCCATATCAAGCACATTCCCGTGGTAGACATGGGTCCCACTTGTAGGATTCAAGCAAGAAGGGTCTTGCACACAAATATTGTTGTGCTAGTTTTCAAAGATGGATATTTTGGCATGCCTTCCTCATGCTTCAAATTATGCCCCATTGATTGTGGGTGAAAGAATGGATCAAATGTGCACTCTTGCACTATCTTGTCCATATCAATGACCTTTTGATCTTGGACAAAGAAAACACCATCAATAAGCATATTAGTGTGGTGGACCTAGAGTTGATTCTAATGTGTGAGATGTGAACCTAATTTATGCTCCTTTCACTTGTGATTACAAACTTTGTTCCATTGAACTCTATCTCCCCTGGACAATAATAGCTCTAGAGCGCTAATTCGTTTCCACATTTATGAGGTTGGAAATGACTTGCATGGAAATTGACCTTGAGTTGTGAAAAATCACATATATTAAGATATATATCTAGCTAGCTCCAATGGGCAAGGACATCTAATGGTTATTATTTTTCACTGATAATTTTTCAAATAGTGGATATAGACTTGTAGGATTTGTCACAATCCTAGTAAAGTTAAATGTACCACTTAGTCTCATGTGTTTTATTTTGTGTTGAAATTGTGGCAATGAAGGAGGAATATGCTTCATACCCACTAATACCCAAATACAATAGAATCAGATTTCTTTGTTGAGCTGGTTGGCAATTTTGTGTTACTCTTCTTGAAAGAATTTTAGGGATTTCTAGAGTTTTTTTTTTACTATGGAGACTGACACTTATTTTGGGAGACATTTCATCAAAATATAGATGAATCAGTTCCATGAAGATGGTATTATGCTTGGAAAACTATGGTTGCTTCATAGAAGTTTACCTTGGCACTTCATGTCATGTCATATTTTCTTTAAGAACATATAATATGCACAAGCTGTGTTTGATTGCAATAAGGTTCCCAAGCCTATTTGAACATACCTCAGGAGGTAGGTCAACTTGTCATTCTTATATATTTAGCATTCAATATTAGGTATATTACAATTTGAAAGAAACTTAATTAGCTGGCATTGACAAATATATGGTGGGTACGATCAGGATATGATGCGATGGATGGTAGTCCCACATTGTACAACTATATACGATTTGTGATGAGCTTTTTTTTTATTTGGGAGTGTCTATGCTTCAGGTGACTGAAATTTCTTTATCCATCAGTTACATTTTCTCACCGTTGGATTAACATTCTATGGCCAAAACTAAATGTAGGTGAATCCTACAAATACAAAAAAAAAATCTAAAATAGACAAAAGTAAATCTAGGTGAACCCTACAAATACAAAAACAAATAGAATTAAAATTCACAGTAAATTTGTGTTAAAATTGCACATCACTTGGTACTATAGTTTTAGGTTTAGTACTGTGCAATTGTAGGTGACTGATGGATAAGAAAATTTCAGGCAACTGAAAATTAGCAAATTCATTTTTATTTTTTATTTTTTAATCTATTTTTAAAAAATATTTTAAAGATAACGTCTTCCTAACTTTATTTCCATTTCTGACCCCTTTGGTAACATCATGACCCGTGGCGTGACCAAAATATTCTGTCACGCCACCGACCGTAGCGTGGCCAAACCTGCCACGATAGCCCTCCGAACCAACACGCGCCCGTTTTTGGGTTAAGTCCTATCACGTCAAGAGCAGTGGCATAACAACACTTATTTGCCGCGCCGAGGTTCATGGCGTGACAACGTGCTTTTGCCACACTGCGCACGTGGCGTGGCCAAAGGGGTCAGAATTAAAAATAAAGTTAGAGATATCATCTTTAAAATATATTAAAAAATAGATTAAATAATAAAAAGTTCTGTTGTGATTGAGTGAAATATATAATTTTTCGAAAGGGCAGCTACACATTGTTTTTTATGTTTTGATTGGATTATATATAAAAAATTATAAACCAAGAGAAATATATAGGATACATCAAAGTAGGGCCAGAAATGCCATCATGGACGATGTTGACACCTGCATCTTACATAAGAGTTCGTCAATGCTGAATGTCAAACTCAAGCTGTTGAGATGTCATTTTTTCTTTCTATTCGCCTTTCGAAACTTTAATTATTTTATGAAGCTGGGGGTAGCTGTCAATAATGGTCGGGAATATCCAAGTCATGTGAATTTACGAAACATATATATTAGTGAATGTAGTTTCAGAAAATAAAATATATCTAAACCAACTGAGTAATTGCATGATTTCTTTTTAAGGTGATGAATAGCAATTTTTCCCCACTTATTATTTTTTGGCACAACATGTTGTAGCTAGTTGTCGGTGTCGATAGAGCTGCACTAATGATTGGTTTTATTAGATTTGTCATAAAATGGTAAGATCAATCCCTTTCATAATATAAGGCCCTAGATTTGCATGTGTTTTCCTTAGATTTGCCTAGTGCTTGGCTAGATCTTTCTAAAAGAAAATCATATAGGACACCATATCCATATTAAATTTCTGTCGATATTTTCAATTTTGGTTATCACTTTTATATTCAAATTTTAGTCTAATTTACCTAGCCTTTATACTTCTAACTGTAGTGTAAAGTAACACTTATATGTTCTTGAAGTAGCTGCTCACTGTCATGGGTACTGACATAAACATGTTCCTTGTGTTAAATTTTGTCATAGTCCAAACAAGTTGGCATGCATGATGTATATTTATTTTCCCCAAATTCAATAGTACATAAGGTATATGATTGCCAAAATAAGAAATGTACAAGTTAAGGCACTATTTTTCTTTCACACAGGGTCCACTGCTACAAATTAAGGCCCATAAATCAAAACACTCACTTCTTCCCTTGAAATGGACCAGGCAAGCATGAATATAGTTTTCATCCTGATATGACGGGTGTCATAATTTGTCTAGGTCGGCCTGGACTTTTTTTTTTCTGAGGCCAGGACCCAATTTAGTTTTGATGTAGCAAACTTAGGGTGTGTATAGTGGTATAGACGATTGTTGTCTATAGTACATCTCTATATCTTCTACAATATGTTGTCTTTTTTTACATATCTCTATAGACAACTTCTGCAATATGTTTTGTTTATCTTATTACGATCATTCTTTGCGTGAGAGGCAATTCAATTCTCTGTACTCCTCCTCTATCATCAACATTATCTCGTATCCTACGTAACAAAACTTACATACAGTTAACATCACACTATTATACGTGCTCTTAACCTGGGCTAACCTGAGTATATGCCCAATAGGCGCACATGTTCTGTTATTTTGCGACTCTTTTGCCTTTCTTGTCTCTTTCGTAAGTAGATTCTTCTTCGCTGTTCCTAAACATATATCGATTGACACGGTGGCTTTTGTTTAAGTTTACAGCACGCATGCCACATTTGAACATAGAAGTAGAGTATTCGGAAATACGAACACGAAAACTGAATTTTGATTAGGTTTGGAATAGATTGAAGCAAGGATCAACTACAAATTAATGCAGGCAACACTACAAATTAATGCAGGCCAGGCCGAACTGCAGCCTTCACATAAAAAGCCCAATATACTCTCTCTCTCTCTCTCTCAGTGTTTGTCAACGGTATATAATATATTATCCAAATTCCTCTACAAAAACTATATAATCCAAATAAATAATAACAAATAAATATACCCACCTTTAACGTTAACTCTTAAATGTGAAACTTTTTTGAATGGAGGTTGACAGACAGATGCTGCTGCCAGTCTTATTGGCATCCTACCTTCAAACGGTGATGCATGAATTTGGATTAGATGCATTGTGAGGTGGTCAACAACCATCACGCTGAAGTATAGGAGAAACAAAACAACAACACACATGGTGATGGCTTGCTGCGTCAAGCCCAACTTCGGCAGGTAATGGGGTGCGCCATACGTGCTTCATCACCGTGGTCATATGCGTATACTTTGCAAATAAGCGCGTACTCACACTACTATATAAAAGGTCATTACAGACGGTTTAAAATCATCATCACATACGATTTTTGAACCGTCTGAGTTTATATATCTGTTATGAAATGAGATCATCACAGACGGTTTTTGAACTGTCTGTGAAAAAGCTATCACAAACGATTCTGAACAAGAACCGTCTGTGATAGCTTGTTCTTGTTCAGAACCGTCTGTGATAGCTTTTTTCACAGACGGTTCTAAACAAGAACCGTCTGTGATAACTTTTTCTATTGCAAAAAAAAGATGAAAACGGGTGATAAAACTTCAAAAGTTGTTTTGAGACCCTAAACGACCTTTGGGGGGGCTTACTTCGTCTAGAGCCATCCGAGCCTCGCGAATGAATCAAATATGGATTTATGGATTTTGGATTAAACTTTTCGTTAGCTTTCTAACGAGTCAAAGAACGTCGTGTCCGAGTTCGTGTGCAAAAGTTATGGTGATTTTCTTGAGCGAAGGTGCGATCTGTCATCTATATTTTTGCCGAAACTAAATAACTCAGCATGAACTACACACGCATAGAGAGCTTCCCACAATAGCCATAGCATCACCCATATCACAGTAGCATCAACTCAATCCATTCACAGAGCACTAACACTAGCTTTTAGTAATCCACATCACAGAGCAAAAGGGGGGAGTAGAGAGAGTGAAGTCGTGGGAGGCCGACGACGAGGCCGGGGCGAGGTGGAGGATGCCACGGGCGACAAGCTCAAGGGAGGACGGGGCGACGAAGTGGAGGATGCCGGGGGCGATGAGGTCGTGGGAGGTCGATAACGACGAGGCTAGGGCGAGGTGGAGGAGGCCGCGGGCGACGAGCTCGGGGGAGGCCAGAGCGCAAGGTCAGGGCGAGACGGTGACACTCGGTTACAGGAGAAATGGTAGAGGAGGAGATGGAGGTGTGAGGAGACTCTGTTAATATAAAGCGAGTTTCGGCAGCCCGTCCATTAAGTCTAAATTTTTATTTTTGCGCCCAACAAAACAAAAGTATCATAGACGATTTTATCTACAAAACCGTCTGTGATATGATTATAATCACAGCCGGTTCGTGAATAGAACCGTCTGTGATGTCTCGATTATCACAGACGGATCTTCTTAATAACCGTCTGTGAATTATCACAGACGGTTCTAATCATGAACTGTCTGTGATAGTTACGTATCATAAACGGTTACTATAAAACAGATCTGTGATGGGGCGTCTAGTATAGCATGTTTTATAGTAGTGTCACTCTGAATAAAAAAAATAATTCGTTTTAGAATGCGTGCACTCAAGCTTTAGAAATTTTGGTTATTGATATCTTTTTAAATAATTATATTAGATACATAAAAATTATATGTGTAGAATACTTTTATAGTATTATAAATTTATTAGGTTTTGTAGATATATTATAAGAGTAATTAGTGGTCAAAATTGTATTTTGAAGACTGTGTTAATGTCGGGACCCAAATATGCAAATCTGGACCCTCTGTGTATTCTGCACTAGTCCAGGATCACGCTAGTGCACACAGTGTCAACATCGATGAAATATCACATCCATACAACGAATATAAGAATAAACGAGTACTTTGAATAACAAATAACTGTTGGGACCTTACGGTCGAGTTTTACATTTATTAAGCCATGCAAGGCTGACAATAAAGGAATAAGCTGCAGCGGAAACGAATTAAACTCCAGTGGCTCCCATCAATTTACCACAGGCAACTGACTGGGATCAAGACCCTATCGATCAACCTTCGTAGAATTCTTCTTCAAAAGCAGGCGGCAATTCCTCCACTTCTGTTGATTTGTTTAGCAAGAGTGAGTACACACCATACTCGCAAGTCATACAACAGAATGCATTTATACATGATGGCTTATTCCAAAGGAATGGCTTCTGTGGTTATTTTGCGGAAATGCAATATTTGCAATTGAATACAGATAATAGATTGAAAACATAATTGAAACAATTAAAGAATATTATTTTAACAATTGGTTTCACAAAGGACACACAGTCTAATCAAGTTATTCACACAGCTGTACAAGTTACCTTCACACAGCTGACCCTTCCCATTTATTTTTATGAAAATCTACCCCTCGTGTGAAATTCCCGAGCATGTCCATAACCGAGGACGCGGCTATTCGAATAGATTGATGTAACACTCTGCAGAGATTGTACACTTTACCCACACTATACAATCGGTGGAGCCAAGATCGACCATAACAAAACCTTTCGAGAGACTTCATCTCAAACAATGACACTCTGATGTGCTTTCTGTAGTCAATTTGTACACACGACCCTTGGAGCGACACACACCGTTGGGACGAGGATGCACGTGAATCGTCCGCGATGTGACATATCACACCTCCACCCATCACACGTTTAAATACAACCGAGTTGTCAATGTCAAGACTTCATAACTTACTAAGTTAGGCCCACCCATACTAGGCATGTGGTCGTGCAAGAAGGCCCATTCAATGGCGCACAAAGTTAAGTCCTTAATTGACCAAAGCAAGACTTCGATTTTCCCAAATCACAAAGTTTATATCACACAGTTCCACCATTCACACAGATCCACCACTTGCCTCGGTCTAAATGTTTTCCCACCCGTTGATTAAGTGCAACACATGCCATCACGAGTAACAAAGACACACAGACACACGTTTTCATCACGGTTCCATAATCACTTAGTCAAGTTTATAATTGCAACTCACATGAAATGATGACTCGTGGCATGGCTAAGCGATCTAATCGTATCTAACCATCCCACATTGGTGCTACGATACTACCAACTAATAATTAACCAGCTTAGGGTGACAAGAGATCATGGCATACAATAGGCAAGGTGGCATAACAATTTGGATTAATAACTACACCCAAAAGCATTTAAATAAATACTTGAAATAGAATGCAATACATTGAAACAAAGTATTTTGAAAATTGGGTTCAATATGATCAAAGGTATAACTTGCCTTGGAATAGATCTAGATATTGGTCTTGGTCTTGAGGTGCTCCTTCTTCTGTAAAATTCCCCGAAGTATCGACGTCTACTCGCAAACGAGATAAAAGAAACAAAAACAAATAAATAACAGAGGCAAAACAACTCCAAAAATTCAAATAAAATTCACCATTAAATAGATCTTAATTTTATATGAATTTACAAATTTGAATGGGCTCAATCTGAGTTCGGATGCAAAAGATATGGGCTTTGGAAGTTTGAAAATCAAATAAAACCCTAATTTGGATTTTATTGAATTTCCCTAATTATTTTTATAAAGGAAAATCGGATTATTGCGCAATGCTTGCGTCGTAGAGAATTTCGGAAAAGAAATAAATTTAAAAAGAAATCTGACATGTGGGCCCCACATGTCAGTGACACGGCTCACGGTGGACCAAGTCCACTGAGCCTTTGGATCTAGATCGGGACTGAGGTGGTGTACCCGCGTGCGGGTGGCACTGACGCGGCGCCTACATGGCTGACACGCACGCACACGGGCTGAGGTGGATGCTGACACGGGCTGCCACATCGGACCGACGGCTGCGACGGCTCGGGAACCAATGGCAACGGCGAACGGCGGCTCCTCGCCGGCGGTGAGTGGTACCAGCGTGTAGAGGGGATTATTGCGCACATGTGGGCACTGGTTTGAGCACCTGGGGTTGTCGGAGATGGCCGGCGGCGAGCTTGAGGTGGCGAGGCGGTCTCGGGTTTCTCGGACGGGAGCTCTGGTGATGCTCCGGCGATGAGGAGGTGCGCACGAGGTAGCCTGGAACTTGCTGGTCACGGTGGTGCAGTCGGCGAGGCTAGGGCGGCGACGACGGCGGCGCAATTCACCGGAGAAGAAGCTCGGCCGAAAACCCTAAAACTTGAAATGCGGCGGCTCTAGAGCGATCGGGGCGACGAGGGTGGCGGCTTTGGGTTGCGGAGGTCCGGGCGGTGCTAAGGGGGTATTTATAGGCCCGGAGACGCCGAGATTTGGAAACCCCCAAATCGGGTCCGAAACGACCGCGATTTGAATTTCCGAGATTCGGGGAGATTGAAACCGATTCGGGGTTTGATTCGGTTTGGAACGGATAAGAAATCAACCGAGCTACGTTTGGTGGGGTCGGCGCGAAGAATCAGCAACCGTTGCGATTTTGTCGGACGAACCTCGAAGCTCCAGCAATGGCGGGCGAAGCGCGGCGCGAGGAAGAAGAAGGCTCCGCGGAGACGACGACTCGGTGGCGGTCCCACTGGCGGCGGCGGCGGGCGCGGCGGCGCGGCGAGCAAGATCGTGGCGAAGCGCGGCGAACATCCAACGGAGGAAGGCGGGGTTGAGCGCGTCCGTCCGATCGGAAACGGGGGCACGCGTCAAGCATCCAACGGACGAGAGCGCGGCCGGGGCGAGATGGGCTGGCGCGCTACTGGAATAGTGTTGGGCTTCGGTCCAGCACTGTTCCAAAGGATTTTCTTTTGATTTTTCTTTTAAATTAATCCAGAAAATACAATTAGCCAATAGAAAATAGCAAATGACTTTGGAAAAATTTCAGAAAATTCTATAAAATATATCCAAGCATATAGAATCTAAATAAAATAGTTTTGACAATTGTTGATATTGGGATTAAGCACATTAAATCAGTTTGTCCTTTATGTCCATATTAAGCTTTTTAATTTAATATTCAAATAAATCCAAATGGTGAATTTTCTCTCTACCACTATTTAAAAGATTTTTAAAGCTCTGAAAATTGGGATGTTACAGTTAATATCCAAAACGACTTGCTATTGTGAATAAAATTGTTTTTGTGAGCTGAAGGAGTACCACACAATTTCAGTCTGCGTGTCAAGTGCGCAAAAAAGGACTAATTTATCTTCCGGATGCATAAATGTGTAGTATCCCACTATGTGTGTGCCCAACTACGTAGTGTATGATCCTATAGGCCACACGTTAATTAAAGGGAGACTTTTTGGTAATAAGAAGTCCCAACTCAATCGGCCTGGCAACTGGCATCCGATTAGCGCTTGGTGTTTGAAGAACGTCGTAGGGAACAATGGACCTATCACGGAACAATAGTTAAACGATATAGAGATAAATATAAAGGAACCTCTTTATTAATGGATCAAAATTACTTTCTGAGTACAAGGAGGTCCGGTCTTATTTAAAAACTAAAACTCACCGGATGTAGTTTCGGTATTATACCCATTAATCCTTAATCTAGAGTTTCTTAACACTCCCTCTCGGACGAATACCGCGTCATGCATGTCTTATTAAAAACTCATCCTAAAAACCTAGTGGAAAAAAGGATCGAAGAAAAGAGTACATTGCATCCGCAAGCTGAATTGCACTCATTAAAAACCTTTATGTGAGAAATCTTTAGGAAAAAACTCACTAAAGGAAAAAGAGCACAATCTCTTTACCTTCTGGGATAATCTTCAGGATTAAAGTAAAACTTCAGGACCTTAACTGGATTATGATTCATGGGATTCTCCCCTGATCCCTGCAACTCTCCAAGCCGCTTCATCCAAATACCACGAACGCATTGTTGGAAACTAAACGTATGCAGAGATTTAGTGAATAAATCAGCCAGATTTTCACAAGATCTATTTTGCAGAATCTTCACCTCGTTGTTCTCCTGGAGTTCATGAAGATAGAAGAATTTAGGAGCAATATCCTTCGTGATATTACTTTTAACATAACTCATTTGTATTTGTGCAATACAAGCAGTATTATCTTCATAGATAATTGTGGAGATATTGATGGTGTTAATGCCACATGCCTTCTTGATATGGAAAATCACACATATAAGCCAAACACATTCATGTGAGGCTTCATATAGTGCAATAATTTATGAGTGGTTGGTAGAAGTAGCTACCAATGTATGCTTAAGATGATCGTCAACAGATAGTTGTACCACCACAAAGTAATATAAATCTATTATGAGATTTTGTCCTATAGGGTTTGACAGACATCTTCAGGATTTAGTAATGATCATTAGGATCTATGCGTGATCTTCATGATCTTTGCATTGTCGACCAACTGGATCTAAAATGTTAAGTGTAAAAAAACCTTCAATGTAAATTTAAGCAGTAATCATCGTATTAACACCTTCTAGACTTGACTAAGATTTTCAAAATCTCAAGTATGATGACTAGTGTTTAGCATATGCTCCCCCTGAGGAGAACTTCTGTTGTAGTCTTGTTGCTCTAATGCCTTTCATACATTTTTTTGAAAATGAATATAGGCAATGTAACATCCCAAAAATCCCAACGTTGGGGTAATTGGATAAAAATCATAGGAAAATGATTTTGAACCTATTATGTATGTAAAACTACCTTGGCATGATTTTCAACTTTTCATATAAATCAAATACTTGAATTCTATGTAAGCAGCAACTTGTGAGAATTTTCGAGAAAATCACGGAGCATGTAAAATCCAGAAAATTTTACATAAGAATAAGAAACTATACTATGTCATTAGCCTTCAAAAACAGTTTCATAAATTTTGGAGCATGTTTAATTGGTTTAAAATTTTGGCAATGACTCAACCAATTTTGGAAATTACCAAGATTCATATTTTCTAAGCACACAATTCTTTCCACTTGCCTCGGTTTAAACCTGTTCTCACCCTATTGGTTAAGTGCAACACATACCATCAACGAGTGACAACATACATCACACAGTCTTTTCACAAAGATATTCCATAATCACTTAGTCAAGTTTATATTTGCAGCTCAAAATAATATCAATGACCCAATGCATAGCTAAGCAGTCTAATCGTGTCTAACCAACCCACGTTGGTGCTATGATAATACTAACTAGTAATTAATTAATCTAGGGTGGTAAAGATCATGGTGAAACAATGAGCAAGGTAGATATAATCAAATATGTCCATAACTAATCCCAAAGTATTTAAGAATTAAATAATTGAAACTAACATGCAATAATTTGAATCAAAGTAATTTACGAAAACTGGGTGCAATATGGTTAAAGGTACAACTTGCCTTGAAACTGTCAAAGCTGCATTGAGAAAAGGAGAGGAATGAGTGATGAACGAGGATCAAATTGACGCGAGTGTCATGGGTGAGGAATCTCCCAGTCGCGTCAATTTGATCCTCGTTCATCACTCATTCCTCTCCTATGCTCAATGCAGCTTTCGGATTGTTAGTATAGGTTGCCATACTATTAATATGGATCTTGACTAGTAGCTTGAGTGTGTAATATGTTGATAGCTCTTAGTGCTTTCTCTGTCTCTCTTAAGTATGTTGCTGATATTTGTGAATGTGTTTTAAAAATACTTGAGGTTCGTGCATAATCCTTGTAGCATGTGACTTTAGTTTGTGAATGTGTTTTGCAAACAGTTTAAGTCCTTGTACCAAATTTCTTATGGTGTGATTCTAAAAGTCGGCAAATGTATTTTACAACTTGTTGATAATCATGCCTTCATACCTTATTTGCATCGCGCATTAATTAGCAAATGTGTTTTACAAAATTGAGTTGAAGTGATATGCAAAATCAGTTTTCGACGACTCTGGCGGTCAGCCAGCATCTCTAGAAGCGATCGACCGGCCCTTGAACGGTGTGGCCAGGCTGAGTGTCGGTCCATTTGGTATGGCGGTCTGACCGCTATGTTTGACCGGTGAGCAACCAGTCTGACCACCATGTATTGACTGGTCTGACCGAACCCACGGTCAAATTCGCCCAGTTTTGTTTTTCCAGTGAGGGGTATTTTTTTCCCTCAGTTTGACTCCTCTATGGAGCGGTCTGACTGACCCTAGCGGTCTGATCAGCTCCTATGAGGAAGGTCAATCCGTTTGAGCGTCCAACGGCTATAAAGATCGGCCTTTGGTTTGTGATCACATCGGAATCCTGTTTTCTATAAATTCTCCGCGATGGCTATACCCTTATGGTCGGTTATGGGAGAGTGTTGGTGTAACGTCCCAAACTCGGGTTTGTATTTAAAATGTATAAAAATAGGTAGGATTTAAAACTTTTTGATGCATCATGTTGTCATGTGATTTTTCTGGAAATTCTTTCAAAGGTTTTGGGTACTTTGAAAATATAATGCAGTAATTGTTAGAAACATAAACCCTTTATGACTTTTAAAACAAATCATTTGATCAATACATGAAAATAATTTTCCTAGGTTCTGGATCACCTTAGTAACTCCTCTGAAAATTTTTTATAATTTTTTCTATTTTAATTTGGCCAGTCAATCCTAAGTCAAACCTCTAAATAAGAGAATTGAAAGAATTTTATAGAAAATTTCACGTCAGGAAAAACTCTAAAATTTTTACACAAGGTTTCTCACAGAGTCAGTAGCATCCTATAAAAATTTTGGAATTTTTAGAGTTATGAAAAATCTATCTAAAAATTCCTCAAAGACTCAGCCTATTTTTTTCAAAGCCTAGTCTTTGCACTGTTCCTCCGACCCGGATCACTTGACTCGGGCTAACCCATTCGACCAGAACCGACCAAGCTCGATCCTAACTCGGTCTGACTTAGCCCATTCGACCACTATTCCGATCGATCCTGGTCCCATCTCAGCCGCACCGGACCCATTTGACATAAACCGACTCGACTCGAGTTAGGCTACGACCACTGTTCCTCCGACCGAGTTGACTCGGCTCGACCTGACCACTTAGTCCAACCGACCGAACCCAGTGCGCCCGACTCGGACAAGCCACACCCGATCGTGCCGACCTGGCTTGACCCGACTGCCTAACGGCACTAACCGAGCAAGGCTTCCGACCGCGCCGCGCCGCTGTCGCTGACTGCCCAACCCCACCGGTCAGAACCTTCGTCCTCCTCTCACTGACGGGCTCTTAGCTCTCGCATGCCACGTGGAGCGTGCGCCAAAGCGCTTCCGTCCATGCAATGGTCACTCCATCGATCCGTTACCCTTGAGACCCAATGGATTGTGTCGCCTTCTCACGCCGCTCCCTTCCCGACTCTTGCCCAGCTATATCTCGCTCTCTCTTTCCCGCTAGATCTCACTTTCCCTTTCGACGGTAAGGGAAAGGAGGCAAGCTATTGTGACCTCCTTGGGTGAGCTTCCCTCTGCTTTGTCCCCCTCCTTCACATTCCTTCGCCGCTTTGGTTGCACTGGTTTGAGCTCTTGTCTCCCTGTGTAGCTCTTGAAATGCAGAGCTCACCACCTTCTTCTCCAGAGCACGCCTGTAGGACCACTGTCGTGTTATCCTCGTCCTCGGTAAGACTTTTGTCCCCTTAGCTACGTCAGCACATGTTCTAGACATTGAGGAGGCTTCCCCTTTATTGATTTGGCTTTCATTCACAGGAGCTCATGAATTTCGAAGTTTACCTTTTTTTTCCAGCCGCAAGCCCTATCTATCATCTCCATCTCCAGCACGGTGAGCCCTTGTCAAATTCCTCTCTCGTACACCATCTCTTAGCCTCATTGGTGTTGTCTATACCTTCATTCCCGCTCTTTCTTCCTCAGGGAATCCCCTCCACGGTGACCGTCGCCGCATCGGTTCTTCGTTGTCGGCCCAACTCCGACTAGCTGGTCCTCTCCTTGGCACCCAGGTAGGCTCACTTGACCTCGTAGTTGCTAAGGCGCGCATTGGATAGCTCATTTAGGTGACAGGTTGCACGTGCACCATAGCCCGTAGGTGTGCCTCTGCTCCTCGTCGTAGTGCCACCACGTCGGACCACCTCCGGTGACATCTCGGTTGCCCAAAGCTTCGCCCGCGCACCAGCTTGCCATTTTGGCCCATAGCTCGCGTCGCCATAGCATGTAGCATCGGCGAACCGCGCGCTCCCCTGTGTTGTTGGAGTTTTTACCACCACTGTAGGTTTCAACCACCATTGTAGGTTTCGACCACGATCGTGGATTTTCGACCATATACTGTAGATTTTTTTACTACAAACTGTAGCATAGACTTTCGACCATGTACTGTAGATTTCGACTACGTACTGTAGATTTTCGACTACGTATAGGACCCACCTGTCAGTAGATTTTAACTTGGAAATTACAATAAAAAATAATACTATGCGATGGACCCCACATGTCATCATTGTGACCTCGATAAGAAACTTATTTGATGCTTTTAGTAATTCTGAAATGAGTTATTTTTGCATTGAAAAATCATTTAACTTCAAAAATGCATAACTAATTCATTTTAACTCCAAATCCAATTAAACCAAATTCGGTAATTTTAATTTTAATGAAATTTAATATGATATAATTTTTGAACATGTTACTATCTTAGAAAAATAAGTTTTAATATTGCTCTCGGAATAGGATTATTTTACACTAGAAAATGCTTTAACTTCAAAAATTCATAGAAAATGCTTATGAACTCCAAATGAGGAGAATCAAGTTATTATGGTCATAACTTTTTATTATATATCATGCCATGTAATTTTTATCTTCACCATATTTCGGAAAATTCGCTAAAAGATAATTTTTTAATTAAATAGTGATAGATTGCATTTTCCTGATTTTTCTTCCCTTTTGATCTTTCAAAGGCTATAACTTCCACATACAAACTCCAAATGAAATATTATTATTTTAAATTCATCTAAATTCATTATCTATCTATTGTGAAATTTTCATGCATTTTAGATAAATTTGAATTTTTGGATATATTTAGTGTTATGCGTTCTTATTTGCTTTTAGTATTGAGCGTTAGATTACGAAGATCCGAACGAGTTCGAGCTGCAAGCAGATTTTCTTCTACAAGGCAAGCAACCCTCATTTGATCATGTTGATCCTATTACTTTTGTTATAAAATATCTTGTTTGCAACTTGTATGTATGCATATTTACTTGAATGATTATTTTTCGTTAGAGATAGTTATTCCTATTAGATGCATGAGCTGTAGCAAATATTTATCTCTTGCCACTATCCCTAAGTTTTTATTCCCATTGATGTTAGTGCTCGGTGGATGTTATAGATTCTATACATATTTATGTGAATTGATGCTTAGTCATGCTTAGATTCTGATAGAATTGGGCGGTTATCGACTTTGTCAATAACCTTGATCACACAAATTATTTTATTATGCTATGACCAGCACCATGTGCTATATTAATTTGAAAACTGAAAATGCAAATAAAATGATTTAGACTTGGGCAAGTGGTTGGATGGTGTGTGGATATCTTGCCTCGGTCAACATGGACCGAACATTTTGTTTCACCAAAACCAAGTATTATTGTGTGCTAACCACATGAGAGGGATATGTAACCTCTCTTGACTTAGTACTTTGGTGTGTGTGTGTTAGCTACGGGTCGCATGGTGGTTGTTGTTCTGTTTAAAAAAATTCTGTTGTTGTGGACATGCGGGATGGTTCCGGGTTTAGGTTCCCTACCCCGAGGAGCATTGGTATGTTATCGTGCTGCCGGTGACTCCGATACAACATATGGGTTTCCATCCATACGAGCGGCTCATAGTTAATACATTATATTGGAAATATCTCGTAGGACTTAGCCTTGTCGGCATAACTAAGGAAGTGTGCTCTATACCTTGGCAAAAAGATGGTCTGGCATGTGGGTACATCGGTACACCACTGCAGGGTATAAACTATTCGAAAAGCCTCGTTCTAGGTTATGGACATGCTTGGGATTGGACTTGCAGTGGTTAGACTTAACGTTTTAAAATTTTAACTTTAAAACTTGATCGGTTGGCATTGGGAATGGTCTCATGCTATGTTTGCGAGCTGCGGAGCAGCCACCTATTGATGTTTAGATGTTGTCTAATATTGTTTACTCACTATTATTTAAAGTATCAAAAATGTTTGCACACTTGCCATTTCAATTTACGACTTGTACTTCAAAGGAAATGTTGTTTTATGCTAAAAATCGCCTAGTACGTAGTAGCCTTTCTTTGATACATGAATGCATCTAAATATTATTTTGCTTATAAATCTTGCGAGTACAACTTTGTATTCAACTCAGTTGTTGTAATTTCAAAGGAGGTTGACCCCCAATGGGTCAATCATTGTGAGACTATCTATGAGGACGACGACTAGCTCGACAGGCTTCTAGTCCGGTTGCCTTGTGGGTAAGGGCAACCGGTCGGCTTTCTTTTGTGCCATCTTATGGTTTTTGGTATGCCGCTGCGTACTTGACTTTTATTCTTGCTATTTGGTGGATTGGCCGTATGTATGAAAAGTTGTATGATGATTATGTTGTAATATTTTGAGACTACGGTATTATAATATTATTGTATGGTTTTGCTTTTGATATTATTTTGTGAGGTGTATGTGTAGCGCTCTGGGAGGTACACATACACCGAGGGCGGGATATTTGTTTTATAAAGCTAGGACCAATCGGATGGTTAAGTATTACAAGTTAAATACCCCAGGCTCTCACAGTTGGTGCCATTTTTGTTCCCCGTGAGCAAAGAGTAAGCCCTCTTCATTGAGCTTAGACACTTGATTCGTTCAAGTAAGCGTCTCCAACTTGTTACTCTTGGTGTTTGCCGATACCTAGACTGCTTGGAGGAGTTGCGTCGGAGATCTTCTCAAAGAATGTTGTGAGAAGACCCGAGCGGTTGTGAGTGGCTTGGTGCTCGCCATCTCCGGAGTGGAAAAGAGCAACCCCGAGTGGATTCGAAGTGTATGATTAATTTATGGAGCTGGTCCAATTCATTTGAGCTTACCTCAACGTGAACTAGGGGAAACCAGCAAGTTTCTTATCACCACACGAAAAAGTTCAAGTGTTCTTGTGGTTTGCTTTCTTGAGCTTTACCTTCTTGCAATTTACATTTACATGATTAAATTGCTTCCTTGTCTTCTTAGGATTGCAATCATTGTCTTAGTCTTAGCTTATTGGTGTACTTAGTCAAGACTAGTTGATTTAGGATTTAAATTACGTAAAACCGAATTGATTTACAATTCTACATAAAACTTTGTTTTAGCCAAAAGATTTTTTTAACAGCCTATTCACCTGTAACATCCCGGTTTTCTTAGTTTTAAAAATCTTTTGAATAGTTAGTAGTTGGAAAATTCACCATTGGGATTTTATTTGAATTTTAATAAAGCTTAACATGGACTTTCAGTATCAAAATAATTTAATATGATTAATGTCAACATCAAAAATTGTCAAAACTATTTTATTTGGGTCCTATGTGCTTGGATATATTTTTAAGAATTTTTTTGACTTCATTTGTTATTTTCTAATTGCTATTTGCATTTTTGGTATTTTCTAAAAAGGAAAATCTATTTAAAATATCATACCAGTTCTTGTGCCAAAACCCAAACCCTATTCCCTTTCAGGCCATCACTGTGCAGCCCAGCCTGCTCAGCCCGCTCTCTTTCACTGACCAATGGGCCACGTAGCATCATCGTCTTCCTCGCGTCGTCGCCTTCGCGCTGCGCTTCGCCCTCCATCCGCCATGGTTTCTTCTAGAAGCTCCACCAACAACGGTGTTTCTAACGGAAAGAATCCCATAGAGATATGGCATTTTACTTCCCTTATGTCCCCGCAATCAAATGCGGTGAACCACATATCGTACCCTTTCTATCTTTAAGTTAAATCGCGTGTTCATCTCGAATCCGATTTAGGTCTCCGCCGCCAATACAACATCCTAGCCTCGCCCGACCCCTATAAATAGGACCCCGAGGATCGCCCTTTTTGCCCTCGTCTAGAACCCCCAAGTCTCCACCCCTCTAGAACCCTAGCGCTGCGCAATCGAAGCTTTAGGGTTTTCGGTCGAAGCTTCTTGTTTTTCGAATTACGACGTCGTCGACGTCGATTGCACCGTCGTCACCAGAGCTCCCTCCAACACCCTTCCACGCCGCCAGAGCATCACCGGAGCTCCAGTCCGACAATACCCTAGCATCTTCTCCGCTTGAACCTCGCCGCCAATCATCACCGTTGTCCCCGACCACCAGTGAGCACCTCGATGTGTTCGCAATAGCACCCTCTATCTGTTGGTACGCTTTGCCACCGATGAGCCACCACCGTTCGTCGATGACCATCGAAACCCGAGTGCCGCCTACCTCATCGCCGTCCATGTCACCGTCCAGTTCAGCGTATACGCCGATGTGGCATTTGTGTGTCTGCCCAGTCACGGCCGCGTAAGCGCTTACGTGGCACACCAAACCTTAAACCCAGATCGGTTACGAATAGGTTTAGTCCATCGTGAGTCTAGTCACTGCCATGTGGGGTCCACCAGTCAGATCACTGTTCCATGAACTCGTGCACCCGTAGACCATGAGCCAATTCTGTGGACTCGGTCCATAGGTCGTCGGTCCCACTGTCATTCTCTCATCTATTTTTTCGGATTTATTTTAATTCAAAAATTCCCAGGGCTCACTTCAGCTGATGTCATAATTTGGATTTTTCAATAGAAAAATAATTCAGATAATTCCAAAAATTCCAAATTAGTTTTTTCTTTAGATTTGGAACTTCAAGGAGCCATTTCTTCTTCATCCGAACTCTGATTGAGCCCATTCAAATTTCTAAATTCATCTTAATTCATTTCTGATATTTTTATTTAATTGTTGGAGTTTGTTTTTCTCTCTGTTTTTATTTATTTTATTTATTTACTTCGTTTGCGAGTAGACGTTGATACTTTAGATAATTTCGAGGAAGGAGTTCACCAAGACCAAGACTAGTACCAAGATCTATTCCAATGCAAGTTGTACCTTTGATCATGTTGAACCCAGTTTTTAAAATTACTTTGATTTAAAGTACTGCATTATACTTGAAGTATTTATTTAAATGCTTTGAGATTAGTTAATCATCCTAATTGTTTATATCCACCTTGCTTATTGTAATGCTATAATCTTTTGTCACCTTAGCTTGGTTAATTATTAGTTGGTATTATCATAGCACCAATGTGGGTTATTTACATATAAGTAGATTGCTTAGACATGCAATGACTCACTATCATCTGAGTTGCAAATATGAACTTGACAAAGCCACTATAGAACTTTGTGAAAAACTGTGTGATATGCGTTATTACTTTGTGATAGCATGTGTTGCACTTAACCAACAAGGTGAGAAAGGATTTGGACTGAGGAAAGTGGTGGATACTAAGTGATATGGTAGAGTTTTGTGAGTGGGAATGATAATCTTTCTGCATAGTTAGAAATTAGAAGTCTTGCCTTGGTTAATTAAGGACTTAACTTTGTGCACCATTGAACTGAGCCTTACTGTACGACCACATGTCTGGTATGGGACGGGCCTAACTTAGTAAGTTATGGATTACCGACTTGACTACTCAGGTTGTAGGTTAGGAGCTCAGTGATGGGCGGAGGTGTGGACTACCAGGTAGTACATATTTATGAGCGGTTCGCCGTCTTTAGGTTCAACGATGTGTGTCATACCAAAGCATTATGTATGGGTTGGACGACGGCAAAGCACATCGGGAGTGTCAATTGTTGAGATAAAGTTTATGAAAGGTTTTGTTACGATTAGTGCTTGCAACATTGGTAATATCATGTGGGTAAAGTGTACAACCTTTGCAGAGTTTTAATCAATCTATTCGAATAGCTGCGTCCGCAGTCATGGACATGCTCGGGGATTTCACACAAGAGTTAATTTTTCATAAAACATTTGGGATGGAAGCTGTGTGATATAAGTCATATGGTTATGTGAAATAATTTGATTAGCCTTTGTGTTCTTTATGAAAACAACTGTTAAATTATTATTGTTTGTTTGTTTTAAATATATTTTCAATCTATTATTCGTATTCAATCGCAAATGTTGCTTTATGCAAAATAACCACAGAAGTCATTCTTTTGGAATAAGCCATCATCTAGGTATAACTTGCGAGTACGGTTGTGTACTCATGCTTGCTATAATCAATCAACAAAAGTGGATGAGTCTTCGCCCGCTTTTGAGGATGAGTTCGACGAAGGTGTTGATCGTTAGGTCTTGATCCCAGTCAGTTGTCTGTGGTGAATCGATGGGTTTTCGCTGAAGTTAATTTTGTTTCGCTGCTTATTTAATTATTGCCAGCCCTGCGAGGCTCAATAAATGTAAACTCGACCATAAGGTTAAAACCCTTATTTGTTATTCAAATTAATCGTTTATGCTATTATTCATCTTGTGTGGATTGATATTCATCTATATTGATATTGTGTGCACTAGTATGATTCTGGACTAGTGCAGAATACATAGAGCGTCCAGAAGTGCGTTTTTTGGTCCTAGCATCACCCTCCCTCCTCTAGTAAGCCTCCTCGACCTTACAACGAGGCGAGAGGCCCGCTATGAGGCGACGGTATGATCAGACAGTGTGGCGGCCCGGGCTCCCAACAAGGTAGCCACCTTCTTCAGCTCCATCACCACCTGTGGGTGACATCAACCTCTTGGTTTTAAGGTTGTGGGCCGAACAAAAATATGTGGGGGAGAAACAACCCATGCCACAATGCTAGTTTTATCATATGTTTGGCTTTGGAGTTCATGTCTTTTGTTGTATCTCCACAAAGACTTTCCACCGAGGACGGCAAAACCAACAGTGGCGGCGGCTTGGCCGGAGGGGGAAGAAGATGGCCCGATTCCGGTGAGGGTCTACGAGAATCACCAAATCGATTTAGGGAATAGGATCACAGTGCTCAAGAACACATGGTGATGTGGTAGAATGAGCAAGGAGCTCACTAGAGTGGCGGGATGGAAAGATGGGGTGGCGACTGGTGTCGGGGAATAAGGGGCAGTGTGACGCATTCTGGTTGAACAGTGGTGAGGTAGGGGCTGAGGTTTGAGGCAAAAAGAATAGGAGGGCAAGGCAGTCGCGATGCTCCTTAAATAGGCACATTAGGGGCAAAGGAGAGGGCGCGGGCGCGACGGCGGTTCGACTCAGTCTTGATGGCGAGGCTGGCAACAGGGAAACGACAGGGAGCAGTGAATGCTCGCGACAGTGGGGAATTGATTGCGGCAGTGTCCAAACGGCGGCGCGAAGTTTGGCGCACGGATGTGCGGGCGTGGCACATGGCGCGGGTGGCACTGCGTGGGTATGCACGACTCAAGCAGATGGGCAGAGAGAGGGAGAGGGGAAGATGGGTCGGCCAGGCCGGGCTGGGGAAAAATAAAATGGGCCACAACCCAAAGAGAAGAGAGAGAAAAGGACAGGCTTCAGCCCAAGAAGATTGAGAGGAAAAATTCCTATTCGAATTGAATTTGGATGTAGGTTTGAATTGGTTTGGAGTTTGGGATGAGAGAGGAATGAGATTTGGGGAAAGATTGAAAATTGAGTTTTGATTTGGTATTTGAAATGAGTTTGAACTTCATATTTGAGGTTTGAAATTTGAACTTAGGGTTCCAGATTGGAATTTGAAATGAGATTTGAATTTGGACTCTATATTTGAACTCAAGAACACTAATTAAACTCCAAATAAAATCCAATAATTTGAAATAATTAATTTTTTAATAATTTTTGAAAGAGCCAAATTTGGGATGTTACAGGATCCTTAGGTACCTTCGTTGCACAAGAAAATATGGTTTGATGTTTTATTAAAGGGTAGCAAATCTGGGATAGGTTGTTGATTATTTAGATTCAAACTTTGCTGGGGATCTTGATGAGAGGTGTTCCCTCACCAGTTATGTGCTTCAGCTTTGTGGGTCTTTTGTTAGTTGGAAGTCAAGCTTGCAACCTACAGTTGCATTATCGACCACAGAAGCTAAATTTATATCTTTGACTAAGGTGGTGAAGGAGGCTATTTGGTTGCATGGTTTTCTTGGTGATTTGAGCATTGAGCGAGTTGATTGCGTTGTCTTTTGTGATAGTCAAAGTGCGATTCACCTTGCAAAAGATGAGAAGTTTCATGAAAGAACCAAACATGCATATTGATGTGTGCAACTTCTTTATTCGACTTCATGTGAAAAAGAAGAATTTGTATGTTGAGAAGATTGGCACGAAAGACAAACTGACGAATATGTTAACCAAGGTGTTCCCAAAGGCCAAGTTTGAGCACTGCTTGGACTTGGTTGGTGTTTGCCCTTGCCTGAGCTAGCTTCATGTGGAACATTAAGAGGCGGTGAGGTTGTTACTTGCTGATTCATTCATTTGGAGATGAAGTATTTTGAAGATTGTACCTTTGGCATCTTAATGTGTTTGCTCTATGGTTGAATCGTCGCTGAGGTAGAGAATTGTGGCAATGTGAAGCTCCTAATTTTGCAATTTGTACTTCATTTTAGCTAATGCATCGTGTAAAACTTTGCTTATATGTATAGTAGGATGAAAATGGAGTTGTTTGTAACAATCTGGAAACTTATGGGCTTTTCTGCAAAGTTGCGATTTTAAACCCCAACGCAACTCAAACCAGAACAAAGAGATCATTTTCTTGTGCTTGAGAGAGTTAGGGTTAAGGGAGAAAAGAGAGGTTTAGTTCCACCAAATCCATCCATTCAAGAGTGAGATTTGGGGGATTTGGAGCCTCCCCTTATTGTTGGCTCCCACGTTTTGTACTTGCTTCGTCTTATTAGTGGGTCATTCGTCTCGCTGCCGTCTATGCGTTTTTTTTTCGCAAAGGTTTTCTAGGTAAATCTTGGTGTCTGCTCTTGATTCGGTATTTTTCTTGCCATATGTGCTGATTGGGTCACCATCTTGCTTGCTATTGGTTGCATTTGCTGAAGTGGATGGTGTATGGTTGAGTTGGCATATGAGATGGCATGTGTTATTTGGTATGTTGATGATGTTTGGGTTGTGATGTTGTAGTGAGTTGCAAGTACGTTGTTGTTGTGAAGATTTGAGCACTTGGTGTGTGTAGGTTTGAAGCAAGGGACTGTTTTGTTACATGCATACAAAATGTTCCATGAAATGCATTCCCATTCCGCTGCCCCTCTGCGCTCACCCCTCCCTTAAGCCTGCAACGCCGGCGGAGACAATGCAGCCATAGTAGGCACGCTTGTGGTCGTTGAAGATGCCGGAGGGCGGCTTGTAGAAAGAGCCACGGCGGCTGCCATGCACGCGGTGGCGAAGCCAACGGCGCCGGCCAGCCATTCCACCCGCCTGCCTGGCCTGGCCTGATCTCCAATGGCTACCCACGCACCAAACTAGTAACAAGTATTGGTAAAAGTAAGACACCTAGCAACTATTGCAAAGTTTGGCTTAAAATACCTACATATTGTGCGTGGCAAAAGCATGTATCAGCGACAAGTGGGCTAGAGTGCTAAGAAAAATGTGCACTATCGTTACAGAAAGCAAAGAAGTAAAAAACGAAAGGTTAAACTTGGCTAACTTAACTGCGGCTAACTGAGTGCTGGAGACAAGACTTATAGGCTAGTTGACTGAAAAGAACATTCTGAAACCTAACACCATTCACATCGACACATATTCAAATCGCAAAATGCAGCAAGCAAAGGATAAATATGCAACTACTCGAATGCCCCCAACCTGACTGGAAATATATACAACACCGAATTCACATAAAAACCCAAGTCAAAGCGTTTTTCTCCTCGGGTTGTATTCTTTACCTTCCTGCATATGGTCTCGATGTTAAATTACCATGCAATCCGGATTCATACAACGGTGTTTCTTCTTTCCTTACAACCAACAGGGGTTTTTCAAGTCTGCGTTAACTTTAGCTTCACCAACGCAGGGCTACATCCGAGGGATGTGCATTGGTCGGAACGACGAATTCTCTGGTGATCTGTTCTCCGGTGGTGGTGGGGGTGGAGGCGACCTTCCGCCGACGCCAATCCCTTGCCCGAAAAGCCTCCTCGGGGCAGCTGCAGCTGCAGGCTCCGGTGTGCCTTGAGGTTGTTGTGAGGAACCCCACCAGCTTGCTTCTGAATCTACAGGAACCAGTGGATAGGGAGCGAAACGATCCCTCTCCCAGGCATAGAACTGGTTTCCTCCGGCATCATCCGTCTCCATTGAACTTGAGCCTGGTGGGCCTGGTGGGAACAGGTCCAGAGGATGAGGAGGCAGCGTGACAGGCCTAGCAGGTCCCAGTGTCCGCATACCTCCTGATAGCTGTGACCCAGCATATACGCTAGGAGGAGGTCGCAGGTATTCATACCCAGCATATGGTCTAGAACTCTGCTGTTGTTGTTCAATGATGTTACCATGCGCTCTCATGAATTGTGGCGCCAAAGGGGGGACACTTGGAATTCTAGATCTTGATCCAGATCTGCAGAAGCAAGAAAAGAATGGTATCCATCAAGATTTTAAACACTCATATAGCAAAGCAGGTACTAAACTACTTTGCTACCCAGCTGATGTGTTAATGTAGCGCCAACATGAACTGATGATGCAGCAAAAAGATTAATTTGGAGAAATCGACAGATCCTTAATTTTTCATATGCCTAACAGCGAAAACAGATAGGGTATGCATGGGTCCTAACAAAACATTATATCCATACCATGGATGAAAATCCCGGCCGGTTACCGGCGGTAACCGGCCTTACCGGTCGGGTCCGGTAAAGGAAAACCCGGCCGGTTTTTTCCGGTTTAGCAAATTCAAATTCTAATTTTCAAATTTTGGCTGGTTTTTAAGCAAATTCAAACGAATTTCATCCGGTTTTTCGGTAAATCCGTAACCGCCGATTACGTTCGCCGCCGATCCGAAAGCGGCGGTTTTGAGTTTTATCCTTGATCCATACCAATACTTTGCTATGGATACAAATTAAAATAGGCATCCCATTCGAGATAGAAATCGGCGGGCCGGATCCAAAATCGGTGGGTTTTTCCGGTTTTGCAAATTCAAATTTCAAATTTCAATTTGGTTGGTTTTAAGTAAATTCAAGCGAATTTCGTCGGATTTTTCCGAAATCCGGTTACCGGCGGTTTTTTCCCGTCCGCGACGGATTTCCGGAGCGGTTTTTGTATCCCCGATCCCATTAGCTTAAATCTAGCTAAGTGTGCACATTTCCTAAGTGCTTAAACATGGATACAAACGGATTGGAGATTACAACATTTTGGCTGCTAGATAAAGGTGTATAGCTCATACCATTATATTAACAGTTAAGAAATAAGTTTCTTAATGCCTTATTTGAGAACAGTTTGTCATGCTTGGGTCACTGCCCATAAAATGGAACCCACCACCATCACCTTCTCTCTTAACTCCACCCTTCTGCTGCCTCCAGACCCACCCTGAATCTATCCCATCCCATGCCCTTCAATCATGCTCCCTGCTTCCTTCATCCCTGCTTTGTGTACAAACTACCCCCTTCCTCCTAACCAGTTTGCCACCACCAACATTTGCTACTTATCTTTATTTGGGTATCTAGATATTCATCAAGGTGAACGTACATGACCAGCACAAGCCTTCTAAGGATATCATAGTCCATAGTGCATAAAATGTGCAAACTTATGCAGTTCGAACGGGCCATGGAGACACATTTCTGCCGATTAATTCAGAGTGCTACTCAGACAATACATATGATCCACCCAAACCGCTCTGGTTAAGTTTCTGAAAGAACTTGTATTCAGAAAACGGACGTGCTACATATGGCACATCATCTCTTTCTTCTAGGTTGCAAAAGCATCAATATTTGGAACTTAGTCGTGTTGTTTACAATATTCACTAACAGAATAGAAGTTCTTGGAATGCGTTCAGTTGATAAGAATTGAAACATCTTTTTTCAGCTCGAACATCACAAAGGATCAAAGGTCATTAAATGTAGAATTCTATGCATATTCTGCAGGTAGAAGTGGCATGCTATTTTTAGTGAAGGAAGAACAGTTAACTCATGACAGGGAAAGAAATAAAGTAACACTTACCCATTTCCATAAACTGAGGGGAGAGACCCTCGCTGTTGGCTATCTCCATCAAGTCCCCCAACCCTTATTGCTCCCACAGGGACTCCTGGCTGCTCAGCTACACCATTATTGCTGTTGGGTTGACCATAGGAGCGGAGCATATCGCCCAGTGATTATGATGGAAATCAATGGGATGTACTGTCTGCAATGGCCGACCATCTGATGGCCCAACTAGGGAGTTCCAGTGATCATGATATGTGGAACCATCCGTTGTTCTCTCAGTGACATGGGAGCTTGATGATGATGGTGGTGGTGGAACAGGCTGAAAGTAAGCGATATATGGGGCTGGATGAGTTGCACCAGGTGCTGATGCAGCCAAGTGCTCGGAGGTAAAGTTTTGTCCCATAAAATCATGAACTGCATTGGAAATAATCGGACACAGTCAACCCTCAACAAATCTAATGAGGGATATGGATCTCATTTAAATAAAAACTTACAAGTAACCGGTGGTGATGACTCTCCTTCACTGGTAGAACAGGAAACACAACATGAGTAAACAGCATAATAACCAATATAGCAATTTGATCATACAAAGACCTTAAGATATAAGGTGGTGAATCTAAAGCAAGAGGCACCATTGGATTGCTGTAGTCCGCACAAAACAAAGGCACAGACGAGCTCGACGAGAACACAAATTATTGTCAAGTCCAAGACATAGCTTGTGGGCGTATACGCATTCCAATATAGTTGGATGCAGTGGCACAAATAGACAATGTAGCACTAATATAATGACTAATATCACATTAAAAGAAATGTGAGGCATGTGGGGGAGAGGGGGGGTGTTTGAAAAGAGAGGTGAGGCAACCTATACCGTTACACTGTGGTTTTAGGCTTCTAGATTCTCTCCATCATAGTTATGGTTGCTACAACTGTGGTGGCACCGAGGATTCTGGAACTGGTGGCACATGTGTCGGGACCCAAATATACAAATCTAGACTCTCTGCGTATAACGCACTAGTCCAGGATTACACTAGTGTAACATAAATAGATCTCATTCCACACAAGACGAATATAATAATAAACGACTAATTTGATTAATAAATAATGGTTGTGACCAAGGATAAAAATCTCAGAACCGGCCAGTTTACTGGTGACTGGCCGGTAACGGTAACCGGCCGGTTACCGGATTTACCGGAAAAAAACGGATGAAATTCGTTTGAATTTGCTTAAAAACCAGTCAAAATTTGAAAACTATAATTTGAATTTGCTAAACCGGGAAAAACCGGCCGGGTTTTCCGTTCTGGATCCGGCCGGAAGGCGATTCATGCACGCAGAATCGGATTTTCATCCATGGTTGTGACATTATAATCGAATTTACATTTATTAAGCCACGCAGAGCTAACACTAAATAAAGAAACAACAGCGAAACAAAAGCAACTCCAGCGGAAACACATCGACTTGCCACAGGCAACCAACTGGGATTAAGACCTAACGATCGTCATCCTCGTAAAACTCCTCCTTGAAAGCAGACGAAGACTCTACTTCAGTTGAATGATTGCAGCAAGAATGAGTACTCGAGTACTCAACAAGTTGTACCACATAATACAATTATAGATGATGGCTTATTCCAAAGAAAATAACTTATGTGGTTATTTTGCAATAAGACAACATTTGCAATTAAATTCAAAGCGAAATTTAAAAAGAAAATAGTTTAACAGTTCTTTCACGAAGACACAAAGTCTAATCCATTTCTTTCACACAACCATATGAGTTTAAATCACACAATTGTCCTTTCTCAAATGTTTTATGAAAATCTACCCGTCGCGTGAAATCCCTGAGCATGTCCATGGTAGCGGACGCGGCTATTCGAATAGAATTATTAACACTCTACCCACAAGATATAACCAGTGTAGCTAACACCAATCATAACAAAACTTTTTCGAAACTTCACCCTGACAATTGACCCTCCCAGTGTGTTTTACCGTCGTACCAACCCTAACGAAGTGCTTTGGTCCACGACACCGCTCGACCAAGGCGGCAAACCGCTCATGAGTGTGCCACGACACAGTAGTGCACACCTCACCTTCACCCTGGCACACAGTCTAACCTACATGCCTGAGTAGTCAATACCAAGATTTCGTAGCTACTAAGTTAGGTCTATCTCATACCAGATATGTGGTCGTACGGTTATGACTCAGTTCAATGGTGCACAAAGTTAAGTTCTTAATTGACCAAAACGAGACTATACCAATTACTACCATCACATTCATATTTTCCAACACACAGTTCCACCATATCACAGTTCTTTCCACTCACCTCCGTCTAACTCTTTTCCTACTTTGTTGGTTTAGTGCAACATATGCCATTAACGAGTAACAACACATAGCACACAGTTTTTACACAAAGTTCTATAATCACTTAATTAAGTTTATATTTTGCCACTCAAAATGATACCAATAACCCGCTGTTACGACTACAGACTATTTGTATCTAACCAACCCATGTTGGTGCTAAGGTAATACCAACTAATAATTAACCAAACTAGGATGACAAAAGTTCATGATAATTCAATAAGCAAGGTAGATATAATCAAATGGGTGTATAACTAATCCCAAAACTTTTAAGGAATTAAATAATTGAAGTAACATGCAATAATTTGAATCAAATTAATTTTGGGAAACTGGGTTCAACATGATCAAAGGTACAACTTGCCTTGAAACAAGTCTTGGTACTGGTCATAAGCTTGATCAACTCCTCCCTCAAATGCTCTCGAAATATCAACGTCTACTCGCAAACGAAAGCGAAAAACCAATAAATACAAAACAGAGCAACAAATAAACTTCAAAAATTAAATAAAAATCTCAGGAAGGTAGAGTTTGAATTTAGATGAATTTAGAAACTTGAATTGGTTCAATCGGAGTTTGTATGAGGAACTCTCGGAAGATTTAAATATAAGAAAAAGAGAAAGAAAACACTATTTCGAATTTTCATAATTTTCTTTCTAAAGGAAATTCCAAAATATTGCATCAGCGTGACGTCAGCAATGAATTTCAGAATTAAAACAAAATCCGAAAAATGGGGAATAGAACCTGACATATGGGCCCCTTGGTATATGCCTCTATGGACCAAATCCACAACTCTGGTCTATGGATCTATGGATCTATGGATCATGGGTCAATAGCACAGTAGATCTGACAAGTTGGGCTCACATGTCAGAGGCTAGGTCCAGGGTAGACTAGGTTTAGGTCTAGGGTTTTGGTACAGGCGGCGCACACGTGGCACACATGTGGTGGTGACAAGGCTGACACGCAAGCAGCCACGTCGACTAAAATCAACGGCTGCCACTGCTTGACGACGGCAGGCGGCAAAAGGTGGTCATCGTCGGCATGCTTGTGCTAGGGCGAAACCATCTAGCAGCTCTGATGCGGCGATTAAGGGCGTCAAAGGGTTGAACAACGACGAGGGCGAAGGCGGTGGCTCGTGTCAACGGCGAAACGGCGGTGGGGTGCTCCGACGAGGTCTTGGACATGCGCGTTGGGTTCCTGAGACTCTGGTGATGCTAATCGGGGGCGCACGGGATCCAATGGTCAACAACGGCGACTGGAACGTGGCGGCGACGGTGAAGCAGAGCGGCGGTGAGGGCTTCGACAATGCGACGACGCTACAGCGATCCTTCGTCGACGAGAAGGTGCGGACCACGTAGAACACGAGAAGGCGAACCCGACGGTGTAGACGATGGCGACAAGGAATCACCAGCGGCAACGGAATCGAAGAAATCCCCAGACAGCGGCGCTAGGTTTAGATCTCCAAAGCTGGCAAAGCGGCGGCAATCTAGGGCTTCGGGCTTCAGGGGATTACCGGCGGAGGTTGAGGTGATCAGTTTGACACGCACGCTGAGGGCTTTTATAGCCTATAGCGGCGGGGCTAAGGGAGAGTCTGAACGCGGCACAGCGGCGGAGTCCAACTTGTGTCCGAGATGGAGACGATGAACAATGCACCTACGAGACCCACTTGTTAGTGACTTTGGATCGGTGAGTTTGCGTCGAACAGGTGGGAACAGGCACGAGTGCAGGCGGGAGAGAGTGGGCTTCGCTGGTGGAATTGGGCCAATTGACTGGGCTGGGCTAAGGAATAGGGTTGGGCTGGGTAGGATTCAGCCCACTAAATTTCCTGAGATTTTAATTAGGTTTTCTATTTCAAAAATACCAGAAAATCCAAATGGCAAATTAAAAATAGCAAATGAACTCGGAAAAATTCTAGAAAAATCTGAAAAATATTTTCAAGCACAAAGAACTAAAATAAAATAGTTTTGGAATTAATTGATGTTCAGATTAGTCACATTAAATGTTTTTGACATTTGAAGTCTCATTTAAGCTTAATCAAATTCAAATAAAATTTGGTGAATTTTGTCAAAGGACTAAACCACTGAAAAGGTTTTGAAACTCAGAGAATTGGGATGTTACACATGCATGGAAGTTGCTAAGAGTGCAGTGACTGACTTAAAGGAAGACTGCTGTAATGTAGTTGTAAACATCCACTAAAGGTCACAAAATTAAAGTTCATTTAATGGGAAAATTGAGCACAACAATAAGTAGAAAATCTGGAGGCAGAACATACTCAAATAAGGATGGAAGTTGCGCTAAGCGGCCAATAGGACACCATTGGAAGCGAAGTGGCTGCATAAATAGTCCAAATGTATCATTATTTGTGAGGATATGCCATCTATTTATGCAAGTAAATACCTCAGTAAAATAGTGACATAAAGATGATATAAAATAAAAAAATGTAACGTAAGATGGCTTCCACTATAGACAGTAATATCCGCTATAGTTTTTTTTTTTTTGGGGGACCTCACAGTGCCAGTGCACCAGTGCAATAATTTTGATTACAAACATTGGTTTCTGATATGTTTTATGCTACCTTAAGTTTCCAGTCTCAAGAAAAGAAAGCCCACAAAAAAGACCATTCCAGGTAGCTCCAAAAGAAAAAGGATCGAACTACTGAAGTAGCCAGTCATGGTCAAGCATCCATTATTTTACAATGCAACATGCAGAATAAGCCATATTGATAGAAAGGTACAGGCGACTAGGGGAAAAAACTAAGGAATGAGATAATAGTGCTGCAAAGGAAGCAAATGGATCAGTGCAGCATAAGGTAGAAATCAATTAGTGTCACCCATAACTGAGAAAGCTGAACTCCCTTACCAAAAAGATCCCCCTTGTCGTCTCCGCATAACTAAAATCGTAAAGGTCTTCGTCATGACCCCATTCATCAGTGTTTACATCCTGTGATGGACAGGAACCATTTGCATAGAGCCAATTCCCCTTCTCCATTTTGCGACAAGTGGGGCATTGCATAACTCCTTTGACATTAAATGCTGAACCAATGCAATCTGATGAAATGGGTACACAGCATTAATATCAATGAAGTGCCACACACATGCATAATTTTATTCCATAAAATAAGCATGTTCAACTATTAACAGTATAACCATATCTCTAATGGTACTACAAACAATAAGTATTCAATAGGGACATCTGATGAAAAATGTTGCCCAGAAAAGCCAACACAACAGGTATTTGCAAACTAAAATCTGTTCCAGACTAGAGATCGTAACATTGAGGGTATATTGCTTTATACATACATCATTGTGTATGTAAGGTATATTGCCAATGATGTATTAGGGCAATGGGGTGCCGCAGCACCGGGTGTAGGTCTGCCCTGTCTGTAATAAACATTATTAATTATCTACTCATCAGCCAATAGATAGCAAACCTTTTCAGTCAGTAATCCCAAACCAAGATTTGGTAAACCACACATTTTGTTAAGTGTGCACATCCTAGTACACTACCTAACAACAAGATTGTTAGTATCCTGGGCGCTAAAATTTTCAGGTTACAATCAGAAAGGAAGCCATTTTTGGCAAAGGCATAAAACTAGCTTAGTAAATGACAGTCTATAAACAGGAAGAACTACTAACAGGACAGAAGGCACACATGTGAAAACAAATTATGCCAAACAGATTTCGGACATCTAGATTCAAGATCTCAATGGGCCATCAAAGGACCATATCAAACAGACATGGGGGAAAAGTATGGCTATGCCGAACAAATTCCAAAGTGGCCCCAACAAGCGCATCAAAGCAATATCTACCAACCAAACTGCACTATTCCACGTTACCTCCGCAACGACGTTGATGAATTCCAAACTACATAAATAAATTGGTCTCAATAGATTTATAAAATTCCTTCCTTAAAGAGCCTATAAAACCCATAGTTTGATGTAGTGGTCATATTTGTGACAGCATGACAGGTCAATGTAAAACCAAGATTTAACAAAGTTTTCCTCCAAACCACACCTTCCTGCCAGTTTACAAGTCTTAAAACAAAAGAAAAATGCATCCAAATCCTCTAAGGCTCAACCAGATGCACCACATGTCCAGACTTCAGCACATCCAAGAACAATGCAAAGTACAGGTCAATGCCTAAATCACCAATTCACCATCAAATATCTCTCATTTTGACGAATACATCAAAATCGCATCTAGATGACAGATCATTGCACCTTCTCTTGATATATCCTATCCAAGCTTCCAAAATTCAACAAGTTTGAAGTTCAACACTTAAAGCAAAGCGTCAAACCTCTAGTTCTCAAATTAACACAAAGTCACCCTCAAGAGAAAAAAAAAGATACCATATTAGGAAGCAGATACCTTGTAATTCCCATAGTTACATAATCTGAATCTAATTTATAGAAAAGACCTATCGAGAGCCCAACACAAGAAAACAAAATAGCACACTGAAACATGCATACCTCTCTAATATCTATATTGGCTAAAAAGTATTACCTTTGGCACTAAAGAACGCACATACTCAATGAACATCAAATCCGGTAACAATCCCAACAGTAGATAGAGAAGCACCTATCAGATTTGCATGGTATCACCATAAGTACAGCTAGCTTCACAAATTCCCAAGCTCCGACGCGAAGATACACCCATTCACTCACAAAAAAAAATTCGACCATATTCTGAACCGAAAAAGAAAACAGAGATCCCAGCACAATTTTGAAACCGAAATGAAAAGGAGCCCCAAATCAACCCTGAAACTACACCAAGCTTTTCGCCAGCCAGCGAATGCTAAGCATACCACCAAATTGACAACTTATGCTTTTTCTTGCAACATAGCCTCCAAATCACTGAACTCAACAGTGAATGGTGCAATATTACTCATTAGGACACATCCAAATTTTTTATGAAGCCAAGAAAACATAGACTTATATTTTACACCAAATCATCGTCCTAACTTCCAACCCAAAATCGTACATATTCCCAATTACAAACCATAATCACAACATATGCTATGTCCATATAAATTCCATGCATAATCCCAAGTGGACCACGAAATCAAACCCCCAATCTACGAAATTCTTATCAATCTTCACAAATTATGGCCACATTTCACACAAGAGCGCACCCAGATCATCTCCCCAAACCCTAATCTATTCCCAAAATTCCGACTTTTCCCATTCTAGTGCCAACAGTAGAACCCTTAAATTGGCCCCTCCCAAGAATTCAAGGCTACGCCTTCATCCTGTAAATCCCACCTCCCCGAGAAAGCATCACACAATTGGGAACAAGCGGGAGATCTCGAGACAGAGAGCAACTCACCGAGGTGGAACTCGTGGCCGCACTGCAGCCTCGCCGTGGACCTGCCCTCGCAGCCGGCGACCACCGCCTCGAGGCAGATCGAGCACGACACCACCGCCGCGGCACTCTCCCCCTTGTCGGCGGCGCCATCGCTGCCCCCCACCTCCCCCTCCCCGCCGCATCCGGCCCCCTCTCTCCCCACGGCCGTCTCCTCCTCCTCCTCGGCGCCCATCGCGGAGCTCGCCGCGTTCCCCACCACTCCTCGGCCGGATCCCGCCCAAATAGATACCGAAACGGCCGCCCCGGCAGCGTCGAGGCGGTTACGGCGCCAGGGTAGATCGCTCGCCAGAGCTCCGATCTCGCGCGTGGCCGCGGGTCTCGTCTCGTTACCACCAACGGCGAGGTAGCTCCTCGTGCTGTGTCTCGCTATCTGTTTCGCGTCCACCAGAAAGAAGAAATAAGAACGGGGAGAAAATAAAAGAGAGGGGAATAAACGGAATTGCAATTTTCTGTTTCGCGCCTGGTTTTGTTTCTATGTCTCTTCCATGGGAAAGGAAAAATATACCGAAATGGAATGTTAATTTAGGTTTTGCTAATCGCCTAGCCATTGTATATTTGATTCTTTAAAACTGTTAGAATTTGCATGGTCTATGGTAAGGGTTTGTAGGGGACTTACATACGGTGGCGAATCGAGGATGGAGACATCGATTTCGAGCTGTAAAAGCGGTGGCGAATCGAGAATGGAGACGACGATTTCAAGATGTGGAGGCGGTGGCGAACCGCCGATGGAGATGGCGATTCCAAGATGTGGAGGCAGTGAAGAATCGTGGATGGAGACGTCGATTTCGAGATGTGGAGGCGGTGGTGAATCAAAGATGGAGAAAACGATTTCAATATGTAGAGGCAACGAATCGCGGATGGAGACGACGATTTCATGATGTAGAGGCATGGCGGTACAATGGCACAACGGCGAGGCGACAGGGGCACTGCTAATTATAGGTATGTTTGCATATCATGCATATAGCAGGAGGGTAGTTGACGAGAATTTGAGAATTGAGTTAGGCTCTGGGACAGCGGCAAATAGGGAATAAAGAGAAGCGACGCGACGCAAGAGGACACCACCGTTGTGTGAGGTCACAACGGATAGTAGAAGACTCTAACAACGGCACTAGAAGCGGTGGGGGAGTGGGCCATCTAGATGAGGGGGGCCCTCGAGGTCAGGGATGACGCCGAGAGGAGGAAGAAAGGGGAAATATCTTGGGGGATGAAGAAAGCATGTGACCGCTAATTTCGGTAAAATGTGATGGACCACAAGTTATCAAAGAAAATGTAGGTTATTGAACTTATAACGTATGTATGTACGTATGAATCTCAAAGCAAATCGAATTGTCCAAATGACAACATTAGGTTCCTTTCATCTCTCTTTTGAAATATCTTGAAAAGGTATCTGAAATCTATATGATTAATTTGATAAAATGCATAGGCTAGAATATCAACCTCAGCACTATCGATCACAAAATAGTAAAGTGCATTGTGAAATTTGTTTATGTGAAACCATTTATTCTAACACACACATGCATGTTGGAATTGCTTAAAACTAATCCCAGCAGTAAGTAGCGATATCTACTATGCTTTCCTAATTTGTACTACTAAGCACAAATCCAGTAATGCTGTGCCGAATTTTCCGATCCAAGGCCATCACGCCTCCCAAAAGATGGACCGCATGGGTATTACCACAAAACGTAGGGTGCTACCCGTATAAAATCGAACGTATTCTCAGAAAGATAAAACGGCATTATTATTTATTACTAACACCCTCACGAAAAACGAGGAAGGGCCAACCACCGGGATAAATCCCGACCGTCCACGGCAAACCCGGAGGCGCCTTTAAAGGGCCGCCCCGTTCCGCGTGGCGTAAGCCAGATATCCCGCGTGAGCTCACTCGAGGAAGCGCACGGGAAGCCGTGGCAGGAGCCGGCGGCCAGCTCAGCGCCCACGCGCCCCGCGCCGCAGAGGGGACGCGTGCATGACATGCGGGGTCCAGCCGGGAGCGGCCCCCACGTGCCGTCGAGCGCCGGGCACACGGCCGTGGTGCTCGCCGCTCCGCTCCGCTCAGCACTGACACGTTTTGCGCAAAGTCGGTGGCGTTCCTGCTCGCTTTTCTTTCTTTCTTTCTTTCGGTTCCCTTCTGTTTTGCTTTTGAAACTACGTGCTCTTTTTCTTTTTGTGACGTGATGGCATCTGCAAGGCCCCTGGGATGGGACTTCGCACTTTGGTCAGTGTTTCTGTCAAACCGTAGACCGTTTGTAACTTTTCTCTCTACAAGAAATCCTTTTTTTATATGTGAAACGAAACTGCGGTGAACTGTTTGCTGACCATCCATTAGACATGTCACGTCCCAGACCAAGGCGTGGGACCGCCACGAGCGTGGTAACGGTATAATTGAGTAACTCGTTACTTATAACGCGCGATCGTGAATGCGTTATGAATTTAGTCTTTTTTTTACTAATTGTGTATTTCTTTCTCTCTTTTAATGTGGTCAAAACATAGTGATCGAAATAATATGGTTAAAACCATAAATCAATATGGTTGAAATACTATGGTCGAAATACACTGGTAGAAGTTGTAGATCAATGTGTAATCAGAATTTTATAAACACTGCTTAATTGCCATTAATTGGTTTTGAATTAGCAGTTACCAGTGATTTAATATGTTCTTTATTTATACAGTTACTAGAGAGTAATTGTCTCGACTTTTAAAAGATCTTGAGACGTTCAGACCTGAAACGATTAATTCACTTCTATTTTTCTTCTTCTTCCTCTCTGTTCCACTGTGCTGGAGAGTTGTGCTACCGAATCAAGCCGTTTCTTCTCCTCGCCATGCACCTGGAAGGAGGGTGAGTGGGTATCTCCGAACCATTATCGCAGAGTTCACCTACACGGGGCGACAATAAGGTTTCTGGGCAGCGCATCTGTGTAACCGCTCGCTTCACTACTTCATCTACATCTGCATTGCTTCAAGTCTGCGCTGCTTCCTGCTCTTCATCAAGTCTGACTGTAAGTTGGTTGCGCAACCATACTATTTTGTTATAATTCTATTATTGTGTATATTTAGAAGTGTAATGAGTTGCTTGTTGTTAATATTGCTTTATACTTCGATAATTTTATATGATCTTTGCTTCATAATAAAATCTGTAATTAAAATATTATCCACGTATCTAACTGTTAAGGCTACACGAACCTAACCATAGTATATCGCAGCAGAAGCAAAACAAATAAATCAGTAATAACCAATGGTTGAAGTCCACCTTAGCCTCACTCTGAGCAGTCTTGTACTGACAACCTCACTTCAAAAACCACCATGCTCCCGCTGCACAAATCACCGCAAAGCAAGCGTGTAAGTATGCTTAAATATGGTCAGAAAGACTAAGCAATAAATAAAGGCATAATAACAATGAAAATTTTGAAAAATAACTAAATGAAGTAGCAATCACAACATAAAACATAAAAAATACTATGCTTACACGCCGCTGCATGCCGTGCATGAGATTTATATAGTACTCCGCAGAGTTGTTTAGTTTTCCAGTGAAATAACTTGTGTGGCTCTCTAAACATTGCAACACTTATTGGTCGCTCTATGGGATAAAAGGACACTCCCAAAGTGTAATATCCCATTTTTAATCAAAACAATTAGGCAAAGGAATTATATTTCATATTAGGGGGATTAAGAGGAAGAGGTGGGGAGAGAGAGGGTGGGTCAGCCAAGGCCAAGGCCCAAAGCTCAACCACTAGTCGAGTTCGAACCCCTAGTCAAGTCTGAGGTGGACTTGGCCAGGGGGAGTAGCACCCTAATAAGAGGGCAGGGGGCTGCCAACCCTAACCGCCCCACCCCTGCGTCCCATCTGCCCTAACCGCCCCCTATGTCCTCCCTCTGCCGAGCCGCCTCCAACGCTGCCCCTCTGCCCTGCCGCCCTCTTGTGCTGCTACTGTCGCGGAGAAAAGGAGGCCAACAAGGAAGGGGAAAAGGAGGAATTTAGGGCTTTGCGATCTATCCGTGTTTGTCATCCAAATTCATGGGGTAACAATCTGGACAACCTTGTGTTAGATCCTAGATTGTTTTTTATTCAAGGGTTGGAGTAGATTGATCGCGAGAATCAGGTAATTCGTGATGCACTAGTTCAATTTGTTATACTTTAGAACCTTGTGGGGGAGGTTTGGGGTATCGCCGTCCAGATCCATGACTTTTCCATGTTAGAAAAGTTGTAGATAATTTTGTAATAGTTCCATAGAGTACAAGATCATTATATTTGGATACATGGTTGAAAAGTTATTGCCTTGGGAGTACTGCTGTCCAGAATTCCATCACCGTTGACAGCAGTCGTGTAGATTGCTTTATTATACGTAGTAGATGGTAGAATTAAATTGGGGTCATAACTAGGTTTATCTAGATAATTCTATGTAGTTTCCAGAAGTGGTATTGTTTGCTATTTTTCATATTGTAGGAAAATAGTTATAAAATTGTGAAGTCGACTGTCATGTGAAGTTCCAGATTAACCTTCGGGATTAAAAAGGGTAACTAGATGGCATAATTAGAGAATTTCATTACTAGTAAATTGTAGAAAATTCTGCGTAGATTCCATAAGATGTAGAGTTTGCTCTATTTGTTGTCTACAAGTAAAAGTTATGAGTATTTGATCACTAGGACAACGGGTATGTTATCCGATGAAAGTGGGTTAATTGTGTCGGGTTTACGTGTAGAAGTGATGTTGAGTTGATTGATATTTGTGTACTGTTGTGGAATATTTTGAGATGCACTATTGATTTTTTTTTCCAAGGGGTGTTTCTTCGAGTTCGGTGCCGCCTTTGCATCGTTCTGACTTTCATGGCTAAAAAGCAAGTGCATACTAGAGCAGTAGACATTGGTTTGTCGGCCCTTGTCTTTACAAATGAATTGATATGATATTTATTTATGCTTTACTTTATGCTTATTTAAATACCATGATACAATGATGATGATGATGATTAATGAGGTTATGACGTGATATATTGATGACATGATATGTTGATGATATGATATTGTAATGGCATGGTAATAATGATGATGAATTATGTTAATGAATAATTAAAATATGTTGCATCATTTACATACATAATGATAGGAGTTACACGAGCTAGGTCGGTGAGAAAGCCATGTAACTATTTCGATGAGTAAACTACTTCGGTACGGAGTTCATGGGAGTGAAGGATATAGTGGTTCACCGACAGGTGATCACTCTGCTATATCGGTATTAGTTGATTGGGTTGCATATGAGCATGAGCATATTGGAGCATTGCATACATGAGAAGATAATTGAGCAAGTTAACTACATGAGAGATGGTATAATCATATGATAAGTTGAGAATGAGCATGATAAGAACAATAATAATGTTTAAATCGAATGATAAATTGTTTGTTTATTGTTCTATGATATACGTAATGGGTCTTGGTCTCTGTTGGATCGAAAAGGCGACTAGAGGGGGGTGAATAGGAGCACGCTCACTTTTTCACAAATTATGAATTCAACACAATTTCACTCCAATAGCTATGAGGAAGCTATGAAGATCAATATACCAGTACAGCGAAAGACCAGTATTGAATCCAATTTACCCCCTAAATAATACGACAAAACTCAACACAAGCTAAAGCACAAATCAGTACTGGCAGTCTGACCGCTATGTTAGTGGCGGTCGGACCGCTGACCAAATCGGTCGGACCGGTGTCCTCGGTGATCGACCGCCGAGCTCGAGCAAGAAGACGACCTCGATGACGAAGTTGCAAATAGATCTAACTTTTGATTCTCAACTCCAAACTTCATGAAACTTGGTATACACCTTCTCTATGATATTAAGGACCTATTCCAATCAACAATTATGATAATTCTTGGACAAACAAAGATCCTTTACGATCTGATTGGAGAAAGGTCTAAAACCGAGCAAAAGTGAAAACTAGATCCAATCGCTTGCTCGTGGGTGATTGATGATCACGAAGATCCTAGATGAATTCCCACACAACACAGGAAGCTAATCCACATGACGATATCAAGCAAAAACTCGTAGATCAATGAAAGCCCTAAAATCACGAAATTGAGAACAAGAACGAAAAGAGACTTATCTCAAGCAAACCTTGCATAGATTAAAACGTGATTGATGCTGGATTACACCCACTCCATCAAGGATCAGTGGCCAATCCAAGAGCATGAAAATTCAATCAAACCTTCAAGAACCCTAACCTCCACGCCTAGCTCTCCCTAAACAAAATTAGGGTTTTCTAATATAAAGAGGGTCGAAGGGTGGTGCAGCCACCACCCTCTCCTATTTATAGTGGAGGCTTAGACCTTCTAGAAGTTTGATCCTATTGGGATCCCGTTAAGGCCCAAAACAAACCGGTCACACACGCACGCTTCGCAAAGCGCCGTCTTTAACCTTTTGACCTAAATAGCTTCACCTAGCGCCATCTTGCGCCTCGGATTTGCTAATAGGTCACCCTTGTCCATCTTGCGTCACGCTTGAGTCATTGACCTCACCTGGCATCGTCGATCATTCTGGACCTCAGCTCTCCAAGCCTAGTCCCGATCTTCCTCGTCGTTGACCATCGTTGACCACCAAGCAACCTGCACAACCATAGACAAGTAAACCGAAATTGGGAACAAGTTCTTCACAACTTGACCCATGTTAGTCAAAACATGCATCATGCAATACATATACCTTGAAACTCATGACTTTGACCTAACCAACGAACAACGCCGCCACGAAGGCCGGCGTTCAAGTGACAACCGGTCCGACCGCCCAAAAGGACTTAGCCGATTTTCAACCCTGAAAATTTGAAACCTACTGGAAATTTCAAACCAATAGAACTTTTGACTGGAGACTACAAAAATTATGGGACCAAGTGCAATAGAACCCCCTCTCTTGCCTACACCCTCTATTTTTGGCCCAGCTCATTTTGACACTTTTTGGTCACGGCCGGTCCGACCGCCGCTCATGGCCGGTCCGACCGATTTGGGACCGGTCGGACCGCCATGCTCTGGCTGGTCAGACCGCCCCTTTCCTGACAGTTCTGAACTTTATCGAAAACACGTAAAACGACAAACTATAAACGCCATTGCCAATTGTCACATCATCCTAAGATCTGGAGCATATCCCCATGATATCCACAATCTCCCCCTTGATGAACACATTGGCAATAATCCAGAAAATGTAATTTGGAGGTTTGAAAAGTAAAATACTTTCGTTTTCGCACAAAGGCACAACTTGGTCCATAAGCAAGAGAAAGCAATGGAAATGATCAAACTGGCATCAGAATAGCATAGGCATGTAAGATAAGGCAAAAGAAAGCTTAAAAACTTTGATTTCCAGGAAATGGTCAAATTCTCACTTAAGGTCCATATGAAAGAACAATTGTTCAATTGACCTATAATCATTGTGAGGATAAATGAATGCAATTTAAGTTCAGAAGAATCAATAAGACAATAAGAATGCAACTCAAGAACTCCCCCTCACTATGATCCTTAAATTTCAGAAACTTTTAAATTTTCAATTTCTCCCCTTTTTTATCATTTTTATATATCTTCTCCCTCTTTGTACAGTAATGATATATAACATTGAAATATTCATCTTCTCCTTAAACTCTCTCCCTATGCAAAGCATTGAAATATCCATCTTCTCCAAAAACTCTCCCCCTATGCAAAGCATTAATACATTTTAACACATCTTTCTCCCCCTTTGACAATGGTGTCATCAAGGAATCACGCCTTCCTCTCATCCAGAGATAACAAATGCAGAATAAAGAGAAAAACAAAACATAACAAGCATAAGAAGGAGTATGCATGAAGTGCAATAGAGTGGCTTTATTTTTGTATTTTTCATTTTTGATTACAAGAAGCTTTGGAGATTACCCTAAAGAACAAGCTAGCATCTATGATATTGCACAAACAGTATATCAAGTCCGACAGCGCTAGCAAGATCATGATAAGACATATATATCAAAGCTAAGTACAAAGGCTCAAAAGTAAAACAATATATTTGATCAATTTAAGCACAGCTTCAAATTCAGCAAGTTCATCAAGAGGGATCCTAAAATAAAACTGGCCATGTCAAAATGTCAACGTAAGATCAAAAAGCTAACAAATACCAAATTAAGAGACAATCAGGTCCTGTATTGAATCATTTTGGTCAAATTTTCTCAAATGCTCATTTTTCAATAAATTTTCATTTGCACTGAATATTGAAGTTGACTAATGATCTAACTTAGTGACAAGATCCTGGACTAGGAGCCATCCACAAAATCATCCTAAGCTTCGACCAGAAGTTGATTAAAGGTATATCTTAGGCCTTGTTTGGTACGGCTCTGCTCCAATTTTTTACAGCTCCAACTCCAGCTTCACTCTTGGATCCACTCCTATGAGAAGTTGGAGCAGTCTACGGAGGTGTTTGGTTAGAAAGTTAGCTCGGCTCAAAGAATGAGAAAGATCTTTGTGAAAAGAGCATACTACCCTTGTTTTATGACTTATAATCTTTTTTCGTATTGCTTGATATATAACAGTTTAATAAGTTGATTTTAATCATGATGTGCTTTTATTTATCTATATTTTTTGGTCATGTTGCCATATTTTCACCCGAATTTGGAAGTTTTACTCAAATAAATAAATAAATAATATACATAAACATACGAAGTTCATAACAAAGGTTCCAATCCAATGAGTATCATAACAAAGACATAATACTGTATCAAACAACACATAATGTAACCGATCTGAATTTTCCACCCTGACTCATCTTGTTGTTGAGACCTGGTTTGGGTCTATGATGTACCCGACGGGCCTCCACACCCATTGAGGTCCTACGAGGACAATGAAGGTTGAGGTCCCACGAGACAAATGAAGGGCCTCCTCACCAACATTGGTCGGGCACAGGATTTCGTCGAGTGGCTGGAATGCAGAGTGATCCATTGCCATCCTGAGCAAAGTATGCATGGCAATTTCTTCAAGTGTCGTGAGGCCGAGTTGAATGTCTGAGATGCCAAATTCTACCTCCCTTTCTTGAAGTTCCCCAAATAATCTCTGTTTGATAAAAAAAAGTATTAGTGAATCATGAATTTAACAAATGATGTATGCCAGAGTTTTGGGTGCAAGGTAGTACCGTCAGAAGTGGTTCTTTCTAATGGGGGATGACAAAAAAAAACACTACATTATACAAATATTTCTTTCAAGACAATTTACTCTCGCTTTCTTCCATCACTAATGTTGTAATGACCATGCAGATAAGAAATTTCATCATATTATCTAATGAACAAGCAGCAATCAACAATGAGCAATCAGCATGTACCAGCAATGCATTGGTGTTAGACGGTTTGAGCTTTTGGTGAAAACAAACCATATACCCCAACCTCGACCAATCTAACCAGATTCGGTACACATGATACCACATTACTCACAACAGGCAGCATATTATTGCATTCCAATAATTTTCAGATAAACAAAATCATATCATGCTATTTCCAAGTCAGGCCTGAATTCTGTGACTACACTATCCTAGTTTTCCAAGTCAGTATGAACTACCCTGATTGGAAGCAAACGAGGTGCAAACGAGGAGAGATCTGGGAGGGAAGCGACGGGGTGGGGGGCGGAGGCGAAGGGGTGGGAGGCAGAGCCGCGGAGGCATTAGGAGGGAGGCGGAGGCGTCGGGGAAGGGGGGGTGGTGGAGCGGAGGCGTCGAGGAAGGGGTGGGGCGGAGCCACGAGGCGAGGCGAGGTGGAGGGAGGGAGGCGGAGGCGGAGGCGGAGGGAGGGAGGCGAGCCGCGGAGGGGGAAGGGGGTAGGGGGCGGAGCAGCGGTGGCGGAGGCGGAGGGAGGGAGGCGGAGGCGAGCCGCGGAGGGGGAATGGGGTGGGGCGAGCGGCGGTGGCGGAGGCGGAGTGATGGAGGAGGCGAGTCGTCTGGAGGGAGGCTTAGGCACCGAGGAGGGAGGGAAGGGAAGGGCGGGGGTGGGGCGGAGGCGCCGAGGAGGGGAGGCAGGCGGGGGAAGGGGAAGAGCGGAGGCGAATGGGGGGGATGCACGAGAGGGAGGTTTTGTTGGATGGTATTTGGTGGGTAATTTCATCTTAACTCTAGGGGTATTTTCGTAACCGGATGACTGCTCCATGCGGGGAGCAACCTTCTCACTGACTACGATAAAATACATCTGCGGCTGCTCCAGCATTCTCAAACTCAGATTCAATTTTTGTTGGAGTACATGCTGTTTGGCATGGCTCCACCTACTTCAACTATGAAGCTGAGAGTTGGAGCCATGCCAAACAGGGCCTTAGTAAAGAAAATCCTGGACTATGGGACATCCACAAACTCTTTCTAAGCTTCTACCAGGGCGACAAATCTTGAGGTTCATGTCATTTCTGACAAGCAGTACCCATGAGATCGTCTGGTTCATCAAACTATCTCCAAGTTCATGTCATTAACAAGCAGTCTCGTAAGAGTAGTTTGGCACAATTTAAGCATAAGACAATCTTTTGATTTTTCATGCTTCACAAGAGCAGTTTTTAGAATCTCAAGAACACTAGAAGCTCAAGTAATGGTCAATTTTAGATTAAAGAGCTAACAAAGCAATTCTGACAGGGCCAATGTCACAAAAGGAGCACTAATTGCGCAACTCGCTAAAACATCCATAAATTGTAATTTTTAGTTCGAGTTGTTTTTATAGTTCTAGCTCATATAGCAAAGACTTAGCTACACATGTAGAAGCATGATAATTCAAGCAAGTTAAAGAACTAGACATGGCATTGAGTAAGAATTGAAATACTAAAGCTCCAAAGGGTAATAGGCAAAGCTTCATCAATCTTAAAAGATAAGCAGAAAAACTTATATTACAATGCATCTTTTTTAGTATGACTTGGATTTTTCATACCATTTGTTGAATTTTTAATATGAATGCAATATGATACAATGAGATGCAATAAAAGCCTAAAAACCTAAAAAGTTCGAAAAGATCAAAAAGTTCAAAAAAGAACAAGAAAAGATCAAAAGAACAAGGTAAGATCCGAAAAGATCGAACTCCCCCTCAAACCAACCCAAAGGAAAAAATTACCCCTAACTCGCTTCTCAAGGTGGCAAACCTAGTTGGGTCTAACGGCTTGGTGAGAATATCAGCCAGTTGAGCCTCGGACTCCACAAAGTATAGCACAATATCACCTTTTTTGACATGGTCTCTAAGGAAGTGATAGCGAATGTCTATGTGCTTAGTCCTAGAGTGTTGCACAGGGTTCTTAGCAAAGTTAATAGCAGAAGTGTTATCACAGAAAAGAGGAACACTAGCAAAATTTAACCCATAATCCTTAAGAGTGGTTACCATCCATAAAATCTGACAACAGCAACTAGCAGCAGCTACATATTCAGCTTCAGCAGTGGATTGTGCAACATATGACTACTTCCTAGAAGACCAAGATACAAGTGAAGTGCCTAGTAAGTGACAGGTGCCTGAGGTACTCTTCCTATCTGACTGACAACCCGCAAAATCAGAATCTGAAAAATCCCTAATGGACAAAGCTGAAGAGCAGGAATACCAAATGCCATATAAAATGGTAGAGTGTAAATACCTGAATATGCGCTTAATGGCTTGGCGATGGGAAGTCCTTGGAGACACCTGAAACCTTGCACAAAGGCATACCGTGAAGTGAATGTCCGGTCTCGAGGCCATCAGATATAGAAGGGAGCCGATCATACTACGGTACTCGCGTTGATCCACGGCTTCTCCTTCCTCATCTGGATCCAAAACAATTGAAGTTGCCATGGGAGTAGAGATTGGCTTGCAATCACCCATGTTGAAACGTTTGAGTAGATTTTTAGTGTACTTCGTCTGATGGATAAAAGTTCCTTCCTTGCATTGCTTTATTTGAAGCTCCAAAAAGTAATTGAGCTCTCCCATCATACTCATCTCAAATTCCCTGGACATAGTCTCAGAAAAGCTAGAAACAAGAGCATTAGAAGAACCACCAAAAATAATATCATCAACGTAAATTTGAGCAAGTAGAAAGTCATTACCACGCCTAAGAAGGAATAAAGTCTTGTCTACCTTACCCATCTCAAAATCATTCTTAAGCAAAAAAAAGTCTTAAGTCTATCATACCAGGCTCTAGGGGCTTGTTTAAGACCATATAAGGCTTTTGATAGCTTGAATACATGATTTGGGTATTTAGGATTCTCAAAGCCTGGGGGTTGTTTAACATAAACCTCCTCCTCTATGAAACCATTTAAAAAGGTACTTTTAACATCCATCTGATATAATCTAAAGCCCTTAGATGTAGCAAATGCAAGTAGAATGCGAATGACCTCTAGTCTAGCAACAAGGGCAAAGGTCTGATCAAAATCCAAACCCTCAACTTGGCTAAAACCCTGAGCTACCAACCTAGCCTTATTTCTAATCACAGAACCATCCTCATTTTGTTTGTTTTTGAAAACCCAGCGGGTTCCTATAACATTATGACCACTAGGAGGTTCTACTAGATTCCAAACTTTATTCCTCTCAAAATTCTCTAACTCCTCATGCATGGCATTAACCCAGCTAGAATCCGATAAAGCATGTGTTATATCGCGAGATTCAAAAGAAGCAACAAATGCAGAATGAGAGTAGAGATTTGGATCATTATACCTGGAGCGAGTGACTCGCTCATGGAGATTACCTATTATCTGACCCGGAGGGTGCTGCCTTTGAATATGAAGTGGTGCACCCGGAGAGGAAAGCATATCTTCGACCTCCGCAGGTACTGTTGATGATAAAGATGCAGCAGGAGCCTCATCTGAAGGCGAAGTAGTCACAATAGGTTCTTGCATTGAAACAGGAGAATCAACAGCAGCAGGTGGAAGACAAATATCAGCTTCGTCCTCATCTTCCTCCACAAAAATGCTCTCTGTCACCTGTGAATCATCTGAAACATCGGATCTAGCTCCAGGGCTAGTCTCATCAAAAGTGGCATTGCATGTCTCCTGGATAATGTTAGTTTCAACATTAAAGACCCGAAAACCCCTCGAATGTGCAGGATAACCCAGAAATAAACCATCAAATATTCTTGACTCAAATTTATCTAGATTTCCTGTCTTGAGAATAAAGCATTTGGAACCAAAGACTCGAAAGTGCGAGACAGAAGGTTTTCTACCAAATCGAAGCTCATAAGGAGTCTTGCCCAAAGAGGGTCTTAGGAAGACACGATTTGCAATGTGGCAAGCGATAACAATTTCAAATTCAAAATCTCCTCGGTGTGCTATACTCATCTAGCATCGTCCTAGCCATCTCGACTAAGGTACTGTTCTTCCTTTCCACCACGCCATTTTGTTGAGGAACGTGTGGAGAAGAGAACTGATGCTCAATACCGCGCTCAGCACAAAAAGACGCAAACGAGGCATTCTTGAACTCCGTTCCATTGTCACTACGGATCGCTCTCAAGGCACCAGGAAGTTCAGAAGCCAAACGAAGAACAAGATCATGATAATGATCAAAAGCTTCATCCTTCGAAGCAAGAAAGAACACCTAAGTGTATCTCGAAAAATCATCGACTATGACCAGAATATACCATTTACCACCGACTGACCGAACCCTAGCAGGACCAACAGTATCCATATGAAGTAACTGTCCCGGTCCGTCAGTCATGACCATAGTCACTAATGGGTGTGAGGCGGCAACTTGCTTGCTATGCCTATAAGGTGCACATACAGTATCCTTGACAGCTTTGAGTTTGGGCAGACCTCTCATGAGCTCAAGGTTGCTAACTCGCGTCAGATGATCAAAACCAATGTGCCCCAAACATCGGTGCCAAAGTCAGAAATCAGAAGAAGATGTAAGCAAACATTTGAGAGATCCAGCAAGAGATTCAGAAAAATTAACTCTAAAAATTCTACCGACTCTAGAAATCCCAAAAACAAGCTCACCAGCAGAATCAAGCACCCGACAAGTATTTTTATTAAATCTAGTCTCATAGCCATCATCAAGAAGCTGTGAGACAGAAAACAGATTATACCTAAGCTTGTCCACAAGAGCGACGTCCTTCAGGATGAATTTGTCGTTCTCCCTGATCAATCCTGTTCCTTCAATTCGCTCTTGTGTATCATCTCCAAAGGTGATGAAGTCATCACCTGTCGCCCGCGTGAAAGAGGTGAACCATCTTGAAACTCCGGTCATGTGGTGTGAACACCCGGAGTCGACGAACCACGTGTTCTTCCCCCTTCCGCGGCAATCCTGAAAATCAAGGCACAGAAGAACGATGTGTCTCAATACTGGGGTTAGTTAAACAAGATTTTGGAACACAGTACTGAGACACACGTCTGCGAGTAGTATGCAAAGCAGAAGTGCTATCCTTGATTTTATTTAAAGTTCTATCATGAGCAATGGTTAGATTAGCATGAGAGTTGTCATGTCTAGGAGCATGATGATGAACAATGCTAGCGGTCAGACCGGTGTAGTAACGACGGTCAGACCAGTGACCCTGGCGGTCAGACCGGTTACCTGCGGCGGTCAGACCGCCCGTCTGATGAACATGTGATACAAATACTAAACCAGATTTCTTTTTTTCTATGTTACCATGTCTCATAAAGGCTCTAGGTTGAATGGATGAAATTCTAGTAAAAATTTTCTTATCGTTTTTCATCCTACGCCAACAGAACTCAACTAAATGCCCACTCTTTTTTTGCAATAGGTGCAATGATACTTAATACCACTAGGAGAAGCACCCTTAGACTTAACAGATGGTTGGGCAATACCTGCAGATTTAAAGATAATTTTTACAGGTTGTGTTTTGAATTCAATTAACCCATTTTTCAAGACTTGAGTAACTTTTGGGTTAGAATTAATTTGAACATTATTGTATCCTAATCCTTGCTTCTTATAAGGAGTTTTAGACTTATCCAGAATCATGTTTAATTGTTTCTTACCTTTAGAGAATTTTTCTAAGGTATCTGACGAGGATCTGATAATCCTCATTTTATCTTTTATCTATAATTCTTATTATGGGTAAATATGATGTCACGTAGTCCCCAGAAGTACCCCTTATATTTATAAGGGAAGGGCCTACCAAGTGATTGTAAGTTCTCCTACAATCACCCCCATAGTCGTAAGTCTTACTACGACTATGTCATGGTCGTAAGTCTTTCTACGACCACTACCTGGTCGTAAGCCCTTCTACGACCATTACCCAGTCGTAAGTCCTTCTACGACCACTACCTAGTCGTAAGTCCTTCTACGACCATTATCCAGTCGTAAGTCCTTCTCGACTCTTCGCCCGATCGAAGTTACATTACGACTGTACCTAGTCGTAAGTCCTGCTACGACCAAGTCAACCACGACCACCTTATTGTTGGACCGAAAAAGGCGACTAGAGGGGGGGTGAATAGGAGTACGCTCACTTTTTCACAAATTAAGAATTCAACATAATTTCACTCCAATAGCTATGATGAAGCTATGAAGATCAATATACCAGTACAGCGGAAGACTAGTATTGAATCCAATTAAATCTCCTAAGCAAAATAACAAAACAACTAAGATTAAGGAATCACAATAGCACTGGCGGTCTGACCTCTGCAGACCGGTGGTTGAACCGATTGCGGGCGGTCGACCACGTATATATCTTGGCGGTCGGACCGCTCCAAAATCGATCGACCGTGATGACGGGCGGATCGACCGGCCGACTCCGTAACCGATCTGCTTGATAAAATCAGCCCGATGACGAAGTTGGAATTAGGTCAAACTTTTGATTCTCAACTCCAAACTTTATGAAACTTTGCACACACCTTCTATATGCTATTGAGGAACTATTCCAATCGAATATTATTCTTGGATGGATCCTGAGCAATTACCAATTGATTAACAGAAGGTCTAAAACCGGGCAAGAACGAAAACTTGATCCTAATGCTTGTTCGTGAGAGATTGATGATCAAGATGATGCTAGATAGATTCATACATATCACAGCAAGCTAATTCACGTGAAAGAATCAATCACAAACTCGCGGATCAAAGAAAGCCCTAAAATCACAAAATTAAAAGCAAGAACGAAAAGGGACTTATCTCAAGCAAACCTTGCATAGATTAAGAACGTGATCGTTGCTCGATTACACCCATACCATCATGGATCAGTGGTCAATCCAAGATCACGAAATTCTCCTCAAACCATGAAAACCCCTAGCCTCCACCTCAACTCCCCCTAAACCAATTAGGGTTTGAAAGCACACAAGAGGTAAAAAAAACAGCGAGAGAGCGAGGGGTGCAGCCACCACCTCCTCCTATTTATAGTGGAGGCCTAGAACTCTCTAGGGTTTGACTTAATTGGGCTCCCGTTAAGGCCCACTAACAAACGGGTCACACACGCACGCTTCGCAAAGCGCCGTCTTTAACCTTTTGACCTAAACCGCTTCACCATGCGCCATGGATTTGCCAATAGGTCACCCTTGTCCATCTTGTGTCACGCTTGAGTCGTTGACCTCACCCGGCATCGTCGATCGTTCTGGACCTCAACTCTCCAAGTTTAGTCCCGATTCTCCTCGCCGTTGACCACCAAGCAACCTTCACAACCATAGACAAGCAAACACGAATTCGGGAACAAGTTCTTCACAACTTGACCCATGTTAGTCAAAACATGCATCATGCAAACCATATGCCACGAAACCAATGACTTTGACCTAACAAAACAACATCACCACGAAGTTGGCCGACGTTCAAGTCAATACCGGTCTGACCGCTCCATGTGAGCCGGTCGGACCGCCACTTGGCCGGTCGGACCGCTCCCTGTGAGCCGATCGGACCGCCCCTTGGGACTTAGCCGAAATTCAAGCCCAGAAATTCCGAAACCTTCTTGAAATTAAAAACGAATAGAACTTCTTGCTGGAGACTCCAAAAATCATGAGACCAAGTGCATTAGGATCCCCTCACTTGCCTACAACACCTATTTTTGGCCCAGCTCGTTTTGACCACTTTTAGGTCACCGTCGGTCCGACCGTCCCATATGGCCGGTCCGACCGATTTGGGACCGGTCGGACCGCCGTGCAAGGACCGGTCGGACCGCCCCTGTCCAGAATGCCTGTCGCTTTGTCGAAAACACGTGAAACGACAAACCGTAAACACCATTGCCAATTGTTACATCATCCTAAGATCTGGAGTATATTCCCATGATATCCACAATCTCCCCCTTGATGAATACATTGGCAATTATTCAGAAAATGTAAGTAAGAGGTTTGAAAACGAGTTTACTCGCAGTTTTCGCACAAAGACACAACTTGGTCCATAAGCAAGAAAAAGCAATGTAAATGACCAAGCTGGCATCAGAATAGTATAGGCATGTGAGAAAAGGCAAAAGAAAGCATAAAAACTTTGATTTCCAGAAAAGGTTCAAAATTCTCATATGAGGTCCATATGAAAGAACAATTGTTCAATTGACCTATGATCATTGTGAGGATAAAAGAATGCAATTCAAGTTCAGAATATTCAATAAGACAATAAGAATGCAACTCAAGAACTCCCCCTCACTATGATCCTCAAATTTCAGAAATTTTCAGTTTCTCCCCCTTTGTATAATCTTCTCCCCCAACAATGTAATATCTTCTCATTAACACATCTTCTCTCCCTTTGACAATGAATTCATCAAGGAATCACGCCTTCCTCTCATCCAGAGATAACAAATATAGAATAAAGGAAGAAGCAGAAACAAAAGAAGCATAAAGAGGAGTATGCATGAAGTGCAATGGAGTGGCTTCATTTTTGTATTTTTCAATTTTTGATTTCAAGAAGCTTTGGAGATTACCCAAAAGAGCTAGCTAGTATTTCTAATATTGCACAAACAGCATATCAAGCCTGACAGCGCTAGCAAAATCATGGTAAGACATGTATATCAAAGCTAAGCACAAAGGCTCAAAAGTAAAGCAGTAGATTTGATCAATTTAAGCAACACTTCAAATTCAGCAAGTTCATCAACAGGGATCCTAAAATGAAATTGGCTATGTCAAAATGTCAAAGTGAGATAAAAAATCTAACAAAGACCACATTAAGAGTCAATCAGGTCCTGTATTGAAACATCTTGCTCAATATTTTGTAAAAGCCCATTTGTCAACATTTTTCTCATATGCATTGAATATTGAAGTTGACTAATGATCTAACTTAGTGACAAGATCCTAGACTAGGAGCCATCCACAAACCCATCCTAAGCTTCGACCAAAAGTTGATTAAAGGTATATCTTAGTAAAGAAGATCCTGGACTATGAGCCATCCACAGACTCTTTCTAAGCTTCTACCAGGGCGACAAATCTTGAGGTTCATGTCATTTCTGACAAGCAGTCCCCATGAGATCGTCTGGTTCATCAAACTATCTCCAAGTTCATGTCATTTGACAAGCGGTCTCGTAAGAATAGTTTGGCACAATTTAAGCATAAGACAATCTTGATTTTCATTTTTCACATGAGCGGTTTAGAATCTCAAGAACACGAAGCTCAAGTAATGGTCAATTTTAGATCAAAGAGCTAACAAAGCAATCCTGACAGGGCCAATGTCACAAGAGGAGCACTAATTGCGCAACTCGCTAAAACATCCACAAATTGCAATTTCTTAGTTCGAGTTGTTTTAAAGTTCTAGCTCATATAGCAAAGACTTAGCTACACATGTAAAAGCATGATAATTCTAGCAAGTCAAAGAACTGAACATGACATTGAGCACGAATTGAAGTACTAAAGCTCCAAAGGGTAATAGGCAAAGCTCCATCAATTTTAAAAGATAAGCAGAAAGTCTTATATTACACTGCATCTTTTTGGATTTTTCATACCACTTGTTGTATTTTTCATATGAATACAATATGATACAATGAGATGCAATAAAAAGCCTAAAAACCTAAAAAGTTCAAAAAGATCACTAAGTTCAGAAAAAGAACAATTAAAAATCAAAAGAACAACGAAAGATCAGAAAAGATCAAACTCCCCCTTAAACCAACCCATAGGGATAAATTACCCCTAACTCGCTTCTCAAGGTGGAAAACCTGGTTTGATCTAAAGGCTTTGTGAGAATATCTGCCAATTGAGCTTCGGACTCTACGAAGTGCATCACAATATCTCCTTTTTCAACATGATCTTTAAGGAAGTGAAAGCGAATGTCTATATGCTTAGTCCTAGAATGTTGCACTGGGTTTTTAGCAATATTAATAGCAGAAGTGTTATCACAGAAAAGAGGAACACTAGCAAAGTTTAACCCATAATCTTTCAAAGTGGACGCCATCCACAAAATCAAGCTCTGACAACTAGCGTAGACTACATACTCCGCTTGATGGATTGTGCTGTAAGACCGCTTCTAGAAGACCAAGATACAAGAGAAGTGCCTAGGAAATGACAGTGCACGAGGTACTCTTCCTATCTAACCGAAACCGCATAAAATCGAATCAAAAACCCTAATGGACAAAGTCAAGAGCAGAATACCAAATGCCATATAAGAGGGTAGAGTGTAAATACCGAATATGCGCTTAACGGCTTGGCGATGGGAAGTTCTCGGAGACGCTCAAATCTTGCACAAAGGCATACCGTGAAGTGAATGTCCGGTCTCGAGGCCATCGATCTGAGAAGGAGCCGATCATCTTTGCGGTACTCGCGTTGATCCACGACTTCTCCTTCCTCATCCGGATCCAAAAGCGATCGAAGTTGCCATGGGAGTGGAAATTGGCTTGCAGTCACCCATGTTGAAGCGTTTGAGTAGATCTTTAGTGTACTTTGTCCGATGGATGAAAGTTCCTTCCTTGCATTGCTTGATTTGAAGTCCCAAAAGTAATTAAGCTCTCCCATCATACTCATCTCAAATTCCTGGACATAGTGTCGGAAAAAGTCGGAAACAAGAGCATTAGAAGAACCACCAAAAATAATATCATCCACATAAATTTGAGCAAGCAGAAGTCATTGCCACGCCTAAGAATGAATAGAGTTTTATCCACTTTACCCATCTCAAAATTATTTTTAAGCAAGAAGGTTTTAAGTCTATCATACCAGGCTCTAGGGGCTTGTTTAAGACCATACAATGCTTTAGATAGCTTGAAAACACGATTTGGATACTTGGGATCCTCAAAGCCAGGGGGTTGCTTAACATACACTTCCTCTTCTATGAAACCATTTAAAAAAGCACTTTTAACATCCATCGATATAATTTAAAATCTTTTGATGCAAGCAAATGCAAGCGTATCACGAATGGCTTCTAGTCTAGCAACAGGAGCAAATGTCTCATCAAAATGTAACCCCTCACCAATGAAACCACGAGCTACCAATCGGCCTTGTTTCTAACCACGTAACTGTCCTCGCCTTGTTTATTCTTGAACACCCAACGGGTTCCTATAACATTATGACCACTAGGAAGTTCTACTAGGTTCCAAACTTTGTTTCTTTCAAAATTCTCTAACTCCTCATGCATGGCATTTACCCAGCTAGAATCAGATAACGCATGTGATATATCGCGGGGTTCAAAAGAAGCAACAAAAGCCGAATGAGAGTAGAGATTTGGATCATTATACCTGGAGCGAGTTACACGCTCATGCAGATTATCTATTATCCGATCAGGAGGATCTTTGTCTCTGAATGCGGCGGGGCGCCGGGTGAGATCTGTTTCTTCGACCTCCGCAGGTACTGCTGATGATGACGATGCAGCAGGAGCCTCAACTGAAGGTGAAGTAGACGTAGCATGTTCTTGTATCAATATGGGCGCCTCAGCAGCAGCAGATGAAGGAATGATATCAGCTTCGTTCTCATCTTCCTCCACAAAAATGCTCTCTCACACTGTGAATCATCTCAGTAACAATTGATCTAGCTCTGGGCTAGTCTCATCAAAAGTGACATTACAAGTCTCCCAATAAGGTTAGTCTCGAGATTAAAAATCAAAACCCTCGAATGAGCGGGATAACCCGTAAATAACCCATCAAAAGTTCTTGATTCAAATTTATCTAAGTTGCTGTCTTAAGAATAAAACATTTTGATCCAAAAACTCAAAAATACGAAAGTAGGGTTTTCTACCAAAGCGAAGCTCATAAGGAGTCTTGCCTAGAGAAGGTCTCAAAAGACACGATTTACAATATGGCAAGTCAGAGCAATAGCTTCGCCCAAAATCTTCTCGGTGTGCTATACTCATCTAGCATCGTCCTAGCCATTTCGACTAAGGTCCTATTCTTCCTTTCCACCACGCCATTTTGTTGAGGGCGTGTGGAGAGGAGAAGCGATGCTCAATACCACTTTCGGCACAAAAGAAGCAAAAGAAGCATTTTTGAACTCCGTGCCATTATCACGCGAATCGCTCTCAAAGCACCGAGAAGCTCGGAAGCCAAGCGAAGAACAAGGTCATGAAAATAACCAAAAGCTTCATCTTTTGAAGAAAGAAAGAACACCCAAGTATATCTAGAAAGATCATCGACAATGACAAGAATATACCATTTTCCACCGTCGACGGACTCTAGCGGGACCAATAAAGTATCCATATGAAGCAAGCGTCCCGGTCAGCTACCATAACCATAGTCTGAGAAGGGTGTGGCGGCAACTTGTTTGTCATGCCTCTGAGCGCATATCAAACATCCTTGATACTTTGAGTTTGGGCAAACCTCTCATGAGATCAAGGTTGCTAACTCGTCCGATGATCAAAACCAATGTGCCCCAAACGTCGGTGCCAAAGTCGAAATCGAAGAAGATGTAAGCAAACATTTAAGAGATCCGACAAGAGATTCGAAAAATCAGCCCAAAAATTCTACCAACTCTAGATATTCCAAACACAAGCTCACCAAGAGAATCAAGCACACGACAAGCATTTTTCTTAAAAGCAGTCTCATAGCCATCATCAAGAAGTCGAGATCTGAAAGGAGATTATACCTAAGCTTGTCCACGGGAGCGACATCCTTTAGAATGAATTTATTGTTTACCCTAATTGATCATGTTCCTTCAATTCGCCCTTGTGTATCATCTCCAAAGGTGATGAAGTCATCACCTGTTGCCCGCGTGAAAGAGGTGAACCATCTTGAGTTTTCGGTCATGTAGCGTGAACACCCGGAGTCAACAAACCACGTGTTCTTCCCTTCTCGCGATAATCACGAAAATCAAGGAACAGAAGAGCGATGTGTCTCAATATTGGGGTTAGATAAACAAGATTTAGGAATCCAGTACTAAGACACACGTCTAAAAGGAGTATACAAACCAGAAGTACTATCCTTGATTTTATCTAGAATTCTGTCATGAGCAAAGTTTAAATTAACATGAAATTAAAGCTGTCGGTGATCGATCGGTGTTGTCTTGGCGGTCGATCCGGTGATAAAACGATCGGACCGGTGACCACCGGTAGTCGGACCTAAGACTGAAGAACATGAGAATTAGGATATGTAGAAACATAATGATTAGCATGTGATAAAAATCCTAATCCAGGTTTATTCCTTTCAGTGTTACCATGTCTCATAAAAGCTCTAGGTTGCCTGAATGAAATTCTATCAAGATTTTTCCTATTATTTTTCAACCTACGCCAACAGAATTCAATCAAATGCCCACCTTTCTTGCAATAAGTGCAATGGTTCTTGGTACCACTAGAAGACGCACCATTTGAATTAATACAAGGTTGAGCAAAACCTGCAGATTTAAAAGTTGTTTTTGCAGGTTGGGTTTTGAATTCAATTAAACCTTTTTCCAAGACTTGAATGACTTTTGGGTTTGAATTGTCTTGAAAAGAATTGAACCCTAAACCTTGCTTCTTATAGGGAGTTTTAGACTTGTCAAGAATCATGTTTAATTGTTTCTTACCTTTAGAAAATTTCTCTAATGTATCATGAAGGTAAGCATTTTCTTTTCTCAAGTTAACACAAGCATCACAAGTTTTATCCATAGATTTCTCCTTATATAAAGCAATTTCAAGCTTAAGAGCGGAACAAGAAGCACAAGTAGTATTTTCAATATTGTCCTTAAGCTTAGCATACTTGACTCTAGCAGCTTCTAAGATATCTTTGATTTCACGTTCTTTTTCTAAACATGAAGTGCAAGGGCTAGAATCAAATACATCAAAAGCAATCAATTTACTAGATTCTAAACATTTTTCACAAGGAGCACTTTTAATTTCATTTAGTTCAGATCTAGCATTATCAAGTTGTTGTATAGAAATATTATGAGCAGATTGTAACTTGGTAATTTCTGAATGCATAGCATGACAAGATAAACATTCATCAGGTTCAAGAGTCTTAGCATTTTTAAGCTCTACTTTCAGTTTGTTAATCTTTGACTCTAATTTCTTATTTTTTGTCATGACAAATTCTAGCGCTTCATCTTGACTAAGCAATTGCTCAACTATAGAATCATATTTAGCAGAAAGCTCATCATAAGAAAAAGATACCTCATTATCATCAATGTTGTCAGTGTCAGCCATGAAGCACATGCCAGTGAAGTACTTGGCCTTCCCTTTCTTTTTGCCTTGAGGGATCTCCTCCTCCTTGTCCTCCTCATTCCCGGAATCCACATCGCTCAAGGATTGTTCCTCAAAAGCGGCAAGGACCCGGTGAGCGGCCTTCACAAGTTTATTAGCCTCATACCTTGATTTGTTGAAAGGGGACTTCTTCCAATTTGGCTTTCCTTCCTTATGATTGCTCTTACCTTTCAGCTTGGGGCAATTTGCACGGATATGATTGAGCTCACCACATTCATAGCATGTCACCGGACCACCTCTCTTTTGTTTCTCACATTATTGTAGGCCCGTGTGAATTTTTTAGCTAGAAGAGCTAACTCTGTCTCAGGAATACTTTCAAGCTCCTCCTCAGAAATCGCAGATAAGCAAGTAAATGAAAAATCAGAAAAAGATTCAAGAGTACCATCAGAAGACCTTTTGAGAGGATCAGCTATCAATGCCATATTGTCTTTCTTAGGATGATCAACTCTTTTAATTTCATGAGTCTTGAGTTTACTATAAAGCAATTCTAAAGTAAGACTTGAAAGATCAACATTTTCCTCTATAGCAGTAGCCTTCATCTCCCACTCCTTGGTGTTGATTGCAGCCAAGAGATGGGTGGCATTTTCAGATTGAGAATACTTGTAGGACCGGAAAGGCGACTAGGGGGGTGAATAGGCGCTTTCAAAACTTTTTCGCCTAAATCAAAAACCAACACGAACTTTACTCCTTTAGCTATGAAAGCTAAGAAGATCAGTAAGCACACAGCGGAAGCCTTGTGTTGGATTTGATAAACCCTCAACCACACGACACAAATGGAGAAAAGAACTCACTTGTTCTTCACTGGTAATGGCGGTGCGATCGGCTACCACGGCGGTCGGACCGACGGTCAACCAATGATCCGGCCAACAACTAACTAGCGGTCGGACCGGTGGATGACTTGTTCGACCCGGCAAACCAATGGTGCGAATACACGGGGTCGAACCGCCGTTGAAAGGCTTTGGTCGGACCAGAGAGTCCGATCTTGAAAAACTCCACCCAAATCCAAAACGAAATTTGATCCAACTTTTGATTCAACCAATAAAACTTGACCAAATTTCTAGCACACCTCCCTAATGATATTGGAGACCTATTTCTAGCGACGATCCGTCAGATCCACTTCGCAGAATCGATCTCTCGAGATTTTACCAAAAACGTGCACAAACCCTAGAAATGAGAAAATCTTGATTCAAGACTTGCTTGTGGGGGTTTGATAAACTAGATGACTCTAGGAGTAATCCCACACATCAAAGCAAGATAAAGTAGGCCAAGAGACCGAGCATGAACCTTTGAATCAAGGAAGCACCAAAAACATCCAAAAGAGAGAAGAGCACAAAGGGACCAATTGATCTTTCAATTAAGCATCACAAGATTGTTCACTCACAATAGATGCTTACAAAGCCTCTCCACCAAGGAGGGTAAGAGCTCAACAAGGAGCACACTCCAAACCCTAGTTCTCCTCTCCTCTCCTCCAAACCCTAGAAAAAGGAAGAAGGGGGCTAAATGAATGCTTGGCTTAGTTTTCCATCTCCCCCTTCCTATTTATACTAGAGAGCTAGGGTTTCCTTTTTGGGGTCACTTACACATGGGACCCACACACAAATAACTCTTGAAGCAATCGCCTGCTTCACCACATGTAGGTTGATCAGCGGTTCTCATCGCGTCGCCAAGCCTCTCTTATCCGAATCCCATCGGAACCTCCCAGAGACTCGCACCGATATCCGCACCGCCTGAACCAACCAGTTGTACCGAACCACCCGTTCGATCCATCTTGTCCATCCTGCACCATGCTTGTGTCACACGACCTCACCCGGTATCCCTGATCGTTCTGGACCTCAGCTCTCCAAGCGTAGTCCCGATCCACTCACCGCTGACGTCGTTGACACGCAAGCCACACGCTGCGACAATAGACAAACAAACCGTTTCCGAGAACAAGTTCTTCACAACTTGACCCACGTTAGTTCCGCAATGCAATATACATCAATAAAGCATTGAAATTCATATAATAACACACTCAGAACAAGCTCAATGCAACACTTGGCTCACCTCCAGTATCACGGTCTGATCCGCCTTTGAGGGCGGTCCGACCGATTTCATCTTGATCGGACCGCTCCCACTGGCGGTCGGACGGTCCAAAGGACTTAGCCAAAATTCAAGCGAGAAATTCCGAAACCTTCTAGAAATTTCAATCGAATAGAACTTTTGACTGGGAGCTCCAAAAATGATGGGACCACATCTAGGAGACTCCCCTCACGTGCCTACACAACCTATTTTTGGCCCAGCTCCAAAAACCCAAATTTCATTGTGGCGGTCGGACCGGCCACCATGGCCGGTCGGACTGCTCCACGGGCGATCGCGACCGGCAAGACAACCGAGACAGACCGCTGATGTCTCGACACCTTGGAGCAAACCCGAAAACGCGAGAATTTGCAAACCAACAACGCCATTGCCAATTGACTCATCATCCTGAGATCGTGCACAAATCCTCACGATATCCACAATCTCCCCCTTGATGAACACATTGGCAATTTTCAAGAAAATGTGGTTTTTCGAAATGAAAAGTAAAATTAGCGTTTTAGCATAAAGGCACAACTTAGTCCATAAGCAAGAAAAACTTAGGGCAAACCAAGTGGCTTGTAATAGTATAGCCAAGTGAGATAAGGCAATAAAAGCACCAAAGGATTCAATTTCCAGAAAGTAGCCAAAAATCTCACTAAGGTCCATATGAAAGACAAATTGTTTTATTTGACCTTTGATCATTGTGAGTCTTCTTGAATTGCAAATCAGATCAGAAAAAGACAATAAGACCCAGAGACTCAACTCACTATGATCACAAATTTTCAAAAGGTTCACATTTTTTTTGTATGTTCTTTTATATGAAACCTTGTATATTACCAAAAGCTCCAAACTCCAAACATTTTCTTCACAATCTTTCTCCCCCTTTGACAATGAATTCATCAAGATGCATGAAAAAGAAAGAGCATGAAGGAATGACTTTATTTTTGAACTTTAGTGAAAAGGAGCCATGACCATTATACATGAAGACAGTACAAGTATTATACCAAGCCATATAAAGAGTAGACGCTATATTCAATCATGGCAAAACGTGTAATCGCAAAGCTAAAACCAAGATAGCGACAATCGAGATTAAGAATTAAAATCATGAAAGGTTGCTCAAAAACATAGATTCACTCAAAGCAACCAAAAATGAGTCAAGCCATGTCTAAAAGTAAAAAGAGACTCAAAACAAGAATTGAGGCATTTTGAGCATTAAGAAAATTCTTTTAAAGCAAAGCTCAAGCACTTAGCCCTTTTTGGACAAATTTTTTTTTCTTTGTGCTAGATCTCAAGCCTTCGCGACCATCTCAAGCGATAAGCTTAAAAGAATGATCTAGGTCATCAAAACTCCCCCGAGTTCATGCCGAGTGCAATGGCAAGCCGTCTCATGAGAAAGGATTGGTGAGATCGATTTTTCGCATTAAAATCTCATTTTCATTTGCTTGACTTAATAAGATAAAAAGCTCATTTTCAACTCAGAATAAGTTCAAGACTCAATTCAACTTTGTAAGACATGGCGAGAATCATAAGAGGATCACTAGAGCAAGACTAGTCACAAGATCCAACAAGACATGATTTGATTCAAATCTCTCACGAGATACAAAGCTAGCAAGGCAAAGGCTAAGCCAAACACGAAGAGCCATAAAAGAAGTCTAGCGTGCTATCACTTGATATGACAAGGTATAGAAGATGAAATTTAGTCATACAAGGATAATAATCAAAGCTCCACTAATTTTATTATACAATGCAAGACAAATGAATTGAAATATGCATTATGATACAATGAATGCAAAACGAGCAACTTCCCCTCAAAACAGCCCAATAGGACTAATAACCCTAACTCTCCCATAAGCGACAAAGCGAGAAGAATCAAGAGCTTTAGTGAAAATATCGCAAGTCGTTGCTCGGACTCTACAAAGTGAAGCACAACATCACCTTTCTCAACATGGTCTCTCGGAAAATGAAATCGAATGTCAATGTGTTTAGTCCTGGAATGTTGCTTTGGGTTTTGGCAATATTAATTGCGAAGTGTTGTCACGAAAAGAGGAACACTTCCCAAAGATAACCCATAGTCTCATGGCGTGGACAAAATCCGAGAACACGAGAGCGACCATTGGGCGCCTACATACTCGGCCTCGGTATGGTACTGCAATGTAAGTATTTTCTAGAAGACCAAGAAACAAGAGATGTGCCCAAGAAATGACAAGTGCCGAAGTACTCTTCCTATCAACTCTACACCGTGAAATCAAGATCGAGAAAATGCTCGAATTGAAAGAGCGAAGAAGAAGAATACGAGTCAAAATCAAGCGTATCTTGAAGATACACGAAGATCGCGTCTTGCTTGACGATGAGAAGCACGAGGAAGCTCGAAATCGAGCGCACGGACATACGGCGAATTGTATGTCGGCCTCGTATTGTAAGATAGAGGAGGAGCCAATCATCTGCGGTACTCCTTACGGTCCACGGACTCTCCATCCTCATCGAGGTCCGGCCACGGTGGTTGTAGCAATGGGAGTAGACATTGGCCTCTCGCTTCCCATATTGAAGCTAGAAGAAGGTCATTTGTATACTTACTCGGTGAGCGAAGGTGCCTTCTTTCGGTTGCTTGATTTGTAGGCCAAGGAAGAATGTCGACTCTCCCATCATGCTCATCTCAAACTCTTTGCTCATTGAATCGAAAATCTAGACACCAAAGCATGAGAGGAACCACAGAAAATAATATCATCCACATAAATGAACCAACAAGAAATCAACGCCATGCACGAGAGTAAACAAGGTTTTATCAACCATTCCCATTTTGAAATCATTTTCAAGCAAGAAACTCTTGCTGTCATACCAAGCTCTAGGAGCTTGTTTCAATCCATCTGAGGGCTTTAGAGTTTAAAAACATGATTTGGAAATTTTGATTTTCAAAACCGGGAGGTTGCTTGACAAAGACCTCTTCTTCTATGAAGCCATTCAAGAAAGCACTTTTAACATCCATTTGAAAAAGCTTGAAACCTTTGGATGTTGCAAATGCTAAAAGAATGCGAATGGCCTCCAATCTAGCTCTTTGGAGCAAAGGTCTCCTCAAAGTCTAAGCCCTCTACACAGGAATAACCTTGAGCTACAAGTCTAGCCTTATTGCGAACAACCAATCCATCCTCACTTTGCTTATTTTTAAAACCCATTTTGTTCCAATAACATGAGAATCGAAGGTCGCTCTACTAAAAACGGACTTTGTTTCTTTCAAATTTTCAAGCTCTTCATGCATGGCATTGACCCAAGAGGCATCGATAAAGCATGGGTGATATCTCGGGGTTCAAAGAAGCGACAAAAGAGAATGTGCATGAGAATCGGGAGAAATAAACACGAGTGAGTGACTCGCTCTTGAAGATCCCCAATCATCGCTCGGTGGATGTTGTCATTTGTATCTGAAGTGGTGCTCTGGTGCGGCGTGGCCTCTACCTCATGAGTTGTGGAGGTAGGAGCAGAGCCACTCGGATCGTCGGTGGGGATAGGAGGATCTTTGCTCATTGGCCCAAGTAGTAGTAGCAGGCTCTCCACCCTCTCAGAGGTAGCGGGAGGATGGTTTGGGTCTTCATCCTCGGAATCATCATCGATTTAAGATGCTCTCTTGAGTTTCGAGGAACACCTGTACCAAGCATCGGGTCTAGTACTGTGACTAGCCTCATCAAAAGTGACCGCAAGTCTCAACAATTTTGTTAGTATCAACATTAAAAACACGATAGCCACGAGAATGGCGGGATAACCAAGAAATATGCCATCAAAACATCTAGACTCAAATTTATCAAGATTGCCATGTTTAAGAATGAAGCACTTGCAACCAAAAATCTTGAAATGAGAGACTTTGGGAGAATGACCAAATCTAAGCTCATAAGAAGTCTTTCCAACCACAGATCTCAAGAAAACCCATTGGTAATATAACAAGCGAGAGAGATCGCCTCATTCAAAATCTCCTAGGAGTAGAATGCTCATCTAGCATGGTCAGAGCCATCTCTACAAGGGTTCTGTTCTTCCTTTCTACAACACCATTTCTGTTGAGGAACTCTAGGAGAAGAAAGCGATGCTCAATTCCCTATCGGTGCGGAAGGTAGAAAAGAAGAATTCTTGAACTCATCCCATTGTCACTCCTAATGGCTCTCAAAGCTCTAGGTATATCAACAAAGAATTCTAAGGACCAAATCTCTAAAGAATCCAAATGCTTCGTCCTTAGAAGCAAGAAAATAAACCCATGAATACAGAGTAATCATCCACAACCACCACATACCATTTCCCACCGGTTGATGAACTCTAGAAGGACCAAGCGTATCTAAGTGAAGAAGCTGTCCAGTCCATCAGTCATTACCAAAGTAAGAGGTGGGTGGGGCGGACACCATCTTACCATGTCTACAGGTGAGCACACAAGATCTCTAATGACCTTCAACCTAGGCAAACCTCTAATCAAGTCCTTGCAACCGACTCTAGACAAATGATCAAAACCTATATGCCCAAGTCTACGATGCCACAAAACAAGGTCATGAGAATCGGAGGCTACAAGACACCTAGGATTGGAAGCAGAAGAAATCTGAAATTTGCCTGTAAGATCTTCTCAAATCTGAGATCTCAAAAACAAGCTCACCCGAGGAATCTAGAACTCTGCACTCACCTCTCTTAAACCTCACTTCTAGACCCTCATCAAGCGGTGAAAGCAGATAGAAGATTATACCTCGACTTACTTACCAAAGCGGCGTCTTTTAGCATGAACTTGTCGTTGACGCGCGCATGTGCCCTTTGCGATCACGGTCCGGTAGAAGCATCCCCAAATGTAATCAATTCATTGCCGGATGCACGTGTGAGGAGGAGAACCATCTAGAATCTCCGGTCATATGTCGAGAACACCGAGTCAACAAGCCATATGTCCTCCTTCCTGCACGACGCTCCTAAAAGCACCATCGAAAACATCCGTGCCTCGATCTTGGGGTTAGTGATAAATGATCGAGGAATCCGATCTTGAGAAGCACGATGTTTAGGAGCGGCAGAGAAATAGCGTAAACATGATCGGAATAAAATCAAAAGGATGCACATGAGAACCACCTAGACCTCTCCAAACGATCTACCAAAAGATCGATACTCCCCTGTCTAGGTGCTACCGTGGTCTCTCCTCACGATGTCCTAATCCAACACGCTGCCTAGACCCACCAAAAGAGTCTACAAAATTCTCTACAAATCTAGGCCTATGTGTGGTGCGATAAACAGGCTGCCTAGCTCTAGAGACTACAGCTGGAGAGGGGACTCCTCTAATGGATCTTAGGACGCTCATCCTCTCTTTTCTCTCAAGCTTTGCTCTCAAAGCGAACTCAGCAGATGGCCTTCTTTCTTGCGGAAGGTGCAATGGTACTGGACCTTTTGAGAGGTCTGTGCAGAATGAGTGAAAGCACCTTTCTTGCCAGAAAGAGTTTGAGCAAAACCAGCGGATTTGAAAACAACCCCGGATGGCTTAGGAGGTTCTAACTCAAACAAACCATTCTTCACAACTCTAGCAATCCTAGGTGGGTTTTTCTTGGAATGCTCTAGGGGATTGAAACCTAGACCACTATTTTTCACGCTCACTTTGGATTGATCAAGAATCATGTTGAGTTTCTTTTTCCCACTTGAAAACTTCTCAAGAGTCACCTTGAGGTAATCATTCTCTTTCATTAAACCCTCACATCTAGTGCACTTGCTAGACTTGATTACCTCATTGCTCTTACTCTTAAGAAGGGCCACTTCCACCTTGAAGGCCTCACAAGACACACAATAGGATTCTCTAATCCTATTCAACTGCTCCTTAAATTTGACTCTAAATGCCTCTTGAATCTGATTAATCATGGTTTCAACTTCAGCATTTAAAGCACAAGAGTTAGAATCAATAACTTTCTTAGAAGCAGTAAAAGACATGGATCTTTCAATTTTAGCCTTTTCTTCAAGGGTCTTGTTTAAGGCTTCAATCTCAATTGTAAGCTTGGGACAATTTTCACAAGATGCAACTCTAGAGTAAACTAGCATTTCTTTCATCTCTTGCATCTTAATCTTATTATTCTTACAATGAGAGCATGTGTGACTAGCATCAAATTTTTGCAATTCTTTTAAGGAGCTATCCAGTTTTAATTCAAGCAAAGCACAATTTGAGCAAGTTAAAGGGATAGCTTCCATGGCAGTCACATCAAGAGAAATGGCATCTAAGCAAGCAGAACTAGACTTGAGAGATTCTAGTTCATCGAGAGCATCTTTAAGTTGATTAGTGACAGAGGAATGAGCAGATTTCAAGCTTGTCAAGTCATTAAGCAAGCTAGTGCAGGATTCACAAAACTCATCAGGATTAATAGATTTTAGCCTAACCACTTCTAGGTTCAAATTATCAATCATAATGTCACCTTCTTAATCATTTTAACTTGCTTATGCAATTTACAAAGAAGCACCAACGCCCTTTTCATGTCAGCAATAGAAGGGCATACCTCATCAGGATCACTAAAAGGATCCTCATTGTTGGAGGAGTCGCTGTCGTGGCTGTTCTTGGCCATGAAACACATGCCGGTGAAGTCATGCGCCTTCTTCTTGCCACGAGAGTCACTCTCGTCGTCCTCCGTTTCCGAGTCCACATCGCTCATATTTACATTCTCAAGAGCGGCAGGACCGGTGACAAACTTCGATAGTTTGTCTTCTTGGGTTTAGCATCCTCTCCGGGATGTCTTCGTGTCTCCTTCTCCTCCTTGCCCTTTAGCTTGGGGCACCTGGAGCGGATGTGGTTTGGCTCACCACATTCGAAGCACGTGATAGGTCCACTTCTCCTCCTATTCCTCACCTTGTTATGCGCTCTTGTGAATTTGGTGGAAAGGAGGGCTAAGTCATCCTCGGGCAATTTCTCAAGTTGCTCATCGCTTAAGAATGTAAAGCGGATAATGAAAACCGGATGAGCTACAATCAATAGAATCGGAAGAACAACCCTTGGATTTGTCGACCACTAATGCCATCGACTCTGTCTTGGGAGACGCGAGATAAAGTCAATCTCATGCGTCTTCAACCTCGAGTAAAGCTTATCCATGGTAAGCTCACTCATGTGATGTTGTCATTGATGGAAGTGATCTTCATTCCCAGACCTTCACATCAAGAGCACCCGAAGTCGGCGTGCATTCTCGCACTCGTAAAATACCAAGTCAACAGTACGGAGATCATGAAGAATCTTAGAGAATCTTCCACAGACTCATCCAAAGACTCACGGGCCTTTGCTCGATCTTAGAGTAAACCTTTTGAGCTAGTTACATCTCACTTCCTTGATCGCGATGGACCCTTCGTGATAGTCACAAAGTGTCGCGGATCTCGTGAAGCGGCACCGCAAGTGAGCAACACGCTCAAACTCGGATCGACTAAGGCCTTGGATCAAATAATTCGAGCCTTCTTTGTTGGCCTCCACATCCGGAGTGATCGTATCGTCATCGGTGGCGACGACATAAGGATTTTTCACCTTTAGCCAAATAGCATGCCCTTGAGCCTCGATATAAGCTTGCATACGAGCCTTCCAGTATGCAAAGTCAACTCCTTCAAAATGTGTGGCTTGGTTGAGTACTTGTCAGTCGCCATGGCTCCAAAGACCGGTTAAGATCTATGAGAAGAGCTAACCGGCTCTGATACCACTTGTAGGACCGGAAAGGCGACTAGGGGGGTGAATAGGCGCTTTCAAAACTTTTTCGCCTAAATCAAAAACCAACACGAACTTTACTCCTTTAGCTATGAAAGCTAAGAAGATCGAGAAGCACACAACGGAAGCCTTGTGTTGGATTTGATAAACCCCTCAACCACACGACACAAATGGAGAAAAGAACTCACTGTTCTTCACTGGGTACTGGCGGTCTGACCGGCTACCACGGGCGGTCGGACCGACGGTCAACCAATGATCCGACCGCAACTAACTAG